>OX101809.2:1490888-2981777 GCA_944452925.2 Chrysolina oricalcia | reverse complement strand
AGATGTCAGACACTTTTGAAGTGTGACACGAAACCACGAATTGGCCGCTGCTAGTGGGTGAAATTAACCATTGTCTCAACTCAAAAGAGATGAAGTGTTCCTAAGGGAGAATTATTTAAGTTATGTGTAATATTATTGTCGCTGAGGAGTAAATATGAATAAATTTCACTTAAGTGATTACGTCAGTTTTTTTATTTAAGCAAGAATCTGATTGAGAGATGAAAGCCATTTCCATGAAAAGTCTTTTAGTGGTATTGTTTTCTTTAGTCACTATAATTCATGTTATGACCAGTGCTATTAACATGTTCACTTAATGCACATCTTTCAGGATGGCATCTACAGTCACTTTTATGTGCAGTGATTCTATCTTTTAATGTCCTCGAAGTCTGACCTATGTAAGTTTTATCGCAATTCGAGCAAGGAATACAATACACCAACTGTGATTGTGAAGTTAAAGGTGTTTTATCTTTAACTTTGGTAAAAATGGAATTAATTGTTAATATTGTTTTATTTGCAATTTTTATGTTCTCAAAAACTTTGAAGATTCTAGCAAGCCTGGGTGAGACATCTGCGATATAAGGAAGAGAAGTGAAAAAATATTGGATTTGGATCCTATCTGGTTAATTTGGTTAAACAAATGAAACATCGAATACTCTGTATTTCTGACTCCTCTTTTCATCAACAAAATTTAAAAATCTTATATAATTTATTCATTGATAATTCATATCCTCCTTCACTATTAAAAAAGATTTTATACAGTACGTCTACCATAGACACACATGATTCATTAAATAATATCAATAACATTTCGCAAAATAATATCACTACTACAAATGATGCAGATAGGATCCAAATCCAATATTTTTTCACTTCTCTTCCTTATATCGCAGATGTCTCACCCAGGCTTGCTAGAATCTTCAAAGTTTTTGAGAACATAAAAATTGCAAATAAAACAATATTAACAATTAATTCCATTTTTACCAAAGTTAAAGATAAAACACCTTTAACTTCACAATCACAGTTGGTGTATTGTATTCCTTGCTCGAATTGCGATAAAACTTACATAGGTCAGACTTCGAGGACATTAAAAGATAGAATCACTGCACATAAAAGTGACTGTAGATGCCATCCTGAAAGATGTGCATTAAGTGAACATGTTAATAGCACTGGTCATAACATGAATTATAGTAATACAAAAATTTTGACTAAAGAAAACAATACCACTAAAAGACTTTTCATGGAAATGGCTTTCATCTCTCAATCAGATTCTTGCTTAAATAAAAAAACTGACGTTAATCACTTAAGTGAAATTTATTCATATTTACTCCTCAGCGACAATAATATTACACATAACTTAAATAATTCTCCCTTAGGGAACACTTCATCTCTTTTGAGTTGAGACAATTGGTTAATTTCACCCACTAGCAGCGGCCAATTCGTGGTTTCGTGTCACACTTCAAAAGTGTCTGACATCTAATGTCAATAATGTCAACTGTCTGTTGTCGAATAATCCTAACCAAATTTCTTATGTTACATTTGAATCTCTCCACGTGTGGAGATAATTCAAATAAATGTTTAAACAAATTTTATAACAATGACTTAATATTAATATTTTTATTGTTTGACGTATTTTAATGTGTTTTGTTCATCTTTGTCACATGTGACTTACATGACATGTTGTTTATAATTTTTAATATTACATCCATAGCAATCATTCTCATCAACACAGTAAGTGGTTCTTCTTCAAAGTTTTCTTTCCATTAATCGTACAATTTTGCTTGTTACTTGTAGCTTCCCTGAAGATGACAGTATTCACTGTTGAAATATCGGAAATATAGTGTTAAAAGAGTACACGTTTTGCTTGCTGCTATACCCAAAAAAAATTTCCTGCTTTGTATATATATATATATATGCAGTCTCGTCTGGTGTTCCACAAGGATCGAATCTGGGTCCTCTTCTCTTTCTGATATTCATAAACGATTTGGCAACATCGATAAAATGTCCCAGCTTGTTTTTTGCGGACGATCTGAAATTGTTCAGTACCATTCAGGATATCGAAGACTGTGACATCCTACATTAAAATGATCACCTATAGACCTCCGAAATAAAAAAATACCAAGACAATAGTTCAAAGAAGATAAGGGTATTTTTTTCGAAAAATGTACATAACTTTTCTTGATTGCGATATAAACATGCTCCAAAAAAGACATATGCTTACAAATTTTCATGTGAATTGAATTATTTATACTCGAGAAAAAAATTAAATACTGAAAAATCAGTTTTTCGCCATTTTGACGGTTAAAAAATAAATCGACCACAACTGCAATTCACTCATATGTTCATAAAGTTATAAAGTTATTAAGTGCATTGATGCGGGCGTGCCCTGTTGGGGTATTTTGTGACCTCAGCAGGGCATTCGATTGCATTTAGTCACGGTACCGTAAAATGGGGTGAAACGGCAAATATTATACCAATCGCAACAGTTTTCAGGAAAACAACGTTATATTTTTTTTACCACTCTGTATGCTTTTCAGACGGTTGAAATATTTTTTTAGGTATCTGGGAACTTTACCTAATACTTGAAGCACAAACACCAAATTTGTGAAAGAATGATGTTTGAGGTAATAATATTTAATTAATCATCAATTTTCAATAAGATTTTGTCCCTGAAAAAACTTTATCGGACAAACTTCCTTAACATTGGAATTTGAAGTAAAGCTCGATAACACATGCCTTTGATACATTTCTACTTATAATTTTTAAACTTGACAACACCTAAACTAAAATGCCTGGAATCTATGAATTTTTAAATTTGATTGGTCACAAATGGCGGGAAAGTGGGTCAATCGCAACAACAGGTTAACGCCTGTCGGTCCGCCGCATATCACGGTATTTGTTTTTCGCTTAGTCACGAAGATGCCTTCGATGAAAAGACCTCGAAATAAAACATATTTTGGTTATCCAGACATTCCAGATCTGACCGAATTCAGTTTCGACCAAATTATTAGCAAAGTTAAGAAACCTGAAAAGGGCCGAAGAGACATTTTGATATTTCAAGTGGACGCCACCAAGTGGAAGTAACTTTTGTACCTATATGTGTTTTTTTATGAAAATGAATACCTTTGTTTTGAAGAAAAGAATTATTGTTTATTTATAAATGTTCACCTTTAAATATACGAAGTTAATTTATTTTGTAGTGTACAATGTTTTTTTTAAATATAAAATGTGTTGTCTTCCACCTCTTAGACAGTGTGAAAGCCAAAACACGTAAAATCAAGCAAGTGTTGTTATTCTCACCGGATGTAAGGTGAATCGCAACACACCCAATATAAAAAAAAAGGAATTTACAAAAAAGTAGAAAAATTTCGATTTGCAGGGAAGAGGGTGAAGTTAAGAAAAGAGTTTTGCGCTAAGAACAAGTTTTCTAAGTCAAACCGTTTTGAAGTTATACCGGAAATGTAAAATATTTTTGTTATTCACCCCATTTTACGGTATTTTATTGAATGGATAAAAAGTTTTTTGAGTAAACGTGGTAACCACGTCACTATTGGTAACCATCAATCATCGTATATTGAATATTCTGAAATAGGAGTTCCTCAGGGTTCAGTCCTGGGACCTACCTTATTTTTACTCTATATCAACGATATTGTGAAGATTTGTAACTGCTCAATTATTGTTTACACTGATGACACATCAGTTATTATATCAGATAGGGATGAATCATGTTTACGTCAGATATGTAATAAAATTCCTTTGATATGGACCAGTGGTTCAGAGCTAACTCACTTTATCTAAATACAGATAAAACAAAGTGTATTCGCTTTCATAATAGACAAAAAGAAGTTAGTGACATTGATTTTGGTGACTTATCGTCAGTAGATGAGACCGCACGATTTCTTTGCTTATACAGATGAATGTATTTCCTGGGGAGAACACTGTCGACTCTTAATCAATAGATTGAATTATGTGTCTTACCAATTCCGTAATTTGAGAACAGTTCTGTCTAATGATCAGTAGTTGCTGATGCTCTACTATGCTCAAGTAGACTCCAGACTTCGATATGGCATCTGCCTTTGGGGAAGGTCTTCGGGAACAAATCATGTATTTGTTGCGCAAAAGAGAATACTCAGAGTAATGTTTGGCTTACCATCTCCACAAAGTTGTGTTGATGTATTCAAAACTTGTAAAAATTTGACGCTCACCCTTCATCTCTTCATCTTTGAAGTTTGTGTTTATTTATTCAGTAACTATAACAGCTTTTCGACCAGATCCAGCATTCATACACATGACACAAGAATAAAAAATCAGCTGAATATACCTTTTTCTAGGGTTCGATATCTAAAAACTGCCCTAATTCACTAGGTCCTTCATTATTTAATAAATTACCAGACCATGTAAGAAATAGTCAAACAATTTTTAACTGATAGATGCTATTATATAGTCGTTCAGGTACTATAATAGTATTTGTAAATCCACTGTGTTTTGTTTGTTATATATACAGGGTGTTAATTAAGTACGTTGACAAACTTCGAGAGGTGATTCTTTGAAGGTTTTCAGGACGAAATGTTCATATAAACATATGTCCCAAACGGCTTGGTTTTCGAGATACAGGGTGATAAAAATACATTTTTTTCAAGATTTTTTAGAGTTAACTTCGACATTTCCTACAATAATCAGTTCAAATTAGGCAAGTACAATCCATTCAATAGTACGCACGATACTAAATAATGCATTTCTCAAATAATTCACAGGGTCCTCCTTTTTTCAGAGTCAAGCTTTGTTCAACCCTTCAGAATTTTTTTTCCGCCGCCACTGACATATTATGAGAAAGGAATAATGAATGTTGTTTCATTTAACATCTTTTTGCTCTCTTGATGTTTTTCATTTACTTGTACGGTTCAGGAGTTACAATGAAAATATTAACGCAAACATTTTCCAGTAACGCATAACATAAAGAAATTTGAGAAGCAAATAGTCTAACAAACTTGAAGGGTGATTCTTTGAAAGGTTTCAAGATGAAAAGTTCATATAAACATGTCCCAAGCGGCTTGGTTTTCGAAGTACAGGGTGATCAAAATACATTTTTTAGGAGTTTTTGGAGTTTACTTCGAAATTTTCGACAATAATCGATCCAAATTAGTTCAAATTGGACAAGTACAATCCATTCAATAGTGCGCATGATATAAAATAATTCATTTCTCGAAGTGTCATTGCCACTTTCCAAAGAGTAGCGCGTGACGCAATACGTCATTTTGTTCTCATTACACAAATAGCTATTTTCTGCTCGTGTAGAGAAAATGTAATGTTATGGAGCTCCCATACATTTTTTACCATAACTCAGGTTGAATATGTATTGCACAAAGTTAATTATGGCAAAATAATTTTGGACATTTTCAATAGTGAATAACTTTATTATCAAATACTAGAGCAAAGTAACATAAATTCCCTAGGAATAAAATTAAGTTCAGAAAAGGACCATTATTGAAATTGATATGTCAGAGCAGCTGCTGGAAATGGCCGCCGCCAACTTCAATGCATGCGTTTATGCGCCTAACCATAGACTGGCGGACACGCTCAAAAATACCAGGAGTGTTTCTTATAATTCCGCATGACTCCTGTATGCGATTCCTCAGGTCTTCTTCACTTTGAACTGGAGTTCGGTACACTAATGATTTAAGGTGCCCCCAGAGGAAAAAATCAAGTGGATTCATATCGGGTGACCTTGGTGGCCAAAGTTGTGGCCCACCACGCCCAATCCAGCGATCAGAATAATTCTCATCTAAATATTGGCGTGCAACCAATCTGAAGTGTACTGGAGCACCATCATGCATAAACCAAATTCCAATTCTTTCCCTCAGTGGGATCTCTTCTAGGAGTCCAGGTAAGATGAATTCAAGAAAATGTCGATAATGGTCACCATTGAGTCTATGTGGCAGAAAATGTGGCCCGATAAGGAAATTCCCTACAATTCCAACCCAAACATTCACAGAAAACGTCTCTTGAAAATGGTTTTCAATCACGGCGTGTGGGTTTTCATCAGCCCACATATGATTGTTGTGAAAATTAATAATGGCTTTACGGGAAAAGCATGCCTCATCGGTGAATAAAACTTGAGATATTCCAACAATTTATTTCGAATCCAAGTGCAAAAAGTTAATCTCTTTGGAAAATCCCTTGGCAGAAGAGCTTGAACACGCTGTATGTGATAGGGATAAAGTTGTTGCTCTTTTAAAATTTGCCATACCAATACATGGGTTACGTTAAAGTGTGCCGCAATTTGTCTTGTACTGGTGTCTGGATGCTGCTCAATTTCGTTAAGTACAGCTTCTTCTATCTGAACTGTTCTAACTCTCCTGGGTCTTCAACATGGTGAGTTTTGGTGATAATATCATGATTCCGAATAATTTTTTTTTTAAATATGCATATCTATGCCTTAGAAACGATAGAGGAGGTCGAAAACGGTATTTTGGACACATTTAGAAAATAGGAAAAAATTTCATATCGTCCTGCAAGTGGCGTTTTATGAAACCAGAGATTGAAGAATCTATAATTTGATCTTTGTTCGACTTTACCTGTTTTTTCTCTAGCTATGTTCCATACTTGTTTTTGTTTGGCGATATTACCGTTTGTGTTTTCAACTCTAGCTTGATAGTACGCGTTTTATTTTAGATTAGAACGCAACTTTATATTTTTAGTTGATGTTTATAAACAACTTCGTAATTCCCAGTTGATAATTCTCACTTCCTAGTTTAGTTGAGTTCAGAATAGCCCAAATACCACTATTTTCGCCGCTTTTATGAATTGAAGTAATGAAATTGACTTTCACTTTTTGGGAAATAAGCCAAAAACATAATATTCCTCTTCGTGTCACCTTGAAGATAACCAAACCACCTACTGGTCACCGCTTGGCCAACCTTCTGTTACGCCAGTGGCGCAGAACAAATCTGAAATTGCGCGAAACACTGCGAGATAGTCCAGGAGGAATCGGCGCATGAGTACCGAAAACTATTCCACCTCAATTTTTTTATGTGATCCTCTTCAAATTGCCCTACTGATGATATAAATGCATGTTGCCATGGGGCAACCCCGTGCCATATTGTTTAAACCGAAATTGTTTAAACAATTGCAAGGAATTGTTAGTTTTCAACCGGACATTTTTTTTTATATTCTTTATTGAAATACAAATAAAAAAGGTCCTGTGACTTTTCACGATAAAGTTAATATTTTTAAATATATGAATTTTATATCAACAATAATAAGATATAATGGTATTTGATCTTTTTGGAATCACAATTATATACAGTGAGTCTGCTAAGTTGGCTACATATGGAAAAGTTATTCTTCATAAAAAGGTCTGCATAGTCTAAACTCCAAGATGCAATCATCAGATATAAAATTTCTTCAATCTTATACGAGGTATGTCAAAAAATATGAAATTTTCTCTAGAGTAAAGTAACTTTATATTTCACAATATCAAAAATTTTCACTTATAATACCACAAGAGCTTAAATTATTTCCAGGAATAATTTAAGCTTGCGTGGTATTCGGTAAGAAAATTTCACACCATAATTTGGAAAAAAATTAGTAATCCAATCTGAAATTTTAAATTAATTTCACTGCTTGTCAAGTCCACCATGTTTCGTTAAATAAAAAATATTACCAACTTTAGTTAAACCAAATGCTGAAACTCAGATGGGTACTAGCTCAGTCTATCGCCATTTGGTAATTTTAGTTAACTAAAGGTGGTAGAAATATTTTTTTACAAGTAATTGTCAAAAAATTTCCACTTAAATATCGTGACGTCACGGAAAAATTTCCGGAATTTTTTTTAGTTGCCATGGTAACTAGTCAAAATTAAGGCATCTTATTGGTTAAAAAGTAGAGGTGTGAAATTTTCATTATAAAACGTTAGTTGGAATTAAAAACTATTTTTCAATATGCAATTACATCCTTCTAATTGTAAAAATAATTTTTTTACAAATTTTTCTCAAATTATCAATACCGAACATTTATCATTTATAAAATTTTGTTTCATGAAAATTTGCTTATTAATTTCTAAACAGAACGGAAAGGTTAACATGTTTGTAATAAATAAAAATGATAAATATAATATTGATAAGTTAGAAAAAAAATTGTAAAAAATTATTTTTCCAATTGGAAAGATGTAATTGCATATTGGCACATAGTTTTTAATTCCGAACAACTTTTCATAATAACAATTTTCGATATTGTGAAATATAAAATTACTTTACTCTTGAGAAAATTTCATATTTTTTTATATACCTCGTATAAGATTGATGAAATTTGATATCTGATGATTGCATCTTGGGTTTTAGACTATGAAACACTTTTTATGAAGAATAACTTTTTTTCGTAAAATCAATAATAAAAAAGTTTCCCATATGTAGCCTAGTTAAGCAGACTCGCTGTATACAGTGTGTCCCACTTACCATGCTCACCATGGGTATCTTTTTAATGGTGAGAGATACGAGGTCGGTTAAATGACACCAAATGTGGAGTTTATCAAGGCCAACTATAATGTGAAAAAATATTTGGATAAAATCTATTTGTTTTTGTTTTATACGCAAAAAACAGATTTTGATCATTTTCATGTCTCGTCCGTAACTTCTTTATTTATGAAAATATTTCAATAGGAATTTCACATTCTTATGGCAGTTTTTTAATGAGATTTCGAAAAAATATGAAATTCATACCAATATTCTTCTAGAATTTGAGATATCAGCACCAACTTTTAATTTTCAAATGTAGGGCATAGCTCACTATGACTTAGTTATGAATAACTTTTTTCTCTCTTACAGATGATATATCACAGTGATAGCTTTTTGTTGATAACAACGGAGTTATCGTCATTTATACAAAAACAAGAACTATTTTGAAGTCGCCATCTTGAATTTATGAATTTTAACAGAAAAATCATGATCTCCGACCTCAAAAAAAAACCCACATACCAATTTTGAATGGAATTGGAATATTCACAAATCTCGTCCGCCATATTGGAGGAGCCACCATTTTTCATTTTTTATTTCAATAAAAATTCCATAGTGCATTGTCACCGGAATTATGAACATCTGCCAAATTTCAAGTTATTAGGACCGCCAGAAGTGGGTCAAAATTCACGTGCAAGAGACATGAAAATGATCAAAATCTGTTATTTGTGTATGAAACAAAAACAATAGATTTTATCAAAATATTTTTTCACATTATAGTTGGCCTTGATAAACTCCACATTTGGTGTCATTTAACTGACCTCGTATCTCTTACCATTAAAAAGATACCCATGGTGAGCATGGTAAGTGGGACACACTGTATAATTGTGATTCCAAAAAGTTCAAATACCATTATATCTTATTATTGTTGATATAAATGCATAAATTACTATGATAATAACAAAAAAGTAATATAAACTGATAAAAAATAAATTTTAATTACATGTTCCGATTTATGCTTAAGTAACTTTTGAAAAATTGATTTCAGAAAAAAAATTTGAAAAAAATAAATTGTAGACAATTTAATTATTAATAACAATCCTCTCTTTAACAATCTTGATAAAGTTAATAGTTTTTAAGATAAATGATAAATAATAATTCAAGACACAGAGAGGCCGATGCAGCGCATGAGTCAGAGAGAGACGACGATACTTAATGGTAAGCGACGCATACTTGTGAGCGCGCGAAATTAACAATAAAAAAACAGTTATAAACAATAAAAAAAAATTAAATCTCTATTCAGAATATTATTAACTATTGTATAAAGAATAAAAAACATCGATATTTTTTTTTAAATATATTTTTCTTAGGTCGAAAGTACCCAAATTTGAGATTTTTCGAACCTTCAAAAATTCATATCTTTAAAAATATTAACTTTATCGTGAAAAGTCATTGAACCTTCTTCATTTGTATTTCAATAAAGAATATAAAAAATTCCAAAAAGATCAAATACCATTATATCTTATTATTGTTGATATAAAATTCATATATTTAAAAATATTAACTTTATCGTGAAAAGTCATAGGACCTTTTTTATTTGTATTTCAATAAAAAATATTTAAAAAATGCCCGGTTGAAAACTAACAATTCCTTGCAATTGTTTAAACAATTTCGGTTGTAAAAATATGGCACGGGGTTGCCCCAGGCAACATGCATTTATATCATTAGTAGGGCAATTTGAAGAGGATCGCATAAAAAAATTGAGGTGGAATAGTTTTCGGTACTCATGCGCCGATTCCTCCTGGACTGAGAGTATGAACCATTCATCAGTCAGCGAGTGCAACCAATTAATAACATTCGAGCAGTGTAGTGCAAGCGAGAAGCAACATTTTTTCTCTGACCTTAATGCCCACTCGCGAATGTCTGAAAATACTTATATACACCGTTTAGTCAGCGTGTTTTCTCAGAATCAGCTGGTATTTGTTTTTCTCTTTCGCTTTGTGCGGAGATTTATTTTTAAAACCCGCGCTACATCATATTTTTGTGGAGTCTGGCGAAAGCTTTAAGTCCGTTCCATGACCTACAGGTGATTCTGATGACCTTATTCAAACTCCAAAACAATGGGCGTCGCATTGTGACGACGATTGGATCAGCATCGTATACCGTGGAGTGATGAAACAACTCAGACTTATCGATGTTTATAAAAATCACCTTATCTGATGGTTATCTAAAAGCGCAATACGTCTTGTTTTTGTCGCCTGGACAAAGAAAGTTGTTTTATACTTTGTATGAAAATTAATTTTTAGCGTTATTTGTTTATTTGTTTAATATTACCACCTTCTTGCACCCTTCTGAAATATGAGCACCACCTCAAAACTTTCAAATGAGAAGGGGTCCGTGTGGCATCTTGTTCGAAAGGGATTTTCATCCTCTTGTAACGATAATTACTTCTGTTAGTTTAGAACGCAATTTTTCGGAAAATGTTCATCAAAAAATAATAAGTCAGGGTACCATTGGAACAAGAATTGAACGCCCATCAAAATGATGTGCCACTTGACCCCCCTTCCCATTTAAAATTCTAAGGGTAACATCTACCCCTCCTAGGGGGTTGAACCACGAGGGCTACAAATAGTCCTTGAAAGTGTCCCCCTTGACAATAAAATTGACCTGTTTTTTCGATTACTCATATTGTTTACTGGAAGGAAGATATTAAGGGTGGGAAGTTTTCAAATTGACACCCTGTATTTGAGGTATGTGTGTTCGTCAGGAAAAATGAAAATATGTTCTATAAAAATAAGGATTTACACCATTACCATACCCATAATATAAATGATCTACATTTGCCTCTGAGCAGGGTAAACGCAACATATAACGCTCCAGGAAGAATCGGAACAAACATTTTTAATCACATACCATTCTCTATAAAAAATATAGAGCGTGAAAAGTCGTTCAAATATCAATTGAAAAGATATCTAACAAACTTATGCAGTAAACTCTTCGTTCAATTTTGGAGTATGCTTCACCTTGTAAACTGTTGTTAGTACATGATTTTATTCAAATGTATATTCTATTAAATTTTAGAGCATATGCTTTATTCGTTTCTGTATACACTTTCTCACTGACTTTTTCTTATACAATGTATGTTGTCCAACAAGAAATAAATAAACCTTTGGAATTGTGGAAAAATTGGGCATGTGCGTAGCAAATGTCCAACATTTAAAGAATCGACACAGACGCAGAAAAACTAAAGAGGGTCGATGAGGAGGCAATCGTCGGCCTGTATCCAACAAGCCCCTGTTAACAACGCATATGTCGCTGTCCTTCAACGTCTTTGTAGACGGTCTCATGAACAACGAGCCTTGCACCATGCTGCTAAATACAGGTGCGACTAGGACAATTGACAATTGAGATTAGTAATTTTCTCTGTATTCAGTATCTTGCTGAATGCGACTTTGGTAGTATTCTATGCTTGTTTTGGTTCTAAGCTGGAGCGGTCTCAGAATAGTCCAGAGTAGTAGTCTAGTTGAGATCTGACCTTCGCCAGGTGGAGGAAATTTTTTTATAGAGGGGTAATGAGTCTCAAAACTCATGACCTACTGTGAGACTCCACTGATTCTCGGGGTTACTCACTAAAACCTCCACCTCTCAGGTTGTTGCCCCCGGTGACACTTAGGTCTTTTGGCCAATTGTATCATGCCTATGTTATATTCTGTCACAGTACCCAATCCAGTACTTTCGTGCCTTGTACGAGTTTGAACAAGTTCTTTACTGGGTGCGATCTGTATAGTTCTGGATCGCCAGATGACTGCTCGAAAATTGCCTGTTTTGCGGTCTAGTGCCTCGAAACAGCACAGTATGTGTGTCACTGTTTCTGAATTCTTACCGCATGGTCTGCAGGTCAGGTATCCATTGTACACTTCCATTTTGTTGAGGTGCTCCTTCACTGGTGCATGACCGATCAGGAGTCCGTAACGGTTCTCAACTGGCTCCTGTTCATCACTAACAGGTCTGCCGTTCTTTCATGGCACGGTCCTTTCCTTGTTTGTTTCCTGGGATGCTTTCCCAGTAGTTTTTGTGTCTGTCGTCAGTCCAGTCTCTTACAGACATTTTGAAAACCCCTTGAAACCCCTTGGTTTGGTGGAATGGAAGCTTTTCCATTGCCTGCAACTCCCCGGTGACCTGGGACCCATAGCAGTTTGACGTGATTCCGGTCTGCTAGCACTCTCAGTTCATCTTTGCAGTCTCATATCAGTTTGGACGTCACTTCCTTGTTGCACAAGGCTTTAAGTGCCGCTTGCCTGTCTGACACGATGTTGATATGCGCGTTTTCAACGTTTATCCTATTGTTCTCCTTCACGCACTATTGGATGGCGACACCTCTGCCTGAAAGACAGAGGTGTGTTTGCCCAGTGAGCAGCTGATGCCAGTTCTCGGATTACTGGAGAACACTCCTGAGCCCACCCCATTCCCAGTCTTGGATCCATCTGTGTATCAGATTTTCCCCTGCAGAGTGTCCTTGAGCTGCGAGCCGTCCCACTCAGTTCTGTCTGGTATCAGCACCCTGAATTGGTTATTGAAGCAGTATCGTTTCGGATTGTGGTCCGTTCTCGTTCCCAGCACGTTCCCGATCACATTCTAACGATGCTCATGTTTTCCGTTCCAAAGTTCAAGTTGGGTATGTTCTGCAGTCTGCAGGCACCAAGCCTTGCCTCGCCCTGCATTACTAGGTGGAGAGGAGGCAGTCCCAGGAGTGTCTCCATGGCTGCAGTTGGTGTTGATTTAATTGCCTTACCTAGTCTTGTTATTGCTTCTCTTTATTGTCTCTTGGGCCACCACATCAAAGAGGCGTTTGTAATGGAGGGCATGACCACCGTGGTGTACAACCAGTGCAGCATATTATGTGGTTTCTGTCCCCATTTTTTTTTTCAATAAATCGTCTGGCCATCACTACTGGTCTGCTTCTCGCTGTAGTAGTACAGGTTGGATTTTGTCTGGCCCTGCTGATTTGAATGGACTAAATGTTGCTATAGCCCTTTCTACCTTCCTGTAGGCGATGATATTTTCCTCTGTGTCTCCCAGGTTTCCCTTGTGGGTCTAGATTCGACAGTGTGTTCTCTGAAGCGCGACTAGGTAGTTCGTTCCCCTAGAATCAGAAAAGTGACTATCAAGCAGTATCTGTGGAGGTTCTTTCCCTGATTTGGTGAATGATCCGTTGGCTTGCATGAGCCTCCCTTCAGGGCTTACCGGGTCTTTTGACGAGATCTTGTTCAGCCGTGCTCTTGACTTCTTCGCAGAAATTCTTCCACGATTTCCTTTTCTTTCTTTGTATGGCTCTTTTTTACTGAGAGAGGACCTTATTCTATTCTTCCCCACCGCTTTAATCTGTAGGCCTTATTAACGAGAGAACTGGTCTTTTTTCTCAGGGTTTCCAGCTCTTTGGTCCATAATTGGGTCGTGCTGTTTTGACTCCTAGTTAGAAGGCAGTTTCTTTGGAATGAAGAGACTATCGCATACCCTAGACAGATTGCCGCTTCCTTAATTCCATCAGTCCCTTCTTTGAGGAATTTTTTTTTGAAGCTTCTGTATGTCTCCAGTGGACAAAAAAATTGTAATCGATTCATCGATTGACAGAAACCATTTCAATAATTAATGATGTGTCCTTGCCCTTGTCAGCACTTTTTCCAGATGTTTCTTCCAGGTGAGCGTTGAGTCTAGGTCAAACCCATGTATTTCGCCTCTGCTGACATCTGCAGGCTATTACCAAAGATTTGGAGAGCTCTGTTGGTCTCTAGGCTTCTTTTTCTGATGAAAGGAACAATAGTGCTTTTGTGGGAGTTGACTTTGAGGCTCTCCCTCATGCAGCACGTCTGTAAGGACTGATTGCATCAGATCCACTCTTCCCCGGTTTAGGTCTGTGAGGAGGTCTACCGCTAGATTCCACAAAACTAGGAATAGTATTCCCTCTGAGAGCAGCATCTCGTCAAGAAACACTACACTACACGAATTAGCGTCCCTATAGGGTTTAACGGATCCTTTGATAAGATTTTGTTTAGCCGTGCTCTTGACTTCTTTGTATGGCTGTTTTGTACTCAGAGAGGGCTTCATTTTATTCGCCCCCACTGCTTTGTTCTGTAGCCTTATTAAAGAGAGAACTGGCTCTAATTTCAGGGTTTCCAACTCTCTGATCCAGAATAATTGGGGCTTGCTGTTTTGCCTCCCTTTAGTTAGAGGGTAGCTTCTTTGGAATGAGGAGACTATCGCATTCTGAAGACAGATTGGCGCCTCATCAATTACATCTCTCCCTCCTTTGGAGAATTTCACAGACTCCATCAGGTTGGCCGTTAGGCTTATGTGTGTCTCCCAGTAGACAAAAAAAAAATGGAATCGATTCATCGGTTGACAGAAACCATTTCAATTGCAATAATTAATTGGGTAAAGTTGCGCAATAGTTAGATACTTTTCCGTTCGGTGCATTATCTCCTCTTTTGATGGTGCTAATGCCGCTAATTAGTATAGGCAACCAGCAATCACCGTCATTCAAGTTTTATGTTCAATGAGTCAACTCTGATAGCAAATTAAATATTATGAATATTAGAGATAAGTTGGTTTCGAGAACTGTTTGCGGTTTCGTAATCGAGTGGTGAAGCATCTGCGTACTGAATTATACTTCAAGTCAATCAAGTTGGTTATCGCAAAGTTTATACCGAAACTTTTGTCAATATATCATCCTATCTCTGATCAAGACAGGATCAGTCAGTAACGCAATTGACTTATTTGTTTGGTTTTGTCGCAGCTCGCAGCGTTCGGCTACGGTTATACCACGTGTTTTCTTATAATAATTGAACGCGTAAAGTCAAGGATTTTCAGTTCAGTAAGAGAAATAATAATCGCATACCTCTACACAGTGCTTTCAATGTAAATTAATTTGTTCGATAATAATTCATCGAGTTCTGCGCGATTGTTTTTCGTGAGGCGTCAGTGACTGTTTATTTTTTGCTTGACTGCTGTTTTGTGTCAAGCGGATGCTTCAATTGGGTTATGAAAAACAAAGCACCTACTCCAAAATGGTAAGTTCTAGTTTTGTGTACACGGATTGAGAACTGTCAAAATTTGTTATTGCCCTACAACAGCCTGTTATTTCGTTTACTAGCCTGACAAGAAAAAACGGGGTTTTCCACTATTGTTCTTCGATTAGGTTATATTACGTCATTCTTATATTTAATCGCAGCTGTAAACTTTACCTTCGTAATTGTGTAATTGGGATGGTTGGCACAATCACTCATAATTAGCGGGATTTTAATTGCCCGGAGGCACTAGAAACTTTCCAAAATTCGCTTTTGTCGCTACTGCCTAGGTGATGATTTCTGTAACGGGCTATTAATGCGGTTTGGACCCTGGCCGATAGATGGCGGTGCATGTATCGTTGTTGATTTATAAATACTGGTCGGAGCTGATTTGATGTTCGTATGGGAAAGTACCGCGGTTGTTTTCTGAAAATTTGTATACGGGAGATTTCCGAAAAGCTTGTTTCAGCTGAAATACAGGGATTATCATTTAATTCGTTTATTGGAAGCTTTCGATATTCCAATTGGAATAAAATTCTGAAAATTTACTACATCACATAAGTAAGCATAAACAATCGATGTGAAATGTCGTCAGTGGCGTAGCAATCAGCTGTAAAGCTTAATAGGTACCTTCATATCTTAGCTTATTATTCGCCCAATGTATGAAGTGTTTGAAAATATAGGAAAGTTGAAGATGTATTTAAGGATTTTCTGTCGAACTTCACCAATACAGCACAAAAACAGTCAATAGGCGTTCTTGGAATGAATATTTCTGGGCATTTGGACGTTCTCATGTGGACAATTAATGGACATAAAAATTCAATG
This sequence comes from Chrysolina oricalcia, assembly GCA_944452925.2. Lineage (NCBI taxonomy): Eukaryota > Metazoa > Arthropoda > Insecta > Coleoptera > Chrysomelidae > Chrysolina > Chrysolina oricalcia. The sequence goes on along the minus strand of OX101809.2, from coordinate 2,965,441 downwards.
GATGTTAATACAAACTTCACACTTCTGGCTTTCCGCAGGATTATAATCCATAGAATAATTTTAATATATTATTTAACATGTCATTTTACAATATTTTGAACCTGGTACTTGTGATTATCCACATACAGTATGGAGGAGACCATGTTTTGGAGGTAAGCTAGTTTATAACTCGCTCCGAGGATGACACTGTGTTAAAACAATTGTCAGCAGCTTTGCTACAGTATACAGTTACATTAAAAAAGAACGCAAAAAATGGAAAAACTCTTGATTGGTGACTTTTCAAAAAAACAAAATTGTCATCAACTTGTCTTGAAACATACTTAGCAAATGAGTAACAATTGTATGAAATTTTTCAAGGAGATCTTTATTGTAGCTCATCAAACAATGTAAGGTACAGGGAGTGTCCAAAATAATGAAAAAAAAATTGTCATCAACTGTCTTGAAACATACTTATCAAATATGTATCATTTGTATTAAAGTCATTCATAAGCTGCAAGAACGAAATGAATTTCGACGAGTTTAGAGCTCTTCAAATTTGTCTAACAGAAATAGCTTTTTTGGAATGATAGCTAAAAGTTCATCAAAACAAAGTCAAAGCAAATATCATCATTAGGAAGATAGGTATTATCTTTCCTGGTAGAAATATTGATAACATTGTGAACATTCTGAGATAAAAGTTATCATTTATTGAACATCTTGCAATTTACTTAACATCACAGATCTGGCCTTAGCACTTTGTGTTCTCACGTGCCACTACTTGGAATATATTCCTTGTCGTTCTACTATTGTGCTGGTGTTCAATTGAATGGCAACCCTCCTAAAAATGCTTTTCAGTTGTACCTAATTATGGGGCCGCAGTGGAGGGCCTGATACGGGCCCACTCACGTTCAAACCTAATTATGGGGATGTCGTGAAGTTATTGTTGAAAATACTCAAAAAAATTCAGTGTATACTAGTAGTAGTTTTTTCATAAGACTTGTATAACAAGTATGAAACTGCTGATTAAATTAAAACTAACAGCATGAGGATAGTGTTTAAAAAATGAACAAAACACAACAGGAGACATTACAACTTATATTAAAATAAGATAAGCACATAAAATGACCCATTAAGCAAAGTAACAATCATTCAATATTTCAGTAACCTTCCATGGTAATGTGTAATGTCACATCAGAGTTTTCTGCTACCTTACTGCAAAGGTTCAGCAACTACTGAAACGGACGTTCAGCAATATTACAAATGGTATATGCAATTATCAATTATTCCAGCTAGGTTACTGCATCATTGCATATAATATACAGGAAAATTGCAAATGTGATATTAAAAATGACGTCTTATGACAATGTTGCAGCAACTACTAAAATGGATTGATGGATATAACTTTTATAATCAGTAACTGCAGCAAGGTTACTGCAACATAGAATATAAATTAGTAGAAAATAATATATTCAATATTGTTATATAGCAGCAACTTACCACCAATCTTGTCTATTCCTTTCCATAACATGACAGTAAGATTTCATAAATTACGTTACAGTAGGTTTGCTCGCTACTGAAGAATTTTTGGATTTTCACTACTTGCTACTAAAATATTGATAGAAAATGAATGCAAAATCTTCATGGGAGACAGATCAGTTTTGATATCTTGGAAAATATCATTCAGTATTCTAGTTTTTAGAAACAAGCAGTGAAAACCCAAAAAATCTTCTGAAATGATATCTATTATTTCAAATATCCATTTATAGGTCAAAAAGACAAAAATTTTATAATGAAAATTTTACTCAAAATATCACAAAAATACAATTATTTCAAATGCATCATCTCTGATTGACGGAAATGAATTTCTCACTGCATCTGAAACCAAAATATTATAAATAAATATATAATTAGTCAACTCAACAATCAATTATGGTCTTATTTAAAGAATGTACAATTGAACTTGTCCATGATTATGACACTAGGTATTGTGCTTACATATTTGCTTTATATTCAAATTGAATTGATTCAAGTTTTAAAAGTTGAATAGATTTCAATTCTTTGATTCTGAAATTGTCTTTTTGGCTGGTCTAATTGCAAAACATGGCATAATTATTTGTGAAAAAAGACTTCTTTCAACACAAACTTTTCATTCAAGCCACCAATATATTGAAGAACCTGCAAATAAAATCGAAATGTAAAAGTATTCTACATCATTCACAAATGTAAATGTACTCTTCAAATTGACACTACTACCAGATTTATTCGCAATATAAGGAGAAAAAACATTTTCCTACTAAACGCAGAATGAGCATACCAGATCATCCTAACCTAAAATAATAAATGATGTATCGCCTTACCTTAATGAAGATGCCTTAAATTTATTAGCATTATCCATTGTGCTGCTTCAACACTCATTGAACTCTTATTCAAAAAACAAAATTGCAGAAGAATATGTAGGACTTTACTTAGGTACCTAGGTTAAGAAAGATAGAACGAATTAAAGTATCCAAAACGAAACTAACGCAAAGGCACGACAGCACGACACACAACAATACCATTTACATCAGCAAACTGGCGCGAGGCGCGTGCTTGTCTGTGATCTGGGTGACTGAATGTCGCCCCGTTAGGTGGCATCTCATCAAGACCGGGAAATTCAAAATTGGTTGGTTTCCTGATAGATGAAATATCATTTCAAGTTTCTTTATACTTACCATTTAAAATTGTCCTAGCGTATCATTTTGTATATTTCTGCGATGATGCAATCGAAAACTGAAAATGTATTGTGTTTTCTAAGTACTGTAGTTAGCTCATGTAAGGTTATAAATATTATGGAATTTCAAACTCAGTGCAACATTGCGATTCGAATTTGTTAGATAGTTCCAAATGTAACTTGCACTCACATTGTTCGTAGCTAGTTTCTGTATTGTTGCATTTACAATGAACTTTCATGGATCATGTAACATTGCACTTGAAACTCAATCAATAGCTTGCTTTATAACCTACAAACAACTTGTTTCTAGTTTCTTCTGTTATGTTGAAAAATTAAATATAGCATTAAGCCTTATGCAATATTATATTATCATTTTACGATGGCAAGCCGTACATAAATATTGTGGCAATATTTTGTAACATTACATCAAAATCGAGAATTGCTGACCACGCCTGGACAAAACATCACCGAATTCTCTGGGACGAAGCTAGTGTTCTTCACAGAGAGGAACATTGGTTCAAACGGAAATTTATGGAAACCACCTACATAGAAGCCAATGGTGCCTTCAGTCAACCAAGCGTGGAAATTAAAAACGTATGGAAACCGCTCATGGACCGTTTTGGAGGGAGAAAAAGCGCGAAACCACGCGCGCCATAAGACCGCGCGTAATTACACTTTAATTATAGACCTATAAAAGGTCGCGTAGCATCTGATTTTGTCACTATTCACCAGAAGACGATTGCGGATTCAAGCAATTGAAACGTTGTGAAAAAATTTGAAAGAGATAGAAATCTTTCAACCATTAAGATGATGGACGTCCGAAATATAAGTAATATGTTTTATACTTTGTTGAAATCTGCTCATCATGGAGCATCTGATAATGCGAAACAATATAGGGTGATCCATTAAAAAAAAATTGGTGACATGCTATTGTGGTGCGATAGGGAAAGTTAGATCAAATGTGAATATGTCAAAATATGTCCCCCTGTATACTATTGTTGACGTGTTTTTTAATTTTTCCTGAAAATCATTGTACTAACAGTTATTCAGGGTGGCTCGTTTTAAATGGAATACACTGTATAGTGAATATCATATAGCAAAGGGTCCATAAAATCACATTCCCGTTTGTACTTTTTGTATAGTAATACTGACAAATTTTAAACTTGACGCAGCGTGTGTTCTTACTCGGGTATTGCAGGTAGTGTTGAATTAAGAAAAAATTTGAAATTATAAATAGGTGTGGGGTAAGGACAACTTTACGCCAGAAAAACTGATTGTATCAGAATAGTTCACAATCGCGTTCATCTTGGATAATTTTGATTTCAAAAATTAAGATCAGATGATTCTTTTCGAATAAATCACCGACGATTGTTCGACGTTCCAGTTTAATAATCGAAAGAGAAACAAAAACGTCTCGAGATACACGAGTTTGATAGTGCATTTACATGAAATAATGATCGATATCAATGACATATCAATACCTCGATTCGATATTTGAACTGACGTGACAGTAGGTAATATTAATCGTCCGACCGCAGTCTCTCGTGCACCATAAAGGTGGTCCTCGGTTTTACAAGGGATCCAAGGCACCGAAGTGTCCTTACATCATTTGTCATTAGAACGTTTTGACCACCCCACAATACGGAAAAGTCATTTGTCAAATATCAATTGTTTTCCTATTCCATAATCACCTGACCACTAGTCGTACTATTTCAACCCTTCATCTACGGCTTTACCTGCTATTCTCTATCGACAATGCGACACAGGTATTTTCGGTACTTTGTACAGAAAAGAGAAAGGCGCAACCTCAAATTGCTTCGGTGGTTACTTGTGGTTTAAGGGAGTAATTGAAATCTGCGATATTTAGTCTTTAGGCAGTGCTCGCGTGAAGGTTACATTGAGAAACATTTCAATTGGAAGGGTTTTTGCAGAAATGAACCAACCCAAAAAAAATTATTGAATAACGAAGTGTTGAAGTCTTGACAATAATGAAACATTCAGTACATATTTGGTAACAATTTTTATATTATTAGACTCATCAAATATTAACGAACAGTCGTTGCCCCGATGATGGACCCTTTACTCCCATATACACCTACTAAGTAGGCTTATTATGGCAAGTACCTGTCAGAAAACAACTACTCCCCTGGTATTGAATTAAATCTAACAGATACTTGTGTCCTCAAGCATCAAAGGAGGCAATTGCAAGTGCCCTCTGTGACCAACCAGCAGAATTATGTTTTGATTTGGACAGATGGCTTCAGTGCTGTCTGTGTCGACCTACCCTTGCACTGATGAGAGGCAACAACCTCGAAACTAGTCTGCAGGCGGTCACCCTGTCCAAATCAAAACATAATTCTGCACTTGCAATTGCCTCCTCGGATGCTTGAGGAACGTTGCACAAGTATCTGTTAGATTTAATTCAATACCCGTCGTGGTCTTAGCCAGGGGAGTAGTTGTTTTCTGTCAGGTACTTGCCTTAATGATCCTACTTAGTATGTGTATATGGGAATAAAGGGTTCATCATCGGTCGGTAACGACTGTTCGTTACTAAACGATCTCCCAAAGAATACTGTTTTCTTCTCATCAAATATTGTTGCACTTTTTTGGATATAGCAATAATATTAATCTCATCTCACTAACAAGTTAGAAGGGAAAAGGGTCCTTCTTAAAGGGCTCGTACATTTCAGTCTTTTGCTAGCAATTCCATTGCACTGTGCATTCTTTTCAGACTTTTGACTGCAACAAAAAGGCTGACAAAATTATTGGAACAATTCTATATTTCAAGGTCAACTCCGTGCAATTTGGTTTTATTTATAGAGTTTTTAGCAAAAACCATAAAATGAATATTGGTAGCACTAATTTATTGAATGTGACCTAGTGTGTTCTGAGAAAATTTTTATAAGCTCGTATATTATCACATTCTTTGAATTTGTTAGTATTACTCAAATCACTCAAATTTTGTATTAAATAAGCCATGGTTTCCAACAACTTCTCTTCTTACGATTTGTTATTACCTATCTTTTTAATATTGGTACGTCTCCAAAACATCATTGTTATTGAAACAGCGTCAGTATTCACCAATTCAAGTTTGTTAACAGGAAATCATTTTCATAAGTAATTTTCAAAAGTAAACCTTACAAATTGCAAATGTCAAAACAAGCTGATAAAGTTGCGACAATGTACAATTTGGAGTTGCTAGCACTGAGCACTGAGTTCTGTGAGTTTGAATGGACAATATCAACAGACAAAAATTTTGAAATTACCACATTTTTTTCATTTTTCAAAATCTAATACTATAATTTTTCAATTCGAGAACGGTTAAAATTAGAGCAATTCTGCCAACGGCAATCGATTCAGAATGGTCGAATTAGTATATTCTGTGGGTTTTAATGGAAAATATCAACAGACAAAAATTTTGAAATGATTTTTTTTTATTTTTAAAATACTACTACTATAATTGTTCAATTCGAGAACGGTTAGAGATAGAGCAATTTTGCGAACGGCAATCGATTCAGACGGGCCGAATTAATATATTCTGTGAGTTTGAATGGAAAATATCAACAGACAAAAATTTTGAAATGACCACATTCTTTTCATTTTTCAAAAACCACTACTAAAATTTTTCAATTCGAGAACGGTTAGAGATAGATCAATTTTGCGAACGGTAATCGATTCAGAATGGTCGTATCAGTATATTCTGATAGTTTGAATGAAAAATATCAACAGACAAAAAATTTGAAATGAGCACATTCTTTTCATTTTTCAAAAACTACTACCATAATTTTTCAATTCGAGAACGGTTAGAGATAGACCAATTTTGCGAACGGCAATCGATTCAGAATGGTCGAATCAGTATATTCTGTTAGTTTGAATGGAAAATATCAACAAAGATTTTGAAATGACTAAATTTTTTTAATTTTTCAAAAACTACTACTATAATTTTTCAATTCGAGAGCGGTTAGAGAAAGAGCAATTCTGCAGACGGCAATCGATTCAGAATAGTCGAATCAGTATATCCTGTGAGTTTGAATGGAAAATATCAACAGACAAAAATTTTGAAATTATCATCTTTTTTTTTATTTTTCAAAAACGACTACTATAATTTTTCAATTCGAGAACGGTTAGAAATAGAGCAATTCTGCGAGCGGCAATCGATTCAGAATGGCCCAATTAGTATATTCTGTTAGTTTTAACGGAAAATATCATCAGACAAATTTTTTGAAATGACCACATTTTTTTAATTTTTCAAAAACTACTACTATAATTTTTCAATTCGAGAACGGTTAGAGATAGACCAATTTTGCGAACGGCAATCGACTCAGAATGGTCGAATCAGTATATTCTGTTAGTTTGAATGGAAAATATCAACAGACACAGATTTTGAAATGACTAAATTTTTTTAATTTTTCAAAAACTACTACTATAATTTTTCAATTCGAGAACGGTTAGAGAAAGAGCAATTCTGCGAACGGCAATCGATTCAGAATGGTCGAATTAGTATATTCTGTTAGTTTGAATAGAAAATATCAACAGACAAATATTTTAAAATGACCACATTTTTTTCATTTTTCAAAAACTACTACAATTAATTTTCAATTGGAGAACGGTTAGAGAGAGCAATTCTGCAGACGGCAATCGATTCAGAATAGTCGAATCAGTATATCCTGTGAGTTTGAATGGAAAATATCAACAGACAAAAATTTTTAAATTATCATCTTTTTTTATTTTTCAAAAACGACTACTATAATTTTTCAATTCGAGAACGGTTAGAAATAGAGCAATTCTGCGAGCGGCAATCGATTCAGAATGGCCCAATTAGTATATTCTGTTAGTTTTAATGGAAAATATCAACAGACAAATTTTTTGAAATTACTATATTTTTTTAATTTTTCAAAAACTACTACTATAATTTTTCAATTCGAGAGCGGTTAGAGAAAGAGCAATTCTGCAGACGGCAATCGATTCAGAATAGTCGAATCAGTATATCCTGTGAGTTTGAATGGAAAATATCAACAGACAAAAATTTTGAAATTATCATCTTTTGTTTATTTTTCAAAAACTACTACTATAATTTTTCAATTCGAGAACGGTTAGAGAAAGAGCAATTCTGCGAACGGCAATCGATTCAGAATGGTCAAATTAGTATATTCTGTGAGTTTGAATAGAAAATATTAACAGACAAAAATTTTTAAATGACCTCATTTTTTTCATTCTTCAAAAACTACTACAATGAATTTTCAATTCGAGAACGGTTAGAGAGAGCAATTCTGCAGACGGCAATCGATTCAGAATAGTCGAATCAGTATATCCTGTGAGTTTGAATGGAAAATATCAACAGACAAAAATTTTGAAATTATCATCTTTTTTTATTTTTCAAAACGACTACTATCATTTTTCAATTCGAGAACGGTTAGAAATAGAGCAATTCTGCGAACGGCAATCGATTCAGAATGGTCGAAATCCTATTCTGTGAGTTTGAATGGAAAATATTACCAGATAAATTTTTTTAAATGACCACATTTTTTTAATTTTTCAAAAACTACTACTATAATTTTTCAATTCGAGAACGGTTAGAGAAAGAGCAATTCTGCGAACGGCAATCCATTCAGAATGGTCGAATTAGTATATTCTGTGAGTTTGAATAGAGTATATCAACAGACAAATATTTTGAAATGACCAAATTTTTTTCATTCTTCAAAAACTACTAGAATGAATTTTCAATTCGAGAACGGTTAGAGATAGAGCAATTCTGCAGAGGGCAATCGATTCAGAATAGTCGAATCAGTATATTCTGTGAGTTTGAATGGAAAATATCAACAGACAAAAATTTTGAAATTATCATCTTTTTTTATTTTTCAAAAACTACTACTATAATTTTTCAATTCGAGAACGGTTAGAGAAAGAGCAATTCTGCGAACGGCAATCGATTCAGAATGGTCGAATTAGTATATTCTGTGAGTTTGAATAGAGTATATCAACAGACAAATATTTTGAAATGACCAAATTTTTTTCATTCTTCAAAAACTACTAGAATGAATTTTCAATTCGAGAACGGTTAGAGATAGAGCAATTCTGCAGAGGGCAATCGATTCAGAATAGTCGAATCAGTATATTCTGTGAGTTTGAATGGAAAATATCAACAGACAAAAAATTTGAAATTATCATCTTTTTTTATTTTTCAAAAACTACTACTATAATTTTTCAATTCGAGAACGGTTAGAGAAAGAGCAATTCTGCGAACGGCAATCGATTCAGAATGGTCGAATTAGTATATTCTGTGAGTTTGAATAGAGTATATCAACAGACTAATATTTTGAAATGACCAAATTTTTTTCATTCTTCAAAAACTACTAGAATGAATTTTCAATTCGAGAACGGTTAGAGATAGAGCAATTCTGCAGACTGCAATCGATTCAAAATAGTCGAATCAGTATATCCTGTGAGTTTGAATGGAAAATATCAACAGACAAAAATTTAGAAATTATCATCTTTTTTTATTTTTCAAAAACTTCTACTATAATTTTTCAATTCGAGAACGGTTAGAAATAGAGCAATTCTGCGAACGGCAATCGATTCAGAATGGTCGAATTAATACCCTATTCTGTGAGTTTGAATGGGAAATATTACCAGACAAATTTTTTGAAATGACCACATTTTTTTAATTTTTCAAAAACTACTACTATAATTTTTCAATTCGAGAAAGGTTAGAAATAGAGCAATTCTGCGAGCGGCAATCGATTCAGAATGGCCCAATTACTAAATTCTGTTAGCCTTAATGGAAAATATCAACAGACAAAAGTTTTGAAATGACTATTTTTTTTTAATTTTTCAAAAACTACTACTATAATTTTTCAATTCTAGAACGGTTAGAGAAAGAGCAATTCTGCGAACGGCAATCGATTCAGAATGGTCGAATTAGTATATTCTGTGAGTTTGAATAGAGTATATCAACAGACAAATATTTTGAAATGACCGCATTTTTTTCATTCTTCAAAAACTACTAGAATGAATTTTCAATTCGAGAACGGTTAGAGATAGAGCAATTCTGCAGTCGGCAATCGATTCAGAGTAGTCGAATCAGTATAGTCTGTGAGTTTGAATGGAAAATATCAACAGACAAAAATTTAGAAATTATCTTTTTTTATTTTTCAAAAACTACTACTATAATTTTTCAATTCGAGAACGGTTAGAAATAGAGCAATTCTGCGAACGGCAATCGATTCAGAATGGTCGAATTAATACCCTATTCTGTGAGTTTGAATGGGAAATATTACCAGACAAATTTTTTGAAATGACCACATTTTTTTAATTTTTCAAAAACTACTACTATAATTTTTCAATTCGAGAAAGGTTAGAAATAGAGCAATTCTGCGAGCGGCAATCGATTCAGAATGGCCCAATTACTAAATTCTGTTAGCCTTAATGGAAAATATCAACAGACAAAAGTTTTGAAATGACTATTTTTTTTTAATTTTTCAAAAACTACTACTATAATTTTTCAATTCTAGAACGGTTAGAGAAAGAGCAATTCTGCGAACGGCAATCGATTCAGAATGGTCGAATTAGTATATTCTGTGAGTTTGAATAGAGTATATCAACAGACAAATATTTTGAAATGACCGCATTTTTTTCATTCTTCAAAAACTACTAGAATGAATTTTCAATTCGAGAACGGTTAGAGATAGAGCAATTCTGCAGTCGGCAATCGATTCAGAGTAGTCGAATCAGTATAGTCTGTGAGTTTGAATGGAAAATATCAACAGACAAAAATTTAGAAATTATCTTTTTTTATTTTTCAAAAACTACTACTATAATTTTTCAATTCGAGAACGGTTAGAAATAGAGCAATTCTGCGAACGGCAATCGATTCAGAATGGTCGAATTAATACCCTATTCTGTGAGTTTGAATGGAAAATATTACCAGACAAATTTTTTGAAATGACCACATTTTTTTAATTTTTCAAAAACTACTACTATAATTTTTCAATTCGAGAACGGTTAGAAATAGAGCAATTCTGCGAGCGGCAATCGATTCAGAATGGCCCAATTACTATATTCTGTTAGTCTTAATGGATAATATCAACAGACAAAAGTTTTGAAATGACTATATTTTTTTAATTTTTCAAAAACTACTACTATAATTTTTCAATTCGAAAACGCATAGAGCAATTCTGCGAACGGCAATCGATTCAGAATGGTTGAATTAGTATATTCTGTGAGCTTGAATAGAAAATATCAACAGACAAAAAATTTGAAATGACCACATTTTTTCATTCTTCCAAAACTACTACAATGAATTTTCAATGAGAGAATGGTTAGAGATAGAGCAATTCTGCAAACGGCAATCGATTCAGAATTTTTGAATTAGTATATTATGTGAGTTTGAATGGAAAATATCAACAGACAAAATTTTTGAAATGACCACATTTTTTTCATTCTTCAAAAACTACTACTATAATTTTTCAATTCGAGAGCGGTTAGAGAAAGAGCAATTCTGCGAACGGCAATCGATTCAGAATGGTCAAATTAGTATATTCTGTGAGTTTGAATAGAAAATATTTACAGACAAAAATTTTTAAATGACCACATTTTTTTTATTCTTCAAAAACTACTACAATGAATTTTCAATTCGAGAACGGTTAGAGATAGAGCAATTCTGCAGACGGCAATCGATTCAGAGTAGTCGAAATCCTATTCTGTGAGTTTGAATGGAAAATATTACCAGACAAATTTTTTGAAATGACCACATTTTTTTAATTTTTCAAAAACTACTACTATAATTTTTCAATTCGAGAACGGTTAGAGAAAGAGCAATTCTGCGAACGGCAATCGATTCAGAATGGTCAAATTAGTATATTCTGTGAGTTTGAATAGAGTATATCAACAGACAAATATTCTGAAATGACCACATTTTAATCATTCTTCAAAAACTACTACAATGAATTTTCAATTCGAGAATGGTTAGAGATAGAGCAATTCTGCAGACTGCAATCGATTCAGAATAGTCGAATCAGTATATCCTGTGAGTTTGAATGGAAAATATCAATAGACAAAAATGTAGAAATTATCATCTTTTTTTATTTTTCGAAAATTCTACTATAATTTTTCAATTCGAGAACGGTTAGAAATAGAGCAATTCTGCGAACGGCAATCGATTCAGAATGGTCGAATTGATACCCTATTCTGTGAGTTTGAATGGAAAATATTACCAGACAAATTTTTTGAAATGACCACACTTTTTTAATTTTTCAAAAACTACTACTATAATTTTTCAATTTGAGAACGGTTAGAGGAAGAGCAATTCTGCGAACGGCAATCGATTCAGAATGGTCGAATTAGTATATTCTGTGAGTTTGAATAGAGTATATCAACAGACAAATATTTTGAAATGACCACATTTTAATCATTCTTCAAAAACTACTACAATGAATTTTCAATTTGAGAACGGTTAGAGATAGAGCAATTCTGCGAACGGCAATCGATTCAGAATGGTCGAATTAATACCCTATTCTGTGAGTTTGAATGGGAAATATTACCAGACAAATTTTTTGAAATGACCACATTTTTTTAATTTTTCAAAAACTACTACTATAATTTTTCAATTCGAGAAAGGTTAGAAATAGAGCAATTCTGCGAACGGCAATCGATTCAGAATGGTCGAATTAATACCCTATTCTGTGAGTTTGAATGGGAAATATTACCAGACAAATTTTTTGAAATGACCACATTTTTTTAATTTTTCAAAAACTACTACTATAATTTTTCAATTCGAGAAAGGTTAGAAATAGAGCAATTCTGCGAGCGGCAATCGATTCAGAATGGCCCAATTACTAAATTCTGTTAGCCTTAATGGAAAATATCAACAGACAAAAGTTTTGAAATGACTATTTTTTTTTAATTTTTCAAAAACTACTACTATAATTTTTCAATTCTAGAACGGTTAGAGAAAGAGCAATTCTGCGAACGGCAATCGATTCAGAATGGTCGAATTAGTATATTCTGTGAGTTTGAATAGAGTATATCAACAGACAAATATTTTGAAATGACCGCATTTTTTTCATTCTTCAAAAACTACTAGAATGAATTTTCAATTCGAGAACGGTTAGAGATAGAGCAATTCTGCAGTCGGCAATCGATTCAGAGTAGTCGAATCAGTATAGTCTGTGAGTTTGAATGGAAAATATCAACAGACAAAAATTTAGAAATTATCTTTTTTTATTTTTCAAAAACTACTACTATAATTTTTCAATTCGAGAACGGTTAGAAATAGAGCAATTCTGCGAACGGCAATCGATTCAGAATGGTCGAATTAATACCCTATTCTGTGAGTTTGAATGGGAAATATTACCAGACAAATTTTTTGAAATGACCACATTTTTTTAATTTTTCAAAAACTACTACTATAATTTTTCAATTCGAGAAAGGTTAGAAATAGAGCAATTCTGCGAGCGGCAATCGATTCAGAATGGCCCAATTACTAAATTCTGTTAGCCTTAATGGAAAATATCAACAGACAAAAGTTTTGAAATGACTATTTTTTTTTAATTTTTCAAAAACTACTACTATAATTTTTCAATTCTAGAACGGTTAGAGAAAGAGCAATTCTGCGAACGGCAATCGATTCAGAATGGTCGAATTAGTATATTCTGTGAGTTTGAATAGAGTATATCAACAGACAAATATTTTGAAATGACCGCATTTTTTTCATTCTTCAAAAACTACTAGAATGAATTTTCAATTCGAGAACGGTTAGAGATAGAGCAATTCTGCAGTTGGCAATCGATTCAGAGTAGTCGAATCAGTATAGTCTGTGAGTTTGAATGGAAAATATCAACAGACAAAAATTTAGAAATTATCTTTTTTTATTTTTCAAAAACTACTACTATAATTTTTCAATTCGAGAACTGTTAGAAATAGAGCAATTCTGCGAACGGCAATCGATTCAGAATGGTCGAATTAATACCCTATTCTGTGAGTTTGAATGGAAAATATTACCAGACAAATTTTTTGAAATGACCACATTTTTTTAATTTTTCAAAAACTACTACTATAATTTTTCAATTCGAGAACGGTTAGAAATAGAGCAATTCTGCGAGCGGCAATCGATTCAGAATGGCCCAATTACTATATTCTGTTAGTCTTAATGGATAATATCAACAGACAAAAGTTTTGAAATGACTATATTTTTTTAATTTTTCAAAAACTACTACTATAATTTTTCAATTCGAAAACGCATAGAGCAATTCTGCGAACGGCAATCGATTCAGAATGGTTGAATTAGTATATTCTGTGAGCTTGAATAGAAAATATCAACAGACAAAAAATTTGAAATGACCACATTTTTTCATTCTTCCAAAACTACTACAATGAATTTTCAATGAGAGAATGGTTAGAGATAGAGCAATTCTGCAAACGGCAATCGATTCAGAATTTTCGAATTAGTATATTATGTGAGTTTGAATGGAAAATATCAACAGACAAAATTTTTGAAATGACCACATTTTTTTCATTCTTCAAAAACTACTACTATAATTTTTCAATTCGAGAGCGGTTAGAGAAAGAGCAATTCTGCGAACGGCAATCGATTCAGAATGGTCAAATTAGTATATTCTGTGAGTTTGAATAGAAAATATTTACAGACAAAAATTTTTAAATGACCACATTTTTTTTATTCTTCAAAAACTACTACAATGAATTTTCAATTCGAGAACGGTTAGAGATAGAGCAATTCTGCAGACGGCAATCGATTCAGAGTAGTCGAAATCCTATTCTGTGAGTTTGAATGGAAAATATTACCAGACAAATTTTTTGAAATGACCACATTTTTTTAATTTTTCAAAAGCTACTACTATAATTTTTCAATTCGAGAACGGTTAGAGAAAGAGCAATTCTGCGAACGGCAATCGATTCAGAATGGTCAAATTAGTATATTCTGTGAGTTTGAATAGAGTATATCAACAGACAAATATTTTGAAATGACCACATTTTAATCATTCTTCAAAAACTACTACAATGAATTTTCAATTTGAGAACGGTTAGAGATAGAGCAATTCTGCAGACTGCAATCGATTCAGAATAGTCGAATCAGTATATCCTGTGAGTTTGAATGGAAAATATCAACAGACAAAAATGTAGAAATTATAATTTTTTTTTATTTTTCAAAAACTTCTACTATAATTTTTCAATTCGAGAACGGTTAGAAATAGAGCAATTCTGGGAACGGTATCGATTCAGAATGGTCGAATTAATATCCTATTCTGTGAGTTTGTATGGAAAATATTACCAGACAAATTTTTTGAAATTACCACATTTTTTTAATTTTTCAAAAACTACTACTATAATTTTTCAAAAACTACTACTATAATTTTTCAATTCGAGAACGCATAGAGCAATTCTGCGAACGGCAATCGATTCAGAATGGTTGAATTAGTATATTCTGTGAGCTTGAATAGAAAATATCAACAGACAAAAAGTTTTAAATAACCACATTTTTTTCATTCTTCCAAAACTACTACAATGAATTTTCAATGAGAGAATGGTTAGAGATAGAGCAATTCTGCAAACGGCAATCGATTCAGAATTTTCGAATTAGTATATTATGTGAGTTTGAATGGAAAATATCAACAGACAAAATTTTTGAAATGACCACATTTTTTTCATTCTTCAAAAACTAATACTATAATTTTTCAATTCGAGAACGGTTAGAGATAGAGCAATTTTTCGAACGGCAGTCGATTCAGAATGGTCGAATCAGTATATTCTGTTAGTTTGATTGGACATCAACAGACAAAAAACTACTACTATAACTTTTTAATCTCATCGGGTAGTTTTGGACCAAGGTAAGTAAAACATTTTAGTCCTATGTTTTTTTCAGGTCAAGGCGCTTTTTAATAATTTTTTCGAAGATTTTGGTCAATGGATCTTTGTGACTGCCATTTTTGTAGATAGGTGTAATTATAGACAATTTGCATGCTGTCGGAAAAATACCATTTGTATATTAATAATATAGGAAAGGGGCTTAGCTATTAGATTTTTTAGATGTTTCCACAGATAATTCACAGATTTTTTAATTTTGTGATCAATAGAAGAGCTTTTTTTTCAGGAAAAACGCATAGTTGGAGAGAAGTGGTCCGTTATATCTGTTTCCAGTACTGAAGAAATTATTTCATTCGTTACAGATGATTTTTGTTTAATAAATATATGATCGATACAGGATTTTTCTTTTCCTTTCACCCGTGTATTTACTATAATTTTCAATTCGAGTACGGTTAGAGATAGAGCAATTCTGCGAACGGCAATCGATTCAGAATGGTTGAATTAGTATATTCTGTGAGTTTGAATGGACAATATCAACAGACAAAAATTTTGAAATGACCACATTTTTTCATTTTTCTAAAACTACTACTATAATTTTTCAATTCTGCGAACTGCAATCGATACAGAATGGTCGAATTAGTATATTCTGTGAGTTTGAATGGAAAATATCAGCAGACAAATATTTTTCAATTCCAGAACGGTTAGAGATAGAGCAATTTTGCGAACTGCATTCGATTCAGAATGGTCGAATTAGTGTATTCTGTGAGTATGAATGGACAATATCAACAGAAAAAAAAATTTGAAATGACCACATTTTTTTCATTTTTCAAAAACTACTACTATAATTTTTCTATTGGAGAACAGTTAGAGATAGAGCAATTCTGCGATCGGCAATCGATTCAGAATGGTTGAATTAGTATATTCTGTGAGTTTGAATGGACAATATCAACAGACAAAAATTTTGAAATGACCACATTTTTTCATTTTTCTAAAACTACTACTATAATTTTTCAATTAAAGAGCAGTCAGAGATAGATCAATTCTGCGAACTGCAATCGATACAGAATGGTCGAATTAGTATATTCTGTGAGTTTGAATGGAAAATATCAGCAGACAAATATTTTTCAATTCGAGTACGGTTAGAGATAGAGCAATTCTGCTTCCTCAGTAATCTTCAAGCTCCTGAAGATGCTAACTTTGTTGGAGAAACGCGCGTCGAGTGTGATTGTGACGTAGTTTTGGCGTTTGGGTAGTTTCTATTTCTTGAATTGTATTGTTAAAATTGTTTTTAAAAAAATTGTTTCGAATTTTGTATCACCCTGTATGGCCTGAAGCGAAAAATCATTGTTCCTGTTATTTTGGAACACTCTGTAGCCCATCCGGTCGAAAAGCTGCATTCTGCTGGGCGGGTGAACATTTTTTTCATCGAAAATAATTAATTAAAATGGACGCGAGGCAGAACAATGGAAACAAAGAGGGCAGGTGAGTGGTCGTGGTCAGAGTCGAATTCTGGGCATTGGAGGTCACCAGTCAGTACACGCAGACAGCAAGACATCAAGCATGACTGTTAGAAAAAAGAACCCGCCGACATAATCAACGCTGACCAATCAGAGAGAGCTTTTCAACAAGCCGATCACAACAGCGCTGTAGCGGTCTGACTGGTATAATATATTGATGTTTCATAGTGCGGTCATTGTAGGCAGTCGCCTGGTAAAACAATTTGGTTTGGATTTGAGGCGATGACTGAAATACCGAGTGGTGTGAACAAGAAATTATTTAATAAATAACATTTTTTAATATACGACGTTTTTGAAACTGACTAAAGAGATTAAAATACTTTATCTACTATTATATTATATATTAATCATTCAACTGCTTTTAAGCAGGTTATAGTATCTGTAAACAAACAGCGTGAGTTATAATAACTCACTGTTATAACTCACTATAACAAATCGGAAATTATTGGAGGTATTTACGAACCAAATATCAACGTAGCTCTGTACTCTGTACTTCTGTACAAGCAGAAGCCGGATGGGGAGTAATGTCACTCGATTAATTTTGACGTTTTCAAATTAAGTTATTACCGAATTCTTATTATTGTGAATTTTGTGCTGAAAAAGATGAATTCTGATAGTGAAGATGAATTATTATGTACACCTCCAGAAATAAGACAAATAGCTTATGTTACCATACAGAATTTATTGCCCGAAAAATCCCACAACAAATATAAAGGTGTCAAAAATTTTCAAGATTGGTGTAGGAGTAAGAACATTAGGTCATCGTTTACAGAAAATGTACTTTTGGCATATTTTATTGAACCTAGCACTAAATATAAAGCATCGTCTCTATTGACCTTCTACACCATGCTAAGAAACACACTCAACATAAATAATGGAATCAATATAGAGAATTTTTTTAAATTACGTGCGTTTCTTAAATGTCAATCAGAGAAACATGTAGCTAAAAAGGCAAAAACATTTACGCCAGAACAACTCAATAATTTCATAAATGAAGCTCCTGATGATAAATATCTGGCGACAAAGGTAGATCGTTCTTACAATAATTCAATCGTTTTTATCATTATATAATTTATTTTAGGTTGCTTTAATAATGGACATTATGGATGCTTGTCGTGCGGCAGAATTATACTCTATGCAAATTACAGATTTAGAAGATCATGGATCTATTTTTATGGTCAATGTACCAAATACAATAACAAAAATTGACAGAAAATTCACTGTTACTGGAAACTTTTATACCGTAGTTCAGAAATATTCAAATCTTCGTCCTACCGATATGTCGCAAACGATATTATTCTTTAAATTTCAAAATGGAAAATATCATTCACAAAGAATTGGCATTAATAAATTTGGAGCAATGGGAAAAGACATTGCTATATTTTTAAAATTACCCGACTGTTATTTATATACAGGGCATTGTTTTCTCCGCTCTTCGGCAACTTTATTAGTAGATGCTGGAGGGGATGTAACGGCACTGAAACGACATGGCGGTTGGCGATCAACTACTGTGGCTGAGGGGTACGTTGATGATTCCGAAAAGAATAAGACAGATACCGCAATTAAAATATACAGTTCTATAACACCTCAACCAGTACCTACATCATCAACATATATGCAACAGACACAAAAGAAACAATAAACTTGCATAATTCAGTCCCAAATATTCAGTTCAGTTCACTGGTTGTCCAAACTTTACTGTTAATTTTATTAATAAACAAAATGAATAATCACAACTAAGGTTTTTATAGCAATGTTATAGGTAACTATTAAGATTTGCTAATAAAGTTTTTTTTCTGTACTGGTGTATTAGTATTTATTGTTATAGTCGTAGATATAGTATAGTATTCAACTTACGGTACTGGTCATAACTCACTGCGGCTCGTGCTGCAAAACCTCAACTGCGTGAGTTATGACCTACATTACCGCTCGTTAAATAATAATATCCATAATAAAACTATGTTTAAAAGATTTTCATTATAAATAGGTTTACAACAGCTTCTTCAAGCGGAGAAGATATATATAGTATATCTTCTCCGCTTGAAGAAGCTGTTGTACAGCGAAACAATTGTCGCGGGTTTTGTAAACCTATTTATAGTGAAAATCTTTTAAACATAGTTTTATTATGGATATTAATATGGATTTTGATCAAGTATCGGCTACATCAATTCAAAACGTTAAATAATATACTATTCTTCTCTCTCCAGATTTATAACCCCACATATTCCCAACCACGTTCAGTATTTTCAAAGCTTTATAAATTTACAATCACAAATTTTCAGAACGATCTGAATGGGGTTAGGAATCTGTGAGAGGTTGTAAATCTGTATGGGGAGAGAAGCAATTATTTAATTCTTTTCAGTCTTTTACTGAGTTAGTTATTCCAAACTTGGAAGTGAATTTGAAAACGATTGCAAAATTTATACCAAGCAGACAATCATTATTATTATATTTTCAACATATATATTTCATTTAATTTCTTTAATGTGTCATTACAAAAAGTTTCCACTCGTCAATAATTTAAATTTATAAATCATAATTTAAAAGGGGGTAAACAGTATACCTACATATAAAATATACAAAATTCCCCCCTCCGCTGTTAACTTTTGAACGGTTCAACGTTCACACATGGAACAAAACCGTTTTGAATGGTATCACCGATACTTTTTGAAATACCCGACAGGGGGCGCGATCAATTGAAAAATCTTAAATGGCATGGGGGGGCAAATTACACACCGTTGAAAAGACAATTCAATTTTAATATTTTTTTTTTTAATTTTCGGTAGTACGTATTTTCACAATTTCGATCTCTTTTCATTTCGAAATTTTAAAGTTGATGTGCCCCCAGCGCCATCTGTCGAGTAATTGCAATGATTCTTCTCTCAAAAAGTAGAATCGGTAATACCATGCAAAATATTTTTGTCCTATTGCTCCACATCAAACGTTTCAAATTTATACTTGATATTTCGAGTGCATTTGGTAAAAAAGATGTTAACGAAATCCTTAAACATTTAGAAGGTTGAAAAGAGAATTTAATTATCTTTTCAAATATGTGTCACTTGCGATTTGAAATTTTTAAATTGATGTGCCTCCGCCCCCCCCCCCCCCCCTATTAAGTAATCACAATGTCTTTTATTTCAGAAAGTAGGTTATACCATTCAATGTATGGACATTCTCGATTATGGAATCAGACGGTAAGGGATTGTCCCCTTCTTGAAATGCCGGGTGACAGATCGTTACCTGCCATACGATTCAGTAAAAGACCGCAGTCAGTCATTCCCAAAAGGGAGAACTGATGGGAGCGGATCTAACATCTAATACACAGATGGCTCCAGGATGGGTAAGTCAGCCGGCGCCGGGGTATACGGGCAATCTCCGAAAGTGGAACTCTGTTACGCTCTAGGAACCTTTGCTACTGTATTTTAGGCAGAAATGTTTGCCATAGTCGTCTGTGTAAGAGAAAATCTCAACAGAGGCTACCGCGGCCAGCAAATCACAATATGCACCGACACTCGACAGCCAAGCGGCGATCAAGGCTATCACATCATATAGAGTCACTTCGTTGCTGGCGTCTGAATGCATCGATGATCTGCAAAGGCTATCTGCCGCCATAAAGTAAAGCTATCTATCTACCATTAGAAACGGTTTTTGATCTGTCTGTAAGTTAAATCGTTCAAAAGTCAACAGAGGGGGGGGCTAAAAAAGCTGCACCTTGTATTTCAGTTCATTTTTTTATTCTCCAGACAATTCTAGACATATGTGCAATGTCCTATACCCATCTGCTTTCAGATTAATTGCAAAAATTAACAATAAAAATAGAAAATGATTTGATTACAGAAACTTGCTACAACACACTCAAAAACTAATGAGCAATAGGTAGGTACTATTTATGTCCTGATAATTTAAAATAATCAATAATATCAATGTAGATGTTCAAAATGCTCGCCGCGAACGTCTTCGCAGCATCATAATCTTAATTAAAAATTTCTTCTGACGTTACTCAACATCAAGGAGACTAAAATTTAACAAGGAGGGTCTAATAAGCTCTAGCCAATCAGAAACTTGTAGCATCATCTCGTCATAGTGACGTACTTGGATATGAGTACAGAGTCGAACTCGAACCAAGCAACAAAACTGTCAGCAGTAACTCTCACATACCAAGAGCTAGTCCGTCTATAGAGAACGGCGGCCATTCTTTCATCTCTTTCTACTAGTGTCCCCATTGTCTTATGGGAATCAAACACTCCTTGTTAAATTTTAGTCTCCTTGACTCAACATCGCAGGCTGGTACAAGAACGTGCTTCGGAGCACTGTGCTTTGGGACAGCTCTGGTCTATTCTATTCTGTTTGTGTCATTACCAGTGTTGCCGATATGTGAGGAATTCCCCACATTGTGAGGACCTCAGCGGGTAATTTGTGAGTGTTTGTTGTAATGTGAGGATCAACAATATTTTATCAAACAAGTACAGTCGATAGCCTTGAATTCATTTCAAATAATTGGGCAAAAGGGAACATCGATTGGAGACACGAATGCTCATGCATGACTCTAGCGGTAAATTTTAATGTTACCAAAAGTTACCCAAACAACGCAGACACGTTTAATGGTTTGACGTTTGACAGTTGACACGTTGAACGTGGATAATTGGAAATCTAGTTATTTATTATTCATTGTGGTTTTTTATGATATTGCAAGAATTATTTGTTAATTTTCTCTTCAACATGTTTTTTATTTATGTTATCAGTATATTTATTTTTGAATTAAAGGGTTATTTTTTGTTTTTGTAGGTACTGTTCATCGTAAAAATGAAAAATGCATAAAAACCGTGTTTTATTCATCAAAGTGTATCTATTTTATGCACTGATTTTACTGATAATATGATGAAAAATATCTTTTTTTATCAATTTCATCAACGTGAGGATTTTGTGAGGAATTTCAAATAAGGGCGCGAAAATGTGAGGGTTTGAGCAGCTGAAAGTAAGTAATTTTGACATCTTGCATTGGCAACACTGGTCATTACTCTCCAGCACTCCGACCGATTGGTTGGATTTTGTTGCTATTGCTACCATCATTGACTGGGCTGTATAAATATTCGAAGCATTCGGCACTCTCGGCGTTGGAATGGTTGATGTAATATGTATTCTCCATCAAGGAAAACCGAATGGTTGGCGCCCCGTTTTGCCATTTGCCATGATATTATTTTTACGCAATATTCGATTTTCTCATGCCAACCGATTTCTTTAGTCCACAATGAACAAAACCAGAAGAGGGTTGATTTTTTATTTTGATTTCCTAAATTCAAAATAAATCTGGACACGATATTTTAGCTGAATAATCAAGTAGTATTGAAAAATTTCGTAAAAACCCGCCCCCCTTGGGTGCGCCCTTGAACGAAGCATTCACATTACGGAAATGGTTGCTACAGAAAAATATCCCAATTACCTACCTACGTTTGATTCAGTAAGTCAGATGTAGCTATTCATGAGACACTTGATCAGAATTCCTGAATGATATTGCAGAATTAGCTAATCGTGTATTTATGCAGCAGTTTCAAATCATCGGAAAAGTAATTGTCATTTATACAAAAATGTCATATTAAGAGCAGAGCCCAATTTATTGGTCAATTTTTTAAATTTTTTTTGTAGTATTGTAGACATAATAAAAAGTTGTAAACAATCAAAATAGGGGAAAACAGATTTATTGAATTCAGAAAACGTTAGAATACTAAGGCGTGATCCCACTAATTCTTACCAAAACCAAGATCTTTTCGAAGAATTCAAAGTTACTTTTGAAAGAAAGAGAAAAATTCAGATATTATAATGAACTCTCAAACTCCAAAACTATATTCACTTATAAAATTTCACTAACAGAATTAACCTATTAGACCTGTAGTTTATTTTATCACTGTACCTACCTACCATAAGTAAAACCATCAGAGATATTAGTCACTATCATCAGGGACCCTTGAAAATTCCAACCAAAATTCAGTTTGCTGAATTCAAATTACTTGCTTAAATGAAATACCAAATCCAGATAATGCAAAAATGATATCTTTCGATGTACAGTTGTGTGCATATAAGGATGGATATAGCGAGGGGCAATATATGAAAATATAAGTAGAAAAGTTATTGGGTATAACCCTCAAAATGTTCTGCAACCGTAGACACGTGTTTCGAGCTTAAGCTCTCATCAGTACGGTAAAATCAAGTGCGAAGATGTACAACACTTGGATGTAAAAATAGAAACAAAGGAAGTCAACAACAGGAAGCCAACCACACATTTGTGGCGACGTTAGTTGTTGCCTTGTAAGCACAAGGTCTTCTAACCGAAGCCAAAAATGTGTGGTTGGCTTCCTGTTGTTGACTTTTACTTTTACTTTTACCGTACTGATGAGAGCTTAAGCTCGAAACATAAACCATACTTTTGATGAAGAATTCAACATTTTACCACATATTTTACATAAAATAAAGGATTGAAGCTGAATTATTTGGAATCATTAGAAGTTAATAAACCTAAAAATTCAAACATACTACTCGACGATCAACTTGATTTGAATAACTCAACATTGTTGAATTTATTAGAACTAATTAGAATTTCAATCATAATCTTTGTTGTCATTGTATTGATGTCATGAGTGAAATGTACTAATGAACGGTTGAACTGATTAGTACCAACCTGGATTAATGATTACAAAGGGTATATAATTGTTTGTATTTAGCTTATTGTATTTCACTTGAAGAAAATACTGTGTAGCGAAACATGTGATATTTAAATACAGTTTGTGAAGATGGAATCTTTTTTTGTTTAGTTTATACAATATAGGGGAGAGTGTAGAAATGGAACTCAATTTGGAATTAAATAAATGACACAGACAACAAGCGTAGATTGCAATTTTTATTAAAGCATATTCGCAAAGTGCACTTGACATAAGAAATGAAAGTTGGCTAACTTTTCTTATGATTTATTAGCTGCTGCTAATCCACCATAACAGACAGAGGCTTAGAAGACAATTTCTTTTATTCTTTATTGAGCCAATTTCGTCTTTTTTATATGTTACTAAGTCTGACATACGAAGCCATAATTTCAGCTCAGTATGTCCCAATGAACCAATTTTAAGATACAAATTTGGAATGAACTAGTTTTTACTTAATATTTCGCAATTAGCTGATCCCGTGAAAGTTAAAATTATGATTTCAAGTCTAGGTACAGATCGACAAGCGTAAGGGTGCCTCTGAGATGCGCAAACGATAAAACGTTAACTGCTTGAATGAGGCAGAGCGATTGAGCTCCTGCCCCACTCCAGGGTTTTGTCTACTGCGCAACAATTCTCGGAGGCATCCTTACGCTTGTAAACAGTACGTATGCCTCAGAAGTAAACAAAAAGATGAAATAATTGTTACTAAATCCAACCTTGTGGATATTGATATAGGTGTTCCACAAGGTTCCATTCTAGGCCCAGTGTTATTTCTATTATATGTGAATAGTATAAATGAACTAGGTAAAGATATTCACGTCACTATGTATGCAGACGATATATCTGTCCTTGTTGTGGATAAATCTGATGAGATCCTTGGAAGAAAATGCAACGAAGCGATTCAGTCCTTGGCATCTTGGTCGTTTGAAAACTCCATTTTTTTCAATATCGAGAAGACACAGTATCTTAGGTTTCACAATAGACAACGAGTTTGCTATAAACCTAATCTTGTCTTTAATGATGTGCCCATATCTCGTACAGCTACAAATGTTAAATTTTTGGGAATGAACATTGACGAACACTTAAACTGGAAAATCCATTGTACGAACCTAACTCCCATTCTGCATTCACAATGTTATTTATTGAAAAATTTGCGAACAGTTCTCACATACAATCAATTGCAGATGGTGTATTATGCACAAGTAGAAAGTCGTCTTCGATATGGTATTTGTTTCTGGGGTTGGTCCACTATGACTGATGATGTGTTTATAGCACAGAAGAAAATAATGAGATGCATTACTAGTGTGTCTAGTACCACCAGCTGTAAAGACCTATTTATTAATCACAAAATATTGACACTTCCTTCTTTATATTTATATGAACTATGTCTCCATATATTTAGGAATAAGGAAACATTTATTAAGAACTCTGAGGTTCATCAAATGAACACTCGTAATCGAGAACTATTTTATGTACCATACAGTAAAAATGTTGTTGAATTCAATTCTCCAGATAACAATGGCTTGAGGGCTTTCAACAAGCTACCACGGGAACTCAAGGAGTGTTCTTCACTGCCCACTTTCAAAAGAAAACTCAAGGAATTCTTAATTGTGAAATGTTTTTATTCAACAAAAGATTATTTTACTAATTAGCGAATATTTTACTGTTAAATGTTTGTCTCATAAAATTCATGTTGTCATGTGATTTTCTGTTCCGTACATATGTATATATATTAACTGACTATTCCAATTCAATGTTATTGTCATATGGAAATAAAATTATTATTATTATTATTGTCGATCAGTAATTCCGAAATAAATTATATACGACCTCATATGAAACACCAATGAAAGCAAATAAGTAAAATGTAGTTTGTAATGTGTTTTGGTTTCGATATACGGACATGTTTTGATTATTCAGCTAGACAAATAAATCAATTTTGGAACATTTTAAAAATTTTACACCATACAATCTAATTCGCTGTAGAAATAAAAGAGAATAGCAAGAGTTCTAACAATTAGAGCGGTTCATAATAATTTAATTTCAACATTTTCCGTATAAATGCATTTACAGATAGCTAAATCCCTTTAATCCGATTACACAAAAATGTGTGACATTCCTCATTTTCCTGATAAAAACTTTCAATAAGAGGAGATTAAAATCATTGCGTAAATTACAGTAAACATCAAAATTCATTTTTCCACAAACGATATTATTTCCAAAAACCATTGATATATCGGAAAGCTCAGACAACAAATATGTTGCTATAAATCACTCAGATACAATTTGTCAATAATGGTGATCAAGGTAAAATATTATTTGATTCAAATCTCAAATTGGACATCGCGAGAAGATCTGGTACCTATAAAGACTAGAATGTGGAAAATGTCCCTTAGCGTAGACAGTACAAACAGGTAAATATTGATGTAAGATGTACTGAACATGTTTCTTTGGATAAATTAAAACGAATGATGTATTAATACCTACAAGATTCAAATAACACAAAATAAATATTCATAATTTAAAAATTCTCGACACTTGTTTTAGAAATGAAAAAAATTGATAAAAATCCGAATTTCATCTCAGTTATGATGATTTAAAATAAATCACAGCACTCTAGATTCAATAAATAAATCAGCTTTAAAAAAAGTCTCAGGTCGGCGTAAAAACTCATCAAAATACCTCAACTCATATACAGAATGTTCACAGGAGTCTGCAAATGGAGTAGTATGCAGCGAAGTGGTCGAGGTGTTAGAGCGTTTGGCTTCCACCCAGAGACGGGTCCGGGTTCGATCCCCGGTCGTGTGTCACTGAGCTGAAGTGGTTCGGATTCCACTTTTATTTAAACTGTAGGTCCCGGATCTCCCTTGCTCGCACAAGCTCTGCTTTTGAGGGGTTTTCTCCGAAAACCTGAGAGTTTCGTAAAAACAAATTTTACAAAAAATTTTTACAAAAATTTAAAAATTGTCTAATACGTCATACGAATATGCCCATGCAGTTTAATTTTGATAATTGGATATCTAGAAAAACTAGTGGAAAAAGGGGGAGCCAGCGTTACCATTGTGATAAGTTATATAAGTACAGGTCGATTCTTAGACAGACCTATCTAAAAAACCGAATGACAGTGCGACTCGTGTAAAATAGTTTGAACGGTCCACTATCGGTTATATTGACAGAAACTTCCTTATCTCCAATTGAACCTCCTGTATTTTTTTCCATTTTTTAATTTCGCATCAATTTCTGAACTCAATTCCGTCAAAGACACACCAAAAAAAATCGACCATGGCACTGATTTTTTTTTTTCATTGAAAAATTTTAGCACTGCAAAAAGAAACAGTTATTTCTTTCATGTTTTAACGCTGGAGATATTTTAATGTGGATAATTCATTATCGACATTTTGAAAATATACCTATCAGTATATATTAGGAAATTAGGATTTGTTCTAATTTAAAGAATTATGGTAAGAATTTAGGTGGGTTTGGCTCTTATAAATCGAAGTTTAGCTAAGTGAATGGTTATTGGTAAAAACAAGAAATTTTCCGCAAAGAAATCACATTGGTCGACTATACTGAATTTTCCAAAAACGGGAAATTTAATCGCCATATTAGCCGTTACTTGGCCTCAGCAAATTCTCATCTTCTTCAAAAAAGAATGGTTCAGAACTTATTGAGTTAGTTTCATAGTTTTTTGTCGGTTGAAGTGATTGAATTACAACGATAATAATAGCAAAGAAGAAAATGTAAGTTTAGTTATTTCATGGATAAAAGAGTGGTACTCCTTTATTTTTATAAAATCAATCCAACGGGCATTAGATGATATGACACAAGAGACTCAAGAGAGAGCCCGGTGCCAACAATATGGTGACACAATACCAGAAGAGTTCCAAGTTGAATTACCACTACGATTTCCGTGTCATGTTTCTTTCTCAGCACTGTTTCACAAATCTCTGAAAAGTCGCGGTAGCATTACGTATTCCAAATGGCAGTGCATCGAATTAAAAGTGAAATAATTTTTTTTTTGAAAAACACCTGCATGAGATAAGGAAGCTGCAGTGGTGGGGGGGGTTCAAAATATTTTACACGGGTAGATCATTATCATTAACCCCTGTTCCAAATTTTTAGATTTCAATTCGGAATACTTACTTTTCAAAATTCGTTCAATCAAGTATACCTCTGTTAAAGAATCACATTATAATGTGAGTTCATTAGTTCTGGAATCAGTAGTCGTCACCTGATAATGCTGTGAAAACCCAAACAACTCGTGACTAATGAAGGCTTCGTGGAAATAAACAAGATTTTAATTTAAGTAACAGTGATTTAAGAATTGATGTAAGTAAGCGTTTCTTTTTTTTTTCAATGTGACGATAAATATGAAAAATCAGAACTGTTCAATGGCCTAGAAGGCAGATTTGTAGATTTTAATGGGAGATTGTGCATTTTTTTGACGTCGGAGGGCATTGAGAGTCCAGTAACTCAAGCTTTTTGCAGAAGAGCATTCACAATTCAAATGTTCAGCAGTTTCAGCTAAGTTCTCGCAGTAGCGGCAACTATATCATTTTTGCCCTTTTTTGGCCCATTAGTCTGGGTGCTTTCTGTGATACTATAGATAGCTCTGTTGCTCACTTTCTTAGTGGGTATTAGAGTTATTGTAGGACCATTTGACAAAAGCGAATGGGTGTCAACAAATGCGTGTACTCGAAGATCCGGAATGGGAGGAACTCTTCTTCAGGATCAGTCAGGAACAGTACAAATTATTTTTGTATGTGTTGGTGTTACCAACGGCGCTCCATAGTCCTATTCCAGGCCGTAGATTTCCAGGAGGAGTTATGACCTGGCCAGAAATACTTCGCAAAACCACAGAATATAGGAACAAAGTCCGAGTGAGTCACCCGGCTACCACTCCCCTAAGAGTACACTGTCCGGGCTCTTCCGTGGCACCCGGATGACTGATTTTTCGGGATTCTTAAATAATAAAATGGCACATTTACTCCGGCCGATGCCGGAGCAAAGCCGCTGGTGGGCGGAGCGTATTGGAGCTCCGGTCCCAGATATAGTCTTGAACTTGTCGTCTTGGCTAGACTTTGGTGTTAAAAAAAATATTTTGCATTCCGCAGCTAGCTCGGGGTTCGACACCGAAGACAGCACGACGCAGCTTTCGTTGGTCCATATAAGGTTTCTTACAACGAGATCTGGACCCAAGGAAGAACGAAGAGTGGAATAAAAAAATAAATTTGAACAAATTTTCTTATTCAAAAGCGACCGTCACTGGTCGGCAGAGGTCACAATGAGTGGAGTGAACTAATATTGAAAATAAGTTAGGCCTAAAATTGTCCACTGAGCAACATTATAAAACTATAAATTGTCAATTTCAATATAAAAAGAGGAGACAGGCCTTGCACCACAGGACGCTTTTACGGACCCAAGCCGAACGAATCAAGTATTTCAAATGGGAAAGCTTGATAATAATAATCAAACTGTGAATAGTGTTGACCTATTCGGAATGCTTAACAGAAGCGCGTAAATCGTCGGTGCATTTGTACGCTGGAACGCCGGAAGAGACGAAACTCAACTGACTAAAACTTAGAGAAATATCCTAAAGACTCCAGACACTAAAAATGCTCACCTTGAGCAATACTCCGATAAGGAGTGAGAAGTATTCCGTACTCACTTCAGGCACAATTCGGCCCATATTTATAGGTCAGGCCGCACGCTGATTTCGTGGATTTCGCGGAGTGGGCGTGGTCTAAGAAAGTGTGAAACCCAGATATACTCCGATTTCCAAGTTATTTTCGCGAAATTGGAGCTGAAAATATTTTGATATTTTGCTTTTCGAATAATTTTAATCAAAATTCTCATCTAACCAGGCAATAAAGTGACGGTAGATGACAAACTTGAGATTTATTTTTAGTATTTCTGGCCGAGGATGACATCGGTATCAAATGAAGGATGAAGGATAATGATAATAGCATTAGCTCTCCGTCCTGACCGGGTCTGCACTAATGATCGGCAGAACCTTGAAACTAGTCTGCAGATGTCACACTTTTTTTATTAACATTTGCTAGTTGTTATAGGGAGCTTTGCAAAGTGTGTTCTTGTAGAAAGGCTTTGCCAGGTATTGTGCAGGAATGATTCGGCAGTCTTAGAGGAGGGGGCTGTTTGATTGTTTTCTGTTCAGTGCTTGCCGACGAAACTCCTATTGTATAGGAAATTTATAAAATACTGGATTTTCAAAAATCCATTTTTATTGAAGATATCAATCTATTATTTTCTCACCAATTTAAAGCTTTGTAAGTTTTTAGAATTTCTTCATCAAATATTCTATCGGTATAAGGATCTGATTTTGCCAGAAATTGAATTAGGTATTAGTGGCAAGAACCCACTGGGAAGTAGTTCTTTTGCGGCTTTCACAACTCTTTTCGTCGTCTGTTAGAGCTAATGCTAATAGATGGTTGTTGTGTTGTTCGTATCGGTGTCTAAATTTTTGTATTTGACTTAGAGTAAAATCTATCTTCTCAAACGTTGATTCGAGATTTTTGAATTCTTGTACGATATCAGAAATGGTTGCATCAGTTCTTTGAAGCCTGTCAATGGCAACAGAAATAGGCGTCAGAATCGCTAAATAGTCTTCGGCAGATCTTTTCAAATAGATAGTTGAAGTTTCTTCTCTCACTATGGCATCGATTTCGTTCTTATGTTCCTCACAAATTTTCATAAGTTTTGGCCACGATACAGTGAAAACTTGTAAGCAGTCAGCCAGTGAATTCCACCTCACGTCATTAGGTAGAACACTTTTTTTTTCCTCGATTACTTGCATTTCGGACGTCCATCGTCTTAATGGTTGAAAGATTTCTACTTCTTTCAATTTTTCACTACGTTTCAATTGCTTGAATCTGCAATCGTCTTCAGGTGAATTATACTCCTTCCTTTGCTTATGTCCCAGAAGCAAAGTGAAAGTTGTTTTTTTGGGATTTTGACCTTTCAGTCTGATAATGAAAAAAGTGAAGTATAGACGGGTAAATTAAGAAACTGGCCTCAATAAGTTACTGCGTTTACAAGACTGTTGTCTTGAAAAAATCATTTAATTTTGGTCAGTAACATATTGTATTCTCCCTAGTCTCGATGAGTGAATAGAGATGTAATCACCCAACAGACTCTCCCCGAATAGTTTGCACCATCGAAATAAAAGCCGAAATCTTTCACGTCCACTCGGCCCCCCTGCCAAAAATGAGTAATGTATATTTTAAAAATACACCGTGTAGGATTTGAAGCCGTCCTCGTTTTGTTATCTGTACATAATATGCATCTATGCATCGGGTGTGCGGTGACAGATGATAAATGATACTTCTTAATAGTTATCCCGTTCTTTCGGAATTGTTAGATCGACCGTCGTCATTGGGTAAAAGCTCGAGCGGAGCGGCTTTTGCCGCGCCACACCGCCTTCTCCCCAACTTCAATCAAGCAAATCCGAGAAGGCCGACGTTCGTCGCAGTCATTTATTTCACTTCTCGATGCTCGCTCGTTTCGTATGCCTGACCCGTATCGTCTCAATAATTAATTCATTTCCGAGTGCCAGAATACTATACAGGGTGTCCCAGATCTTGTTTCTCGTTAAAACATTTGTAATTATTAGTTATCGAAAGGCTGCTGAAATTTCTTACAAATCCGTGCCGTGTTGAAAATTCCAAAATTTTGATCCCCAAGGGGTTAAATACCTACCTATTATTTATGGAAAACGCCCTAATAGGTATAGATCCTAACGTTTCCAGTGCCAGAATTATTCACAAGATTGTTTTCAATTTGTCTACAAAACTATCGAAATGTTGAAATTAACAGAATGAAGCCGCCCCCTCCCCCCCAAGGGTTAAACACCCCAAAATGCCATTTCCTGTACACTATTTTGCTCGTTTTGCCAAAATTTACCACAAAACTATTTCACTGTTTCAAAGTGAACGATTTCGGATTTTCTCGTATTATAAAAAATATCCTCTATTGGATTGACATCCCATCAATAGAAACCACGTTTTTTAAGGGCCATTTATGGCGCTTACCTCCTTCCATCAATGGTGTAACAATTCCTTTTGCGAGTGAAGCAAAATATCTGGGAATAACCATAGATAAAAAGCTAAACTGGAACTCGCACTTGGAAAAGACTATACCCGAAAGGCTAGCCTATCATTATGGACATGCCGCAGAATATGTGGCAGAACAAGGGGCATGTCACCAAAACACGCATATTGGCTGTACGTGACGGTCATACGACCAATGATCACGTATGGCTCTGTACTCTGGTCTAGCAAGGGTCATCAAAAAATGGCCCTTGCTGAACTTAACGGACTACAGAGATAAGCGTTCCTGGCGATTACTGGAACCATTCGCTCCTCGCCAACGGCAACAATGGAAGCCCTCCCTGGATTACTTCCTCTTCACATAGTTCTGGAGAGAGAGGCAAGATGGGCAACATACAGAATCTACCAAGCGGCCATTAGTCTACCGCGGGCATATGTCATGAGAAGCAGCAGCATGCTGTAGGGCATAACAGCTCCCAACATTCTGGGAATGCCCTCAGACAGCATGCCTCAACCTTCACACGTCCTATACTGTGGTCTTTCCTGAAAGAGAAGACTGGGTCCGGACCTATGTAGGGCAAATGAACGTTGTTTTACCCATGGTTCCAAAACTTTGGAAGGCGTTGGAACCGGAATATATGGGATGAACCCAGTAGTGAAACGCTTATTTAGTATGGGTAAACTAGCTACGATATTTCAGGCAGAGGTATGTGCCATTGAAATGTAATGCAAGGGAGCTGGAAAATCGACACCACACACGAAAAACATTAAAAATATTTTCAGGTAGTCAGGCAGCACTGAAAGCGCTCGAATCCTGCTGCTTTAAATATAGAGCAGTATGGAACTGCAGAGACACTTTAAACCGACTAGCACAACGCAACAACGTTACCCTAGTCTGGATACCAGGTCACACAGGCCTAGAAGGAAACGAACTAGCGGACGCTCTGGCAAAAGGGGAGGCCGAAACAACGTTCAGTGGACCAGAACCGGTAATCGGTCTAGCATATAGCACTGCCAAGAATGTCATAATAGCTTGGGCAGACAATAAAAGACTCGAGTATTGGCGTAGTCTACGCCTAGCCCATTCCAAAGCATTTATTGCTTGTACAAGGAAAAAACAGGACTCTGACAAACTGCTAGAACTCAGTAGAGCGCATCTTAGAGTTATAGTAGGTTTGCTTACTGTCCACTGCAAACTCAAACATCACATCGGACTTGCACAAGATGCAGAGTGCCGGCTATGCATGGAGGATGATGAAACGGCTAAACACATTGTGTTCATGCCCTGCGTCGGCCACAATCAGATTTTCAATACTTGGGGATACGACAGTAAGGCCAGAAAACCTGGTGAATTGTTCTCCCAATACATTCCTGAATTTCGTTAAGAGATTGGATATACTGGGAGAAATAAAACCACAGGGTGAGCCACAATAGGCACTTGGCCGCAGTGGAGGGCCTGATAAGGGCCCACTCTCGTTCAAACCTAACCTATCATAACTACTATGGCGATGAAAAATATGAAATGTTTTTTATTTCACATTGCAATACCTCTTACTACAAGGGATATATAAAAAATATGAATACATTTTGTTTGGAAGGTACTATCACAGAAAATTGGACATGAGTTGTATTTCATTGGGTTTTAGAATTTCTACTGCGTATATTTTGGTGCGCATGGATCTTATATCAACAATTATATTGAACATTTTAATGGTAAGATACATTTTTGAAAGGCAAGACGACAGAAAATCTGACGTAACTGTATTTCATTGTGTATAATAATTCATTACAGTATTCTACACGCTCCTACTACGTGTCTTTTGGTGCGCATGGACTATACTAACCATTGATTTTGATATTTGGAAGAGTGGGCTCCTTTAATATATTTTTGAAATGCAATATAATAGGAAATCAGACTTAAACTGTATTTTAATGGGGATCATGATTTATCACAGTATCCCACACGTTTCTACTGCGTGAATCTTGTGCGCATGGACTATATTACCATA
This sequence comes from Chrysolina oricalcia, assembly GCA_944452925.2. Classification (NCBI taxonomy): domain Eukaryota; kingdom Metazoa; phylum Arthropoda; class Insecta; order Coleoptera; family Chrysomelidae; genus Chrysolina; species Chrysolina oricalcia. Next base: position 2,931,649 of record OX101809.2, on the reverse strand, counting down.
GAAATTGAAATTTTTAAGAGTGGGCCGTGTTAATAATTTTTTTTATTGCAATGTGATTGAAAATTATTAAAAAAAGAAGGAATTTTGAAGTGAGCAATAACAATCCTCTGTATCAGGGTATAAATAAGTTTATGGTCTCTAAATTCCATGATAGATGATATAACTTATATAATAAAGCAGCGAGATACGATATGCCTATGAATTTTTTCCAGTTTTTATATTATGATCTTTACACGTGTACTTGTTTTCTCTTTTGAGTATGAATGTAATATGTAATATATAATCTATCGACTGATCTCTCGTTATCAATATTCTTGTTCAAAATTGGTCTGTTTTTAGAAGGCTTAGTCGCGGTTTTTTTGATGAAGTGAACTGATTGTAAATAGTGAGATAGTGAGACGGTTGACTAGTGTCGATAGAAAAGTAATCTGCTGCCAAGAAAATGTAAGCGTTTTTTCTTTTTCAGCATAAATTACGACATTCTACAATTTGTTGTTTGGTTGTCCGTTTTTCAGTTTTTTTATTGTTTCGAAAATGTGTAAGGAATGCGGCAGAAAAAAAGGAAATAGGTACTTGATAATCGCAAGTAATTTCAACAAATTCAGGTTTTTCATTTCCTATTTTTTTTTCAGCATCACTATCTTCGGTCTGTCAAAAAGTCTCACGTATTACTTTCAAGCAGTTGTTGTTGGTTTTGGATTGTCTCTTTTTGTTTGTACAGTTTCAGGAAACTAGTAGTATACCTACCCCATTTCAGAATTATTATCTCAATCCTCATCATCTACCCTCAAAATACAAAAAAAATCTACAAAACAGAGTCAATTCATAGTTTCTGGAAACTTATTTTCCACTGTGAATTCAGAACGAACTGTAATAGCTTACCTAATCCAGTTCAGATTTTCTGTTTCAAAACTCACCCTGGAAACTACTCCCGTATTCTAAAAAATCTACAGAACAGAGTTAATTCATGGTTTCTGGAAATTTCTTCTTCACTGTATATTCAGAACAAGCTGAGAAAGCATACCTACCCAATTTCAGATTTTGTATCTTAAAACTCACCCTGGAAACTATCCAAAAAAATCTATAAAACAAATCATTTATATAGTGTCTGGAAATTTATCTTTTGCTGTATATTCATAAGCAGCTGAGAATGCATACCTAACCCATTTCAGATTTTGTATCTCAATACAAACTCCCTACCTTACCCTACCCAGTGGAGTTATAGTGATAGTTTTAAAGCACTTTATTTATATACTTGTATGTGTTATTTTTCTTTTATATATTCATATGTTGTACCATTGTTGCTATACTTTTTTATTGTAAATTTAAATGCTTGATTAATACTCACCCTGGAAACTACCCCGTATTCAAAAATATGTACAAAACAGAGTTAATATATCGTTTCTGAAAATTTCTTGTTTTTATATTCTGAAGGAGCTCAGAAAGCATACCTGCCCTATTTCTGATCTTCAATCTCAATACTCAATCCCCCTTCTTTTGAAGGTGTTTGCGGAAGTCCGGATTGTTTATAAATTTGCCATTATTACTGATGATGCTTTCCTTATAAGAGAAACGTGCGTTGACTATATTATTCAAGTGATTTGAAGTAGTGGAAAAACGGTTTCTCAAATTATTGAAGAAACCAAAGCTTTCAAAATCCCCAGCTTAATGACTTAATATTTGATTAGATTTTTCAGTCAAGGTCTATATGTCCATATATTGTGCCTATTATTAGTAATACCGTCTTTTATCTTATCGCTATTTGGGCTCTAATTTTAGTTGTATTGCTTGTCTGTTATCATTAGAAACTGTCGCATGTGGAGATTGTTTGGAAATCATATAAGTTACTTCAGATTATATTCAGTGTTTTTACACATTTACATCATCAGATAAAAACCTACAAGTGCTTTCTTATCTCTGAGGCCGTCGCCAGTTTTGCCAGCTTTTCCAAACTAACTTGTTACTAGTTTAATGTTTTTCTAATATGACCTTCGTGTCTTTCGGCACTATAATATAATCCGATATCAACGGAACAAACTGATAGCAAAAACGAGATACGATTTCTACAAAAATTGAAAACAACCAATTGAATAGCTAAGGACGATGGAACATCATTAACGATTATAGAAAAAAGTAATAACAGTAGAAAGTCTATCGTCCTACTTGGCAAATCGCACCCAGTATGTTAAAACCGAACACCAGACGTCCGCATGTCATGCAGTCAACTTTGGTGTCCCACAAGGATCCGTTTTAGGGCCCCTACTATTTATAATTGTTTTAAAATTGTTTAAAATTGTTCTTTCCGTTAACCAGCTGTCGTCCCCTTACGAACGGCAGCCCTCAAAAGTCGAAACTTGTGCGAGCCAAGGATTAACGAGGTCTTACCTTTTAACGTGCGATTCCTAGCACGATCCGAGGAAAATATCGAAAGGAGGTCCGTTGGTCACCCATCCAAACCATGGCCTCGCCTAGCGTTGCTTGGCTTCAGATATCGGTGAACCGGCACTCTCCGTTCGAGCTATCCCCGATATATTTCATCTTTTACCCTTGCCTGGTGGTGGATTCAAACCCCAAAATCTTTCGATGAAAGCTTGCCTTCTGCTCTCAATATTGCTGTCCTGCCAATACTGAGATATAGTAGGTATGTCCTTAGTTTATCCACGTTTCGTCCAGGTAATGCGTCGATCTTCGTTTCGGGATAGTTTAATATCGCGTAAATGGTCTCTTCTCCACATCGCAATGTCTGGTTTATCTGTCAGTACAGATTGTCTCTTGTGATTGGTATAAATGAAGCAGATTTGCTTTGAGTTTTTCGATAATGTCATGGAATCGATTAATCTGAGCGGTTTATTACTCCATGCCTTTATTTTACGGACTATAGTTGTCCGATTAACTTGAAATTTGACAAATATTCATAATTCCGTTGACAATGCCTTGTGAAATTTTTGTTTGAGAAAAAAATGGCTGCTCCAATATGGAGGACGAGTTTTGTGATTATAGTCCGATTCGATTCTAACTTGGTGTGTGGGAGTTTGCGAGGTTGAAGAATATTAATTTCTTGTCAAATTTCATAAATTCAATATGGCGGCTCCAAGATAATAGGGCGAATGATCCGATTCGATTAAAAATTAGTATGTGGAAGTTTTTGGGGTCGAAGATTATGAAATTTTTGTCAAAATTCATAACTTCGATATGGCGTCTCCAAGATGGCGAAGGAGTTTTGTGATTGTGGTTCGATTCGATTCAAAATTTGTATGTGGGGGTTTTCGGTGTCGGATATTATGAATTTTTTTTTCAAAATTCATAAATTCAACATGGCGGCTCCAAGATGGTGGACGACTTGTGTGGTAATGGTCCGATTCGATTCAAAATTGGTATGTGGAAATTTTCGGGATTAGAGATTATGATTTTTTTGTCAAAATTCATAAATTCGATATGGCGGTCCAAGATGACGAACGAGTTTTGTGATTGTGGTTAGATTCGATTCAAAATTACATGTAGGTGTTTAAAGGGTCGAAGATTATGAATTTTTTGTAAAAATTCATAAATTCAATATGGCAGCTCCAAGATGGCTAACGAAATTTGTTATCATGGTCCGATTCGATTCAAAATTAGTAACAGGGGGTTTTCAGGGTCGGAAATTATGAATTTCGTGTCAAATTCGATATGTCGGCTCCAAGATGGAGAACGAGTTTTGTGGTTGTGGTTCGATTCGCTTCAAAATTTGTATGTGGTGGTTTTCGTGGTCGGAGATTATGATTTTTTTTTTTGTAAAAATTCATAAATTCAACATGGCGGCTATAATATGGTGGAAAGGTTGTGTGATCATGGTCCGATTCGATTCAAAATTGGTATGTGGGGATCTTCGGGATTGGAGATTATGTTTTTTTTGTTAAAATTCATAAATTCGAAGATGGCGAACGAGTTCTGTGATTGTGGTTCGATCCGATTCAAAATTTGGATGTGGCGGTTTTTTGGGTCTGAGATTATGATTTTTTTGTTAAAATTCATAAATTCAATACATCGACTCCAAGATGGCGGACGAGTTTTGTGATTATGACGGGATTCTATTCAAAACTGCTATGTGGGAATTTTGGGTTCGAACATTGTGATTTTTTTGTCAAAATTCATAACATCAAGATAGCGGACGAGTTTTGTGATTATGATCCTGGTCCATTTAAAACTGGTATGGGAGGTTTTTTAGTATATTATGATTACATTGTCAATATTCAAATATCCAAGATAAAGGCTCCTATAGATTTTGTTCGAGAACTAAAAAATGTTAAATGAAATGAGATAAAAAATATTTTTAACGACAGTTTTTGTATTCAAACTGAAAACTTTGCGCGCAGCAAGCTTTTGAATCTACTTACTAACCTAGGTGACACATCTAAAGATATTATTTTTTACTTTTTAGCGCATAGCTTGTCTTTAAAAAGTTTTTTTTTCCTTTACTTTAGTCAGTATATGAAGTAATCTAGGACGTGTGGGAAATGTGAATTAACTCTTGACACGAAGCAGAATGATGTGATAGGAGAAAAAGTCATAGTTGTTATCGGATATTTCAATCATACATGAGATGTGGACGTGTTTTTATGGCGACTGATTTCGAACCAGCCACTCGTCAGTATCATGATAAAAGCCCGTACTTTTTTCTCTGTTATGAACGTTAATTAATTAACAAAAGAGAGTGAAACGTATACTCGATCCTTTTCGTCCATTGGTAACGAACGACGCAGAGGCAAACAAATTAAAAATAAGTAATGAGAACGGTCTCAAATTAAATCGGTATATGAAATTTATGATTAATGATGCCGGCCGATAGGTACGTCGATTTAATAGGAGAGAATGGAGAGTAATGGTAAACGAAACCGGGGTAAGGCAAAACAAAACAACACCTACTTTTGAATTGTGATTAACATACCTACTTTGGAAATTAAAACACGGCATGGGTCGCTATTAAAAAGGACGGCGATCCGATCCGTTCGCCGCTCGACTATCCCGCAGTTCGACAAGATGGCGGACGGCTGTGAAAGCGGCTTTGCGGGAGACAAAGGAGTGGTTCCGTCGGTTCATAGTTTTCTTCGCTACCCTACGGTTATCTTACTTCACACCCATTGTCTTTTATGCTCCTCCCAGACCGTGAGATATCTCGACATAATGAAAAAACACCGATTCGAGCTTCGCCTACAGGGAGTGCTGAAAAGACGACCGTTGTTATACGGGGTGTTTTGAAGAAACTTCGAAGGCAACTTAGCCGCAACCATATTCAGAATTAAACGTTGGACAGACAAAATCCACACCATCAAAGAATTTCGAAAATAACTGATCTGACATCGCATCAAACAGTATGTTCAAAAACGTGTTAATTCTTGTTGATGCTGATAAAAATTTGTCCCTACGATAGGATTCGATGACAAAAATGTGCAAAAGTTTCAAATCCGCACATAAACATTTGCAATAGTTATAAACAATTGAAGATTCCATATAAAAGGGGCCTAGTTTTTTACAACTAACTCGAAAACTATTAATGTTATAGAAAAAAATATTCTAAAAGAAGAGGAAATTTCCGAAATTCAATGTCATCTCCCAGAACTTTATCTCTGGTATTAATACTTTTCATTCAATGGTGAAAATAGAGCTTAAAAAAAGATTCTTAAAGAAAAGGAAATTTCCGAAATTTAATGTTAACTCCCAGAAGTTTATCTCTAGTACCTACTTATTACCTAATACTTTTCATTCAATGCTGAAAATAGGGCTTTGCGATCTGCCGTTACTTTGGTTTGAAACCGGCAGCGGCACCTGAAAATTATGGTCCCTTCGGTGAGACTTATGACAGAGAGAGAAACGTTTTTTTGCGATTGCCACTCTTTTAGATTTTTTTCGGCCGAGGTATTAACAAAAGTATGAATAAATAATTTATTTACTCTCATGCCAAGCTAGGAAATGGTCGTAAAATTGGAGATCGATAAAGGATTATATTTTTTTTGTTTTTGTTATTTTCCGACTCTTTTGTATTTTTTCTCTACAAAATAACTAGAATTGTTTATCAAATAAATGATCTTTTTTCTTGAATTTTTTTCTTAAATTAGAATTGTTTAAAAATTACATTTTTAAAATGTTGCCGATGTTGTACGATCGCGCAAATTTTTACAGTTTCATTGCGCACTAAAATAGAACATTTGTGAAAATTTGCGTTGTTTTGCTACCATAGGAGATGCTTTTGTAACAGTCTCGTCAACACTGGCACTTTTGTTGTTATTTATTGTGCAACGAACTGAAACAGTTTTTAAAATTAATGTTCTTTCATTCAAAGATTTGGCCGTTTTGATGGCTAAACACTGAAACACATACAAAAAAAATACAGAAAGCACCATATACCAGCGATACCAAGTACCTACCTAGTACTACAATCATTGCATGTAACCAATTCTTATATACCTTTCTATCAGTACCTGCAGTCATGAAAAGGACTGGTGTTTAAAAGATTATGGATTTCGTTCTTATACCTACCCAGTCCGAGAAACTACGGTACATCTATGGAATAAATGCATCTTCTTCTTCCAGTAGTTTTTTGGATTTCTGTCTCCATACGAGGACAATTTTTCCAGATCAGGTAATTTGAATTTCAAGTATGTTTAAATAGAAGTATGGCCCCTAGCTCCGACAAATCCGTTGTCATCCGGCCTGGATACCGACGTAGGAAGCTATAGGGAATTAGACAATTTCACATAACACTTATAGACGATGCACAATACCACTAATTTTCAACATATTTTACCGTTCACACACATTTACTTGACTTGCAGCTGAGGACGCCGTCTGTCCTACACCATTGCCGAAAGTCGAATGATTAATGCATCTGAGCGGTTTATTACTCTTTGCCTTTATTTTACGGACTATAGTATTATTTGTACCTATACATGTATTCAACAAGATTCAACAAGATTTCATCTCTGAACAATCTTTATTATAATTTTTATTAAATCTGCTGAAATATTCAGAACAATTTATTGTGGAATTTTTTTAAATAGTATGTATGAACCAATACAGGAGTAGGAGAATAATCGAGGGATAATAAACTCTTTTATCACAATCACTTATTTACACTCCTTTATTACAATACTTGACAAAACAATTAACGCATAATTCCACAAGTACATAAATTAATATGCTCACTTATGGTGGATTTATGCAACACCAATCAACTGTTAATAATTATCAATGAACAATTAGCTATAATATATAAGTTGAACTCCTTATTTCACATTCCATGTTCTTGCAGACAAGTAACAATTATTATCTATTAGGTAACAAGTATAAATTTGTCCAACTTTCTTCAATTGAACCAAATTGTGTTTTTCTTATTCTAAATTTGTCATCTGAAATCGTGATTTTTCTTTCAAACTTTATTCATATCCTTCTTGACCTTTTTTTATTGTCATTGTCTCTGCTCAGCATAGCATTATTAGTTTAATTATTGTATTATTTGTATATTTATTTCAATTCGGTTTGTTAGTAGATACTTTACTTTTTAATAAATTTTTTATTGGCGAACGATTTTTCATTTGCATTTATTATTTTTTCTTGTATTTCTGGCCTTCTCTCCTCCATTTTAGTTATCATCATTCCTGTATATTTAAACTCTGACTTCTTCAAACTCCCTGTTGGCTTCCTTTTTGGATAGTTATTCTTTTGTGAAAACGGAGTTATTGTTTTTTGTCTCCCATTCTTTTGGCGTTTTTCCTGAGTCCATATTTTCTTTATTTGTGTAAGTATTCTCTCCTTTAACTCATGGCCTCCGTATATAAATTCGATTTTAATGACATCTTTTTCTGGCGATTTACCATTTCTACATTTTGCTATGACTCTTTCCAACTCCTCTTCTATTACTATCTGTTCATCCCTTACAGGTTCATCTATTAATAATGTTCTAAATCTTCTATGGAACCTTTTTTGTATTCGTTTTTCCACTTTCTTGTTCAGAGAGGACTTTGTTGTCTATTCATTCTCTTTTACATTGCCTAATCATCTTCTTCGCATGTTTTCTTAATGTTTCATATTCTTCTTTATCTTTGGTTTTACTTGTACCCATCCATTTTTTTTATATTTATCATTGTACCTACCATTCATGTCTAGGTTTGTTTTGCCCCAGTACTACGTGTTTCTTTATTGTTTCTTTTATACTATGATATTTTTCCATTCTCTCTCTATATCATCTTCTCTATAGTACAGGCTAAATAGGATAAGACCCAAAAAAAAATTGGGCCCTTTTGATTTTCTAGATTCTGGGAAGTTTTGGGGTACCGAATAAGTCTAGCAACTCTTCATAACAGTACGGGCACGGATTTTCGAAATTTTGGGACTTGAAACTCAAAAATATTTTGAATCGTGAATAACTCGAAAACCATGAGGAATTTGAAAAAAACTGCCGTGACAAAAAATGTAAAGCACAAAATTTTCTACAAAAAAGGTTTCCAGTCATTTTTTCGTTGGAGCCACTATTTCTGAGTAATTCTCTCTCAAAGCCGAAAGGCGGAGCACCCGCTCGCGAATTCCCGCCAGTGCGAATTCAAGCAAATTTACATCCCAAGCGCAAATTAAAATTGCTCTAACTCGTTGAAAACTACTCCGTTTTCAAAGAATCAAAATGCATAATGATGGGTAAGTTCTCTATTTTGTACTCCGGTAAGGTAGCATAATTTTCGACTTAGGAAATTTTCGAAAATCTTGCGAGATGAAGAGGTATATTGGCCACACAAGCACTTGAAGTTTCAATGAATATATTCCATCACTCGCAATATAAACAAGCAAATCCAACGAGAGATTTGTCGTTCGTATTATTATCAATATTTTCATGTATATAACATACATGAGTTACCTACTTCTTGGTTTCAAATGAACTAACTTTCAAAAAACGCGATCATGAACACGATCTTCGTTCTCGATTGATTATTATTTCGATATTCACAGACCTTTTAATAGTTTATCTTATCCAAAGATGAGGGTATTCATTTTGAAGCGTAGAATCTCAGCTTCAAGTTCATATAAAAACATTCTTAGTATGATGTATCCTCATTATGAAGATTTTGAAAATGCATAGAAAGGTCAAAATGTCCCATTTTTCCGTAAATATTTCCTTATTTATCCAAGAGTAAATTTCTTCGAAAAATTCATGTTGTATTTGTGAAAACACGTTACAAAGAATCGATTGCGGGTCGTTACATTGTATTCAATTACTTGGTTTAAGAATACGAAAGCTTTCTTTTCGTCTACTTCCCGCGAAGAATTCGGCAACCACAGCCATTATCACCGATAACCACGCACGTGTGCAGACCACAGAACTCATAATTATATCATAAGATATAATTATGAGTTCTGTGGTGCAGACTTCGTGTTTTGTGTAGTAAACATTTGTCAAGTGCGTACTGCTTTCTGTAGTCTTCACGGTGTTTTTTCGAATTCCTCGTAGTTTTCGTAGTGTTCCGGCCATTTTTTTCAAATTCCTCATAGTTTTCGAGTTATTCGCGATTCAAAATATTTTTGAGTTTCAAGTCCCAAAATTTCGAAAATCCGTGCCCGTACTTTTATGAAGAGTTGCTAAACTTATTCGGTACCCCAAAACCTCCTAGCATCTAAAAAATCAAAAGGGCCCAATTTAATTTGAGGTTTTAGCTCAACATCTCCTAATATACCTATACTACTACTCTTTTACCTTAACTGTGCTGTTATTCATCCGAATAATTATTTCTCGTTGTAATTTTGCCTGGTTTACTCTTGTCCCATGTTGGTCTTTATTATGAGTATTTGACTTTTTCCTCTAAATAGATATAGATTATGTGAAATTACAGTAGAATTTTATGATGCCAATATCAGCTGGAGGGTGCGTTTTTTACAGAAATAAACTTTCTTGAACTCTAAAAAAATTGATTTGAACGGTTTTTTCGGTTTTACATTTTGCCACCTCATAGGTCACCAGGTTATCAGGTTATTCTTTGTTCGCAATATGATTGAGTTTCTAAGAACGTCCATAGTAAAGGAATGTCCCATACTGAACTGAAACGTCTTGTTCTAGGACATGGATTTGATAGAAGTTCTATGGAAACAAGACGTGGATCTTGGTTTTTCCGTAGAAAACGCTGCCCTCAAACCGGATAAGGATGATATCAAAATCGAAGGGAACGACCCCACCACGTCGCTGAATGAAAAACACGATGACTTGGAAAAGCTGAAAACACTCCAAGCCATCAACGAGGATGCTGTTAAAGTTAGTATATTCTGCTAGTGACGATTTTTCGTTTGATAAAGATTTTTGTTATTTTTTTTAAAGGACGAACCAGACGAGAATGACGATCCTTGGGTAGGACTGGATTACACAATAGATACAGAAACAGGTCAGTGGATACAAAGATTTTGATAGATATTTGTTTGCTGGATATCAATAATGTTATAATGATTATTTCACTTATGCTAAAATAGCGTGTTGTGATTGGTTGAAATTTTTGTGTTGATAAATGAAAACATCATTTTTCGATTTTGTAGTTCGGCTCTTGATTGGCTACTGGTTATGTATATGATGTGTTTTCGATTTTGTAGTTCGATTCCTGATTGGTTATTATCAAAACACAAACTTACCACTAGCAAGCTGCTATAATGACACAACACCAAACTTTGACTAAAACTAAATAAGCACTCACTATTAATTCATATCAACTTCACAATTTTCGACAAATTTTGCATAATCGTTGATTAATCAAATCACTAAATCAAAATGTTATCAGAACATAACCTCGAGCGAGAAGCAGTAGACTAGACATGCAATGACGAAACTACGAATCACGCGCTCTGTCATTGGTAACTGAAATAGAGGGATGTTTGAAATATCAAGTAAATGTTTTGTTAGTTGCATAATTTCAGAACTAAATGCGGGATTAATGTTCCTAGTTAAATTGAATAGTAAATAAATAAAAATGGTTTCGATTTTATTCATGAAATAATCTTAACAAATACAACTCGTGTTATCGGCGATTATCGTTAATTCCTTCTCGGTTTCGAATCAAATTATGTTGCTTTACCTACATTCATTTGTACTTTGAAGAAAGAGACTATGATTTGAGATATGATTTTTCCATGTGGATTCAGGGTGAAATAGAAGAACAAAGAGATTTTCATCGAAGTATTCTGTTTGGAGATGAATCGACTTTTACAACAAATGGGGTTCTATCATCACAAAATTGCAGATGGTGGTCAGATGTCAACCCAAATTTTATTATTGACAACAAAAATCAATACTATCAGAAAACAAACGTTTGGTGTGGTATATTAATGATACATTACTAGGTCCGTTTTTTTTTTCGAGAGAATTTGAATGGTGTCAGGTACTTGAACTTTTTGGAAACTGAAATAGGAGAGTTTTTGGATGATATGGTATTAGAAGAACGGTAAAAAATATGGTTCCAACATGACGGATGTCCTGCCCATTCTACTAGAAATGTTTCTCAGTGGCTGAATAGGACATTTCGTAATAAAGGGTTAGGACGAAATACCGATCTTCGATGGCCTCCTCGTTCTCCAGACCTTATACCTCTGGATTATTTCTTATGGGGATACTTAAAACAAAAAGTCTACAGAGATCGCCCCTTTAATAATGTTGCTGAGCTTGAAACTTCAATACGATTTCATTGCAGAAATATTCCCGCTAATGTGTTGCGATCTACATCAGTAAACGAATTTTATGAGCGAACAATTAGATGCATCGAAAGAGAAGGTGGACATACAGAAACGCTTCGATAATTTGTATTGTTAGCACCTGTTCAGTTACCTACTGTAAGTTTCTGTACTATCGCTTATTGGTTCTTTTTTGTTCATGGCTATCCGCGATAGATTTTGACAGTTTATTCATATGAACATTTACTTAGTAAAGTATTTGCCTCGTTAAAAAGAGTATTTGTTTTATTCTAAAGCTCTGTTAAATATCGTTGCAACAAACATGAAGTTGACGGTTACCTAAAAAAATACAAATCCAAGTAAATTTTACAAATACACTTTAATTTGATAAAAAATACTCCAACCTGATTTGATTGTGGCTACTTCACATACATATTAAATCAAAATAGTAAAAATATGTATCATACGGGGGTAATTCAATATTTTCCAAACGAAAAAAAAAAATTCGAATAGCAGGCAATGACTTCGTATCTGAACATAACTTTCAATTCTAAGCAACTTTTCTCTTCAACATATTTCTATATTTTTTGAAATAAGGGTACTTTACTCTTGAACGAACTTTATATTTTTTGGACTATCCTGTATGGTGTTTGTCATAAAGCCATTTCAGGTACACTTGGTATAGTTTTGGAACATGCACCAACTTTTGTCAAGAATAAAATTTTCTGAGAAATCGATAATAAACAAGTTTCCCATTTGTTGCACACTTAGTGGACCACACTGTATATACAAATCACATATTTTCAGAATCAGCGTGCAATTTTACGATTTTAGTGCAAATTTCAAATGGATCTGCCAATTTTGTACCATTCGTGATTTTAAGGGGTCTACGGTCTACCCCTTACAACTTTTATCGAGTAATTTTGTTTCTTCGATTAACTTAAAATTTTCAGAACATACTAATTCGACCAATTTCTTCGGACTCCGTTTCGTAAAATTCAATCTTAATATTTGGAAGTTAACGAATTAATTTTTAGGTAATAATATTTGTATAAGAAGAAAGTGTAATGGATTATACCGGATGGGTCAAGAATGGATGATTGTATTTTGTTACATATTTGAAATGGTTGTCAAAAAATCATATATTATTTCATTTGGGGTACTACCTATTCAACTCTAACCGTTCTCGAGGTTTCAAGGTTGTGAAAATGGTAGGTATAATTTGAAACCAAACAACATCAAATTTATACAAATTATACCTCAGAAATTTGACCATGCATACAGGTTTCGAGATATTGATTTCAATATAGCTCGTTTCTCAACATATATAGAGTATGTTCAATAATCAATTTAACAACTTTAAGCTTTTTGAAAGGGATTTCTACCCGTCAGAATCGCCTGGCAATTTTGTTGTTATACATATAAATAAATTAAAACATATTTAAATGTCACTTTTTTTTATAGTTATATTACATTTTAAAAAATTTGAGAGGCAACTTTGCAACCACGCAAATCTAGTCAAACCATTGTTTTGTTACCTAACTGATCTCCAATTAAGTACACACAGTTTCAGCCTTGTATCTCAAACTCTTAGACTATTATAAAAGTCACACTTTCTTCATAGTTCAGATATAAATCGAATTCCAAAAATTTTCTACCCAATAATTACCAAAAAAAACGTCCAATCAATCAATCAATCAATTTATTCATTCTGTGGAACTTACAAAAGTCATAGGACAAGTCAAGTTGTAATATTAAAATATAGGTGTACAATTGTATACAGTGTCCGTCTAAAGTCCGTTCCCCCCTACTAATTTTTGAACCACCTGGTATATCGCAACGAAATTTGGAGGGCTTTAATGGGAGATAAAAACCTACTTTTTCATGAAAAATTAAAGCCAAAAGTTTTAAAATGGCAGCTGAGCGCCATCTTCAATATTTTTTTTAAATATATTTCAAAGGTGAAATTTTGTTCATTTCAAACCCAACCAAAAACACTAATGTTGCTTTCAATCAAGTTTGCATTGGAGAAAATCGTCGCGGTAACGTCTTGTTTACTGTCAAATTAACTGTAACTGTCAAATAGTCCGTTGACCGCCTCAATCATTTTATGAAAAGTGTGATCATGGCTCGTAGTTTAGGCGATAATTTTGAAGCAGTTTTGAAATTTGGAGAAGCTGGAAGAAATTATCACCTAGCAGTCCGTATGGTTAATGATAGATTTTCCGAGAATTCTATTTCGAGGATATATTTGCGCAAACTTTTAAATAAGCTCCAAGTAAGTGGTACGCTGAAAGATGCTCCAAGATCAGGAAGACCGCCTCTGTCAGAAGAAAATAAGGTAGAAATTGTTGCTGAAATGGTAATCAATCCGACTCAGTCGACGTCTGTAGTTGCTGAATCCTGTGGAGTAAGTTCAAAAAGTGTTCAAAGAGTCCTAAAAAAGGAAAGTTTCATCCCTATAAAATGAAAATCCTGCATGCTTTCACGGAGGATGATCCAGACCGGAGGGTTGAATTTTGTGAGTGATGGTCAACAAGAACAATTGAAGGAGAACGGGGCTTCCTAAAACGTGTATGTTTCTCAGACGAATGCACGTTTTTTCTTAATGGAAAAGTCAACAAACAGAATGTACGATACAGTTTCCTGAAAAGGTGAATGTTTGGGCGGGGATTTTAGACAATCGCGTTGTTGGGCCGATTTTCATCAGAGGCAATCTTACAGGAGTTCTTTACAGAAATCTTTTAGAAACTAAAATTGAACCTCGAATAAGGCAAATTGTATTGAACAATCAGGAAGAGTTTGAAAATCGTGAAATCATATTTCAGCAGGATGGGGCACCTCCCCATTTCCTCGATACTAACTTTCCTGGGCGATGGATAGGTCGCAGGGGAAGTACAGAGTGGCCACCAAGATCTCCGGATCTTACACCTCTAGATTTTTTCCTTTGGGGGTATCTGAAGTCAAAAATCTACGCCAATGAATGCCAAACAATAGAAGAGTTGGAAAGCAGAATAATAGATACATGTGAAGAAATAGATGAACAGATGAAAATAAAATATAATTTTTTCGCCAACTAATTTGTTTTGATTGTGAATTTACAGAACACATTCGTAGGCTTCGAGATTTTCTGGTAAGCGGTGCTGTTTATCCTTAATAAACTCTCTTTGCGCCTCTTATTAGTCCAAATTTAGTTGCGATATACCAGGTGGTTCAAAAATTAGTAGGGGGAAACGGACTTTAGACGGGCACTGTATAAATGTGAGTGATAAATAATTAAATAATATAACATATTTGTATCAAATCAAGTAGAACATACAAAAGCTCTTACAAATAACAGGACTAGACATGGAACATATACAATCATACATATAAATTAAAATGTTCATGACAATCTGTCAAACCTAAAATTGAAAAGTTATTTTTAGTAAAATTAAATTGATTCTAAAAATTCTTGCCCTACACTTGTCGGGTATACCCTGTACAACAAGCGTTAAGTAATAATTATTCGTATTGGCTAACTTAACGAAGGAAATATAAAAGTCATTCCAGTCTGCAGAAAGTCTGGTGCGGTGTCCCCAATCCACTGGCCACTGGATGATGATTTGTATTTATATTGTTTACTATGTGTATCATCATGATCACTAGGAAGCACCAAACTCTGAACAGTCATAACAACTTGCAGTAGATTTTAAAGTGTCTACCATTACATTGTAAACGTTACAAAGAGGAATTTTTTATTGTGTTTTGAGCTATGCTAATATGGAACAGTTGAGTGTTTTCATGCCTGTTTAAATACGCCCGAGATGTTGAAAAAAAGTTTTAGTTTCACTTTCGGACTTTCATGCAATCAGATTATGATTTATAATGGGAAATGATGTGTTTGTGTTTTTAATCACGATAAATTTATTTGATTCGGTGATTATACGGTTTGACTATTAGCTGATCAAAGGCAGAGCCTGGTAATTCCTCGTTAAAATATAATTATTAATTACAATAACTTTTTTTTCGTGTAATTTGTAATTGTATTCAAGTACTCTTTTTTCTTACAATAATTTGTAATTGCAGCAAAATCTGTGTAGGAACTGTAATTTGTAATAATGTTATTCAAGTAATATAAATAAAATTACTTTGTATATGAACAATTACATTTATAAGTACAATTATTACTCTTTCTAATTACAATTACTTTCAAATGCGTGTTTGTTTTCGAGATGCACGTGTTCACATGTTCTAAAAACAAGAAATTTTCTACATGGCCTCTTCTGGGCCAAAATGGTCAGCACTCCTAGGAGGAAGGCGCTCTAATTTTGAAAATCTGGTTCTGGATCTTCAAGATCGCTTTAAAACTACACAATAAAATTTCAAATGAAATCAAGTGATCTTCAAGACAGCCCTGAGACCATATCATAAAGCAGCTTCTAGCCAATAAGGGCCCATCCTATAAAGGACTTCAAGACTAAATTTTAAAACTGTATTAAAACCATTAAGTTTTAATCCTATATTCTTAAAGAGTTCTTCGAGGCAACTTTAAATACATTAACTAAAACTTATTATCTGACGTTTTGCTCTTAAAACGTATTTACAGCGGACTAAATTAACTTAAAAATAATTGATTACCTACTCCTAAAAGAGTTTTATTTTGTTTACTAACACTCGACAACTTTCAAATCTGTATAATGGCCGACAGAGTGGTAATATTTTAAACCGCATACGTATACTAAGCATATCGTAAAATAATATTCGAAAGCAAACTATTCTGGTCAAAAATTCACCAACAAATGGCACTTATCTGATAAAATGTATTAAAATACTCATAACAACATTATTAACTCGAGCGCCACTAATTTAATATATTGTTCGCTCATTTAAAAAATATTACAAAAATATCATCAAATATTATTTTGCATCTAAGCATCTCAATGCATTTTTTTAATTAAATGGCATATTTTAACACACCGTTCTTCAGTTTTTTAAGAAGATCCAAGACGCAATTATTTGAATAATGATATTCCTTTGGTTTACTATTGAAAATGTCCAAATTGGCGGAGTCTTTACTGCAGTAAAACATGGCGTGAACTAGATTAAATGTTTTAAATCTCACAAGATTCAAAACAGCGTTTTATTTACCACTTTAAATCCAAAGACTCTCGTAGGAGTCTGTTTACGTTTCCTTTTGAAACCAATATGCTTAAATATGTTCAAACTAGTGACCTTATTGATTTGCGCTCGAATGGAATCCTAACCTCACAAATTTCCAAAGAAAAGGTATTTCTTTTAACCAAATCGACTAAATTAAAACCTTCAAACTTTATAATACTCCTAATGTACTCAATAAAAGGTGAAAATTATGTTTTTGGATTTAATGTGGTATTATATAGGATATAGTCTATAGGTTTAGGATAAAATAGTTTTCCTAATGGGTTTTAAAGAATACATCGAGGGTACTCTAAATAATGGCAAATTAGTTTTAAAATAGCCAATGTTAAGAGTAACATAAAACCAGTACAGGATCAATAGGATATTTAGAGCAAATAGCATTTTTATTTTGATTTAAAGAGTGCACTAAATTCTTTGTTTAAGAATAAGTGGTCTTTAAGAACTTTCAGATTATCTTAAGGTTACTTTAAATCCGATATCGATTTATTGAACATATTAAAGCATTTTTAAAACCTAAATAGAAACTGTCTTAAAATTGTTACTTGGGTAATGTTGTGCATTCTCGTTAAAAAGAGTCTGATCTTGTCCAAAAATTAATAATTTTCAACTCATGATATTTTGAAAATAGTTGGTTGATTTTTATAACATTTTCCTGTTTGGAAACTATTGATTTCACGAATAAAATGTATGAAACACTTTTTGACTAGAGTTGGCCACCGATTGGAAAAAACAATGTTTGGTGTAAAACAGTGAGCTATTTTATCTTTTTGACCAAACGGCCCCAGACTTATGACAACCGATTTATGCGGTGTGCTTATAATTTAAAAGTACCCAAACTTTTTTGTTGATGTAACTTTTTTGTTCCGAGTCAGTAAACTATTAAATGCTTTATTATTATAAGTTGTCTATTCCGTTTTTTACAAATGACTCTACTTAATGCCTTTTATTGATGTGAATTTGTTTCTTGATTTTTAATAAATACCCATTGAAATAAATGTTTTGATACAATCCATTTAGTTGTACACTTTCAATTAATGGAAAATTGTAACTGTAATGTTACTGTACCTCAATTTCATCATAATTTATTGTATTACTCGAAAAGTAATTACAAAAAAGTAATTAGTAATTCCTCTTTTTATGACATGTACTTTGTAATTGTAATTACTTTTGAAAGACCTGTAATTACTCAGCTCAGATCAAAGGTGTTTTCATTTCGTTACGGACAATTTGTTTATGTGAAGAGTTTTTATTATTCCACTCGTTCTCAGTTAGATAGAAAATTTAATCCATAAAAAATGAGCACATGAAAATGGCTATTGGACAAGTCAAAGGCTAAAACTAATTAAAGTTATATAACATACAATACACTGATCAGGTACCTATACTTATAGATTACAATACAAATACAATATAAATACACAAGAATAGTACAATTTTTTTTTTTCAGTCAATTTGAAATATTCATAAAACTCCGTTATTGTATAAGGACTTACATTGAACTGTGTTAGTATTTTTTATGGGATCCGGAAGAACATTATACAATCTCAGACCCAATATTTTGTATGATTTCATAAAGTGTGAGGTGAGTACTAGCATTGTTTATATAGAAGTAAGATGCCTGTGTAATTGGTGTTGGACGCAAACGCGAGTGTCATCTAGCGTGATTAGTTACAAACATGAATATTTGACGTCATTTTAATGCAGGTTCCTTCAAAACACCCTGATTTTAATGCTGTCCCATTGTTTCAATCAAGTTACGACATGACTTGGAGGCCAGATCACTGAAGTTACGACATGACTTGGATGCGAGCTCACTATCGCCATCTACATGTCGCATCCATTTTGATCCAATTATAATCCCATAAGGTTGACTAACTATATTCTATATGAACAATGGTACTAGGGATATGAGAATCATTTCTTGTTCTCGTATTATATTCGTGAAGGATTTGATTTCTTGTAAAAGAATTTCTATTTTTGTGAACATAAACTAAGAGTTCCAGAATGAAAAGTCCAACTGGAGGCAATATTTCGAGTTTCTTGAAAAGGCTACATGAGAATGTTGACGATACTCCTGCGATTGCTTTTATTATCCGTTTTTGGGAAATAAATACATCTTGTACTCCTGTTGAGTTCCCCCAAAGCAGTATTCCATATGATATTCTCGACTAGATCTGACCAAAGTAATATTGTTTCAGACCTCGATTGTCCAGAACATTTTTGAGAACCCTGATACTTACAAGATTTTTGATTGGTTGAAATGTTTGTGCCAAACAATAATCTACATTCAGATAAAACAATTTGCCTTCGTGTAATTTCCATGGCAAATATAGAGTTTCAAAAAGTTTGCACCATATGGGATTTTTCAATTCAAGGATGATTAGAGATAGAGCAATTCTGCGAACTCCAATCGATTCGGAATGATCGAATTAGTATACACTGTGAATTGAAAGAAAATAAAATTCACTTAAAAAAGTCGTAAGGGGTAGACCCCTAAAAATTCGCACTACATACGTAAAAATTTACGCTGATTCCGAAAATTTAACCGGAAAAGGGAATAATATAAGATGGAAAATTCAAAATTGAGGAGGTTCCATAAAAAGCCTATGAAATATTTAATTGAATCGGAATCGATTTGAAATTCGGTGTGAATATACAGAAAAGATTGAATTTTGAAAAACTGAATCCAAAAATCTTTAAAAAAATTAATTGGCGGGAAAAAAACATTTTCAACTCGATTTAGACTCTTCAATTCAAGAACGGTTAGAGATAGAGCAATTCTGCGAACGCCAATCGATTCAGAATGATCGAATTAGTATAGACCTACTATCTATTTCATGTCAATTAAAGGAAAACAAAATTCATTTGGAAAAATATATCTACAAAAAATACGAAAAATACAAAATCGACAGAGCCATTTGAAATTCGCGCTATATACGTAAAATTTCACGCTGATTCCAAAAATATATGATTTGTATATTTCAAAAAAAATATTGGTTCTTTTCTTTTCAACTATCTAAATGAAACGGCAAATTTTTACTTTCAGATTTTTTCTTTCAAGTAATATAGGGGTTCTTTTCACAATATCAGATGTAGTTCAATGTCCAGCGCGTGGCGTTAGTCGTGGAAGTAGTTGTTTTCTGTTAGATATTACAAAAAAGTTACTTCACTTTTTTCGTGAGTTTTTTCCATTTCCAGAGGGGTCATGTTTGGTTCAATTTTCAATTGAGCATGTTTCCCTTTTCGACATTGATGTAGGTAGTTCTTGCCAAACTCTTTGATGAATTTCCAAACAAATTTTTCGTGAAATAATCATTCCGAATACCCCATTGTTGTAACTGATCATTAAAACGCGTGTTCTGTGGTCTTCACAAATATATCGCATGATTTTGAATCGAATATTATCGAAGCAGCTGCTTTGGGACTTAAAAATACCGTCGAATTTTTACCCTTCACAGTGACTAGACAAAAATAGAAGAGTTGGCTCGATGGGAATTTTAGGGACCTGGAAGTTCCATGCAACATTAACTTTTTGATGAAAAACCATAATATAGATTGTTGCAAACATTGTTTATTTCGCTTATCAATTCAATCCTAAGGTGACTAGATGTTTATTAGAATTGTATCAGTCGGAATCAAAATCTTATTCTTTTTTCTACGTTCATGCACATTGCACTCATCTGTCATTCTGCTACAGCGTTCTGTCATCATGACAAACATAAAACTCAAATCGAAGACATATTTAGCCCATTTCCTATGAGATTGTATTACGTTTTAAACAGTTGCATATTTTATATTATTGTCAATTATATTTATTACATACTGGGATTAAAACATTACTAGAAGATAATTTAATAAAAATAACATTTGTTTCTTTGAATATCATTATATTACTTTTAGCAGCTAGATTTGTCTTCATCACACTTCAGTACCACCTAAATGAAACAGTTTTTGGTTTTTGCACAAACGTAGTAAAAATATGGTATACACTCGTGCAAAAATTGTTTATTGCACTCGACGTGTTGTCGTGTTGCATAAATAACTATTTTCTATTTGGAGGCTAAAATGAAGTCATTATGAAACCCAAATGCGTATCGAAATGGCTTCTATTTCGATACGCATTTTAAATTTTTTCTAGATTGGTAACAATGGCAACATGAACTGTCAGATGAACGTTATACAAGAGAGATGGGATTTTCAGATATTTAACAAAGAAGAAGAATAACCTTTGAATGTTGTGGGTAAAACTTTCGTTACATTGAGCATCTGAATTTCAAAAAAAAAATTTTTTGGAACTTACGTATTTTGACCTCCTGAACAAAAAATCCAAATGAAATTTTTGGCGGTCTCAAGTAATTTCGGAGATGCGGACCTTTTTTTGAATGATAACTGGCATTTTCTAGCACACGTTTCTTTATTTAAAAACACACTCAAATGCCTCCTTATTTTCACCAGCACAATATACACGCCCTAATTCACCAGTTTTACACTTTTTTTGTTCATTGAAAACAGTTTTTTATCAAGAAATTCTAGCTTCTTTTACCAACAACAAAATCAACAAATTCATGCTGTTTTGTTTAGTGAATATCTGTCATGTCAGATGTCAGGTTGGTAACAATGGAAATGACGGAAGGGCGAAGCTAATATTGCGACATTGCCAATGTGATTCTAGAAATATTCAATTCACGTATACAATCTCATAGAAAATGGGCTTAATTCGTCTATTTGACTTTTATGTTTGTCGTGATGACAGAACGCTATAGCAGAATGACAGATGCAATAAAGAACCAGTTCTTCCACTAAAACTTTTGTTTTTTGCATGAACGTAGAAAAATAACTATTTCCTTCGAAGTCGATATGTCGAGAAAAAGCTAATTTCAGTAATTGGTTTAATTTGAAGTAATAATGATTATGGGAAAGTAGGCTGACGGTTTATACGATTGAGGTTAGGTGAAATGAGATAATATAGAAAGGAAACGAATGTCATTACTATTAATGGTGATTGTAGACAAAATACTTTTTTCGAAAAGTAGTAACAGAAAACCATCCTTGAGATGAAGTATAAAAAGTGATTTTGACCACGCCTTTCTACAGTAGGTTTTGTTACCATTGTACTGAAATTGAATTCAAAGACAGACAGGATAAAGAACAATCGTCCAACTGTAACTATTCGATCGTGAACACTTGTCTGGCTATTAATCTTAATTTTAATGGATTTTATTGCGATTAGAAACACCAATTGGAATCATAAACTTGGACAGTCTGGTATTATAGTCAGGGTGAAGCTGAAAATAACATGAAAATATTCTATCAGAGCCAGTGCTGAGTTGACAGAGCAAAAGTTGTAGATTGCTTATGAACTAGTTTTTATGTTTTAAAAAGTAAACAATAAAATTTGAGTTGAGCTCAAAAAATTAAAAATTTGCGATCGGACGTGTGCTAGGCAGGTTTTTTTAACCTCTCGTTTATTACATTTTAACACAATAACAAATATAACAATCTATAATAGTGAAAAACAAAAGCCATAAGATTTGGAAGGGTTGAAATAATGGCGTGATCAATATTTCGGAAACTGTTGAGTGTAGGCATTTTCGATGCCGAATCGAATGAGAATATGAAATTGGGGAGTTTCCATCAACCGCGTCTATATCAATTTCTGCCCTATATAACTCTAATCGAATTGATATCAAAATTCTGCTGAATTTGTCCTCTCCTGCGAATAAATCGATACACAATAAAAAATAAATGATCATGTCCGGGGAAGTAGTTGTTTTCTGTTAGATATTACAAAAAAGTAACTTCATTTAATCGTTGTTTTTGTAGGTCATTGTCCTGAAGTGTTTAATACCTCTTGTTTTGCACTGGCTTTTAATGGTTTTAGTGTGGTGGTTGAAGTTCAGTTTGTTGTCCATTTTAATTCCAAGATATTTTGCAGTATGTTGACTTCTGAGGATGTGATTGTTGATGGTTACTGTTGGTAGATTATCTAATGGTCTGTGGTAGAAAATAACAAATTGTGATTTTTTTTTGGGTTAGGTTGAAGTCTCCAAAGCTTTAACCAGGGGCTGGTAGTATTTATCAGTTGTTGTACTTATCGATTTATTATGAGAGATGAGAGCTGTATCATCTGCGTATTGTAGAATGTATAGGTCTTCCCAGTCAACACAGAATGGTCTCAGAGATGGTAGTGGGATTCACATTCATGTTTCAGATCACACCAGTGAATCGCAAAGTGACTTCCATTATTATCGCATAAACGTCTATTCGGTGCCCCGTTGGTCATGTCGAGACTTCAAAATGTGATGCAAAATGTGACTCGAAATTAGCCCAATGTGACATTCCATTTAAACTTCGGAATCGAATGCACATCGAGACCCTTTCGATGTAACAATGTGTTAACTGGGTTTATCAATTGTTAACTGGGTTTATCAATTGCATTGTTTGGACCTTGATTGAAGTTGTAGATATCATGACAATATGTTGTACAGGAGGGATGATAACGGTGAACCCTGTGGTACTCCCTGATGTGGAGAAAACTCAATTTCAATTTCAGGGGTCTATTTCGAAAATAATTTTTAACGAGGAACAGTAGGAATTTGGGAGTGTTTAAAGTGTGTAATTTGAAAAGGATTCCTTCATGCCACACACTATCGAAAGCCTTGTTTATGTCCAGAAATAGAGTTGCTGTATGTCGTTGAGTGTGATTTTGATGTAGTTTTGATATTTGGGTAGTTTTCATTTCATGAAAAATATGATGTCTGCTATGTCTGGAGTATGAATAATCTTACTGCTCCTGCTAAAGCTGTATTCTATTGATGAAAGAAAGCTCGATGACGTGTTAATGTATTTCTGCCAAAAGAATGCCTCGCCGTTGAAACACTCCATTTCGGATTGATGGAAACTGGAAAGTATCGTTGCAAGAGCATAGATTAATAACGTAACAATGGAAGTTGAATTCCATCCCTCGTTTCCGAAATGTTTCGACGGTAGCTCACATTTTGTGACTAATGGCATCGCGTGAACTCAGCAAAATTTCGTTGCATTCACATTCGAGAGATGCGTATTGAATACAACGATTATTGTTCGAAATGTTTCGTCCAGACAAGGCTTGAGCTTAGGGTTGAAAACTAAAGAATTAGATGTCTAACAAGCAACGATATTTTGCCGGGCAAACAATTTATTGCAAACTCAGAGTTCGTGGATAGTTTGTGCTTTAAAAATAATTCAAAATGACGTTTACGATATTTTCCTATCGATCCGCTAGACCTTGACAATTTTTCTAAAAAATGTAGTAAATGTTAGGTTATTTTTCAATATTTCGAAAAATATTATGTAAAAAAAGTTGTTTATTTTTCGGTTTCCTACCCACCTACCAAATTTGAACCAGCTCAAACAATTTTTTCGCGTTTATTTAATTTTACAATTTTTCGGCTAATTCAAATAAAATAAAATTCTTATGACATGGAGCGAAAGTCACGTGACCCCATCCTAGTAGGCCATCTATTTCAGAGCCTAATTTAACGCAAAAAACGAATTTCACAATAAATTATTATTAAAAGTTGTCTTTGATTACACTGTATACCCCAAATTGTAAGAGAGATTGAGTAACTTGCAAAGTCCTACTATTGTACAGGGAATTCTGTCAGATTTAATGCAGGACCTAGTTGAAGAAAAATTGTATCGAAATCTCATGGAAAAATGATTTGGTGTGTCAGGGTTAGGTTAGGTTAAGTTAGGTTTTTTGTTAAAAAAAAATCAAAGTATGTACTTTAATGTCAGGAGTTTTTCAACAAAGATTTAGTAAATATAAACAAAAACACCAATACAAAGGATTATGCATTATATAGTTATATAGTTTTATACCTATTACTAAGAAGATATATAAATCATGTAATAATGTATAAATACTTTACTGGATTTTTGTCTATATCTTTCATGACCATTAATTAAATAAATAGATAAAAAACTAATTCAGATTCAATGTGAGAAAACTTGTCGTGGGAATCCCCAAAAAACCTGTTTTCAGAGGAGTTATTTACCTATTATAAAAATAGATGAGCATACCCCCCTCCAAATTGGCCTTCTTTGCCTTTCCAACAAAGAAGGCGGGTGTTTTTCTAATTAAAAATGTAGGCGATTCAGACATGGCAAGGCTAGAACGTAAATGAAGCGACAACGGCCAATTCCATTTTTAATTGGTTTTAACCAAGTGTGTCCCCCAACAAATACTTGTTTCATAATTCGGACGAATTGGAAATTATCGAAGACTCCGAAAATGTTATTCGATCAAAGTCTTCTGAAAGTTGGTCTGAAATAAACTGCAAATGTAAGATTTATATGTTTCTCTTATTCAATAGTATCAAACTTTTGGCCAAATTGAATCGATCGTGAATGTCAAATTCACACTTCTATTTTTTCCGGGTAATTTCCAGAGCCGCCGGTGCCGGTTCTGTAATTTGTATCTGAGGATTCGGTTTTTGTCACAAAAGTCGGTTTCCTTCAGGTTAGATTTCTGAAACTCTTCGAAATAGTTGAACATCTTTCTTCCACCAAGCCATTTTTCCATGTGTGGATAGAGATATAGTTCACTGGGGGAACATGTTAAATAACATGTTCTAAGTTCCTTTAACTTTCAAAAGTAATATTTCTCATACTCTTCGAAGTAGTTGTAGGTACCTATTATCTCAGAATTTTAAGAACATCTTTTTTCACCGAGCCATTCCTTCATGGTCGGAAAAAGATATAAGTCACAGGGGAAACATGTTATTTCACATGTTCCAAGTTCCGTAAACTTTAAAAAAAGTAACATTTCATAAACTTTTCGAAATAGTTGTACCTAAGTACCTCTCGGAATTTTATAACATCTTTTTTCCAATGAACCATTTCTTAATATTTGGAAAGAGGTATAATTCACAGGGTTAACAGGTTATATAACATGTTCATGTTTCAAAAAAGTAACATTCCTCAAACTCCTCGAAATAGTTGTAGCTATTATATAGGAATTTTATGAATATATTTTGCCGCCGAGCCATTCCTTCATGTTTGGAAAGAGATTTAATTCACAGGGGTAACAGGTTATATAACATGTTCTATTTTCTTTAAACTTTAAAAAAATATTTCTCAAACTCTTCGAAATAGTTGTAGTTATTATCTCGGAGTTTTATATATTTTTCCCACCTAGCCATTTCTTCATGTTTGGAAAGAGGTATATCAAATCAAATCAAACTGTACTTTATTGTCGAAGATAGAATCTCATTGACAAAGTGTTGATATCCTAAGAAATATCCTAAGAAAATTGAACTACAAAATTTTGAGGTACTAGACCATTTGGTGATTTCACAATATGTGATAAAGGAGTAAAGTTATATACGTATTACATTCACATACACAATATGAATATTGTCATACAACACAAAAAAGGCAATAAAGCATAATAAGTAAAACTGTACCCACTTCATAAACATTTACATTATACAATTCACGTCAGAACATGTAATTATACAAAACGTCAAAAATTTAAAATGTTACACACTGTTCAAATAATTAAAAGTACTAAAATACAGCATAAAAAATAAAGATGAAAAGAAAAATTTCTTATTTTAGTACAAAATTTCTGTCAGAATAGAATTCTTCTACAGAATACTAGGCTTTAGATAACAGAAGCTCTTTTACGGACTTTCTGAATATAGTTGAACGTGTTTTGCCTTTAATCCCAATTGGTAAATGATTAAACATTTTTTTTCCATTATATATAAAAGATCTCTCAATTTTTGATGATATTGGGATCGGTAAACTTATATTGAGCTTATTTCTTGTATTTCGTCGAGGTAAACTAAAAATTTCGCTCTTGTATTTTTTTTGCATCAAGCAAACCATTTCTAAGATAAGTATGGAGGGCAAGGTCAAGATTCTATGTCTTATGAATAAAGGTCGACAGGACTCCCTGAACCCAGCTCTACACATATTTCTAACTCCTCTTTTTTGTAGTACAAACACCCTATCAAACAAGAATTGGGAGCACGTTCCCCAGAAACAGATACCGTAACGCAAATGGGAATCAATGAGAGCGAAGTACACATTTTTTGCTACAGTAGTGCCCAATTCATTTGCTGCTACTCTGACTGCAAAGCATCCTGATGAGATTTTTTTACATAGAATATTTATGTGACATTCAAAATCCAGATGTTTGTCTATTTGTAATCCCAAAAACTTAGCTGACATTTTGTTCTCTATTAATTGAGAGCCCAAGTAAGTATCCATTATGCAGCCTTTGAGGGTGATGATGCTAGTTTTTGAGATATTAAATGATAATCGGTTTGCATCACACCAGTCCTTTATTTTTCTAATATCATTGCTGATCAGTTCTTGCAGTTCCCTTTCCCTCTTGCTATGCCAAAATAATGTAAAAATAATTCAAAGAGGTAACATGTTCTAAGTTCCTTTAACTTTCAAAAGTAATATTTCTCAAACTCTTGGAAATAGTTGTAGCTATCATCTCAGAATTGTATGAACATCTTTCTTCCACTGAGCCGTTTCTTCATGTTTGGAAAAATATAGCATTCACAGTGGGAACATGTTATATAACATGTTCTAAGACTTCTAAGATCTTCTAAACTTTTAAAAATGTAATATTTCTGAAAGTTTTCGAGCCATATTTATTTAAATTTAGTAAGTGATTGAATTCACAGGGGAACATGTTACCTACTCCAAATGATAAACATGGCTTTGTAGAGAAAAAGTCTTGCGCTACGAACTTAGAGTATCTGTCGCAATTTGTTACTGTTTCTCAAAATACGAATCAGCATGTGGGTGTCATTAATACTGTTAAAAGACGCTTTCGACCAAATTGACTTTCAGGTTGTTTCAAACCGATTTATATATTTTGGATTTCAGTATTTATTGACAGAAAACAATATGTAGAACATAAAAGCTGCCAGTCTCCTTTCTATTCCCCCAGTTGCGATGTTCCTCAGGGGTCAAACTTAGGACCACTCCTATTCCTATTATTCATGGATGATCCAGCACACTTTATTATGTGTACGAAAGTTTTGTACGTTGTAGACCTGAAATTATTCACACTTGTCAAACACGATAAATACTGCTGGAATTTTCTAAACGAATGGCAGAATAGAAATCTTGTACTGATGAAGATAAATTCACTTGTATGAATCGATCGAGCCACATCTCTTTAAGAGTTCTTTGTTCTTCCTTGCAGTGAAGTAACCGTCCTTGTGATTTTAATCCCATCAAGGTGTATATTTAATTTTGGTATAATATGCTTTTCTAATCTCTCTTTTTTTATGATTTATTCCACTCATCAAACAGGTAGGTTTCGTTTATCTAGAATTTAACTGGCATGAACTGGCAGTAGTTTTTATTCACTTGGATGCAAAGATGAAATTTTCTGACAACATTGAGAACTATGATCTGCTGTTTTCAGAATTTAAACTTAGTGTTTATGGAAATATGGCTCCTGTTAGGACTTACTAATGGTTTGGTTGGTTGGTTGGTTAAATCTTCTCTATCAGACTCAAGATTGACATTTTTTTTACTTCAAAAATTGGTTTGGAAAATTTAGTGATGATGAAGGCGTTAATCTAAAATTTCCGAGAGCGTTCTCAAAAATGTCCGATTTTATCATATAGACGCCACATTATATCTGTTGACTACTCTGAATCTGAATAAAGCGATGTCATTGTTGCCACAGCTCGTTAATAACTAATAGCAGCCCAGATATTGAAATCCAAGTAAAAGTAGACTTCAGTGGAGTAAAAGTATGGTACTTACTTAGCTTCGGAAACTTTTACACAGGAAGAAGAATAATAAAAGTTTTTTTCTTTATTATGCCATTGTCAATTTCGACAGCTAGGTCACTGACAGCTTTTTGAAATATGGCTGTAAAACAAAACAAAAACTTGTCTGTTGAATAAAACTGATGTACCAAATTATACAGTAAATAATTTTTTAAAAAGACGATGAGGTCAGTCATATAGATGACGATAAATTTGTCACCTCAGAAAGGGGTGCATTTTATTTAAACGATGCCCTTATTTATTTTATTTATGTCAAAATGAAATCGGAATAAAATGAGTTTTTACTTTTTTCTTGATGAAATAAGTAATATTATTATGGACTAATTTCACTTTAATAAATGTGCAAAACACAATCATTACAAATTCATTGTGTTGATCAAATACTGGCAGTAAAAAATCATTCCATAATCTCTTTATGGGACTTACAAAAATATGAAATGATAAAATTACCCTCTATTACTTTTACGGCCATCCGAAAGAATCCTTTTCAATGGCTTGTTATTGTAAGAATATTATGCAGGAAGATCCTCAACAATAGGTCAAAATTTAGATGCCTCTGGCCTGACTTGGAGTGCTTCAACAATGACACCTTTCCTTTCTTCAAGAGCCACATCTTCAAGTTAATCCACTTATAGGAGGTAGTGCACAGAACAATGGTATTTTCAGATATACACTTAATGTCATCATTTCCAGTATTGAACTTGAAACACGAGGTTTTTTAAGCAAACAGTCCGATGAGAGATTGGAATTTTATTTGTGATAGAATGTCACATGTCTGACAAGTGCATTGGAAAAAAAGTATGAAAGATTGTTGATACTGTTGGTTCATGATTAACTCAAGCTTTGATTGTGATCAAAGTATTTATTTATTCCAAAAATCAACAACAGCAGAAATACCCCAAGGGAGCATTGCTGGACCGTTACTTTTCATTATTTATGAAATCCAATATGGTACAACTCAATGTACACTCAAAATGTTTAGTAAAGGTCGCAAGAATAATCAGTAAAAATTTTCAGTGCCAAAATATGGTTTATTTGGGTGTTTTGTATATTTTGTACATATCAAAACAAAGTGATTTATCACCAAAGTATTATACACTACAATCTCATCAAAACTCATTGTTTTGTTCAAAATGTACACTCAAACAAAATTTATCATAGTTAAAAGTCCTTATGAACATATGGTTAAATATTATGTCACTGCCAATACATTATGTTTTTAAACTTTAGTTTTGTTGTAAAAATCAAATCAAAAATGCCTTATTACCTATGGTTATACACTATTTAAACAAAATAAGAATGAAAAAATAAACTTGATTAAAATATAAAATAAAACAATAACAAAGTAAAACTAATGTGAATCAAACAAATTTTCATCATGAATGTACAATTAAATATCATGATACTTCCAATATACGGTTTACTTATATGGATTTCGACGGTATTTTTATTGTATATATTCCCTATAAATTGAATCAAAAATGCATCATAGTCGCCTGTACCAACACAGAAATTTATTCAAAAAAGTTTCAGTACCTAAATGTCATCATGAATCTAGAGTTAATATGATAAACGTTTTTTTCAATAAGTATATTTTATATACTGAAATCATACATGTTTAATTTTCAAATACCAATATTTTTTTACATCAATGTATACTTTTTTTTGCAAACTGAAGAGTATTTATTAAGAATACAAAATCAAAACATACTCTTATCTTATACTTATAGACAAAAAAGTTATTTTTCATAAGTGATAATTATTTGTACTCTTTATGAAAGTCATATTTTCAGCAACATATATTTTAAATTGTCAGTAAGTAATTGATATTTAATTTTTTTCATTGCTTCCAGATACATATGTAAAATATTAATAAACATCATTGGAAAATACCGTCTTGAGCAGAATCAAATTTTTGTAATCAAATTTATGGAAAGTTGTTTTGTTTCATAACAAACTCACATATTATTTTGCCAATAACGAAAATAGTAATAGTAATGTACTAGACTTTCAGTAATTTTTGAAAGATTGTTTTTCAAAATATTCTCAATTAAATAGATTATAAGTAATTACAATCTATAATTCTTCATGAGGAACTTCGTTTTTAAGGCCACTTCACATCTGATTTATTTTTTATATGAATTGACTGCTGAACATTATTATTATTATTATAGCAGTTTACTATTCAAAAGTATTCTTATTCAGTTTCCTGGCTTTGTTTCACCGCCCCTTGTTTCTTTGTTGAAAACTAATAACCCAGAAAACAATATTTTCATGGATGACTTGTAAAAATGATCAAAGTAATTCTAGAAAACCCAGGTATGAGTATTCAATCAAAAACACTTTTTTGCTGGACCACTAATCAGAGCCAACTACAAATTGCCTTTCAGGTAAAAATCGTCTAAAAGGTTCTATGGTAGAAATTTCAGAAAGAATAAGGAATTGCCAATTGATGGTCAAGTATCACTTTTGTAAAATTACCCCGAGAAATACATATCTGAATGAACTAATTTTGTCGAATAGCATTTCAAATTTGATAGTCATTGGCTCACAGCATTGTCTTTTTGAGAAGCGTTCAACTTCTGTAGTACTATATTCCTTCAATGACTTGTGGAAATGCAGAATGATTGTATACTTTTTCAAAAGCCCGTTGTTTTCACCGTAGTATCCAAAGAATTCATATCACTCATCTTGGATAGGTAAAAAATCCGTAAGTATGCCTCAAATGCAGATTAAATCCATTTCCAGTGAAGCGATACCTGAAAAGATGAGACTGCTTCAAAAAGTTGCTTTGTCGTGGTATCATAGCTGGGGTTAAACGAACACATCGAGCATCGCCCCCTTCAACATGGCAGCCCCTCATGCCTGTGAACAAGTTCCCTTTCTCTGGCCCCCCATTGTCTGAGTGGCAGCCATATTAGCTTGAACTGCTCCGTTGCCTTTATTCTGATTGGCTTTGCTGGTTTTCAGATCTCACACTCGTTGCTAACGTTCAGTCGATCCAAGTACCTGTGTGTTCTGTGTTCGTTCGAATGAATTTTCTTGTGAAAGCACGTTTTAATGTGAGAGTTTGTTCAGTGCTATGAAAAGACATATTTAGATGTTTGGGTGTCTTTTGTGGATAACGATTATAATTTCAAGGTATGTCAAAGCTTCAAAGCTGCAGATTTGCACTCTTGGACTTTTCTACCCATTTGAATCCAGGATCATTAAATTTCACAATAGGGCTCTATGAAATATTAATGAATTTTGTTTGGCGCACATTTCAAATGTCAAAAATCCCACTATATTTATATTTATGATTAATGATGGTCAGGTATACTCCAGGGTATTACACCATGACTCAGTTGAAATTAGTTTGATTTTGAGTAATGATATTATTCACAATTTCAGGGTGTTTCTGTATAAGATTGGGTTCTGTATTCCCTAGGTAGATGTTGTTTTGGAATCTACTATAAAAGCACAGGGCAGCAGATTCTAGAAATGAATATCTTTAGATTCCATTCAAAACTCCTCTCTATTCATCACTGTGAAGGCCTGCAAGGAAAATTAATGAATTAATCATTTTTCAATAAAAATATTACATATTTTAGGGAATGATTGACATTTGAAAGAAAAGGTTATAAACTGTTTCTTCAATGTAAGGTTATAAACAAATGTTTTCAGCAGAGGTTATTTAATTTTCCGTAACGACCAGATTATTCAGTCAAATGTTTTATTTCAGACAGGTTATTCTTGAATTAAAAGAATACATGTCGACATTGGAACTTGATAGACAATATTATATCACTTGTTTGTACTCACTTGAACAAAGGTACCAAACTACCAAATGTCTGAATATAGTTGAAAAGCATCTAATATTGTGAATATAGTAATGCTATTTCTTCTTTGTTTGTCTTTGAACGGGAATTGTATTGTCCAGATTTTCAATATGAAAGAGGTTAGAATGAAACATGTTGGATATTTTTATTGTTCAATGACAATTTCACTGATTTCACGATAGGTAAACATGTGACGTTGGTTGCATACTTTCACTAATACAAAAATATTATATTAGGCAGGCATGAGCAGGATTGAAGCTTCCATTTCCTAAATTCGTTTTTTTACTTTTCAAGTACTGCGTACAATAAATTCAAATATTTCAATAGTCTTACAATATATTCTTTTGCCACAGTTTGATAACTAAAGCAATAATTCTACTCTATTCCTAACAAAAATTGCCGATTAGCAGTAATATTAGGCCAGCATGTGTGTAATGTTAGTTGCCTAACAGTGTTCCGACGGAGCTTGTAATAATTAAAAAAGGATACACGGGATTCTAGTTCTGGGTAACTTTATTGAAACATTAGTGCAAGAAATCAATTTTTCAAATGAACACCAACTTCTCAGATATGGGCCGAACGACTTTAATCTTTCCACCGTGGATATTTCTCATTTTGATTGGGTACACTGAATAACTTCACCATGCAGGGTGCTTGTGAACGTTATCAAAAAAATTATTTTGAGAATAAGTAGTATCGATAGGTACTGGTATCTCCTACATTCCTGAGAAAGACTTAATTATATTTTCTCATGAAAAAGACACCGGGTTTATAATTTCCTGAATTCTGTCGAGCATTATTCTTCCAGAAAAAATGGGAGTTGTAGAGTATACCTATTGAAGATGCAAGGAACCGTCTTGATTAGATTTATTCCGAAAAACTTTGGAATCGATTATTCAGAAACAAGAAATTGAGAATAATTTATTGAAACTCAAATGCAGGTATTTATTCTCATGCCTAATATGTCAGTATAAAGATGAATAAATAATATAAAACAAAGTTTCCCCGCCGCGTATAACTTAGACACAAGAAATAATATGGGCAACTAGAAAATGGAGGAAAACTATTCATTTTCTTTCTCGAAAGAATATAATACAGTAATGTAAAACAGTAAATAAAAAACTAATAAATGTAGCATGCAAACAAAAAAATGTAATATAAATGTATAAATAATAACAAAGGTTTAAAATAGAATATATATATATATATATATATATATATATATATATATATATATATATCGTCTCCTCCACACAATGGTCAAAACGAATAGTAGGCCTCCTTTAATAATAACTGT
Organism: Chrysolina oricalcia; assembly: GCA_944452925.2. NCBI lineage: Eukaryota > Metazoa > Arthropoda > Insecta > Coleoptera > Chrysomelidae > Chrysolina > Chrysolina oricalcia. The sequence continues at coordinate 2,897,891 of OX101809.2, read as the reverse complement.
TTCATCACCCCTTGAACATATGAATAGTTCTCGAGTTCGGTATATCTTCAGGAAGAGTATAAAATACCTTTTAACAGTTATGAAAGAGATCCCATTGACATAGACTGGAGAAATGTTTAAAATTTGTTCTAAAACTTGTTCTTTCCGTCAACCGGCTGCACCCTCACAACAACCCTCAGAAATCTTCGAGAGACTTGTGCGAGCTAGTTCAGAGTAATAGCATTGGGAGTTTCAACTTGAGAATGACCAGCTCTAAACGTAATCAATACTGATTTTTCATTATTGAGACACAGTAACTTTTATTCAATCCATTCACTCACATTATAATGAACGTGATCTGCTTGGGTTATTACATCATCGGTGTTACCGGACACGAAAATAAAATTAGTATCGTCAGCATAAGATACCAGTCGAGTAGTAGCATGCCTCATCTGTTCTAGTAGATCATTGATGTAAATGAGAAACAGAGCTGGCCCCAATATGGATCCAAGTGGTACACCAATACTAACTGGAAACGAATCAGAGACAAAGGCATTACATTTGACTTGTTGGTATATATTCCCAAGATAAAAATCAAACCACTGAAGAGCGAGGATCCTTATACCATATCTCTGCTAGACCCTAGGGAACAAGTGTCGGACAGCCATGATCATAGCCGTAAGATTCTAGGTCTATCAGATGACAAAAGCCAACAAAGTATGTCAGTTCAGAACCGTCTAGACGATCAGTAGTGAAGCTTTGAGCTCAATTGTCCTCGTTAAGGTCTTGCATTGATCTGATGATGGTGAAAGTAGTGAAGAAAGCAGTCAGGCAGGATAAGATAGTGAGATTCAAAGGAAATCAATCGCACTTTGGAAATAATACAGCTGGTGTTCCACAAGGCTCGGTTCTGGGACCTATCCTTTTTACTGCTCAATCTGAATGATATGGTAACCGTTGACTTCAAGGGGAAGTTCACAATTTTTGAAGATGATTCACCATCCTATGGCGTGGGACCAATGAAGACAATCTCAGAAACAACATAACTTTTGATCTGTGTAAAGTTAAACAGTGTGTGTGTGTGTGTGTGTGTGTGTGTGTTAAACATTATGTTTCAACACGAATAAAACAAACTTAATTTGCTTCAAGTTCAGTTTTGATGACTTACTTCATCTATAGATAATAACATCCACACAAAGTTTTCAACACTAGTCATTGACGATACACTGAAATTTGACAAGTATGTAGTAATCTTATGCAAAAAAAATAATACATAATATGTAAGTTAATAATAAAAATGGATTAAGCAATCCAGACTTCTGCCTCAACCTATACAATAGGTAAAATCGTCGGCAAGTCTCCAACAGAAAACAACTACTGCCCCCTACGACTATTGAATTATATCTGGACCAATATTTATAATTATCCCAGATGGTTGAAAATACGGCCGAAAACGGGAACTCTGGCTTGCATTCCACTTTGAACCTTTAATGAATAGGTAAATATTATTTGAACTTGTTAAATATGAGAATTGAAAAAATTCAGGCATCTACTAGATAGATGAATGAACAATAATCCGCGGTCACAAACATTTTATCGCGATTTTTCTATTAATTATGCATTAGTTAATTAACAATTTTTTCCGAACAGGAACATTGCAAGTGCGATAATTTTAACAAATCTGAGATTTTTTTCCTTTTTTGGAGAGAGATATTTTTTAAATGTCTCAGAATAGATTCCCGTTGGAAAAATAAAAATAAAATCATTTTTCACTTTGTTATCAACAATTTACTTAGGTTAAAAATTAAAAAGCTTGATTATTCATTGAAAAAAAAAATATTTATATTACTATTGATCCGTTTTTATGATGATCAGAAGTCAGGTGAAAATTTTTATTTCCTATTGTTTACGAAATTGTTATAAACAAATGCGTTCTTTATAAGATAATTTGTTTTTTTTGGAAACAATCTGATGCAAATTATGATTTTAAAAAAATCGTTTCGTAAAGAAAATAGTTTTGCTTGAAAACGCATTTGTTAATCAACAATGTTTTTCTACCACATGTAATTATTATTAAGGGACATTTTTTTTAATTCTAATATATCGTGCTCTTTGAAAACTGAAAAAAAAAATGTTTTTATTCAAACTTTCATTGTTTATGTAATAAACAATTTGTTAGAAGCAATTAAATGTTTTCTACATATTTTTTTTCTACATACAACCAACCATGTGTTATTTTTGAGAAAAATAATAAAAATTTTTATCGAATTTTAAAAAATCTTTTCTTCTTTACTCCATCATTATCTCCTGCTTTATTATGTTCAAACTTATTATAACTTATAAACTAATTGAGATACGATGAAAAAATATAATAATTATTTATTCTTTCAATTAAAGATCAAGTTAAACCCAAAATTCAAGCTCTCTCCCGAATAATTATTTAATTTATAGCACTTATTTATAAAAAAAACTATCAGACTAATTTTTTTTTCATCTTTTATGTTTAAATATCTTATAAACTGTAATAAATATGACTATATTACTTATGTAACTTGTTATCTGACGTATATTTATCAACACTTTCAGCTTATAAATTTTAGTCTCAATTAAAGAACAAGTTGGACCCAAAATTCAAGCTCTCTCCCGAATATTTATTGAATTTATAGTTTTTCGGGTTGTAAGGCCGGCGTATGTTGAGAGAAGATCTCGACGTTTCGCCAACACGAGTGGTTAGCATTTTCAAGAGAAAGTTTCTGGTTTCTTAAGTCGCTGTTAAATGCTGTAAAGATGCTGTCAAATGCTGTCAAGTGCTGTCAAGAAACCAGAAACTTTCTCTTGAAAATGCTAACCACTCGTGTTGGCGAAACGTCGAGATCTTCTCTTAACGTACGTCAGCCTTACAACCCGAAGAACCACCATGTAAGTGACGATGGCCGCGAAAGCCTTTCACAATTTATTAAATTTATAGTATTTATTTATAAAAAAAAACTATCAGACAATTTTTTTCAATTTTTATGTTCAAATATCTTATAAACTATATTAAATATGACTAAATTACTTATGTAACTTGTTATCTGACGTATATTTATCAACATTTTCAGCTTATAAATTCAAGTCTCACAGTTGGTTGTTTTTGTACTGAGTGATGGTATTTGAAGAATCCCTGGAGAATTTGTAATCACAGTAAAATTTATAAAATCGCTCTGAACCCAGTATTTATTATTTGTATCTAAAGAGGTGGAAATTCTGGTTTCTTGAAGAATATCGGATATTTTTCAATTCTAAAATTAGCTCATCTAGATTAGTGACAGGTTTTAAATATAAGATAAAAAGAGTAGTGTGTATGATAAGATTGGATGTTGATTAAACTGGATATTTTGAGTTCCAATGCGTTGCACTTGCATTTGAACAAGTATGATTCTAATCCCAACTAATTCACTTCAATTCCACTGTTAATTTTTTTTGTAAACAAATCGGTGAATTAAAATGTAAATTGAGTCGCGTTTCAGAAAGTCCAGTTATTATTGAGCATAAAATACAAGAAAATCCATCAACTTTTCACTCTAATCAATAAATGCTATTGTTGCTTGCAGATTTCAGTTTTTGTTTCGTTTTGTTTTTGTTTCGAGAGCGTTGTAATAAGTTGCTTTCAATGCGATCAAGATCGAATATTCGATATATCGCCAGGTATTGAAAAGGCAAATTTATTTCGAAGTGTTGCCGGAGGAGATTCAAAAGAAGTTCTCAGATAGTGTCAAAAACCTCTTTTAATGATCAGTAATTTGTATGAAACGTTGAGAGACAGAAACAGGATTACAAGAGTACTTGAGACTGCCACTAACCGCACTTAAGATATCAATCTTTGGAAATGTTGAAGAAGCGCCAATTTTGTTGGATTTTTCGAATATAGTACCTAATGGTTTCTCCGAATTATTATGGTCGGAACCCATATTGTTCATCGTTGAGAATTGAAAGGCATCAAAACCTTCAAAAGACTAGTCAACAAGTGCTTTTTGGGTCAATCTCTTAATGGTAATAATAATAATTTCGACTTTATTATTTCGTAAAACTAAAATAAAAATACGTTCTTATTGAAATATCTTTTAGAAAATCTTTCTCCGCCTCCGAAAAATATGAACGAGGTGTCATTCGATTCGGAATAGATGATTTTTGAAAAAATTCAAGAGCCGCTTGCAAAAATTGCAAAAGTTATTAACAATTAACTGAAAAAGATTCAACAAGAGGAGGAAATTTCACCACATTAAATTATATTTTGTAGGACCAATATTTATAATTTTCCCAGAGGGTTGAAAATACTGCCGAAAACGGGGACTCCGGCTTGCGTGAGCTTTGGACCTTTGATGAATAAATATTATTTAAACTTATTGAATATGAAAATTAAGAATTGGAAAAATTCAGGCATCTACTGGATAGGTGAATGAACAATAACCCGCGGTTAAAAAAAATTTATCGCGATTTTTCTATCAATTATGCATTTGTTAATGAACAATTTTTTCCGACTTGAACATGAACATTGCAAGTGCGATAATTGTTAAATATCAAATCTGATATTTTTTTCCTTTTTCGGAGCTATTTTATAGAGGTCTCAGAAGAGATTCCCGTTGGAAATGATCCTGAAATGAGTCATTCAAATCAATTCAATGCAATTGTTTGGGGCGATAGCTTCTTCAGCTGCTGTGGAAAGAGTGTTTTCCACCTTTGGAATTGTCCATGGTAAATTAAGAAACCGACTGGGAATTGAAAAAGCTTGCAAGCTAGTTTTTTTGTTCAAGTATTAAAATAATGATAATGATTTCTCAGGTGTAAAAGACCCTAGTCTTTAAAATATAATTGTCTGATTCTATGTTGATTTCTGTGAAAGAAAATAAAATTAAACATATTTGTTTAAATCACTGATTTTTATTGAAAAATTCATTTGATTTAAATCGCGATTTAAATCATGATTTAAATCAAAATGATTTAATCGTCCCAATACCACTAATTATTGAAAAAGTAAATCGTCCCAATACCACTAATTATTGAAAAAGTAAATTGTTTCAAATGACAGCATCTTTTAGACAGGCATTTTTTAGATTCTAATTTTCAACAATCCTCAACACTGAATATTTGTAGAAAAATCATGAGGAAATTGGGGTAATTCTCTTATCAAGTATGCTGTGTGAAAAAAATTGAACGCAACCGATCAAACCGAAAAGTTTACTCTACTTTATCAATAAATCAATTATTAAATAAGTCAAAGATTTCGAAGGCACCTTATTCGTTCGTAACTGAATCATAAAATCTGTACAAAGAAATTTTGCTATTTCTCACATATTTATCAGAAAGGAGTCAAGTAGTTGAAATCAAAGAGGACCACTCTCACAGAGGCAAAGTCTTAATGGGCGTACCACAGGGGTCATTCTTGGGCCTAATCCTGTTTCTCTTGTATGTAAATGACCTAGCGACTATTCGCATTCAGGAAAAGTTCATCTTTTTTGCAAATGATCCTAATATTTTATAGCACGGAAAGGACATACATCATCTAAAAAAAGTTATTGCTCTTGATCTCACTAAAATAAAGCAATGGTGTGAATCCAATTTACTTTGTTTCAACTTCAATTTGAAACAGATGTTATCTCCCTCAAGTTTAATTTTGATTATCTACTCTTGGAAATAAAATAATTACGAATAAACCAATCAAAAATGGGGGAAAATAGCAAAACAATGCAAACTTTCACAAATGTTCTATTTTAGTGCGCAATAAAACTATAAGAATTTGCGCCCTCTTACAAAGTCGGCAACATTGTTAAAAATGTAAATTGTAAACAATTCTAGTTATTTTGTAGAGAAAAAATGCAAAAGAGTCGTTCCCAAAGGACCCCGCACTTTTCTTATGTAAAGTGGCGACCGGTCAAATTTTCTGAAAGTTTGGTATGTTGTTGTACCAAACTCAGTAACCAAAAGTGTCAATGGGCCCAACCCAATCCGATGGCTAGTTTTCTAAATTTCTAAAGTTGAAAATTGCCCAGATTTTCGGATTTATTTTTTATTTATGAAAAGTTAGATCGGATTTCTGTTGCATACAAACATTTACTACATGTTCTAGTAATGAAATTAGTGGATACGTATGATTAAAAATATTTATATTTACAAGGTGATTCACGAATGTATGACGGTAGTTTTTTGCCAAAATTCACTTTTTCTACTGTGACGTCAGGGAGGCATATTTTTGAAACGTTCTCTTCGATATAGTATTTTGACGAGTAATTATTGTACATAACATATTTTTTATACAAGGTGTTTCACAGAGGGAACCATTAGACAAAATTATTTTCTTTTAGGATTAATTCGAAACCCTGTATTTATGGATTGATTTTTGGGAAAAGTAATACCACAAATATATGTGTGTCTCTAATATCCAAAATATTCAAGGTGGTTTATTCATAGGAAGGTATTCTAATTTGGGAAAAGTACAAAAAACATGAACAACCTGTATTCAAAAATTTCTTCTGTCAAATATAACTATTTTCTCACTATATATTGATTTTCATACCATCTTCAGAGGTATGAATTCTGAATCCGATACTATGACCAGTTTTCGAGATACAGGGCGATAAAGTGAAAAATTACTGATTTTATCAGTTTTTTCTATAAATTGAAAAGCCGGATTGATTTTATGTTGCGCCTATGAGTTTAATATGAGTTTTGGTCAGATGTACATGGAAAGGTTCAGCTAAAAATATTTTCTGTTACAGGGTTATTCACGAATAAATCACAATATGTTTTTGCTAATACTCAAAATTCTACAGTTTCGTCACAGATAAATTATTCCATGAAGTTAATACCTAGTCGTTTACAATTTTGAGTCTGAAATGATTACTTTTTATATAGGGTGAGCCATACAGCCAACCATACCAAAAATAATTATGCTTGGAACTTTAGTGAATTTTGAGTAACTTTATGAGCGCGCTTACCCACTGCGTTATCACCTCCAAAAAGATGATAATTATCCATCTCCTTGTGTAGGTATAATTCGAACCCATCTGTATAGGTAGGTACTTCATAATTTACGTGTAGAGCGAGTTATATACTGTTCCGTTACCAGCACTCTGATGCTGATCAGGAACAAAATGCTTCGTAAATATTGTACCTATATCATGAAAGAATCATAAATGTTAAATTATATTTGTTTATAATGTGTTGAAAAAATTAAAAAACTTCTTATTGTCATTTTTGCTGCCATGTGTATAAAAGCTTGTCGATTACTTATATCGGACAAAGATGTATATTTTTGGTAGGTGATTATAACTAAATCACCTTGTATATTTAAAATTCTTACGGTTATGCATACTTGATGAAATGTTATACAGTTATTCAAAATTCACTAAAAAAGTTCTCATTTCAATTATTTCAAAGCATAATTATGTTTGGTATGGCTATATGGCTCACCCTGTATGAAAAGTAATCATTTCCGACTCAAAATTGTAAACGACTAGGTATTAACTTCATGGAATAACTTATCTGTGACGGAACTGTAGAATTTTGAGTATTTGCAAAAACCTATTGTGATTTATTCGTGAATAACCCTGTAACAGAAAATATTTTTAGCTGAACCTTTCCATGTACATCTGACCGAAACTCATATTAAACTCATAGGCGCAACATAAAATCAATCCGGCTTTTCAATTTGAAGAAAAAACTGATAAAATCAGTAATTTTCCACTTTAACGCCCTGTATCTCGAAAACTGGTCATAGTATCGGATTCAGAATTCATACCTCTGAAGATGGTATGAAAATCAATATATAGTGAGAAAATAGTTACATTTGGCTGAGGAAATTTTTGAATACAGGTTGTTCATGTTTTTTGTACTTTTCCCAAAATAGAATACCTTCCTATGAATAAACCACCTTGAATATTCTGGAGATTAGACACACACATATGTTTGTGGTATTACTGTTCCCAAAAATCAATCCGTAAATACAGGGTTTCGAATTAATCCGAAAAGAAAATAATTTTGTCTAGTGGTTCTCTCTGTGAAACACCCTGTATAAAAAATATGTACTGTGCAATATTTTCTCGTCAAAATACTATATCGAAGAGAACGTTTAAAAAATATGCCTCTCTGGCGTCACAGTAGAAAAAGTGAATTTTGGCAAAAACTACCGTCATACATTCGTGAATCACCTTGTAAATATAAATATTTTTAATCATACGTATCCACTATTTCCATTAGTAGAACATGTAGTAAACGTCTGCATGCAACAGAAATCCAATCTAACTTTTAATAAATAAAAAATAAATCCGAATATTTGGGCAATTTTCAACTTTAACACCCCGTATTTAGAAAACTAGCCATCGGATTGGGTTGGGCCCATTGACCCTTTTGGTTACTGAGTCGGGTACAACAACATACCAAACTTTCAGAAAATTTGACCGGTCGCCACTTTACATAAGAAAAGTGCGGGGTCCTTTTGCGACCATTTCCAAGTTTGGCATCAGAGTTAATAAATGAGACTTATTCACACTTTTGTTAATAACTCTGTCGAAAAAATCTAAAAGAGTGGCAAACGCAAAAAAAGTTTGTCCCTATATCATGAGTCTCACCGAAACTTTGCCACCTCCGCCTATGACGGCAACATTTTTTTTTGTTTATTTTACACCAAAAAATTTTGTTTGCAACCTGAATTGATTCGGGATCTTTGCCAAAATTGAAAATAATGAAAAAAATGCAAAATTGTTTTTCTTTATTTGACAAAGTTCTCGAAATCTGTGATGGAAATTAGGAAATTACTACCTACGTTTCTGACCAACTCAAAAAACTGTTGAATTATTCCCATAATCAATTCAGGTTGCAAACAAAATTTTTCACTGTAAAATAAATAGAAAAAAATTGTTGCTGAAATAATGCTAAAGTTTTTTGAGTTGGTCGGAAACATAGGTAGTAATTTCCTAGAAAATATATGAAATAAGAATATTATTAGGGATGTTTGAATATAATCATCAACAGAATAGAATCAGTGATCCAGAAGCACTTTTTTCACATTAATATTGAAACATTTATCATTCATGGATTTAATTTGGCAAGGTAATTTGTTATAAAGTTTGAGTTTGAGTTGGTAGATATTTCCTAGAAAATATATAAAATATACCACCATCGCAGATTTCGAGCACTTTTTCAAAAAAAAACGATTTTGCATTTTTTTTCAAATTGGACAAAGTTTCCGAAAACTGTGGTGGTGGCAATTTTAAAAGGTTTTCTGGGAAATTACTGCCAACATTTCTGACCAAAACAAAAAGCTTTTGCATTATTTCCATATTCAATTCAAGTTGCAAACAAAATTTTTTTGTGTAAAATGAACAAAAAAAAAATATTGCCTTCATCGTTGGAGGTGGCAAAGTTTCGGTGAGACTTAAGACATCGAGAGAAACTTTTTTTGCGTTTGCCACTCTTTCAGATTTTTTTCGGCAGAGATGAATAAATTATTAATTTACTCGGATGCCAAACTTGGAAATGGCTGCAAAATTGGTGAACAATAAAGGACTATATTATAATTGTTTTTGTTTTCGTTTTGCGACTCTTTTGCAATTTTTCTTTACAAAATAACCAGAATTCTTTAAAATTTATATGTTTAACAATATTGCCGACTTTGTTTGAGGGTGCAAATTTTTATTGTTTCATTGAGCACAAAAATAAAACTTTTGTGAAAGTTTGCATTGTTTTATTATTCTTTCTCCATTTTTTCTAAAGTGATTGGTCTATATCGTCAAGCATTTAAAATATACATTTATTTTAAACGCTTTTTTTCAGTAGAAAAATGATGCCAGACTAATTAATCAAAAAATCAACCATCTACTTCACGTATCTAACCAAATTTTGGTAGATTTTACACAACAAATTTTAGGCGATTTAAAAAAAAATCGACGTTGGATTTCTCACCTTTTTTTAAGCAAGAGTCAACGTACAAGTCGAATTTTGAGATGAATTATTATTAAAAAGTTTTCCTGAATGATGCCAACTTTTTGAAGAACACTATACAACGTATAAGAAAAAAATCCTATCACGATTATCAATATAATTTGAATTATTATGGATCAAAATTCGACGTATTTTCGAAAAGAGTAAATCCCAAACAGTTTATTGTTAAAATATTCATTAGTATCATATTTTGCAATAACATTAGATTATTAGATATCCTCATCTTCTCCAGATCCAGATCGCGTGAAACAAACAAAATGGTTCACCCCAGATGGGCACAAAGCAGCCATTTTTCATTGAGCCTTAAGCATGGGTTGGAATTGCCGCATAAAATTGTAACATTTAATTTGAGCCAATAGAATCGAAGTTGATCCGATAGCGAACGTAGAGGGGTTTGACCGAAGAGTCAGGTAGAGGCGACTTTTAGATTCTCAGCGGGTTCGCCACTATACTATCATTAAATATGGTCTACGGGTTCATTATTTTATCAAAGATAATTTTGTAGTGTATAATTGGATTGAAGTGGTGTTTTTTTTCAAAACGGATTGTGCGTGTGTGGAAACATTTTCTGGATAATCTTTGGTGTTGCGAGCGCGAGTGTTGTGTGGTTTTTTCGGATTCGTGGAAAAGGAGTTTTCTGAAATGAGGTAACGTTCGTTCAAAAATTATTTGCAGTTTTGATGATAATTCAGAAGTTCGCAGTATGCCATTGCTGATATTGCCTTATAATTATAATTATTTTTAGAGGAATTTGAAGATGAGGTTGACTTATTTTTATGCCACTGTAGATGAAATTGTTTGCTCGGGTGATTTCAACTTGAACATCTTAAATTATCAATTATAAAAATCTTTTATTAGAGTTATTGATTTCCCTACAAGAATAAATAAAAACAGCTAAATCCTAGTGGATTTAATCATTGTAAATGAAAATTTTGTAGAGGAATGGTAACGGTATCTCAGATCACTTCATAGTTCATTGTAAGTTAAAAAATGATGATAACAAACGGACCACAAAAATGTATAGAAATGAATATAAATTTCAAAAACTTCAGTGCGGAACCTTTTCAAAGAAACTTATAAAATATACCATTTTTTTAAATTTACGATCAGTAAAACGTTGATAAAACTTATTTGATTGATTTGCCCTTATTAGGACTTCTAGGGTTAAACCCCAGGCACCCTGGCTAACATATTATAACATTATAGAAATGACCACTAGAGATAAAGCACTGAGAGCATTTAAAAAAATTGATCCAAGGACTGTTACAATATTATAAAGGAATTACGTGAATAAGGCAATTAGGAGAAATTGAAAAGCACCTTTCAGTTATCAATTAGGCAATACCATCAACAATAACAAGGAAATGTGGAAAACACTGAAAACAAATGGTTATTTCACCTGATATTACAGACACTGTAAAATGAGTTGAAGGAAAGAAATTTATTAACTCAGTTTATAGTATTCGTTTGACAATGTCCGTTTAGGACGAAACTGCAGTAACGCTGGTTATTAATTAATAGACGTGGTATGAAAACATAGAAACTTCAATTTCTCATGAAATTATACTGACTAAAACTTAACCTATTTGCAGAAAAATCTCTTTTCATACTGATGTTCACCTATAGTTTCAAAACAGAAAGTTTCAAGCGATCATTTTCACACAATAAACAGTGTGTGCGATTTCAAACCACAACACCCTGTTATTTTGGAACCCATGCCAATTTTTGATATTTGATTTTGAAAAATGAAAATTTCAAGTTTTAGTACTCGACGAGATCTATTCAAAGATGTTGACAGATATGAATTATTCTTATTTTCAAGGCCAACTATGCTCTGCTAAATGGGTCGAAACGAGGATGAACTAGGGACATCTATCTGTACAAGTTACGATGATAGAACTTCGTATGTGTTTTTCATTTGAATGGCTATTTCATCTTTTATTTTTTAATGTACAGTTTTCCATACAGGGTCAGCCAATAAAGCATGAATTTGGAAATTTGTCATCATATAACTAACACCTAAACTTGTTGTTCAAAATATACCCGAATCGAATAGGCTATCCACTTTTTCTGTAGTATAGGCCTTGAAAGTAAGAATAATTCATATCTGTCAACATTTTTGAATAGAGCTCGTCGAGTACTACCTATAGGTAACTAGATATTTTCATTTTTCAAAATCGGTACAGAAGAATCTCTTTTTATTTTATTTTATTTTTATTTTATTCAATGGTTACATAGGATATCAACAGGCACATGCCTAAATCGACATCCACAAAAACAAATGTAAAAATTATACAAATTGCGAGTTAGCCTATAGCTTAAATATTTACTAAGAATAATAACAAATACATATACATCTAAATTCACATTAAATGGCTTGTTTCAGTTTTTATTTTTTGAAAGAACTGATTGAAATATTGAAAATGTCTATTTCGAGATAGTAACTATTATATAATGGGGGAATTTTTTTTCAAGTAGGTTCTGTGAAATGTTATCTCAAGATGTGGTTATTCCTTGAGATTCTTTTTTCATACCTAGTTTCAAAACAGAAATTTTCAAGCGCCTTACAATATGCCAAGTATGATTAACCTATAACCAAAAGAAATAAAAAACGCAGAAATGTCAGTTATACGAAAATAATTCAAACTTTTTCTGTTGGAAAGCCAGTCTTAAGCATTAAAGACCTTGTGATCAACTAAAGTATGTTTTGGTTAGGTATGTTTTACTAGCTTAATGTTAACTTAAGACCATTATCTAATTCTAATTTTGATTTCAATGAAGATATCAAATTACTAGTCTCGGTTTATTTCAAGCATATCCTCAAGCCTCAATTAGAAATTTGTTTATTTCGTTCTGATGCATACCTAATGACGTTTCATGAATATCTGATAGTTGAATGTATTTTTGGATCGCTTGTGAATGTTTACAATGGTCTAATTTGTTAATTCATTTCATTCAGTTATTAGATATTATAGAGGGGGTTCAATTTGAAAAAAACCTACTTTATGGGTTTTCCAAAACTTCCGAATGACAAGAGATTTGTGACCACCTCGTATAATTTCTGATGGAATTATTAATTTCACTTCGAAGCTCTTTTTCGGTCACTTCCAATCTCAACTATATCTAATTGCCTCCACCTTAAGACTGTTCTGGATCCACCCCTGTGGCAAAATCCTGATTGTAATTTTCATATCAAGAGCATATTGAATTGACAGCATCCATTTCCCATCATTTGTGGGGATGAAAAAAATTGTAAGTATAGGAAATGATAATGGTCATGTATCGAAAATAATCTTTCACCTCTGACTGTATTTATTGTAAAGATGATTTTTTGAATTTTTTCTATTTTGAGATATTTCATTTTAATCTGTGGAAACAGATCATATTGTACAATTGTTTATAATTTATGAATACTGAAAATGCATTCATTTCGTAAATAAACTTTTGCGTGTGGATGATTTACGTAGGAATTTATTTTCTTCCATCAATGAGGAAATCAAAACTATCTACCACTATTTTATCAGTCGTTTATCCATGTGCATTCCTAAGCAATGTTTTAGATTCGATAATACCTATTGATGTTGTAAACTGAAAGATAGCTACACTAAAAACCTATTTGCCGATTAGTCAAGTTAATAATACAAACATTCTTTTTGTAAAATTACGCACTTGTAGCAGAGGACTCCGCACAATAGCATAGGAAATTGGCCCACGGTGGGATTTGCCTGAAATTTATATACAGGGTGTCAATTTGAAAACTTCCCACCCTTAATATCTTCCTTCCAGTAAACAATATGAGTAATCGAAAAAACAGGTCAATTTTATTGTCAAGGGGGACACTTTCAAGGACTATTTGTAGCCCTCGTGGTTCAACCCCCTAGGAGGGGTAGATGTTACCCTTAGAATTTTAAATGGGAAGGGGGGTCAAGTGGCACATCATTTTGATGGGCGTTCAATTCTTGTTCCAATGGTACCCTGACTTATTATTTTTTGATGAGCATTTTCCGAAAAATTGCGTTCTAAACTAACAGAAGTAATTATTAGAACGCCTATACTGAGATGCACGGTTTGGCCAGAACTGGTTAGAATATTAGGTGGTACCGTTCCAACCCTGTATTAGGGGTAACATTAGCCATTAGCTCCAAACACTTTACATAAAAATGTAGTCTAATAGTAAAACGTAGATGGTAGTAAAGTTGTGTTTATTAAATGCTGAATTTTTAAGTGTCATCGCAGAAATTGTACAGATGGCCTTCCTTTTTTGCTACTTCTGCTGTAAAAAGTTTCTGTTTTCCGGCAAAAAATTGGTTAGCAAATTTGAACTATGTGGTAGTATTGTGAATACCGTTGTACCTGTTGGGCTGTTTAGGAATTACTTTAATAAGTGTATAAAAGTGTAAAAATGGTTTACATTCTTCAAGACAGAATTGAAATGATTGTAATTTATTGCTAAGTTGGAAAGTGCGCACGAAGGGCGGCATGTCTTTTTAACGAAAGACATCCAAATTGTAATGTAAGTCACCGGTATGTGCTTGATTTGGTGAATAAGTTTTACGAAACTGGTTCAGTGACAAATAAAAAAAGAAATAACCCCAGAGTACTAAATGAAGCAGCTCAAATTGAAGTTTTGGGAACATTTGCTGCAGAGCCCACGAGCTCCTTACGATCAGTATCAGAACAGACGGGAATGTCACGCGAGACTATAAGAAAAGCATTGAAAATGCATAAATTTCATCCATATAAAATGCAGATTCTTCAAGAGCTCCACGAGGATGATTATGATAGAAGAATAGAGTTTTGTGAAATCATGTCTCATCGAGTCAATACCATCCCTAATCTTCTGTTAAACATCTGTTTCAGCGATGAGTGTTCATTTTTTCTGAATGGCAATGTTAATAGACAAAATTGTCGCTATTGGAGTGACGAAAACCCACATATTTTTCGGGAAGGGCATACACAACACCCACAAAAAGTTAATGTTTGGGCTGGTATTCTTGGAAATGCCATTCTTGGTCCATTATTTCTGGAAGAAAACTTGACTGGCAGTCTGTACCTTGATATGCTTGAAGAGACTATCGATCCTCTTATAACTCACGAGCTAGAAACTCAAATTGATGCAGAAGGTAATGAACTTTTGCAGGAGGATCTGTTACATTTCCAGCAGGACGGTGCTCCACCTCATTATTTTCTTCCCGTCCGACAGTGGTTAAACGAGAGATTTCCGGGTAGATGGATTGGCAGAAGGGGAGCAGTTGAATGGCCTCCGAGATCACCGGATTTAACACCCTTAGATTTCTTTCTTTGGGGGCATCTTAAATCCGTTGTTTATAAAACACAACCTTCTGATATTGACGAACTTAAAAGACGAATTACAGCAGCATGCCGGTCAATTCCTAGTGAAGTTTTCCGTAATGTTAGAGGGGAGTTCGAAAACAGACTGTATTACTGTTTAGAGCAAAATGGACAACATTTCGAACAGCTAATAAGTTAAGCGTAAGTAGATTTTATGTTGGAAATGTCTTTCTCGCAAATTAAATTTTATTTTGTAGAAGGAAAATAACCACCAAATAAAAAATCCCATGCGTAATAAATTTATTCCTGTCATTCAAGGGTTGGAGCGGTGCCACCTACTCTTCTAACCATTTTTATTAAAGGGAGTCAATACAATAATGCATCTCAGTATAGGCGTTCTAATAATTACTTCTATTAGTTTAGAACGCAATTTTTCGGGAAATGCTCATCACAAAATAATAAGTCAGGGTACCATTGGAACAAGAATTGAACGCCCATCAAAATGATGTGCCACTTGACCCCCCTTCCCATTTAAAATTCTAAGGGTAACATCTACCCCTCCTAGGGGGTTGAACCACGAGGGCTACAATAGTCCGTGAAAGTGTCCCCCTTGACAATAAAATTGACCTGTTTTTTCGATTACTCATATTGTTTACTGGAAGGAAGATATTAAGGGTGGGAAGTTTTCAAATTGACACCCTGTATGTTATTGGTATTGAGTTTCTGATCAATGTTCTCATGGGCCCAATCCTCTAAGACCAATGATTCAGCTCTCAGGGCCGTATTTATTATAGGTGCCAAATAAACAATGAGAATTTTTGCTCAAGTCAATAATTTTTTTTATTTCCCATTTGAATTTAATTGAATAGGAAATATTGCAGAATCTCAGCATTTGTCTCTTTGCACAGGTCCTCTGAAACATGTTTTGTCCTACAGGATCGTATCTAGTAAAACTGTATGTGCCATGTGAAACATGTTTTGTCCTAAAGGACCGTATCTAGTAAAACTGTATGTGCCAAGTGATAACTTTCTTATTTCTTGATCTATGTCAGTGGTTGGTAGCTCGTTTGATAGATGAATGTAGATTTCTTTGTGTACATAACAAAAGTGGTCGCCATCTTAATATCCAAGATAGCAATTTGCTAGTTATCTAATGGCAAGTTCTGCGCGTAGTTTTATCGCATACCTTGTATACATCTAACGGATACGAAATCAGTGAAGCAGCCATTACTGAGAACTATTAATTTTTCATTGAACTGTAATCGTAACTATCGATATCATTAGTGGTAACCTGGCTGTCTTATTGGCCATCACCAGGTATCTTTAATGGGTTCCCTGCTGTGCAGGCTCCAGACTTGGTTTTTTCGATTGGCTTGCTTTATCATCTGCTGACGTCGTTTTTGTTCGTTTTTTACCGGTAACAAGTCAGTGTACCGGAACCAGGAAAGTTGTTGGTTATAGCTGCAATAAAATTGTACTAGAAAATAAGTTATCTGGGCTTTGCGTGTTAGCAGGATGATTCTTGAGATTAAGAGAAAATCGTTATTATTTTTTAATTTTAAATGGTTTTGCCTCCCTAGGCAATGATTTCCAAACCATAGTCCTTTGCTGCTTGTTGAAAGACGTCCTTTGTGGCTGTTCTTATTTACATTGGGGTGGTACTTACCAAAACCAGCTAAAAACTCTTATACTAACACAAAAGAGGATCTTGAAATTTCTACTATCGCAACAAAAAACATTTTCAACACAGCTCTTCTCAGACAAAATATAAATTTGGACATACACGAACTTCGTGTTTTCAGCGTTTTCAAATTTATAAAATTGAGAAAAATTCATATAGCCACTATTACAACACAAGAAAAAGAGACAACATAAAAATACCCCAACCCAAAACAACCTTATCTCAAAATTTACAGGCCAGAAAATTTACAGTTGTCTACCTCCAAACCTAAAATGCTTAAGAAATTTCAAATGATTTTGCAATAAAGTGAAAAAATGCATCCCTACTCCATAATAGAGAAAATATTAGGTAGGATTAAAATGAAAACAGTGCACTTTAAAAACCCATCAAAATCGTAAGAATTATATGAGAATCTTGTAGAGATACTTTCAATAAACAGAGAATACTAACCGTGATCCGAATATATTATATTTTCATTCAGAAAAATAAAAATAAATAGAAGCTCAATCAGGATGTGATAGGTGTCAGATAGGAGATCACAAGAAATCCACATCTGAAATTTGAACTGCAAATCATTTAAAAAATCACCATATTGTTCTGGAAGCTTAATTTATAATAAACTTCTGTTAGAATCCAGATATGCAGCAACTTATAATATTTTCATAAAGAAAATACAAACGATTTTAGTTGAAAAAAGTTTTTATAACCTAATGAGTTTTTGGAAACATAATGGTCGTCTAGTTAAGTATATTGATAAAAGTGCTATCAATTTATTTTAGAATGTCTGTCTGCGTGTTTGTCTATTGGTCAAGAAAAATTAGTGTTATTTTCAAGGTTATTACACTATTTTTGTATTTTGTGTTATAGTTTTACATTTTTAGTTTTAGTGACAGTGTGTTCTTTGTAGCACTTTTATGGCAACTGCATATCTATCTATATCTATCTATATTGTGATAAATTAGCACAAATTCACTCTAAAATAATTTATTTGGCGAAATACAGTGCTTCAATAATTTCAACACAATACTCTAATTTATACAGGGTGATTCATTGGGAAATGCGCATACAGTTAGGATAGATGGAAGACACCGAGGTCCTACTGAATAACCTATATTTTATGGGTCTATCGTTCCTTATAACCAAGATACAGGGTGATTTATTGATTTTCCCCATTTTTTCAATTAATCATAACTTATAAACCATCCTATACATTTTTGTGATATTTGGTTTGTATGTTCTTTGTCCACAGTAGTGTCGATTAACATAATAAGAAACAGTCTTATTCCAGATCCGGCCTTAAAAAAATTAATAAGTAGGTTTCGAGTCGAAACAACATTCTGTATATCAATATTTTAAAATTTTATTTACAAATTTGGAAAGAGCAGGAAAAAATAAGTAAGACTAAAAGTATTTGGTGTTTCCGCATACAACTTTTTTACTTATTAACTTGAGTCAAATCTATATGTTTCGATAATGAGGTGTCACAAAATTTAAAAAAATAAAATTTCTTACCCAAATGGTACTTTTCCAGCTTCAATCCATGAAATCATCATCTATTTCTTATTCTCCTGATTCCTGGATCCCCAACCTTATTGAAAAACGAGAGGAAATGTCCGTATTTGGGACAAATTATTATTATCAATGAAGAACTTTCAAACACCCTGTATGGTTAAAAAAATTATCATAACATTTGTTCATTGCGCTACATTTAGAAAAAATTATAAAAATGAGGAAAAATGCCCACCTCATTTCAGAGTAATGGTGAGAGAGTTTTTAAATGACAACTTCCCAAATCATTGGATAGGCAGAGGAGGACCTTACAACTGGCCTGCAACAATTTGTTGCAACGTTATTTTTGTTTAAAATAAAGTTATGCTTTTTTCGGAATGTGCATTTTTCCTAATTTTTATAATTTTTTTCTAAATGTAGCGCAATGAACAAATGTTATAATTTTTAACCATACAGGGTGTTTGAAAGTTCTTTATTGATAATAATAATTTGTCCCAAATGCAGACATGTCCTCTCGTTTTTTCAATAAGGTTGGGGATCCAGGAATTTGGAGAATAAGAAATAGATGATGATTTCATGGATTGAAGCTGGAAAAGTACCATTTGGGTAAGAAATTTTATTTTTTTAAATTTTGTGACACCTCATTATCGAAACATATATAATAATAATAATAATAATAATAATAATCTTTATTTGAATAGATATAGATTTGACTCAAGTTAATAAGTAAAAAAGTTGTATGCGGAAACACCAAATACTTTTAGTCTTACTTATTTTTTCCTGCTCTTTCCAAATTTGTAAATAAAATTTTAAAATATTGATATACAGAATGTTGTTTCGACTCGAAACCTTCTTATTAATTTTTTTAAGGCCGGACCTGGAACAAGACTTTTTCTTATTATGTTAATCGACACTACTGTGGACAAAGAACATACAAACCAAATATCACAAAAATGTATAGGGTGGTTCATAAGTTATGATTAATTGAAAAAATGGGGAAAATCAATGAATCACCCTGTATCTTGGTTATAAAGAACGGTAGACCCATAAAATATAGGTTATTTAGAAGGACCTTGGTGTCTTCCATCTACCCTAACTGTATGCGCATTTCCCAATGAATCACCCTGTATAACAATCACTGCCTATCTGCTTCACTGACTGACTGTCCTCACTGA
Organism: Chrysolina oricalcia; assembly: GCA_944452925.2. Classification (NCBI taxonomy): domain Eukaryota; kingdom Metazoa; phylum Arthropoda; class Insecta; order Coleoptera; family Chrysomelidae; genus Chrysolina; species Chrysolina oricalcia. The sequence goes on along the minus strand of OX101809.2, from coordinate 2,878,277 downwards.
AGGGTTCTTTTCATATCCACAGTTCATTTCGCCGAACGCTCTAGATATTTCTAGTAAGCCTTAGGGACGTTCTTCGATTCGACGAGATTCTTCTCGATACATAGCGCCTCGAAAGTCATTCGCACTCACACGCTGTTTGCGTGAGCTTTCAGGTCCGGCTTCGCCCTCAGCATCGCCACAATATAATGTCAATGATTTCCCGACTTCTCTAGATTACGAGGGTTGGCTCATTAACCATATTCAGTACTTTTAGGTTACTAGACACAATAAATTCGAGTAAAAGTAAATTTAATGCAATACAAAAAACAAAGCAGGACGAGAAAGATGAGTACAAAAAAGTGTACTTCATAAATTTGTTCACAGACCGCATGAACGTAGGAAATGAAAATTTGAATGGAAAGCTCAGTAAATTATTACATTCTTGAAATTTACAAAAAAAAATGTATATCCATAGTTGATATTTCAATTGTCAGAATGCTCATTTCATTTTTTATCCAAAAAACCATGAACTCCTCTTAAATGGTACGTACTAATGGTATTGTATCTAGTGTTTGTTACCAATTTTCTTTTCATCTTTAATACGTCTGCCGAATTGTACGTAATAGGCAAGGACACGAAAAAATGTCGCTCCAAGGATGCTTTAAAATACACAACGCATATTAATGAACCCAGAAAATATTTTTGGAATCAAATTTCAATTACAGCCAATTAAAGAGCTCATTCTAATCGGGTTGATTATGAATTGAAAGGCAACCGAAGTAACATTAACGCTCTTATTCCGATCTTTAAGATAACTTTAAAACTACATAATCAAATTTCAAATAAAATCAAGTGATCTTCAAGACAGCCCTGAGATCATCATAAAGCAGCTTCTAGCCAAAAAGGCCCCATCCTAAGAAGGCCTTCAAGACTAAATTTTAAAACTGTATTAAAACCAGTAAGTTTTAATTCTATATTCTTTAACAGTTCTTCAAGGCAACTTTAAATACCTACATAAATTAAAACTTATTATCTGACGTTTTGCTCTTAAAATGTATTTACAGCGGACTAAATTAACTTAAAAATAATGAATTAAGCTTAAATGATTTTTATTTTGTTTACTAACACTAGGCAACTTTTAAGTCTGTATAATGGCCGGCAAATTGGTAATATTTTAAACCGCATACGTATACTAAGCATTTCATAAAATTCGAAAGCAAACTATTCTGGTAAAAAATTCACCAACGAATGGCACTTTTCTGATAAAATGTAATAAAATACTTCAAAATAACTCGTGCGCCACTAATTTAATGTATTTTTCTCTTATTTAAAAAATATTACAAAAATATCATAAAATTTTATTTTGATAGTTCCTGTTCAAGCTCGATCATTCAAATTCCATTTTTTTGCAGGAGAGTATGTAATAAAAGGGGAGCTGAACGTAGACCTTTCTTCTGGAGAAGACTGTTGCCCCTCGGATGATCTACCGCTTGGGGACCTCTCTTTACCGTTGCCGGAATTTTTGTTGGACGAAGCTTTGCGTCTCGTTGATTTGGAAGATGAAGCGAATCAGGTAAGAATCACTTTTCATCAATATTATTGTGAAAGCCATTTCTGCAGCAGTAAAACTGTCTTGATTATACAATATTTGGTACTCCGGTTACATATATGGAATCACCCTATTCAGTGTCGAACACGAGACCATATTCATCGGCCACACAGGTTGTTGGCAAGATAAATGCTCCGATCCCTGCTTTTTCATTGATAATAAAAATGGATTAAGCAATCCAGACTTCTGCCTTAACCTATACAATAGGTAAAATCTTCGGCAAGTCTCCAACAGAAAACAACTTCTGCCCCCTACGACTATTGAATTATATCTGGTAGATTCTTGGCAAAGTATTATACAACAACTACTTTGCAATATTCTCCCAATCTCAACGCCAAAACATCTCTCAACCCATAAGGGGTAACACCTACGGACTGGTTTCATGGTATTGCCAATCATCAGAGCAGGGCAGGTCACCCAACGCAATCGAAAAACATTTTGACCCCAAGATTCAAAGAGCACTCCGCGACTTTATAAATCCGTTATGAAGTTCATTTTGCTAATATACATTGTCAAGTAATTATTTCAAGAAATAAATAATACAACACACTCTCACAAATTGGGCATTTGAACCCTTGTCACAAAAAATGTATATATATATGCAGGGTGTTTCTTAAGTACGTGTAGAAAATTCAGGAGCGTATTGCTGATATCAAAATGAGAAGAAAAGTTCCTATAAACATAATATGTCTGCAAGTTATTCGTTTCTGAGATACAGAGTGTCAAAGTTGAATTCTTATTTTTATTTTTTGTGAATAATTTCAAAATAATTTTGATATTTGGGTAAAGTTTGGTATCTGGGAATATTTATTATTCAATTTGTGTAAAAAGTATATAATTGGTAGAGGTCACTGCGAGCAACCGTTTCGAGTTATTGAGATTTGAAATAATCGATGCAAGTGATTTTGAATTACAAGATTTTTAAATTTAAAATAAATTCAATGAGAAATTAGTTTTTTCATAATTAACATAAAATTTGATTAAGACATTGAAAAATCATCCCAGATACCAAACTTTACCCGAATATCAAAAATATTTTGGAATTTATTCACAAAAAACAACTATAAGAATTAAACTTTGACACTCTGTATCTTAGAAACGAATAACTTGCGGACATGTGTTTATGGGAACTTTTTTTCTTATTTCGAGGTCAACAACACGCTCCTAAAGTTTCTACACGTACTTAAGAAACACCCTGTATAGAGAGAGAAGAAAGGTAGTCTATTGCTGACTAGTTAGAAACATATCTTGAATTTTTGGGGCAGCAGCAAAACGCAAGTGTACTCTTATAACATTGTTTTTCCATTATTTCGACAGTGGTTACTGTCATCATCAGGGAGCTACAAAAATTGATGAAACTATGGTAAAATGGTGAGGATGAAAGTCCTATACTTACAATGTTAGTGAGATTGGTCGGTTAACAACGATGTTGAAAAATCTCACAGTAACCACTGTCGAAATATTGGAAATATAATGTTATAAGAGTACACTTGCGTTTTGCTGCTGCCCCAAAAATTCAAGACACGTGTTTCGAGCTTAAGCTCTCATCAGTACGGTAAAATCAAGTGCTAAGATGTACAACACTTGGATGTAAAAATAGAAACAAAGGAAGTCAACAACAGGAAGCCAACCACACATCTGTGGCTTCGGTTAGAAGACCTTGTGCTTACAAGGCAACAACTAACGTCGCCACGGAGGCAGCTATAGCTACCAGCGTGACAATCCTACCCAGGAAAATACAAATCAGAAAGGATTTATCGAGGGGCCATATATGAAAATATGAAGAGAAAAGTTATTGGGCATAACCCTCAAAATTGTGTGCAACCGTAGACATGTGTTTCGAGCTCAAGCTCTCATCAGTACGGTAAAATCAAGTGCGAAGATGTACAACACTTGGATGTAAAAATAGAAACAAAGGAAGTCAACAACAGGAAGCCAACCACACATTTGTGGCATCGGTTAGAAGACCTTGTACAGGATTGTCACGCTGGTAGCTATAGCTGCCTCCGTGGAGACGTCAGTTGTTGCCTTTTGAGTACAAGGTCTAGGATAGTTTTTTAAGGTTAGATCAGACTAATAATTGGACGGGATAATTTTGCATAAGGTTATTATTGCCTGAGGATATTTTTGGCCGGGGGATTATTCGCAAGATATTTTTGGGCGGAATATTTAGTTTTAGACCCAGATTGAATAAAGTGTACGTACAGAACACACTCAAAATGGAACATCTACGTATTAAAAAATAAATCATTGAGAACAATTATTACATTAAAATAGGTACAAAACTCTTCCTTTGAAGAATTTCCTTCACAGATAAAAACTTCCTTCCAGCAAATATTCCTTAACTTTCATTTTGAAACCTACGAAAGCTGATATTTCCTTAATGTCTAAAGGCAGGCAATTGAAAAAGTTAGGTGCAGCTGCAAAATGCGACTTTTGAAATATTTGACTTCTGAAATATTCGGACATAAATATTAGGATCATTGTAAAAATTGTTTACGGTTTCATAAAATGTTTATCCCAAATAGTGCACACATACTACAACGTTTCTTTATCAATTCATAAAAACAAAGTAACCTACATTATTCAAGTGACCAACATCATTATCCAACAAGAAGTTATTACATAATTTAGTCGCGATATAAATTAGGGAAGACCGGGGCGGGGCTTCTTGTCTCACTTTTCAGTTATTGGTTTCAAGCAGAGCTGTGTCGAACACTGTGTTTAGTGCTTGTCTAAGCGCTTTGTGCTTACGAGCACTTTTTCAAATCGGTGCTCAGTGCTCTAAGCACTTTATAATTTTTTTCGTGCAATCGCACGCGAAATCAGTATTTCGCGTTCTCAGCACAGTCCGCGAAATTTAATTTCGCGGCCGTTACCCATAGCAACGGCCGCGAAACCAAACGTCACTTTCAAAAATGTTTTCAGACATCGTCTTAACATTCTGTTTGTCACACCAATCTTTAGACTCGCCGTAACATTTTTCGTACTGCCGTTTAGATTTTTCGGGTATTAAAACGGAAAGCGCCGAATTTACAACGCTTTTGAGTTCAGGAGGAGTGGAAGGTACTGAAATATCGCTATCAGTATCAGACATTTTGCGTTTTGACAAGAACTGTCAAAATATTTTGTATATATTGAAACATAGCATTTCCATAGCACACGGTGATATTGTTAAATAAATTGAACTGCTGTTGATTTTAGAGCAATAATATATTTATTTACAACTATCTATTTTAATAATTTTAACGATTGCACGAAAAATAGTGTGTATGCCATGGCCGCGAAACTTTTTAACGACCTCAAGATTATCTTGCCTCGGCCGCAAGCGGCCTCGGCGATAACTGTTCTTTCGGTACGTTAAAAGGTATTTCGCGGCCTTAGCATACAAATAACTATTTTTTGAAAACTGAAAGTGGTCATTCCGAAATTTTTGTCTGTTGATATTTTCCATTCAACCTCACAGAATATACTAATTCGATAATTCTGAATCGATTGGCTATCTCTAACCGTTCTTCAATTCAATAGCTACCCAGAGCGTATGACCATACGTTCCATTTAGTGGGGCTTCAAGCACCGATTGACATTCCTCTTGCCCCTCGAGCTCCACCCGTTTTATTGGTGCATGAAGCACAAGTAAACAAAAGTCAAAACGCGAATACACAGTTTTTTGGAGAAAAAGTCAGTGATAAAGTAATTTCCGATCTCAGGAGCTTGAAGCTCTGGGGCTTGAAGCTCTGGGGCTTGACACTCCTAAATGGAAAACGCCTAATAGTTCGAATCAAGTTGAAAGGGTTTTTTCCCGCCATTTTTTTTCTTCAGATTTTATGACTCAGTTTCATGAAAATACTTTTTTTTTTTATATACACACTAAATTTTTTTATGGAACTTCTGCAACTTCGCATTTTCGAAGGTTTTATTCCATTTTCCGGCTGAATCTTATATCTGAGCATATAAAAATCATATACAGTGCAAATTTTAAGTGGATCTGACAATTTTGTATTTTTCGTGATATTCACAACTTTTTTCGAGTAATTTTTTTTCCTTGATTGACTTATAAATAATTTTTTTTTACTTCAATTCAATTAAAAAAAAACGGCTGGCAAGTTCTATAACAATATTTACTCATATTCCTCATGACATAAAATGTGACCGACTACTTGTCTCCAATATGGTGTGAACTAAATTATTCAATTCATAGTCATTGTATGACGAAAAAAGTCATAGAAGTTAATGTTTTATTATGAGTTTTTACTCGTTTCGTTACAGTTAACATTTCAAAGTTCTGAACAGTCATGAAAATTACAATATTCACTTTTGAAGTAAATATACACACATCATAGAGACACGGTTTCCTTCCAAAAGTATGGTTGCCATCTTCGATTCAGAAGAAGAGCCATGTTGAACTTTAAAGCAATGAGACTTCAAGCCCTGGTCTCCCCTACCGCTGTTTATAGACATCGAAATTTATCTGAAGTCACGCATAATAACAAAGTTGCTTCAAATATAAAATATTCTCGTTTCTTGGTGAAATATTTCTATGTATTCTTCTCGTATTCCAAATTCATGTTAAATGTTGAGAGATTGACTTGCGTACTTTACTCACCAATGTCAAAACAAAGATATTGTGTTACTTTAGCTACTGATGAAATTGTGTAATTGTGATTTTGGAAAATTAGTTTTTCCTTATCTGTATATTTGTATTACTAGATTATAGTCCCTAGTCATAAACATGTAATGTTTCTTGGAACAATAAAGTTATTATTATTATTATTAACATGCCTGAAATTTTCTTCTATATAATTCAGTGCCAAACCGTTCGAAAAAACTGTTTTCCTAACGAGTTCTGTTTCTTTTGATATACACTGCTTGTACTTTGGAATGGAGATTACTCATTTTTCTGTGATCCTTAAAGCAAAAAGTGTCGCCGATCTAACAAAATCTTTCGTTTCAGGAAAACTCCGCGAATCTAAAAGTCATCCAGAACATTCCTTTGGACGCAAACGCGACTGTACCACAGGCAAACGCCACCGTTGCAGCTGAAGCTGCGACAAAAACTGATGATATCGCGTCTTCCTCCGAGGAAGTCCTCCCCAAAGACTCTGAAGACGACTTCGACTTCCTCGCAGACATGATCCAGACGCCGCAGTTCCACCATCCCCACCACAGGACCCATTTTCAGGTGAGTGGTGAATTGTGTAGTTACTGAGATGTCGATAATTTCTGGTGTGACCCAGGGTTCAGTTCTTGAGCCGTTTGTGTTTTAATCTATGTGATTGAACATTCCATCGATGTTCATAGTTTTTACGTGAGTATTTCAAATAACGTTCCGATCCCGCAAATTTTTGTTTATAGAAGGCATAGTTTTCTATTATTTTCGTCGCTGTAATTTTAATCCCTACGTGAGGTGACATTAACTTCAATCCCTACGGGAGGTGATATCTACCCTATTTTTTTACGATGTGTTGTGATGCATCAGAAGGCATTAAATTATCTGCAAAATGCCTCTTCGTTTTTTGAATTTGAGCCACGGGTTGTAATGTTATTCAGGGTTCATATGAATCACATAATTAAGGCTAGCACACACGCTGTATTTTGTTGAATATTGAAATGTCCTCCATTCACGTCCATAAAATGAGCTGACTGGGATCTTCCCGTCTATTATAGGTTCAAAGGTTTATTTATTTCTAGTTGGACAGCATACATTGTATAAGAAAAAGTCAGTGTAAAAGTGTATAAAAAACGAATAAAGTATATGCTCTAAAATTCAATAGAATATACACATAAATAAAATCATAAAATAAATACAGTTTGCAAGGTGAAGCATGCTCCAAAATTAAACGAAGAGTTTACTGCATTTCATTGAAAAATTCATTAATGTTATATGGACATAAGTTTGTTAGATATCTTTTCAACTGATATTTGTACGTCTTTTCACGTTCTATATTTTTCATAGAGAATGGTTTGTGATTGAAAATTTCTGTTTCGATTCTTCCTGGAGCGTTATATGTGGCGTTTACCCTGCTCAGAGGCAAATGTAAATTATTTCTATTGCGGGCATTGTTATGGTGTAAATCCTTATTTTAATAGAACATATTTAAATTTTTCCTGACGAACACACATACCTCAAATACATAAATTGCAGTCAATTGAGAATTCCCAAATTTTTAAAAGAATCTCGACATAACTGATCTTTTTTCAGGCCAGCTATAATTCTCAGAGTGTTTTTTCGTTTGACAAAAAAGTTTTGAGAAAATGAGGAGTTTCCCCAAAGGCCCATACCCTACTCTCGACTTCTGCGTAATACAATTGAATCAGTTTATTCTTTTCCAATATGGGTCTCATATTCATGAACAAATAGTGCAGAGATGCAATTTTAACACCCAGCAGAGTGCTGGTAGGATATTACCTATCTCATGGACATTATAATATGAAATGGATTGGGCCCAATACCGAGCTCTGTGGGATACCTAGATCAATTTGAATTCGTGTCGAGAGTACAGATCGGACTGAATCTTCTTTCTGGTGATTAATTGACACATATTGGAGCCTTCCATCAACAAATAAATCTATCCAGTCCAGACAAACACTCCTAATACCATAATTAAAAAGTTAGGAAAGTAATACAGTAAAGCGCGGATCAGGTCACAAAAAACACCTGCTAGAACCATAGAGACTGTTTTCTCTGTATTCATGAATATATGATTTATCAAACGATTGCATAATTTTTCTTATCGCGAAAGAAGAGTCATTTGGATACGAAATAACTACAGAAGTATCATCTGCGTACGAAGCGGATACGTCGAGTTTATCCAGTGTTTCATTAATATAAAAAATTTATTGTATAGGGCTCAAGATTGAGCCCTGAGGAACACCGGTGTTGATATTCGTTTGTCATTCAGATGGACGTTTACGCGCGAATCTAATTTGTTTCAACCGATCCAAACTACTCAATAAACTGGCTGTTTCATTGGACCACTCTGTATCTTAACTCTAATGACACGTCTGGTGTTGTACAACCATGTCGTTAGCAATTCGGTTTATTTAAATTAGTTCGGAAGATAAGAAGATTAACTGAACACTAATCGGTTTAACAGATATCGTTATAGTTCATGGGATTAACATGAAGACTCCTATTGTTGCATTTCATCTGATATGCTTGAAATGTCCGAAATGAATACTTATTAATCCCGCTTTGGTTTTATCTAGCTTCTGAATGACGTCGTTGATAATTGTTGGAGGTTTTTCGGATTGGATCTCCTTCGTTCTTTCAACGAGCTGATTAGTCCCATAAGAGGTACACCAGGGGTCCATGCTGGGACCTCTTTCCTCCTACCAATTGTTCTGAAATTTGATAGGCATATGTTACTTTGGTGACAATGCATTAATATATTATCACTGAAAAAAAAAGCAAAATCTCGCAAAAATTAAATGGGAAAAGTCCGTGGAGATTGTGAAAAACACGTGACAATCGATTAATTTGTTTAACATGACTCCTATTGCTGCATTTCATCTAATATGCTTGAAATGTCCGAAATCAATACGTATATTAATTCCGTTTTGGTTTTATCTAGCTTCTGAATGGCGTCGTTGATGATTGTCGGTGGTTTTTTCGATTAAATCTCCTTCGTTCTTTCAACGATCTGTTTATTTCCATAAGAGGTACCCCAGGGGTCCATGCTGGGACCTCTTTCCTCCTACCAATTGTTCTGAAATTTGATAGGCATATGTTACTTCGGTGACAATGCATTAATATATTATCACTGGAAAAAAAAGCAAAAACTCGCAAAATTAAAATCGGAAAAATCCGTGAAGATTGTGAAAAACACGTGACAATCGAGTAATTTGTTTAACATGAAGACTCCTATTGTTGCATCTCATCTAATATGCTTGAAATTTCCGAAATGTATATCAAAGTGCTAAAAAAATGTTATTCTATTTTTTATAAAGATTTCAAATATTACACCGAAGCGAAGAGCGAAGTTGAACCGGCAGCATGATTTGTCAAGTAACAAATTGATATAACTTATAAACTATTAGAGATCGATGATGGACATTCAGGTTGTTATTATGAAGGATTGAATAATCTTCAAAATAAGCTTAAGAACAAGTTTAGAACTATTGTTTATCAGCTATTAAAAGCATTTGTTTATGAAAAATTGAGATTTTGTTTGCATTTTTTTTTCTTCTATGACTAAAACTTGTTATATAATGAAAATACAGCTATAAACTTCCGTACAATTTTGTCAAGTGATAAAATATGTACGAATTGACTTTTATATCATATCTGTGTCTCATATAATTTCAAATAATATTTATCTAACTCGTTTTTCGTTACATATAAATTTTGATATCCTTATTACAACACCTACCCATATTTTGCAATATTTCCATTGTCTATGCTTTATAATAAGTTATTGTAGCTTCTACTCAAGATACTTCTATTTTTCATTAAATGGTACAGGTATTTTTAGCCTTAACAAGTATTTTCGGCCTTAGGTATAAGGGATCAAGTGGAAAGGATTTACCGAAAGAATTGACCTTCGCATGAAGTGGCTGCTCACTTAAATATCAGAAACTCAGAATAACTTATTATAAAGCATAGAAAATGAACATTCATATGTAACGAAAAACAAGTTAAATAAATATTATTTAAAACGTATATACAATTTAAACTATATGAGACACAGATCAGATGTAGTTCAATGTCCAGCGTGGCTTTTGCCGGGGAAGTAGTTGTTTTCTGTTAGATATTACAAAAAAGTTACTTCAATTTTATCGTAGGGTTTTCCATTTCCAGAGGAGTCATGTATTGATTCAATTTTCAATTGAGAATGTTTCTCTTTAAGAGGCCATGAGCGCGATCATATTAGGGACGGTTTTTTTGGTAAAAGAGCCGATAACTCAAAAACGGTTCACCGTATCGATTTCAAACAAAGACAGGCTTCTAGAGGACGTTCGATTCTATGTACCTACGTCTACGGCAGCACCTCACGATGCTTTTTACAGATAATCGAGGAAGCTGCAATGATATTTCTCTTCCATTAAAACTTGAAGCAATCTTCATCCAATCGAAACAAATTTGGTATCAGAGGAAAGTTAAAACGTTGATCTATGTACGTGCTGTAATGTTTTTTTGAAATTGTTTGTTCATCTACCCAAAAACTTGCTTCAAAGTAACTGCTTTTTTGGGACATTTTTGAGATTTTTTTTGTGAAAAAGTGGATTGAAATTTCAATTTCCATTACAGCACGTACATAGAATTGAATGTCCTCTAGAATCCTGTCCTTGTTGGGAATCGATACGACGAACCGTTTTCGAGTTATCAATTGACTCTTTTACCCTTAAAAGCGCCACAAATATAATTGCGCTCATGGCCTCTTAAAACATGAATCCCTTCCAAGAGAGGTTATCTTGTACGATGGAAAACAGCGACTAAATTCCAACTTTCAGTCGCAGATGATTCCACAACTGACTTTATGAACATTCTGTTCATATTTCCAATGAAATCAACATGCCATACCCATGACAGGTTTTATGTCAGAAAAATATTTTCAAAGTTTCACCGCACAAGAAATAGTCAAACAATTCCTCATTACAGTGTGAAATTGCTTCTGAAGAGTATGTTTTCCAATTCTTCTATTCCGACCTCCCTGATGATCTTAGAAGAGTGAAATAGATTTTTGTCGACCAAAATGTATTGGAGGCCTAGCGAAAGAGGTGCAATTCACGCATCAATGGAATGAGCGATTTTCTGTGAGTGATACTTCTGAATAACATTCTCCCTTATCTCATTCATAGATAAGAGTCTCCAATGGAAACTGGACATTTAATAATCAACTATCTGAATGAAAATGCAAATTTTCACTTTCAGATTTTTTCTCTCAAGTTATATAGGGTCTTTCTCAATATCTATCAGATGTCGTTCAATGTCCAGCGTGGCTTTTGGCGGGGAAGTAGTTGTTTTCTGTTAGATATTACAAAAAAGTAACTTCAATTTTATCGTAGGGTTTTCCATTTCCAGAGGAGTCATGTATTGATTCAATTTTCAATTGAGAATGTTTCTCTTTAAAATTGGATATAACTTATAACTCACCGCAATTTCTTAATGAATTGAAATATTTCAATCATTAATGATTATTGTTAAATAATATTTAATGTTTTTTCGTCTCTTTATGCAGTGCCAAATCCATTTGTGTTATTCCACGAATTGGTACAAGATTGGAACCTACCGAAATGCATAAAATTTCACGAACAGGTAGACAGGTACAAAGGAATTCGACAAAAGATGAATGTTTTCGATGATGGCACCTTAAATCTTACATGATGATAATTTGACAAGAAGAGCCCACAAAATACAAAGAAGTCACTACCTTAACCACCGCAACTCATTTGTCATAATAAAATTCGACTCTGTTAAATTGTATGGCATCGGCTTAGGACCTAATCCCATTAGAGATCCGCTCCTTGTACAGCGTCTTCCAAGATAAGCGAATTAAGAGAATCGTTTGAGAATGAATTTGTTTGTATTAGTGATTTAGTTTTTAGTTTTCGAAAATGTTAATTGCGGATTAAAACAAAATCAATTTGAAATGAATTAATTTGCAAAGTGCACATTTCGTTCATTTAATTTCTTTAATGAATTTGAGGCAAATCAATAATATTCAAATTATTATGAACTTCCATTAAAAGTACAAAGGACCCCGCAAACTCCTTATGGAATTTGGGTCCCGGTGGATTTCTTTGAATTTTTGGTATGATGTATTCTATATAATTTTTGTTTTGCTGCTAGGAAGCGTTGAAATCACCCCTTGCGCAGATTAGACTATTTTTTTTTGGAATCCGGTAACAATATTTTCACATTGTTGCTAATGTTGCAAAATATTGTGTTGCGTTATAAAAAAAATCTTAACCCCCCTTCTTCCCCCCAATTACTATTACGAAACGCAAAAAAAAATATTTCTCGAGTGCCTTTAAATGTATCGTCGAATGTTTAAATATACCTGAATAAGGGAAATAGCTGTTTTTTATGATTTACCCCCCCTCCCCCCAAAGGGCACAAAACAAAAAAATTTCGGTGGATTTTTCTGAATTTTTAAAATGATGCAGTTCAAGTTATTTTGAATAGAAATTAATTGGGTGACAAACCACAATAAATGAATAGTTTTGATGCTAGGTGGCGTTGAAAACATACCTTGCTCAGAATAGACTATTCATTATTATAGGCGGAAACAATATCTCTACGTATTTTAGTTTAGATTATGCTGAACAATTGTGTAAGTTGAAAAAAAATATAAATCCTCCCTCTTAACCCCAACCCCTATTTTAAAACAAGAAAAAATTAATTCTCGACTACTGCTGAATGCTTTATCAAAATAAATGTTTTAATCAAATATTCAAATATGCCATCAAAAAGTATATATTAGAAAACCCTAATATACTTAACATATTCTGAAAATATATTGAAATGAGCTCCAGTATACTTTCTTTCCGACCATCACCCATATTTATTTACTGTCACACTCTTAAACAATACTGATATGTCTAAATTGACAACAAAAATAAATGAATTGTTTGGATTATGTTTAACATGTACCATATATTGATATCCCAACTATGAATGGAGTGAAAAAGCACAAACAGGCATTTTGATGCCTAGGTGTATTTCACCCATTTGTTGTGGTTTTGGCATATTTTTTTTGACTTAATTCACATATTGTACTGAAAATTTGAAATAAATTTGATTTGATTGATTTGATTTGAATCAGCTCAAACTGAGGAAATCGTACAGTTGTTTAATTTCTCCACTCCCTCCCTTCAAAAAATTATTGGTGGATTTCGCTGACTTCTTAGTAGGGCGTAGTTAATGTTATTTGAATATCAATTATTTGGGCGAAAATAAATAAAAATTAGACATCCACAATTTGAATTTGAATCGGTGCCTGAATAACTTTTTTCGTGTTTTTAAATAGGGGTTGTGGTAACGAGGAGGTTTTATATTTTTGTTATAAAAAAATTACACAATTGTTCAGCATAATCTAAACTAAAATACGTATAAATATAGATTCGGCCTATAATAATGAATAGTCTATTCTGAGATAGGTATGATTTTAACGCCCCCTAGCATCAAAACTATTTTGGGGTTTGCCACCAAATTAATATCTATTCAAAATAACTTGAACTGCATTATATTAAAAATTCAGAAAAATCCACCGAAATTATTTCGTTTTGTGCCCTTTGGGGGGAAGGGGGATAATCATAAAAAACTGCTATTTTCCTTATTCAAGCATATTTAAACATTCGACGATACATTTAAAGTCACTCAAGAATTTTTTTGCATTTCGTAATAGGAGTTGGGGGGAAGAAGAGGGGGTAAGAATTTTTTTATAAAACAGCACAATATTGTGCAACATTAGCAAAAATAAAACAAGTGGAAATATTGTTACCGTATTCAAAAAAAAATTGTATAATCATACCAAAATTTCAAAAAAATCCACCGGGACCCAAATTCCATAAGAAGTTTGCGGGGTCCTTCAACATATATGAATAAATAAGTACAATAAATGAATGCATCACAGAAAATGAAAATGAAAAAGAAATAAATAAAGACTGAGCTGGAGTAAAGGAGGGAATTTAACTGCATTTTTACAAGGGGTGGCGGTTCATTTCTGTCCTTCTGGGGCTTTCAGAGCTCACACCTGCTCAAGAGCAGGCCACACGGTGTTATGGAGGCTTTACCCACCGCAACTAAGTCTTAGGTTTGTTGTTGTTTCCGTCAACTCCAAGTTATGGGGAAGGTTTCCTTGACTTATGGGTAAGACATCAGAGTATTGGATGGTTATTATCGGGGTTTTAGTATCCTGGCGACCAAGGGACTGCCCGGAAAAGCAATAAAAAAACCGGATTTAGACATGTTGTGTTGAGTGTCACCCTTCTTCTGGATTTTCGTGGAAAATATCCAATGCCTGGTAAATGAGTTCACCATGCTTTCTTGTCCTGTTTTGGTGGGCTCTGACTGCTCTTTTATCTCTGGTCAACGGACTTCCAGAGATCTGCTTTATATATTCTTCGAGTGATTGTGTACCAGCCAGCTCGTGCAATGCTACCAGCCGAATGTATCTGTCACTGTTCATGACGATACGAAGTAATTTGTTTTGCATCCTCTCCAGTCTCAACATTTGATACTTGGTGAGGCTACAAAACCCTGTACAGGCATGGGTCATCGCTGGCCTGATGACCTGCTTGTAAAGTAGCATTTTGCTCTCAGCTGCCAGCCTTGAGCTTCTTGCTCGTTGTTTTAATTACAGCTCCTGCACGCTGCATAGCAAGGCTTACATGTTTATCGAGCGGTAGCCTTTTCTCCAGCTGTACTTCTAGGTCGGTCTCGTCAATCTGATTTCCCAGAACCGTGAATCCCTCAGGGATCTTCACATCTTTGCGTTTCCTTGTGAAATTTTTGAGTTCTGTTTTACCTCATTCAACACTATTTTGGTCTTCCCTAGATACACACATAGTCGAAGTGAGTGTCAACCCAAAACGCATCAGCCATGTTTGTAAATGACTGGGCATATGTTGCCGTGTCATCGGCATATACAGCCATGCTCGTAGCTTCAATCGTTGGAAAGTCGTGCGTATATATAGCGAATACAAAAGTGGAGACAAGCTCTATCCGTATGGCAACTTTAACCTTGAAAGTTCTGTTGACGAGATATGAGTCAAGAAGCTTTACCATACATTCAGGCATGCCTGCCCCTTAGCATATTCATGACCAACCCCTCTGTCCAGTCGGTATCAAAGGCTTTCTGGATATCCAGCAGGACTATAACTGTATTATGGACTATCTGAAAGCTCTCCCTTACCTCGTGGACAATCCAGGCCACCTGAGAGGACGTGGAATGTCCATTCCTGAACCCGAACTGCTCCGCCGGGATGAGTTTGAGCTTCTTTCCAGGCTCACATATCTCTTCTGTAGGATCCTGTCTACCAACTAGGCTATGGCACTCAACAATGAGATAAGGCGGTAGCTCTCAACACTTGATTTCGGGTTGCCTGGTTTGGGGATTGGGATAATCTCTGCTCGCTTTAGGCACTCTGGGTATTGTTGCCATTGTATGATCCCGTTTACAATGTGAACCAGCTCCACAAGAGACTTCTCTGGAAGATTTCGCGCTAAGTCTTAGGCTTGATGGTGTTTCCGCCTCCTCCAAGTTATGCGGAAGGTTTCCTTGACTTATGGGTAAGACATCAGACTATTGAATGTTTTTTTTCGGAATTTTAGTATCTTGGCGGCTCAGGCTCAGGGACTGTCCGGAAAAGCAATGATAAAACCGGATTTAGACATGGTGTGTTGAGTGTCTATCAATCTTCATCTGTATTTTCTTGAAAAATATCAACGGACTTCCAAGGATAAAGTGCCTATAGAACTTTTCAGAGATCTGATTTATATATTCTTCGAGTGATTCTATACTATATCGGCCAGCTCGCGCAATGCTACCAGCCGAATGTATCTGCCACTGTTCTTTACGATACGGAGTACCTCTCCAGTCTCTAAATTTGATACTTGGAGAGGTTGCAAAACACTAAACAGGCATAAGTCATCGCTGGCCTGATGAACTGTTTGTAGAGTAGTAATTTGCACTCAGCAGCCAGCCTTGAGCTTCTTCCTAACAGGAGTTCTTTTATTTGCAGCTCCTGACATGCTTACCGAGCGTTAGCCTTTTATCCAGGTACCGCACAGAGTCGGACTCGTCAATCTGATTCCCAGAACCCTGAATCCCTCAGGGATACAGCCGTGCTCGTAGCTTTATTCTTTGGAAAGTCATGCGGAAATAGGGAATACAAAAGTGGAGATAAGCTCGACCCATGTGGCACACCTGCTCCGACTCGCATCATTGCATCTGAGCTGGTGTTGTTCACTTTAACCTTGTAAGTTCTGTTTACTAGATATGAGTCAAAAAGCTTTACGATACATTCAGGCTTGTCTGACCTCAGCATCTTCATGACCAACCCCTCTATTCAGACGGTATCAAGGAAGGGCTTTCTGGATATCCAGCAGGACTATAACTGTATTTTGGCCTATCTGGAAGCTTTCCCTCACCTTGTGGACAACCCAGGCCACCTGAGAGGACGTGGATTGTCCTTTCATGAACCCTAACTCCTCCGCCGGGCTGAGTTTCGGCTTCTTTTCCAGGCTCACAAATCTCTTCAGCTGGATCCTGTCCATCAACTTGGATCTGACACTCAACAATGAGATGGAGCGGTAGCTATCAACCCTTGCTTCCGGCTTGCCTGGTTTGAGGATTGGGATAATCTCCGCTAGCTTTAGACACTCTGGGTATTGTTGCCATTTTATGATCCCGTGTACAATGTGAACCAGCTCCACAAGATACTTCTCTGGAAGATTCCGCAGTAGGGCCGCGTCTATCTTATCCATTCCCGGTGCCTTGTTTCTAGGGAGCTTCTTTATTATTTCTTGAAGTTGGTAACCAGCTTCGAGGAGGTCCTGTTGCTGATATTTTGCTCTTGGGGCTGCTCTTTGCCATTGGGGCTGCTATTTGCCATTGGTGCTGCTCTTTGCCATTGGGACTGCTCCAAACTTCCTTGCTTCCTTAGAAATTATCTCCTGCTCCTGCGTGGAGTCGGCACACCTTTGGGATACGCTCTGGTAATAATCCACGAACATTTCTGCCCTCCCTGAGTCAACCATAGTCAGTGTGCGGCCATTCCTCACCGCTGGGATGTCCTTTTGCCTCTTTCGGAGACGTTTGGTCATCTGCCATAGGAAATTATCGACCACTTTGAGGTTTTCGAGCTTCCTCTTCCAGACTTCATCTTTATGACAGTTGATATGCTCATTTATCTCTCTTCCTAGACGCTGCATGTTTTCCCTATGTATAGGGCTCCACGTTATTTGCCACTTCTTTCTCAGAAGCAAAGAAGAGTGTTACTAAAAATGGATGTATCCCAAGATACGGTCTTAGGCCCCTTCATAATAATAATAATAACTTTATTCAGAATAATCAATCATTTACAAATCAAACAACTACATGCTAGAGGGAATAAAGTGGTGTATGAAAATGAAAAATGTTAAAACAAAGAAGTAAAAAAGTATGAATGTAAAATGTAAGATGGTTTAAATATAAAGTGTAAATTATGTAAAATATGTGAAACATGAAAGAAAAATGAGAATTTAAAAAAAAAATCAAAATTCCAAAACGTAAAATTGTAAAATTGTATAAATATAAACTATAGATTGTAAAAATCAGATAAAATACTACAAGTAATACATGAAGTTCAATAAAATTCAATGTGTAATATAATTAAAAATTAATTAAAAATAACTACAGGGTTAATTAAAAATATTCCTAATCGATTTAAAGTCCATAAAAAGTGTATATACGAAACATATAATACACACACACACACATACTTCTTCCACTACTGGAGCGGATCAGAAGCATTTTTTATTAACGAAATCAGCAATTTTTGTCTTGATTAACTGAATATAAATGTTTTCAGTGATTTTTTGAAAATATGGAATATATGAATACTTCTAATTGTATGAGGAATAGGCTTGAACAGTTTAGGAGCTAAGTACGTAAAAAAGTGTTGGATGAGAGATTTTTGTGCTAGTGGGATGACGTGGTGATATCTTTTCCGTGTATTATAACTGTGAGATGGTAAGGTATAACTCTTCTTTTTATGATGGTGTTATAGTAAAAGAGCTAACGAATGTCAAGGATATTAGTTTCAGAAAACAGTTTTTCCATCCCAGCATCTAAAATTTACAAAATCTAGCATCCATAATATGCAGTATGTATATTCCTTAGACGTTATTTTTTTCGAATTCAAATTCGGAATCAAAGAATTATAATCAAAGTCCAAGGTTTCTCTCGTTCTTACATGGCATGTGCTTCCTTGTTAACCAACTATAAATAGTCATTGGTTATTGTTCGGCAAAGTATTTGTTGATTCATTGAAAATCTTTATTGATAGCTTGTTATGAAATTAGTTATCGACATATGGTAGACAAGAACCTTGTAATTGCCATCGGCAAAGAATGTGAAGAAGTTCATTGTTATTCGATTTCTGAATGCCAGGATATGCCCGTCAAATAGAATACGAACAAAAATTAGTACTTTATTTGACGGAACTGAATTTTTTCCATTGGCCTTACAATTCACTTGGCTCTACTCATCACGAGAGATGGATGACAAGGGAACATTTGAGTAATTTATTTATTTAATGATATTTATTGCATCGATTAAAATTGTTATAGTGCAGGCGATAAATCCACAGGGGTTATCACGTAACCCGTTATTAGAAGTTTTCGATGTTCCCACTAGACTAGAACATTCATAATATCACATAGGCCAGCGTAAACAATCGATTTGAAATATCATCAGTGGCGTAGCACATCCGGATAAACCGGAAGTGGTCACAAAACTTCGTTATTTTGAATAAAACACCCTCTATTTCATTACATTTTTGAAATCTACATGTTATTTGAAACGATTTGTGTGATATGTCCCCATAGTAATTCTCACTCGTTTTCGCGTTATTATGAGGTTTTTTGTGAATAATTTTGAGTTTGCACAAGTATATATAAAAATGCATATCTTCAAAGGGTTCAACACAGAATCTTTCAAATTTCAACCAGAGTTAGTATACTTGATGATCTTCGAAGTGAGATTATCAGATGTTATATAGTGTGGTCTAAAATCTCCTGTCATTCGGAGGTTTTCAAAAACCATTAAAATAATCTTTTTACAAATGGAACGCCCTGTATATTATCAAATAACTGATGTTTCGAGTTAGATACAGAAAACTCTATATCACTCGGGGCTCGTGGCAAAGTTTATTGGTGAGTTTGTCGGTGGTTAGGGGTGACGGGTGAGTTTTTGTGATGAAATGACGGACACAGAAGCTAAAGGGACGATAACGATATATTTACACTTGTTACATATACACTTAATAATTACATCTTCGCACTTGATTTTACCGTACTGATGAGAGCTTAAGCTCGAAACACGTGTCTACGGTTGCACAACATTTTGAGGGTTATACCCAATAACTTTTCTACTTATATTTTCATATATTGCCCCTCGCTAAATCCATCCTTATTTGTATTTTCCTGGGTTGGATTGTCACGCTGGTAGCTATAGCTGCCTCCGTGGCGACGTTAGTTGTTGCCTTGTAAGCACAAGGACCCATTTCTATTATCTTTGAATTTAAGAAAGAAAAGAAATGAATATGAAATATTTAGATAAAAATTATTTTCTTTGCAATTAAAAATTATGTCGGAGTTTTATTGTTGGTAAAACCCCTACATTATACATTACCCCCTTGGTGCTGCTGGTGCATGTGGTGCTGCTTGTGCTGGCGATGCTGCTGGTGGAGTTGGTGCTGCTTGTGCTGGTGTTGCTGCTGGTTGTGCTGCTGGTGCCGATGGTGCTGCTGACTGGCTGGAGCGCCTGGAAAGTGCTGGCACAGCTCACGGATGAAGCCAGTGGAGTTGTCCATGGCTCTGGTAGACGTGGAAATCTGAAACTGATGGGAAGACGAAGAGGTTCACCGTCGATCAGGTTCACCGTTGATCATTTCCGTAGCCGTGGCTGAGCTTGTGGTTGAGTTTGGACTGGTACTGTTTGCTGCAGTAGGGCTGTCTGTTGGAAAAGCTCTAGACACCGCGGACACTGGTTCTTGTTGGGGTGTCATTTCGGTGATTATGTCCGTGAAAGATTTTAAAAACAAACTCACTCGCGTCACTGTCCTCCTAAAGCACTAAATCACGTCGGGGTCACCAATGTCGGAGGTTAGGGGTGACGGGTGAGCTGCTGTGTCCGTCATTTGATTACAACAACTCACCCGTCACACCTAACCTCCGACAAGTTCGGTTATTCGATGATATACAGGCCGTTCCTTTTGAAAATGAAATTCTTTTGGTGTTTTCAAAAACTTTCGAATGTCAAGAGATTTTTGACCACACTGGATAACTTCTGATAAAATTAAGAATCTCACTTCGAAGGTCGTCTGAGGTATACTAACTGGTGGAAATTTGAAAGATTTAATGTGGAAACATTTTGGTACATTTTTATTATAACTTTAAAAATAATTGACAGACAGCTATTCAAAATTTTGGTATCATTTTACACGTCTCTTTCAAAACTATCTGTATCTTTACAGAATTAAAAGAATCAGTTCGTCTCAGTTCATATGGCAGTGTATATTATAAAATTGGTTCGTAATCAATTTCAGAATATGACCAGGCTTGTTATATTTTTCCAATTTTTAGGTAAAATGTTGATGTACCAGCTGAGAGTTTCATCTAGGACCGTGCTCAAAAAACTGAATGTAGTTGAATAGCAAACTGTGTCTAAATATGATATAGTGGGTGATTACGAGATCTACAGAGGGCCTATGGGATCTAAGTAGTGTTGTCTTTGAGTGATTCATCATCAAGCGATTTTTGTTACACCATTCAGCAAACTCTTGCTGGACATTTTTTGTTTTTAATATTACCTTATCTTCGTCCATGCTAGATACGAATCATAATGTGTCGTTTCCATACATGCAGACTTCACCGTCGTTTATGTGGTCAGTTAAATAAATCATTGATGAATAATAGAAAAATCAGGGGATCGAGCACACTTCCTTGGGGTTTTCCCGAATTAACGAGAAATTCATCTGAAATTTCATTATTTACCTCTTTAATGTTTAGTTTAGGTCAGTTTATTTATTTCACTACGTTACATAATGAAACGTTTGTAGCAAGTCAAAAAATAGCATAAAAGTAATGGTTAAGAAGTTAAATAAAAACAATGAAAACAAACGAAAACAATCAAAAGAATACAAAGACAAAATATAAAAACAAGAATGGAAGAGTGTGTTGACATTAAAAACATTTAAAAGTATTCACGTATTCTTCGACAGAATAGAAGCAAAACCTCAAAAGATAATTTTTTATTGTTTTTTTGAGTTTGGACATACTAAGAACTTTAAAATTTTCGGGAAGTCAGTTGTAGAGGTTGAAATCCAGAGTTTTCTTTTGTGATTTACTCAAACGGTACGAATTTTGTTACATTGTCTGGTATTATGATCATGAAGGTCTGATTTCTTAATTTATGAAGTTGATTTTTATGAATTTTTAAGAGAACGTTCTACAAAAGTAAAGAGGGTAACGACGTTATTCTTAGTTTCAAAAAAAGAGGTTGACGATGATCTCTGTAACCAGAGTTCGTTACTATTATGTGAGCTTTTTTCTGTAATTTAAAAAATTTCATAGCTCCATTTGAGTTGCCCCAGAGTATAACACCATAGTGATGTGAGAATGAAAGAGGGAGGAATACGTTATTTTCAGATACATTTTTCAACTGACGCAATAAAAAAAGTGTTCTAGATAGTTTTTTGCTCAGTTGGTCAATATGACAGGTCCAAGTGAGAGTCCTATCGACAACAAACCCAAGTAATTTAACGCTGTCTGCATTTGATGTAACAGAGCTTGTAGAAAACTGTATAACTGTTGCGTTTGATCCGTATTCAGTTTGAGACGATTTGTCTCGAACCATGTTTCTGCCTTCTCATCGACTTCATTTGATATTCTAGATAGTTCAGTTGCATTTTTGTCCGAGTAAATAAAAGTACTGTATGGATGCATGAAATTACTGATGTCATTTACATAAATTATGAACAGAAGTGGTCCCAAAACTGATCCTTGGGGAACACCATGTTCAACAAGTTTAAAATTTGAAATGCAATTATTGCTACTGACGGCTTTAGACAAATATGATTTTATGAGGGATAGAGATACTCCCCTGATAATGAGTTTTCGCTCTTGCAGGAATGACTGAATCTAGTCAAGTATATTACTCTGTTGTTTCTTCCTGGAAGAAGGAGAACCATCAACTCTCAAGTTGAATTTTTCAAAATGTATCTTCATCATTTGCTGGAAGGATTCTAGTCGTCCTTTGATCTGCTTAGATATTCTCAATATTAGCAATACTTTTCTTAGTTATATTTTTTTTGAATAATTATTCCTATGAATTTCTCCTGTCAGATAACATTTTAGGTAAGTAATTCCGAACTATACCAGCAGGGCCCACATCATTTTCTGTTATTGTAGTGTCATCGAAGGGGAAACGATTAATTTTGTCTATAAAGTAACTGTGCGTCACATCTGTTTGTGTTTGTTCAACATATCCGTCGGCTGTGTATTTTCGTGGGAATGCATATCTTCCCGAATCAGGTGTCCTACTGTGACAAAAGTCACTCTCGACTCTTTTCCTACCTGTCTGCCGCCCAACGTCTCGAGTGCTTACTTTTTAGAAACGGAATCAACCAAGGAAAACAACATGATGCTGACCTTATCAATTATTTGTTTGTCTAGCACTTGTGCATGTTCAATTTGACGCCCCTGAATTAATTTTTTTTTGAGTAAATGAGTGTACGCATCAAGTACACGCTGGTTAGTGTCACTAAGTATTATTATGAACATTATGTGGCCCTTCACTGTAAAAAGTCGTCTGATTGATTACAATATAATTACTATTTGAAATTACCTATAATGAAAATGTAATTTATCTTGCTGATTTTGTTACTGAATTTTATCGAAATACTGTACGCTGTGGTCTCACTCAGTCAGAACGAATAGTACCCTTTACCACACAAGTATTTTCACTCCTAGATGTGTGTTTAGATAACCAAGTTATCTCTATCGGCAGTATGAATACTCAACTAAGAGAAAATAATCAAAACAGTCGTATTTATATAAAATAATTATTGACTATGAATTATTTTTAATATAAAACGTGCGATTGATCATACTTGATCAAGTTTGATTGATGTGGTCAGGTAAGGTCTCACCCACCCATACCGATAATAGGTAATTGGAAGAGCATCTGCCACGTGCAATATCATGTGCAGATGTTGAATCCTGCTTTTTGACAGGATTTCATTGTATATCTGTATTTTTATAGAAACTGTCAATAAATACAATTATCATTATTATTGAGCAGAGAGAAAACACATTCATAAATTTAATATTGCGATCAAATCAAAAGGTCAAACATTTTGGCACTTTCACTCGGAACTGAATCAAACTTTGGAATTGTTGATGAAACACTCTGTATAATTCCAATATCCAACTATCGTCCAATATCACTAATACCTACCCTGGACAAAATAATGGAAAAATTAGTTCAGAAGAGAGTCAAGGAATTTTTAATTAAAAATGATATCTTGAGTGAGAACCAGTTTGTTTTTCAAAGGCAAAAATATCATTATTGATGCATTATTTTTCCTTCTAACAAAAGTTTACTTCGAAATTAATGAAGGTGAGGCAGCTGCAGCAGTATTTTGTGACTTATCTAAGGTATTCGACTTTGTAGTCACAAAATCCTCCTGGACAAACTTGAATATTATGTTTTAAAGAGAAACATTCTCAATTGAAAATTGAATCAATACATGACCTCTGGAAATGGAAAAACCCTACGATATAATTGATGTAGTTCAATGTCCAACGTGGCTTTATCCGGGGAAGTAGTTGTTTTCTGTTAGATATTACAAAAAAGTAACTTCAATTTTATTGTAGGGTTTTTCCATTTCCAGAAGAGTCAAGTATTGATTCAATTTTCAATTGAGAAAGTTTCTCTTCCAAGAGATGTTATCTTGTACGATGGAAAATAGCGACTAAATTCCAACTTTCAGTCGCAGATGATTCCACAACTGACTTTATGAACATCCTGTTCATATTTTCGATGAAATCAACTTGAATATTATGGTTTTAAATCGTACTCAACTGGTAAAAACTAGCTACCTCTCTCGTATTGAGGTAACCCTATGTGGTGTACCACAGGGCTCTGTACTCGGACCCCCACTGTTCCTACCTTATACAAACGATATCACAAAAATGAATATATCTAGGAAGTTAACATTATTTGCCGATGATACAAACATATTTTGGGATGATAAAGATGAGTATACATTTCATCACAATATTCAAGTAGGCATAGAACAAATTAAATCCTGGTGTGACGATATCTTGCTTGTTTTCAATGTCCCTAAAACTAATCTACTAACATTCCGCTGCGATCTTTCTGACCTAAGCTTAAGCACAAATAATACCGAAAATGTCTCCTACACCAAATTTCTCGGACTTCACATAGACAAAAAAATTAATTTAACAAGCATGTCACTAAATTGAGCAATAAATTGTCCTATGCCATTTGGATAATATCACGACAGTTGGGTTTTACTACTGGTAAAACAGCCTATTTTGCGCTCATTGACTCCCATCCGCTCTATGGCATAGCATTCATAAGCTAAAAATATACTGAAAATTACAAAAAATATAGGAATGAACTAAATTCTCTGATTAAAACAGCTGAATGTGATTATTATAAGAACAAAATTGAAAGTATCAAATCAGATTCAAAACAAATTTGGGCCTGTGTCAATGATATTTGTAAAATTAAAAAAACAAAAATCAATGAAACTATTACTGGGGATGGAAGTACCTTAAATTGATGAAACATGCATTGCTAATAAATTCAATGATGTTTTCACAGATAGAGCACGAATATACATTGAACTGACCTGATAAACAAATGTTTGCTGAAAGGAATATTTCCAACCATACTCAAATCAGTAAATATCCCTATACAAGGCTGAAAACAAACCGTAGATGACCAATTACAGGCCAATATCCTTGATTACTAACATTGTTGAGGTTTTTGAAAAAATAATGAAAGTTAGAATAATTCCTTTTTTTACAATGTTTTGTCTCCAAAGCAGTTTGGTTTCAGGAAAGTCAGCTCTGGCAGTTTTTATCGACTTACAGAACGTATTCGATTTCATATCCATTTATCGGTAGCTTTTGATAATATTGGTTTTCGTGGTACTCCATTACAGCTGATGAAAGATTACGTATTTCATCGAAATCAGCTGGTAAAATTGAACGAAACATTAAGTCAATCTAGGGTTCTTAAATATGGTGTGCCACAGGGTACTATTCTAGGACCGGTACTGTTTATCATCTATTTAAATAATTTGTTCAACCTTCATACTTGCGCTGACATTATTTAGTTTTGCCGATGACACGGCGCTTTTTTTCAGCGGAGACACATGGGAAGCACTGAAAATAACAGCAGAAAGGGAATTGGGGAAAATTATACATTTTCTCAGAAATAAACTCCTGTCCATAAATTTCAATAAAACTTACTATGTGCCTTTTACCTGTCAAGCAACAAGCTACCTGAGTTCAATTGCTTAACAATACCGAACAATAACTGCTCTTATGAAAAAATCCAAATATGCCCTTTCATTTTATGAATGATTTTAATATCTTATTTATTATATTTATACAAATCTTATTCAGCTCGTACATTTTATTGTTTTGGTATGTTTATGTTTTATTTCTCCTCAATTTGTAATACTACATGATTTTGTTGATAAGACTTGTTTCTTCTGGCAATAAAGCATTCATTGAATTAAACATTTTTCAATTGCGCAAACATATCCAAGTAGGTCATTCGATTTTTTTGAGGAAAACGAAATTTTAAAGCAAAATTCTGATGGAAATAAATAATCATTCTATAAACATAAATTAAAATTATTTTCACTCTGAGAACGGAAGAATTAACAATATCTGTATAAAACTATCACTATAACACTATCACTTCAAGAATTCACACTATCACTATAAGAATTCACACTATCACTATAGGAATTCACACTATTACTTAAGGAATTCACACTATCACTATTACAATTACTTTCAAAAACACTTTTTGTTACATAAACTTCAATTATCAGAGGAACAAATAGCGAGATAGACTAATCCGCCCTGGGAATTTTCACTTTCAGAGTTTGAGTCGTTATTAACGTTAATGATAATCGGATTGATCAGTGGTAGGATATTGTATTCTTTTTCTTTGTTTATCACATGAGATACACACACTAGCTTCTACTTGGAGACGTTCTGGATTAACTTCCATTTGGAGCGGTTCTGAGTTAACTTCCAATTGTAGCGGTTCTGAATTAGCATCAAAATCTTCTGTTTGTTTCAACGACATCAACATCGAAAGGTCTCAAAAATGCCATACCGCACAGATAATCAATCTAATTACCGATATATGTAAATATGCGTCTGAGCCTAGCTGCACCGCACTGTCTAGTAAATAAATCTTCTAGCAAATAAAAACTAATTGGAATTCGAAAGCGGCAAGTCAAAGACGTTCGGTCTCTGATTAATTAGAATTCGACAGCGGCCAACCAAAAGCGTTTGGTTGTCAGTTCGCCCTCCCCTTCCATGTGACAGAATATATCATCTCCTCGTGGACTACCAATCGTGTTGAGACGAGGAGCGATTAGAGAATATCGCATTGTTTATGCCTATGCATATTAAAAGCGGCAATTTGTGTAATGATATATATGTTTATTGTACAAAAGAATAAACTCTTGTTGACAAACACAGGTAAAATTATAAATAACGTGTAATATAAAGATTCTTAAAATTTAAAATATAGCCAAATAATAACATTGTAGGCGTAATAAAGATATGTTACGGTTAAAATAAGAAATGTGTTAAGTATAAATTCATTATTTTAAAATTACAAAATAAAACATCAAAATGAATCGTCATAATACTCTGCTAAAATATAATATGCCTTATCACTAAGTAGTTTTTTTGTCAGGTTTCTGAAAATATTGTACCTTTTTTCCTTAACTTCACAAGGTAATTTGTTATACATCTCCACTCCATTATTATTTATTAGATTTGTCATGGGAATGGGGAGCTTTAAACTATTTTCGTTTTGACGAGTATAATAAGGGACATCCTTTACTTCGTAATCTAATCTATTTTGTGGATTAATGAAACCGTTTCCAATATAAAAATTGAAACAAGAGTCAGGATCCCATGTTCAATAAAGAGTGGTTCACTTGAGTCCCTAAATTTTATTTTACACAGGTATCTAATTGCTCGCTTCTGTAGTATAAACACTGACTGAAACAATTGGTTGTTACAAACTCCCCAAAATGATATACCATATCGCAAATGAGATTCCACAAGTGCGTAATAAACTGATTTTGCAACAGCAAATCCCAACTCATTAGAAACCACCCTCAAAACATAACAACCAGATGCCAATTTTTTATTCAATATGTGCTCTTCAAATTTCAGATTCGTGTCCAAGGAAATTACCAAAAATTTTGCTGTGTCCATATTTACTATTTGACCACCTATATTCACATCCGGTATTACAGTTTTGAAAGAAATGGCACTTGTTTTTTTGGTATTTAGTGAAAGTAAATTAGAATCACACCAATCTTTGATTAACACCATGTCATCACACATTATTTCGTGGAATCTTTCTTTATCTTCATGGTGCCATAATATGGTTGTATCATCTGCAAATAACGTTGAATTTCCCGAAATTGGTAGAATTGTAAGGTCATTTATATACAATAGAAAAAGTATAGGACCCAGTACAGAGCTCTGGGGCACTCCACACCTTGTTCCAATTGTATCAGAAGTAGTGGATAATTTTACACATTGCTTTCTATCAGAGAGATAAGATCTGAACCAGTTCAGAGTGACACCCCCGAATCCATACCGATTAAGCTTAAATATATATATATAACCTCGTATGATCGCTTAGTTCTATGGTGTCTCAATTGAGATTTTAAAGACTATAGGAAAATTATCCAATTAATTAATGAGTTATGAGTTAGCAAGACATATTTTATTGGTCCTGGATCTGAAAACACAAGCAAATCAGCAATTTCAAAGGCGTACAATTTGATTTTTGTTGCAGGGTCGAATGCCTTTCGTCCGTGCCGTGAGCATGGAGCAAAGATGGCAGGATTTGGCTGGTCTGCTTCCGAATTTGCCGAATCCGGAGACTGGCAACATCCATCATCCGTTCGGCCATCACCACCACCACCCTCTGCACAACTACAGCCACCACCCGCACAGCATGGCGTACAGTCCGGAACGAGGGGTTCTCCTGCACAACGCCACCCTACCAACCCCAATGGGTGATCTTAATTCTAGCGTGCCATACAGCAATTTGGGTAAGTTGTACTTTAGATCAATAATAATGATTATATTTACTTAACGAGTATTTTAAACCACATAGTTAGAATGTTTCGGAGACAGGGCTCGACTGGAGAATTTTAACTCATATCAATAATGTTCAGTTTGATACAAATTTTACAATCGATCTTAAACTTACTTTAAACATAGCTCAGAACTGGATGCAATATTATTCAAATTAAAATTTTTAAAATCCTTTTTCCTATAGAACAATAAATTGAACGAGTCAGCACTGGTATAACATTTCTTATAAATAGAACATAGAACAAATAAAACAGTTGAATCTTTCCAAGAAATGAAACGAACAAATACATTCACATTCTCGTACAAAATGAATAAGTAAACATTTCAATCAACTATTGGAGTATCAAGTTCCCCCAAATCATAAAAACAATTATTAGCTAATGTAACGAATTAGAGCCGGACCTGTCGCCTCATTTGCATCTCACCTCACCGACGTTCCGGAATGTCAGTCAGCATTTTCTAGAACGCCGAGAGCCACCTATTCCAACAGCGGTGTCAGGCGAACAGCGGGAACCTTCTCGAAAGAGAATATAAATAGACAGCCGATATCTAGAGGGCAGATACAGTTAGAGTTCGATCGTTGAGAGTCTGATATGAATTTAAATATTGTGAAATAAATTAGATAAATTGTGATACGAACCAGAAGTACAAATAAATTAGTCAAAACTGTTAAGACTATATTATAACACTAGGGTGTGGGGAGTCGGAA
Organism: Chrysolina oricalcia; assembly: GCA_944452925.2. Classification (NCBI taxonomy): domain Eukaryota; kingdom Metazoa; phylum Arthropoda; class Insecta; order Coleoptera; family Chrysomelidae; genus Chrysolina; species Chrysolina oricalcia. The sequence continues at coordinate 2,848,862 of OX101809.2, read as the reverse complement.
TTTTAAAATAAATTGTACGTAGTGGGCAATCTTCGTGTTGCGGAAAAATAAACTGATAGACCTTTTTCAGGTAAAATAGCTTGGTGGCCGGTAAAACCAGTGTTTGCGTGGTGAACTGTTTTCGAGTTCCGAAACAACAAACTTATAAACTTTTTGTGTAAAACGGATTTCTCGTTCAAAGACACTAACAAATATGTGTGAAAGTGTGCCTTATGGACTTGAAACAGGAATTGGAGGAAAGGGAACTCGAAACAATTAATCCAAGAAGGCGAAGATCCTGAAACCTTTATATTCGAAGTTTCTGGAATTGACTTGAGTACTATAATGATTAAACTCGACGAAAATTCAGTGAGTTTGAAACAAAAACTTCAATAGAATTCGAATAGTTTGAAAGAAGAACTCCAAGAAAATTCAAGGAGCCTGGAGGAAAACCTTCTGGAAAATGCCGACTGGTATTCCGGAACGTCGGTGATAGACTGGGAGATGGTAACAGATTTCAGGTGACGATTTTCTCGTTCATGCCTTTGAGACCAGTGAAAGATATGAAAATTCTGACTAAAATGATGAAAAATTTAAGCGGTCGTCGCTATAAAAAAATTAAAAATTCAATTCCGGCACCTAACCTCACTTCGACATCCGCAAACCTTATGGGACATTCATGATGGAAACTTCCATTATTTCAATTGGCAGCAACGAAAAAATCGTCTAAAATTTAATTTTTTTCACAAGTTTACGCCATCATTGGTACCCATTGACCACGTGCAACCCTTATGCCTATAATTTTTTCGCTGCTATTGTCTGTCTTAACATGCCAAAACACATATATACCGCTCAAATTTTTCATCATTCTTATCAGAATTTGCATATCTTCCACTGGTCTAGTAGGCATAAACGAGAAAATCGTCACCTGAAATCTGTCACCATCTCCCAGTGTATGAGGTGAGATATGCAAATGAGGTGACAGGTCCGGCTCCAATTCATTGCACTAAATATCTTTTCGACCTACCTTTGAGAGCTTCGTATGTATGACAGTTTTTCAAGTGGCTGAGAAGCCTATTGAAGTAAGAAGCCCCAGCGATGAAGGTGATTTTTTATAGAAATTGTGGTTTGCTTTTATAAGCAAAAAATCATTTTTGATTCTAATATTGCATAATATGTTAATAATATCAATAATAATGAGCTGTACAATTCAGTAACTCCAAGAGAAGTTCGATGAGCCCTCAAAGACTTTGCTGCTCCAGTCCCTGTGAATAACTATTGGAGGAAAACATTTCCCAACACCCACCACCATCTGGCATGAGTTTTCAACTATGGCTAGATGGGAAGCAACATATTCTGTATTGGTTTGTCGAGGGGCGAACCGTATGCTCTCCCCCAAAAAACGGAGATGTGTCAAAGAATTACAGGCCGATAACATGCTTGAATGCGTGTTAAGATGTTTACACGCATTTTGTATATACGAATAGTCCCTGCAGTTGACCAGGTGTATGAACGGGTATATGAGCAAACAGGGCCAAAGAATAGGGTCGCTGGCTACGAGGAGAACCTGCTCATCGACAGATGTATCACGCAGGACTCCTTGCAGTATAAAGCGTAACCTTTCGTGGCCTGGATCGATTTCCGCAAGGCTTTTGATATAATATCTCATGAGCTCATTATGCATTTGCTTTGGGTTCAAATCCTTATCATGTTTAATGAAACTGATTAGAGTAGTGTTCAATTTTTGTATTCTTCAATATTTGTACTTTCAATAACGGCATTGGAAATGAGAGTTTATGGTGGAAATTGTTATGAAACAAAAACAGATTTTGTTTATGTTCCAAGTAGTGTACAATGACCCATTTCTCACTTAAAGGCATATGATATTTTGTAAATGTAATTTCATGCCCATTGTATAGCATACTATTGTGCATGACACGAAATGACAAACGCTTTCGATTGCCAATTATGATATGCAGTAACGTTTGTCACCAAAGCCGTCAGCGTAACCTGTGGCGACAACTCGACAAGTGCTAGTATCATTGCGAAATTTTCTTTGCAGGTGGCAGCAACCTTGTCAATGCTGTCGCCACATCCATGAACCTCACCAACAGCAGCGAACCAATGGGCGAATCGTCGAATGCGCCCCATTACAAGCTGGAGCCGTCGCATGATATGGTTTATTACCAGGTAAGATGTCGGTTCTGATTGATTTATCTCTTCTATCCGATCGATTTTGCTGCCGTGGTCCAGTAATTAGGTAGCGTTAGCCCGTGGCGTACGTCTGGTGATGGCGACGGGATCTTTTCATGGGGTGGGTGGCAGTGGCGGATCCAGGGTACTTGTTAAGTGAATGATGAATATGAAAATATAAGAAAAGTAAATTACAAATATATTTTCAATGGACATATGAAATAATAAAAATAACAATAAACGACTTTAAAATGAGTTCAAAACTATAATTGTATCTCGTGAACGGTAAGAGCTTGAGGAATGGGGTTTTCAAGGATGGGTTTCCATGTTTTTAAAAATCCGGCTCGTAGGATGAAAACCCGGCTCGAAGGACCAAAAAAATGCTATCTCGAGAACGATAAGAGCTAGAGGGATGGGGATTTTACCGTTGGGTTTCTATTTGAAATACGCGTTGATAAAAAAAATACCAAAATTGAATAACAAACACAAAAATACGTTTTGTAGATCTGTTCAAGGACAATGAAACTGTTCATACACAAAAAAACGTAACTCCGAATCTCAAATTATTTTTTTGATGATTTGAAAAAGTTTCATGGGAATTTTTTGTAGACCTGTCCGAGGACCATAAAATTGTTCATATACTTTTTTGATATCTCGTTTCGTTTCCGAGTTTTTGGAGTTTCTATAAAAACATGTTGAAGTCAATCATTTTTCAATCAGAAAAATTATTAAAAATCCGGTCATGAAGCTCCCGAAAAAATTGTGGGGGGTGTAGGGGGAAATGGAGAGTAAATAATCAAAAACCTGTGCGGTAAGCGCCGGATAAATATGCGGGTGAGGTGGGAATTTTTTTTCACACATATGAAAAATGTTATAGGAATTTTTTGCAAACATCTTCAAGGACAATAAAACTGTTGAAATACAATTTTTCGATATGTGAAATTTTTTTTAAAATCCACACCTCATTTTTTTTCACGATATGAAAATAAATCTTTGTAGAACTATTTTAGGACAATAAAACTATACATATGTATTTTCTTGATATCTCGTTTGTTTTCGAGTTTTTGGTGTTTTAAAAAACAACGGAAAAGTCCAGTTTTCTAATTTTTTTTCAAGATTTGAAAAAATTTCATAGGAACTTTTTGTAAATCTGTTGGAGGACAATCTGCCGCAGTCTTTCAGTTTTTGTTGTGTTAAAAAATTTTCAAAAAATTTTAAAATTCAATTTTCAAGAAATGAAAAAATGTGTTCACACTTATTATAGGTCTGTTTGAGGAAAATAAAACTGTTTATGAACATTTTTTGATATCTTGTTTAGTTTTGGAGTTTTAGGTGTTTATTAAAAAAATGTTAATAATTTTCCGTTTTTTAATATTTCCCGGACTATGATATAAAGGAAAAATGTATTAACATTTTTTGTAGATTCTCAAAAGGCGATCAAAGAAGGTATCTTCTGAAACTTCAAAATCTGCCGCAGTCTTTCAGTTTTTGGTGTGTTGAAAAATTTTTAATTTTAAAGTTCAATTTTCAAGATATGAAAAAACTTTGTCCACACTTTTTATAGATCTATAGAGCAAAATAAAACTGTTTATGAACAATTTTTCGATATCTCGCTAGTTTTTCGAGTTTTGGGTATTTATTTAAAAATATGTCAATAATTTTTCGTTTTTTTTAAATATATTCCAGACTATTACGAAAAAAAATTATTTATATTTCTTGTGTATTTTCAGAATTGGATCAGAAAAGGTGCCCTGTGAAATTTTAAAATGTGCCGCGTTCTTTGAGCTTTTATTGTTTAAAAAAAAATCTGTTTATTTTTCAAGAAATGAAGTTTCATATGAATTTTTTGTAGACCAACTTGAGGAAAATAAAATTGTTCATAAACTATTTTTGATATCTTTCAATTTTGAGTTTTTGTCAATTTCATATAATTCACAGTCAAATAATGCTTATTTTTCAAGTACAGTCGATTTTTCCGTGTTCATTTATCTCGTTTTGTTTAAGAGTTTTCGGAGATTTAAGGAAGAAAATACAAATTTTGTAATTTTTTTGATAATCTTTCCATTTCCCAATCGAGTTGGAGTAAAACTGTTTGGAACGTCGATGGAGCTTGTAAAGACGTATTCGAAGCGTTTAAAAAAAGTTATTTCATCATTAGTACAGTCAATATCTCAGTTTTTCCGCTTTTTAAAAATATTTCCTGGACTGTTGATTTTCCCAAAAAAGTTTATATAAATTTTTTATACATTTTCTAAATGCGGTCAAATAAGATGTCAGTAAATTGTGAAAATATCAACCGTTTGTGAGATATTTCGTATTTTCGAAAATTAAAATTTTCAGTTTCAAATTTAAGTTACTTTCACCATTTTCCAATCGGTTTAGGATTCGTTGGTTCGTTGACGCTCTATATCGATTGCAATTTTGAAATTTTAGTTTCGTTCATCGGTTTAGCCGCATTTGGCCTTTGAAAAATTCTCGTTTTTATGTAAAATCGCCCGTAAAACCCTGTTAGCATTCTCCGATCTTTCTAAAAAGCATTACACTTCTGTATGACATATTGGAGTATATCTTAAATAAATATAAAATAAGATCTGGAAAGATGTAGTTTTTGAATCGGAAACAACAGCGTTGAGTACACGACTAGCTAAAGAACTTGAGAGTGTTACTGGACGAGAATAATTTTGGATACCTCAATTCATTTTTAAAGAAAATCAATGCTGTCAACCAAATTTTATTCGTAATCACCGCAAAAACTGTAGGTATTAAGGGTGGTGAGTTTTCAATGGATTGCACAATTTTTTTAACATGCAAATATATATGCGTGTAAAATTTTAAACACTGTTCCAAACTCCAAGTTCCTGATGAATTTCAATCCCATCTTCCAAAAAAAAAACGCCTGTTTCGTTTTTAATTGTCCACCCGGTCCAACTTATTACTTGGCGGCAAGTATAATCAATCAAAATTCCTCAAACCTCCAAACACGGAAAATATAAATTTCCATCAGCAGTCGGATGTTACGCGTGACGCCCTGTATGTACCCATCGTTCACGTCAAGATCGGATACCGCCCATCGCCTAGACACGCAATCCAGGCGTTTTTCATGTACTCCAGCTCGGAATATTTTTGATGTCGCCGGTTACCCTGACATTTGAAAAACAATTAATCTTTTTTTTTCTTCACAGAACGGCTCGTCTGAGATGAATCAAACTGATGGTTTCCTTTCTTCGATCCTCAACGACGAAGATCTTCAATTGATGGACATGGCAATGAACGAAGGTAAGGACGAATCAGTATTTTTGTACAGAGTGGGTTGTCGGATTTTTGTAGCAGGTGCGATAATAGTAACTTGTTTAGTGGTATAATGTTCGACACAAAACATGGATGATTCTGAGGCTCTACAATTTGAAATAAATGAGGTTCAGCATTCCCGAATAGCACACCTATATTGGTAAAATATTGGTACAATATTGTGAACATATTGGTGAAATATTTGAAATGCAAAAAAAATGTGAACATTCGGTGATATTGGTCGAATATTACTTGAATAATATTGGCAAAACATTATTGAACTAATATTGGCCTCAAAATGATCGGCGATATTGGTACAATATCGCTGATACAATATTCTGACAATATTGGCACAATATTCAAAAGTTATATTGTCGAGAAGTAAAATGTGAACATTTTGCGATATTGGTCGAATATTGTTTGAATATTTTAGAAATAGTTTTGGTGAAATATTCTTGAGGCAATAATGGCCTCAAAATATTTATCGATATTGGTACAATATCATTTGGATATACTGGTGGATGACAATATACCTTGGTAAATTATTAAATGTCTTTTAGTTGATGAAGGTGACACCAGAGTCTGCCTTTTGATTGCCATAACCACTGAGTGAGCTGTCTTGGAAACAAGTTATGGGAAGTATTTAATATACTTTCGTAGGTTTTAGAAGACGTTCTATATGTAGAGCCACCTAGCGGATTTTTATCCAGGTTTGATCATAATATAATTTCAATATGTTTCATTGAATATTCGGCCAATATTCAAATTTCATCTCAATCTAGATGTAGGAAACAATATGAAGACAATATTGTTTTAACGATATCGATAAATATTATTGAACCAATATTGACCCAATATTAATTAATAAGATTTGTTGAATATTGGCGAAATGATATTCAACCAATGTGTAATCACACTTGGAGATACAATATAGTTTTTATTCCTAGAATCGATATTAGGAGAATATTGGGATTGCGATATTTATTCTAGATGTTAAAAACGATGCGAAGACAATTTTGTTTTATCGATATTGGTAACTATCATTCAACCAATATTGACTCAATATGAGTTATTGCAATTTGTCAAATAAAGTGGAAATGATATTCAACCAATATTCTAACAAACTTGGAAATACAATATAGTTGTTTTCCTCTATTATCGATATGACTGGAATATTTGGATTGCAATATTTATTCTAGAAGTGGAAAACAATATATAACCAATATTGTATTATCGATATTGGTAGAAATTATTCAACCAATATTGACCCAATATTTCGTGTGATAATCTATATTCAAAACTAGTTCAACCAATATTCCACCAATATTATTAATATAATATTGTTTTTTGAATATTCACCCATACTGGACCAATATTGATTTTTCATTTACAATATATCTATATTGGCCCAATATGGAACCAAGATTTAGCCGATATGATGTGCTACCTGGGTTGGTGCGAAGAATATGAACCTTATTTTATTTTAATGCTTTGAAATGTAGAAAAATTACTTTTATTAAAGAAAACTATCTTATTCGCCTACTACGCAAATAATACAATCTTGTCTGGTTGTGAGTTAATCAAGGATGTTTTTTTAGAGAGAAATTGGCGGTTTTTCATCATTTTCTGCTACCGTGTGGACTTTTGAATTATCACAGCTTTGCATTTTCGGAATGAGCATGTATTTTTACACATCTTATCAAAATTTTGAGATGGCTTTATTCCTTATTTTTGAGTTTAAGTGAAATTACCGAAACGAATCTAGTATATTCGTAGCATCATTAAGTGTATTTGAGTATTTAAATGCCAAACATGTGCCTTTAAACCTAGAGCGACAAAGCTGACTCAAAATGACATTTCTGGGAACACGTCAACTTGTAGACCGTCAGATAGTGACAGATTTAGGTGCCCTATTTTCACATACAAGCCTCGAATAGAGTTAAAAAGTACGTCGATGTTGTGTAAAATGGAGTGAAATATACGAGTGGCTCCTGGGGAGAACATATGGAAAATTCGAATTTCCAAAACAGAAATAAAAGGAGTATGTTGCCCATATTTTCACGCGAGCCGTGTTCACCTAATCATTAATTAATATCAATCAATCAAATATGCTTTATTGTCTAAAATGAATACATTTTGTCGACAAAGTCAAAATAGAAGTCCACACAACAATATATATACATGCTGTTAAAAATAAATTTTCGAATAAATAAAATAATAATATAAGAGACGAAACACATTTACGTAATGACGTGGTGACCAACAATATATAGGTATTAGGTACATTTATAAAAAACAAGAAAAATATACCACAGTTCACTTCTCATGGAATGACTAGAACCTATAAGCAAAGTATTCCTCTAAGGTATAAAAACATTTCCCTTTGAGAAGTTTTTAACGTTATTTTTGAAGTGCTTCATATCATTTATACTTGTAATTTCCGTGGGTAAATGATTGTACACCTGATGCTTACTTCTGCAAATCAGAGATTCCCTTGTCAAGGATGAAGTAGGAATTGGGGTAGCAAGTTTTTTTTTCCGTCGAGTAGGCCTCTCTACATTGGGGATAAGGAAGTTATTTCTGTATTTATGCAATAAACAAGCCGTCTCTAGAATGAATATTTCTATTAGTGTCAAAATTTTGTGTCCGTAGAAAATCGGGCGGCACGATTCTCGCATCTTGACTTTGAATATAAATCTCAGAGCTCGTTTCTGTAGCACGAATATACTTTGCAACAGAGCTTTATTGCAATTCCCCCATAATGGAATTCCATACCGTAGATGAGCTTCGATAAACGAGTAATAGGCAGTTAGTGAAGCTGACAGCCCAAATTCACGGGAAATAACATTGACGACATAACAACCTGATGACAGTTTCTTTTTTAGAGCTATTATATGAGACTCAAATTTTAAAGTACTGTCGATGTGTATGCCTAGGAATTTTGTAACAGGTTTACTCGTAATCAATTGAGATCCTAGAGTTACCTGATCTAATTCTAAGTCCTACTTAAATGTTATCAGGTTTGTTTTCGAATTGTTAATTGACAGCTTGAGTGTTGCAGGTGGCTAAAGGGTTAACATGAGGGCGTAATCTTGTCAGGAAAAATCGAAATTTCAACAGATTTTCCCACACAGTCCCATCGAAACTATGAAAACCTACATCGTCACTAGACCGAAAAACATAATGGCTTGAGTGGCGCAAATGGATAAGTAGATTTTGTCGTCGGAAAATTTAACGGAAATTCTTTTTGATTTTTTCATATGTTCTCCCCAGGAGCCACTCGTAAATTTCCCTCCATTTTACTCAACATCGATGTACTTTTCAACCTTATTCGAGGCTTGTATGCGAAAATGGGGCAGCTAAATTTGTCACTATCTGACGGTCCATTTGCATTGAGATCTGAAAGCGTCAAAGGCTTCTTTGGAATGCGGTTGTAGAAAACAATTTATATAAATTATACCTACATCAGTCATCAAGTAAGATAGCAGAAATAAAATAAAATGAAATAAATAAATTAGTTAGGTGTATTGTGCTACTCACATATATTGATCTAAGTAACTGATTTGGTCACTATAATATTTCTGCAGGTTGTAATATGCCTTTTCAAGAAGCAAAATTTTTAATTGGTTTCCGGAATAGTATGGGATTTACAGTGTTCTCGAAAATTTCTAGTCAAAGATGTTGTTGGACTAGGCAAACTGATATTATTGTATTGATGGTTAGTATAATTCTATTATTCGAATCGTTTGATTTTGTTGTATGCATTAAGCACACTGTTTCGAGAATAAATGTAACAAGTTAGTGTTAAAATTATATGTTCAATAAAAAGAGGCTCACCCTTAATCGACATTTGCAAAAACACCTCACTACTCTTTTTGGCAGAACAAATATTGAGTTCATCTGTATAGTATGGCATTTTTAGAATTCTGGTAATATTCTGAATAGTCTAAAACTCTTTTAGGGAGTTTTTACAGCATTTTGATTATTTAGAACTGAGCTTTCTTTTGAATTGTGCTGCAATTAGCTTTTAACCAACACATTCAATAACTAGGAGATCTTTCGTAATCACTCTTTGCAAAGATAATTTCATCAGCTTTTTTTTTTAATGAGAATAAGTTTATTTATCTTCATACTTTCACAGTGTTAGTTGGACATATAAACACTTTGAACATATTGATACGAAAAATGAATAAACACAGAAAACCACAAGGAAAATAATCCGTGCGTGGCATGAAATCTTTGTTCAAACAGTAAATATAAACATCAAATATTCCTCAATTATGTTAAAATGTGAAAATAAGTAAATCTAAAAATAATTAATACTAAACAATTTGAAATTAAACCAAAAGACTAGACAATTTAAACTAAAACCAAAGGTCTTGTCATAATTTTGAAAGTTTTGGACAAGACAAACTTTAAATTTTATATGAGGTTATGGAAAAATTTTGGCACTGAGATCACATTGAAATAATTTTACTTACAGACTATAGTATCAGTACCTCATGCAAGTCTGCTTGTACCCATACAGCTTTCTAGTGTTTCCAAGGGAATGGTGAATAGCCCCAAAAACCAAAAATGTGTTAATTCTGTCCTATCGTTCTTTCAGTTCTAGGTATCAATTTGGTGTTTATTTTATGCCTTGTGTTGTACGGGTGTTGAATAAGTACCAAAGATTATTAATGTTTATACTGCCGCAAAAACAAATATCTGACTTACATTCATTATTGACGTTTCTCTATACAGGCTACAGGATGGATATTTTCCCGGTTTTTTATACATCGTTTTAAGGTTGCACTTCTGAATGTTTTGTAGGTTGTTGATGAGTGTTATTGAGGCCCCTCCCCATGCAATGAATTCGTAGGACGGTAGCACGACTAAATATTCCGTCCAAAAATATCCTGTCAAAATTATCCTGCCAAAAATCCCCCGTCCAATATCCTAAAACAATAATATCCTGACCAATAATAACCTTCCAAATTGCGAGCTAGGTTAGTTCGTTCAGGTTAGATCAGACTATTAAAATACTACCCTCAAAATTAATTTTTCTTCACCTCCAAGCTCCCAACTTGCGAGCTAGGTTAGTTCGTTCAGGTTAGATCAGACTAATAATTGGACGGGATAATTTTGCATAAGGTTATTATTGTCTGAGGATATTATTGGCAGGATATTTTTGACAGGATTTTTTGGGCGGGATATTTAGTAGTAGACCCCATAGGACAGATGACTTGTTCCGATAGTTACTCTGACATTGACGACGTATCAAAACGTTCAAATCGCATTCTTTCCGGGGCAGTGTCACCCTTCGACAAACCCGCCCACGCCACTGCGTATCAACGGAAGCCATCGCGGCGCATTTTTTCGGCATCTAATGGCGTCTGCTGTTCCCCTCTCGAATTCAGAGCGCTGCCGAATCGAACACAAAGCCGATTACGGTCCCGCTTTTGTGTCTCAGAATGAGAAATGAGAGCATCGCCAGGACGCGTCTGGGGGTGGATTATAATTGGTTCGTTTTTAAGCCGTAGGAACGGCATTCGTCCATTACTCATTGCCCAGACTTCCCCACACCCCCCGGTCGGCACTACCCTCGCGTTTATCGCCTGCAAATTCGCGAGGGATGGTAACTAGTAAATAGCATCTCTCGATTTTTGTAATTTTCTTTTTGTATGAGGGGTTGCAGGGTTGGTATTGGAAGCGTGGTTATCGCACAGGGGGTATGTGCACTGGTGCAATAAACGCGTAAATGGTTCTGAGAAATCTGTAAATAATATCTGGGTTAGGAAGGAAAGATTCATCGGTCACATACGAAAGGGTAGTTGTTGATTTTGGTTAACTATGACAGAATTCGATTTTGTTGGACAGGGTGTCAATTTGAACACTTCCCACCCTCAATTTTAAAAACTCTGGAATGTGATCTGGAAGAAACAAAAAAATAAATAAATTGAAAATACTGCTGTCATTGTTGATGATCAAAGCATGCCCATAAACGAAGACAGGACTAAAGCAAACAAATATAATAAATTTTTCACATTACACGGATACAAAATGACAAACAAAATAGCTGATTTTGACTCCAACTTTTTGAAATCCGACAAGAATTACTCATCAATATACTTACCTACAACCTGTTACCAAAAATGAAATAATTATTATAAAATCAAAATTGAAAAATAACGGCTTTCTTGGAAACGATAAAATCACAGCCAGAACCATTAAACATGTACACAATCAAATCACAACACCTCTACAACATATAATTAACCTCTGTTTCGGAAAATCTAAAATACCACTAAAATGGAAATAATCAATTGTGATCCCTATTTTCAAAACAAGAGACTCCACTCTCGTGAATAATTATAAACCCATTTCTGTCATCAACAATTTTGCCAAAACATTTTAACATTATTTGAAAAACTTGCTTGATTTTTTCAACATACACAGAATTATAACAGACCGACAGTACGGTTTTAAGAATCGGGTACTGAGAACGCCATAGCTGATTTCCTCGATAAAACAGTGACACCTTCAGATGAATCATCAAAATGCCTGGCGATTTTCCTTGACCTCGATAAGGCATTTCATACGGTTTCACATAACATCCTGTTTAAAAAATTACAAAACTATGGAATTCGAGGTATGACATTGGACCTGATGCGAAACTATTAAGAAAATAAACCTGAAAGAGTGGAGATTGGAAGAGAGGTGAGATCAGAGTTGACAGTGAAAATGGGTGTACCCTAAGGGACAATCCTGGGGCCACCTCTTGTTTTGGTTTATATGAATGATATAGTTCAAATACGAAAATTAGCGTCCAACGTAAAATGCTATGCTGATGACACAGTCTTGATACTCACAGGCACAAGCTGGGACGAAATAAAGTCAACCGCTGAAGCTGATCTGAGAAAATTAGTAATGAAGTCTGTTTTCGAACTCCTCTCTAACATTTCGGAAAACTTTACCAGGAATTGCTCGGCATTCTGCTGTAATTCGTCCATATCAGCAGGTTGTGTTTCATAAACAACGGATTCAAAATGTCTCCAAAAACAGAAATCTAAGGGAGTTAATTCCGCTGATCTCAGAGGCCATTCAACTGCTCTCCTGGAGGTTGTGCACATTTTCAAAGGAACCGTGTACCTATATTATGGATATATCGGTCATTTATTTTAATTAGGATGAGAAGAAAGGGAGTAAAATAAAATGTGAGATTATTGCATATAGTTAGCATAATATAGATAGTTCCCATTCAACAACTGTTTCCAAGAACACGAAAAATGCGTAACTGTGTTTTTGTTCAACGGTACTCGGCCAATCACAGGTTCAGAATTTTCAGAATCCACGGGAACTGAGAGGTTTAACAAACAAATTTCTCAAGAAGGCTTTGCTTGATTGAACTTTTGTCACAGCTTGGTATCCGCGAATGTCAGATTGACTATTTTCTTAGTTTTAACTTTGATCTGTGTGACAAGTACCTAATATAAAAATGAATAGAGCGGAGGAAGATGAAATCTATCTTGCAACAAAGGTATGTCAAACAATTTTTACTTGAACGTTCCACACTCTCTCAGATCTTGGTCAGAGTTTCTCTAGTAGGTATTTCATTCACAAATTTTCGAGTGCCTGTAATAGCTCAGTTGGTAGAAGCGTGTACATGAAGTAAATGTATAACGAAGGTAGTTATATAGGCGTGAGTTCGAATCCCACTCTTGGAATTTTTTTTAATTATTTTCAATTAAGGCAATTATTCATTCATGAGTGAACACCGAATATTCATGTATAATTGTTATTCTTCCTTATATTACTTTATAATATATACTTATTTTCATAAATAATATTTAGATTTCATTAAAACTCTGACTATCGCATAGTCGTAGAGAAAGTATAGTCTCCTCTCACGTATAATAACTATTATTTTCTCGGATAATTCCGAAACTCGCCTTCGGCTCGTTTCGGAATTTGTATCCTCTAGAATAATAGCTACTATATTCATGTTATTCAAGGATTGGAACGGTGCAACCTACTCTTATAACCATTTCTATTAAAAGTAGAGTCAATACAATAATGTATCTCGGTGCAGGCAAGTTCTAATGACTTCTGTAAGTTTAGAACGCTATTTTTCGAAAACTGCTCATCATAAAATAATAAGTCTTGGTACCATTGGAAAGAGAATCAAACGCCCATCAAAATGATATGCCACTTGACCCCTCTTACCATTTAAGATTCTGAGGGTAACATGTACCTACCCCTCAAGGGGGTTGAACCGCGAGGGCTACAAACATTCATTGAAAGTGTCGACCTAAAAAATTAAATTAAATTGTTTTTTCGATTTCTCTTATTTTTTGCTGGAAGGGAAATATTAAGGATGAGAAGTTTTCAAATTTATACCCTGTATTATACATCAGTTCTGTTTCTTGTGGAGTTCGCTTCTAATATCATAATTTGTTATTGTCACTATTTATTTTAGTAAATACATAAAACTCTCGAGCACAATAATCCCAAGATAGGCAACTCATTATACATCGAATAGTATTGATTGTAAACACTTTGTAATCATTTTATCTAATATTTTCAATTGGTTTCGAAATAACTAAACGACCGTCACACAATCGACACCAGAATTGACATCTATAGTTTATTTTTATGCTAGTAGGAGTTTTCATAGCTTAAATATTATGATTCCTTGGACGTCTGTGCATGTGTCACAGCTACCCTATAAATATTAGTTACCCATTATGTATTTCGTGTTGAACGATAAAGCATTCCGTAGTATTTGCCGCCTTGTTTCGAATTGTTTTTGTTTCCTTTTATTTTAAAATTTTCAGAAATAACTCTTTACACTTATCAACCAGTTATATTGTTTTCTGTGTGTTTTCTCTATTTTTCCTTCGATATGGCTTTTTGATGTCCGTACGAAGTGGTGGTCGTGCTGGTAAAGTATAGGGTCGAGGGTTTAATTCCCAGCAGTCATCAGTCTCGTACTTGGCATCACACGTTAAAAGGTAATAGCTGCGTCTTCCCTAGCTCGCACGAGTCTTTCGAATACTTCTGAGTGTTACGTGTAGGGGTGTTTGAGGCCTGTTTTTTAATGCATAAACTGGAATATTTCTTGGTCAGATATACGAATTTTATTCTTCGTTAAAAAATTAACAATGTTCTCATTTCCATACCAATCTCAAACCTCTTCCTGGTGCCTCATCAAGAGCGAATAATAAAAATCCGTTAGTAGTTTTCGTCCATTTTATCTCAAACATTCAGATTATGTTTGACGTCAGAGAATTCGATGGAATTCCTGATAACGTGATGATAAGAATCGGGCCTTTGTTCTTGTATACTTGAGGTTTGAAGTATACATTTTCATATCAAATTCCTCACCTGTTTGTTGTCGTTATACAGGATGGTGTGATAAGTTATAGAGAATTGAATCAACCGTTTCACTTGATTAAGGTCTGTAAAATATAGTATCACCGTTCAAGTCCGAGACATTTTTTGATATAGTTTAGTTCCTACCTGCGAAAAGTTGAATATGAAGTGCCACAAGGATCAGCCATAGGGCCACCGCTCTTCACTATTTATATCGGTGATTATTGTTACTCACTTTTTCCTAACAAAATATTGATATATAGCGATGAAGCAACATTAATGAATAACTCAACTTCCGGTACTGAATAGCGAAGTGGTCGTGGTGTTAGAGCGTGTGCCTTCCACCTAGGTGGCCTGGATTCGATCCCACCGCCAGTCACGAAGCTAAAGTGGTTTGGAATCCACTTTTATGCAAGCTGTAGGTCCCGGATCTCCCTTGATCGCACAAGCTCTGTTTTTGAGGGGTTTTCTCCGGAAACCTGGGAGATTACAAAAAAAAGTTTTACAAATACATCGAAGATGTGTTAAATCATCTTGCTGACGACTGGTTCGCAGTCAAATATTTTGAACCAAAATAAAATGCAAAAATTTAATTTTTTCACAAACCGTTTGTTGAGAAGCGCAGATAATGCCATCCTACTAGGAATCACGTTTGATGGCAGTCTCAGCGTTGTAGCCACATCGAATACTTTCGTCAAAAAATGTTCAATTATATGTACGTATCACAACTAAAAAATTATGTAAAACTGATTGGATGCTTTCTATGGCCGCATTCATCAAATTCAAATTATGGTGTTATGCTGTGGGAGAAGGCCACCTTATCCAATAAGGAAGTTGTACAAAAAAACTTCACGTAATAATATACAGTCCAAGATAAGGTTGTCAACCTCGGGGTTAAATAAAACGGTAATAGTTACCTACAGTTTTTGTTAAAAGGGAAAAGAATTGTGTAGTAACCTATATGAAAGTATGAAATTTCCAAAAATATGTTTGATTTTCAAATTATTTTGTAGAAACTGAATTTGGCGATTTTTTTTCTACTTTTATCGTCAAAGCTGGAACAAGATAAAACATAATTCTTCACATAATTTTTATAAGATTTCCTGTGATGAAGTCAGTTTTAGTGGCTGACGTTTCGTTATGGAAAACCCTTCAAAAACTTAAATTTTTAAATATGGCCCTCTTACGGAATACATTTTTTTCACTTATTTCTCTTTCTGAATTCGTTGATGTATATTTTATGCTGGTTTATAATACGTTTTGAACGTTTTTTTTAGAGATTTTCATCAATAATTTAACATGTCAAAATTGTCTTCACAAACTTTTGACTTTCGTCAGATCTAGGATAGGTATCTAATATCACTTTTTTTTCTAATTCATTCCCGTACTCGGAAATATTTTCAATAATTGAAGATGATCTGACACAATGAAAAGGCCAAGTGTGATACATGAATTTAGAATGAAAAGTACTTTCAAAATCTGTATTTATTAAAGCAGAGACGTATTTAAAAAAAAAATAGCTGATATTGGTTGTTCAATATCGAAACATCGGACACTAAAACTGATATCATCACAAAAAAGCCTATAAAAGTTTCTGTGAAGAAGTATTTATTATCTTGTTCCAGTTCTGGCGATAACATCAGAAAAAATTTAAAATAAGTTATCGCAAAATTTAGTATTTCCAAAATAATTTTAACACTAATAATTTTATCTATCAACAGGGAAATTCTGGAAATATGAAATACTATATTTTTCGGTGGCAGTCTTGGAACATACAGTCTCAGATAGGATAATAAAAATGCACAGTCGATTTTGTCGGTTATAAGTGAAAATTATCTTTTGGATGGAGCGCCTATTTTCAAGTTTCAATATTGAGTTCTAGCCTTAGCCGGTCACCAGATAAGTAGTCAGGGGAAATGCCATATTTTTTATAGTGCAAATAAGATATGAATTTATTTTGCACAGTTTCCAGACAGTATTTAAAATTGTTTTTGCTCGGGTCCCAAATTATTGCTGCAAATTCCAGACGACTTCAAACAAAATTGAAATAAATAGTTTTTATTGTTCGAATATTTTTGAACTCACATGTGAATCGCTAAACGAACCCCAAAATTTCTTCAGCTTTCTGTTTTTGATATTTGTTTTTCAAAAATCAAGGGATGTTGGAAGGTTACACCTAGATCGACAGTTTCATATCATCTTTCCAGCTCTTGATCATTCATGAAATAGCTGAATTGTTGAATATTTCTTGATTTGCAAGACGGGATTCCGCATTTTTTAATAATTCCCAGGCGATCAAAGTCGAAATATACAATATTCTATATAGAAGGAAATCGAATTTTGGCAAATTTTTTATTACAAATTCTTCGAAAAATTGCAAACTTTCCTCAGATGTAACACTCGACGAGCTGATTACGAATATCTCCTCAAAAATTTAATTCGACAAAGGGATAACTGGAAAAGGGCAATTTTATCGACGAAAAAAACCAGCTATTCACAAAATCGACATTTTCTAAATGAATTAGCATTTTGATTCGAAAAACAAGTACATTTTTGGATTCAGAAGGAAATTTTCTATAAGATGAAGTAATACTCGCGGGATTCCGCATTTTTTAAATATTCCCATGCGATCCAAGTCGAAATATACAATATTCTATATAGAAGGAAATCGCATTTTGGCAATTTTTTTATTAAAAATTCTTCGAAAAATCGCAAACTTTCCTCAGATGTAACACTCGACGAGCTGATTACGATCGCCTAAAAAATTTAATTCGACAAAGGGGTAAAAGGAAAATGGCAATTTTTTCAACCTATCCACACCTATCCACAATATCGACATTTTCTTAATGAATTCGCTTTTTGATTGAAAAAACAAGTACATTTTCGGATTCAGTAGGAAAGTTGTCATAGGATGAATATTCGCGGGATTCCATATTTTTGAAATATTTCCAGGCGATCAAATTCGAAATATGCAATTTTCTAAATGAATGAATTAGCCTTTTGATTCGAAAAACAAGTACATTTTCGGATTCAAAAGGAAATTTCCTATGAGAGGAAGTAATATTCGCGGAATTTCGCATTTTTATGTTCTCGAAATCTTAATGATTTATCTATTTTCAATCCAAGATTTTTCACACAATCAGAAAATTTCAGAAGTTGTTCAATGCCATTGATGTGAATCGATTGAGTTAGTTCTTCAGATTTTTTTTCCAAATAAAATGACAGCTGATTTATTTGGATTGAGTTTGAGAGAGTGATCGGCTGATATATCCGAAAAAAATTTAAGGTCATTATTAATTTTGAATTCTGCTATTGCATCGTCGCTAGGAATAAATGAGTGATATATCTGCGTGTCATCTGCATACATGTGAATATTACAGTAGTTTAAAAATTTTGGTAGATGACTAGTATATATTGTAAACAGTAGAGGGCCAAGGATTGATCCTTGTAGCACACCACAGCTAATTTCAACTAATTGGGAATGCATTTTTAGCAAAAGATAATCACTTAGTTCAGTTTGTATTATGGCTCTTTGGGGATCTTTTGACGGTTGCATCGTCATATTGCGGATATATTTGCTTCGTCGAATTGAAGAGAAATCTCAGTTGTTTCCGCCATGTCATGTGAATCAATTTTCTAAATTGTTAAGTGTTTCATTTGTGTTGATGTGTTCACATATTATTTCAGGAAAATTAATGAACTAACGAGGAATTTCTTGAGGAAAACTCCGCTGAAAACGCTATAAATTTAAGAATAGATCAAGGTCTCGATATTTGTCATAGCAGTATACTAAAATTAGCGAGAATGAATGTTGATTTTTGACAGCAGCAAGCTGCGATAAACGAAATCGAAGTGTGTTTCACATAAAGAATGCAACGTTGAAATGATTGTTTGCTAATTTGAATAATACTGTGTCATCGGTATACACACGAATGTCATTAAAAAGTAAAATTTAGTTTGGTCTCTGAATCAGAGCTTCATCACAAAAATAATGTTACGACAGCGCTAGTAGGAAGTTATTTTTACGTTTAGCACGTTCGCCGACTTTTCTAGTCTTGTTTCGATAAAAATTTCGAGTAGTTGGTCAACACAGTCAACTGTGGCGATGGATGTGCCTTTTCTGGAGGACTTTTAGTCCTTTTGTGGTTTTCAGTGATGGTGTTTTGTTGTGCGATTTTAAGCGGAATGCCAGTGTCAAATGGACTTGCTGGAAATTAATTGTTTGTGAGTAAAATGTTTACGAAGTTTCAATACCGATATCATTACTTATCGTTCGTGTTAGAAATGATTCAGATCGGTTTTTTATATTTGCTACTCGAATTTTATCAGTTACTTACTATCAGCCCTTAGTTCCTCGGGTTCCAAATTCAAATATGTCATTCTGGCGGGAGATTTCAAAAAATAAACATTTTTATTAAATCAATAATCCAAATACGAACATTTTGTTAGATATTTTCGATTCGTTTCAAGTTAACATTAACAATAAGTACAATAGACTATATAGCAGAGCTGCGCCGAGCACTGACAAAAAGTGCTTGCAAGCACTAAGCCCTCGAAACAAGTGCTCCAGAGAGTACTAAGCATTGAGCACTTTAAATAGTAAGCAATAGTGAGCACTGAGAACTTTCCGAAAGAAATTTCACTAGCACTTTATATCATTTTCAAAGGCATCAGAAAAATGGAAATATTCAAATATTTCAATCTTCTACTTACATCGTGAGATTCATAGTTGAAGCAGTACAATAAAAAACATTGAAAACGTTCCTCACAAAAAGAAAAAACCAAAAGGAATAAAATTATGACAAAAATCGACGTCAAAAATCGACGTCAAAAAATGATGTTTCAACTTGACATCGAAATTTTGTTGTCCGTACATAACAGAGTGAAAGTTTGAAGATTCACGCACTGAAATGAAGAATGTAGAAAATCTTATTTTAGTTAGATATGTGTAAAATATTTCAAAGTTTTGTAAATAATTTTGTGGTCTGAATGGTATATTTATGAATTCACTAATTATGTATTGTTTAATTTCAATAAGTATTTGTATCTATATCTGACAAAGTCCGTCAATATCAGTTTTTTCGTTCATTGTTTTTTCATTTCTACCAATTTCAACCATTTCTAAAAATATTCTTTTATGTTAATTTTTTTCTATTGTTAATATTTTGGTATTATTATAGTCCATGGAATGATTTTTATTGATACATGGTCTGCCAATGCACAAGATTTAACACCTCTCCTACAAACTTTCACCCTGTTATATACGGACAACAAAATTTCGATGTCAAGTTGAAACATCATTTTTGACGTCGATTTTTGGCATAATTTTATTCCTCTTGGTTTTTTTTTGTGGGGAATGTTTTCAATGTTTTTTATTGTACTGCTTCAACTATGAATCTCACGATGTAAGTAGAAGATTGAAATATTTGAATATATCAATTTTTTACCAGAAATCTATTTTTCGTGCAATCGCACGCGAAGTCAGTATTTCGCGTTCTCAGCACAGTCCGCGAAATTTAATTTCGCGGCCGTTACCCATAGCAACGGCCGCGAAACCAAACGTCACTTTCAAAAATGTTTTCAGACATCGTCTTAACATTCTGTTTGTCACACCAATCTTTAAACTCGCCGTAACATTTTTCGTACTGCCGTTTAGATTTTTCGGGTATTAAAACGGAAAGCGCCGAATTTACAACGCTTTTGAGTTCAGGAGGAGTGGAAGGTACTGAAATATCGCTATCAGTATCAGACATTTTGCGTTTTGACAAGAACTGTCAAAATATTTTGTATATATTGAAACATAGCATTTCCATAGCACACGGTGATATTGTTAAATAAATTGAACTGCTGTTGATTTTAGAGCAATAATATATTTATTTACAACTATCTATTTTAATAATTTTAACGATTGCACGAAAAATAGTGTGTATGCCATGGCCGCGAAACTTTTTAACGACCTCAAGATTATCTTGCCTCGGCCGCAAGCGGCCTCGGCGATAACTGTTCTTTCGGTACGTTAAAAAGGTATTTCGCGGCCTTAGCATACAAATAACTATAAGATGCCTTTGAAAATGAAATAAAGAATTTCAAAAACTCAGGCAATACCAAAGAGTATAATTCAATAGTAGCCATCTCCAGACTGCATTCCCAATAAATCATTCATATAATTTTATTATTATACAGTGTGTCCATAAAGTAACCCCCCCCCCCCTGTTAACTTTTGAACGGATTGGAATTTTCGCATGATTTTTTTTTTTTTGAGGAATGGCAGTTCATAAGCTACTTTCTGACGACAAAAAAAATTGTCTATCTTTCAAAATGGCGGCACGACGCCATTTTGAAAGAATTTTTTAAATGGCATGGGGGGTCGAGTAATACCTCATACGAAACGTCTTACAATGCCCTATACGTCCCCAAAATTTCAAACAAAAATATACTTCCAAAACAAAATGGCGGTACATAATGTAAGAACTCTCTTAGAGTAACCCCACCCATGTTAACTTTTGAACGGATTGGAATTCTGTTTTGAATTTTTTTTTGGTTTAATGGTAGTTCATAAGCTTCTTTTTGACAACAAAAAAAATGTTTTTTTTCAAATGACGTCTGTCGGTAATTCAAATTTTTATTTTCTAAAGGCCATGGGTGTCGAGTGATACATCGTTTGAATTGCATTTCAATTCTCTACACAACAACAAAATTTTAAACAAAAATATTCGTCCAAAACAAAATAGCGGTACATAATGTTAGAGCTCTGCTATGAGGATCCTTCGGATACTTTAGTTCTGAAAAAGTCATCTAATCTTCTAGGTACCCTTTTACAAAAGTATTCTGTAATTGATTTATTATCAACAAACAGATAATCAAGCAAAATGAATAATATTAATATCGACTCAGGTAATCGGGGCAATCAGTTATAAAACATCCCTTAATTAAAAGTAATTCCTCAAATTAGAAAAATCCATCAATTAGTCATTATAATATGGTACCTGTGTAAAGGTATAAATAAGAAATTTCCTTCTCACAACTCATAGTTGTTAACTCAATCTTGCACTTCGCCAGTTTTTAATATTGAGGAGAGCGATGCTTACAGTAGAGGAAAAAGTTTTTGTTGTTAAAGTTTACTACCAGTCTCAAGCGAATGCTCATGCAGCTGTGCGATTATTCAATGAGATGTATCCAGGCAATCCCATTGACAGAAAATATATATTATTATACTCATTAGGAAATTTGAACAAACTGGGAATCTGAGTAATATGAAGAAAAGTGGACGACCATCTGTCTCCAAACAAGCAGATTGATATCTTGGTGGATCTTCAAGAAAACCCTCAACAATCCACAACTGAATTAGCGGATGAAAATGATATGCCACGTTCGACAGTACATAAAATACTAAAAAAAAAATATATCCCTATAAAATGAAACTGGTTCACGAACTTTCTGAAGACGATCCTGATCGTAGAATTCAGTTCTGTGATCTGATGAGTGAGAAACTTCGTCAAAATAGAATTTCACGTGAGCAACATTTGTTTCAGTGATGAGGGCACGTTTTTCTTGAATGGACATGTGAATAGACATAATCACCGCTATTGGAGTACTGAAAATCCTCATGAGTTCAGGGAAACACATACTCAGTACATCCAAAAAGTTAATGTTTGGGCTGGCATACTGGGCAACCGTATCATAGGTCCATATTTCTTGGGAGAAAATTTGAACGGAGTTCGATATTTGAGGATGCTACAAGAAAAAATCTTTCCGGAAATAATTCAGGTAGCTGGAAATAATATAGAAAATATTCATTTTCAACAAGACCTTCTCATTATTTCAGGCCAGTAACCAACTTTTTAAATGAAAATTTTCCGGAAAGATGGATCGGTAGGAGGGGTCCTATTGAATGGCCAGCTCGATCTCCTGATTTGACCACTTTGGATTTTTTCTTGTGGGGATATCTCAAATCTCAAGTGTACAGAACCGCTCCTGGAACGATAAATGAATTGGAGGAACGCATAAGAGACGTATGCAGGAATCTTACACCAGAAATGTTTGGAAATGTAAGAATCGAATTTCAGAATCGTCTCTTCATGTGCCAGGAAGTCAGTGGCGAACATTTCGAACATTTATTTTGATTTTCTTTCTCAATTTTTCAGATATATATGTTAAATAAACATCAAACAAAATAAACAACAAAAATATATTATCTCCATTCTACATAATCGAATTTTGCAAAAAAAAATCATTTTCAATTTTTCGACAAATCGCAAACTTTCCTCAGATGTAACTTGACAAGCTGATTCCGAATATTTCCTCAAAAATTGAATTTGACAAAGGGGTAACTGGAAAAGGGCAATTTTTTCGACGAAAAAATTGCAGCTATTCACAAAATCGACATCTTCTAAATGAATAAGCTCTTTGATTCGAAAAACAAGCACATTTTCGGACCCAGAAGGAAATTGTCTATAAGGTGAAGTATTATTCGCGGGATTCCGCATTTTTTAAATATTCCCAGGCGATCAAAAAAAATGCTATATTCTATATAGAAGGAAATTTTTCAAAATTTTTTATTTTAAATTTTTCTAAAAATTCCAAACTTTCCTCAGATGTAACTCGACGAGCAGCTGATTCCGAATATCATCTCAAAAATTGAATTCGGCAAAGGGGTTACTGGAAAAGGGCAATTTTTTCGACGAAAAAATGCACCTATCCACAAAATCGACATTTTCTAAATAAATTGAAGTTTAGAACAATTTTGATATAAAAATTTCATGAAAAATTATCGGAAAACAAATAGCTTTTGTTAAATGAGAATATCTCTGTATAATGAAACAATTGGTGAAAAATCAGTTCATATGAAAGAAACAGTGCACAAATTTGAGTTTCACCTAACTATCAACTAGAAACTGTGATAGTGCATATCGTTGCTGACAAAACACTATTTTTCTTATCCATTATAAAAACAACACTGCCATGTTTACTTAGCGTCAATAACAACAAAATTATAATTGTTTGCGATTTTCTGGAGCTGCAGATATGATTCGTTCTAATACTTCATGAGAAATGCCTGTTTTATCCCAATATGAATACAAAAATTAAAGTTTTGTGATCACTAACTTTGGGAACATACTATTTTCCGAAAATCGATCAGAAATATTGACTTTTTATTATAACATTTTTCAATAGTTCCTTGCCAGGCAAAACATTTTTTTTATTTTGTATTTTTGAAAATGGAAATTTTATTCATTTATAGTTATTTGTAAACTAAAAAAATAATTGAAACCAAGTTTTTTCGTAAACAATTTAGTTTTAAAGAACTTTAACACATTATTAAATACATTTTAAAATCAATTGTTTGTTATATTTACATTTTTATTCATTTCTATTCATTGTATATTCCATGAAACGATTGTTGGAATAGTTATACTTTTCTCTGAATTTTGTTAGCAACAAATCCAATGTTTCCATACGTTCCAAAAAACCAATGCCTTCCTCTTTTTGAAGACACAGTTGATGAACAGAATACTAACCTAGAGAATTATACAACCTCTTCGATTTATCTCAAACAGAATTATTTCAAATTGAAATCGGAATTTTTGCTTGCAAAATTCGTATCTCCTAATGGAAAACACTATGGGAATACGTCAAAATATAAACTTTTCTTGCGTCAAGTTTGACAATTCAATAGATAGATAGATATTTATTAGTTCTTTGAGATCTTACATGTACGATATAGAACAAGTCATAATCCTATAAATAGCGAGACAAAATAAATGACAAAATTACAAAATTGTATATGAATTTGTATAAAAAAAGCACATTGTCCTTTTTTGAAAATCACAGTTATGAAGATAAATTAAAAATAAGTGAAATATACATATTAAAATAAAAAATTACATTAGGTACATCCAGTATACAGTGAGGTCCACTAAGTGTGCAACAAATGGGGAACTTGTTTAATATCGATTTCTCAGAAAATTGTATTCCTGACAAAAGTTGGTGCATGTTCCAAAACTATACCAACTGTACCTGAAATGGCTTTATAACTAACACTGTACAGGATAGGCCAAAAAATATAAAGTTCGTTCAAGAGTAAAGTACCCTTATTTCAAAAAATATAGAAATATGTTGAAGAGAAAAGTTGCTAAGAATTAAAAGTTATGTTCAGATACGAAGTCATGGCCTGCTATTCGAAATTTTTTTTCGCTTGGAAAATATTTAATATGTATGTGAAGTAGTCACAATCAAATCAGTTTGGAGTATTTTTTATCAAATTAAAGTGTATTTGTAAAATTTACTTGGATTTGTATTTTTTTAGGTGACCGTCAACTTCTTGTTTGTTGCAACGATATTTAACAGAACTCTAGAATAAAACAAATACTCTTTTTAACGAGGCGAATACTTTACTAAGTAAATGTTCACATGAATAAACTGTCAATACAAGTATTAAATTTCTGTTCTTCTGACAACAATGCCTCAACTAGAACAGGTATTAAAAAACACTCCAAAATCTATCGCGGATAGCCATGAACAAAAAACACATACGCCCGAAAACAATACTGTAGTTTGATAGAGTGGCGTCTTGAAACTTGCCTGTCAAACGTTTTCATATTTGTCCTTAATTAAAAATGCCTCGCCCAGTAGTATTAACGTTGACTGAAAAGGCAGAATTAGTTTTAATATGTGGTGATGGTTATAAAACAATGCGCGAAGCTGCAAATATTTTCAACGAGCGGCATCCAGACAAACAAATTTGCTATTCAAGTGTAAGTAGAATTTTAAAGAATTTCAAACAGACCGGCTCACTAGAATATAAACATAATACGGAGCGTACGAAACCTGTATGCATAGAAGAAAATCAGCTTGACGTACTTCAAGCAGTAGTAGAAAATCCTAGAAGGTCCATCCAAGAAATTAGTGATTATACCGGCATAAAAAAAAATCTGTGAAGCGTATTCTCAAGAAACACACAAAAAACCTACATTCATTTGTACATTGCCAAAAAGAGACTATGATTTGAGATATGATTTTTCCATGTGGATTCAGGGTGAAATAGAAGAACAAAGAGATTTTCATCGATGTATTCTGTTTGGAGATGAATCGACTTTTACAACAAATGGGGTTCTATCATCACAAAATTTCAGATGGTGGTCAGATGTCAACCCAAATTTTATTATTGACAACAAAAATCAATAGTATCAGAAAACAAACGTTTTGTGTGGTATATTAAATGATAGATTACTAGGTCCGTTTTTTTTTTGAGAGAATTTGAATGGTGACAGGTACTTGAACTTTTTGAAAACTGAAATAGGAGATTTTTTGGATGATATGGTATTAGAAGAACGGCAAAAAGTATGGTTCCAACATGACGGATGTCCTGCCCATTCTACTAGAAATGTTTCTCAGTGGCTGAATAGGACATTTCGTAATAAATGGTTGGGACGAAATACCGATCCTCGATGGCCTCCTCGTTCTCCAGACCTTACACCTCTGGATTATTTTTTATGAGGATACTTAAAACAAAAAGTCTACAGAGATCGCCCCTTTAATAATGTTGCTGAGCTTGAAACTTCAATACGAGTTCATTGCAGAAATATTCCCGCTAATGTGTTGCGATCTACAGTAAACGAATTTTATGAGCGAACAATTAGATGCATCGAAAGAGAAGGTGGACATACAGAGACGCTTCGATAATTTTTATTGTTAGCACCTATTCAGTTACCTACTGTAAGTTTCTGTACTATCGCTTATTGATTCTTTTTTGTTCATGGCTATCCGCGATAGATTTTGACAGTTTATTCATATGAACATTTACTTAGTAAAGTATTTGCCTCGTTAAAAAGAGTATTTGTTTTATTCTAGAGTTCTGTTAAATATCGTTGCAACAAACATGAAGTTGAGGGTCACCTAAAAAAATACAAATCCAAGTAAATTTTACAAATACACTTTAATTTGATAAAAAATACTCCAACCTGATTTGATTGTGGCTACTTCACATACATATTGAGTCAAAATAGTAAAAATGTGTATCATACGGGGGTAATTCAATATTTTCCAAACAAAAAGAAACGAGTAGCAGGCCATGACTTCGTATCTTAACATAACTTTTAATTCTAACCAACTTTTCTCTTCAACATATTTCTATATTTTTTTTAAATAAGGGTACTTTACTCTTGAACGAACTTTATATTTTTTAGCCTATCCTGTACAGTGTTTGTCATAAAGCCATTTCAGGTACACTTTGTATAGTTTTGGAACATGCACAAACTTTTGTCAAGAATAAAATTTTCTGAGAAATCGATAATAAACAAGTTTCCCATTTGTTTCACACTTAGTGGACCACACTGTATCACCTATATTGAAACTTACTTCTATGTTAAAATAATTGGTCATTAAAAAATAAAAAAATATATAAAACGTCATTTGAAGTTTTTGTCAACAAAATACTCTTCCAATGATTAGTGCCTTTTGTGACAAGATAATTTTTATCTTGGTCTTAAATTCAGTCGGTGTATACTCTTTGAACGAATTTGGTAAGTGATTGAATATAGTTATAGCCATATACTTTGGACAGTATTCAGTGCTTTTTAATTTATGTACGGCACCTCCAATACAGTAGAGTTTCTTGTTTCATATTGTCCTGCACCCATATTACTTTGTTGCCATAGTTCACACGAAAAATATTTCATGACATCCTTTTTTTTTGTTTTGGGAATACAATTAATAATGCTCATTTCAAAATTTTAACTAAAGTAATAGTTCATGTCCTTTAAATAATTTCGATTTACGGAAAAATAATATGTATACCTCGTAGGAAAATCCTAGGAGATAAGTTGTCCTATGAGGGTTATTCTGTGAGATTTTTTTTATGAGATGAGTAAAACCCAGTACAACACAGTATTTATTGAAAACACTATGGAACAATATTTGGTGAAATTAAAAGTAAATGAAGTTGTAGATTCATTGTTCTTTATGATTAATGAAGAGGAAGTAGATTAAGTGTTCCTACGCATTTTATTAATTATAGTTTCATGATGTTCGTTGACTGCATATTGTTTCCAATGTCAAGATAATGTACTTTCTCCATGACCGTCAGAGAATTTGCCAAATCTGAAATTAAATTTGATAAGAAAATTCTAACATTTCGTTTCTTGAGAAATATTCTACAACACTTCGTCACTATGCAATATAAATGTATTCCATTCTCCCTCTACATAATTATAGTATGTATTGATGTGTATTTTTTGTCAAGGACTAAAGTGACAAATTCACAATCAGGTGTGTACCTGACAACTGAATCTATTTTCATATTCACATTTAATGTATTTTGGAATTGTTAAATCACCATTTTACATAGGTTCTGTAAATTCACCGTATTTCACTTAGATATTTACAATGTGTTTTTGTCTTTTACAATTCAAACTTGTAAAGTATAATTTTCAAGAGTCCATTTAAAGGAGACTATATTATTAATTTTTGTGATATTAAAAAACAAGAGGTTTTAATCACACCAACCCTTGACAATTTTTATATCGCTAGATATTTTTTCGTTAAGGTCTTCAACGGTCTTAATCCTGATAAATTGTGAAAGGCTTTCGCGGCCATCGTCACTTACATGGTGGTTCTTCGGGTTGTAAGGCCGACGTATGTTTAGAGAAGATCTCGACGTTTCGCCAACACGAGTGGTTAGCATTTTCAAGAGATATTTTGAAAGTTTCTGGTTTCTTAAGTCGCTGTCAAATGCTTGACAGCGACTTAAGAAACCAGAAACAACCAGAACAACCCGAAGACCCACCACCTTACTGGTCTTAATCCTTTACAAGATTGTAGTATCGTAGGCAAATAACGTAAGTTCACCAAAATTTCCAGATTCAGTAGATCATTGACATATAATAAAAGCAACTGACCCTTGCGGCACTCTTTAATTTATTTCCGAGATCATTGATATTTCGTTAGTCTTCACTGCTTGTCTTCGTTCTTTGATATAATTGGAAAACTCGCGAAATTTAAATCGGAAAAATCTGTAAAAATTGTGAAAAATATCTGACCGTCGAATATTATGGTTTAAAAAAAAATTAACCCTTCCTGCCCCCCTCAAGAGCTAGATAGAGAACGCAAAGGAATTCGGAATTTGTTTCAACAGTTTCGGACATGGAAAATAATGATGAAGAAAAATCGATCGGGGGGCTCGCCCCCCTTTCCTGTCACGAAAAAAATTAGGAAAACTCGCGAATATAGAATAGAAAAAATCCGTAAAAATAGTGAAAATTATCCGACCATTGAATAATACGGTTTCAAAAAAATTTACCCCTCTTCCCCCTCGAAAGCTAGATAGAGAACAAGTTGAAATTCGGAAAAAATTGCAAAGGTTTCATATATAGAAAATAACGACAAAAAATATGTCTGCCGGTGGGCTCGCTCCCTCCCCTCTTTTCAAAAAAGTTGCGAAAACTTGCGAAAACAAAATCGGAAAAATCCGTACAAATAGTGAAAGTAGGCTTTAAGTAACGCCAAGTCACTGGAAGGTCTCCTCATTGAAGAACTAGATTGTAGTAATTTAACAGGCAAGGGACCGTGCAACAATGACGTTTAAGTTTTAAGTCATAAGGAAGATACATAAGGAAGAAAGAACAGTTCAACCAATCATTGACGAATATTCTTCATTATGACTTAAAACTTATGACTTATGACTGCTGCATATATCCACATATCCAAAGAAAACTATAAAAGAAATTAATAAATGAACTTAAAATTTTTTTTTAGAGAAATGCCTTTATTTAAATGCACTAAAAAGAAAATAAATTTTAAAGTGAATTGAACCAATCATTTTGTTACATTCTAAAATTTTAAATGATATAAAAGCTTGTCGTGAGAATGAATCTTGGGGTAATTTTAAATTTAATTTACAATAAGAAATACATATATATTTCTCGCGACAAGCTTTTACAACGTCAAATGCTTGACAGCGACTTAAGAAAGCAGAAATTTGTAAAATATCTCTTGAAAATGCTAACCACTCGTGTTGGCGAAACGTCGAGATCTTCTCTGAACATACGTCGGCCTTACAACCCGAAGAACCACCATGTAAGTGACGATGGCCGCGAAAGCCTTTCACAATACCCAGAATTGTTTATAATTTACATTTTTAACCATGTTGTCAACCTTGTACTAGGGCGCAAATTTCCATAGTTTTATTGTGTACTAAAATAGAACATTTGTGAAAGTTTGCATTGTTTTGCCATTTTTTCCCCATTTTTTTATTTTAAATGCTAAAATGATTGGCCTAGGTAAGAATAATAATAAAGTTTATTCACCAAGAATACAATCACAAGAGTGTGTATATGATATAAGCAAATAAACAAGTGGTAGGTACCACAGAAGCTTTGGTTCCAAAGGAACTATGCTTTCCATGATAATGATTATAATTAATTACAATTGTAAAAACTACAGGGAAAAACTTGTAACCTATTGAATGACATGAATTGAATAAATTTGAATTGATTTGTCTCACCCTGTATAAGTATGATAGGATCGAATTTCATGGAAAAAAAAAATCTAAGGAATTTCAAATAAAAATGTCTCCAGTTTTGGTCTAATAATTACCCGGTCACTGTGTACGGACCTTATCGCACTTCTTCATCGCATCTCTCGTTTTTTATCGCACTGTATAAAATTCGGTCTACCACTGCCAGTGGCATCGAATACGCAAACGATTATGTCCGTTCAAAAACAACTCGCGATAAGAGATAACTCGATTAAGTTGAACCTCAGTGTGCGAGCATTCTCGTTTGAAAACAATGTGTTTCGTGATTCGTGAATTTTTCGGTAAGATGGAGATTCTGAACGTTTTCCCGGTGCCCCTTGTCCACGTACCAGCGTCGAAGTAGTTGTTTACAAAACGTTACGTAACACCGCAGTTTGATTTATTGGCAACGTGTCGCTGGGAAAGCGGGTTTTTCAGACTTTAATCATGACGACGGTGAAAAGGATTCGGCCAGATAAAAAATCTCCGTTACCCGAAACTGCATCACGATTCAAAAGGGTATGTCGTTCGTGGGATAGTTCGTAGTTCCCAAGTATTGGACTTTCGGGTATTCCGGTTTTGACAGGGGAAAACCAGCAGTGAAACTGTCGACTGTCATTTCAAAACGTGTTGGTCTAGACGAGGTAGCAACAGATACTGACTGGGATGTTGAAGAAAACCTACAAAGGTGATTATAGGTTTGCAAGTTTAACAGTGTTATGGCTTATGGAATATTGGTAATTTCATCCAGTTTTAGTCCAGCTTTATCTGACTTGAGCTAAGCACAGAACTCAAAGAACCGAGTTCTGTGGAGCTAATATCATCGGCAACTCACTAGTCACTGTTACGCAAAACCTTGACCTATTTCAACTGGATTATGTTTCATACCATGAAGTAGCTATACACAGTGACCTGATTAACTAACCTCCTGCCTCGATTTCTTTGGGCCACTCTGTATTTCTAGAACACACAATTGATTGAATGATCATACAAAAGCTAATCATTGCTTTGATATTACGAAGCACAAATAATACGTAGCGTCGTGCAATATTGATGACATTTATTTTTACAAAGCACACACCATGATGAGGTGGATCTGTTTTTTATCAGGATCATAAAATCTTTGTAACTATGAAACACTCCTCTCTCCATTCCCCTTGTATCTTTTGATCTGTTATACTTACTAATAAAATTTTAAACGTGAAAATGATCGGGTGTGAACTGCTTTTCTAGTGGTAACTGCTGACAATCATCATAGATGACGTCACAATATTATTGTGACCAATAATTTCAAATGGAATCCTATGGCAAGTTCTTTTTTAAAAGGTATTTGAAAGACCGATTCAAACATACTAATTTTATTTGGTATTAAGGTAGTTTTGATGGATTGAAAATATAAATAATAAAATTTCAGTTGAGCGTAGTTATAATTAATACAGGCTAGTGAACTGGTGTACCACAAGGTACAGTACTCGGTCCAGTACTTTTTGTAATATACCTTTCTTTCATTCTTCTTTTCATTATTATTTTCATACAAAATATATTGTAAACGAATCGTTACAATATAAAACGTAACGTAATCTAATATCAGTCAAGACAAGAACAGCATGAAAACAAATACAAGAACAAATGTCACCAAAATGTGATCTCGCAGAAAATCATGTACAGAATAATAAGATTCCATAAAGACATATTGTTTCAATTTTGTTATAAAATTTTGGTTGAGGAACAAGATTTGATGTATGATGGTATTTGGTTATATAACTTTCGGGTATTCCGGTTTTGACAGGGGAAAACCAGCTACTGAAACTGTCAACTGTCATTTCAAAACGTGTTGGTCTAGAAGAGGTAGCTACAGATATTAACTGGGATGTTGAAGAAAACCTACAAAGATGATTATAGGTTTGCAAGTTTAACAGTGTTATGGCTTATGGAATATTAGTAGTTTCATTCTTTCAGTGCCTTTTACATGATCACCCCTAAACCAGGGTCAAAAATAACAGTATGTGGCAACCTCTGAAATAAATGAAATCAAGGTAGGTTTGCTTCAAATGGAATCCTATGGCAAGTTACACCTCTTTTGAAAGGGATTTGAACGACCGATTCAAACATACTAATTTTATTTTGGTTTAAGGTAATTTGAACGAATTTAATATGACTAAGATTATAAATATCGAAGGATCAATCCTTCGATATGAGAATGTAAAATATTCTGATCTAGACTGTAATCTGATTATTAAATCTAATAAGATCTCTTCATGGGATTTCTTCGGAATTTATTGCGATACTTATAGCCATTATATTTGTATCTGAAGAGACCGCCGTACCATTTTACATGCACAATAATTTGGTCGTAAAATATT
This sequence comes from Chrysolina oricalcia, assembly GCA_944452925.2. Lineage (NCBI taxonomy): Eukaryota > Metazoa > Arthropoda > Insecta > Coleoptera > Chrysomelidae > Chrysolina > Chrysolina oricalcia. The sequence goes on along the minus strand of OX101809.2, from coordinate 2,816,174 downwards.
GTGGACTTATTCAATGAATGTAAAAATTGTAAAATGAAAAAGTAAAAAATGGAAAGAAAAATTCGAATAAATGCAAATAAATGGAAGAATCTCCATACCTGAAATGACGGGAAATGATGAACTTCTTCTTGAACCTGGAAACAAACAAGTCTAAGAAACACTCAAATTTGTGTTCCTAATGAACAACTAGATTTATACAATAGCTATACTGTAGTTTAGTTTAACAATTTTTGAAACTTCATCCCCTACAACGATTGTAATATCCCCTTCCTACCAATCAATAGTTTAATATTCTTATCTGCCATGGTAGTTTAAAATCATGAGATTTAATAACAATTGCAGGTATAAATAATATCAATTATTGAAATTCTTACAATTGTTTATAAACGTCACTGTGTCAGTTGTTCAAAATATCCTCCACTAACATACAGCAAGAAAATCTATTTACAAAATTTCTTCAGACATTTTGGAATACTCGTTACGATTCTACCTCGTATATCTCGACAGGATCATACAACGCTCTTGAGATGTCCTAATAAAAAATAATCAAAAGGATTGCTATCGGATAATCTAGTTGGTCATTCAATGAGTCCGCGCACATCCTATCCATTGATCGACGTATCGATCGTCAAAAAAACTGCCACAGCATAATGAGGGGGATTACCATTGATAATTGAAGTTGTTATCGGAATAATCTTCATCGTTTTCGATAATTTGTATAGTCATAGGACCGATGACATTTTGAAAATGATCCAACTTTCTTCGTTCTCGATGAGAAGTGGTGCATCAATATGTTAGCTAAAAATTCTACACCAAGTATTAATTTTTTTGTGGATTGTCCATTTTCTAATTCCGTTATTTCAAAGAAATCACCGTGCATGTGAACATAATAAAAAAGAACTCCAAAATGATGAACGGCTTTGCCCATATTTCGTAAAACCTACACACAAAATTTTATTGTTTGTTATGGGATTTTCGGATAACATATGGTAAGATCAGTTCATTTGAGAAATGGCATCACACATAACGATGGATTAGTTTGAGAACAACTTCAGTATTCAACCAGATGGTGCGCCTGCTCATTATGATTATTATGAAGTGGTGGTTAGAAATCTTCCTTGCGTACACCAAACATTGGAACTATTGATGGCCAGCTTGATCACCCGATCTCAATCCATTGGCTTGATTTCTATGGGGACATATTAAAAGTGTAGTAGCTTTGGAAAACCATAAGCATTTGCCGGCGGAAATACAGCATATTGAAAAATTTCTGATAGTCTGGAATTACTTGGGAAAACTCTTCGAACGAAGCGAAGCTAGTAAGGTTATCCTCCGTTTCTGTTTCGGTGTAGGTCCTTCCTGATGTTTATGACTACGTTCAGTGACTCCTAGTTGTTGCAGATGTACCTCTTTCACCAATTTTCTTACAATTCGGTTTCGATGATGTTCCTTGTGATTTTTTCCATAAAAAATAGTTTTTTGGTAATCGGTCTCGTCGGTATGCTTGGCTTGTGAATTTTCGGAAGACCGTAGGTATTGGGTGGTTGACAATAATACGGTGGCAGATGTGCCTTTTCCTTGTGATTTCTTCAGATAGTTGTAGAAGATTTTAGTTTTTGTAGTTGATGATGGATCCTTTTGTAGGAGTTAATAGTTTACTCTTTGGAACACCACCTTTATTGTAGTCACACATATTATAGGTGTCCATAATAACCGTGACATTTTGTTGACATTTGTCTATAGGGATAATTTTAATACATTGATCCATTTGTACGATTTTTAGGGACATCCAAAACGTGAGTGATGTTTCTTTTAGTTATTACCGGGGGATTACGGAAATTTTTATCAGCTCAAATAAAGTGTCAGACAAAGGTATGTATTAGTTATCGGTTAGTTTTAAATTGATTGCCGATCCACCATACTTGATTATCCCAAATATTATCTGTTTGTCAACTTAGTTTTCAGAGTAGAGTTACTCAGAATGATAACCTATAATATTACACCATTAATGAAATATTTCGAAATCAATTTTGATGACGTCAGATATATCATTCTGTCAATGCCTAAGATGGTTGATTATTTGATATCGATAAAAATTGAAAGTAGAATGAATAACAAGAAATATCAAATTTGGGCCAAATAGTGAAAGGTAATAAAATAATAATTACACTAAAAGAAGAAAATATAATAAAACTTTGGATGTTTTTTTGTTGGTTATCTAAAATGATACGAGGAAACTTATTTTATTTCTGTGGTCATTTTCAATTTTTCGCTCTTTATCTCTATAAGATAATAAAATACCGTATCGCTAGTAAATAAGTGTGGGTAATCACAAGTATGACTAAACTAAAAAATATTACAAATCTAATGTAATGAAGTTTCAAATAATCCACCTGGCTGTGCAAAATAATACCCAAATCTGTGAAACAGAGATATTCGCATATCACTGATTGGATTTGGCGTAATCTTGGCACATAGTTAGATAATTTTTCCTCTCAATACATCGAGATTTGCAGTTCTCAAACTCGTGTCGATTAGCGTTCTCTTTCAGATATCCTCACAAGAAGAAATCATTAAAAAAAATCCATCCATCCATCCATCCGTCCCGAGTTGTTTCTAGTTTATAACAATGCTTTTTCAAAATATTTCGAATAGTGCTTATCCAATTTATTTTCCGATTCTGCATAAGAGGGTCTTAAATATTACTTTGATGTATACCGTGTTTTATCATTATTGCTGAGGAAATCTCGTTATTGATTTTGGTTTATTTTCGTCCATTTAGATAAACTAACAACTAACCGTTCCAGTACTATACCTTCAACACTATACTGGATTAGTTTTTCGAGCAATATTTGTTTCTCGTTTCAGGAGCTTTCTTCAAATTTGAACTTACACTATCTATTTTCTTTCATCCGTGTTTTTTTCCATTTTGTTATGATCAGCTGGTGCTCTCACAAGAATGTTTTTTTCTGAAGTACTGGAGCGGGTATAAAACCCAATAATTTGTAGATTCATGCCAATGAGATTTTTATTATATCCTGGGGGAGGGGTGTAACGAAAAGCATTGATTGTAAAACTGCTCTACTTCCTGAATCTGACACAATACATTTTAATCGTAATGAGTCAATATTTGTTATGTTCTATTACAGTTTATTTCAATTCCACTGAAATAGATTAGTCAAACTAGATAACTGCACTTGAACAAAGTATTCTGATACCGTGAATCATGGAATGTATACGCTAGTTTAAGGACAGGATGTCACGTATACCATATCGCAAACTTGAATTGACCTATCTAACGCACAAAAGTGTAAAAATTTCGTTTCGTGCCATAGTCACGTTCTCAGCCTTTTTTTTTCTTGCCTATCAGTAAATTTTCATTTCATGATTACGATGTCTATCTGAGGAATACCAATGTTTATCGAAAATACAGTCCATTCAGAGAGGGACAAGATAATCGAATGATTTCGATTATGCTGAGCGGCAAAACTTCGTTTGATTCGGACTGCAGACCGGTTTCTAGGTTCTAAGGAACCTAGAACAGGTATCTGTCAGATATAATTCAATGTCCGTCGTGATACCAGCCAAGGAATTATTTGTTTTCTGTCTGGTATTTGTCTCCAATTCGAATCATTATGGGGTTTGTTGGTTGCTTTGTTGGTTGGTTGGTTGCTTTGTTGGTTGGTTGGTCTGTTGTTGGTATATTGATTAGTTTGTTTGTTGGTTGGATTGAGGTATCTTGTACAGACGAATACTCTCCGCAATTGATCCGGTGTATGAACAGATATATGAGCAACGAGTGCCAAAGAAGCGGGTCAACGTGTAGGTAGTTTCAACACAAATTTCTCCTAAACACCTTTACCGAAATAATTTAATCCTTCTGCAGCACTGTGTGTGTGTCTTATAGAGCGGAAAATGTTGCTATTTTATAAGAATAGTTCTTGTAGCAGTTATAGAGCTTTATTGTTTTATTGTGTTCTGTTTGCAGCACTTATAGAGCTCTACTGCTTTGTTTTGTTCTTTCAAAAATGTGTTCTTTCTTCCGGCTGCACACTTACGAGCAACCCTCAGAAGTCTTCAGGAGTCTTGTTCGAGTTAGGAAAGACGAGGGTTTCACATTTGAACCTGCGTTTCCTATAACAATAATCTCTCATACACTTCCTTGAGTATACCCAAAGGTGTATTTGCAGCACATTTACTTTGCAGCTGTAGAGAAATATGGAAAACCTACAGCACCACCAGGTTGCTTAACTCAATAGAAGTAGTGCCATGCAGGATTTTCTGATGGAAGTTTTCCATTTGCTTATTTGTGTTAATGACATATTACATATACCTATAAAGTTAGTTAGACACTTTATTATTATTTATTATTATTATTGACTCAATAAACATACTTTTCAATGTCATTTTGTGTTCAATATAAATTTATAGTCCAATCACTGCTTTGTTAGAATATTCAGGATCATGTTCAATTATATAATAGTTATTTACCGGTTTTGGTCGAGAGCATATCGCTTTCTGAAGTAAAACAGTAGCACCAAAAACGATCATTTAAAAAAGATTTATAATTGAAGGGCTTCTGGTAGAAACGGAGCTGCCAGAGGTGAACTGAGCGGTTCTGAATTAGCATCGTTGGATTGGAAGAAGAGGTCCTATGGAGTGGCCTGCCCGATCTCCTGACCTGAACCTCTGGACTTCTTGTGGGGACATCTTAAGTCTAAAATTTTTTTGACTACAATTATGCTGAACCATGTTAGAGACGGTTTTCAGTCAAGATTGTATTATTGTATGGAAGTCAATGGAGGACAATTTGAACATTTGATTGAAACACGCAAATTTGATGCTTTTGATTGTAAGCATGATAAAACAATTACATTTTTTTAAGGATGTGATTTTTTGAAGATTGTTTAAGTTTGAAAAAAAAGGGCTTAATAAACATTGTAAAAATAACCAAAATATTCAAGATGGCTCATTTGAGCTACAAAATTGATTTTTGGCGAAAATGGTTCATCAAATTTACGTTTTTCACACACCGTTAAAGATGCTCTCAAGTCCTTTCAAATGAAGTATCACTCAATCCCTCTCCCCTATCCAATTTTGAGGGGTTGAAGCGCCCCCTATTAAGGGGTTGCTCGTTCAAGCCTCAAAAATACGTCAAAAGATGTCCCCCAAACAAAATCATTCGGCGTGTTTCGGGAAATTTTTCAACTCACTATGGGATAAGAAATATACACGGGCTAGTAAATAAATCTTCTAGCAAATAAAAACTAATTGGAATTCCCCATTGGCAAGTCAAAGACGTTCGGTCTCTGACCAAGTACAATTCAACAGCGGCTAACGAAAGGCGTTAGGTTGTCATTTCGCTTTCCTCTTTTATGCGACAGAATATATCATCTCCACGTGGACTACCAATCGAGTTGAGACGAGTAGCGGTTAGAGAATAACGTGTTATTTATGCCTATGTAAAGACTATACCTGAAACTTATGAAGCCACTCTGTTAGTTGGGTCAATATTCTTCGCTAAACATGAGTATTTTATTTATTACAACTATTATTTTTTTTCAGGAATGTATACAATGCGTATGCTGGACGGCAACAATGCGATAAGTAATTTGAGCACTAGTGGTGGTGGTGGAGCTGCCACTGCCGGTGGAGCTGCCGCTGCTGGTACCACTACCATGTCCAGGAATGAAATGGACCGAATGGACACATCCAGTGACAGCGCTGTCAGTTCCATGGGGTCGGAAAGGGTGCCGTCGTTGTCCGATGGGGAATGGGGAGACGGCGGATCCGATTCTGGTCACACATCCGCAGAACATTATGTCACTGACTATCCCAAGTAAGTTTCCGTTCATTTCAAAATACTTTCATATAATTGCGAACTCTTTGATGTGACTTTGTGGTGTACAGCATGTTCGGAATACATATTCATTGGCCCGAATACATGTGTCAAGTTGTAAAACTGTTAGGTCTTTATGAATTATGTGTGGTATCTATGTGTAATAAATATCTGATTAAAAAAAGTAAATAAACTTCATCACCTATTTTGAAATTTGGAAATCTAGTTTATTAGTGGCCATTTAGCGGGAAATGAGAGAAATCGAAACTATTAAAAATACACAGATAATATGAATCAAAATTGAGTTTTCCCCTGTAGATAATTTTACCCTAGAAGAAAGCCAAGTGATGTTATTTTTAACAATTCATAGTACTCTGGCGGAAATGCCTCGGCCGCTACGCGTACCTGACCTGACCCCATGTGACTTCTACTGCGGGGCTATTTTAAAATGATGTTCATAAATTTAGACTTTTCTGGAATATTTAAAAGAAACCATCCTTCAGTTTACAGAAAAAAAATTCCAGGTTCTTATAAAAATAATTTTTTTCAATACCTTGAAGTTTCTGTAATTTTGAAGTATTTTTTTTTAATTGCCTGCATACCAGTGTCCACGTGACATATGGCAATATCAATTTTTAGGTTATCGAACATAACTAATCGATCGCAGATAATATTTTTCGTTAACCTTTTTTTTCTCATCTGGAGGTACATTCAATTTTCAAAATATCTACTTATTGTAATCACATTGGATATTGGTTGATAATAATACTTCATCTAACTATATATTTTGGATTTTGGGAATCAAAATAAAAATAATAACCCTCCTTCCTCAGAAGAAATATTCTGAATGCGGTCCTGGCCATAACCCGATAATAGGAGAGTTCCGTACAAGTAGCCAACTTGAATAAATCTTTCAAAATTCATCCTCTCCAATCGCAATGAGGGAGTTTCGTCCAAGTTTCTATATAGATATTTTTCACGAAAATCTTCAATATTTTGGATTTTCCTAGTTTCTGTAAAATTGTGTATGAAATTTGAAAACATATACCTACACAAGAACCAGTTTGCAATGTCAACGTTACTACTCCATGAGAGAATTTTGATGATTTTTTTTAATTGTGTTTGGTGTGATATTTGGTTAAGATTTACATTAGGAATTTTTATACAGTTGTAATTGTCTAACTAGAGAATAAATGGGAAAAATAAGAAAAAAATCAATGCAGACCCGGGCAGGACAGAGAGCTGATACTGCAATTGATTTCTACTTGCTTTTGTCAAATATTCCTACGATAACCCCGGTACCCACCAAGGAGACTAAAATTTAACAAGGAGGGTTTAATAAGCTCTAGCCAATCAGAATCTTGTAGCATCAACGCGTCACAGTGACGTACTTGGGTATGAGTACAGAGCCGAACTCGAACCAAGCAACAAAACTGTCAGCAGTAACTCTCATATACCAAAAGCTAGTCTGTCACTGTCTATAGAGAACGGCGGCCATGATACGTCCTACTACGTCACATTTCGTCACAAATGTTCTGTCATCTCTTTCTACTAGTGTCTCCATTGTCTTATGGGAATCAAACACTCCTTGTTAAATTTTAGTCTCCTTGGGTACCCACTACCCGTGAATCTAGTCTGCAGATAGTTACCTGTTTGATTAACATTTGCTAGTTATTACAGGGGGCATTGCAAAGTCTGTTCTTGTTGAAGTGCTATGGATCTCCATCAAGTAACAACCGAGTCAAAAACATAAGTTACTTTTTCTACTCAGATAACTAAATGATTAGAATAAAATCGACATAGTCGAAGTACCCTTCTCTCCAAATATTTCCACAAAGTGGAAAATATGAGGCAAAAATCTGACAGAAAACAACGACTTCCCTGGCTAATGCCACTACGATTATTGAACTACATCTGACAGATATTTGTGCAACGTTCTTCCAAGAAGACTCAATTGCACGTGCTTATTGTAGACAAACAAAAGATTATCCTCAATTTGGCTGGGGATGACCACCTGCAGACATGATTCGAGGTTGTTGCCTCTCATCAGTGCAAGGGTAGGTCCGACAACTTTGAGTTGTCTTGTCCCTGCCAAATGAGTTATAACTTATTGTTTATCTAATAATTCCCTACGGATGAAGCAGCGATTTACAGTAAAGTCAGTCGTAGCGCCACCCGCCAGTAAAATCAATCAAGACAGCAAAAACTCCCGGAGAGTACAAGAATTAGGTCAACGCTTATAGAAGCGAACCGTCAAAACAACAAGCGACCTCTCTCGTTTTTTCTAGGAGGATCAGAATATTCGTTCAAAGATAGAGTGCAGCATAAACCGTCTACACCTTTTCCAATTGTAGTTCAAAAAGCGTCAAGTTGATTTCAAAAAATATCAATTGTATTTCAAATTAGTCAATGTAATTTCAAAAAGTATTGAATGTATTTCAAAATTATCAATTCAATTCCAAAATGCGTCAATTGTATTTCAAATTAGTCAATTTAATTTCAAAATGTATCAAATGTATTTCAAAATTATCAATTGAATTTCAAATTAATCAATTTAATTTCAAAAAATTCCATTTCAATTTCAAAATCCATCATTTCAATTTCAAATGTAATCATTTTTATTTCAAAATCAGTCATCAACAATGTAATATGTTATATATGCTTATATAAGTTATTGTCCAACAGGCATATCTTCCAACGCTAAAGCCGGTCCGTGAAACGTCGACGAGTGTTGTACCGCACGAGCGCAATCACCTCCTGCAATCGTATTTTTGGCTTCGTCTACAATATTTTCCAAGTAAACCAATCTTTGTTCTATTACTCCAGGAGCAGATAGATCTGGAATTCTCATGGTATTCTTCACAAAGGTTTTTATCTTGGACCAAATTGTCTCTATCGGGTTTAACATTGGAGAGTACGGTGCTAATTTCAAGAGAGTAACTGCAGTGCCATTTAAGGCCGTTGCCAACCTAGCATGACATGGAGCATTATCGCAAACTATCACTAAATCAACAAGTTGATTTCCCCCGTTCTCCCATTGTTGCATGAGTTGTAGAATCCACTCATTAGCAGCACCTGCATTAAAAGAGCCACGACGGCGGTGCATTGCAACGACGCCTGCTGCCGAGATGCCTCCAATTAAATGAATATTTGGCCCCCTTGCGGCTGGAAGCAATTGTACTGCTCTATTACCAACCCGAGAGCGACCTCTACAACGACGACAAAATAAATTGAAGTTTGTTTCATCAATCCATACTATTTGTTTGCCATGTTGGATATAGTCATTGAGAGTACGAACATAATGTGCCCTCAACATTTTATTCTCATTGCTATTCATTGTAACAGGCTGCTTATGTACTTGTTTCAAAGTGAAAAGTCTACCCTCTAAGTAGTTACCCAAAGTGGAAAGGCAGATTCTCACATTGAACTCTCCTGACACTTTTTCTCTCAAACTTTTTAATGTCTGCGAACAATCTTCTTCGACCCATTCAATGATTCTGTCTACCTGCTGTTCCGAAAGAATCCTTGTTTTCTTTCCTCCTTTTTGGAACATGTGGTCCCGACCTGATTTGATCCATTCGTAGGCCGTGTGGAAATTAATATTTAATGTTGATGCCAATCTGACCCAATCCTCACCTTTATTTGCACAAGCAACAATTCTCTTCCTATCTGGATCTAAGTGCTTCTTGTAAATCTTTCTAGCATATGGTTCGTTACCCTCCAGGACGACCCTACATAAAGGGCATCTTGCATCCGCTGTGTTGATAATTACTTCTGAACAAGTTACGTGAAAAAAGTGATTGCAAAGAACTTTCAGCACGTTACCTCTCAACATTGAGATTCGGCAGATAGCACAATTGTCTTTCAAATTCATTCTCTCGAAGTCTCGAATTAAATAATTACAGGTATCAATAAATGAAGTCAAAATGACAGGAACCATAAGCGTTTCGATAACACAGGGTGAATGAAAATATCAACTAACACCCATCTAACATCTGCCCGTGCTTTTTCAGTTTTGAAATTCAAATGATGCATTATGAAATACATTTGATATTTTTTGAAATACAAATGACTATTTTGGAATTTGAAGTGTTAGTTTTTGAAATTGAATTGATAATTTTCAAATACAATTGATGCTTTTTGAAATCCAAATGACTAATTTGAAATACAATTGACGCATTTTGAAATTGAATTGATAATTTTGAAATACATCTGATGCTTTTTGAAATTAAATTGACTAATTTGAAATACAATTGATACTTTTTGAAATTCAAATGACTATTTGGAAATACAATTGACCGTTTTCGAACTAAAATTGGAAAAGGTGTAGTTTGAAATAGTGTGATATAAATCAGATAAATTGTTATATAAATTAACCAGTACTTATAGTTTGTGTGAAATAAATTAGTTAATACCGTTTAGACTTCATATTTACTACATTATTATAGTTCATTCATTGTCTAAAAAATTACGTATTATGTCAAAATCAACCTAAACTAAGTATAGAATAAGAAGCCCCAGTTCTTGAAACTCTTGAAAGAAAGCGGCTAATAAAGGATCTGTGATGTCTCGACTAAAAACCCGATTGGACAACTGCAAGGGTTACGGATGTTCTCGGTGCTGAGGTGTTATTGAAATACTTGATAATAAAACTATTAGCACACTCAGCTGAATTTATAATCTTGTTTACGTTGATTGTTGAATGTGGGTTGATTATTAATTGTTGGGCCTACAGATGTTAGAATTTCACAAGTCTTTTACTGTGACACCAGTTTCGCAAGAAATTTATTTGTTACTGTAGTCTGGATACAATTATCTAAATTACAGATAGATATATACAGGGTGATCTACAACCAATTACGAAAAATCATACACCGGAAAACGAAGTGAAATTTGTAAAGGACCCCGCAAACTCCTTATGGAATTTGGGTCCCGGTTGATTTTTTTGAATTTTTGGTATGATGTAGTCCATGTAATTCTCAACCAATGTTACCATTGCGCCAACCCAAAAATTTAACAGTTTTGCTGCTAGGGGGCGTTGAAATCACCCCTTGCGCAGATTAGACTATTTATTTTTGAACCCGGTAACAATATTTTCACTTTTTTCATTGTTGCTAATGTTGCACAATATTGTATTGTTTTATAAAAAAAATTCTTACCCCCTCCCCTTTTCCCCCCAACTCCTATTACGAAACGCAAAAAAAATATTTCTCGAGTGCCTTCAAATGTATCGTCGAATGTTTAAATATGCCTAAATAAGGGAAATAGCAGTTTTTTATGATTATCCCCCCACCCCGCAAATGACACAAAACGAAAAAATTTCGGTGGATTTTTCTGAATTTTTGATATGATGCAGTTCAAGTTATTTTGAATAGAAATAAATTGGGTGATAAACTTCAAAAATGAATAGTTTTGATGCTAAGGGGCGTTGAAATCATACCTTGCTCAGAATTCATTATTATAGGCGGAAATAATAGCTCTACGTATTTTAGTTTAGATTATGCTGATCAATTCTGTAATTTGTCATGAAATGAAAATCTAAAATCTCCCCCTTACCCCCTACCCTTAATTTAAAACAAGAAAAAATGTATTCCCGACTACTTGTAAGTGCTTTATCAAAATAAATGTTTTAATCAGCTCAAATTGAGGAAATCGTACAGTTGTTTAATATCACCTTTCCCTCCCTTCAGAAAAATATTGATGGAGTTTGCTGACTTCTTAGTAGGGCGTAGTTCATGATTTTTGAATATCAATCAATTGGGCGAATATCTTGAAAATAAATAAAAATTAGACATCCACAATTTGAATTTGAGGTGGTGCCTGAATTATTTTTTTTCGTGTTTTGAAATAGGGGTTAGGGGTAAGGGGGAGGTTTTAGATTTTCAATTTATGAAAGTTTACACAATTGTTCGGCATAAAATAAAACGAAAATACGTAGAGATATTGTTTCCGCCTATAATAATGAATATGTAGTCTATTCTGAGCAAGGTATGATTTCAACGCCCCGTAGCATCAAAACTGTTCATTTTTGGGGTTTGTCACCCGATTTATTTCTATTCAAAATAACTTGAACTGCATCATATCAAAAATTCAGTAAAATCCACCGAACTTTTTTCGTTTTGTGTCATTTGGGGGGTGGGGGGATAATCATAAAAAACTGCTATTTTCCTTATTTAGGCATATTTAAACATTCGACGATACATTTGAAGGAACTCGAGAAATATTTTTTTTGCGTTCCGTAATAGGAAATGGGGGAAAAAGGGGAGGGGGTAAGAATTTTTTTTATAAAACAGCACAATATTGTGCAACATTAGCAATAATGAAACAAGTGAAAATATTGTTACCGGGCTCAAAAATAAATAGTCTAATCTGCGCAAGGGGTGATTTCAACGCCCCCTAGCAGCAAAACTGCTAATTTTTTTGGGTTGGCGCAATGGTAACATTGGTTAAGAATTACATGGACTTCATCATACCAAAAATTCAAAAAAATCCACCGGGACCCAAATTCCATAAGGAGTTTGCGGGGTCCTTTGAACCAAACAATTACCTAAGAAGACAGAAATCTTTGCTAACGAACAGTCGTTACCGACCGATGATGAACCCTTTACTCCCATAAACACCTAACTATGTAGGCTTATTATGGCAAGAACCTGTCAGAAGTTGCACAAGTAGCTGTTAGATTTAATTCAATACCCGTCGTGGTCTTAGCCAGGGGAGTAGTTGTTTTCTGACAGGTTCTTGCCATAATAAGCCTACATAGTTAGGTGTTTATGGGAGTAAAGGGTTCATCATCGGTCGGTAACGACTGTTCGTTAGCAAACAATTACCTCTTGTTTGCGTTGAAAAGTACTACCCCTGGATGAAAACACGTGGACAGCCATAATAATAATAATAATAGGTAATTCGTTTAATCCAGTAAGACCATAATTACACAGCATTGGACATGTTAAAAAAAGAGATTATAAAATGGAATATAAACATCCATAATATATACATAAATACATACATATAAACATTTTTAAAATATATATAATACGAGGAACTGTAAAAAGATCCTGAAGACATCATATACCTAATGATAAAAAAATATAATGATAAAATATTTATTCCTTGAATGGACCGTAAAAAAAACATATAAGTACTGTAAAATATTAAAATAAACATATAAGACAAGTAGCCTTGTAAAACTATCACAATCATCACGAAACATTAAATATAACTATTTTCTACAAGAGTTCTCCAGATATTCGTTTATAGAATAAAAAGTTCCCTCCAACAAATATTTTTTTACTTTCAGTTTGAACAAAGGAAGTTCTGAAATATGTCTTATGGCTGACAGTAAACAATTGAAGAACCTTGTGCCTGCTGCAGAAGGTGACTTTCGAAACATCGAATTTCGGTGTTGTTGTACTTTTAGTAGGTTTCCATCAAAGAGAGTAAACTAACAGTAGGATTTAATAAGCTCTAGCCAATCAGAATCTTGTAGCATTGACGCATCATAGTGACGTACTTGGACATGAGTACAGAGTCGAACTCGAACCTAGAAACAAAACTGTCAAGAGTGCGGAGTGCGCTAGTCCGTCACAGTCTATGGAGAATGGTGGCCATGACATGCCCAACTACGTCATATTTCGTCACAAATGTTCTTTCATCTCTTTCTATTAGTGCCCCAATTGTCTTATGGGGATTAGACTCTCCTAGTAAAATAACGTTTAGTTTCCTTGGGTTTCCATTTCTAGTCGGATATATGTGACACTTTGAATTAGTTTTTAACCTGTATTCGTGTTTTTTCGCATAGAGTCGACAACTGTAAATGTATATGGAGGGTAATGTTGAAATATTTTTTTCTTTGAAAATAGGTCTATACAGGAATTTGTGTAACCAAGACCATATATAACGCGAATAATACTACAAAATCTCTTTCTATATTTGTTCCATCACCTCACGAGTACCTACATTATAAGAAAGGACTGAATTGACCATTGCATAGACATCCTTCAAACAGTTTTCATCCAAAACCTTTTTTAATTGTAGCAATGCGTAGAAACTGCAGTTTAATCTTTTGCATGCATAGTATATGAAACTTCCAACTAAGTCCAGAATCTGGGTGTAATCCTAAAAATTTAGTTAGTAGTCTCTGATGGACATATTGTCGTTTTGGTAATTTCAATATTCACAGGTTCGTATGTATATTTCCGGTCAAAAAATTGAATCAAAACTGTCTTCTCTGGATTGACTATAAGCCTGTTTCTGCGACACCAGTCTGTAAATTGTTCACTTATAATAATGAGTTTAGTTCGAAGTTCCACATGACTATCGGCTTCTTGTGAAATTGAAGTATCATCGGCAAATAGTGATATCGAGCCTATACGCAAATATTGTGGGAGATCATTTATGTAAAGTAAAAATATGAATGGCCCTAGAACTGAGCCCTGTGGAATTCCTATGTTCACCTCACACATATCAGAATCAGTATTGTCCCATCTTACAAATTATGTCCTATATTTCATAATGAAGAGTAGCCATGCTAGAAATTTTCCACGAGTACCTATTGTGTATAATTTATTAGCGAGTAAATCAAAGTCTATGGAATCGAAGGCTTCAGCTAGGTCGAAAAAAAAGTGCAGCTACAAACTTTCCTTCATCGACACCACTATAAATAGTTTTTAAGAAAGCTGCAGTAGCACTTTCCGTCGATCTCCCTGGGCAGATTCCATTTTGATACTCGCTGGTAATATTGTTTTTTTACCAAAAAGGGAAATACTTTATTGTAAATACACCTTTCACAGGTCGATAATTTGCAGTGTCAAGAGTAACGGAATTATTTTTCCTATTTTCAACAAGTCTGTACGCATTAAAGTCTTTGTATTCATATTATTGGTGTCCAATTATACAGTGTGTCCCACTTAACATGCTCACATGGGTATCTTTTTAATGGTAAGAGATACGAGGTCGGTTAAATAACACCAAATGTGCAGTTTATCAAGGCCAACTATAATGTGAAAAAATATTTTGATAAAATCTATTCGTTTTTGTTTTATACACAAATAACAGATTTTGATCATTTTCATGTCTCTTGCACTTCTAGCGGTCCTAATAACTTGAAATTCGGCAGATGTTCATAATTCCGGTGACAATGCACTATGGAATTTTTTTTGAAATAAAAAATAAAAAATGGCGGCTCCTCCAATATGGCGGACGAGATTTGTGATTATGGTCCAATTCCATTCAAAATTGGTATGTGGGGGTTTTTGAGGTCGGAGATCATGATTTTTCTGTTAAAATTTATAAATTCAAGATGGCGACTTCAAAATAGTTCTTGTTTTTGTATCAACAAAAAGCTATTACTGTGACATATCATCTGTAAGAGAAAAAAAAGTTATTCATAACTAAGTCATAGTGAGCTATGACCTACATTTGAAAAATAAAAGTTGGTGCTGATATCTCAAATTCTAGAAGAGTTGGTGTGAATTTCATATTTTTTTCGAAATCTCATTAAAAAACTGCCATACGAATGTGAAATTCCTATTCAAATATTTTCATAAATAAAGAAGTTACGGACGAGACATGAAAATGATCAAAATCTGTTTTTTGCGCATAAAACAAAAACGAATAGATTTTATCAAAATATTTTTTCACATTATAGTTGGCCTTGAAAAACTCCACATTTGGTGTCATTTAACCGACCTCGTATCTCTCACCATTAAAAAGATACCCATGGCGAGCATGGTAAGTGGGACACACTGTAGTTTTAACCGCATAGAAGTCGAAGAAGTATTCAAAAAATACCCACAACATCTAGGCCCTTCAACTTCCGCGCTTTTTGCGAAGTGTTCGGAATCGAAGCCCTACGCACGAGAGTCCCCCACATGAATCGTAATATTCAAATCCCTACAACTTCTAAGCCCTTCAACTTCCGAGCCCTTCAACTTCCGAGCCCTTCAACTTCCGAGCCCTACAACTTCCGAGCTCCTCAACTTCCGAGCTGCTCAACTTCCAGCCCTAACTTGTTTTATTTATAATCTTTGCGTACCATCTTTTAAAATGTATTGAATTTAATTAACTAAATGAAATTTGAATTTGCTTGTAACCAGTCATCACCTATGTATTTTTGTATGCAGCAAAATGAGGCCATACGACTACAGCTATTCCAGTCGGCAGCTGAACAACGGCATAGGGAACTCCGACAACGCGCGCATGCCACCCGTTGCCCAGAAGAAACACCAAATGTACGGCAAGCGGTACTTCCAAGAGCACAACTCCGCTAGCGCTTCCCACCAACCCACGACACCGCTGAAGTACGAGTACCGCGAACCCAGCACACCCTCCTACATCCCCAACGCATCCGAGGGTGCCGTGGGCCCCAAAATACCCGAGATGAAGTACTCGTGTTCGATGGAGTTCGGCATGCAGAACCACCTGGCGAGGAATCCCGTCGACCACATCCAGCACAACCACAGCTATCACCTCCCCGCTGAGAATTCTGGTGTGATGCAAAGGCCCATTTCCAGGGATAAGGTGAAAGCGGCCCGCAAGTCTGAAGACGAACACCTGACGAGAGACGAGAAGAGGGCCAGAGCTCTGAACGTTCCCATTACAGTCGACGACATTATCAACTTGCCCATGGACGAGTTCAATGAGCGTCTCTCCAAGTACGACCTTAGCGAAAGCCAGCTGAGCCTGATCAGAGACATCAGGAGGAGGGGGAAGAACAAGGTGGCCGCTCAGAATTGCCGGAAGCGCAAGCTGGATCAGATCCTGAGTTTGGCAGATGAAGTGAAAGAGATGAAGGACAGGAAGATGAGGCTGATCAATGATCATGAGTATTCCACCAACGAGTGCAAACGGATGAGGGATAAGTACCAGCAGCTGTACAGGCATGTTTTTCAGGTGAGAACTCTTATCTTTTATATCTTCCCAGATTCGCGAACTCACTAGTGTGTATACCCGATGTCAGATTTAGCTGTCCAAGATGTGGTAGCGATGTTCTAGAATGTGTCCTCCCTCCTGACGGTGTAATACTTCACCTAGGGTGGTTGGGTGTGAGTGAATCTTGGGTTCTAGCCAACCCTAGGAGGTATTTTTAGATATTTAATTACGCAGTTCATGATGTTAGGTTAAATTTCACTAGTTACCAGTGTAATCTATCATTTGAATACAATACCTGGAAGTATCTTTTATCTCCCTGGCTGCTTGTAGTTTCACTGCATTGACTCTAAAGGTTCTCTCAGGACGGAGCCTTTGAAACCACTTGATTCATTAATACTTGAAAAGTATTCAAAATAAATAAAAGGCACCACGCCGATTTTGGGTTATTTGTGTTATTATAACCGAGCTAAAATAATGTCACTGGTTAGGGGATACCAGCCATTGGTTTGATTAAGGGTTAATGGCTCTTTTTGGCTCTTATTGTCCAAAAATGCTTAGATCCGGCCGTCTGCATTAGGAGATGGCTACACTAACTCTCTAATAGGGATCTTAGAAGGTAGTTGGACGTTCAAAATAATAAACCTTCGATTAAATTAACAGATTTAATGAATAAAATAAAATTACGGACAGTATTTAAACGAGGAATATCGTAAACGTGTAAAACATTTAACATATGAAAATAACTCGATTCGTAAAGGGAAATAAATCCCAATGTAGATTTCATCGAAAGATGTCGTACACTCCGCATTTGTAAATAAGCGAAAATATTATCGGTTTGTTAAATAGAATGGTCACCCTCTCATAAAGAAAATCAAAGCTCGCTTTACTGTTATGAAACTGTTTCTAAAAGCAGGCAACTCACCAAAATTATATTCCAATTGTCTTTGTCCTTCAGTTTCCTCTCACAGTTGGAAACACGACTCGCAAATTCGATGTTGTTAGCTCTAGATACACTTTCCAAACACATTCGGTGATCCAAACTATCATCGCTTTGAAACACATTAAACACGCCCTTAGTTTCGAGCGAAAGTATTATTATCCTTTCAATATTACTGAACAAATAAAATGTCAAACATTATATTGAGCAACTAACTGTGATACGGTTAAACATCCCTTCCCCTTATTTCCAATGAAACGATTACTGTTGTGCATTATTAGTTTACCAAGAAAAATGCTCAAAACACATATTGAAATTAAAAACGGTAATATGAATACAAAAAAAAACCGTCGGCCCAACAGAATATTACTCTCGTTTAGTGCACCCCCTCGGGGGGGGGGGGTACCGAGACCAGCCTCCGAACCGGCCGTCTGTACTTTTCCAAAACCCGTCACCGAATCTCTAAAATTCGTTCCCAGCAACTTTCGATATAATTCCGATCTAAGCGTAATTATTTAAGAATCGGCAAAAGCCATATAAGTTATATTCGAGACAAAGTGTAAATTTAAGCAGCAAATACAGTTTTACTGTCCGCGTCTCCCAACAAAGTAACCATTCATTACTATCAATATTTGATATTGTTTAGTCTAAATTAGTTGAGAGGTACGAACTCCCACGATAGAGGTCTGGACTCGAGCAAAATAGCCGCTAAATAAAACATAAATAGAAATATGATTTTCTTAACCTAATGACCGTGGTATACAGAGTATACCATAATTTAATAACAGTGTCCACTGTTACGTTGGCGTTCTAGTTTGTCTTCAAAGTTGGTGGCCCTCAATGTGTTAGCGTGTGCTGGCGTTCCTTGAAGACAACGTTCTTTTTGGTCCTCAAATTCAGTCTCCCTCAATGTTTCAAACCCAAGCAAGAAAGATGACGAATCAGACTGGGTAATAGACCATTTTAATGCCTCTGAATACCCTTTTATCCTAACTGTCAAGTCAAATATTTATTAATCCATTAAAACGAGCTTACAAAAGCAATTGGACAAGTCAGTATCAGGTACATATCAAATACAAATATACAACAAAACACATTCAGAACTAACAAAAAAGTATTAAAACAATCGAGTGACTAAACAAAACAGCAATGCACATACAATGTACATATTTAAAAAATTACATAACAAAAACATTTATAACTAACAAAATGCATTAAAACAATCTGAGTTAGTACAAAGCAAAAAATACAAAACATTTTATTAATGTTGGTAAGAAAAAAACTCATCGATTGTGTAGGGGCTAATTTGAAAAAGTAACTGTTTTATTTCATATTTGAATTCTTGTTCCTTGGTAATATTTTTAAAAAACTCCGGAAGTGCATTATGTTGTCTCGCCCTGTCTCAGAGGAAGCAAATTAAAATAATCATTGATAATTCAATTTTGAGTGGTTTGATTGATTTGCGAGTATTTTGCGTTTTTCCGCACTCAAAATTATGCAACAAATTACTGTGACCTCGAATTAATTACTTTCTCGACATCGCACGAGTAGGCAAATTCAGAATCAAGTTTCAATATTAGTTTCTAATCATCAGTTGAATTTGCAAGAATGTTGTATTATCTCTAAGAATGAAAAACATGTATTTTTTTTGAAAACACAATTTTTTAGTGTAAAGGAAAAAATGGTAAACAAAAGGATATTTTCTTTATTAAAACGATCAATAAACGTTTTCAGCTAGGTCTAATAGTAATAATAACACATGGTCCTTCTTTCACCTTGATAACTTTGTACTGGCCATGGCAGAATAGCCCTGGCTGGTGAGGTCGAGAAAGAAGGCAAAATTACTTTGCATAATTAATCTCAGAAGGTAAAAGCCAAAAAAGTAATAGGAAATAGGAAAAAACCTTTTTTTCCATTTGGTGTAGTACTAATGTCAAAAAGTTAGTTGGTGTTGACAACAACTTCACATATTCCTAAAGAGCATACACATTCTCTGAAAATTTCCTTATGGCATTTTTCCTTATTCTTAACTTATTGTGAAATTACCGAAACGAATCTCGAATAACCACGGTTTTTTGTCATTTTCCACTTCCAGATCCACTTTGCAATCATCAGCAGGATTTTTTTCACATTCTCTGAACATTTCCATATGAAACTTTTCCTTATTCTCGACTTACAATGAAATTAACGAATCTCTAATATTCGCTTTTTTAATATTTTCTCTTTCCGTACCGACTAGGATTATAAATATCTTATTTTCCGAATAAGAATACATTTTTACTTCTTCCCTGAAAATTTCCAGGCACTTTTTTTATTCTCGACTTATAATCAAGTTTCTAAAACCCCCAAATAGCAAGAGATTTTTTACCACATCGTCTAACTGATAAAATTAATAGTCTCGCATTGAAGGTCATAATGTATAACTGGGTTGGAAATTTGAAAGATTCAGTTTTGAAATTTTAGAAAATATCCCTTTTTCAAAGAAACAAACGCCAAACTATTTACAAAAATTGAGAATTAATATAGGAATATATTATAAGAATATTACGTATTCATTCCTCACATGCAGAAAAAAAAATAGATGTATAACATAATAGGTATGGTATAAAATGAATAAATACATTATTCTGATACCAAAGTCCGAGGTTTTTTCAATAATTCTCGATTGAAAGAACTTCATTATCCATGTTGATATCCAACTGAATAATTAAAATAATACTCCCTCATAAACATTCGAAGAGTACCCAAAGGCATAGCCTGGGCGGGTAGAGGACGGCTATTATTATTATTTGCCTTGGCGCTCTGGGGCGACTTACTGATTTTTTGGTGGCATATTCACATTTCATCTGTAGGAAAACCCGGAAAACCTACAGCGCCACCTCAAACTCTCTTATGTCCAAATAAGATAACCTTTGATTTTCTTCTGCTGAGTCTTAGATTGTGAGCACAATATATATCATACAAAGAGTTCAAGTTATTATTTATGTGTCTTGTTACTGAGGCGGATTAGAAGTTGTGAATGAGAAATATATCTGCGTATCATCTGCATAGTGCTGGATTGTACAATTACTTGTGAAATTATGGAAATCAGATATATACTAGGAGAATAGCAACGGGCCTAGCATTGATCCTTGTAGTACTCCGAAGGTTACAGGTGATACTTCCAATTTCTTCCCATTTGAGATAACTCTTTATGTTCGATTCTCAAGGTAATCATAAAAAAAAGAGACTGCGCTTTGCGAAAATCCGAAAGAATGAAATTTTCGACCGAGTATGTCTTGGTCAAGGGTATCAAATACTTCACTATAATCCAAAAGCCTTAGACAAGTGGTTTTCTTAATGTCCAATGTGCGATTTAAAAATTGCAATTAAATACACTGACGATATTTTTTTCGCATTGTTAAAATATGTTTCTTGAATGAAGACTTTGTTTCAGAACTTGAGAGATGCCGATGGGAACCAGTACTCTCCGTACCAGTACAGCTTGCAGGCCTCGGCCGACGGGACAATTCTGATGGTTCCTCGGTCAAATTCGAGCCTGTCGAATCCTGAGCAGAAAGATCCACCTCACAGTCGCAAGGAGTAGAAACGTCACCATTTTCAGAGATCGTGTAGATAAAACTTGCTCAACATTTTTATTTCATTATTCACTTTGCTGAAGTAATGATTTTTTTCTATTGTTTGTACTTACCAAAAGTCTTACTCACCAATTTTTCCGCAGAAATTTCGCAGGGTGGAACTTTGCATTGTTTTGTTAATTGTTGATGTATTTGCATTTATAACTGATCTCGTTTTTGAGTAGAATTCAATTGGATTAATATTCGGTTTTTTTGGTCATTGAAATTGGGGAAATTCGTTAGTGAGCTTTGAAGGTAATGCATTTTTACCCTGTTTTATTTTCAGATGATGTGGTGTCAGATTTAATTTGTCCAAAATAATGGTTGGGTAGAACTAGAAGAGTTTGGTACTGACTCGTGTGGTAGTTGTACATTTCATATGCATGGAAATAACCACGCAAATATTAAGAATGGCAACAGGGAAAACACTGTGGTGTAATTGTTTATATATTGTAATGTTATTTCCTTCATCATATTTCAGTATATGCCACTTACTGATTGATGAAGAAATATTTTCACTGTTGCCAAGTCTATTTAGGTCCTTAGGATAAATAATAAACATGTGAGTGGCCAGCTGGTCTATTCTAGACTCTTCACATACGTTACCAGATTAAAAAACTTCTGCTTCTCCAACTGCAATTTTGTTATCAAGGTTTGTGTAGAAAATCGAAAGTTTGATATTTATTTTTACTCCCAAATTTTGTACACATTCAGAAATATTTATTTTTTCTCTGTAGACAGGGAACAAGTATTTCACCACACATACCCTAGCTACGAAAATTCGAACAAGTTCGAATGTTTTGCCATCCCCAGCCAAATTAAGGATAATATTTTGCTTGTCTACAATAAGCACTTGCAATTGAGTCTTCTTTGAAGAACGTTGCACAAATATCTGTCAGATGTAGTTCAATATCTGTCGTGGCATTAGCCAGGGAAGTAGTTGTTTTCTGTCAGATTTCTGCCTCATATTTTCCCTTTTTTTGGAAATATTTGGAGAGAAAGGTACTTCGACTCTGTCGATTTTATTCTTATCACCCTAGGTAGCATAGTGGCGTCCAAATGAAGTCCTAATTTGGTCGAAAATTGACCAAACTGACGTAGAGATGACGTTTGCAAGACTCTGTAAAGACGTCAAAATGTCACAGCCAAAAGACGCCATTAATGGGACGTCTTTTGACGTCATTTATGGGACGCCTCTTCGAATTCTGGAGAATGACCTAAGTGAGACCAATTTATAAGCCTTACGCGTTCATTAGAAGTTAGTCGTAAAACCAATAAAAACCTCTTTTATCTATAAATTTATGTAAAATGTAAATAATGAAGAGGAAACCAAATATATCAGTGTCACTTTTGAGATTATGTTGGTGATATCACATGTTGATCTGTGGTTTCTGTCTTCCATTTGAGAGACACAACTTAAGTCCATGATGTTATGTAGAAACACACATTCTGAAACTAAATTTCCTGAGGACGTAAAATTATAATAACAAACTTGACTTCGTAGGGACGTCGTTTTGACTTCCAGTGATAATTATTATGACGTCATTTGTGGTTCCATTTTGGTCCTCGACATCGAAGATCAAAAGTGACTCGAATAAGACGTCATTACGACGTCATTTGAGTAACCTTGCTACCTGGGACATTAGTTGTTGGTTTGCGCTACCAAACCAACTGGACACATTTTTAGACATATAGTCTTTATGAATAACATCTGATTCAAAATTTTCCACAAAACCAAAGTTAAACCGTTGCCATTGGAGAGGAACAAGTTTTTGAAGGTTTTATTCAAATTGGCAACTGTTTTATGGCCATTTATTTGCAGCTCTCAGCTTGAAACGTACCACCGTACGTTTTTATGCGGTAGATCAGCTTGTTCTTCTTCTTGTTTCATTGGCCTTGGCTAAAACGGCTATTTGTTCATTCGGGTAGCTAGATGGGTGGGTTGAACTAAACTGGGGTCAGTTGCTGAGGAAATTGGTATGTCATTTGCTAATCCCTAGCAACTGAAGCGAGTTAACTTAATTTTATACAGCCCGCCCTATGTATATAAATGGCTTGTTTCCATTGGATGATTAGCCACCGTTTGCGTGGTTGTATCTTTGGACAAATGAAATGTAAAACGCCACCATAAGAATAGATCTTACAGAAGTTCTGTACGCTAATCCTGCTAATCTCAACAGAATGTTGTTGTCGTGGCGCTTTGGGAATTTCATTTCGAGTAAGGTTTATTGTTATGAATTGCACGGTACTTCCAAAAAAATCATTTATCGACAGATTATAAACAATATATATTTTTATAACACATAATCAGGTGATGAATATGCCTTTTCATAACAGTTTAGTGTACATATTATATTATTTAAGGTAGATGTTTCTAGGTTGATTGTGTCTGACTGAATCGGTGTTGGAAATGGCTTTTTTCTTCATGTGGCCTGATGAATAAAATGTGGTTGAAGCTTTCCCTGTCGTTCCGAATCCCAAATAATAATATATAACTCTCCAGAAACGAATTCCTAACCTCATTGAAAAGATGTTGTTCGCCTTACGTTATTTGTCAGGCTCAATTCTATACATAGCTTGAACTAGTGGAGTCAGAACCGGTATTGTCTATTTAAGGAGCGCATGTGATTTATAGTTATTCATCAATTTCTATTAATTACGTAGTAACCGTACTTTTATTTGGTACGTAGATGTATCAAAATTATATTGAAGTAGGCTAATATTTTTTATGAACGTTATAGGTTTTGTACATTGTATAGTGTAAGTAGATAAATAAACCCATCCTAAATGTAAAACACTTATTATTGGCTTTGAAAGAACACTTTTTTTAGGGTCCTGCTGGACACGAAACAAATGTATTCAAGTTCTTACCCTACTTACCAAACACACATGGTATCAATCTTGGACTTTTCGGTTCTGTTTTGGGTGAAATATCCTAGAAAGTTACGACACAGGGCAACAGGCATCGGATTTTCCAGGGTCATTTAGCCACAACAATAACTAATCTGTGTATCCTTTTATGAAAAGGGCTTGTCCAGCTCTTGCGTGCAAGTGGTCGATGATAGATATTTTGGAGCGAGATTCTCATCTCCCAAAACGTATCGAGATTTTAAGATGTTTTCTTTACTAGTTCTATGTAAGAATATATAGTTTCTACGTCTATAAATACATAAGAATCCTGTCCACACAACTTTTAAACATTAAGGACATGGAAAAATAATTTTTTTCGTTGTTTAAAATCGTTCCATGATTTGAAATGATATAAATGTATCCTTCGACGTCTATCAATATCAAGAGAGGAATCCTGTCCATGGAACTTAAATGAGAGGTGAAGGGGGAAATTATTCGTTTCATGGTGTGAAATTATTCAATATATTGGAATAACATAAAGTGCTGTTAAGCGGCTGTAACTGTATTTTCGAATTCTCACCCTGTTAAGATGAAGAATCCTACATTCTTCATTAATCAAAAATACAAGCACGCAGTATAATAAAGGCTCGTTCATACCATTGCGAATATTCGCAATCGTTTAGCGAATCGATTCGTACGGCGAAAAAAATGCTGTAAATGATGAATCATCATGTTCTTTGGTAATGTATATAACCCCAAATACTGAAAAATTACATATTATGTATCACCGCAATTTATTCGACGTTTGAATGGAATGGCAAAAAATATATTCGCAATGATATGAACGAGTCTTTATACTGCGTGCTTGTATTTTTGAAAAATGAAGACTAGGATTCATCAGCTTCACATTTTAACCCGTTGGGAATTCAAAAATACAGTTACAATCGCTTTACACTTTAACACGAAAACCGAAGCACAACTTGTGATGATAATAATAATTTATTCATTGGTAGTGAATCTATCAGAGCTTAGGGTAAGAGCCTGACAGTAACATTCCTGAGAAAGAAATTGTTCATTAAAATCATTGTGACTCACTATTTTAATGAGAGTTAAGATTCAGACATGGTCTTGCTAGATTTTTAATGAACCACCAGTGCGGCAGACATTTTCAAAGGAGATGTGGCGACTATCGAAGTACTCGTCTCTAGTGATTTGGTGACTGTAATGTTTGCTTTTATTTTTGTCCAATGGTAAAATTATTGGTTGAGAACTCATGTCTTCTGGGTTTGGTCAGATCAAAACCCTTTCACAGCTTATAGCAAATATACAGAGAAATGTGTAGAAATGCGAAAACTTGCTACCACTCGTCCAGCATATGAATAGCTTAGTTGAAAAGTATGCAATGACGTTATTGACTGAATTTCTCTATTATTTCTCGTGTTCCTCTATGGCTAACTAGATGGCACTAAAGTAAATCAGAAATTATTTTGAAATGAATTACATCATTGTTTCATGAATTAGACAATGATTGTTTATTTCTCTATAAACACTGATTACATCTATCCAGCAAATATATAGTGAATCTCAAAACTATTCAATCGAGTATTACAATAAGCAGCCAAATATTTAACTGTTGTTCATAAAATGATGGCATTAAGCATTAATACCATTAAATTATTTAATATCTGCAAACACATTCTCTATTGTCATTTTTTGACTGGTGACCTAAGCAAACTAAAACAGGAGTCCCTAACAAACGCCACACTGTTTTTCGTGAAAAAATAGTGAAAACAAAGTAAATTTTTGAAAAACTCGTTTTTTGAAAAGAATTTCACTATTCTGCAGTTCAGCATCGTTCTTAGATCATCCTTGGCGAATATGGAGGCTCTAGGAAAAAGTTGATTTTGAGGCATTTTCAAAAACTTTTTCCAACAAATTTCACTCATCAGATTGGCCACAAATTTGTCTCACGGGTGGAGCTTATACTGCAGAAACTAGAAATGTCATCAGTTTCACTCAATTCGACATATAATAATCTGGGATTTGAAAAAAAAAAGATGTGGATAATTGACTCTGTGCGCCATCTCATAGACGGAGTACAAATTTCAAAGTGGCCCGTTGCCATTACAGGTTTCTAGCTTGTAGCGCTTTTAGTCCATCACAACTTCATCCCTCCTCTTAGAGATGGCGGGATGGCAAATACTACAATTGATTTTTCCTCTTACAAAATTTTCAAGCTGGGAATTGCTGCAAAGAATTCCTCTAAAGAATGTCCTTATCATTGTCTAAAGAAGTATTAGCCAATGTCCTTATCCTGAGACCTGAACATGTCATAAATACTACCCGTTACGCTCTATTTGCCATAGCATTGTTTGAAAAGAATAAACAATTGCTATTGTTTTTAAACATTGAGAATTTTTTTGAGTCGATTTTTCAAAATCTCGTTTTTTGAAATTTCACCATTCAGCAGTTCAGCATCGTGCCTAGATCGTCCATAACGAATATGGAGGTTCTAAGAAAAAGTTGATCTTTGGGCCTTCATTTTCCATTTTTTCGTTGAAAATTCAAAAAATAGATTTGAGTCAGAATGGGCCATCAGAAGTTTCTCAAACATTAGAATCCAGTACTACAATCGGTTTTGGTCCATATCTCATGGTTTTCGAGATATTAGAATTTTCATATGAAAAAGACAAAAAAAAAATAGAAAAATCGAAATTTGAGAAGGATTTCACTTTTCTGCTGAAGAGCACGGTTTCCAAGTCATCCATAGCGAATATGACGGCTCTAGGAAAAAATTGATTTTTAGGCCTTTTCAAAAACCAAGGTCAACATTTTTCAACATAGTTTTTGAATAATCTGTGATTTGGTTGCAGAATGTCAAATCATTGTTTATATAGAAGATAGTCAACCTTATGGGATTATAATTGGATCAAGATGGATGCGACATGTAGATGGCGATAGTGAGCTCGCATCCAAGTCATGTCGAAACTTCAGTGATCTGGCCTCCAAGTCATGTCGTAACTTGATTAAAACAATGGAAAAGCATTAAAATCAGGGTTTTTGAAGAAACCTGCATTAAAATGACGTCAAATATTCATGTTTGTAACTAATCACGCTAGATGACACTCGCGTTTTTGTCCAATACCTTTTCCACAGGCATTGACTATGTTCTATTTAAACAATGGTCAAATTGACTGTGCGCGCCATCTCACAGACGGTAGACAAAACTCTTCCAATTACAGGTTTCTAGCTTGCAGCGCTTTTAGTCCATCACACTTAGTCGCTCCTCTAAGAGATGGCAGCAAGGCAAAATCACAATTCATTTTTACACCTTCAAAAATGTTCAAGCTGGGAATTGCGGAATAGTGAATCCGCTGTTCAGCATCGTTCCCAGATCATCCATAGCGAATATGGAGGCTCTAGGATAAAGTTGATTTTTTGGCCTTCAAAAAAAAACAAGCTAACCCCTTAGTTCATTTTTCGACGAAAATTCAAAAAATTGATTTGCTTCGAAATGAACCAACAGGAAGATCCCAAGCAGCAGAATCCAGAACTGCAATCAGTTTTGATCCATCTCTTATGGTTTCCGGGTTATCGCAATTCTCACATGAAAAAGACGCAATATTTGAAAAATCGAAATTTGAAAGGGATTTCACAATTCCGCTGTTCAGCATCGTTCCTAGATCACTTCTAGCGAATATGGAGGCTCTAGGAAAAAGTTGATTTTTAAGCCTTCAAAAAACACAAGTTTAACCCCTTTGTTATTTTTTCGGTTCAGTAGCTGAAGTAGTGTAGCATAAAATGTAATTACTCTTTTCATGTCCTACACTTAGCACAAATTGATTTGATTCAAAAGAACAACTCGACTAGCAGAATTCAGATACGCAGGCGTATTCAGGTATATCAGTGTTTACGTGAAAAACAAATTTCAGTAAACGATTTGAAATAATACATCTGCACAATCTATCATTCAAGAGCCGAACTGTATAAGTACAGCAGGTTACTTTTCTATCAGTGTTCAACAGCGATCACTAGATGGCGCCACAATTTTAGAAAAATATGTTGAAACTCCAAACGTCGAGAACTGAAAACAAACCAAGATGAGGAAAATTCTGGATACCTGTACTGGTACTTGGCTGCATCATGTTGAGAGAATAAAAAAACCAGACACTGGACAAAAATAGAAATTTTATTCCTCACCTAGGTCATTCATGTAAATAACTTCATAGGTACATATTAATTAATAAATAATATGTCAAATTTACGTCAATAAAAATTACAATAGAGTTAATTGACAATAACATTTACAAAAATCACAAACGAATTTCTGAATATAATAAATAGAGCATAGGTATTTGATAGTTGTATAAGGCACTATATCCAGAAACATAACAATAACAGGCGATATTCTTGGTATCATTTGATGGATGATCGAAGGCTGCCCTCCCAAGCATCTTGTTCGTTTTTCTTGAGTAGCTTCTTCATCTCTATAAAAATAAGGTTTTTTCCATTTCCAGTCACGTATTGGTTCCATTTTTCAATTGAGAATGTTTCTCTTTACAAAAAGGTCATAAAATTTCAGCAAATAAAGGCTCTCGATAAAACATTATAAAATACTGTTACTTTGATGCCCACAAGATGAAGTTGTAGGGAAAAAACACAGTGGCACGGAGAAGTAGATTTATTTCTGAATATCAGACCCGTTCACATTTTAGTGAAGATAAAGGAGAATTTCTTAACCCAACAATTTTTTAGCTCATTACAGTTCCGAAAAGACCAGTTGTGATGTAATGCACTGATTTGATGAGTGTTTTTTTGGTTGAAAAATATTTCTAATTGGCGTTTTTGAAAAAGTTCCAAATATGCACCAATTTGTTCTATTAATTTTAATTTTAAAAGGGCTTTTCAATTCATAAAATTTGTGCAGCTAGAACAAGAATCAGAATAATCAATCCCAAAAAAATAAAACAAGTTGCAAAACTCCGATATATGAAAACACCTTACCTCTAGCAGCTTTCAGGTCATCCCTTTCCCTAGCGCTCCTTTCTTTGCTAATACTATTCTTTTGTCCAAGATGAGACGTAATCAGTCGTCTGGCAGTTTGTAGATTAGTAGGTGGCCTTTTCATTGCGGGTTTTAAGTCGCTTTGATAGGCCGTCGCAAGAGACACTCTGCTAGCTGCTGACATAGGCCGAACTTTAATCAGGGAGCTACTCAACTTCACAGCTTTTTGTGCTAAAAACAAAGATAAACAATACGACGTTATATCAGTTTTGTCTGATCAGTTATTCAGTAACATAGGGATTCCCCAAGGATCAGTTTTAGGGCAGATCCTTTTTATTTTCTATATCAATGAGTTGCCATGATTTGCAAAAGTCATTCACTTGTCTGTATGCTGATGATTCTTCCCTCCTATTTAAATCAAAAGAGCTGCTTGAATTGCAACAAAATAACAAACTTGATCTGGATAGCTTGCAAAATTGGTTCAATAAAAACTCATTATTTTTAAATGCCTTCATAACGAAAGCAGTAGCTTTTCATACTGCCCAAAATACTAACTCGGTGGATGTTAATATTGGAATATCCGGTGATGAGATAGAAATATATTTCTAGGGCTTTTTCTAGACAGTTATCTCAATTTCCATCAGCACTGCTATGATGTATTTAAAATACTCAATAAGCATTGTTACCTTGCTAAGAAATCTGAAAAGAATTCTAGACAACTCTGGCCTGTTTTTATACTACCTCGGACAGATACAATCAAGAATTAACTATGGGCTCATTGTTTGGGGTAATTTTCCACCTGCAGGCAGTGTTTTTGTTACTCAAAGAATCATTAGAAGAATCATTGCAAAAGCATCATAGAATATTATTCAAAACTTTTATTATTTTGCATCTTTCAGGTCTCTATATTCTGGAACTTCTGTTGCCTTCCATAAAAATAAAGAAGTTTTTAAACAGAACACACAATTACTTTTTGAGATTAGCCCCTATACCTACATCAGTAAAATGTTTTGTATTTCTTCTTTTTCTTATAACATTGCTGCTTTTGGTCACTCACTTGAATGTTTCATTACTTTTTTATTATTTATGAATGTGTTTGTTATATATTTGTACTATTTTTTTATATCTGAATTTGATATGTACTGACTTGTCCAATTGCTTTTTTATCTTTTCTTAATGGATTAATAAAGAATCGAATTGACCATGGCTGTAGATATTTATTCAATTTTTATTTTTCAAGAAATACACCAGTATAATTTCTCCTGTCAAAGCGAAAAAGTTGAATACCAAAAACCAAATACATACATGTTATTTTTGTAATTGCCGTCAACCGATTGCACCCCTACGCGCAACCCTCAGAAAACTTCGAAAGACTTGTGTGAGCTAGGGAAGACGTAGCCCTTACCTTTTAACGTGTGATGCCATGCACGAGACCGATGACCATGCGGGGATTTGAACCCTCGACCCTTCACTTTAGAGGCGAACGCTCTACCAGCACGTCCACCACGGCCCTTGGACTTTTAAACAAGCCCTTATTAAACTGCAGCTGATCAAACCAGTGTATATTATTCAAGAAATCCCCAATGCAACATTTTCATGTCAAATACAAAAAAATACAACAACCAAGTCTATACAGAGTCAATTTCATAATCTTCCACGCATCAGTTCGGACTCTGTAGTTTGTTTCAAAATGGTCAGGTCAACTCAAACTCACGTAGACACTTTAAAACTCTTTGTACAGTAGTACAGTCGAATTTTTTTATGAAAATCTTAAGGATAGACCTTAGGACTACCGAAATAATTTACCTAGATCTAGGGAAAAATATTCACATTTATACACGTATTCATAGGTGTGATTCTCGAGATTTGCGACGTTTTTCCCTAGATCCTAGGTAATATTGACTTTTCCACAAATGACTGTGGAAAGAGGCAAACATTCTTCATTCTTCTAGCGATAAGTACTTACCTTGTGAAAGGGATCCGAGAACGAGTATTGCATGGGTGTCGTCCACCCATTTGACGTACATTGCATCACTCTTGATGTCGTTGAACGCTTGGATAATATCGTGAGTTTCCAAACTCGAAGGAAAATCGTAAAGCTCCACCATATGCTCTAGTTCTTCGATTTGCTTGGTGACATAATCAGAGTAGTCTTCTTGCGCTTTTACGATGGTTACTTCACTGCCCACCTTGTGAACAATCTAAAAAAAGATTGGTGAATAGGTCCTTTCTGTATGGTGAATTTATTGATTTGCCTCATTTCAGTAGGAAATACCGTAATATGAAACAATAATAATTTTATTTATTTAGAGAAAAAGTTACATACATTGAACATATAAGAAACAGTTAAACAAAACGACGTCAGAGATTCTTTAAGATCTTCTAATTTAATTATTCATAATAATCATAATATCATCGATTATGAACGGTTCTCGACTCAGAAGTAGTTCAAACACACCTTTTTTGAACTATTTGATATTTTTCATAAGCTTTATTCTATTTAGCAATTTTTTGAAAATTTTTATACAATTGTAAAAGGTACTTTTTTCTGGCCTTTGTCTTGCACAAATCAAACACGTTTGTTCCTGAAGAAAAACGATAAAAAACCTCCTTGATTATTGCTCTAAGAGATCTTTTTTTACTACATTTTACTACATCCATAAAATATTACGCCATATTGAATAACAGATGCAAAATTTGCATGGTATACAATTTTCAATGTTCTCTGATCGATATATTGACCTTTACAGGCTCCATCGTTATTATTCTTTCGTAATTTTTTTGCTTCCTCTTGTGTACTACTATCCCTTTTGTTAGGTTTACACTGAATACCTTTACAACCCCCTCCCAGTCCATACTGCCTTTTCCGAATGTAAGAAGTTGAAAAAATCTGATATAAATAGGGGAAATTCGATTAAAGGGATGAAAGTGTGCAAAGGGGTGAAAGTGTGCAGAGGGGTG
Organism: Chrysolina oricalcia; assembly: GCA_944452925.2. Classification (NCBI taxonomy): domain Eukaryota; kingdom Metazoa; phylum Arthropoda; class Insecta; order Coleoptera; family Chrysomelidae; genus Chrysolina; species Chrysolina oricalcia. The sequence goes on along the minus strand of OX101809.2, from coordinate 2,784,097 downwards.
AAATCGTGTGAAAAAGGAAATTAGTTAAAAGGGCGAAAATCGTGTAGAAGGAGAAAATAGGATAAAAGGGGAAAATCGAGTAAAGGAAAAAAATCGTGTAAAAGGGGAAAATCGTGTAAAAGGGGAAAATCGTGTAAAAGGGGAAAATCGTGTAAAAGGGGAAAATCGTATAAAAGGGGAAAATCGTATAAAAGGGGAAAATCGTGTAAAAGAGGAAAATCGTGTAAAATGGGAAAATCGTGTAAAAGGGGAAAATCGTGTAAAAGGGAAAAATCGTGAAAAGGGGGAAGATCAGGTGAAGGGGGAAGATCGGGTAAAGGGGTGAAGATCGGGTAAAGGGGTCGGGTAAAGGGGGGAAATCGGATAAAGGGATAAAAATTTGGGTAAATGGGGAAAAAATCGGGTAAATGAGGGGGAAATAGGGTAAATGAGGGAAAAAACGGGTAAATGGGTGGAAAATTGGGTAAATGGGGAAAAAATCGTGTAACTGGGGGGAAAATCGGGGAAATGGGAGGAAAAATCAGGTGAACGGGCGGGAAAATTGGGTAAATGGGGCGGAGGGAGGCGGTTAAATGGGGGGAAAATCGAGTAAATGGGGGGGAAATCGGGTAAGTTGGGTAAATGGCGGATATTTAGGTAGATCATGGGAAAATTGGGTAAAAGGGATGAAGAAGAGTGAAATTTGATAAAAAGGGAATTGTGGTGATTGGAAGTGAGATCAATTGATTATCTGTGATGTTGAAATTATGAAAAATTTAGTTGAGTGTTTGGTTTTTTCTAAACAAAAATACATCAATTTTAATTACAATTATTACGTCGTTGAAAATTGAAGTAGATTATTTTTCGTATTAATTTCAACCAATATTTCAGTTTATCTTTTTTTTCTACATTTCCAGAACTATTGATAATTTCAATAAAATATTTCAAGAGTTTCATCCAGGGTGAGAGGAGTAAAAAAGTTCTTCGAGTAATTTCAATAGCATTAAAAAAAATCGATTTTGCATCTTGTATGGAAATAACCATAGTAAAAATAGGAGGCTGAATGATATTTGAGTAAATAATAAAATAAGGATTGAATATGAAAATAGACAAAAGAAAATTTAGAAAAAAAATAATTTTTTTGGATAATTCAATTAAATATAAAAAATAAATGTACCTATTTTTTCAATTATTGATTTATTATCCTCATTATGAAACCGAGATCACTGTGGGAGATTAATAATAAAGTACCAAATTTTGGGAAATTTTGAAAAACTGTTGCATGTTGCCAAATTCGATGCAAGAGCCTTGGAAAAGGTACAAAGTTTCTAGGAAACATGCATTAATTTTTTTTTCTTTTTTTTGAAACATTCACGCTAGTAATAAGGCAAATCAATATATTATCACTGAACCACCAAAAAAAATCATTCAAAATGTTACCAGTTATGAAATAATCTAGAAAACTTATAATCAAAAGCAATCAGCAACTGCTCTTTTCAAATAAAACCTTCATTAACAAAAGTGCTGCAGCTTATACCTAAAAAAAATATAGATAATAATATGAGAAAAAGTATGATTCACGAGATTTTCAAAATAAAAAACATTTTCGAGAGTTTAAAGGTTATTTAATAAACTTCTTCTCTGGAAGAACTTTGCAAATTAGAATGAATATATAAAGCGGACCTTTTCACCATCTGCCAAATATGAAAAAACATCAACAAGAAATGGTGAAAGGAGTTTGGAACGCATATCAACATTCTGTACTTGCAACTGAAATGTCAAGGTGATTGGAATTGTAGAATATTACCAACACCACTTTTCAATGTTTTTGACCTTCTATCTACTTTCCTGACATTTCGCTCTGTTGAATAAAGCACAGGGTCAAAGTCGTCGAACATAGTCAGACTATAAGGTCCTGTCAAAGATGGGTTATCTGAAAACCTTAACAAACTTTTGCTGTTCACCTTAACTTTAGTAAATAATCAATTCAATTCCTCTACTCTAACTTGAAAGGGTCAATATAATAGTGCGTTTTCAACTCACCTCTTTCAGTAAATCTTCTTCCAACTGGCCGTCCTCATCAAACAAATCTTCCCAATTGTTGATATCATCATTCCCGCCTATTTTCAGGGTATTATTTGTATCATCTATGTATTTAATGATAGGGCGGGTTTTTCTGTTGATATTTTCTTTGGTTTTCCTCATGATTTCCTTCTCCTCTTCGTGATCATTCTTTGATTTCATATTTTCGTTGACGTTTATGGTGTTTTTCAAAAAATCGTTTGATTTGTTTAAATTCGCAGTGTTCCTGTAATTATTTTTTTGTAAGGCAGAATTATTTGTGTCCACAGAAACAGAGCTATCCTTGTTTGTTGGATTCGTGATTTCATTTTCAGTTTTACTTTCAAGATAAACTGCTGCAGATATGTTTTCTTCAGACTTATCTGTTTGACACTCTAGATTTGTAGGTCTTTCCACTTCTATTTCGTCTTGAATCTTAATCAGGCACTAGAATATTTCAAAACAAATCTTCTTTACTTGTTTTCCAACTCAACAGGTACATGTATTAAACTTTTCAAAACCAGACACTAAGAATAATCAAGCTAATACGTGAAGTGCGACTGTTACAAGTTTACATATTCATTTAAGATATTTATTTAGTAACTAATTAACACATACCATAAAAATTATTGAAATTGGTAGTAAAACAAACATTGAAAATTAATATTGACTCCTAATAAATATATTGGATGAACATTTTAACAAGTTTTTAATGAGATCCAGAGAGCTAAAAATGTTATTTCTTGTGAGAAAAATCAAAATATATCGCGATTAAATGGCTGGAAATTCAATAAGCAGACTCTTTCATTTTTGTAGCTACTGTATAACTGTTAAGTAATGTAAATACATCATCTCATTCAAAGGACAAAGTTAAAAAACACTGGACACAGAAAAAATTCTTTTAAAGATATTTCACAAAACTCATCTCCAAAACTCACTTCTTGTTATATGAATTCAGGAAAAATGTGGAATTGTCAGTAATTTAGGTTGTTTTTTTACCCCGAGTTATAAAAAGCACTGAAAAATATTAGTAATAACACTGAAAAATCTAAACAGACCAATATTATTGTGTGTATATTTAATTTGACCACGAAATATTTTATCTCTTGTTTTGCACCCCCAATGAATACCAAAAACTATTAGTAGTAATTTTTATCAAAATTAAAATGAAACAATTACTCACATGGTCCTTTATCCAATCTTCAATACACTCATCTGAGACATCACCATTACCTTCAAAGTAATACACTCCACTGAGAAAATCCAACGTTCTGCTTTTGTCTGTGAATCCGTTCCTAACCCACAACACATCATAATCACAAAACACACCAAAACACATCATAGTTTCTTGGTAAGGTTTTACCAACACATCTAATTCTAACAATGGCACAATTTTCCTATCTGTATAATTGCACTGAAAAAAAAATACATAAAGACAAGCTTGATTAATATTTGGAAGAACATACCTCAATATTTGATATTTTACAGTCATTGAGACTGAACATTTTAAATTTGGCTCCTACATCTCCACTACAAATCACATCAAATTCAGGCTGCCATAGAAAATAATCCTTCTTCAAAATAAACATTTTTGGTTTTTGTTGGCAACAAAAAACAGTAAATTCATCCAAAAAGTGTCTGAAAGAAATATGTCTAAAATTTGAAACTGAAGTATTATCAAATAACTCATATTTCCACCACAAATGTACAAAGTTGTTTCTTGCTAGATCAAAAAGGTCTTGGAGAACAACACTTTTGGAGTTTTCAAAATTTTCGGAAGATTCGTTTGTACTGTTTTTATATTCATTGTGTTTGGTTTCAGTTCTAATTTTCGTTGGTTTCGGTATATCTCTTCTCCTGCCTGTCTGTTTTTTAGGTTTCAAAGTAACATCATCCTCTACTCTGGAATTACACTGTGGCGATAGCTCATTTACAGGTAATCTTCTTTGAGCTGGGGGTACGTACAACTGTCTCTCCGGTCTTTTCCTCCTGAGTTTGCTACTTCCACTTTCTTGTTCGCTCTCTGGCATTGTCTGCTCTTCAGCCTCGAGTGATTTTTTTCTACAAAGTAGCATGTAAGAAAAAGTCAACTTGATTTCAAATAGTACTTACATTAGGTGCTCCCTGTGGCATACTGCTATTGAACAAGTCTTGTCAGAGCCCAGAAGAAAAACTGCAAGGTCAAATATCCTAGCCTGATATCGAACTGCCTTCAAATAGTTTGGACCCAGGAGAGGAAAGACAACAACACTAAAAGTAAACGCCAATGAAAGTAAAATCAGGATTTACATAATAAGTGAAGTCACAATCTAAACTTTCTCTTTCATTTAAATTCCTTTTCCGCGTGCTTATACAGCGTAAATGCAACTGTCTGGCTTCGTTCCGTCGAATATTGTCACTCAGAAACTCGAGAACACTCAAGAAAAAAACCTTACCAACATTTGTTTTTGTTTCTGAGGATGACTTGGAGATCTTCCTGGACACAACACACGAATTCTCTGTCGTAAAATATCTTGTTGAATTTTGTCGAAAGTGTCTTTAGTATTTCATCTATATCAACACTACTCATAGCATGTTTTTGAAACTTTCCTGCTCATGTTCTAAACACATTCCCAAATAAAAACAAAAACTGACATTCCATTCAAGGCTAGTGAACTACGTGCGCCATGCTTTTCCCTTTCGTTTGGTTTCGGCATTTTGACACAAGCAGACTGCGGTGTTGCCAACGTTCTATGCGGGCAATGCCATGCGTATTGTGTATTACGTAAGAGCAGCAAAAACGAACGATGCACGAGATATTTGGTGACACCACGAAACCACATGTATTTATCTAAGCTGTGACGAAACACTATGGAGAGTTTGTAATAATAATAAATATCAGTCCAAAAAATAAAAACAAGATAGTTATGAAGTACGAAGGCGCTGAAGGGACTTGATAGATTTTTTTCTATATTATTATAGTGAGATAAGATAATAAGATAACTAACTCACTATAATGAGTTAAATTATCTCACTATCATGAGATGACGTAAGTCAATATAATGACTTAAAATTATGCAACGTTGCCAACAGTGCTGATTTTCCTATTTATTGGATGTAGTGAAGGGCACGTAGATTTTCAATGTTTCACTCGGTCCAAAAAAGTCCAAATAGAGTCCAAAAAAAGTCTAAAACACTCCAAAAATAGAGTCAAAAAAATGAGTAAAAAAAGAGTCCAAAATAATAGACAAAACAGCGTCCAAAAATGAGTAAAGTAGTACAATAAAGAGGAGAAAGATAGTTAAAAAGAAGAACAAAAAAGAGGCCTAAAAAGATTTTAAAAAGAGTCCAAATAAAGTGAGTCCAAAAAAAGAAAAAAATTTCAAAAAAGAGTCCAAAAAAGAGAAAAAGAAAAAAATAGGTTAAAAAGAGTACTAAAAAAAATTTGAAAAAGAGGAGTCCAAAAAACGGTAAAAAAGAGAAAAAATAGTTAAAAAGAGTATAAAAGAGTCCTGAAAAAGCATTTGAAAAAAAGACTCCGAAAAATGAGTCCAAAAATGGGTAGGAAAAAAAGAAAAAAGGTAGTTAAAGAAAGAGCAAAAAAGCTTTAAAAAGATTCGAAAAAGAAGAGTTCAAGAAAGGGAGAAATGCCAAAAAAGAGTACAAAAAGGATTTAAAAAAGAGTCCAAAAAGAGTTCGAAAAAGGGGCCCAAAAAAGAGTCCAAAAAATTAGTAAAACAGTCAAAAAAGGAGAAGATAGTTGAAAAAAGAGCATAAAAAGAATCATAAAAAATATATAAAAAAGAGTCCAAATAAATTGAGTCATAAAAAAGAAAATAGTCCAAAAAAAGAATCCAAAAAGAGTCCAAAATATGAGTTAGAAAAAGATTCCATAACAAGGTTAAGAGTCCTAAAAAGATTTGAAAAAGAAGAGTAAGAAAGGAATAAAAAAAGATACTAAAAAAGAGTCCTAAATGGGTCCAAAAGAGACCAAAAATGAGTAAAAAAAATACTAAATCTGTGTTATGTTGCTCAAGACCAAACGTACTTTTTCTTGTGTGACAACTAAACCAGCTTGCAAGCATTTCGAATGCATCCTTGGAACTGCCCTGATTTACAGATTTCATTATTTACAAACGTTGGAAGCGTTTCAGTATCTCAATAATTTCTCCACCAGAGCAAATTTAACAATTTCATTAATCGTTTCATTGTTCTTTCACGAATTTACGCGTTTACGGCGTTCTGATGCCACAGCGAAAATAAAAAATCTGTCATTTGACACATTTAACCTGTCAATTAACACATTCAATCTGCCAATTGACACATTCAATCTGTCCAATGACACATTAATAATCTGTCAATTGACACATTTATAATCTGTCAATTGACACATTTAATCTGTCAATTGACACATTTGATCTGTCAATTTCAATTGACACATTTAATATGAGGTGATTGGAGTAAATCCATGATGAACATGTCGCCAAACCACCATAAGTCTTCGAGATACTTGTGCATGCTAGGGAAGACGCAACCGTCACCTTTTAATGTGTGATGCCGTGCACGAGACCGATGACCATGCTGGGAATCGAACCCAAGACCCAATGCGTGAGAGGCGAATGCTCTACCAGCACGACCACCACGGAGTGGGTAGTTTGAACACGACCAGTGAATAGCCATATGAACCAACTCATAAGGTAGGTACTTTTCGATAACGAAATTAAATTTTTTTGGGAATTACGTGATGGTGTTTTGATTCGTAAAAAAACACTGCAACGATGATTGAAATTGTTAAATTTGTTCTAGTAGAGAAATGATTGAGATACTGAAACGCTTCTAACGTTTGTAAATAATGAAATCTGTAAATCAGGGCAGTTCCATGAATGCATTCGAAATGCTTGCAAGCTGGTTCAGTTGTCACACAAGAAAAAGTACGTTTGGTCTTGAGCAACAGCGTATAAACATGAATAGGAGAGTGATAAAATCAGTCACTTGACAAAATAACTGTGTCAATTGACAGATTAAATGTGTCAATGAACAGATTATAAGTGTGTCAATCGAAAGATTAAATGTGTCAATTGACAGATTATGAATGTGTCAATTGACAGATTAAATGTGTCAATTGACAGAATAAATGTGTCAATTGAGAGATATTTTCATTTTTGTAGTGGCACCAGTACGCCGTCGTACGTTGCTCCCTTTCGACCAATGTTCAAAGAATATTCAGTTCCGGAGTTAGTCCTAGACTCAAACGTAGCTGGTAAATCCGACAACATTGTAATGTCTTGCACATTTCACAGTTGCGCAATCGTCCTTGAGCAGACGCTCGACTTTGTGGTTACATCTACTTATACGTAAGCTGTGCGTAAGGTATCGAACATATGGATTGCGGTACGACTTGCGTATTCATATTCATATACAATACACGAACAGGTTCATTATATTCTAGTTATCATAGTAGTCGGTGTTTAGAATATTACGTAACTCGAGACCCGATGCTAAAGCTGGATTGATTGTGTGAAACACTTAATGACCTTGAAGTTGTTAATGTTGAATTTAATATTGAAAAAATATTAGATTCAACATTAACTGCAATCTTTGATGGAAGGGATGATATAATTTTTATTTATCTGATGGTCTTTTCTTCTTAATAATTTTTCTTATATTATAACACATTTTTGCTTTGACAATAATTATTTGTTCCATATTTATTTATTTATCTATCATAGTGTTTACAGCATACTCATGTAAAAATACAGCGTTTTGAAAGAAGTATGTACGAAGGCGTAGAAGGGCCACGAGCAATTTTGTTTTAGAATCCCGAGGACTTTAATCTCGGACCCCAGACTGTGCTCTCAGATCCTAGAATTTTTACCTATAAATCTCTTCATAAAGCTATACACACAAATTGAAACGTTTTTTCTCGTTCACTATTAGTTAAAAGGATAAGGTATCTTGATTTCATTGAAAATATGAACAGAATGTTCATAAAATCAGATGTGGAATCATCTGCGACTGAAAGACAAATTTCAGTCGCTATTTTCCATCGTTCAAGATAACCTCTTGGAAGGTTTTCATGTTGAGAAGGAAAACATTCTCAATTGAAAATTAAGCTATTTTGTTGTATAATATCTAACAAAAAACGACTACTTCCCTAGTTAAAGCCACGCTGGACATTGAACTACATCTGATAGGTATATTTTGTATTTTAAAACAACCCGCAAAAATATTTTACCATTCCGGAGTGTATTCGTCTATGTAATGGAGAAGAATTATACTTCTCTATACCGACACAACAATGTTAGGCATATATATATAGATGACAAGCTAAACTTTGAGAAGCATATTGACTATCTGGCAAAAAAACTAGCGTCCAAATGTTTTGCAATCAGAGTTTTGAAAAGAAACCTGAATTTGGAGGCACTAAAAACTGCATACTATGGGACAGTCTACCCTTTTCTGAAGTATGGAATCTTAATATGGGGTGAAAATTCTTAATTAGAACGAATTTTCATCATGCAGAAAAGAGTCATGAAAACCATGTTGAACATGAAATACCTACACAGACTCATGTCGTGGTATTTTTAAGTGTCACAAAATGCTCACCGTATTCGACATCTACATTTATGTATGTGTAGTTTTTGTTAATGAAAATAAATCAAAATTTGAATTTGACACATTCAAACATAAGTACCACACCAGGCACAAATCTAATTTTGTTACACCCAAGCGCAGGTTGAAAAATACCGAGAAAGGACCGCACTATGCAGCTATCAAATTTTATAATCATATACCCTCGAAGATCAGAGAAGACAGTACAACAAAAAACACTACATAAAAATACGTTTTTGATCTATTGTGTGACATTGAACCGTATTCATTACAAGAATTCTATGACAAATCAGATTTACTCTCCTATTAATATATTATTTAGATTCTATTTTAAGTATATAGTTCTTTTGTGTTAATTTAGAAGTTCCTTCTTTTGACTGTTTTACTATTTTACTATTTGTTATTTTACTAAATGTTTTATGCTAATAGAAGTTAAGTTTAAAAATTGAAGTTTTTAAGACAATTTCTATATTTATATATATATATATATATATATATATATATATATATATATATATATATATATATATATATATATATATATATATATATATATATATATATATATATATATATATATATATATATATATATATATAATTTGGTGTACTTATTTGTAATTTGTACTTATGACTCGAGTTTTTCAACTGTTTCAAATTGAAAGCTTCAATAAAAATCTATCTATCTATTTATTATAATAATAACAGCAGCCCTTTACCCGCAGTCCGCACAGGCTATGCCTTTGGGTACACACTCTTCGAGTGTTTATGAGGAAATATTTATTATCATAATTTATCATTATTACAATTATTATTATAATAATATTTATTTATGAGAAAGCATAAATTTTAGTTAATTTTTTTTATATCTAACAGAAAACAACTACTTCGCTAGCTAAGGCCACACTGGACATTGAACTACATCTGATTGATATTGTGAAAAGAACCTATCCTACAAATGTTCACTATCATATTTTTTCTTTCAAGTTCTTTCAAGTTATATATGGTCTTTTCAAAATATCTATGAGATGTAGTTCAATGTCCAGCGTGTGACTTTTGCCAGGGAAGTAGTTGTTTTCTGTTAGATATTACAAAAAAATAGCTTTATTTTTATCGTAGGTTTTTTGCATTTCCAGAGGAGTCATTTTGTTTCAGTTTTTAGTTCAGGATGTTTTCGATAATGTATCTATATTGCATGGGACAAATAATAATGTTGAATTTGGTGTATCTAATTAACATATCTGTTTTTGTACATCAGACTTGGGGGGGAGCTTTAGCGTTTCCAAAGTTTACTTCTGTAGCGTTTCAATACATGGGACATTCATTCTTTGTTTCATTTCTAAACCATTTCACCACATGTAAACTCATTATATTGAAGGGTCCTGAAGATGAAATGATTAAAATTCGAAACGTCGCGTCGGTCAGACAATATATTAGTCCCAACAAACTATCTGAACACATCAATGTAACTATTCTCTTCCAGACTGAGATCCGGAGCCAGATATATACAGGGTGGTTTAGAATGAGACCAACAAACTCCGTGTGATGATTCTTTATATAAATATAATATGATATTTTTTGTAAATTTGTTCTTTCCGTCAACCGGCTGCACCTTCACGAGCAACCCTCAGATGTCTCCGGGAAACTTGTGTGAGCTAGGAGAGACCATCAGGCTCTTAACTTTTAACGTGTGATGCCCTTATGAATGACAAGCAAACGTTCGACCATCACTACCACTATAAACAGATGTTTTGATTTGCCTTTCGACTAATCTCGGACCCCCGACTTTAGATATTTTCGAGTACGGGTCTAAATTGGAAAAAAAATCGTGATGATGGCCGAAGAAGATCTGAAATGTATAGAAACCGGCATAAATGATACTTCAAAACAGGGCCGTATATAAAAAAAGTAAGTTGACGATGGTTGCTCGATAACGAAACGTCCAACAGTAAAACTAATCACAAGAAAGCTTATAAAAAGTTTCTGTGAAAAAGCATTTTTTCCAGACGGTGCCGGTGACGCAAAAAATAAGAAATTGAAAAATTCAGTTTTTCCAAAATAATTTGAAAATCAAAAATAATTTCGGAAATTTAATATTTCCATATAAATGACCCTTCTGTTGAGCATCTTTTTTCCCATGTTTTAGCAGATATGACGAGTTCTTTACTGTGTCACATTTTCCCACAATGTGTACTTACGAGTCTGTTAGATTGTGTTCCATTTGTATTTTTGTAATTGAAGTATTCAAATAGGACTTGTAATTGTCATTAATTCATATTTAGAAATTAGTTCTACTACTCAAAAGCTTGTAATGTGACTTTATTTTATAAATTTCTCTGTAAATGAGAAACTGTTGGGCAATAAACGCTATTATTATTATTATTAGCTCCAAGCGCATATCCATTTCTTTATCCACCCCTCAAGTGTAAAGATAAGATTTTCAAAATGTAGATAATCTAATACTTTGTAGGCTTTGCTTTTGTGTATCAATAGAAAACAGCCTGCCATCTCTTGGTCAATAGCCAAATTACTGCAGAAAGTTGGGTTTCACGAACAGAAAACGTTTATTGATACCTTTCTGTATCAACCAACGGTCTGTGAGGAATATAAGAAATTTAGTGTGGATCATGCAGCACCAAGTAACAATTATCAAGTAGCAATTATCAATTAACAATCAGCAAGTATAAGTTGAACTTCTTGTTTTACAATGAATGCATTCATGCAGAGAATTTACAATTATCATTTAACAAGTAACAAGTGGTAGTTTGAGTAAAATGGTTGAAAAATGCCATTGATGGAGATGCCACATCATATATTAAACCAATCAACTAATAGACAGGAAATAAATTACGTTTCCAGCCAGACGAACATTGAATTACTTCTGACGGATACTTGTGCAGTGTTACTAAAGGACAGTATTGAAACAAAACTGCTGTTAGAAGCACTTGCAACAGTGTCGTCGAGAATATTGCACAAGTATTTGTTAGATATGATTCAATGTCCGTCGTTGTATTGGCCAGGAAAATAGTTGTGTTTCTGTGAGATATTTGAATCATTCTACTATTATTCGGTTATTCAGATTTTGTCACACTTCATCTGAAATTGTTCAGTATTCGTATGTTTTTGGTGTATTTATTACACCATATAAGAAATATTTTTATAATCTATTTTTCAGAAAATCCTATTCACTAAAGTTGCATTTCGAAAAATTTCCATTGGAGTCATCAAATTTTTAAATTTCCAAACATTATACAGGAGGGAATTTTGATTTGAGTTAGTATTCCCTGAGAGGTCAAACACATTAAAAAAAAAAAGATTTTGTTTTTAATTGTAAACAACTTTTCTAAATAATCTTTTTCGATATTATTGAAAATAATGGTACTTTACTCTTCAACATTTCTATTTTTTGTTCTCCCTTGTATATCGTTCGAGAATTCACAATTCTGATGAAAGTGTTTTGCAATGCACTTTTTTGACGAATAAAATTTCCGGAAAAAAAGATAATAAACATATTTCTCATTTGGTGCAAACTTTATGACACTCACTATATACAGTTTTGATTAAATCAGAAAAGTAACAGAAGGGCCATTCACACGGCAGTATGAAATTTCCAAAAAAAGAAGAGATTTTTAAGTTAGTTCAGAAAATATGAATTCTCGATTACTTCGAAAATGGGATACTGGACGCCTTTGATGTCATTGAATGAGAACAAATAGTTTCCCCTTTGTCACACAAATATTTTCACTCCTAGATGCGCATTTCGACAACCAAGTTATCTTCATCAGTAGGATAAAGATAACTTGGTTAACGAAATGAGCATCTAGGAGTGAAAATACGTGTGAGGTAAAAGAAAAAATACTATTTTTTCTCGATAACTTATTTTTTCTCATGTGTTATCGTCTGAGTTGGAACAAAATAAGAAACACTTCTCCACACAGGGTTACCACCAACCGTTTCTTTGCAAATTCCCTGACTTTTCCAGGTTTCCCCTGACTAAATTCATAATATTCTATGACTAAATACAATTGATTTGAGGAATCGGACAGTTATATGAAACATTTGAAGGCATACATAAAAAGTAATAATAATTATAATAAATTTTTACTATGGAAATATGAAGCTGAATCTGTAAGTTTAACTTCTAACAATAAAGTATAATTTGACTTTACTAGCACAACTTCATAAAATCCTAAAAAATATAGGGAACGAAGGAAGATCGAAAAAAAAAATTATTAATCTTATTTACCAAATTTTTTTCAAATCTCCGAATTCCCTTACTAACAACGGAATAATGCAAATTTCCCTGATTTTATCCCAAATTCCCTGGCATTTTTGAAAAATTAAAATTCCCTAACATTTTCAGGTTTTCCCTGATTTCCAGGATGGTGGCAACCCTGTTTACAGCAATTTGCTGTTGGAAGCACTTGCAATAGTGTTCACGAAGAATATAACACAAGGATTTGTTGGAGATTGTCAGGTTCTCAGGACTAAAGAAAATAAGAAACTTCATTTCAAAAATCATCTATTAGAACAAACGACAAAATGGTACAGCAAACAAAACGAAACAAATTTATCCTGCACAAACCTAAGTACTACAAAAATAAACAAAACATAAATTCAAAGCACATTTCAGTCATATAATTGAAATAGTTTGCTACTTTAATTATATTCTACTGCAATATAACAGTAAAAGTACGTATTGTGTTAACAATTACCAGCTTCTAATCTATGAGATCTATTATTCTCTAAATTCTATTTGAGATCGTCAATAACATTAATATTAAAATCAGTAAAACCGCATCACAAGTTACATCACAAGGAAATTGTTATCATATCTAAAAATATGTCTAAGAAAATTCTATTAAAACAACTATCTATAAATACAAATATCAAAAAACAGTTGAGCAATTAAAAAAATCAACTATATAAAAGCTAAATTTTTAATGGCTTATCACACAAGTAAATAAAAATACTGATTCCTGCTGATATCACACTGATCTATGAAAAGTGGTAATGGACGGCAAAGTATCATAGCAAATTGGAAAAACAAGCAAAGAAGTTTCAAATACACATTGTTCGATTTAAATACTAACTGACTTATTTGGCTTGAATGAGAACAGATATTGGAAACTTCTTTGCACAAGGAGGTGCTGGATCAAGCCTGATGATTACTCCTCTCGATATTGGACATTATCATATATGCGTCGACGGAAATCGAGAATATAATTAACAACTGAAAAAGAAAAACGCTACAAGTCCTCTGAAACCAAAGCAAATAATGATAAAGCTCTGAAACCAAAGATTGCAGTCAATTTATAACCTATACTCGAAGACTGAAATAATAGTGACGTCATTATCATCACTAGTTCAGAAACAATACAATATATAGATAATATATTCAATATTACAGTAAAAACCTATTGTATTCTGAATCGATCTACCGAAATGTCGCTTGTACAAAAAAAATCATAGAAAAATATACGTTCTTTTCAAGATATGGAAAAATTTTATGAGAACTTCTAGTAAACCTATTTGAGGACAAAAATATTGTTCATGTACATTTATTCGATATCTCGTTTCATTTTTAAAGTTCTGGCGTTTTTAGTTCATTCTTTTCGTTATTTTTGAAACAATACCCAGACTATTGACATAACGGAAAAAAACATTGACATTTTTTGTAGGTTTCCGGAAGGCAATCAAAAAAGGTATCCTGTAAAATTGTATAACTCAATGGAATTAAAACTATTCATTTACATTTTATTTTGTTTTCGAGTTTTTGATGTTTTTATAAAAAAAATATATTCCGTTTATCTTTCAAGAAATTGGAAAAATATTATTGTTGCTTTTTCTAGAACTTTTCGTTTTTTTTAAATATATTCCGAACCAAGTATTTTACGGAAAAAGTCTTTGACATTTTTTGTCGATTTTTAGAGCGTTCGCGAATCCACGACCAGGCAGTAATTTCAAAGATGTTTCCGTTTTAGAATTGAAAACAAAAAAATCGAAAAGTATTATTGGCTCAGCCAGAGCTTCATTATATTGTAGAGCGCCATCAATGTTACCTGCAAGTTCTTCCATTTCATCATCATCATCCAAAATATCAGAGTGGAACGAAAACCCTTCAGCCAGATTCTGGGGTTGGGCTGCATGAATTGTGCCTTCTCCTACGTGTTCTTGAAGAACCATATCTTCGGTTTGAACCGCATCTTCAGATTGGGGTGCAGATTGCGGTGCAGATTGGAGTGCAGATTGCGGTGCAAATTGGAGTGCAGATTGCGGTGCAGATTGGAGTGCAGATTGCGGTGCAGATTGGTGTGCAGACTGCGGTGCATGTTTTTCTATAGTCAGATATTCAACAATTTGGGCTGCACCATATATGATCTCTACAGTGCTGCCTGAAGCGTCCATGGTCACTCCAGATTGGACATTCTTATAAATCTCTTCAGCCAGATTCTGGGATTGGTCTGCATAAATTATACCTCCTCCTAGGTTATCTTCTAGAACCATATCTTCAGATTGGGGTGCAGATTGCGGTGCAGATTGGGGTGCAGATTGCGGTGCAGATTGGGGTGCAGATTTCGGTGCTGATTGTGGTGCAGATTGGAGTGCAGATCTGAGTGCAGATTGCGGTGCAGATTGGAGTGCAGATTGCGGTGCAGATTGCGGTGCATGATTTTCTACGGTCAAATATTCAACAATTTGGGTTGCACCATATATGATCTCTACAGTGCTGCCTGAAGCGTCCATGGTCACTCCAGATTGGACATTCTTATAAATCTCTTCAGCCAGATACTGGGATTGGTCTGCATAAATTATGCCTCCTCCTATGTTATGTTCTAGAACCATATCTTCAGATTG
This sequence comes from Chrysolina oricalcia, assembly GCA_944452925.2. Lineage (NCBI taxonomy): Eukaryota > Metazoa > Arthropoda > Insecta > Coleoptera > Chrysomelidae > Chrysolina > Chrysolina oricalcia. Next base: position 2,768,609 of record OX101809.2, on the reverse strand, counting down.
GGGTGCATGATTCTCTACAGCCAAATCTTCAACAGTTTGGGCTGCACCATATAAGACCTCTACAGTTTTGCCTGAAGCGTCCATGGTCACTGCAGATTGGACATTCTTATAAATCTCTTCAGCCAGATTCTGGGATTGGTCTGCATAAATTATACCTCCTCCTAGGTTATCTTCTAGAACCATATCTTCTGATTGAGGTGCAGATTGTGGTGCAGATTGGAGTGCAGATTTGAGTGCAGATTGCGGTGCAGATTGGAGTGCAGATTGGAGTGCAGATTGCGGTGCATTATTTTCTACGGTCAAATATTCAACAATTTGGGTTGCACCATATATGATCTCTACAGTGCTGCCTGAAGCGTCCATGGTCACTCCAGATTGGACATTCTTATAAATCTCTTCAGCCAGATTCTGGGATTGGTCTGCATAAATTATGCCTCCTCCTATGTTATGTTCTAGAACCATATCTTCAGATTGGGGTGCATGATTCTCTACAGCCAAATCTTCAACAGTTTGGGCTGCACCATATATGACATCTACAGTTTTGCCTGAAGCGTCCATGGTCACTACAGATTGGACATTCTTATAAATCTCTTCAGCCAGATTCTGGGATTGGTCTGCATAAATTATGCATCCTCCTATGTTATCTTCTAGAACCATATCTTCAGATTGGGGTGCATGATTCTCTACAGCCAAATCTTCAACAGTTTGGGCTGCACCATATAAGACCTCTACAGTTTTGCCTGAAGCGTCCATGGTCACTGCAGATTGGACATTCTTATAAATCTCTTCAGCCAGATTCTGGGATTGGTCTGCATAAATTATGCATCCTCCTATGTTATCTTCTAGAACCATATCTTCAGATTGGGGTGCATGATTCTCTACAGCCAAATCTTCAACAGTTTGGGCTGCACCATATAAGACCTCTACAGTTTTGCCTGAAGCGTCCATGGTCACTGCAGATTGGACATTCTTATAAATCTCTTCAGCCAGATTCTGGGATTGGTCTGCATAAATTATGCCTCCTCCTATGTTATCTTCTAGAACCATATCTTCAGATTGGGGTGCATAATTGTCTACAGCCAAATCTTCAACAGTTTGGGCTGCACCATATAAGACCTTTACAGTTTTGCCTGAAGCGTCCATGGTCACTCCAGATTGGACATTCTTATAAATCTCTTCAGCCAGATTCTGGGATTGGTCTGCAAAAATTATGCCTCCTCCTATGTTATCGTCAAGAACCATTTCTTCAGATTGGGGTGCCTGATTTTCTACAACCAAATCTTTAACAGTTTGGGCTGCATCATGTATGATCTCTGAATTGCCTGAATTAAACATATTTCCTTCAGGCAGGACTGCATCACCTGAGTAAACTTCAATCTTACCCATAGATTGGACATCCATGTTCTTTTGAGGTTGAATTGAATCAACCACATAATATTCTATATTTTCCAGAACCACCTTTTTACAGTGGACCGCATATCCCACTTCTTGCCCTGACTGAAGTTCTTCAACATGACCTACTTCTTGAGCAGGCTCGGTTTCATTAACATGATCCTCTTCTTGCTGTACCGCGTTTTGTTCAGTCTGCATTTCAGTATCATGTTCTTCCTCTGATTCACTGTTACTATTTTCAGGCTGTAATTGAGAAATTTCAACAATTTTACCAAACAGTATTTATCAAGATCGAGCAATAATTATTTCGGAAAAAGCGATCTCCGGAAAATTTTCTTGTCCATTCTTTGCATTAGCAACTACGAAATTAATCATATTTAAAATATAAACCAGTGATTCACATTTCAGATTCAGCTCTGTGTTAATACGCGAGGATGATGAGCGTGAATGAGATTATAGAAACATTCTAGCATACACACCCAGACAAATTTTATTGGTGTAACAGCTGGTGGTTATTAGTGATATCATGTTGAAATTGTTATTTCCGTCAACCTGTTGCACTCTTACGCGCAACTCTCAGAAGTCTTCGAGAGACTTTTGCAAGCTAGGGAAGAAGATGTATTTGAGTATTTGTTTGAAAAAACCTGAAACAGATCTATTTCTGTTCTAAATTTGACAATTGAAAATATTACCCTGTTCTTGCACCAAAAATTTAAATGAGAAGGGGTCGTGTGGAACCTTGTTCGAAAGATATTTTCATTATCTGTTCAACAATGCTAAGTTTTTCAAATTTGGTGCAATCATAATTGAGAACATTTATTTTGATAAAGTAAAATTTTGATACTTTACGTAGAATGAGGGAAATGTTTTGGAAGTATTTTTCAATTTATTTTACTATTGAATGAAATGTTCAAAATGACCATAAATTGAAAAATACTCCCTAAACATTATCTTACATTATTTTCTTCATTCTACGTGAAGTATCAAAATTTTACATTTTCAAAATAAAGTCATCAGTCATGAGTGCACTAAATTTGAAAAACTCAACATTGCTGAACAGAGAACGAAAATTCCTTTCAAACAAGGTGCCACACAATTCCCCTTACAATTTAAAATTTTTGAGGGGGTGCTCACAATTCAGAGAGGGTAGGTACAAGGGACTAATAGTTTCATACTGTAAATTGTCAAATGGATCATAGAAATCGACTTTTTTCAGATGTTTTTGAACAAATACATCATAACGCAAAATAGTTATTTTTGTATCTAGTGCGCGAAATGCTACTTTGGTGATCGAGAACTGATTTTTTTTAACGAGGCGCAGCCGAGTTAAAAAAAATAGTCGAGATTACCAAAGTATTTCGCGCATGAGATGCAAACAAAATTTTTTCTACAAACGTCAAAAATATTGTTCTAAAATAAGTATTGAACTGGCTTAAATAATTTTTCCAAATCAAGTAATTACTGTAACTATGGAAATAAAATGGCATTTGTTGACAATTATTTCAAAGTGACAGTTCTTGATAATTATTTTGGAGTGACTTTTTATTCGCGTCAATTTCGTGCGTGATATTTATTATTGTAAAAGAATGGAAATTTCGAGCGACGATGAACTAAGCAGTACCCCACCTAACTTGATAGATGCGGCCAATTCCGTAATTTCCAACCTTTTACCGGAGAAATCGAGGCGGCAGTATGAAAATGCATATCAGCAATTTAAAGAGTGGTGGCAGTTGCTTGCAAGTCAAAAATGGACAGTCTTCCAACCCCCGAAACTACGATGTCACGAGCTGAATCTGAGTTATCTGGTTTAGGAATAAATATTGGTTCGTGCACTGGCTGCACCATTAATGTTAACATTGTAAATAATAAATAAAATTAGGTAGTGTAAAATTTTCTCACAATTTGAAAGCCGTAATTATTGTTCTACATTAATAAATAAACGATTTCTTGTTTTTTGCTTGATTGAGGAGTTGAGGACCATATAGGTTAGAATATGAAAATCCCATATAGTTTACATGCAGTGTGCGAAATATATTTCACACGTTACTTCGCGCACGGTGTCATGGTAACGAATGAAAATGAAAAAAAGTGCCACTTCGCATACTGTTGTCAATGCGCGAACCTTGTCATTTTTTGACGTTTGTAGAAAAAATGAATTTATTCCATATCAATGGACCGCACTATAGAATTTTTACCCTCAGAACAGAACAGATCAGTGATATTTCGAGACTTTCTGAACCCATTGGCGTAGTTAGAATTTCGGTAAAGTTCATAAATAAAAAAATTATGGGGATAAAATTTGAAAAATATGGAATTTTCCTACAATTGTATGACATTCTTTCCATTTATGAGGAAATTTTGATTTAGTAATATTTGAAGACTTTGTAAATCCAGTGGCGTAGTCCGAATTTTTCTAAAAGGTTTGAACTTAAGTAGTGGGTTGATTAAAACGGCATATTTTTCATATTTTATTCCCTTAATTTTTTCATTGATGACAGCATTTCCACGTTATTTTGAAATAAAATATTTGAAAAGGTCGTGAATCCAGTGCAGTTGTCATATTTTTTCAAAAATCTCACAAATTTTTAACCTTGAAAAATAAGAATACTTTGTCATGAAAATGAAGACTCATTCATAAAATTTGGTGTCCTACTTTTTGAATATCTTCCTAATGAAAAAATAGAAAATCGTTCCAGAACAGATTTTGATGAAATTCTGATTAGTGATATTTGGAGACTTTCTGAATCCATTAGCGTAGTTAGAATTTAGGTAAAGTTCATAAATGAAAAAATTTGGGTAATAAAATTTGAAAAATATGGAATTTTCCTACAATTTTAGTATTTTCTTTTCATTTATTAACAGATTTGGATAAAATTATGATTAGTGATATTTCAAGACTTCCTGAATCCAGAAGCGTAGTCAGAATTTTGAAAAATTTTGAACTTGAACTTGATTAAAACTGCACATTTTATTCCCTCAACTTTTTTATTAATGGAAACATTTTTATGTAATTTTAACATAAGCTTCTTCAAAATGTGAATCTGAAAATGAAGACTCGTTCATGAATGAACTTTTTGAACATGACTAATAAAAGAAAATCATTTGAAAACTGTATGTTTCATAAGAGTGTCCCTCTTAAAATATTGATAAGCGCAAAAAAATTATTTTGAACTTTTTTCTTTAACCCTATTTGAAAGAGATGAAACAAATTTTAATCCGAAATCAGCAAAAAACAAATTTGTCTCTGCATACGGCAGAACCTCAAATCTTACAGACGTACTCACCGTTAATAATGCCGCCATAGATAGATTGACTGCCCAATCTTCATGACAGAAAACTGGCAGAAGGTCTAGCCTTCCGTTGCAGTTATAGCAATTTACAACTACCTGGCGCAAAGCACGAGTCCAAGACATCTGTTGAGGATTGAAAAAAATACTCGTATATTACATAATAAACATTCAATTATAGTCCAGGCAAATTAGTGCTCTAGCCCCTGAAAATTGCTCGAGGGCTGGATATCGTTTAAAAAATTTTTGGTATCAAGGGGATGAAATAAATTTTTGTGATTTATTAAAAATAGCCGAATATACGTCCTTGGTCCATTCAAGGAAGATTGGATAAAACCCCATGTCTCTGCGGCTCCCCGCACGATTTTCAAAACCGAAAAAAGGTATTTGCGGGTGTCGTCGAATAGTTTGGATAATGAATTATCAGATTTTTTTTTAAATTTTGACGTCATTTAGAATGTGGGGGGAATACTAGAAAAATCGAAATTATGGAAAAAAAAAATATTTTAAAAATATAAAAAATGTCAGGGAACGACGAAAAATACGTTGACGTGGCAAGTACCCCCCACCCCGAAATTTTAAAATTGGAATATTGGAAAAATTTTAACTGCTACGTACGCAGAAACTGTTTGGGTTGATGGGGCTACCCCCTGACCAAAAAAATAAAAAAAATTCGATATTTTTTTATCTCAAGGGGGAGGGAATGGGGCAAAAAATTATTTTAAGTTTTTCGAATGTTAGTTTCGTGTTTAACCGATGTGGGAAACGAGTTATAAGTCATTTTTTAACTTTTTTGGGAATCACTCGAGAACGCAAATATTTATTAATATTTTTGTTAATAACTCGGCCGAAAACAGTGGAAGACGCAAAGAAACGTTTCTCTCTATGTCATAAGCCTCGCCGAAACTCTGCCACCTCCGCCGATAATGGCAACATATTTTTTTTTGTTTATTTTCTACAAAAAAATTTTGTTTGCAACCTGAATTGATTATGGAAATAATGGAAACATTTTTGAATTGGTCGGGAACAGAAAGCATATTAAATTTGCAACCACCCCAGATTTCGGGAACTTTATCAAATTTGAAAAAAATAAAAAAATGGAAAACATATTTTTTTTATTTGACAAAGTTCCCGAAATCTGTGGTGGCGGTAAATTTAATATGTTCTCTCTGAAATTACACACTACGTTTCCGACCAGTTCAACTTTTTTTGCATTATTTCCATAATCAATAATTCAGGATGCAAAACAATCTGAAGCACAACCTAGAAACCTACGCAAATTCCTAAACCCGTTATTCAGGACCCCCAAGAGGGATTAAAACGATTTCCAGCTCTCGAGCAAATTTTAGGGGCTAGAGCCCTTTATCGCACAAACTCTCCTGAAGCCGAACTCACCTTCTTCTTATCTTCCGCGCTTCTATTATCCATTTTGACATTAGCCCAGGGTACATCACGGGGCCACCAATAGGGTCGCGAATCTTCTATCCCCCAACCGGGCTGGCCTCTGCCCAGAGCAAACTTCAGCATAATAGGGATGAAGTATCTTAACTGAGTGAGAGTCAAATGACGGACGGGTGTTATTATTCCTTCGAAAACAAGCGGGGGTAACTCAATCGCATTGGGACCCGGTTGAGGTGCAGCTGGGATCTGGGCGGTCTGGCTGCCCTGGGCGGTCTGGCTGACCTGGGCGGTCTGGCTGCCCTGGGCGGTCTGGCTGCCCTGGGCGGTCTGGCTGCCCTGGGCGGTCTGGCTGTCCTGGGCGGTCTGGCTGTCCTGGGCGGTCTGGCTGTCCTGGGCAGTCTGGCTGCCCTGGAAGGTATGGCTAGCCATTAGTTCCTCCAATTCATCAAGGATCATATCCCCGTTAGTTCTGATGATTTCCCGGAGAGGCATGGCGCCAAACACCTGACAAAGGCGTCTTTTGCCCACGCTAGCTACAACTACCGCAGCCTGTTTACCGGCTCGTGTACATAACTCGCTGATTGTTCGCTGGAATAAACAAATCGACATTGCTTGGAAGCACTACAGATAAAGTAGGCCCCGAGGCAATCTGAAAGGTAAGCAAAAATATCGAGCAACAGCAATGAAAGCTTCGTTTGGACAGAGATGCTAAGTGGCTGGCGTTCAAAGAAAGAAGGATTTTGCTGCCTAATTTTACCCGACGTTCCGTCGAAAACTGCGGCGGACATTCTCAAAGGCGATGTGGCAACTGTAGAGGTGTCGTCCTGGTGACATTCTTATTGGTAAACCTGATCAATGCCTGGACAACAGGACTTAACGAAACCCCCAAGAAAATACTCAATCAGGGTTGCCATCAACTTTTTCTATGTGAATTCCCTGACTATTCCAGGTTTTCTTGACTAAATTCGTAATATTCCATGATATACCAATAAATAGAGCATAAAATGAGTGATTTTTTTAACAAAAATACTGGTAGGAAACCGACTATCCATCACATGAAAGACAGTCCGTAGATTCTGTTGTTTTTGACACGCAACTGTCATTTATCAATTTGTTATTAACATTTAAATACAAAAAAACGTGTTTTTAAAAATTTTGACTTGACTGATACTACTTCGTACAGTTGTACAAAAATATGGGAAATGAACAAAAGAACAAGACAAAATTTATTTATTCACTACTAATTTTTTCAAATCACCGAATTCCCTGATTATTGCAATTTTCCCTGACCTTATCTCAAATAACTCTCCTCTGCCTTTTCCTTGACATTTTTGAAAAAATTAAATTCCCTGACATTTCCAGGTTTTATACGTTGGTAGCAACCCTGTCAGTAATCCAGACCAAGGAAAGTACCCTTACAGACAATTTATAGCTTAAAGAATTCTGTAAGTCATAAACTGTGCCTTAGACAACAACATTAGCTTGTGTCAACCGGAAGAACATTTTCACCGTTGCCACATACCCTTTGAGAAGGTTTGCCGCAGTTGTTGAAGATGTTCCAGGTAAAATAACCTCCAGGAATCAATTGAAATATTGTGAGGAAATAAGATTTCTTACAGTGAATGTCAAAAAGTTTGAACTACATAGAAAACATTTTTAATATCTACTTGTTAGAAAATTGTATTCCTCAAAAAAGTAGGTGCTGAAAGTTTTTCGTAATGGAGGCACCGGATTTCTAAATTCCCAAACGGTATACAAGGGAGAACAGAAAATAGAAATTTTGAACAAGAGTCGAGACCATTATTTTCAATAATTTCGAAAGAGTTTACAATCAAAAACATCATTCACATTCTGATTCAAAATCGCAGCCCCCTAAGCTACAAACTATCCCAGTTAACACAAACATCTAGGAGATGTTGCTTTCATGATTATTATGGTAACAAAATGAGTTGCATTTAGACATCACTGTTACCACTTAGTGATGCCAAATGTTATGAATTGTTCACAATTTTCTTCTCGTTAGTGTCGCTTTGACCACAAAATGTGAAGAAAATTGCAAAGCACATTAACATGAACTTTGGTTTCATTGCGATTTTGTCGGTATAGAAGGAATCAGGTTGGTAACAAAATTGAGCATGACATCACGATCACGACACAAAATGGCAAGAGTTGTTTGTCGAGTCGAGAGTCAAGTAGAATCTGTATTTGGTTGACGCCATCCTTTAAATATTCTATAGGTACTTCTGATAGTGTGTAGTGTTCTGTTTGATTCTTTTTATTTCAATACCTAAATCAAATGTGTTTATTGACATTGCCCAATTATTATTTCTACCAAGAACTGTATCCCTTCAAGAAATGGAAAGGTGAGTAGAAAGGAAGAGAGCTAAATTAAGTGATTTACAGAATTTGGAATTTTCAGGATAGGTATACTAATTTAGCCGCAAAGAAAATGCTGTCCAGAGGATTGAAGTTGAATTATAGATTTTTCTACATTTCCGTATATTGTTTTTTTATGATTAAGACAGAGTTTGATATTTTTTTTGTTTGTGAAAAGTAACTACGGAATCAACTCACGCATTTTTTTCTAACATTCTATCCCATATGAACCGTAATTCATTAGTAGGAATAATAACATTGAGGTATAATTTCTATTTATGTTGAAACATGATGAGCTTTGTTTTATTCTTGACATACAGGAGAATCAGAAAGTGAAGCGCATTTTTGAATAAGTACCAGTCCTTTCAATTTCACATTGTTACATTGAAAGGGTCTCGATGTGCATTCGATTCCGAAGAATAAATGGAATGTCATATTGGGATAATTTCGAGTCACATTTTGCATCGCATTTTGATGTCTCGACATTACCAACGGGGCACCGAATAGACGTTTATGCGATAATAATGGAAGTCACTTTGCGATTCACTGGTGTGATCTGAAACATGAATGTGAATCCCACTACCATCTCTGAGACCATTCTGTGTTGACAGGGATTTAGTAGTATCTTCTAAGTCAACAAAGTCTGTTGCTTGGAGGACTGTGATTTCAAATCAGATTTTATTTAAATGTCAATAACTTTTCCAAATAAACTTTTTCCATATAATCGAAAATAATTAAGGATACCTTACTCAAAATTACTTTTTTCGTCGACCTCTGCAAAAAATGACATTTTACGTACTAATTTCCGGACGAAAAATCGACTATTTTTGAAGGCAAGTACTTTTCGTCCGCAAACACTTTTCGTCCGCAAACTCTTTTCGTCCGCTGTGGTCACTATGATACGGCACGGTACGAGAGCGGCGATTGAGTCATTTTCGTAAATCCACGTTTTAATTAATACATAGGCGCCTGTGACAATAACTGTCATTTGCTGTTGTCAAATTAATTATTTACGAAATCCGCTAGATTTTACGTGTGAATTTAGACCGTGGTGTGAATATTAGTGTTCATAATAATCAAGAATTGATCGAGTCTGCAGTTCGAAGAGTTGGACGTAGTTGAGGCCAGCAAACATGCGAGTACTTACTTTCATAAAGGTATGTAGAGGTCGACGAAAAAATTTAATATGCATCTCGGCGAAAAACTGTCTACTGTCTCGCCTGCTTGCTATCCTCGGCTGCGCCTCGGCTATCAATTTGCAGGCTCGACTATAAAAGACAGTTTTTCGTCCTTGGTACATAAATAACTATTATTTTCTCCCATATAGACCATTGGAGAACATAGAAATCATGCCTCCAGTGGAAATTTTTCCTAATGCATCCACTTTTTTGAAGAATAAAATGTTCTGAGAAACCGATTATAAAAATGTTACCCATATGGTACAAAATTTTTTCATTTATTATATACAGAGTGTTAGATAAACATGCGGCAAAAATGCAAGGGGTTATTCCTTGCCATATTCTAAGAAAATTTTGTCCTATGATGATTTTTGAAAAACCCCTTTGTTTCGAAACGACCTATTCAACGATCTCCATAGGAGAATTTGGATGATTTGCTAAATCGGATAATTGCTGAGACAAAATATTCTTAGAATAGGTCAACGAACAACCCCTTGAATTTTTGCCGCATGTTTACCTAACACCCTGTATTTACAGGGACCATCACGTAACCCGTTCGTTGAAGTTTTCGATGTTCCTAATTGGAATAAAATTTAAAAAATGGGCAGAAGGACTTCGGTCGATAGCCCTTTGAATCAAATTGATTCAATAAAATACATTTATTATTATTATGGAACATCACATAAGTCAACATAAACAATCGATCTGAAATATCGTCATTGGCGTAGCACAGGTTAAATCGGAGGTAGACACCAACTTCCTTATTTTCAATGGAACGCCCTGTAATTCATTGATTTTTTTAAAACAACGTATTATTTGAAACAAGTTGTATATTATGTTCCTATAGTAATTCTCAACCGTCCAGTAAACCTTGTTTACAGAACTAGCACAGCAAAAAAATTGTTAATAATAATACCGTGAAAAGCTATTTTCCGAAATAACATTAAGTATGTAAAAGTGTGTTTTACAATAATACAGTATGAAATTATAGGGACATGTTGATTTCATTGAAAATATGAACAGGATGTTCACAAAGTCAGTTGTGGAATCATCTGCGACTGAAAGTTGGAATTTAGTCGCTGTTTTCCATCGTACAAGATAACCTCTCTTGGAAGGGATTCATGTTTTAAAGAGAAACATTCTCAATTGTAAATTGAATCAATACATAACTCCTCTGGAAATGGAAAGACCCTACGATAAAATTGAAGTTACCTTTTTGTAATATCTAACAGAAAACAACTACTTCCCCGGCTAAAGCCACGCTGGACATTGAACTACATCTGATAGATATTGAGAAAGACCCTATATAACTTGAGAGAAAAAATCTGAAAGTGAAAATTTGCATTTTCATTCAGATAGTTGATTATTAAATGTCCAGTTTCCATTGGAGATTCTTATCTATGAATGAGATAAGGGAGAATGTTATTCAGAAGTTCACTCACAGAAAATCGCTCATTCCATTGATGCGTGAATTGCATCTCTTTCGCTAGGCCTCCAATACATTTTGGTTGACAAAAATCTATTTCACTCTTCTAAGATCATCAGGGAGGTCGGAAGAATTGGAAAACATACTCTTCAGAAGCAATTTCACACTGTAATGAGGAATTGTTGGACTATTTCTTGTGGGGTGAAACTTTGAAAATATTTTTCTGACATAAAACCTGTCATGGGTATGGCATGTTGATTTCATTGAAAATATGAACAGGATGTTCACAAAGTCAGTTGTGGAATCATCTGCGACTGAAAGTTGGAATTTAGTCGCTGTTTTCCATCGTACAAGATAACCTCTCTTGGAAGGGATTCATGTTTTAAAGAGAAACATTCTCAATTGAAAATTGAATCAATACATGACTCCTCTGGAAATGGAAAGACACTACGATAAAATTAAAGTTACTTTTTGTAATATCTAACAGAAAACAACAACTTTTTTTTTTCTCTCTCAAGTTATATAGGGTCTTTCTCAATATCTATCAGATATAGTTCAATGTCCAGCGTGGCTTTTGCCGGGGAAGTAGTTGTTTTCTGTTAGATATTACAAAAAAGTAACTTTAATTTTATCGTAGGGTCTTTCCATTTCCAGATGAGTCATGTATTGATTCAATTTTCAATTGAGAAGGTTTCTCTTTAAAACATGAATCCCTTCCAAGAGAGGTTATCTTGTACGATGGAAAGCAGCGACTAAATTCCAAGTCGCAGATGATTCCACAACTGACTTTGTGAACATCCTGTTCATATTTTCAATGAAATCAACATGCCATACCCATGACAGGTTTTATGACAGAAAAATATTTTCAAAGTTTCACCCCACAAGAAATAGTCCAACAATTCGTCATTACAGTGTGAAATTGCTTCTGAAGAGTATGTTTTCCAATTCTTCCGACCTCCCTGATGATCTTAGAAGAGTGAAATAGATTTTTGTTGACCAAAATGTATTGGAGGCCTAGCGAAAGAGACGCCATTATTCACGCATCAATGGAATGAGCGATTTTCTGTGAGTGATACTTCTGAATAACATTCTCCCTTATCTCATTCATAGATAAGAATCTCCAATGGAAACTGGACATTTAATAAATAATCAACTATCTGAATGAAAATGCAAATTTTCACTTTCAGATTTTTTCTCTCAAGTTATATAGGGTTTTTCTCAATATCTATCAGATGTCGTTCAATGTCCAGCGCGGCTTTTGCCGGGGAAGTAGTTGTTTTCTGAAGTAACTTCAATTTTATCGTAGGGTCTTTCCATTTCCAGAGGAGTCATGTATTGATTCAATTTTCAATTGAGAATGTTTCTCTTTAAAAAAAATATAGGGACATATACAAATTGTTTCAAAATAATACGTAATTTCAAAAATGTCATAAAATACAGTGTGTTCCATTTAAACATATAGGGACCGAGGGGGAAACATCTCGCTAAAATGTGTACGAGTAAAATATTTGAAGGACTGAAGACTCAAACCGATGACTAAAAGACTCAAGCCGATGACTGAAAGACTCAAACCGATGACTGAAGCGAAGATTTAATGTCTGAAAATTGACTTGAATGAATCAACTTTTCTAGTTGTACCAGATTTGAAGGAGATATTTCTCCCTCGATAGGGACATATACGAATTGTTTCAAAATAATACGTAATTTTAAAAATGTCAAAATATACAGAGTGTTCCATTTGGATTTTTTGAAGAGCCCTGATAAGTAAATGATACATATGACTAGTCCAATAAGTTCTCTCATGTACTTAATTTTGTAATTGTGTATGTGTGAAAATTTTTAGTGATGAATAAAACTATTTCTATTTCTATTCTATCGAAATTTCATCATAATACTGTGAAAATAGGTTCAGAGAATCAGTTGGCTGTTAGCCTCTTATCAAGATGGTAAAAAAAAATCTTTTTCACAAAAGGAAAAAAATGTTGGTATGACAAACCGTCAATGTGTGCATCTGTCTATTGTGGTGTTGCATGCGTAGACGTGGATTGGTTTCGAAACAAAATTGTCGATTTCTTCTTCTTCTTCGCGTAGGCCTCACAGCTGCAGTAGCAGTTGCTTCTTCGGGAGCTGCAAAAGTGTAAATGATTATAAATAATTAAAAATACTCCACTCTTCCACTTTAACCTATACAATAGATGTATTCGTCGGCAAGTCTCCAACAGAAAACAACTACTGCCCCCTACGACTGTTGAATTATATCTGATAGATTCTAGACAAAGTTTTCTACAAGAACTACTTTGCGGTGCTCTTTAAATACCATAGCTGGAATTATTTTTTGATTCAATTGGGGGAACACTACCGTATCAGTTTCATGGTTCTTGCCAATCATCAGCGAATCCCAATTAAACCAGAAATCTTTTCAGCATTTCCTGACATAAACAGGAGTTCCTGAGATAAACACTGAAGTATGTATCTAGTGCCATTTCTAGGTTTCAGAATCTATGAACACAAGACACTGTAGGTGAAATCGTTGATAGCCGACTCCAAAACTCAATATAAAATTGCTTACCAGAACTTTCAAGCTGGATGATCACTTCCTCTTTCTGAGTGGTTTCTGGGTCAGCATCCTCGTCGATTATGGTGATCACCTCTACTTCCTCGGTTTTGTTCTCAGATACATCCTTCTGAGCGGTTTGTGGGTCAGGTTCATCGTCGCTTATAGTGATAATCTCTTTATCGATTTTTTTCTTAGGAAGATCCATCGTCGAGATCAGATCCTTCAAAGAAAAACAAAATATCAGATCAATTCCTCATAAATTAACAATAATAATAATAGCGCCACAAAGTTCACATCTTATAATAATAATTATAGTGTTATACTACAGCCTCCAAGAAATCAATCATACAGAAAGAGAACATTTGCATTGTTTTGCTATTTTTTCCCCCATTTTTGATTTTAAATGTTGAAATGATTGGCCTAATACAAATATGATGACGAGAAAAATATTAATAATTTAACTTCTGTATATCAGGCACTTGAACCCCATCAAGAAGAATCCCCTTCTGAACCTTCACGTGAAACTTCGAAAAAAATATCATACTTATGTTCTAAATGGCATCCCATATGATCAAACTCGAGGTTCTTTTTATTGGCTGATGACCTCAAATTATAATGGCAATAAGTTTTCCGGGTGATGCAATCAAATTCAAAAAAGGTCTGTTATTGTTTATTGAACCATAATTGCGATACTAATTTAAAATTTAATGGATCATGTAAATAATTACAGGAAAAGCGTTTAAATAGCCCTCCCAGAGTTTTGTTTCAAAAGAGATTTAATATTATTTTCAATACCAATTGTTAATCATATACGAAAGCGTCTAGGGGTTAAACAAATAAAATAAAATAATTTTCATGAAAAAAATCCAATATACTGAAGTATGTTTAGGTAATAGATAAAATTTTAGAAAAACTTAGTGTTTTCACTTACAAAAGGATGCATTTTCTGTGTAAAATGTTTATATGGTCTTATGATATACCTACATATTACATGGGAAACTCATCCTTTTTGCAAGTGAAAATACTAATTTATTCTAAAGTTTCATCTGTTACCTAAACATAATAGTTCCGTGTTTCTTTCTGGAAAAGTCATAGTAGCGAATTACTTAATTTATTATTGGTTTCTTCCGCTGTTTTATAATTTAAAAAAAAATCCTCTTTTTGTATTTTACAGTGTCCTTAAAATGTCAAGATAAATTAACGAAATGTTGGCACAAAAGAGTATGCATTTGAGTATTCTTGAAGACTCAGTTGACCAGGTACACAATATATCTGATGGGAAGCAAATTATATACTCAATGAGTTTTGTAATAATTTTTTTCAGTGTATTCTAGTTTTACATATCTCATATCAAACTGTTTTAAAATTTTTGAAGTGCCTACACAAGTTGATTAAATAAAATTTGAGACAAGCTCTGCTGGTGACTGTTTTGGAAATCTTATTCGATCAACTTATGGAAGTTGATGGTGGCAATCAAAATCTAGAATACACTGAGAAAATCGATGAAAAAAAACTTATTGAATATATATTTGCCCCCCCATCACATTTATAGTTGGGTGATACTTCACAGCAGCTTAGAGGAGTTGAAAAACATTGCATGGCAAAGATAATACTTGCTTCGTTAACCAATTTCAGATACTTGTAAAATTGATTTCTTCGAACATACTAATCGCTAGCACCCTCTGAGACAAGAGCCCCCTTGCAAACCACCAGAGGGGCCAGCTGAAGGCCTATAAATATACAAATATTAAATTTTTCAAGCAGAGCCTAACAGGGGTAGATTCTTCCATCCCAGACTACATCGGCCCATGCCAATAGTCAGAATTTAAACCCTAAAGACTGTTTTGCAGTGAGCCCCCTCAAATTTGTACTGGAACAAAATGGCTTCCATCACATCAAACTTATTTTTAGAGAATTTGTTTCTACACATTACAAGAAGGAAAAAACTAGGTTTTGGAAGTGAGAACAGTTTGTACTCAAACCTAATGCAGTGTAAAATATCCGAAAATTATGATTATTAGGATGGTTTTTCATTACCGGCGTCATCCTATGGAAGCCGGTTCAAAACTGAAAACTTACAAATTCTATCAAAAAAAAACCTTTACAAACTGTAAAGTGAATAAGTAGTGAATAATTTGTAAATAAAAAAACATTACTTCAACTCTGAATATGAGAAAACAAAATTAAACTTATAAACGACCAAAAATGGCGTTGGCGTCAATTTGAAAAAACTTGGAAATGAATTATTTCGACTCTATAACAATAAATAGTTCCTACCAAAACATTAATTCGCAAAAATATGTCATCGACAATTAGCAAATAATATAATTTTCACTTACTTTCCCTTTTTTCAGTTGAATTCACTAAAATTTATTTCACTGGCTTACGTGACGTGCTAAAACCTCAAATTTTCGCAAGAAATGAATCAACAAACAACCGCCAAATTGAGTTGCCGGTAAAAAAATCCGTTGCGTTTTGGAAGGGTCGAAGTCATTTACGCGGGAAATACGGAAAGGCGCGATGTAATTGGTCAGAATGTGTCATATTCAAATACTTCAACCTGATTGGTTGAATTACTTGAGCGTCGCAAACCAACTGTTGCTATGCGGAAGATCGGGAAGATCCTATTCTAGTGCGCAATACCCGCGTGTGTCTTTGCGAGCTGTGCAAACCGCTTTTTCATAAAGCCAAGGTAGCACAGGTAATTTCCATCAACAATTAGCAGGTTTCTCAATCGTTATGAAAAAATATAGCTCATTTAATACTGGATCTACTTTTTGCAAGGATATTCAATTCGTCGGTACATATTACATTAGAATGTGACAGGTTGAAAGAGAATGTGGAATACGGATAACATTCTTATTACTAGGAGGATGTAGGAATTCAAATTATATTCGATATCAAGAGCCTGAATGATGAATCTAGGTTTGATCGTTAATGAATATTACATAAATAGCCAAAAATTCAATACCTTTACAGATTTGTTCTTAGATATCGGCTAATATAATATGTCGCATGGATTTGTATTTTGATGCGGATGAATGCAACTGTTGCATCATCCTGATCATAGGTTCACGGAACAAAAAATGAAGAACACTTTTTCACTTCGACACCTGGGGCGCTTTCCAATTGAAAGTTTTCATACCTGAACTTAACCTGAACCTCAACTG
Source organism: Chrysolina oricalcia (assembly GCA_944452925.2). Classification (NCBI taxonomy): domain Eukaryota; kingdom Metazoa; phylum Arthropoda; class Insecta; order Coleoptera; family Chrysomelidae; genus Chrysolina; species Chrysolina oricalcia. The sequence continues at coordinate 2,751,822 of OX101809.2, read as the reverse complement.
AATACATGGTAATCAATTGAAACATGATTTGTCGAGGTTTGTGAGATTACTTCAGGTGCACCGTGTACATAGAATTATAATACTTTTGTCTCTGTCTCTCCCATGAAATCAACTATGTCATCTCACTTATTTGCTGAAAAGTTAATTAATCCAGATTAAGTACAAACGGTGCATACGGGAGTTAATACACGGTGCTTTTTTGAGGGTGCAACATAAAACAGTTTTTTGTTCGAAAAATCCAAGTAGTTGCGAGCGGATAAACTTGAATATGAAAATAAGCCTACCTAAATCTAATTCCGAACATACCGAAAGTAGTTCAGTTGAACCAGCAAGTACCTATAGGCGCGCTTATAGGACCCACAATCCATTTGAAGAGAAAATTTTACAGCACGGATTTATCGAATTGAATTACGAGAGGAAATTATTTTGAAGCCAGTTTGTTTCCGAGGAAATAAAAAAAAACGGAATTGTATTGCTGTTTTGGAAAAATGGTAGATACTCCTGTTAGGTACAAAGGAGATGAGAAAAATACTGTCTACAGTAGCATTGTTCAAATAGAAGTATTATTTCTATTTAAACAATGATTCATAGATTTTCATTATTTTTCAAAGATATATTTTAAAAATTTTGAAGATTCATCCAAAGGCAATTTTTTTTCGTGGAAAAAACCGAAATTCTACTTTGTACTGCTATTTTGGTGTATAAAATGGTATTAGATGCTTGTACTACGATTTACGAAGGGCATGGGAAAAATACTGCTTGCAGTGTATCTATTTCAATTAATTTCAAAAAGTTGAGCACTTCTTTAGAAACAATAACATTTCCACAGTTCTGCATATTTTATTGAATGTAAGAAACAACCAACGATCTTTGGCGTTTTCCTTTTGAGATAAATACCTTTTCCAGTCAATTTTTCCCATTACTACCAGCGAAGTAGGAATTGGGGAAGGTATAGGTGAAGTCATTGAAGAATAAAAAACAAGTTTCTACGAAAAAGTTTAAAAATTATAAATTTCTGAGTCAGTCATATCAAACAATGGAAAATGTCAATATTGTCAATATGAATTAAATACGACAGGTTTGTAATTTTCTTAGCACATAAATATCACAATTACATATTAACTATCATACTTCAACACATTAAAATTTCAATCTACAACTTAAATAATACTGCATTATGCAATTATGGCACTACGACTTTATCAAAACGTAAAACTACAAGGCTTATTTGAATATACAGTGGACTGTATAAAACAATTTGTTAGTATACTTATACTTGTAACTTTTGGTAACTATGAGTTATCAGAAAATATATGAGTAATTTTTGGTTTGGGCTAAACAATTTGGCTGGCAAAGTGCAAGGAAGGCACTTCCCAGATGCTTTTACTGCTCAAAACTTGGTAACAGATTTTTTACAGAAAACTGTTGATGAATATCATGAGAATCTTCCTTGACAACCTTCTACACTCCCAAGTCCACACTGGAATTATCTTTGGCAATTCATAAAATGAGAATAGGCTTCTTCGATTTGATAACCTATTGCAAAATCAAAAGGGTTGCACAAAGAAAAACAGTGTCTATTTCTCCTCTTCTTAGCGATTTTACAAAAACTAATAATCAATATAAACTCTACCTACTTTTCTATTCCTACATTAATCTGGCCGATCCTGTGAACAATAAAATTATTTGGTTGATTCCTATGGTCTTCCCAGTGTTAAATTGTAACTCCTATGAAGTGTTCATCACCAATTTACCACCTCTGAAAATTTCCTGGAGGTACGCCCATGCTATCAATCTTCAAGGTGTAACATAACAAAGCAGGTAAAGAGATTCTTGTAAATCTCTGTAAAAGGGGTTAAAATATTCACCGAGAACACAAAGGAAGACTCAGAACCAAATGAAATTGTGTAATAACACTGTGGTGACGAAAATCTCAGCAAATATTAGTTTTTGATGGCCATGAGCGCGCCTAAAAATAATTTTCAGGAATCATACTGAACAAAAAAGGAATTTATTACAAATTCGAGAACTTTTCAGAGATTTGCAAGTTTATGTGAAGATACTAATAACAAAATTGAAGAAAAGCATGAACTAACGACTAGTGTCTATTTGTTCTCTTCCAAGCAAATTTGCAAAAAAATTTCCAAGCAATTTTGCAAAAAAATTGCTAATAGAAACTCTTACTTGAATTTTTCAAAATTAGCCTAGGCTCCTCCATAGTACACAGGGCCATCTTAAGGTGGTTTACTAAAATGTCAGCCTCCGTATATAAGAAACATTGATTTGGGCAAGTTTGTGTGGTTTGCGAGAAACTTTCATCACCAATCAATTCATTTATGAATTTCCCATTCTCTTACTCAGTACTGGTTCTATTAAATGCTTTCAGTCTCATCTATTTGGTAAAAATATCAGGAATGTTTTGTTTTGAAACAAAATGGACCCAAAAATATTTAATGCGGCTCAGCTTACATGTCGCTGCCGCAACTAGGCTTGTACGTGACGGAATTCTTTTCTTGTCGAATATTGTTCGACGCTTGCTTAGAATCCGAAAAAACTACGCTAGATTTGACAATTCTGAATAACTTGGAGTACGCTGAACGGTACTGGCGGTTGCTAGCAGCATAAATGAAGGGGTTAATGACGCTGGACGCCCAAGCCATTATGGAAGCGATAACGTGCAGTATGGGGTACCTAATGTCATGATCGTCTAAAACATTAACCAGCATAAGGGGCAAGAAACACGAGAGGAAACAAATGAATATTATCGCCATCAGTTTGGTCAGTCGACTGTCGTCCTTCTCTCTCCTGCCGCTTCTTTGGTCGGTCATTGGCCTAAAAAAAACAACAGAATATCAGTTACTCAATTTCAATTAGACAAATTCCAAAATCATTCATCAAGTCAATATAACCAAACTGGAAAGTATATCAGACTACATGCTACCCCAATATTCATTCAAAAAACCATTCAAAACGCAGCTGAACTAGAATGAATGGGACTCTCTGGTAACATAATCTGGTGTACAGTTGTAGGAACAGGAACAGAAATATATGGAGTGAGGCTAAAAACGGATGTTATAGTTCCACTTGACAAAAACGCCACAGTATTCCTAGCTGAGACACATGCCATACGGACATGCATACAGATGAATCTAGACAATGGGTATAAAAGAAAACCCATGTACATTCTATTCAGCAGTCAGAGCGCAATAAAAGATCTGAATTCAGTTTAGATGAAGTCAAAACAAGTTTGGGAAACCCTTCAGAGCCTCAATGAAATGACAAAACACGACGAAAGGTTACACTTGTGTCTGGATATAGGGCAATAGAAGCAATGAAAAAGCAGAGCCACTTGCAAGACAACCATCTGAATCACCATACACAGGCTCAGAACCAATGTCTGGCATTAGCAACATAATAAATGAGAGGAACAAAAAAAAACAACGAACATATTGGGACCAAATCAAAGAGCATCGACAAAGCACAGCTATGAGATACCTAAGGCAAATACTGACGGCTGACACCCTCAACCAACAGATCTAAGATGAAGATGAAGAAGAATTCTCGGCTTACTAACCGGACACTGCGGCCTAAGAAAACACCTGCACACAACGGGAATAAATAGAGAAACAGTGGAGTGCAGACTCTGTGGTGACGAGAAGGAAACAGCCTCTCACATCATCTTTGAATGAGACGCATTGCACAACAGGCGCAACAGAACATTAGGACAGATCAACCCAAAACACGAATGAATCCGAAACACCTAGTAAATACACCTGGTGAAAGACACAGGCCTATTCAACTACTGACGACAGAACAATACAAAAGTCCCCAGCAGGTCTCAGTGTTAGGGGGAAACCAACTAGGCCACAAAAAGGGGTGAATAACTCGATAACAGATCTACTGCCAGTCATAGAAGGTTTCAGTGCCTGGAGACAATTCATACTTCCTGAATGCATTCACAATATCAGATACCTAGACCATTACTTATTAAGAGACGACTGACATTCTGCAGCAGGTAGTTTTAACAACATAATTTGAGCGAGAATGAATTAAATATTGGTGCAAAGACTGGCTCTTGTTTATTCAATGTGAAGAAACAGGGATGGCCATGTTCACAAGGAAAGGGAATTGAGGATCCTACAGAACATCTAAGATCCAAGCAAAACTTCTCCATACAGGTAAACACCTATAGATCCTTTGAAAGAAAGTAAACATGGAACTCTCTTATAGGAAACAATTTTTCATGACGATAGGGTTTTACCGAAGAGTTATCTCATACATTCATGCACCTTCCTAAGACCTATGTCAACATACGGGACAATCGCTTACGTTTCATTGTAGCAATCCTGATTGTTCATTATCAACTTTGAAGGCAACGAAACAGAATGGGCAAACACAAACGGTATAATAAACGTGAAACTTTGATACTTACTGGTGGGATCTCAGCTTTTTCCTGGATTTTCGCACGCTGCAGTATATACATGAATATGCCAAGATAATAACGACACATGGTAGGATGAAGCCGACTAGGAACACCATATTTTTCGGTGATTTCCCATTCTTCTTCAAAATCGTACAGGAAAATGTCGACGGATTCAATCCCATTTGTCCCCAAATTCCTAGAAGCGGAGGTACCTGTAATGACACAGAAAATATGACTTGTTCTGCCATTGACGATGTTCAATGAGCTAAAGAACACCCTCTATCAATTTTTACGGATTATGATGGTCAATCAGTCATATTGAATAACAATAATAGACTTGTAGATTGTGAGGGGGAGGCTCAAGGCTGAATTGAACAGATGTGAGAATATGTTCGGCTATTTTTGAACAAGGTATTTTTCGATTTTTTCTATCAATTCAATTCAAAATATGCTTCATTGTCATAAGTACATAACACTTGTTGACAAAGCTTGTGAATAAATGAAAAAAACATATACAATGCAGACAATGTTTGGGACAAATCAAACAGTGTCAACATACAAAATGTTATGAAGGTGTAACAAAAAACATAAGTTTGGATAGAGCCATAGTTAAAATATAAAAATTTAAAAAATATTAATATGAATCTATTACAAGGTGTAATCAAAATTAGGAGTTTAGAATTCCTGTGAGAAATATTCCTCCAGGTTATATAAGAGATTTAGGATAAGTAATGTTTTCACCTTAGTACGGAACTTTTGAACACATGAGATACTTTTATTTTCATTCCATTGTAAATAGATTTTCATTAGTTCTTTAAGATCATACATGTACGATATAGAACAAGTCATAATCCTATAAATAGCGAGACAAAATAAATTGAGTTGAAGTTAAGTGAGTTCTTGATCATAGTGGTACGGGGTATTATCAATTTGACCTGGCCACTTTGACTTGTATTGTAATTTGTCGAGACTAGCTGGAATGCATTTTTGTTTTTATGTATCAGATAAGCTGTTTCTAAGATGTATATACAAATTACCGTTAATATTCTACAATTTTTAAATAAATCTCGATAGGAGGTTCTAGATTTTGCCTTTCACATATATCCCAGGGCTCGTATCTGTAAAACAAAACTCCTTTGGAATGGTTACTGCAGGCCCTCCAGAATGCTATTCCACATCTTAGGTGCGATTCAAGTATAGCGAAATATGCTGTTCTTGCAGATGCAGATCCTATGTTGGGTGGCGATAATTCTGATGGCATAGCACCCATAGACTATTTTTTTACACATACCTATTAGCTGTCACATGTTCTATAAAAAGTAATTTATTATCGATAAATAATCCCAGAAACTTGGATGATAATTCATTATCAATTTCCTCATTGCCGATAGCTATAGGTTTGGGATACTGCAGTGGAAGGTTAGGATATTTATCTTTTTTATATCAAGAGATAGGAGGTTTGATTCACACCAATTTTTAATGTCTACAATGTCCTGCATTATGTTAGAGTGTAGTATCGTTTCATTCTTTTCTTGCTAGAGAATAGTGGTGTCCACGGCAAATAATGTTATTTTACATCGGATGTCTAAGAAAGCCATATCATTCACATAGCGTAGGAAAAAGAGAGGCCATGTTTTATATGTGTAGTCTTCGAGACACTGTTTGTTTTAACTGCCTGTTGACGATCTAAAAGGTAACTCTCAAACCACCGGAGTTCACCTCTTGTGAAACCTTATCGATGCAGCTTCCGCAGCAGTATTCCGTGATTGAAGCAGTATAGATTTCCTTCAATTTACATTCTTTTCATTTTCAGACTGTGGATAGTTGACACCCAGGGGACCATGTCAAGAAGCGGATTTCCTCCACAAAATCAAGCTTTCAATCAATATTCAGACTTTTCATTCTATCTTTAGGCCGATTCAAGGGAAATCATCTTATTCAAATTCTGTAAACGGTATTTGGAAGTAGAGAACAATATCTACAATTTGTATATTTTGGATTTTCACCTGAGAGGTGGGAAATTTGTTGAAAGTGTCAATGGAAGATACTCTAAATGCTTCAGAGTACATCCGAAGTCGCCCGAACTCAACTCGAGTTTACTTCAGTGCGACTTCGGGTGACTTCGGACGCACTTTGAAGCGTTTTGTAAACATTCAGTGACATTTTCAAAACATTTCCCACCTCTCAGGTGAAAATCCAAAATATACAAATTGTAGATAGTGATCTCTACTTCCAGATGCCGTTTACAGAATTTGAATACGACCATTTCCCTTAAATCGGCGCCTCTTGCAAGATGTACCCTTAAATTGTTTATAATGCGATTGTGCAAAAACTACACATCGGAGAGAAAACATCTTGCGCGCAGTTGAATCACATATTATTATCAATCAGTTTCAGCAATATTGTATGTCCAGCTTCAGATTTATAAAAATTATAAATTTTTTAAAAATTGTCTTATTTTCGAGGTTTTCCCGGATTTTCTCAGTGGAAAATGCACCGATCTCGTCGTATGAAAATTCATTTTGTAGGTTTTATAAATCTCTACAAAAGATCCGTTGACTGTAAAACGATTCCATGAATAATCTTTAAGATATTTGCAAAAAACCAAAATGGTTGTAATTTTTTTCACTATTGCTTATAATATAATACCATATTCCTTGCCATTTATGCTCAAGTTAATTTGTCCAATATCTGTCATACCAGCAGCATTACAGCTGAAGGGTAGAAATTTAGTTTTTTTGAGGTTCATGATGAGGAGTTTATGATCAAACCAGTCCTATCTGCTTCATAAAAAACCGCAGTGTCGTCTGCAAAACCTATGATATCACCAGTTACTTTCAAGCTGAATAAGTCGTTAATATAAAGATTGAATAGTGTTGGACCCAGGACCGTTCCTTGTGGTATTCCATACTCAATATCTAATTTTTGACTCGTTGTATCTCCCACTCTAACCACTTGCTTTCTTGTGCTTACAAAGCGATTTTGCTGGGGCAAAAACTGGGGTTTTCATTAACAAACTATCTTATAAAAATTAGTATAGGCCATTTGCATCTTTTATTTTGTGGGGGAAAAACCTCTATAGCAGGCCTACTTCGTAAAATGTAAAATCAAGACCCATCACGCTACAATCTCAAATCCAGCGATAATAAAGCGCTGCACTTCGAAAACTTACCAGAAGCAGGAAGGCAATACCCCATATGCAGATGAGTTGAATCCATATCGAAAGCTTCGAGTATAGCAAGTTGTAGTACTGCTGGCATGATATGAGAACGTATCTGAAAATAACAAAAAATATGTGAGAGCGCGCAAGGAAGACATTCCGAAATAAAATATTTAGGGACATCAGGAAATCATTTGAATACCGATATAGCACTGAATATATAGAGTCAGTGCTGTAGGAATTGTCTTTGGAGGAAAGGGTGGATATTATTGTTCATTGGAAGTTGGCTTCAAAGTTCAGAGCATTTTTAACACTTCTTGGACCATATGAAAATGTAACATATAAAAATTTATATAGGTGAAAATATAAGATTTAAGTAAAGTAAGTAAATAAATGCCGAATGCAAAATGTAGTTATTTACCCGAACACGATTGTTTCCTAATTTTATATCTCCAATCAAGGACATTTCTGTTTTTCGACAAAAATGTTGGAAGAGTGATAACAAGAGTCAACAAGTAGTTTGAACTCACGTAAAATAAATTGTAATTTCTTGTAAATAAAAGTCTTTGTTACTAGCTATTATTATTGAATAAATACTATTTGAATTAATAACTAATTCATTAATTAATCAATCAATTTGTAGAAGTAGATTCTCTCATCACATAATATGATTCAGAATCACCTTGATTGATTAAACTCACATCATTCATAACAAAAGCATTCTTAATCTCTTGAACACAATGGCTACTATACATGAAAAATATTCATGAAAACCACCTTCAATATTCAGAATTTCGAAAATCAAAAATATGCCTACCTTAAGAAAGTGTTACCTCACTCTGATATGGATTTCGAGTATAATAGGCTCAACGGTTTAGGCGTGAGGCCGATGGACACACAAATTGAGTTTTTTTTCTGATTTACAGACTGAGTGGAATAGAATCAATTCCCATCAAAATATCAAATTTAAATTTTTTGACGATCACACTAATTTATCCCTACTAGGTCGCGAGAAAGCACAAAATAGAAGACCTACACTCAATATTTCTATTTTCAAGAAGTCAATTATTGGTTTTCTGAATATATCATTAAAGGAAAACTTTATTTTATTGCAAATGCTGTTACCGACAACTTATACCAGATTCAGGAACAGGAAGTGAAAAATCCTAAGACCGTCCCTGGCGACATTTGCGCTCTATTGCGCAAACTCATAGGTTGGTGTATCTGCCGTAGGGGGACCACGTTATTCTGAACTAATTGGCGTTCTAGTGTTTATTATATTTATATGGAAAATAAATTGTTTAAAACCGTTTAGACTTTAAACATTCTTCAGAATTTTTAGCCGGTTAGTCTCTGGTAGTTGGAGTAAATGCAATGAATTTGATTTTTTTGAAATTAGTACTCAACCAGTTGAAAATCATTTGATGCCTATTTCAGCCTCAGTGTATACTTCTCACGCATTTCCAATAGAAGTGATAGCCGTATCGTCAGCAAATGAAGTTATTTTTTAAACATTGAAATTAGAAATTTTGAAGATGTTGTTCATATGAAGGAGAAATAAGATAGGACCCAATACAGTTCCCTGAGGTACGCCCGAGGTAACTAGTAGTAGGATAAAACAGAAAAGAAAAAAAAACAGATAATTCGCATAATCGGATATTTAATAGAATATAAATTCAATATTTAGTTGGCAATGTGGACCTTGGAGTTTGAGAGGAGTTAGTTCCACTGTGTCCCTCCTATATATTATGTTGGCTATCGGAAGGCTGACTCTGAGTCTCTACTCATCTACCCAGTTTGAAACTGAGTTGAGAGCCCTTTGCTTTACCTTTTGTACTGATTGACTTGCTATCTGCTGAATCTCAAACATGATGAACAACCCTGGCTTCAGGACTGAGAAAGTACTCTGATCCCGGTATGATGACTCAATAATGATTTCCATGCAAATGACACGGAACATTAAATTGTTTTGTAATACGTACTGTAATTATGTGATTTGTTATTCCTATTTCGTTGTAAAATCGAAATGAGGAAGCTCCGGATTACATTTTTTAACACATGGTACAGTTGATCTTATAGTCCTTATTCAGTTGGTAAGTATCTGTTTATCGGCTAAATAAATATTTAATTATTGTTCAAGCGCCACGCCATTCGAAATGTAATCTATTTGTCTTAGATTTAGTCTACCAATGGTACTAGAAGAAGGGCGTACGACTTGCAGGGCCGTTGTATCCATTTGGCACAGTGCCGGTTCTACACAAAAAAATTGTAATTGGGAACAAACAATATCTTGTGGGTCTGGTGCCAATGGCCTACGACAATCCTAATGCGACCCTGAACTTGTTTTATGTATAGGAAAAAAATCAATAAGAATAGAGAAAATGGAAAAAAATCTCAACAAAAAAAAATGGTGATTTTCGATGTTTGCCAAAAGAATCATGATTTTTTTCAACCCAGGAAATGAAGAAAAGTTCTTCCTTTATCTAGCAACAAACCCTTGCGTCAATCGCCTAGTGAAATGCCCACAAAACGCTGTTTCCAGTACTTGTACCTTGACACTACCTTGATGGTAATTCCTAACATAATGAGAAAAAATCCAGCAATGTAGAAAATGAAGGTCACTCGAAACGTTCAATATCGCTTTGTGAATAATGAATAAAAAGATGACATAATTGGAATGAACTATCAACAATGTCTACGGTCATAACAAAAATGATTAGTGGCAAATTATATCTATATAAAAAAAATTGTATTCAGTAACTGAACTATTAGAATATCAATAAGAAGTATGTATACTACTTTCCTGTTGTTCTATTAATCACTTTTCTCTTGCGCATTTATGAGATTTTTTTACAGTTTCCCAATTCTGAGAGATTACGGTTAGTGTACAGATGATAGATTTCTAAATCGAGCCTATTCCCTTTCACGAATAGTTCGATTTTCTAGAAACTGCGCATTTAATAGGGATTTTTAATAGAATAAATTTAGGAATAAATGAAGGAAGGGGTCGGCGGCTGCAAAGAGAACCTGCTCATCGACAACTGTATGACGCAGGACTCCATGCCTTATAAGCGTAACCTTTCGATGGCCTGGATCGTAGGTATGTGATACCACATCGCATGAGCTTATCATGCATTTGCTCAGATGCCTTGAGGTAACCGATCAAATAGTGAGATGCATTAAGGCGCGTCCTGCGACCTGCGAGCCGAGCGGCTCATGAGCCGCTCACATGAAAAGTGTCGCAAGTGTGTACGGGGTTGTGAGCGTACTTTGAGCCGATCTTGAGCCTGTCGCTGCGAGCCACCTGGAGTCGGTTTTTTCGGCGAGCACAAAGGGATGGCTCAGTGTCAATTTGTACGGCATAAAGACGTGCTCGCAAGTGTGGACGTGAGCATAGCAGCCTGGACGGATGAAGAGGTAATCTCATAGAGATATATAGTTTATATTCTGTTCTATGGGACCCCAAAAATGAAAACCACTTAAAAATTATGTAAAAGAGGATGCTTGGAGAGAAATTGTTACTGCAATGTACAGGCCCGCGAAAGAATGTAAAAAGAAAATGATTGCTTTGTTGGGATCGCATCGGAGAGAAAAAAGCAAGGTAAAGAAAAGTTGCACTACTGGCAAACGTGGGTTTTCGTTAGTGAATGAAAGGAACTATTAATTTCATTTTTACTATATTTGTTGAATTTTCGTGACGAAAAGCAGACAGTATAATTACAGGGTGACCCAGGCTTAAAAGTCCATATGTTCAGGATTGATGTAAATTCTTGTAAAATATTTATATTGCCCACTAACGCTTTGGAACTTCATGTCCAACATCAAATCAGCTCCAGTCCGTTTTTTATATTATATAGATCAGTGCGCGATTTTTTTTCCAATTGACCACCTGCTACCATCGCAGCAAACAGAGTTTCTTCTTGTTCGAACATCTTCAATAAACTGAATTCGCTCGCGAGCACTGTCGGCTCGCATAGTGCTCGCATGAGGCTCAGGCATTCAATTTTTCCGCGAGCGGCTCATGAGCCGCTCGGCTCGCAGGTCTATACGCGCCTTTAGACAACTGATGCCGCTCTGGATAACTAGCGTCACCATGATATCTGATCAACTCAGAGTCCAAACAAAGCAGGTAATCTTCAGAAGAGGCGTGTTTCAGGGAGACTTCCTCTAGTGCATCCCTAAAGCCATTGGGTCGGATGCATAAACCTTGAGCAAATGCTTTTACTTCGATTTCTGGAAACATACATTCATTTTGATGAGTTATGAGGGAGACACACCTGTAGTAAAAGCATTTGCTACCTTTCATGAATACTACCCATTGTCACCCCAAGCAACCGGATGGATGACCTGATAGTATATTATTCAACAAGCGTATAATGATGGCTATTACCCACGAAGATGAAATTGCAACACGAGCCGAAGGCGAGTGTTGTAACATCTGAGTGGGTAATTGCCATTATACGCCTGTTTAATACTATAGTTTATCAATAACTATATACATAATTTGATTAAATATGAAAGTTCTAAGCTGAAAATTACGTTATTTTAAGAATACCTTTGTCATTAGATAGGTATGATCTGGCGCTTCTTTTATAAATTTACTGACCTCTTCGGGAGTGAAGGTTTTAGATTTTTTCGGTTGATCGCCCTCGGACTGACGTTTTAAAAATGCCTGCAACTTTATATAAGTCTCTAGGTGGATACTATGGTAAATATTCATATATTCTTATATGTATTTTTCAGCATAGAATAATATGCCCACAATGATGATGACTTGTATTTTTTTGCAAGTTCAACAAAATACACTAGGATAATATTTTCAGAAAAAGACGATGTTTTCTGTGCCAGTTGCCAATCCATAAAACTTTTGTACACCGCATCATATTTACCTTTTGACTTGTTAGGTAGGAGATCTTCTGTAACGCTAGCCGCTAATTTCAGAATGTCTGGCGGTGTACAAGACATATCTTCTAAATGAGAATCACTATTACATTTCTCTAATGACACCAGAGATAAGAATGTTCAGAACAAATAACTCACAAACCGTCTGACAGAATATCTACAAATACAGTGACAAGTAAATTTACAAATTGTCAAATTTGACGCAACGATTGAGTAATATTCCATCGAACTGTCATTATTATTCAATTCTATATGGTAATGCATGGCATTACTTGATAAAAATCGCATATTTAACAGATTTATTAATTAATAGTTGTGGATAAAACTATATTATATGACTCGGGAGAAAGGGACCTACATTAGTCCTTAAGGGTGGTGGAAGAGTACACGCATGCTATCGGAATGGAGTTCGGGGTCGACAAATGAGTGTTAAGAACTTGTCAGCTGTTCCTTTTTGAATTGCAGGTAAGAAACTCCTAAAAGTGGATCTCACGAAACAGAAAGACATAAACTACTGATGAGAAAAAAACACTGTTTTCGTAACAATCCTCAAAAATCCTATATAATCTTTAATTGAATCAAATCGATTTGAAATTCGGAATACATACAAAAAAAAATATTTTATGAAACTTACCTAGTCCGAAAATCTGAAGAAAAAATTGTCCGGAAAAAACCCCTTCCAACTAGATTCGAACTTTTCAATAAAAGAACGGTTAGAGATAGAGCAATTCTACGAACACCAATAGATTCAGAATGGTCGAATTAGTACATATTGTGTATTTCCAGTCAATCAAAAGAAAAAAATCATTTGAGAAAAGTTGTCAAACTAAAAATCACGAAAAATACAAAATCAACTGGTTTATTTGAAATTCGCACAATATACATAAAATTTCACGCCGATTCAGAAATTACACCATTTGTATATGCTCATATACAGGGTGTCCGGTAAACCTTGTACAATATTGAAACTGGTGATAGACCAGGTCATGACTGTTCAGAATATCGAAATTTCACCTCAGTAAAAATATCACCGTTTTCGAGATAATGGGCATTTTAAGAATTTCTGGAAAATCGCCACCTCACCTTGGATTTTTAAGTGCCATGTATACATACAAACTGAGACAAATTCAAATATCTCTGCTACTGAAGACTACTGATGTGTGATGCTTTTAGTCGTATAGAACAGTTTTTCAGAAAGTTAAAAAAAAAATCAAGAAATGAGGGTAAAATGACAGATTTGAGTTTTATCAATTTTTTAAAAAAAAAGTTTGACATTATTGTCTGAAAGAAACATAACCAATTGGAAGTGGACATTCATTTCAAAATAATGCTCATTTTGTCCAGACTCTATCGAAGTATTAAACAAACTATAATTATTTTTGGAGGAAGTGATTTCCATTGAATTAGGCGTGGTTTTATTCTAGGCTTCCATCAACTTGTATACTTACTTCCAAAAATTATTTCATCTCCATTTTATCAAGATGAAATGTGGAAATAATTATTGATAATAAAGAATGGACTGCTTGGTAGCATTAAATGGTATGTCAATAAAATTAACTTTTCATGTAATTAAGCCTAATAAAATTATTGAAATGAAATGTCGATTATCCGACATGGCACTGATTAATACGAATTCTTGTGATAAATGTCGCAATTGTCCAACATCCAAATCCCAACGAAGTTTCAGAGACCGACATATATACAAGGTGTAATCAAATAAGTGCAAAATTTTTCAGGAGGTGGATATTTGTCGAAAAAAAAATTAAAACTAAAAAGTAATAGTTTCCTAATGAAAAATTAAAATACAGCATTTTGCATAAACGAATCTTCTGTAAATAGAATTGAAAAAATCTAGTAGGTGGCTGTCACATTTTGTTTGAACAACTTGTGACTTCTGTCGTGTTTTTTAAAAATTATTTCGCTTGTTTCATTCAGTGATATTTATTTCTTTGTCATGCCGTACACACGTTATACTCCCCGAGAATATGCGCATATGCCCTACATTTATGGTTAATGTGGAGGTAGTGCTACTGCTGCAGGAGCGCTTTATGCAGAACGATATCCGATTGCACAATGCCGCTCAGAGATACTCTAGGGCGCATTTGAACAGGTTCTTCTTGAAAATATGTGGTCTCTGCGTACGAGGATGGAAAATAACATTTTTATAATATTATTCAATGCGATGTTGAATAATCGTTATTGTGGTTTATAGTGTATGTTGAATGTTGATTCAAAAAAACGTTGAATTAGTATTTACTTCTTTACATCTCATTGAATGCTTCTAAGCAGTTGATTTGTTATCACTCATGATTATTCAACCTTCAATCTTGATAGGATAAGAATAAAAGACATTACTGATAGAGTCTAATGGAGCTGATTTTAGCTCAGAATAACATCACACTCTGATATAATCGAAATTCTATTCCTTCCAAAAATAATTATCGTATATTTTATACAATGGTAGAGTCTGGACAAAATGTGCATTCTTTTGTAATGAATATCCACTTCCACTTGGTTATGTTTTTTTTCAAACAATAATGTCAAACAGTTGTTAAAAAAATTTGTGAAGATATTTGAATTGGTCTCAATTTGTAGACATGACACTCAACAATCCAAGGTGGGATAGTGATTTTCCAGAAATTGAAAAAATGCTCATTATCTCGAAAATTGTGAGATTTTTACTGAGGTGAAATTCCGATATTCTGAACAGTCATTACCTGGTCTATAACCAGTTTCAATATTGTACAAGGTTTAACAGGAAATTTGACTGAAACGTCAAAAATTCGAAATTGCAGATTCGACTGACAGCGAAGTTTTTGAAGCTGTGTCGGTATGCGACTCTTTTCATCAACATCAGCAAGTTAAAGTTTGACCGTTTGTTGTTATTTCCGCCCACCAGTTGCACCCCACGCGCAACCCTCAGAGGTCTTCGAGAGACTTGTGTGAGCTAGGGAAAACGCAGCCCTTACCTTTTAACATGTGATGCCATGCGAGACCGGTGACCATGCTGGGATCAAACCCACGACCCTACGCTTCAGAGGCGAACGCTCTACCAGCCGACCACCACTGCCCATTTCTCCTCGGGATGTTATGCTGTTGGAGTGTTTATTATGCACTCATTGACTCTCAGTTGCGTTACGGAATGACGTTTTGGGGAGCCAGTCCAACTTCATTCAAAAGTTTACTTACAGTATTACAGTTATAAGATAAATATATGTAATTTCAAACCAAGAGTAATTGTTCATTATGAGAATACTTTTCCAATATAAAAGGCTTCGGGATAGGTTGTTCTGATGCTTGCCGGAACTCCCATCATGACTTTGACCCATGATATCCTTGCAGTTAACACCAAGATTATTAAGGAATGTAAGGATAGTATTAGCTGGATTCTGACCAGTTCTATCACCTATTTACTTTCTTGGTTACATTAAAATTGTTTATATTTTCTAACTCCCCTGGGTGCGGCCTCGAGTGCAAGTATCTTTCCTATTGCATCTAACAAATTGTTGCAAATGTTTTTTCTTTCAACATAATGAGCAAAATAAACAAATCTATCTATAGGTATTGGTATCAGTCATTGCCTGACCTATACTATGTACGTTTTGTAATGAATATCGTTTATTTTTCGTACTATCTTCCGATTACACATGACCCCTCTCCCTTGACCAAACCTCTGCGTTTATTTATACCTCCTTTTATCTCATTTCACATCATTTCATCGTGGTAGGCCATCGGCCTTTCAATAACAAATAAAAACCTCCATTAAGTTCAAGATATTACAACAGATGCTTTATATTCGGAAAGGAAGCTATTGACGATTCCGACGCAGAAACAGACACAGTACACACTTGAAGAGCGACAACGAGGAAAAGTGTTAAAGAGCTTCTCTTTCAATTAAACTATTAAAATTAGAAAATTGAACGGGCGCGGGTCTTGTCTAGATCGAGTTAATCAGAGCAACCGAGTGTTATTGCCAAGATTGAGTCGACGGGTGTAGTTCTGGAGACAGGAAACGTCATTGAATTCCAGAATACGGCACTCAACACCACCAGCCATGCGGTGGATAGTGCCCGCCAAACATTTCGGTGATCGCAGATTTTTCTATTTACTTATACAGGATGTCTCATTTGAATCCCCAGATACCGCGCTTCAAAGATTCATCTACAAATTTAAATTGATGATAGAAAAATCCATTACCATAATTAAAATAAAGACTTTTACAAAAAAGAAACCATGGATAACACAAGTTCTTATATCATCAATCAAAAAGCGAGATAAACTATATCTGAATAACACAAAAAATCCAAATCGTCCCCAGCACAAAATAGAATATACAAATTACAAAAATAAGCTGAACTCGATATTAAGGAAAGCAAAACAAAGTTATTATAAACACGAAATACAGAAAAATAAAAACAGCTCGGCAAATCTATGGAGAGTAATCAAGGGATTCTCTAATCAGAATATGCGCCAAAATAAAATTGATAAAATCCTAACAGAAGACGGCAAAAACTTAACAGATACACAAGACATCGTAGAGGAATTTAATAGATATTTTTCAACTGTAGGTGCTGGCATCTAAAATAAAGAAAATAAAATTGAAAGAAAATAAAACACCACTTTTACATTCTGTTTCTGGAAAATACCACTTCAAATGAAATTAAAGAAATCATATCTGAGCTAAAAAATAATAAATCACCTGGATTGGATGGAATCACAAATGAGATGCTGAAAGCAGCAAATAACTATATATCTCTACCTTTATGCCACATTATTAACAGATGTATAGACTGTGGAAGGGTGCCAAAACAACTTAAAGAGGCCAAGGTGGTGCCTGTATTTAAGAGCGGGGCCCGTATAAATCCCAATAATTATAGACCAATATCGATTTTGTCTGCTCTTTCAAAAATATTAGAAAAAATTATAAAGAGAAGACTCAATTCCTATCTAAATAAATATAAAATAATATCCAAATCACAATTCGGATTCCAAGAACAGATTTCAACACAAGATGCAATTGCCAACGTCACATCATTTATATATAAAACAATAGATGAGAAAAAGCCCTGAGTGGGTATATTCCTTGATCTGGCAAAAGCCTTTGACACTGTCAGTCATAGACTTTTGCTGGATAAATTGGAACGCATAGGTATAAGAGGGACGGTACATGATTTCTTTAAGGATTATCTGGAAGGACGACAACAGAGAGTGGGAATTGGAAAATTTCCCGCAAGGCACCGTGCTCGGTCCGATATTATTCTTAATTTACCTGAACTGTCTTCTTACTCTTAAGATATCAGGATCAATTGTCTCATTTGCGGACGATCAGTTGTCCTTTTTAAAGCCGATAGTTGGAACGAAGTGAGAGAAATGGCGGAAAATGACATGAAAAAGATACTGAACTGGTTACAAGGTAACTTGCTAACTGTCAATGTGGATAAAACCAGTTATTTGCCAAACTATAACTCTTTAACATTAAGAAACCAACCTGTCACAATTTCATTTTCAGCCAAATATCTAGGAATTTACATAGATTCGTACTTGCGTTGGGATATCCATGCTCAGAATCTGAAAAATAAATTAAGAGGGCTCATTTATAGGTTTTACCAATTCCGTACTGTGGTAGGTTTAAATCAGCTCAAAATTCTCTATTATTCTTTATTCGACTCCTTGTCACAATACGGAATCATCGGCTGGGGAAGCATACACAAAACGGACTTAGACCAGCTAACAAAACTACAAAAAAAAATTCTAAAGATTATGTACTTTAAAATTTTTAGATATTCCTCGGATGCATTATACGTAGAACTAAAAGTTTTGGATTTAAGACAATTATTTATAAAGAATATTCTCATATTTTCTTATAAAAATAAAACATATCTTCAATTAATTCAGCACAAATGCAATACTAGGAATCAAATAGCAGCTTATGCTTATACTTCGAGAGCAAATAAGTCCATAGGTCAGAGAACATTCAGTTATCTTGCACCACGAATATTTAATTTCATCCCGAATACCCTAAAACAAATAAACGAAATTAATGTATTCAAGAAAAGTGTCAAACAATGGCTTCTAGATACTTGTAGGCAGTCTTTTATTGATTGCAAATATTAAATATTAACAAAGTATAAATATGTGTGGCAATGTTTAATGATGTATGTAAGTAGAATAAATAACAATACACAAGCTTAAAAAAAAATCATCCAGATATTACCTTACAAAAATCATTAATTAGATGTTATAAAGGACTGATTCTGATACTAACCGCAGACAGGTACTCATAGAGCCTAAGTGGTATTTCCATTTCTTTCCTGAACTTTTATTGGTTATTGCGATTCTGTGAAGACAATCACTTGTGAATGAAAAAATAACACCGCTTTCTAGCACTTGACATTCCAGTATATTAACTCTCTTACTTTCAACCTCTACATATCTACATTGTATATTGTCACATTAACACTCTACATCTCTACACTTTTATTTTTAATATTAAATTTTTTATTATACTTCTTAAACTCCTAAACTTTTCAACTTGTCATTTTTTATTATATTTACCCTTAACATGTTGTATCATGAAACTTATAATGGAGCAATTGGTACAGACAAATAAAAGAGAGCTTCTATTGAAGCACATTCAAAACAGGTCATTATAGACCGTCAGATAACGACAGATTTTGCTGACTCATTTTCTCTCTTCTGGGATTTTAACCACTGGAAATTATGTCAGTGTTGAGCCCAAAAATTGAAAATTTAGCGATCGGACGTGTGCTAGACATATAGAAAATTCATTTTCCTTTTGCAGAAAAAAAATGATTTTTTTTTATTTTCTCGTTTATGGCATTTTAACACATGAATAGGTATAACAATTTAATAGTGAAGAACCAAAGCCATAAGATTTGCACGTGCTTAAAGGGTTGAAATAGGGGCGCGATCTTGTGAAAAAATAGGTGGTTACTGATGCATTTTCTCGCTTATGGCAATCAACAGAATGAAATTTATTACCGTTAGGAACCCGAAAAAAAATTCCCATAAACCGGTCAGCTGTTGAAGTATATTTTCCAGACGGAAAATTTTGTTAAAATTTTATTCGTTTTCCGGCAAACTTTCTCGTGAACGAAATAATGTGCAATAGAAAGTTATTAATATGAAAGTCTGTCATATAAAAAGCCATAAGTCTAGTTCGTGTTTATCATACTATATGAAACTGGAAAACTTGCAGAAAAACACAGGAAATTTTGTTCAATTTCTCGTTTATGGGAATTGGCCTGTAGGAAGAAAAACTGATTTCAAGACTAGAAAAAAAAAGCCATAAGTCGGAAACATGATTATGATGTTTTATACAGTGAGGTCCTGAAGTAACAGATACATTAATTATCTACGTCATTATTTTTTAAGAAAAACGTCGAGTTATGTTTTCAAAAAGACACTCTGTGACATAAAAAAATCAGCCCTCCTGCACCCCCGTCAAGGTGACAGTCATTCACCCAATTTTTTTAATGGAGCAGGGGCTCAGTTGAAAACCCTTGAGATTCACCAATCCATTGAAGAACAGAATTTTTTGGGATTTCAAATATTTTCAGAAATTCCAAGGAACCTATGTTATGGGTAGTTTTTAGAGAAACCGAGAATGATAATCTAGAAGATCAGCCCATCTTAGGTCACAACAGTACTTGGAAGTCCAGTGCTATGACATGAGAGACTTGTGCACACATATCCAGTGTGATATGGTTCCTAGGAACCAACAAAATATTACATTTCCATCTGTTCACCATTTGGATTGTACCGAAGACACTGCAAATCGATTTCAACCTATGGTCCAGAACTGCTACTAATCTGGAAATGAGTTCGATTTTTCATTTAGATATAGAGGCAGTTTATTATTCTGGAACTTTCACTTCTAAAAGGTGAACTAGGCCTGGAGGGCAGGCCACTATGAAAAAAACGCGCCGGAAGCTCTGCCTCTAAGGTGGTGGGGAAACGAACTAGTGTTTATTATATTCCTGCGCACACTGGCTTGCTGTGTTTACTTTTTTGTGAACTTTGATTCGCCACATCGTGTCACATAGTCACAATAAACAGGTAATGGGCATAATCACATTATTTCAAAAATCTGATGTTCCGTATTCAGATTCGAATGATCATCCGATTATGACACAGCAAGCCAGTAGGCGTGGGGGAATTACGCAGTTAAGATTTTTAACTTATTGGGGTTGAGGCAAAATTGCTTGAATTATCTTTACAACCCCTATCAGTTTGTCACAATAATGCCCATAACTATTTTTTTCACTCTATAAAAAAATATTAAAAAAAAATAAATTATTTGTTTTCAATATTACTATCATAGTTCCGACTCTTTTTATGGCCTGAGAATGAAGTTTGCAATGCATATGCCAAATCCCATGGAGAAAGAACTGAGCAATTTTATCTTTATTAATTTATCGCAGCAGAATTTTCAAATAATTGTATTTATTTATGCAGTGTGGCCTATTTAAAATGGAAGCACTCATATCAAACTTTAATTTTTCAACCGATTGGAATGATTTTTTTTTCAATAGGTAGACATTCAGGACCCCAAATTTAATGAGTAATTCTTCATTTTCTGGGCCAACTGTTCTCATTTTTCAAGGTTAAAAATCTAAAATAATTTTTTTTGAAAAAATCACATCAATCCACGGATTCGCGACATTTTTAAATAGTTTGTTGAAACTCGTCCATCAATAGAAAGTTATAAAAATTTTAAAAATGAAATTTTAAAAATATGCCGGTTAATCAACCCGCCAATTCAATTTCAGAACTATTATCAAAATTTGGAATATACCAAGAAGTCTCGAAATATCACTGGTCAAAATTTCATCAACATCTATTCATAAATAAGAAAATTACAGGATAACAAAATTTGAAAAATATGTTGTTGGAATTTCATGAAAATATCATTTCATTTAATGATTTTTCATTATTATTTATCAATAGATTTTGATGAAATTCTGATCAGTGATATTTTGAGACTGCCTGAATTCAGTGGTGTATTCTGAATTTTGGATAAGAGTAGAAATTGAAATGGTGGGTTGATTTAACAGGCATATTTTTTAAATTTAATTCTCCCATAACTTTTTTATCAATGGACGAATTCCAACAAAATTCCAAAATTAACCATTTGAACATATCACAATTCCAGTGGTGTAGTCTGATTTCTTCTCAAAAAATTGCTAATAAACTTTTCAGTTTTTTACATCGAAAAAAAAAAAGAATAGTTGGCCCTGAAAATGAAGATTTATTCATGAAATTTGGTGTCCCAGTGGACTTTTTGATTATCTACCTAATGAAAAAAAAAAGCATTCCAATCGGTTGAAAAGAGTATGATTTATAAGGGTGCTTTCATTTTAAATGGGCCACACTGTATAAAACATCGATATCATGTTTCCGACTTATGGCTTTTTTTTTCTGGTCTTGAAACACTATTTTTTTCTCACATGCCAATTCCCATCAACGAGAAAATGAAAAAATTTCCACAAATTTTCCTACAACTTTACAACTTATGGCTTTTCTTGAGGTACATGCAAAGCTTATGGGAATTTTATTTTGATGTTTATCCATCAACAAAATCATATGGTTCAAATGCCATAAACGAGAAAGTTTGCCGGAAAACGAAAAAAAATTTCACGAAATACTTCAACAGCTGACCGGCTTATGGGAAATTTTTTTCGGGTTCCTAACAATATTAAATTTCATTATGTCGATTGCCATAAGCGAGAAAATGCATCAGCATCCAATTATTTTTTTACAAGATCGCGCCCCTACTTCAACCCTTTAAGCACGTGCAAACCTTATGGCTTTGGTTTTTCTCTATTAGATTGTTATACCTATTCATGTGTTAAAATGCCATAAACGAGAAAATGAAAAAAAAAAACATTTTTTTTCTGCAAAAGGAAAATGAATTTTCTATATGCCTAGCACACGTCCGATCGCTGAATTTTCATTTTTTGGGCTCAACACTGACATTATTTCCAGTGGTTAAAATCCCAGAAGAGAGAAAATGAGTCAGCAAAATCTGTCGTTATCTGACGGTCTATTAATAAAATTGGTAGAAGTATACAAGCACGGCACTTCTATTATTTTATGAATCATTTCTCTAGAGTTTTCAAAGATGAAACTTTTCAAGTGATATTTGAAGTTTTCTAATTTATGTTTATTTTTAATATAATCTGGGATTATATCCTATGCGACTTTGGATATACGAATTATATGCTATCGTTGCTGCATCTATCGTTATAGTTCTAGATATAATTTTTAATGCATAACAGTATCTTGATACAGTCGCGGCAAGATTTTCAATTTGATTCTCCCAGTCTAGCCTAGAATCTATTGTAATACCGAGAAAATATATTGTTGAGACTGTCTCTGAACTAAATACGCCACCATCAGTTGAGTTTTCTATTACGATTATTCCGAGAAAAGCTTATTATTTGAGTTTTATCGCTTTTCAATTCAAGATTATTATCAGTGAACTATTGTTCTAAAGCATCTAGTGTTCAGAAAAGATTGTTCTGTAGTGATTGCTGCTGAATATTAAAGAATAGTCATCTGCATACTGCACGAGTGTTTCTGATGTAACTTCCGTAAGGTTATTAGTGTGTAGAATATATAACAATGGCCCAAGCACTGAACCCTGTGGCACACCTCTAACTATATTAACTTTTTCGGATTTCAAGAGTTCGCCAGTACTTCGATGAGAGATTTTTTTCTATTCTCTAGATATGAAGAAATTAGTTGGAAGGAATACTTCTGATGCCATATATAGTGGCAACTTTGTAATTCATGTTTCACGGTCTACACTATCGAATGCTTTTGACAGGTCCAAATTCATAGCTGTTGTGACTTCCTTGGTGTTAAGGGAGCTAATTACTTTACATAATGCCTGATTTGCACGGATGGTCGATGTTTTCTTTCTAAATCCATTTTGAGCATTACCTACTAAGTAAATTATTATATTCCAAGAATGTAGTGAGCCTATAATTTTTTTTTAAATTTTTGATTATATTTGATAAGAGTGCAATTGGGCTGTAATTACCGATGTTATTTTTGTTTCCTTTTTTGAATATAGCTCTCACAGCTGCAAATTTAAGTTTGCCTATGTCGATTAGTTTAATTTTTTTGGGAAGAATGTTGTATAATCTGAGCCCAGTCGAATTTCTGAGACACTGTTAAACGAACATTGGACAAATGAACATTATTTTTGGACCTTGTATAATGTAGAGAATTATTTTTTACCAACGTTTTTCGCTGCCTATGAATATACGTTAAGAGTTCCAATACATGTAGGCCATAGAGAGGAAGCATTTTTAATTATTTGAATATTTAAATTGATAACAACTGAAACAAAATCACTATAAGAATATAATAATTAAAAATACAAACAGCAAAAAAATATGACAAACAATCAATGAATATACTAAAAGAAATGGGAAAAAGTAGGTAGTGATAGAACTGAAATTCTGAATGATCATAACGAAAGTGAACTTTGAAAAATAACTCGTCACCGGTTTTTGACAATATCACAACTCTAGCCCTAAAAGAAATAAGATAATTTATTGCTAAACCGTTATGTCACTTGATAAATCTCATGTTCAGTGAAAGACAATGCCTAACTCAGTTCAAAATCGCTGTAATAAAACTAATATTCAAAAATAGAAATCGAAAAGATCATATCTATTCTGAGTAAATTTTTTGAAAAGGTTCTAAAATAACGATTGGTAAACTTGCTGGAAAATAATAAACTTCTGTCCAAATTCCAATTCAGATTTAGAAATGGAAAATCGACCAGTGATGCTATTGCTTTACTTGTGAATAAAATTTAAACTCCTGACTCACAATCAGAGTAAACAAACGAATTCCGAATATTCGAGAATAATAATTATTTTTCGCTCCAGTACCGAGTTTGGAATTTTCTACTTTTAATTTTCCGAAAGAGTTTTTTGATATTATGTGTGAAACTTTCCAGATGGCTTTTTTTTCTGTATACCAGATTTTATTATCAAATCAATAAAAAGTATGTCGAAATTATTTACCTCGTTCCGTACAAACTTAAAATTTTCCTCATTTCAATTTCCAAAAGAACATATTTTTTCTTGATCTGAAAAGTTTTCAAGGTGCCATTTCATTTATTTTCAGTCACGAATGAATGTGATGATAGGTATAATACATTAACATAACTAAACAATACACTAATGTGACAATGTCATCAGGTTGATAAATAAATACAGAAATGTAAAACAGTAATTAAAAAAATTGCCATGCGAACAACCAGACAAAGACATATTATAAAGATATAAATAAAAACAAAGATTTTAAGTAGAAAGGATTTTTTTCTTCCACATAGGTAGGTAATAATCACAAATCTTGAACGTATGAATATTTCTCGAGTTCTGTGTAACTAGCTTCAGAAAGAGTATCAAATAATTTGCAACCATTAGATATAAAAGAGACCCCTTTGATATGGAACGAAATAGTGTTTGGATGGAAACCATATTTTTCGCGAGTTTGTACTAT
This sequence comes from Chrysolina oricalcia, assembly GCA_944452925.2. NCBI lineage: Eukaryota > Metazoa > Arthropoda > Insecta > Coleoptera > Chrysomelidae > Chrysolina > Chrysolina oricalcia. The sequence goes on along the minus strand of OX101809.2, from coordinate 2,726,791 downwards.
TTCAGATTCAAAATAAGATTTATTTTTGAGAACAAAACAAACGTCATAGATATAAATCTACCTACCTATACCTGTATAATAGGGAGTTACATAATAATAAAAAAAAATGTTTTATTTGTAACAAATGCTCTTATCTGTACATATGATGCATGTAAAATCATTTCACGGACCTATTTATTTATTTCATATCGACCACAATCCACTTCAAAACTGTTCCAAATTGAGATTCAAACGCCACATTTTAGCAGGCTGACGTCACTTGTATTATTCTAAACGTCCTTGGGTCCTCAGCAAGTACAGTTGGTTTTGACTGAGTTTTGACAATAGACAAATAGACAATACATGGAGATCTTGAAGTCAGGATACTTTGACGTCACTTGTATTCGTCCAATAAAATACCGGTAATATTGCGCGCGAGTTTAGCTGATATTTGAATTCTACTCCAATCGTTTTTTTATTTCTGGATCTTACACAATCGAAAAAAAATATTGAAAAGTCCTTTTTAATCCTTTACCCAGTTTGACTTGTGAATTTTTGAAAAAAAAAAATTAAAAATGACAAATGTAATTCCCTATTGTAAAAATTGTCCTCTATTGACTGGCCTAAAACTATTGTTTTCTTCGAACCCGTCTGATGCAAGCAACATCCTAATAAGAAACCCCAAATGTATTCTTCTATTTTTGTTTACGTCTATTCTCGGATTTCCCATTTTTCAGTAGAACATCTACAAGTACCTACGCATACGAAATTCGGAGGGCCCAACTAACATACTGTGAAAGTGTAAGTAAAACAAATGATTGGTCTCTAAAATAAATAAACCTCTCGAGTTGAGGCAACAATAACGTATTCTGGGGCATTGTTATCAACTTCAAATAAGGAAAGATAAAAACTATTTCACTCATCGTTAAAAAGGATATATGTGTTCAGGTTGATGGGTTATTGCACAAGTGACATGTATACGGAGGCTTTTGAAATGTTGCTATCTATTGCAGCTTTATTACTGTAACACACTGTACAGGGTGGTCTTTAAAATCCATACAAAATACTTCAGCATTCACCGACTACACAAAATAGAACCGCCAGGAAATGGTGTTATTATTAGGTACCTACAGGTAGTGGGTCTAAGACCACTATTATTAAATTTTAAAAAAAATCTATTAACCACGACCACTTCGCTTCTGATTCAAATATTTGGTCCGCTTCATTGATGATTTCACAGTGGCGATAATAAGAGACTTTTTATTTCTTATTCCAATTCAATCACACCCCTAAAAGTTAAATATATTTATCATAATTTTATTTGTTGTAAAGAATGAGTTTTTCATATATGCTCAAGTTATTGAGTTCTGAATTTAACAGCACAGGATCATCTGCAAAAGAATAGATTTTTCCTTTTAGCGGCATATTGCAAGGACCATTAATATATATTAGGCAGAGGATTGGGCCCAATACGGATCCCTGTGGTACGCCAATATTTGTCATTCTTATTCCATTTACCTACCCTTCCAATTTTGCTCGTTGTTTACATAGACTTGAAGTGCTCTTGAACCATTCAGAGCAAATACTTCTGAAACCAATGTGTACTTTACCCAGTAATATTTTGTGTGAAACTAAATCAAAGGCCTTAGTAACGTCTATAAAAAACTATGAATTTTGTCCATACTCCTTTGGGATTCTGTCCAAGTATTTGTTGCTATTGTTGTTATTTCCGTCAACCGGCTGCACCACTACGCGCAACCCATAGAAGTTGACAAAATTGGAAACATTTGGTATTAGAGGAGTTGCAAATACGTATATATCATCCTTTAGACAGAATCGTACACAGTATGTAAGCATTCCCCAAAACATTGATATCCTGTCTCATAATTTTGATTCAAAGGTGAGAACCTCTGAGTGAGGAGTCCCCCAGGGTTCAATATTGGGCCCTATACTATCCACACTTTATGTGACATACAGTGATCAGAGTATTCATGCAGGCAAGTATACCGCCAAGGCAGACGATTTCTCCTCAATAATATCAACTCCTACAACATCAGAAACAGAATAGTTAGGCACTGACGTGATGGAAAAAATTACTATTTCATGAGAATGACCTTCAATTAAATGTAGATGAAACAACATTTTGCAGATTTCATAAAAAGCAAACAATTGTTTCTAAACTTTGGAATATTGACAGTGCCATGTGTGAGCATATCTGAAGCATGTTTGTATGTTTTTCGTAAAAAGGATAAATTCACTCTCAATGATGATGTGCATAATTACCATACGAGACATAAGAAAGATATACATTTTCAGTCAGGTTTAAGTTGAGCTATCAATCTCCAAAGTACATGGGCCATAGATTGTTCAATAATCTTCCACCTCATATAAAAATTAATAACAGTTTATCTGTACCTATACAAAAAATCATTAAAACAGTTTCTCATAGAAAATTGTTACTACTCAGTACCTGAATATCTCAGCGAATGTTAGTAACTATTGAATTTTAAGTTTTAATTGTAGTGTTTTTAAGCTTCTCAATTTCAGTTATGTGACAAACTTGTATACGATTTTATAATTGTACCTAATACTTTTTAATAGACAAGGGTAACTATTCAGTACAGGAATCACTCAATGAATGTTGGTAGTTGTTGAATTTTAAGTTTTGATTGTTGTGTTTTTTATGCGTTTTTATTTTAGTGCTATTACAACTTTCATTACAATTTTTTTTTATAATTGTCAACTAAGAATGGATAAAGGAAATGACATGAAATGAAGTCGTCTGTAGAGAATTGTACTCGAGATTTCCCACATGGAAAAAGATGGTCCAAGTAAAACGTTTTCCTGATTTTTTTTTATTGTAATAAGAAAATTCATACCTATGTATAAAAAACATCATTTTGTCTCTAGAAAAATGAGAATTCTGAATGGATGAACCTGTAACTATAGTATTGTTTACATACAGCAAGTAGTTCGAATATTAGATACACCTTGTAATTTTTGTATAATGTCAGTTCAACATTTTACTAGCGCTGGAAAAGTATATTTTCCTATTTATCAACTTTCTGAAAAGTATATTATTACAACAGAAACTCGTGGTACAAGCACCATACAAAAAATATTTATTTGCAGCAGGACTTGGTGTTCCTACGGAAATTTAACGTGTTCACTTGTTGATTTTCGACCAGTTCGGGTTCAATCATACTGTTGTGAATTGTGAATAGTGTTAGTTTGATATATGAATTTTACTTGTTGATATGTAGAATGTCGATTTTGCCATGAGTATTGACATTTTATAAATAATAGGATCAGGAGTATTTTCCAAAAGACTGAACAACAGTTTCGTTTCAATAAAAATATTAGAAATTTCCATTTTTAAAGTTCTTTTCTTTGTTACCTTTTTTTTAAATTTCAGAACGTTCTAATTCTACTTTATGTTATACATAACTTGAATTTGTTATGATCATAATGGGGAAAGACATTAGCTTGCCTACTTGTTAATTAATTCATACTGAACAGGTACTGGGTGATCCAGAAAGGGTGGACAGAGGCGATGATTTCTTCAAAAGAACCATCAAAAGGTTGTATACTTCTTTCCATATCAAAAAATAGTTCACGAAAAAATATTCTCATAAAACTGCAATCTCTATCTCCTGTTTTTCTTGAGTATTGTATTTTGCTAGCCTGTATATAGCCTGCATTGCTTCCTTGGTGCAACCGAACCATTCATCTCATTGTGAATTTAAGAATGAAATGGATGTATTGAAAATAAGGCTTTATAAAATACAAACGTTCCTTCTTTGAAGAACTAATAACTGTAAACTGAGGGCAAGTAAATATTTTAATTGAGTCTGGTGTATCTTGATACCAAAGATAGAATGAAAGCTATTAAAGGTAAGACAATAATAAACTACCCAAAAGTGAGTCATTTGATAAAACCAAGTAAACCAGAATAGCTATTATAATCTAAAAATGTTGCTGCAGTAGAATACTGTATAGTAGCAACTAGTATATAGGGGAAAGTAGCCTAATTTGGACCGTCTCCTAATTTGGACCACACTATTAATTCGACTATAAGTGTGAAGTAGCGACATCTGTCGCGAAACCCCATAAGTTCATATCCATATTCGAAAGGAATTTAATGAAATTCTCAGTTCGAAACTTACATCAACGGTTAAACTGCTCTTGTGTGAAATTCGAAGGTGTACAGCAATATTTCAATAGATTTTGTAATCTATTAGCGCCTTCCACACAAAAGGTGAGCTTCTCATATTTTATATCATATATCTGTAGTATATTAGCGTTAACTCAGCGTCAATTTTTTGATGATATCTCAAAACGTAAATTTTTGAGGTTATCATTGAATGCAAATTGTACCGTTTCCTAAATTGGACTAACACAACTTGCCTTAATTGCACCGGTCCAATTTAGGAAACGATTTTTTCTTACATCGGTATTGTCAGTTTATCAGGAATATTTTTGATTATCTGCAGATGTCCAAAAGAGGAAAATATGGCAGGTGGTCTCAGGCAGATTTAGCACAGGCTTTGAATGCCTACAGAAATAATGGAGTGGGATTGAACGAATGCCAAAGGAGATATCACATACCAAAAGCCACTCTGAAACGGCATTTGGAAAATAGAAAAAAAATTGCCAATGAGTTGACAAAGGTACTGGGCAGGCCTGCTGATTTTGATCAACAAATGGAAAGTATTCTGACTGAACATATTCTGAAATTTGAGGAGAGAATGTTTGGCCTCACCATTACCGATATAAGAAGAATAGCTTATGAACTTGCGGAGAAAAACCATATTCCTAATCGCTTCAACAGTGAAAAACGTATGGCGGGGAAAAAATGGTTTTATGGATTTATGCGGCGCCATCCTCAACTATCAGTTCGTCAGCCTGAGTCTACCTCGATTGCAAGGGCAAAAGGATTCGACAGAGGACGAGTGCAACATTCTAGAGCAATTGGTAGATAAGTATAGGATAACCGCCAACACCATATTCAATGTAGACGAGTCTGGATATAGCACGGTTCAAAAAAGGATGCCAAAAGTTGTCTCATTGAAAGGCAAGAGACAAGTAGGTGGAATCACTAGTGGGGAGAGAGGAGTTAATACTACAGCAGTATGTTGTTTGAATGCTGCCGGACTGTATATTCCGCCTATGCTGATTTTCAAGAGAAAACGTTATGCCCCTGAGTTAGGAATCGGGGCTCCATTAGGTGGATTAGTGGAGATTTCTGATACAGGATACATGAACTCTGAACTATTCTTGAAATGGCTAAAGCATTTCAATAGCGTAGTACAACCAGGACCAGATAAAGAAGTATTGTTATTATTGGACGGGCATTCGACCCACAGCAAAAATTTAGAGGCGCTTATCTATGCAAGAGAGCGCAACATCCATCTTCTCCAACTTCCCGGCCACACCACCCATAGACTCCAACCTTTAGCCGTTGCTTTCTTTAAGCCACTAGAAAGCTACTATGTTCAAGCACAGGAGAAATGGTTGCGATCCAATATTGGAAAAACAATTTCTCAATACAACGTGGCTTCTTTGATTTCGGAGGCCTATGGGAGAGCAGCTACTGTGGAAACCGCTGCAAGTGCTTTTCGTGGTTCAGGAATATGGCCGGTGGATAGAAATCACTTCAAGGAACATGACTTTGCACCATCTGAAGCCCTTCGTCCGAATGATGAGCAGTTGCACGAAGACAATGAGTTAGGGATAGATGATGATACGGAAATTGAAGACAATTCAACACTTCAGAGCGAAACTCAGTCAGGGCATGAGTATAACAATAAGGAAGTTGAATTTCCTGAAATTGAACAGACAACTTCAACAATTGAAGGGACTTCCAGTACATCGTTATCAAATGTGTCAACAAGAATTGCTGAGTCAAGCATTGCTAAGTCAAATATTGCTAAGTCAAATATTGCTAAGTCAAATATTGCTGAGTCAAGCATTGCTAAGTCAAATATTGCTAAGTCAAATATTGCTAAGTCAAATATTGCTAAGTCAAGTATCGCAACACCATCTTGTTCAAAAACAATGTCTGCATTAGAAATAAGTTTGAATAAAGTCTCACCTCTACCAGAAGCTCATTTGGTTAAAATGGTAAAGAGAAAGACAAGAGCAACACAGATAGCTGTAGAGTTAACAAGCAGCCCTTATAAAACAGAGCTTGAAGAAAAGAGGAAAGCAGCAGAAGAAAAACCAGGAAGACGTAAGTTGCCAGCTGCTAAGAGTTCTATCCCAAAAAAAAAACTGTGAAGTCACAAAAGAAGAAAGGAGTGAGAAATTTGTTCATGCAAAAAAATACTACTAAAGTAACCGAAGACATAGAATCTGAAAGTTCGGTAGCAGAAGATGAAAATGATACAGAGAGTTTATACTGTGGAGGCACCTACCTGTGTTCTAAAAAAGGAGAGGGTTGGGCTCGATGTTACCAGTGCCATCGATGGGCACATGATGAATGTGCAGGAATTGGGGACGAGGATGATTTCATTTGCGATTTGTGTGTGCCAAACTGACTTTTTGATATATGGTCCAAATTAGGAACCCGTAGGTCCAATTTAAGACACCAGTCGCCTAATTTGAAACAAATGCATTTTTTTTTTCGTTTTTTTTGTGCAATACTGTTTTAATTTTTGACACATTTTTGCGTTATATCGTCATAGCAACACATTGAGGATTTTATTGTTTCATTCCATTCATTAAAAAGTGAAGTTTTATTATTATTATTATTATGGCAATTCTTTTGAAACTGGTCCAATTTGGGCAACTCTCCCCTATATATTTGTTGATTTAAGTATATGAGTTATTTGAGAGTAAAATAAATCATAATTAATCAATGATAAATTTACTTGTCATTAGTAGTTATCAAACTGAGCACCTACTGCAAATAGAACGTAGATTGAGGCTAATGAAATGACAAGTTTGCTTAATAAAAAATTTAATATCGGTAGGTTACATTATGTTCCTCAAACTACATCAATAACAGCAAGTGATCGAATTCAGGAATTCAATTTTTCTTGTGGCTACTAAAGTGTGTACTTCCTATAGTATGCAAATTTTCAGTTGGTGGTATGCAAATTTTACTTGCTACTATTAGTTTTTTTCCGTACATCAATCAATCAATCGAGCTATAAGTTTTTCAAATCTTAAAGCAAGGATTATGATATCTATTTAATACCCGTTTTTCAAATTCCATAACTAGTTCAAGACAAATAAAAATAATTGTTGTTTCCTCGGATTATCGTGACCTCATGGCAGATACCGAAAAGGGCACAATAATTAAGATAGTTCAAGTGTCAAGTGTCAGTACAATCCGACGACAAAGTCAACCTAATTGTCCGCTATCGTCATCGTAATTACTCATGGCTTTGTACGCTCACGCGTGAAATTGATGCGTCGGATGCGATCATTTTGAGGACGATGAAAAAATTGTAATTTCGTTACGACACGGTTTAATTGGAATGTAATTCGGCATTGAAATGTATAAACAACCCGTAATTGTTAGAGGTGTGATAAACACAGGTTTGCATCTGCGGGTGCAGCTATAGGGATTCAAATTGAACGCTGCTACAAGAATAGCCCCAGTGCTAATGCATTTTTGAGATAAAAAAAATTAACACCATGAGACCTACTGAAAGAGGAGCAAATTATTTGAATAATGGGAAAAATAATTTGGAGTAGACATAATGGAGAATGAATGGTGGAACGGTGAACTTTTAGGGGTTTGACAGTGGTTTTTCACGGTTTTTCACGAATTGCAACGAAGGTTGTCCTCCTATCGAGAAAAGTTGAATAGAAAAGTTGTTGATAATAAAAATATCTACAACTTTTGTATCAAATATTTTTCCACATAACCTCAAATTTCTCGGGAAAATCGGAAAAACCGATTTTTCAGTTCATTTTTTTTGTTAATTCTTCTGGCCTACATGCGCCCGCCAAACCAAAAATCGTAGCGACTTTTATATGAAGATACATTTTGTCAGGTGCTTCATTTATAAACTTAAAAATTTCTTCTTTTTAGAAAATGTTAGTCTTTTATGGTCTAAATCCAATGTTTTGTTTTTTTATATAAGCCGTGACCTTGAAAAACTTGCTTAAATCGACGTCTTTTTTAAGTTTAATTACACTTTTTAACATTGAGTACCTGGGCCAAAGAGTGTTTGGCTTGCATGTTTTGGAAATTTCAGCGAAATAAGCCAAAAAAACGTCTTCTTTAAAAGTTTTAATTACCTTATTCTGGCACCAGTTTTCAAACAAATTATACTCCTTTTCATACCTATGACGGGATTTTGATGGTAGTAGATCCAAGTTTGCAGTTCTAGCCGCTTCCAAAACTGACTCTGGCAAATCTTCGTCTGAAGAATACATGAAAAATTATCTTACTAGAAAAAGCTGCTCCGGTAAAATTAGTTTTGACAAGGTAGTGTTTTGACTGACAGATTTATTTTTTCTTTGTTGCTACGGTGATTCAAAGTGACAAATAAAAAATGTCAGATGTTTATTTCTATTTGACATTCATTTAATGAGGCTTATCCAGGGTCATTAAACATTTTTTTAAACATACTTTTCTTTTTATTAAAAATTATAGCAGACTTCTAATAAACTTCATTTTTCAGTCATTTTGTAAACTACAACCATACAATTATATATATTTTAAATATTCAAACGTCAGTATAGTCTCCAAAAACTTAACAAACTCACTTTTTCGCACTAGTGCGGAAAAAAGTTTGGAAAAGTGCGGAAAAGTAACTCTTTCAACACTAAAATGAGTAAGGAAAAGTGGTCTTTTCCGCACGCTAGTAGAAAATAGTATATTGTGCAACAAGTGCAGAAAAGTGCTAATTTCTCACGAGTTTGAAAAAGTTGCGGCACGAGCGCAAGCGAGTGCTGCAATTCAAACGAGTGAGAAATTGCATTTCTGCTCGTGTTACACACTATACTTTTTCTACAACACCCTTTTTGCTAAAAATAATACTATACTATAAGACGGAATGAAATGTCAGTGACTCATTCTTATATTTTCCTCTTGTTCTCTCAGTTCTGGCGGAGTATTTTCAATTTCAGAACTGTCGCTATCCATTTTATTTCAATCTCATTAAAAAATGACGGGACAAGAATATTTTACGAATATTTTATGCTTGACGTTTGTTGACATTCAAATGATTCGATAGATGTTGCTCCGTTGCCTAGCAATGGATAGTGTGTATGTGGGTATTTGAGACAGCAGTAGTGATGTCTATGATTTTTGTTCAGAATATTATGAATTTGTACGACAATTTCCCTCATATTATATAAACCAATAGACTTTGTCTATTCATTCTTGAAGTTGCCTGATCGAATATCCCTTCGAAATGCAGAATGTTCAAAATATACTTTCACCTTGCTGTCACGAAAACTGTATTGCTTAGAAATTAGGTACTGAAAAATTTTGGCACAGAAATGTCACTTTGTGGCACAGAAATGTCACTTTGTGGCACAGAAATGTCACTTTGCAGCACAGAAATGTCACTAATGTCAAATTTCAATTATTGTGAGAAATAATCATGTTTGCGAACGTAAAACTATGCAGAAAAGCATGTTTTGGAGTGTGGTTGTAGAAATAGGTATATTTCCACAATTTTTTCACAAGAAAATAATTAAAACTAAATTAAATTAAAAAATCACATTATTACAATGATATTTTATTAACAATTGTTTACATTCACATAATAATTAATGAAACAGTTTTTTTCGACAAACATAAATTAAAATAAAATTGAATAAAATTTCGATAAACATTGCACTTGCTATAAAGTATTCTTGTTTTTCCCATACATCATCATCGTCATCACTCATACATTCAATATCTGATAAACCTTGTTCAATTATTTGCAATAGCTCCTCGTCTGTGTGAGACGTCTCCTGGCCATTTTTTATGCAATGAAATATATTATAGTGATATATAAGAAGGTTACGATCATTTCACCGTTGACTCACAATGTCCACAAAACAGTACACAACACTATACAAATCTAAAGGTTCAAAATATACGAAAAACTAAATACACTAATTATTAACCGAAATTCAATCGGTTTTCTACCCAACATACTTTATTTGACAGTTGCCACTTTGCAAATGTCACCAAGAAGAATTACAGAACAAAGCTCTACACGGTATATACGCAAAGTTCTAGAAACGTTTATTTCATTTGAATTCCACTTTCTTAGTTACAGATGGCTGCATATGTGTTCTTTTGAAATAATATACTATCCTTTTCAGAGTGCGATAGAACATTGCAGTGAAAACAAACAGAGCTCAACATAAATAATGTTTGAATAGGTTGTCCTTATTTGGGGACACGGTGAGCGAAAGGGTTTTAAGTCACTCGCAACGTTGAGGGCACTCGTTGGGAGTGCTTTAAAGGCTTACTTGTATCATAAGTACTATTATGAAACGAATGGTGAACTGAGGATATAATGGGGAACGATCGTCAGTTACTGAATTAATGAAATTATTTGACGCTGATGATTTCTCATGCGTGTTCGAGACCTTTAATCCCCCAGCTGACGGTCACACCTCCACGCCTTGCGGTTTTCACGTTCCTGTCCTTTTTTTTGTGAAACTCAAGTTGGCCTAATCAGATTTTGCATAACTGTTTCCGTTTATGAGATACAGGGCGATTTTGGAAATTGATACTTTTCGGACCCCTTCTTTATCTCCGAAGTTATTAGAAATAATGCTGAGCTAAAAACTACATCTGATACAGAATTCTGCGTAGAATCTAGTGGCGTACTTATTTTTTTTTCGGGGTATGGTTTTGAAGATACGACGCAAACCTATAATTTTTTCAATGGAACACCCTGTATTTTATTACTTCGTTGAATTCGCTATTTTTTTCCCTTCAAAATTATGTATAACACTATATAGGTAGGATGTTCAGAAATGCTATAAAACACTAAAACATCACTTAATGATAATGTTTTGTTAGTGGGCCATGGATTTCCCATATAAAAGAAGAATTAATTGAATAATTTTCATTTGTGTTTTTTTTATAGGAGAGTAAGCAAATAAAGATAATACACTAACACGAAAAACAAAACGTAGGTAGACCTACCTAATAGCAAAAAATAAATAATATAACAATTCATAATACAAATTAGATACAAAAGAAATACCCAATAAAATATTTATCATTAATAAAAATTTTCAACATTACATAATATCTTACTGATTAAACTGTTCAAATTGCTGTCCATTTTCCCTAATACATAATTGACAACTTTTTTCAATTCGCCTGAGTGCATTTAATACTATAAAAGGGCGGTTTTGTCAATTTCGGAAAGCTGCCGCTGTTGATGCACGAAGTTCTTCGGGACTGTTGTGTCTGTTACTGTATATTTTATTTTTCAAATAGCCCCACAAGAAAAAGTCTAATATAGACAGATCAGGTGACCTTGGAGGCCACCTGATGGGTCCATGAGTTCCAATCCAACAACCCTGAAAATTATTTTCTAAAAACCGCCCGATCAATCTTGAATTATGGGCAGGGGCGCCGTCCTGTTGGAAATGTATGGAATGAAGAAAGGCGAGGGGAACATCTTCCAGTAGTTCCGGTAACACGTCTTCTAAAATTGTCAAGTACCTAGTTGCGGTAAGAGATCCTTCAAAAATGCGGTATACTTATGATTTTTGTCCCCAATATGAAACATGCCACATTAAAACCAAATCTACCCTGTTGTTGTCGTTCAAAAATCAAGTGCTGGTTTTCATCATACCAATGCCTTGTATTTTGCCTGTTAAATATACCAGCACTGCTTATATGTGATTCGTCTGACCAAATAACTTTTTTTGCGAAATCAACGTCTCTCCGAGCATGGTTCAAAAACCAATTGCAGAAATTCACACGTCTTGCTGCATCACCAGGATATAAGAGTTGGACAATATTGACTTTGTAGGGTTTTAACTTATACTTTTTTGAAATTCTGTGTACCCGTGATCTGGAAATAGCAGTATCATTCTCTAATTTTGCACAAGAAGTCTGATGATAGGCATGAACGCTAGCTAACACATTTATTTCATCTACTTCTTGATTCTCTTTATTATATACCTTGGGTCGAGGTTTAGAATATGCACCATAATTCAGTAAATTATACTTTAGTCTGAATATAGTTGCTCGACTAGGTTGATGCCTCTCAGGATATCTGAAAGTTTTAAAATCACGATTTAAGGAAATATCTTGTGGTAAAATTCTCGACGTCATACCTGTTCAAATAAAGTTCCAAATCTTCGCCAACGTTTTCATTGGATTGATTCAAACATTGTACAATGTCATATTTTTCATTGTTTTGAAAAACCAAATCTCTTCCAGCCATTATCAGTTCTCAATCAACAAATTCACAAACAATTATTTCTACAATACTCAATATTCCTTCAAACCCAAACACGATGAAACACAATAATAATTCGTAGCGATGACAGCTAGATCAGATTTGTTTTTTTTTTCTCTTCAATGCCTATTTGATAAAACAATGCTTCCAAATGCATAGTAGCCATAATAACAACAAGGATGTTCGTATCATCCATGACCTACTAATGTTAATAATCAAAAGTAATAATCCTCTTATTGAAACTTGGAAAATCCATGGCTTACTAACGAAAAATTATCATTATGTGATGTTTTAGTGTTTTTTAGCATTTCTGAACATCCTACCTATATAGTGTTATACATAATTTTGAAGGGAAAAAAATAGCGAATTCAACGAAGTAATAAAATACAGGGTGTTCCATTGAAAAAAATATAGGTTTGCGTCGTATCTTCAAAACCATACCCCGAAAAAAAAAAATAAGTACGCCACTGGATTCTACGCAGAATTCTGTATCAGATGTAGTTTTTAGCTCAGCATTATTTCTAATAACTTCGGAGATAAAGAAGGGGTCCGAAAAGTATCAATTTCCAAAATCGCCCTGTATCTCATAAACGGAAACAGTTATGCAAAATCTGATTAGGCCAACTTGAGTTTCACAAAAAAAAGGACAGGAACGTGAAAACCGCAAGGCGTGGAGGTGTGACCGTCAGCTGGGGGATTAAAGGTCTCGAACACGCATGAGAAATCATCAGCGTCAAATAATTTCATTAATTCAGTAACTGACGATCGTTCCCCATTATATCCTCAGTTCACCATTCGTTTCATAATAGTACTTATGATACAAGTAAGCCTTTAAAGCACTCCCAACGAGTGCCCTCAACGTTGCGAGTGACTTAAAACCCTTTCGCTCACCGTGTCCCCAAATAAGGACAACCTATTCAAACATTATTTATGTTGAGCTCTGTTTGTTTTCACTGCAATGTTCTATCGCACTCTGAAAAGGATAGTATATTATTTCAAAAGAACACATATGCAGCCATCTGTAACTAAGAAAGTGGAATTCAAATGAAATAAACGTTTCTAGAACTTTGCGTATATACCGTGTAGAGCTTTGTTCTGTAATTCTTCTTGGTGACATTTGCAAAGTGGCAACTGTCAAATAAAGTATGTTGGGTAGAAAACCGATTGAATTTCGGTTAATAATTAGTGTATTTAGTTTTTCGTATATTTTGAACCTTTAGATTTGTATAGTGTTGTGTACTGTTTTGTGGACATTGTGAGTCAACGGTGAAATGATCGTAACCTTCTTATATATCACAGCTAGATCAGATTTGTTTTTTTTTTCTCTTCAATGCCTATTTGATAAAACAATGCTTCCAAATGCATAGTAGCCATAATAACAACAAGGATGTTCGTATCATCCATGACCTACTAATGTTAATAATCAAAAGTAATAATCCTCTTATTGAAACTTGGAAAATCCATGGCTTACTAACGAAAAATTATCATTATGTGATGTTTTAGTGTTTTTTAGCATTTCTGAACATCCTACCTATATAGTGTTATACATAATTTTGAAGGGAAAAAAATAGCGAATTCAACGAAGTAATAAAATACAGGGTGTTCCATTGAAAAAAATATAGGTTTGCGTCGTATCTTCAAAACCATACCCCGAAAAAAAAAAAATAAGTACGCCACTGGATTCTACGCAGAATTCTGTATCAGATGTAGTTTTTAGCTCAGCATTATTTCTAATAACTTCGGAGATAAAGAAGGGGTCCGAAAAGTATCAATTTCCAAAATCGCCCTGTATCTCATAAACGGAAACAGTTATGCAAAATCTGATTAGGCCAACTTGAGTTTCACAAAAAAAAAGGACAGGAACGTGAAAACCGCAAGGCTCTATCTTAAATAACAAGCGATAAACCTGGCTGTCTCACCCAAAATTGGATGCACTGTACTCGTCCACCACACTAAATGACTTATACAGACCCTGTTCTTCCCGGGCATTGAGTTTTAGGTCATCCATGTAAAGTAAATGGATGAGTGCCATTATAATAATTATTATTGACATTATAAATTTAAAATGAATTGCAATCAAATTCAAATTTCTGGCTAGCGATTTAAGTGAGGAAGCAATCCCCACGGCTACATCAAATTTATGGAAATGAAATTGGATGAACCCATCGATCATCGATAAAATTCCCCTTTTCCATCACAGCCTACTGCAGGGCCGGATTAACCACAGTGTAAGTGGGGCAACTCTGCCCCGGGCGAATTCAGAATTGGGGGCGAAAATTTGGTCAATAAGTATTATAATATAATAAAAATCATTATTATTAGGAACAACTTCGAATCCTGTGAAATTCTTGTAAAAAATTGTAGCAAAATGCTTGATGTGTGAAATTAAAAGAAAAAAATATCAAAGTAGCTACTGATGGTGAAAGGCAAAAGGCCGTCGAATTTACATGGGCAAATAATATGAAAATCAATGTATTTTTTATTATCATTGATACCATAGTTGTAGAGTTGAGCAGAAGAAAATGTCCCTATACGGAAATATCAGATAGATTCGGATTCTTGTATAGCTTATCAAAAACAGATGATAATGACATAATTTCTAATGCTAAGAAACTCCTTGATACATATAAGAATGATTTGAGTTCTGATTTTCCAGAGGAATGCATTCAATTCAAGTATTTTATTCAGGGCATCCAGAAAGAGTCGGAAGATCCAGAAGTGATCGTCGAGGTAAACAACATTCAGGGTGGAGAGGAACCTAAATCGCGAAAGAGAAATTTGAATACAATTTATAAAATGATAAGAACCAAAAAAATAATCTCAACGTTCCCGAATATGCTTCGGTTGAAAGATTATTCTCAACCCTGAAAAGAATAAGAGTTTTTTGAGAAATTAGATTGAAAATGAAAAATTAACCGACATTTCCTTCCCAAACAACGAACATGATTAGCTGAACGATGCATTATTGAGAAATTAATATCGCTCAATGCCAAAAAGAGAGCTCATCAATATTTTTTGTCACTTATATATTTTTTATTTGTGCCAGTTTCCAGATATATATCTCTTGCTTGTGATTTTTCCTTTTATTTATTTTTTATCCTTTCCTGACTGAGTACCTGTTTATTATGTAATTGACAATATTCCATAGGTTATTGGATCGTTTCGTTGCTGTCAGGTTGGTAATGTATTTTGTTTTTAAATATTGGAAACACTGATTCAAGTAAATTATAATTGTCATCTGTCAACTTCAACAAATTGTTTACTTGATTACTTATAATTTCGGACGTCCATCATCTTAATGGTTGAAAGATTTCTATCTCTTTCAAATTTTTCACAACGTTTCAATTGCTTGAATCCGCAATCGTCTTCTGGTGAATAATGACAAAATCAGATGCTACGCGACCTTTTATAGGTCTATAATTAAAGTGTAATTACGGTGTAATTACGCGCGGTCTTGTGGCGCGCGTGGTTTCGCGCTTTTTCTCCCTCCAAAACGGTCCATGAGCGGTTTCCATACGTTTTTAATTTCCACGCCTGGTTGACTTTCACTTCACTGACTGACTGTCCCTCTGCTGCGTCGTTCTTTTTATTTTCACTGTTGACTTCTCCGAATTTTCCATCGATTCGTCCAGATTCATCGAATCGTCCAGATTCTTCTCGGTGCAAGCGCAAAGTCGTTCACCCGCGGCCGGGCGCCGGCTACGTAAGAGTTCAGGTCCGGCATCGCCCGCAGCTTCGCCACAATATTTTATAAACGACCCATATTGCTTAAGGTTTGTAATCCGTCGTCCAAAAATTTGTCTACTCGGTTGTTTCCACTCTGGATAATTATTCAGATAGAAGCGCTCAGCTTCCACAGCATTAGTGTGGCATAGAATAAAACACTTCACCATATCAAACTTTTCCTCTGGTCAAAAACTACTATCCATCCAACTATCCAAGAGGAAAGCCGACATTCAACAATTAGAAGTCGTAATGTGTACTGAATGACATTTGGGAGAACTACAACTTGTTTTTTGTGGAATTCGACTTTCGTCAAAGCCTGCTATTTCGATTCAGACTACACATACCCTACATAAACTGTAAAATGAAACTTACGAATACCTTTTTTGCACATCTCAAAAAAAATTTGTGACGTGGTAGGTGGAAGTTTTACATTCAACAATAATAAGATGCCAATTCATATTTGATAAACATTTGTTGAAACTGATTTTGTAATCTCTCAAAATTGCGCATTTGTGCAGTCGGCGATGGTTCAAACCATGGCGACTGCAGACATTTTTCTGATGGTACAAGAAAGTGCTAGGAATCGCACGTAAAAAGGTAAGACCTCGTTAATTCTTGGCTCGCACAAGTTTCGACTTCTGAGGGCTGCCGTTCGTAAGGGGACGACAGCTGGTTAACGAAAAAAAAAACAAAACAATTGTATAGCTAGTGTAGGTCTGTAATTAATTTATGGTTGCTCTAGGTGTGATTATTTCAGCAATAATTACAAAAAGTCAACGTGAACTTTTGATTTTCTTGATCTACGATACCCAATTTTGGTGAATTCTTTTAAATTCAGGTCCGTGCTCAAGTTTATTAAAAAATTCGTGATGATGGCCGAAACGGACCTGAAACGTAATGTAATCGTGGTATGTGATACATCATTGAAGTCAGAAAAGAAAATATTTGTGAAGAAGTATTTTCTATTTCGTTCCAACTCTGACGATATCACCAGAAAAAAATAAAATAAGAAATCAAAAAATTTAGTTTTTCCAAAATGACTTGAAAATTAAAAATATTTTTTTAAATTTCATACTTCCATATAGATTCATTTCATTCATTTATTTATTAACTATAGCCATTTACAGTGAAGTGGATAAATGTCGTCGGTGTTTTTTTTCCTTCTAAATCGAAGTGGTACAATGTCTGATACCAGACCACAAAACAAAAAAAAATTATAAAAAGTTATATACAACTATACAGTAATACATAGTTATCTACAGTAATATACAGTAATAAAACAGTAATATACAGTTATATAAACAATAGCAGTACATGACCAAGAAAACAAACAAAAATCGATTAATGAGATTTGCAATATTTAACAAATTCATCTAAGTTATAGAAGCAGTTTGTAATTAGAAATAATTTAAGCTTACTTTTGAATAGTTTAACGGATTGAATAGATTTGATGCAGGAGGGTAGCATATTGAACAATTGAATACCAGCACCTTCCGGAGATCTCTTGAAGTATTCATGGTTGAATATTTTCATATAGATTTTGTTTTTGTTTCTAGTTGGGTACGAGTGCATATCAGAATGTTTGGTGTAGTTCTCAATATTGTTGTGTATGTATATTAGTATCTTGAGAATATAAATTCCAGTTAAAGTGAGATTTTTTTCTGATTTGAAGGTTTCTCTTAAGGACGTCCCGTAACTAAGATTGAACATAATTCTCAATATTTTTTACTGGATGACAAACACACGTTCGGTTTGAGGTGCTCTACCCCATGATAATATATTATATGCCATTACAGAATGTACGGCTGCAAAGTAGTATTGTTTTAGCGAATATTTATCGAGACTTTTCTCCAGAGAAAGGATGGCGAAGTAGGATTTGTTCAGTCGGGAGCCCCCTCTGTTATGCAACTTTTTTCCATTTAACCAAAACTGTATCTATTACCGTTTCAGATATTCCCGTGGTGGACAGCCTTATCTTGGACTCACTGTATTTGAATAAAAAACCGTTATTATGAAGATATGGCTATTTTATTTTGTGAACATTTTTGTGATATGTGGGGGGAGAAAAGTGGTCTTAATCTGGCCCTGCAGCCTAGCAACATTAAGTGAATTTCGCGAATGCAGACAATAATCCATGCCGACCACTGACGGTTGATGTGACTCACTCTATTTTTCTCCCTAAAAGTCGCTCAACAGAACCTTTCCGAAATCATAACGTTTCGACCCCTGTCCCTATATATCTTCCGTTATTATCAACACACCCGAAAAGCAATCGCAAGCGTCAATTCAATTATCATCCGGGGCTGACTTGAATGTCACTTCATGATGTGCAAATCGATTGCAATATTTCTTATTGCTAGTCAACGGTCGCACCAGTGGCGTGGAAACGAAAATTATTTTCAGGGTTCAAGGTATTGAAATTTGCAGGAAAAACTATTGATGATTGCAGTAATATAGGATTGAAATGGTTCGGAAACCATCAAAAAAATATTCAAAGAAAAGAATGCAATTTGGCGATGATGAAATATTAATAATCCATTTTAATTTGTTGGAATGTTTATTTATTTCACAGGCAGAAATATTATTACTTTGTTATTAAAGCGTTTTTTGAACATTTCCAAATGTTTAGTAATATTATTTTTTATAATTTTGCGCAAGAGAATATTGTGAATTTTTCTGGAATTGGAACAGTGGCAGGGTCATTTGAATATAAGGAGAAAGAACTGACCCTGGACAGATCCTTACATTTTTGCACAAAATTTACTCTTGAATGAATTCTATGAAATGTGAATGAATAATTGACAGTTTTCAATGGTTTTGCCATTCAATTCAGACTCCTTCGATCCGTTTTGGGATATTTCCCTCTCAATACCACGAAGAACAGACCAACTAAAACTATCGCAATGTTTGGATTCATTCAGAAGGGAAGAAATTTTGGACGGTGACGAGAAGCCGACATGTGCGAAGTGCAAAGATAGAAGGAAGTGCACGAAATCCCTATCAATTCATAAATTCCCGAAAATTTTAGTTATCCATTTGAACCGGTTTTCTTCGACAGAAAGATTCAGAAAAAAGTTGAATGTTACTATTGATTTTCCTTTAGAGGGATTAGATATGAGTAATTATACAGCAGAAAACGTAACCCCTTATCGCTATAGTCTTTATGCATTGTCCAATCATAGTGGGACTACCTATAGCGGACATTACACAGCCTACTGTAGACATCCGTACGCGAGCACGTGGCATGAATATAATGATACACCCAAGTGAACCCAATTTCATCTAGATCCCTCTTGAGCGGAGATGCCTACGTTCTCTTCTATGAGCAGGAAGGCACTTAATCGCTCCTTTCATATCATACTTTGTATTATTATATGTTTTATTTGTATTTTTATTGTTCTTTATTAAATTAATACATCGCTGAGGTCATCCTAAAAAACAAACAAGAGCTTTTGAATCAATTCCTGATACTTATGCAAAATTTTTAATTAATTAAAAAAATTTAAAAACTTGAAAAAATCGATTATTGTAGAATTTCACGAATAATTAAAAAATGTCTAACCCTCAGATTGTTAAATGAGCTCCAACAAAGACCTTGAAAAGTGTCATCCAAAAATTACTTATTTTCCGAAAAATATAACTTTTGAAATTTTGCTAATTTTGAAAAAGGCGCTTTTTCAAGAAACTGAAAATCACTCAGTATATCTGATAGGGGCTAAGTAGGTATCAAGACGAACTTGAATTGGTGATTTTTTTTGAAAAATCACAAAGATTATTTCCATTTGTTGATTACTATTTGAATGCCACTGTATAAGCCTTGATAGGATTTATTACATACTTCCTTGGAACCATAAAAGCAAAACTTTCAACACATTATTTTCCGAAAGATAATGTAGTTTTACATGTTCCGTGGAAATTTTCAAGTAGATTTTTTCCTCATTTTCGACTTCCAGTCAAGTTGATTAAACAGATCTTGAATATTCGCAGTTAATAAATTTTCCAGTTTCATACAGCTTATGAAATCTTCCACAAATCATTTTCCGATAAAGCATACAATTTTACATGTTCTTTGAACATTTTTAAGTGGCTTAACACGTTGACTGCCGTGCTCATTTTTTCATTTTTGGTATCAGAGCCAAAGCAAAATCGAAAATTTTGTCCCAGAAACCATTATGGACTCTATGTAGGTACAGCCTACAGAAGATAGTATATCGTTGAATTTTTCGGAAATTGAGACTCTGAGTTCAAAAAATTTAAAAAATTCTGCTCGGTCTTATAGACCGAGTCGGCGCTCTTCAATAAGTGTACACCCTTGCATCTTCCAAAAATTCGTTGTTTTTACTGATTTGTCTGCCACGCCGACTCGGTCTGTGCGTCGAATGAGAACAATTTGCAACGCAAACTTGTTACTGAAGCCGTCTCGGTCTGTTTTCGCGATATTATCGACAATAATTTAGACCGATGGCTTCAAAAACAGTTCAATTGGCTCGGTCCCATAGACCGAGTTGGCCTGGTGTATCAACCTCAACCTCGGTCTATGAGACCGAGGTGGCTCACCAGAATAATTTTTCCTCGGTCTCATAGACCGACATGGCAGTCAACTTGTTAAAATCGAAGTAATGAAACAGATACCGAAAATCTGCGATTAATTTGGAATTTCCTTCAGAGTTTAAAATTTTCAATAAACCATTTCAAGCAAGAATAATATACTTATTTCCGTATTCTGTAAAAATTTCTAGAAGGGTTGTTTTATCGTAAACCAAATAATAAAAACATTCCCGGCAACCAGTATGGTTTTTCTTAATATTTGATGGTTTTTCAACACGATTTATTATTTTTGTTTCCTATTAAACTTTAACTTCAAAATTATACTCCACGAGCTCATTAATGCCAGAAAATGAAATTTGGTATGAAAATTAAATTTTTTATTGTAAAAAATCCTCCCTACCAAATCATTGCTGCCAACTTCACACACATCTGTTCGAAGTTGCCAAGTGGTAAAAGCGTCGATGTTTTCAATCATTCTGGCTGCCAGTTAAAGGTTCAATCCCTACCGACTGCAGAAATTTTTCTGATGGCCAGAGAAAGTGCTAGGAATCGCACGTAAAAAGGTAAGACCACGTTAATCCTTGGCTCGCACAAGTTTCGACTTCTTAGAGCAAAGTGGTTTTAGCGCATTCTTTGACTCCACCACATACCCTGACCTGAAGAGATTTCGTGGCCAGTTTCTTATCAGTATTCATTTTCATCAAGTATAAAGAAATTCATTAATTTTATCAGTCGTATGCTGTTGGATCCAATCTACAAATTAATAACACTTCAACAATTAACAAATCGAATACTGATTGATAACCGACTCTTCAACTAAGCATTTTAATTGGATCTTTGATGAGTTGTTCAAACAATTTATCTGAATCCACTAACCAGCTCTCTTTCCAATTCTGGTTATCAGCTAGATAATACATGCATTTTGATAATCAAACTGCAATACTAAAAGAAAGAGAGTATAAAAATGAAGCAAATGTGACCTTTCAAATATTCCAAAACACCACGATTCAGGGGTGGTAACGCTTGATGCGGAACATTCTGTATATGTATCAAAGCAGATGCACGTGCGGGAAGAGAGAATGGCACAATATCAGGAGATAAAAGTACCACCGGTAGATAGGTTCCACCCCAGCGACGTAGAATAAAATAAACACCCAGATACTCCATTACTTACATGAACTTAAAGGTTATTCAGGTAAAAGTACAGCCAGTCAACCCCAAAAGCAATTCCATATGCCTCCTATCCGATGTAGCTTTTATCAAAAAGGAAGATTTGTCGTCCTCTATAAATATTGAATTGAAACAGTTGCTCGATCAAAGAATTAAAATGTATTCAAATGGTTCATTTAAAAGACGACAAATTAGAGATGATTAGGTTCAATTTTTGTTTGTAATTAGAGTGCAAGAAATAGGGGACCGACCGAGAATCACACAAGGATAGTCTTTATAGGGGATTTTGACAATGTATTAATTTCATCCCTACAAACTGCAAATGGAGTATTGCGAAAATGTGACTGCTTTGAGATGGGAGTGAAACTAGCAAGTCAGTGGGTAGGAATATCTTCTGTTCTTTTTAAAAAACACACACTTGGCTGATGCCTCAGATGTATGCATACCACAGAACATGTATAGCACAAGAGAGAGAGAGAGAGAGAGAGAAATATAATTTATTGTCATAAGAATGATCTTGTTGACAAAGTTTCACTTAACCTAAGCTAAGAAAAATAAAAATCACTTTGTACATATACAGGGTGTTTCTTAAGTACGTGTCGAAACTTCAAGAGCATGTTGCTGACGTCGAAATAAGAAAAAAAGTTCCCATAAACACATATCCGCAAGTTATTCGTTTCTAAGATACAGAGTGTCAAAGTTTAATTATTATTTTTGTTTTTTTGTGAATAAATGCCAAAATATTTGTGATATTCGAGTAAAGTTTGGTATCTGGGATGATTTTTCAATGACATAATCAAATTTTGTGTTAATTGTGAAAAAACTAATTTCTAATTGAATTTATTTTGAATTAAATAATCTTGTCATTCAAAATCACTTGCATCGATTATTTCAAATCTGAATAACTCGAAAACAGTTGCTCGCAGTGACCTCTATCAAGAACATATTTTTTACACAAACTAAATAATAAATATTCCCAGATACCAAACTTTACCCAAATATCAAAATTATTTTGAAATTATTCACCAAAAATAAAAACACGAATTCAAATTTGACACTCTGTATCTCAGAAACGAATAACTTGTGGACATATGTTTATAGGAACTTTTCTTCTTATTTTGATGTCAGCAATACGCTCCTAAATTTTCTACACGTACTTAAGAAACACCCTGTAAAGTAATGGAGTTTGGATTGAAGTTAGTTTGTATGTATAAAAACATATAAGTCGTACAAAATACAAATAAAACAAAAAAGTTTGACTTAACCTATATAGACACTTCACACAAGTATAAAAAATGTAAGTCGTAGGTATAAAATACATTCGAAAGAAAATTTGAAATCACGTACAGATTATTTTAAAAATTATCATTAAAAAATTCTCCTATATTATAATAAGTTCTATAACGTAGAAAACATTTCACAGCCTTCCTAAAGCAATGTAAAGATTTTGTTTCTTTTATATCATTTGGCAGATGGTTGAACATTTTAAGACCATTATAAACAATGGAATCCTTTATGACAGATGTCATACTTAATGTTGCTGGATTGCCTTGTCACATAATAGGATGGAGAAGATTGGAATTGAGTCAAATGTTTTTTGATTAAATACACTGTTTCCATTATAAAGATAGAAATCACTGTTAGAATTCCATGAGCAGTGAAAAGGAGTCTACAAGAGTCTCTACGCTTCGAATGCCACATATATCTTATGGCTCGTTTTTGCAAAATTAAAACATTTTGTAGTAGATATCCACGACATACGCCCCAAAATGGAATTCCATATCGCAGGTGGGATTCCACCAGAGAAAAATAAACAGTCTTGGCTGCTGATAAACTCAGCTCATTTGCGACTACTTTGACTGCATAACAGCCAGAAGACACTTTGTTACACAAGGCACGAACATGGTCTTCAAATTTTAACTTACGGTCGATATGCACTCCTAAAAATTTTAAACTGCTTTTGTTTTCAATGATATCATTCCCAATCGGTATATTGTCAAGCTCACATCTGAAAGTAACTATATTGGTTTTCGAGATATTGAGTGAAAGTCGATTTGAATCACACCAAGTCTTTACTTTTTTCATATCACTAGATATGATTCTAGTTAAATCATTTGCATTGTCAGAGTGTCAAAAAATAGTAGTATCGTCCGCAAATAGTGTGAATTTTCCTGAGATAATTATACTTGTCAAATCGTTAATGTACAAAAGAAATAATGTTGGCCCCAGTAATGAACCCTGAGGCACACCACTATATATTTTCGCAATTTCTGAGCGATGGTTGGTTCTCACCATCTGACTGCGACCCGCCAAATATGAGCTAAACCAGCTCAGTATCACTCCTCTGAAGCCATAGTAGGGAAGCTTCTGCAACAGTATTTCGTGATCCACACAGTCGAAAGCCTTCGAGAAGTCACAAAACACTGCAGCAGCAACCTCCCCACCATTGATTTCAGTATAAACTTTTTCCATAAAGAGAACTCAATTACACATACCCGAGACGTTGACTGACAATGACTGAAAGTATTCAACAAATTACCAGCTGAAATCAAAAGTGTACAACAATTAAAAACATTCAAGAAAAAAATATTCAACTTACTAATAGAGATAGAGACGTATAGTACTGAAGAATATTTAAATTGGAATTTGTGAACGCAGAAATTAATTGCAAAAGCTTGTGACCATTATTTCTGTTAATATTATTTCACATTGTATGTGTATTGTCTTTGAAATAAAATTCGTTTATTATCATTATATTATTATCGATAATAACCAGCAAATGCTAACAAGCCTTTTCCTACGACCTCATAGGAAAGTAAAGTAAATTGCACTGTAAAGTCTCAAGGAAAATGGCTTATATCCACACGAGTGCAGATAAGCTGTCAAATATTTAATTTCTATTTACATTTACCTAAGTAATATTTACATTGGAAGCACAGAAAATAATATATTTGAGAAATGAAATTTTTTTCATTTTCATAACAGGAAAAAAAATTAAGCCCTTCTCTAACCGTTCTAGAATTGAAAAGTTCAAATCTAGTTGAAATGGATTTTTTTAGCCAATTTTTGCTTTATTTTAGATTTTCATACATTTTCTTAATGAGCGTGAAGTTTCATGTATATACTGTGAATTTGTCAAGTGCATCTGTCGATTTTGTATTTTTCGTGATTTTTCAAGTAATTTTTTCTTCTTTGGTTAATTTGAAATTTTCAGAATATACTAATTCGACCATCCTGAATCGATTAACGTTCGCAGAATTGCTCTATCTATAACCCTTCTCATCTTTTCTCAATCAGCGTGAAATTTCACGTATATAGTGTGAATGTCAAGTGCATCTGCCGATTTTGTATTTTTAGAGATTTTTAGGGGTCTACCCATTACAACTCTTTTAGAGTAATTTTTTGTTTCTTCGATTAATTTGAAACTTTCAAAATGTACTAATTCGACCATTCTGAATCGATTGACGTTCGAGGAATTGCTCTATGTCGAACCGTTCTCGAATTGAAAGATTCAAATCGAGTTGAAATGGGTTTTTTTTCAGCCAATTTTTGTTTTTTCAAATTTTCATACATTTTCGGAATCAGCGTGAAATTTCACGTATATAATGTGAATGTTAAGTGCATCTGCCGACTTTTTTTTATCGTTATTTTTAGGGGTACCTAAGTACAACTTTTTTCGAGTAATTTTTATATTATTTTTATTGTTATACTAATTCGACCATTCTGAATCGATTGACGTTCGTAGAATTGCTCTATCTCGAACCGTTCTCGAATTGAAAGATTCAAATCGAGTTGAAATGGGTTTTTTTTCAGCCAATTTTTGTTTTTTCAAATTTTCATACATTTTCGGAATCAGCGTGAAATTTCACGTATATAATGTGAATGTTAAGTGCATCTGCCGACTTTTTTTTATCGTTATTTTTAGGGGTACCTAAGTACAACTTTTTTCGAGTAATTTTTATATTATTTCTATTGTTATACTAATTCGACCATTCTGAATCGATTGACGTTCGTAGAATTGCTCTATCTCGAACCGTTCTCGAATTGAAAGATTCAAATCGAGTTGAAATGGGTTTTTTTTTTTCAGCCAATTTTTGTTTTTTCAAATTTTCATACATTTTCGGAATCAGCGTGAAATTTCACGTATATAATGTGAATGTTAAGTGCATCTGCCGACTTTTTTTTATCGTTATTTTTAGGGGTACCTAAGTACAACTTTTTTCGAGTAATTTTTATATTATTTTTATTGTTATACTAATTCGACCATTCTGAATCGATTGACGTTCGTAGAATTGCTCTATCTCGAACCGTTTTCGAATTGAAAGATTCAAATCGAGTTGAAATGGGTTTTTTTATCAGCCAATTTTTGTTTTTTCAAATGTTCATACATTTTCGGAATCAGCGTGAAATTTCACGTATATAATGTGAATGTTAAGTGCATCTGCCGACTTTTTTTATCGTTATTTTTAGGGGTACCTAAGTACAACTTTTTTCGAGTAATTTTTATGTTATTTTTATTGTTATACTAATTCGACCATTCTGAATCGATTGATGTTCGCAGAATTGCTCTATCTCTAACCGTTCTCGAATTGAAAAGTTCAAATAGAGCTGAATGGGGTTTTTCTTCATGGGTCAGTTATGGTCTGAAAACTTTTCCTGAAACAAGAGGTGGAACGTTTGATGGCTGTGGACAATTTATTGTACATTTTTACATTATTCATGGGGAGTAATTTATTTTTACTGGGCAGATAAAATAGAAAATAGGCAAAGAGACAACAAAAAAATTGACAGTGTATATCGAAATTAATGTTTTATTTTAATAACTGACATCATTATTGATCAAAAGATGCCCAGTATTCAATTCTTTCTCAGACCTACGAATACCATTCGAAACGTCAATATGAGGTGAATAAAATGTTTTGCGGCCAAGGAAAAATCTGTTGAAAAACACTAGAGATATAAAACACAACCACATCAAATTAAATCCACAAATATACATTTACAAGAATCACTCTATGTATAAGGTGCTATCGTCATCATACAATTCGTTAAGGCCATAAGTTTTATGATTCAGATATGGTCTTAAAATGTTTCCTGAAACAAGAGGTGCAATACGTTTGATGGCCGTGGAAAATTCATTGTACATTTGTTTACGTTAAAGGTATTTTGCATGTTCTGCCATAAGGAGTGATTTATTTTTACTGAACAGAGAAATTAGAGAATAGGCAATGAGACAAAAGAAAATTGATTGTTTATCACGAAATTAATGTTTCATTTTAATAACTAACATTATTATTGATCGAAAGATGTCCAGAATTCAATTCTTTCTAACTCTGGCCTACGAATACCTTTCGAAACGACAAATATAGGTCGCCAGTTCCTAATTGATTTATCTTACCTTTTATCATTGTTTTATTACTCGCATATCTGCTTGTTTATAGTAAAAATTGTTAAATTGCCGTTCCTCTAAAGACAGGTATCATAATATAAACTACGCTCTATGAACTGGTGATATAAAGTCGTTCCTTGTTTTACTGACACAATGTTTAGTGTTATATCGACCAGATATGATATCTCAGGTAGACACAATCGACATAAAGACCTCACCAAGTTGATTAAATTGTTTGCTCAAAAAATCGAGATCAGCATTATTGTTCTGAAATAAACAATCGAAATGAACTAATCTTCGATTTCCATAATTTTCATAGAAATACTGGTGAACTTGATACGTAAACGACTTTTACATGTATAATAATAATAATAGGTCTTCCTTTTCCATTTGAGAAAGTACACAGTCATAGTAGGAACAAAAGGGACCAACTTTATGGAAAAACGCCAAAGATCAAATAATTTCCCCAGTACAAGCGGTAGGAATCACTTCTACCCATGCTTACTTGGTTTTCTGTTTCGTGCCCAGAGCTATTTCACTTCACGTCAGTTGATTATGATCTATAAGGAACAGATCCGACCTGTCCTAGAATACTGTTCCAATATATGGAGTGCAGCCCCTAAACACACACTGAAACTTTTAGATTCTGTCCAAAAAAAGAGGCCATTCGTCTCGTCAGTGATGCTGAGCTTACAATCTCACTCACTCCTCAGAAACACCGCAGAAAGGTTGGCGATCTGTCTCTGTTTTATAGATACTTTCATGGGCGATGCTCTTCTGAAACATCTCTTACCCAGGGCTCGTTCTTCCAACAAACGGCAAAGCTTTGGAACTCACTGCCTCGGGAGGTGTTCCCTGAGGCATACAACCTACAGAAATTGAAGAGGAACACCAATTCCTGTTCTATGAAAATTACAGGATTTTCCACTTAGTGAGAACAAAACCATTAAAAAAAACTCTATCCATACACGCTGGTATCATGCAGGGGTCCATTATTGGGCCAACGCCTCTTCTGATCCTCATAAATAAATTGTTCTCAGATTCACGGACTACATAACCATTTCAAAGCTTCTATATCAACTCGTAAACAGAAATGAACGTGGCAAAAATTCTAGAGTGGGTCTTAGAAGAATTCAACACGATCAAAACCCGTATAAGGACGGTATCACATTTACACGGGTCATCTTGTATATTCAGATGTTAAATTGAAATATGCACACTTGAAATTGAAAATAGACCTGTTTTTGGAATTAAAAAACAAATCCATCTTTATCGAATTTATTTCATCCTTTTTACTCACTCTGTAGATGCTCTTCTGAAGTACCGTGAATAGTCAAGTTAAGATAATATTTATTGCTCAAATTCATTCTTATTGACAAAGTCCAAACTGTTAACATACATAGCTTTTATGTTCTCATAAAATATTATTAGAGTGATATGATTTTGTGGTGGGGTAAATATAAAGATAGCAATAACTGTGTCAAAATATTTTATTTTACAAATAAGTCTCGCAATCCCGCTTTAGTGGGATATCTTACCGCTAGCTTTGGTAGTATAAATATGAGTGGGTCCATAGTAGGCCTTCCTCTTCGGCCCAATGCACATTTTATGTATTATAATAAAAATAATAATAATAAACGCTTTTATTGGTAGAAGTAGTGAAAAACAAACATTGACAATGAAGTATACAGATCTACCAAAAGGCAGAGTTAGCTTTTGCCTGAGCCACAGGGGTCAGGCAAGTACTTTCTACCACTCTAATAAAAAATTAGCTACTCTCACAGATCTTTTTGTCTATTATCCAAAGTACAGGTAGTTCTGAGTAGAACCTTTCTGCTCCCCGCTGTCAGGTCTATCTCGTGAGTACTCCGGACCTTCTGATGACTATGGATTAGTTTCTAGGGTCCTTAGAATCCCCCATGTGCAAACGGAAATAGCCATTACCTCTTCTTGGAATATTGAGGCTTGAGTACCGAGGCTTAGACTAATGTCTTGCCTTGGTCTCTCTCCGTATATTCCAGCCCCTACTCCATTGCTTGTCCGTCTACCAGATTTGCCCTCTCGACAACATTGTTACGGCCTTTGATGTGACTGTAGGAAGGTGGTGTATGTTCCATCAAAGGAGTAGATTGGCGTCATTTTGTCCGACGGCATCTCAGACGTATCGATTTTTATGACCTCCATTATGTTGGAGTGGCCTAGGTTATTGCCCCTCTATTGGCCCAGGCACTTTAGTCTAGATGCTTCTATCCCCGCCTCCGCTGCAATATTCAAATGCAGAGGATGGAGGTTCAGTATCATCTCCAGGCTAATTTTAGATGTCTGAACATAACACCAGTGACCCCAAACATGGCCAATCCTTGTAAATCAAAGGGAGTGTTTGGGTCTGAGTCCCCAAGTTTTGCCACAGGAGAGTCTGGCTATCATCTGTATGAAGACCACTTTAGACCTTCGCCAGGTGTTAGGGATGTGTCTGTAGGCCAGGCTCGCCCTGAACAGCCTGACTAAGTAAGGAATCAGTAGGTCTGCTCCTCGTTTTAGTAGTACAAATTGGATTTCCTCTAGCTCTGCTGATTTGAATGAACTAAAGGATGCTATGGTCCATTCTACCTTCCTGTAGGTGATGACCTTTTTCGCCATGTCCCAGGTTTTCCTTGTGGGCCTAGCCTTAGCTGTTTGTACTCTCTGGGGCGCGACTGATTCATTTATTCTCCTAGAGTCAGGAAATGAAAGTCAAGGAATATCTCTAGAGATTATTTCCCTGATTTAGAGAATGATCCGTCGGCTTGCATTAGCGTACCTACAGATCTTTTGGACAAGATCTTGTTCAGTCGTGAGCATCCTGCCATGCTCTCGACTTCTTCGCAGAAATTATTCCACACCTTCCATTTCTCTCTTTGTATCGCTCTTTTGTACAGAGAGTGGGCTTCATTGAATTAATTTTTGTCTAACTAGACTAGCCAAAATTCAGCACTGTCACGGCATTCTTCTCTACTACGGCGAACGAATCAGAGTGGAATATAGATGGGTGAGGCCTAGGCCATCCCTAGCGTTCTAGAAACTTTCTTCCGTACTAAAGTGGGCGAGACAAAGTGGTGAGAGGGCAGTAAAGTCCAGTAGTAACCACATTGTGGGCATATTCAGTGTAACTGTCTAGAAACGAAAGTTGTGGTTTGTATACACGTTGTTGTCGTTCTGGAGTACCCACGGAGAGTTTGTACCACCATTATCGATTATTCAAACCCGCATCGAGCTCCCCGAACGCCAATGATCTTCAAATTTTCGCGAGAATCATCGGAATAGAGTTATATAACAAATGACAATAAAGCTCTACGTACCTATTCAACGTAATAGCCACCATATTGAGTACAGAAACGGCGACATTGCCATAAAACAGCACCGGAAACAATTGACACAGGGCGTCTCCGAAAATCCACGCCTGGTAAATGTATCTGGCCGCCGTGAGAGGAAGATTCACTACGCAGAATATCAGGTCAGATATACAGAGGGAAAGAACAAACGCTGTTGTAGCATGAATTCTCAACTTTGGGCATCGTATCAGGGCTAGGACGGTGATAGAGTTACCTGAAATTGAAAATTATAACATATAATGCAAAAAGCCAACGAATAATCCCAACAAAGCAACATGATAGGTTAGTTTATTGACGTCTTATTGACGTCATGAAAGCCGAAATATTCATCATATAGAATGAGTTTATGGGCGCCTTTGGTAGGTATACCACATACTTCTGCTTCAGTCCAGGAGTGTAGTAAAAGTGTGTGGTGAAGAGAAAACGTATTATTTGTTCTTACTGGCGTCATAGGTGAAGTTTTAAAAAAATAACAATTGTGAAAGGCTTTCGCGGCCATCGTTGAATGAATGATGGTTTTTCGGGATTTTAGGCCGACGTTTATTTAGAGAAAATCTCGACGTTTCGCCAACACGAGTGGTTGGCATTTTCAAGAGAAATGTTTACAGCTTCGATCACTGAACACTACTTGTGTTGTGGTAATAGGTAAAGCAATTGCGTGATTTTCTGGTTCAAATATGGGTTTACTTTACACCGTATATTATTCCCTGACATTTAAAAACTTTGTTTTATCATGAAATCTTCCACACAATATAAACCAAATAAATGCAATTTAGGGCGAAAGAAAAAGATGGGTATATGAACCCATATGTAGAAGTGAGAGAAAATAGCCCAATTGAAGTATATTTCAAGATTTTTTTTAGGCGTTTCCGAACCCGAAAAAATAATTGAAAAATGGAAACATAAAAATTGAAAACGCCCTTTCAGATGACACCATAAAAAAATTATGAAAAGAGCCAATTCACTGAAGTTCAATTCCACTTTCCATGTAGAAATATTGCAAATCTTGAAAATCATTTGTCTAAAATTTCATCACAGAGATAATGAAAAACAGTTTTATTGTTAGATATCAAAATGAAAGTCTATGGAAATACACAAGAACATGCATTTTTTTTGGCAGATGCAAAAGGCATATTTTCAATTTCAGGGTATAAAAAAGTCAATACAAGAAGAAAAAAACCACATGAAAATACTAAAAAAGCTACATAAATACATACATATCTGCCAATCATGACAGATAATCTTTGAAATTATAAAAACAATGTTCTATCAAAAAATGCTTCAACTTTTTCTTGAAAATATGAGTAGAATCACAACATTTCAAATCCGTTGAGAGAGCATTAAATAATCTAGGTGCCATATAATTAGGTGATTTATATGTTATTTGGAATTTTTCAAATGGGACAAAATAGTTTTCACTTTGACGTGTGTTCAAATTAAGTTTTTCTTTATTTTTAATAAATGTAGATTTGTTGCTAGTGAAAACATGTACACATAATTGATACCTATATGGTAAGGGATGCTAGTGTTGATATTTTAAGATTTTTAAATGTAAGCCTGCATGATTCATGATTTGAAAGGCCAATCATAGAGCGTAATACTCGTTTCTGAGCAATAAAAACATCTTCAGCTGAAGTAGATGAGCCCCAGAAGATGATTGCATACCGGAGCCTAATTTCAACATGAGCGTAATAAAGCTGCAACAATTGATCAATATTCAGAACACGAACAGCGTACAGCGTGAAATGTGCTGCTACAGGAAGCTGATCGCGGTCGTTGATATATAATATAAAAATTATAGGGCCGAGTACGGAACCCTGCGGCACACCTATATCCAGTAATTGAATATTTAGATGGATTATCGTCAACAACTAGGAACTGTTTTCTATTAAAAAAAAAGTTTTCACCCAGATAAGCGTACATCCTCTTACTCCGTATTTATATGATTTTTCCAAAAGCCTATTGTGATTCACACAGTCGAATGCCCTGCTCAGATCACAGAAGATGCCAACAGGACACTCACCCTTTTCAATATATTCAATTATTTTTTGGTAGTAGGAATATACTGCTGTATTAGTAGACTTTTCATTCAGAAACCTATGTTGATTTGGAGAAAATATATTGTTTTCTTGGCAAAATTAGTAATCTATTCAAGCTGCAATATTCAAATATTTTGGACAATGTGAAGGAAATTGTAACTGGTCTATAGTTTTCTAGTTTTTGACGACAATTTTTTATATAAAAGGGAATTATTTTTCCAGTTTTTAGTAAAGTCGGAAATATCCGGTGGAAAATGATAAATTTACCAAAAATACAAAGGGCTTTACTAACTCCTGAAAACAACGTTTTATCAGAAATATAGGAACCACATCAGAGACAGATGAACGTTTATTGTTGAATTCAGAACCTTTCGAAAAATATACGAAAAAGACCGATGAACCAAGAAAAGTAATGTTCTGCAGAGATCCATTTTAGCAACAACACTGTTTCTTCTAAACATCAATGCTTTCTCTTCCAAAGTTTCGAAATCAGCCAGTGAAACTAGAAGAGCAGCTGAGGAGAGAATGTGAACGATTTAAATATGAAACTATGAAACTTGATATAATTCAAAGCGAATAAAACCCAAGCATGTATTTTCTTTAGAAAGGCTGATCTCACAATAGCCAACGTAATTATGTCAGGAGCCTCCATGCCAATAAAGTCCTTCATTTCGATGCTAGGTATTATCAGCAGGACACTTTCATGGGAAAACCATGTGATGTCAATTGAAAGAAGATGTGTACATGGTTAACAGTGAAGGCCCAAGTATTGACCCTTGAGGCACACCACAGACGGTGATGAGCAACTGTGTTTATATTTCACAAATAGAGATGTCTGAAAGAAAGCTAATATATACGTTGGACTCTGAAAATCACTAGCAAGGTATACAAATCATCTGCGACAGAACAAGACTCATCAGAGCAGTGATTACGGGGGATCAAAACTTCAAAATAAACTACCGGATTCTGTCAAAGGCAGAAATATTTGTACTATCTCCTAAAAAACTGAAATGGCCTCTGAAATTTTATTTAAATATTTGTTCGAAGAGTTCTGTAGGTTGTTCACGAAGATTTATTTTCTTAAGGTTGAAGTGAAAGTTAAAATTAAAGTTGAAATGACCTGCATGAATCCAACAACCGTCATAACGATCTAAAACACGTTTTAAGCGGCGAGCTCTGCAAGATACTCTGCGTTGTTATATACCTATATACCAAGTTTGTCATCCGCCTTTTATCATAGTTTATTCAAGTATTATCTGCCTTTCCAGCAAACATTGATTATTCCGAATATTATATTTACCTTTCCCAGGTAAATGTTTTAAAAAACAATTGGATATAATTCTAATGTAAACTCATTCTCGAACTGATATAATAGGTTGCACGACTAAGAAATATAGTAGGCCATTTAAAGGGGGAAAAAGTAAAAAAGTTGGGAACAGGCCAGGACTGAGCCAAGCAGCTACCAAAAAATCCTGGTATACACACTTATGAAGCCTCAGAACCGGCTACACAGTGTGTCCATTAAAAAGTTTCCACCCTAAATACGTGGGTATGACAAGTAATATCAGATACAGGTCGATGTAACTAGCAATTAAAAATGTTTTCTGTCCCTTCCCATCCACAACTCTACTCTGCTAATTGCAAACAACCAAATGAACTACGCACATCGCACAATGAAACACACTGTATGGTTTTGTGAATGGTGAATCGAGGGACAGTTATCCAGAGAGGAAATCGAGCGGAAATCTCTTCATCACTCAATCATCTTGAAAAAATCTTGAATCAATGACATTATTTTGTGAAATTGAAATAGATTATAGATCTCATTATTTTTCAAGGACTGTCGAAACATCTGCTCCACATTCACGACAGTCGACGGACTTTTGATCGAAGTTGTGAGAAAATTCACGGGAACAGTGAACGATAGCAACTTTCTATCGACGCATGGAAAAGTTTACTGAATGATTCCATAATATTGAGATACGCTGAATATGCACATTTCCACTTTTCAACATCTTTTATCAGTACCCTGTATAATAATCATAGAACAAGGGTGAAGGAATGATTGAAAAAACTTCTTAATAAACTGTAAGGTGCTGCTTTGCTCAGCTGATTTCTTCCGCTAAATATGAACAATG
Source organism: Chrysolina oricalcia (assembly GCA_944452925.2). Taxonomy (NCBI): domain Eukaryota; kingdom Metazoa; phylum Arthropoda; class Insecta; order Coleoptera; family Chrysomelidae; genus Chrysolina; species Chrysolina oricalcia. The sequence continues at coordinate 2,692,042 of OX101809.2, read as the reverse complement.
CTTTGGAGAAAGGAAAAAGAACAGGACCGGCTCCTGAAAATTTTCAAGAACAGAATGACGAAGGGTGTAAAGAAAAACCAGATGAATAGGGCGAAATGCAGGAAGACAAGAGGTAATAGCAGTTTGAAAGATTCCTGAACAGACAAAAATTTATTGTCTGCAGGAAAATTAGTTGCAAGCATTTCAAAACATTTTGGAAAGTGGGAGCCAGAAGCTAGAAACGAAAATGGACGAAGTACATACGAAAGGCGACCAGAAAGTGATATATGCCAAATTCAAATTTTATTTTCAATCCGTTTCCTCTCCAGTGGTGCAGTTAGAATTTGACAAAGGTCTAATTATAAGTACCTAATTGAATTGGTAGGATCATTGAACTATCTATTTTAAAATATTTTTTTTATAACCTTTTTATTTAACGGAATTTTGATTTGAACAATTTTGAAACTTCGTGAATCCAGTGGTATGGTCAGATTTTTGCAAAAAAATATCGCGAATCGCTGAAAATGAATATTTATTCACGAAATTTGGTGTTTTAGTAGACTCTCTGAATGTCCACCCCAAAGAAAAATCATTGCAATCAATTATAAGATTTATCTTTCATAAGGGTGTGCTTTCATTTCAACTGGGTCACAGTGTATTAGACTTTTCCAATCACCATTGTATAACACACGTTATGATAATAACTTTTATATTAACATATTAAATTTGAAAGGAGACATGAATAACTTGTTCTCCAAGGGACTGAATCAATTCTATAAATCAATTACACAATTTCAAGAGTGTAGTTGTAGTTTTAAAACGAACTAGATATTGACATTGATGGAAAATGCTTTTACAATGTGAAGATTGACGTTGTTCATCCTTTTATTATATCAACTAAATGATAAACCAAGCAGAGATTTATTTATTGGCTCATTTACAATTGTAGTTTCATGATTTTTCGAGGATTTTATTTAGAACAATTCATAAAATTAGTTAGTATTCGTATTTGCGGCTTTTCATATTTATGGCCATTGAAAAAAATAGGCTTCAATTCGTCAATCAAGTATAGAATAAATAAAAAATATAGATAATTTCTCATTTTCATGTCGAGTGGGAAACATCTCCTTTAAATCTTGTACAACTAAAAGTCATTTAAGTCAATTTTCAGTCATTAAATCTTCGCTTCAGTCATCTGTTTGAGTCTTTCAGTCATCGGCTTGAATCTTTCAGTAATCGGTTTGAGTCTTTCAGTCTTTTAAATATTTTAGGTCTTGTACACATTTCTGCGAAATTTTTCCCCAATGGAAAATGTATCATAAGTCAGCTAAAGCTTCAAGAGGTTCAACAAAAACGCATCTCGCGCAAAGAATACAAAGTAAAAGTGAAAGAAACATAATTTGTGAGGTTTTCGAATGGCATTTCTCGAAAACTACTGAACTGAATTTGAAAAACTAAGAAACCGGTTAATAAGTGCATGATGAGCTTTGAAACGAGGTTTCACTTCGTCCTACTTCCTATATGAAAATTCACCTCTACTATTAAAATTACCATATTCTTTTATCCTCTACAGAAAAACTGTTCCCGATTAATGTATAAACCAAATGAAAGCTATCTATCAAGTTATTTATTACAGCGGTTTGACGTCAGAGGAGTTCAACTTTCACTTTTCATTAAAGAAACTGAAGTGGCTGTGGAGCGATCAAATGAAAATCGACCATTTGCAACACTCACAGGCACCTATTCCAGAAATATACTCATGAGGCGGCAGGGCATGAAGAAAAGTTCATTTATAGCTCAACAGTGTTGCATCCAAAAGGAAGGAAAACGGGGACTGGGCACCCTTTGTCTTCAAATATTAAATAAGTTACGAGAAAAACATTTTTTTGTCCCCTCAAATAATACATGTTCTCAAAAAACATTGGTTTTGGATTTTCCACTGTCTATACGATACTCAGGAAACACCAAATTCAAACACAAATAAGCAAGATTTAATTTTTTTGACGATTTTGGTTATACGAGCAAGACTTAATTTTTTTGCGATTAAACTTGTTTCCAATTGGTGAAACCTGATGTTCATACACTGGTTGGATGCGGAGTTTTAATAGAAACCCAACGGTAAAAACGGAAAAACTCCATCCCTCCAGCTCTCACCGTTCTCGAGAAAGCAATTTTTGGTCCTTCGGACCGGATTTTGGTCCTACGAGATCAAATAATGCGAGTTACGACGGGCGCATCTATATACAGGGTGTTGCAGTTACAGAATACAATACAAATATTTCAAGAGCCTACTCGTAGCACCAAATTAAGTATTTTTTCACTCAACAATGTGACCTAAAATTCACCCCATTCAAGAAGCAGACATCGAAAGTTGTACAAAAAAATCGTAAATTTTGAATTGTGGTTACAATTATGCGTCAAATATTCGAAAAATTCACAGGCCCTTGATTTTTTCACGCTCTCTATTCATTTCTTGCTTCAAAAATAAGGTAACTCTAACTCAAGGGGGTGAATATGAGTGTTGCCTACAGATTTCATTGCAGATATTTCCAATTTCCGACAAAAAAATTCAAATTTAATCACCACCATTGAGTTGGCCATGAAAAAACCAAAAATGTTGGCCTCTTGCATTTTTTTGAATCAGCTAACCGTTTTCGAGAAAAACGCTGGTAAATGAGAGGGGATTATTAAAGTAACAAGCTCAAATACTAAGTGGGCTACGACTTTTTTTTTGTTTGCCCTTTTAACACTTTTGATGCTTAGGTAAATTGTAAACCAGCACTTTGATTTACTTGTAAGTTTGACAGAACGTTTAATTTACGATTATTTTCGGGCAACTTTGCGGATGTCTGTAGCTTGGATAAATATGGACTACTAAAATTTAAATAAATATTGACGTAAAATTCCGAATTATCACTCAGAATTTTAAAATTCCGAGTTTTAACACGGAATTTTGGCGTAAAACGACTAATGACTAGGAATTTTAAAACTCGGAATTTTGGGGTAAAATTTCGAGTTAGTTAGATCTCGGAATTATAAAATTCCGAGTTATGAGTCGAAAATTCACTTCAAAATTCCGTGTTATAACTCGGAATTTTTAAGTAAAATTCCGACTTATAACTAGGAGTTTTAAAATTCCGAAATTTCGAAGTAAAATTCCAAGTTATAAGTATCACGGAATTTTAAATTCCGAGTTGTAACATGGAATTCTAAAATTCCGAGTTATCGGAATTTTAAAATTACGAGATATAACTCGACATTCTACCTCAAAATTCCGATGAGTTATATCTCGGAATTTTAAAATTCCGAGTAATAGGTAAGTCGGAATTTTACTTCAAAAGTTACGTGTCACAACTCAGAATTTGAAAATTTTGAGTTATAACTCGGAATTTGAAAATTTTGAGTTATAACTCGGAATTTTAGGAAGAGAATTTTCTTTTTAATTTAGGTGGCTCCTCCAGAGCTTCATACTTTTTACATGGATTATCGATCTTCATTAAAATTTCAAGAACTGTGGGAAAAAATAAAAAACGTGTTAAAAATAACAATTTAATTGTCTTATTTATAAGAAAAACATTTTTAATGTTTTTAAAAAAAAATCACGATTATTTGTAATATTCAAAAATTCAGTTGAACCAATTAAACTTTCGATTATTTCCCACAATAACGTCAGAAAATAAACAAATTCCTTCTTGGATAATAAAAATTTGGTCTCATTCAAAAAAGTTTTCAATAAAACAGTGAATTTTTTCTATGGGCAAACAGAAACTAGGTACCTTCTTCATTATTCAATTATTTCGAACCAAGATTGTACCTACCTACTTTCATAAGTTCCAAAATAAACTGTGTCAATTATATTTTCATGTTTTTAAACTCAGATCAGATTACTCCAATTCACAAATAGGTACATAAACAATTCTCTACGTAACTTCTCACAATTGCATATATCAAAAAACACTACGCAACTTTTCTGTTAACTTGATCCATCAGAACTTGACACCGTCAGTTTTCTTGAGAAAACACCAAGACAAAACTGCACTTACCAATAACTCCCAAGACACAAAATATAATAGCACAGCAAGCAGCTAAAATAGTGGCTTCCCTAGGATACTTGATAGCACTTGTATAATTCATCATGTTTGTTTACACCGCGGTGCGATGTCAATATCCCAGGAAAAAAACAAAAATAAAAAGGCCAATCCGGCAGAAAACCACATGCCGCATGCTACGCGCCACGCACAGATGTAAACATTACTTCACTTCACTTGTTTCCAATACCCACTGCCACTGCGATGTTTGCGATTATTGCGATTCCTCCATGTGCCCGATGAACACGCTGAGGGGTGGGGATCGATCATTTATTTTTATTTTTCAATTAGGAGCCGGTGACACCAAGAATTAAAACACCGTTTTGGAAATGGAAATAATTAAAATTAGTACTTTTCTTTTGAGGTGTTAAAAATACCAGGTTTTATTGTACCTATACACCGCTTTATCGACAACCTTATCAGTTGACACACGAGATTTGTATTCAGACAGTAGAAATCGAAAAGTCAAACAGGCATATACCTATAGACAGTCAAATAATGACAGATTTTGCTGACTGATTTTCTCTTTTTTGGGATTTAAACCACTAAACATTGTGGCAGAGTGTTGAGCTCAAAAGATTAAAATTTAGCGATCGGACGTATTTTATAGGCAAATGGAAGATTCATTTTCCTTTTACAGAAAAAAATAGTATTTTTTTTTTAATCTCTCGTTTATGGCATTTTAACACAATATATAACAACTTATATAACAATCTAATAGTGAAAAACCAAAGACACAAGGTTTGGACAGGACGTACTGAGAGAGTTGAAATAAGGGCACGATCTTGTAAAAAAATACTCGGTTGCTGATGCATTTTCTTGCTTATGGCAATCGACAAAATGAAATTTGATATCGTTAGAAACCCGAAAAAAATTTCCCATAAGCCGGTCAGCTGTTCAAATGCCATAAACGAGAAAGTGTGCCGAAAAACGAAAAAAAAAATTCACAAAATTATCCGGCCCGAAAATTTATCTCAACAGCTGTAAGGATCACCACCTGTACAATACCTAAAATTATCCACATTTGCCTTTGAGTAGGGTGAACGTCACATATATACATAACGCTCTCTCAAAAATTGTCAAGAAATAAAAATATACCTATCGAACAAAAAGATTCCATCTGGAGCTTTATTTAAAAAATCACTAATTTGTGTACTCGTCAAAATCGCAGCTTTCTTGGGCGTGTAACCTTTCCCATTTTGTTTCAGAAATGTAATTATAGTTTTAAATCTTTTGAAATGTCTACATCCCAGCAAACACATCTGCGACATTACATCCCTGAGATATTGCGATGAGGTAACACTGCAATATCACAAACGTTTCATCGTTGCGATGTACAGAAGCAAATATGTCTGTGACATGACATCTCTATCATGTCGCAATTGCGATATCACCAATTTTACATCGCCGCGATTATGTTATTTTCCGAAGTCTTTTTTGCAATGTCCAGTGGATGTACCTAGTGTGATGCCACGAGGATGAAACTGTTGCGATTACCCCACTGTACTTATATACGTTAGCACAGCTATAGCTGAATATAGTTTGGTTACCAAGAATTGCATATAGTTGTAGGTATTGATTTAATTACTACCCAGTGCAAATTAAACAAAATTAAATCCTAATAGAATATTGAATTGACATATTTTGGAAATTCTCATTGAGAATTATACTTTCTTCAAGAATTGGAATTTGACCTTCCAATTTGTATGAAACAAAAACAAAATCTGATCAAATCCCTTCCTTTTCTACTAGGTATTATTCAAAATTTGAATTTCCCGCGCGCTAATATACTTCTGTGACGTGCATGCCTGCCAAAACCATACTTCGTCGGTTGACGGACCCTTGGAAATCCGTTCGATTGGGTTCTTACCTTTATCGTTCATTTAAATAAATGGAATTTTGGAAATCCGAAAATCTTCAACTCTTTCCATGTCTCCGTGATCACCATCAATTAGTACGAAATAATTTTTTCCTGTGAAAATATCTTTTTCGAGGAATACCTACAGGATGAAGGTATAAGTACACAAAAACGTGGGTAAGTGTAATTTTTAACTTGAAACCATGGCAAAGCGTTCCTTTTCATCTTTCTCTTATGGTGGATTTATAAACTCAACTAAACTAAGAATTCAAAATTATCAATTAGGAATCAACGCAATTAAGAAGGTGTTTATAAACGTCAACAAAGAAATTAAGAATTATGTCATGTGGAGAAAATCGTTACAACTATAATGAAAGCCGTCTTGGTCAACATTTCTTCTCGATCCATTGTATTGTTATTGCAAGAAAATATTCGACCAAATCACTGCAAAATATAAACAAATTCATTTTCAAACATTCATTCACCGATTTTGCGCATGCCCGTTTCCATTTTCAACTAAGACAATTCATTCTTAGTTGGAAAGATAAAAGATAACTATCTTTAGTTGCTAATCCTTAATTTAATTGACAGCTGAAAGTTTATAAAACACTGATGGGGTTTCCTTGTATTCATCTTTCTTAATTCTTAGTTGTTAATTTAATTCTTAGTTTAGTTGAGTTTATAAATCCACCATATTATCATCATGACAGACGGATGATAATGGAAATATCTAGTATGTTGAATACAATCGATAATGTAGTTCAAACTATTCATTTGTCTCTGAATCAACCGATTATGATGTGCCTGTGGATGCTTCGGAAGACATGCAAGAGAGCTGGAACTTTTTCAGAATGTGTTTCTGATAAATTGATTTATACTTTTCATATTTATTGTTAGGGAGAATCAACTTTTATTTATTGTTTGTCCATATATATTGTAAAATTTCATTCAGTTATATGTTTTCAATGGAAAACTACTCAATTATTCATTGTTTTTTAGGATTTGGTATTTTGCCCTTCATTGTTTTTGATATCTTTTATTTTCATTGACTGTTGGAAAATGTTTCGATTGGGACAATTTTTCGTTTCAATATGAATATGTTCATTGAAAATAAATGTTTATTTATATATTTATTTCATCTGATTAGGCTCTTCACTGATATTTTTCCCTATTTATTACTTAACCTCTGCGTAACAAAAGTACATCGCTGTGATGTCATATATTCACATCAAAATGCATCATGTCGTCCCAAAAACACATCGCAGCTCCATCACAAAAAACAAATCGCAGTTACATTGCCAAAAGTATATCGCTGTTACATCGCAGAACTTATCGCACCGACATCGCATGGATGAAACTTGAGTGGGACAAAATAACATCCCTGCGACATCGCAGCGACGTCTATGTGACATAGAATGCGATATCGCAGGTCACTTTGTTAAATCGCTGCGATATATCTGTGATGTAACTGTGTTTGCTGGGATTATATTAATGGATTGAAACGTACTTTATTTGATCATTGAATAATTCGACCTCATTGTTTATGCGGCTTTTGTTGTTGTGCCAGTTCTGAAAAATAAGCCAATAACACCGTCTCCTAGAAAAAAACTGCATGTCTTTTTAAAATTTAAAGTTTATGACAATACCTTAATGTCGAAGAAATTGTCTCTCCTGCACCCCGAGAGCTAAATACAGAACGCGTAGAGTTCCGGAAGTTTTCTTGGCGGATTTGGACGTCACAGATTACAGCAAAAAAAATTTGGTATTTGGGCTCACTCCCACTCGAAAAAAGTTGGAAAACTCCCGAAATTAAAATCTAAAAAATCCGTAAAAATAGTGAAAAATATCTGACCGTCGAATATTATGATATTAAAAAAATTTCACCCCTAGAGCGGAGGCTGTTGTATACCGCCCCCCCCCCCCCCCCCCCGTGGGAATTTTCGACACATACATTTTTTTGTTTGTGTTGACATGTACTTTAAGATTTTAGGTGTTTGCCACTTGCGAATTACAGCATATACCGGAAAAATAAATAATATAATAATTTTAAAATTCTCCCACAACTGCATTTTCTCTGCCCAACAATCAAAGTATGGATTTAAGTCTACTTCCTCCATGCAAAACGTGATTAGAAAACCACATAAAACGTGTCAACTACCAATGTTACTTATGGAATAACGCACATGTAGCTAAACCCTCCACACCAACTCCAGTGGGACATGGATGGAAATTGGAAAATGGTGGATTAAAGGAGATCCGTTGCCACTCGAACTGCTTGACGTTCCAGAAACCTTCGAGCCAGACGAATTTGAAGATGAAGATGAACCAGAAGTACAAAACTTAGACGACATAATATACGAGGATGAAGAAAATGACAGTTGATTATAAAAGATATTATAAAATCATATGCTGTTGAGATTTTAAATTTTTTTTTGTCATCATTAGACCTTAAATGAATACCAAATAAGTTCATAAAAAAACATGATAACTAATGTACCTACCCTTTTGTAAAATTAAACTTGAAACATTTTTTTTTTAATTCTTCAGTTTTTCTTTATTTTCCGGAATATACTGTAATTTAAGAGAGGTAAACAATTCAATTCTTCATCCGGTAGATACTACCAACAAAAAAAAGTATAAGTCATAAATTCCCACGAGGGGGGGAGGGTTTTATATTGGTGGCTTTTGGTCTACCCCCTGTCCCCCTCAACAGTTTCGGACATGGAAAATAATGATGAACGAAAATTGATCGGAGGGCTCACCCCCCTTTTCTGTCATGAAAATATTAGGAAAACTCGCGTGATAGAAATCGAAAAAATCCGTAAAAAAGTGAAAATTATCTGACCATGAATAAAATGGTTTCAAAAAAATTTACCCCTCTCCCCCCCTCGAAAGCTAGATAGAGAAAGCGTAGAAATTCGTAAAAATGTCCAACGGTAAATTAACAGGCAAGCGATCGTGCAACAATGACGCATTAATTGGCATTAATTCAAAAAGGGATATATCCAAAGAAAACTAAAAAAAGAGAAAAAGTAAATAAACTTTAAAAAACTAAAGAGAAGAATATAAATTTCAAAGTGAATTAAACCCATTATTTTGTTACATTATGAAACTTTAATTAATATAAATGATTGTCGGGAGAATAAATCTTGAGGTTATTTCAAATTTAATTTACAATAAGAAATACACGCGTTAAAATATCTCGATCATTAATCGCCTTCATTAATACACTATTAGTTGTTTTTATTATAGCTATTTGATTACTTTAAAGGTTTCCTTAGCAACGCAGGTATAATTGTCGCTATAAGTTAAAAATGGTTTTTTTTCCGTTAACAACAACCTACCAGTTTAATAATTCAAATTTCACATCTTTAATTTTCTGATTTTAATAATATGTTTTTTCAATATTAAATATTCGTCTTTCCCGTCACAGAAAAAAATAGTGTATTATACTCGGAAAAAATATTCGATGTTAGTCTCTCGTCGAGCTAAAATCTATTACCTTTTTCCCTTGTATAATAAATAACTATTTAATGAAATTCACATGTTCATGTAACTGTTTTTTTAATGCCATCATTAACATAGAGGCCTGTGGAATCCATGGGTTACAACAAATAGTAGTATTATTAACAAAAGAACGCCTTCTAAATTAAAAGCTATAAATTGATGGTAATTAAATCTTTTACTTTTTTACTCTCAAGTAAATTTCCTGAACTTCAATGAAAAAAGTTTCATACCTGTCTTGAAATTTTTCTTTAATCGATTAATCAAAATAGTATAAATCTTGGAGTATATAAACATTTTCAATCATTTTCTCGTTATCGGAAAATAGTGACACCTATTTATTTCAAAAAGTAACAGAACACACGGTGTGTCTCCCTTCTCATGGAAACAGCCACGTAACATCCGTAATTTTTTATGTAGGTACATATTCGGTGTATGAAACGATTCTGCTAATTTCACATGGACTAGTTTTCATTTTTTTATTATAGATTATTTCTAAAAATTTAAGTAAAATCAAACAAAAATGTGAAATAATAATTGAAATATATCTAGAAATGAAAAAGTTATGGGACTTTGAAGTTGCACTTGGAAGAATAATTTCTTAGTACGCAGCGCTCTAGTGTGTGACGTCACGCCACATGAACGAGGCGACTGGTATTCGCAGAGTGCTTACAAATTTATCGATGTACAATCACTTGCGCCGTTCGTGTCGTGTACTGTTCATTACACGATGGCTGAGAAAAAATATCCTACAAATATTCTATTGTGTCTATGTGTAAAAGCACGACAATTAAAAACACCACTAAATTGTTTTTTCATGTACCAAATGACATGAATAAAAGGAAGAAGTGGTGCAAACTAATGAGGCGTGACTTACATGCACTACATATGTGTGCCTTGGCGCGGGTATGGATCTAATACGTAATTCCCAGTCAACACAAATATCTAGGAGATGTTGCTTTCATGATTATTATGGTAACAAAATGAGTTGCATTTATACATCACTGTTACCACTCAGTGATGTCAAATTTTATAAATTGTTCACAATTTTCTTCTCGTTAGTGTCGCTTTGAGCACAAAATGTGAAGAAAATTGCAAAGCACATTACAATGAATTTTGGTTTCATGGCGATTTTGTCGGTATAGAAGGAATTAGGTTGGTAACAAAATTGAGCATGACATCACCATCACGACACAAAATGTCCAGAGTTGTTTGTCGAGTCGAGAGTCAAGTAGAATCTGTATTTGGTTGACGCCATTCTTTAAATATTCTATAGGTACTTCTGATAGTGTGTAGTGGTCTGTTTGATTATTTTTATTTGAATACTTAAATCAAATGTGTTCATTAACATTGCCCAATTATTATTCCTACCAAGAACTGTATCCCTTCAAGGACTGGAACGGTGATTAGAGAAAGCTAGAAAGGTAAATTCAGTGATTTACAGAATATGGCATTTTCAGGATAGGTACTGATTTCGCAGCAATGAAAATGTTGTCCAGAGGATTGGAGTTGAATTCTGAATAATGGATTTTTCAGCATTTCTGTATATTGTTTTTTTCATAATTTAGACAGAGTTTCGTTATTTTTTTGTTTGTGAAAAGTATATACTACGGAATCAACTCACGCGTTTGTTTTCTAGCATTACATTCCATATGAACCGTAATTCATTGGTAAGAATGACATTATATTGAGATATATTTTCTATTAATGTTGAAACTTGATGGAGAGATTTGTTTTATTTTTCGCACACAGGAGAATCAGAAAGTGAAGCGCATTTGTAAATAAGTACCAGTCCATTCAATTTCACATTTTTACACAGGGTCTCAATGTGCATTCGATTCCGAAGTATAAGTGGAATGTCACATTGGGCCAATTTCGAGTCACATTTTGCATCACATTTTGATGTCTCGACATGACCATCGGGGCACCGAATAGACGTTTATGCGATAATAATGGGAGTCAATTTGCGATTCACTGGTGTGAACTGTTACATGAATGTGAATCCCACTACCATCTCTGAGACCGTTCTGTGTTGACTGGGTTATTTGTGGTGTGGCGATCTCAGACATGTGGCGTGACGTCACAGACGAGTCAGAGACCAAAGACGTTCTGCGCAAATTTAAATAATCTATATCTCAGTCATTTATTGATGGATTAAAATAAATAAAACACTGGTTTACTAGTTCAGATCTATATTTTAATTCCATCGCGTCAAATATAATATTTTCAACATCACTAAACTAGTCCATTTAAGGAAGTTGCGGGGATGTTTCCATGAGAAGTGTGGTACGAATTTGGATTTGTCAGAACTGAATTTTTTTCTGGAACAAATTGAATTAGTAGAGAAATGTGTGTTCTGATTATGGATCATCGCTACTGGCGTGCAGTGTATATAAAACTGGAAATAATCTCTTCTCGGTCATTTTGTTCATTTTTGATGTTTCTATCGATTTTGCAAAATTCATAATTCTACGTCAAAAGTTACGAGGGTGTTTCCATATGATAAGTGAGACACTTTATAATACAAGAACAAAAAAATTCTAGTTATTTCGTAGAGAAAACTGGAAAAGAGTCGCAAAATGATGAGAAAAAAGAAAATATCATCCTTTATCGTTCCCCAATTTTGCGACCATTTCCAAGTTTAGCATCCGTGTAAAAAAATATTTTCATGCTTTTTTTAATAGGGAACTCGGCCGGAAAAAATCTAAAAGAGTGGCAAACACAAAGAATTCTCTCTATGTCATAAGTCTTGCCGAAACTTTGCCACCTCCACCGATGACGGCAACATTTTTTTTGTTTGTTTTACAATAAAAAATTTTGTTTGCAACCTGAATTGGTTATGGAAATAATGCAAAAAGTTTTTCAAATTGGTCGGGAACGTAGGGAGTAATTTCCCAGAAAACATATTAAATTTGACAGCACCACAGATTTCGGGAACTTTGTAAAATTTGAAAAAAATGCAAAATTGTTCTTTTTTATTTGACAAAAGTTCCCCCAAATCTGTGGTGGCGGCAAATTTTATATGTTTTAAAGGATTAAATTACTACCTATATTTCCGATCAGGCTCTAAAATCTTTTGAGAACCCTGGTATATCACTATGCAAAACAACCACAGAAATGAAAGTATATTAAATATTAAATAATTATATTATAAATTATAACAGATCAATGAAATTATATTATAATTTCATTTCAGTGTGACAGGGGTGGGATTATGAACACTCGATACGAGAGCTGTGACGATACGTAGGCTAGAACGATGTATGTTCTTGATTCGAAACGAAATCGAAACTATGAAATTTCTTTGAATAGAGATAGAATGGAATTATATCTACCATATAGACTATTGATATCGACTCAAGTTGCAATATGTTTTGAATTGTAATGGTTTTCATAATTGATAAAATCTGACATATGTCAAACTAACTACGGATCGAGTGTTCGTAATCGCACCCGATCATAGACAAAAATTTGATTTCTTCTTCTTCACTGCATGTAATCGCCTTAGCTGCCAGGGCTATCCGGCCAATGGTTAACGATTCGTCATTGAGAGCCCATCACATTTGTGACCAAATGTGATGTAGTTGGACGTGTCATGGCCGCCGTTCTCTATAGACAGTGACGGACTAGCTCTTGGTATATGAGAGTTACTGCTGACAGTTTTGTTGCTTGGTTCGAGTTCGACTCTGTACTCATATCCAAGTACGTCACTATGACGCGTTGATGCTACATATTCTGATTGGCTAGAGCTTATTAAACCATCTTCGTTAGTTTAGTCTCTTTGGATGCGACTCGCAAAAATTTGCGAATATTCGCAAGGATATGAACGATCCTCACGGTGAGAAAAATGTGTCATTGCTGCCAACATATATGAATTATTTAGTAGTTTTGTATTTAGCTGTCTTTGTCCTTCTGGATTGTTCTTGTTCTCCTTGTTATTATTCTGGCACACATCAGACGTCATCAAAATGGAGATTTCGCGGTAACCCTGTCAGTTTATATTAATAATAACTCTGCATGTTTTCGAAATTATTCACTTTTCAAATCCATGGTTGCCAAAATGATTTAATTCCAGACCACAGAACTATATCACAGAGATATAGTTCTGTGTTCCAGACCAAAAGTCGAACATTTCAATAAATCTATTCACAGGTAGATGGCGCGGCATTTGTATTCACTTGCAACATTATATTATACTCATTTTGCATGTTTGATGAGCTTTGCTTCGTGGAAGTGACTAGTTATTCGGTGAATTCGTGTTCTTTAGTTCCAGAAAGAAATTGAAATACTCCATGGAAATAATCTAAATTAAGGTAAGTTTGAAATTTATAAATCAAAATTTTCCCACAATCATAATTGCGCAGACTCGTAGAATATGGCGAACCACAAAATAATGTCGGGCATTACAAATGGTGACTGCTTCGATCGATATCAGCAAACGTGACGTAAATCTATCTGTCAGGGTGTATACCAAATATTTACCCATGTAAAAATGTTGTATAAAGTGTTATGAACTTATCGAAACCTTTCGAAAACATCAAATTCGTGAAACTGTGCTTACAGACATGTTTTTGTGTTAAATGTGCAAGATTCACGCAGGTGCGTACGCAGACGTACTAATAATTTTAACTGGGCCTGCTCCATTCTTGGTCAACGCGCGATTCACCAAATTTAATAAAAATATTCAGGAAACGAACAATTCAATTTTGTTGAAGTACAAAATCACACGATCGGTGAAGCGATAGGTTTTGGATTTGTTGCTTGGCAATTCCGGACAGAGGAAGCCATATTAACCATTTGGTAAAGTTCTCGGGTCTACCATAATGAATCGCGCCAAACCACTTAACTCTTTTGCGCAAACCCTGAATATGTTCATGTGCATTCGTTAAAAAATTTGAGCAAAATACAAAATGAAAATCAACAATCCAAATTTCAAAATGGGTAGCACAGTTTTCAAGTGCTCGATGAAAACCTCTGTCAAAACATCTTTTCGGTAAGGGGTAAGGGGGATAGATACATCAATTATTGATTTTGTACATAGCATTTATATATTCCAATTCTCCATGTTCATACGCAAAATAATAACAAAGTGGCTTAATGAAATAAAAGTTATTGCCTACACTTTCACCAGTACATGTAAGGAATATAATTTGCTTTATTTGTATGTAAAATCGCTCCACCTAACCTCACTTACAAGGGCAAATATGAATGTTGCTACCCCATTTTCACTTTCCTTCTTGAGGATCTTCTGATTATGTATGTATTCCTAAATGTGTTTGTGCTTGTGTCATGTGAATTCATTTCTACTGTGAAGGCATAGTGAATACTCACTATTTATGTTATTTCAATTGTGTATCCTAGAAAATTTTGTTTGTGTACTGTTGTGTGTGGTTGCTTTTTACTTTCTGTAGTTTCTGATTACTTTTCTGTGAATGCACTTATTATATTCATCTGTTAAACTGTGAAAGACGAAGTCATCAATTGAAAATTCAATATAATAAAATTTAAACACTCGAAAACTTGCACCTAGTGAATCAGTGAGACGAATAAGAATGCACCTTGTGTTGAAACAATGAAGGTACAAGCCTGCAATCAAAAATCTATTTAGAGATTTTAAGACGATGGTCATAAACATTTTTCTGCTGTTGATAAGTTCATTACGAAACAACATATTCAGGTGTATTCTATAATTTTAATTCATGTCTTAACAATTCAACACTAGCAGGAGATAAATGTAGAACATTTTTGTTAAGAAAGAAAAAAACTCTGTTATATTCACGAGAATATCCTGTGAACCAAGTGGTTTTCTTGAATTTCTGGAAGCTGTATACCAAGCAGAACACTTACCCAGACAGCGGGTGCCAAAGCTCTGTTATTGATGGAAGGAACAAGTCCTGGGAAAGATGTTCGGCAAGTCTCCAAAGTGATGACAAAGGGCTGTAAAGATGTGGAAGATTGATGATAACTCAGAAGAGCAGTGAGCCAGACATCACAAACAATACAAATTTCGCTTAGAATAGAATCTTAAAGCTCTTCATGTATGGGAACAGTATTCCAGGACAGGTCGGATCTGTGCCATATAGATCAGAATCAGTTGAAGGGAAGTGAAAAAGCTCTTGGCTCAAAAGACACAACAAAGTTTTTTCAGATGTACATTAGTCAACGGACCCCACAGTTTTTCCAGGAATGGGTATTACTTCTGACATCATTCTTACCCAAAAAACATGTAAATTTTGTGAATTTCTTCATCTGTAGTAGTGAGATTATAAGAAGAACAAAGGCTGGAACTATTGAGTTAGATTCCATCTAAAATCCAAGTGGAGGCATAAGATTGGTTTTGTGGTTGCTGTAACTATTATAGAAAGGAAGATTTGTGTGTTCTTCTTTTGTATAACCAATTTTACTGTACATTTTATATTAATTTTATTCGAATGTTTGAAAACTCACATACATTGTCTAAAAGCATGTTCCTAAAAATTAAATCACAGAAAAAGAAAAAGGGACCTTCTATTCTGAATGCCAGTTTCATTTTTAAAGTGGTAGTTCCGATTTTCAATCATTTATTCTCAATCTATAGGTAAAAAGTAATTCTTGCACTTTGAAATTCTGATAATGTTAATGATGGTATTACACTATCACTAATGGGATTGATGGTTTTTTCATAAAATTTCCAAATTGGTTCAAACTACACAACAATCCATTCTACTCTAAGAATTGGACTGTTAAAAAATAATCTACTTGCTACACAAAAATAGTTGATAAAAATAACAATTTCTTTCTTGAATTTGTTGGCGTGCAATCAGTTTTATGTTTGCATATGACAGTACTTAATTGGTTTCAGAGAAGTAGACTCATTTTAAGTCTTAGTCCTCACTGATTTCTCAAACTTTATGGTAATTTTTTATTCAAAACTTACCTGTGATTGGGATAAGCTTATCGATACTGTTTGTGTCAAATTGGATAAAGAATATTATGCTTTCAACACATCTGATGAAAATTTACGTAGATACCTGGGTTTTGGCAAATATTTACGTGCTTTAATTATGGTATGGGTGGTCCTAGCAACTCTCAAAGTTTACAGCTATACTTTTTTCACAGCAGTGTTTTGACAAATTGAATATTACAAATTGAACTGAAGAAATTCTCACAAGTATTCCATACTAAACCTATAAAAATTTATTTGAATTCAAACTTCATATGACCCGTTTCCCAAAGCAACTTAGGTAGAAGGTGTCAAATTCGACCGATTTTTTTTTAATATCTTGAATCGTTTGGATTATTTTGATAATGTTTGGATGCATTTTGGATAAAAGAAGACCCATATGATCAACATTTTTTTTTGTTTGATTCTGCAATGAAACATGAAATGATTATTTTTGCCTACAACGAATTATTGTATAAAAAATAAGGAGACATTTAAGTATTGTTTGAAATTTTCTTGTAATGAAATGAATTTATTTTCAAAGTTGTATTTGTCGATGAAAGCATATCTATTAGCAAAAAATACCCAAATTACACCCGACAAAGATAATACATTCATTGTAAGAATTTGTTGATTAGAATAAAAAGCCAAAGCCCGAAAACAAAAAAAAATGCCTTTTTCTAAGGCTTACAATTCTCTAAACGATTGAACTTTGGACTAATATTTGTGCAAAATATTGTTGTCTGTGTTCTGCAACAAACTAGATATTGCTTGTCGCTTAAAATTAAATTTGGGACACCTCAGCTCTGATAAATTGTCATTTTTACTGTCAGTTATCATAGTATGGTTTATATCAAGTCAGTTGAAACACCATCAAAACAAAAACTGTACTCCCAATCGGCAATCCTGTCTAAAATGATGAATAAATCAACATGCTAAAAAAGTACTTGACTTTTCACTTCCTCCTCGTATAATCCACTATTAAAACGAGTTAACATTTCGTTTGTTACGTCCAAAATAAAACGAGTTTTGTTTGTGGATAAGACATTGAAAATTATACATTTATTTCTCAATCTACAGAGTTGGTTAAAAGTATGGACGTGCCCATTTTTCTCAGTTAATATGAGAGTAATTGAGAAAAAGTTTCTATGATACTCGAATTTGCACTTTTAAAATAATTTTTTTGGTGGAAGACTTCATCTTTTTTTTTTAAATGGATCTATACCGGGTGTCCGAGGAAGGTAAAACTTTTTGTTGTTTTTGAAGATAATGGAACTAATTTGGAGGATCTGTAGACGGCATAAAATGCATTCAGATGTCATTTGAAAAAAAGTTTTAATACAGATTTAAAAATTAAATTTTGCATAGCAGACCGAAAACCGTAAAGTGTTTTTTTTTCCCAAAATTTTAGGACTGAAATTAGTGATTTGAACTTAGATTAAAAAACAAATTTCAGAATAAAAAAAAGTTGCATGGTTACATTTCAGGTCATTTCCGGTAAAACTGTAAGTTGTGTAACTTGTCAAAAAATGCAGTTTTATGTCGTATACGGATACTCGAAATTTAATTTCATCATCTTCAAAAACAAAAAAGATATAGGGGCGAGCCACCTTCCGCGTACACTCTGTATCGGAAAGCTTGTTTTTTCTTATTTTAGTAGTGCTAATTTCAACTTGTTCAATAGGTTAGGTTAGGTTTGAACGTGAGTGGGCCCGTATCAGGCCCTCCACTGCGGCCAATGGCCTATTGTGGCTCACCCTATGGTTATATTTCTCCCAGTATATCCAATCTCTTGACGAAATTGACGAATGCATTGGGAGAACAATTTACCAGGTTTTCTGGCCTTACTATCGTATCGCCAAATATTGAGAATCTGGTTCTGGCCGCTGCAGGGCATGTACACAGAATGTGTTTAGCCGTCTCATCATCCTCCATGCATAGCCGACACTCTGCATCTTGTGCAAGTCCGATTTTATGCATGTGATGTTTGAGTTTGCAGTGGCCAGTATGCAAACCTACTATAACTCTGAGATGCGCTCTGCTAAGTTCTAGCAGTTTGTCAGAGTCCTGTTTTTTCCTTGTACAAGCAATAAATGCTTTGGAATGGGCTAGGCCCGGTAGACTACTCCAGTACTCGAGTCTTTTATTGTCTGCCCAAGCTGTTATGACATTCTTGGCAGTGCTATATGCTAAACCGATTACCGGTTCTGGTCCAGTGAACGTTGTTTCGCCCCCCCCCCCCTTTTGCTAGGGCGTCCGCTATTTCGTTTCCTTCTAGGCCTGTGTGACCTGGTATCCAGACTAGGTCTCTGCAGTTCCATACTGCCCTAGATTTAAAGCAGTTGGATTCAAGCGCTTTAAGTGCTGCTTGACTATCTGAAAATATTTTTATTGTTTTTCGTGTGTGGTGTCGATTTTCCAGCTCCCTGGCACACATTTCAATGGCATATACCTCTGCCTGAAATATCGTAGCTAGTTTGCCCATACTGAACGAGCGTTTCACTACTGGGTTCATCCCATATATTCCGGCTCCGACGCCTTCCTGAGTTTTGGAACCATCGGTGAACCAACGTTCATTTGCCCTACATAGGTTGGTTTCATTCCGGACCCAGTCTTCTCTTTCGGGAAAGACCACAGTGTAGGACGTGTGAAGGTTGATAGTTTTAGGCATGATGTCTGAGGGCATTCCTAGAATGTTGTGAGCTATTATGCCCTCCAGCATGCCACTGCCTCTCATGACACATGCGTGCGGTAGACTAATGGCCGCTTGATAAAGTCTGTATGTTGCCCATCTTGCCTCTCTCTCCAGAACTATGTGGAGAGGAAGTAATCCAAGGAGGACTTCCATTGCTGCCGTTGGCGTGGAGCGATTGCTTCCAGTAATCGCCAGGCACGCTTGTCTCTGTAGTCCGTTAAGTTAAGCAATGGCCATTTTTTTATGTCCCTTGCTCCACCAGACTATAGAGCTATACGTTATCATTGGACGTATGACGGTCACGTACAACCAGTATACGTGTTTTGGTGGCATGCCCCATGTTTTGCCACATATTCTGCGGCATGTCCATAATGAAAGGCTAGCCTTTCGGATAGTCTTTTCCAAGTGCGAGTTCCAATTAAGTTTTTATCCAGGGTTATTCCCAGATATTTTGCTTCACTCGCAAAAGGAATTGTTACACCATTGATGGAAGGAGGTATTAAATGTTAAATGTTCATAGATACAGTGTTTCGTTTTTTTGTTTTGACCAGTCATTTACTTTCTTTGCAGTATTGAACTAGGGTCTCACGTGCTTCCTGGGGACATTTTTGGTGGTGTTCCTTGTCACCATAGGGCAGCCTGAGAGTTATTGATACGCCCAACCTTCAGTATAAATTTCATTCTGATATCGAAACACCATAGCAACGCTTGACCTTTACAAATTACTCCATTTTTTGTATAGTCGTGGATAATACAGTGTGGCAACTTTTTTATCTTCCAAACCATACTAGTAAGAAGGTCAGTCAAATGGAGAAAAAGTTGCACATCTGTATGCATAATCTATCCGTGGAAATTAATCGAAAATATCAGGGCCGGTTCTTGAGATATTATGAAAAAAGTAAATTCGATCATTTGTTTTTTGGTTATACTTCATTTATTTTCAGAAACATCAAAACGTTTTTCTGAGGTTTTTTTATTCGAGGTTAAATTCTCTTTGATTTGACGTCTTCGGATTTTGTATCCAACGTTTCGTATTCTCAGGACCACCCTCAACTACTTTTTTTTAAATACGGAACTGTATATTTTATGACACTGTTCGAATTTCGAATTAACTTTTCATTCTGTATCATACAGTGCCATTCGAAGACAGGTTTAGGGTAATATGGACCGTAATCAAGATTTTGTTAAATTACAGTTAGTTTCTGATATCTTCAGTTGAATCAAGATTCAAGTAATAAGATCCTTATTTATTATTATTTATTGGTTTGGATCTGTACTGAATTTATATTCAGTGTTTATTTCTATAAAGTGTACAATACTTCTAGCATAAAGTGAATAAGTTGGAAAAATTTAATGAGAATCAATAATTATTCAGTTATTGGAATATTTCAATCAAAGAATGCAATATTTGTCATTTCAAAAGCGAATTCTCAATCGTCCATAAGCGATATGGACCATCCACTCGAGTTGTAAAGTATACTCTACAACAACAAAAAGAGAATAGTTGAATTAAATAACTGGTACCTATTTTGCATGTGTGAGAAAAAAAATCTTTTGATATGATAATTAAGTAACTGATCAGCAATAAGTCATCGAAAAATAAATTTCAATTGTTCAAAATCTCGACCACTTTTTCGATGATTCAAAAAACAAAAATCGATCATTTAGGTTTTTCGGTTATTCTGCAACATAGTAAAATAGAAAAATGAAAATTAAACAATTCATCAACAGCGATTTTGTAATTTGTTTTTGTTGTAGAGTATACTGTACAACTCCAGTGGATGGTCCATATCGCACACGGACGATTGAGAACTCGCTTTTCAAACGACAAATATTGCATTCTTTGATTGAAATATTCGAATAACTGAATAATTATTGATTCTCATTTATTTTTTCCAAATTATTCACTTTATGCTAGAAGTATTGTACACTTCATAGAAATGAACACTGAATATAAATTCACTACAGATCCAAACCAATAATACTTGGATAAGGATCTTATAACTTGAATGTTGATTCAACTGAAGATGACAGAAACTAACTGTAATTCAATAAAATTTTGATTACGGTCCATATTACCCGAAACCCGTCTTCAAATGGCACTGTACGATACACCTCTGGATTCAGAATGAAAAGTTAACAGTTAACAGTGTCATAAAATATCCAAATCCGTATTTAAAAAAAAGTAGAGGGTGGTCCTGAGAATAAGAAACGTTGGATACAAAATCTGAAGACGTCAAATCAAAGAGAATTTACCCTCAAATAAAAAACCTCATAAATATTTTGGTTTGGTAGATACCCATACAATCCCATTAAAAAAGTGGCCACCCTGTATACCTACTTGATTAAATAAAATTATACTTTTAAAAACGATAAATGGTTTTCTATGAAGGTGTACTGAAATTTCTACTTATGGATAAAATGTGTCTTATCACTGTTACCTAGTTTACATAACTATTATTGCATGACTCTATAAACTAGATTATTTTAATTTAAATTTTATTTATCTTCAATCGGTTGAGGTCGTTCTTAGACATATCCTAATTCGTTTTCTGGGTCTCCCTGACTATGTTTTCGAGACAGGTCCCAGACATCTTTCTCTGTTGACCCGGGCCTTAGGGTAGGCTTACCTAATTCTAGGACCCAGGTAGCTCTTACAGCGTGTTCCGGTAGTCGTTGGGGGTGGGGAGTTGAATTTTGTTGGGAAGGAATCCCAAAAAACCATTTTTCCAAAAACCGATCGGAAAATGGTGAAAATCCCTCAAAACTGAATTATTAACAATAGCGAATATTTGGACAATTTACCTGTACATCTTTTTTAACCGCCAATAAAAAACCTACAAAAAATATCAACAAATTTTTTTAGTAACATCAAAGTCCGGGAAATATTTCAAAAAAACGAAAAATTGAGACAGTGGCCGTACTCATGAAAAAGTTGTTTTTTTTTCGCACTGAATACGTCTATACGAAACACGCCGATATTCCGAATTAATTTTTTTCCAAAGTCAGTTAGAAAAAAACGGATTTTTTTTTCTATAAACACCCAAAACTCGGAAACGATACGTGATATCGAACAAATCTATACAGTTTTATTGGCTACGAAAAAATCTATAAAAAGTTTTGGAGAAATTTTTTTTATCTTGAAAAGAAAAATCAGTTTTTAAACGCCAAAAATTCGAAAACCAGCAGAACGGTTTGATAGTCCTTGAACGGGTTCACAAAAAATTCCCATTGACTTTTTCCATATCTCGAATTAAACTTTAAGAAATGAACATTTCGTGATGACTCGTGAAAAATTTCCAAGTCCATATAAGTATTTCTGATCTTTGAGTGCCAAAAACTCGAAAACTGAAAGATATATCAAAAAAAAATTATATACACTATTTTATTTTCCTTGAGCAGATCTAGAAAACGTGCCCACAAAGTTTTTCCTTATCTTAAATATTAACTGGATTTTTTTAAAAAAATCGAAGATAGCGGCAGATTTTAAAATTTCAGAGGAGACCTTTTTCGTACACCTTTCGAAAATCTACAAAAAATGCATTTGAATTTTTTCCTTAATATCAATAGTCCGGGAAACATTATAAAAAACGAATAATGCAGGAACAATTTTACCATTTTTTTTTCTTCTAAAAGCACCAACTCGAAAACGAAACGAGATATCGAAAACAGGTCTACAAAAAGTTTTCCTGAAGTTTTGAAACAAATCTTGAAAAAAAATTTATGTGGGAAATTTTTTGTCTCCAATTTTGGTCTTTTTGGGTACGGTAGGTTAAATTACTACTCATATTTATAGATATCGAAAAATGAAGGTTTTTGTATAAAATGCAAACACTTCAAATAAACCATAGTATCCTTACAGAAAGAACACAAATTGCATGAAAATTGTCCCCAAAATAGAATTTGTTCTAATTTTATGTATGGCATGAAACTGACCACAAGCCCTCGCGTGCGCATGCGTATTATCTAAACACTCTGAATTGGTATGGCACAGAACTTGCATAGTATCAGACTTGCACAAGAATTGCGTAATGTAATACGGCTCTAACACTATCTTGGTTGGCCCAGAGTAAAGCATCTACATGTTTAGGTCCGTGTTATCTTTGTAGGCCAATGTACTGAGGAAGTAATCCCAGAAGGGCTTCCATTGCTGCCGCTTGCATGGAGCGCTTGTTATTGCAAGTCACCCTTGTCAATGTAGTCAGTTTAGTCTGGACCTGGACCTGGCCTGGATCTTTCTTTGTTGGTCTTTGCTTATTCAGACTACAGATTCATAAGTGATCATTCTGCCACATATTCTGCAAGATGTCCTTAATGATAGGCAAGCCTTTCGGATAGTCCATTTCAGATGTGAGTACCAGTCAAGCTTTTTATCCAGGGTGGTTCCCAGATATTTTGCTTCACTTGCATAAGGAATTATTACACCACTGATGAAATGAGGTATTAAACGTTCCAGCTCCAGTTCCTACTGAATGGTAATATTGCCATTTGCTCCCTCACAACACTTATACAGAATTGGAAGAAATTTATCGGCATATACGATTGTCAATGCATTTTGTTGAAACTTCATGTAGCCAGTGGACCAGTACAAAATATAACAAATACATGCGATGGAGATTCAAGTATTACTGGACCACTGTTACCCTTCCTATTTAAGTCTAGCAATTCAGTATTCGCACTTCGCAGTCAAAGAGATAAAGACAAAGAAATTTATTAGTACTTCCAGTTGGAGCCATCAATTATTGATGGATGTACACGTCAGAAAGCATCGATGTGCAAAATTAAAATACTTAAAATTAACCTGATACATCCAACAGAAGTTGTATGAATACATTTTAAAATGCAATAGGTAGCAAGAAGTGTGGACAAACCATTGTAGATTGGTTCAGTTGAATACTTGAATCTCCATCGCGTGTATTTGTTATATTTTGTACTGGTCGACTGGCTACATGAAGTTTCAACCAAATGCATTGACAATCGTATATGCCGATAAATTTATTCCGGTTCTGTATATGGTATACAGTATATCCTAAAAAACGCAGGAAATCGTTTCTTCAAATTTTCTTGTAGTGGCATAAAAGTGACCTAACATATTGTTTTTTTTTCAGGGGGCCTGTCTTTCATGGTACGGCTGAATGGTCTTGATAATGAATAATTCAAACGGGAATCAAAACAACTCTGATCAGATTGCCATGGTCGTTGGTTCACCAAGCGGAATGTCGGTCCCCTCTGACGATGACGACAACTGTCCGTCATCGCCAGGCTCTGGCTACGAAGAAGGAGCCGATCTTATGACAGCTGCCATGGGTGATGAGGTCACTGCGCAACTCGCTGCTGCTGGTAAGTAACTGCATTCGATAGGGCGCCCCAACTAAAACATTTCACTCGGGTTTACTCTAAAACTTACGTTCTGTCCAAAATGCATCTCTATTATTTTTATCGAGGGAAGTAGATAGACTGCGCCGGTTCTACAAACAAAATACACTAGATCTAGTTACTTACCTAGTTCTGGAGCTAAAGGTAACTAGTTCTAGTAACTTTTTTCTGGGTAGTCATGTACGACTTTGGCGAAAGTTCTGGTTGCGACACCTGTTGTTCGATGGCTCATCTATTGCCATTGTTGCGCGTGGGAGTGTTGACGTAGCCTTTATTGTGTAGTGGCACTATTTTGGGACGTCGTGGGCCAAGGAGACTAAACGTTATTTAACAATGAGAGTTTAATCCCCTTAAGACAATGGAGACACTGATAGAAAGAGATGAAAAACCATTTGTGACGAAACGTGACGTAGTTGGACGTGTCATGGCAGCCGTTCTCTATAGACAGTGACGGACTAGCTCTTGATATATGAGAGTTACTGCTGACAGTTTTGTTGCTTGGTTCGAGTTCGACTCTGTACTCATATCTAAGTACGTCACTATGACGCGTTGATGCTACAAGATTATGATTGGCTAAAGCTTATTAAACCCCCCTTGTTAGTTTAGTCTCTTTGGTCGTGGGCCACGTCAACATTCCCACACACGAAAATGACGACAGTTTAGCTATCGAACAACAGGTGGCGCTACCGGAACCTTCGTCGAATTTTTCGTACGTGAATCACAGGAAAAAAGATGCTAGATCTAGTTTCTTTTGGCTCCAGAAAACACTTATGGTGTTTTATTGATACATTCTTGTTCTGTTTATTAATCAATTGTTTCTTCTAGGTCCTGTCGGTGTGGCAGCTGCGGCTGCTATAGTATCTTCGAAGAAAAGAAAACGACCTCACTCATTCGAAACGAATCCTTCTATACGTAAGAGGCAACAAAATAGGTTATTGCGAAAACTTAGGGTTAGTTAAAGTAACATTATATTGTTGGTGTTTTTTGAACGTATAGCATGGGCCATGATCAACTAATCAGCTACAATTCTGCTTCAGTAATTCTACAAGTAATTCTGAAAGTGATAGATGTCGCTGATTCAGCTTGTTGAAAGTTATTCGGCCTGTGCTATAGTTTTCTAATAATGAGGATAGACAATGATGATACCCTTGGTGAATATGAGCGTTACAGGTTTCACCAAATTTGACAAAAATTTGATTTTCTCCAATTCAATACGGAATAATTATGTAAATAACTTTCCGTAATGTTAGTTTACCGAATACTTTCACTTCGTGGAGACCAGTGAAAAAAAGTTGAAACAAGGTAACGTATTTGTGTATCCGACACAAAATCATTTTCATAAATTGGAACAGTATCAGGAATTCAGTGTGAAAATCAAAGAAAACTTTAGCTTTTCATTTGAACTGAACCATATAGAATTCCAGGCTGATATGCATGCGGTACAACAACAATATCTCCGTGGAAATGTGTGGAAAGGTTAATTATGTTTATAAGCAGATTCACATCGTTTTCGATAGTTAGTTTTTAATGTGACAAAAAGTGTCCCCAGGGGCCCTATTCTCAAATGTCGACTATCATATGTCGCATGCGACAAAATATCTCCATCTCTTTTCAATGCATATTCGAGATAGGCGATGGACATATTTTGTCGCATGCGACATATGATAGTCGACAATTGAGAATAGGGCCCCTGGTCTATTGTATAAAGAACGGTATGAGAGTAACAAACTACGCAGTGCTAAAAAGTTTTGTAAAATTTGGTGGAGCCCTTAAAGCGCATATTGATCAAACCCTCTTTATAAACACGCCTTCATTGAATTGCATGTATATAATAGATCAATTAAATCGTATAGCTATTCCCGTAGCACCCGAAACCTTTATAGTTAATTATGTTCGGAGCCAATTGACATTTTTTAGATTTGGACGAATTTTCAATTTTTCGGTGTTTATCTTCTCACTTCTTACCTCCGACTGTCCAATTAATACTCGTGAGCACGCTTATCGTTCGTTTTCTCAGATGCTTTGTGTCCTTAGTGGTAACACATTTGTATATTTTGTCACATAGACATAAAGAGATACGACAAGATATAAAATAAATTTGTAAAAAAAATATTTTCATTTTTACGAAACTTCCAGGTTTTCCGATAAAACCCCTCAGACCTTGTGCGAGCAAATCCTCTAACACCACGACCACTTCGCTAAATTTATTTAATCAAATATCGCGGAGTTCATTCAGATGTATCCACCAAAAAATCACACGTTGAGGTTTATGTTTCATCTGTGACCAGCAAAATCGTCCGAGTCTAAAAATTCCCCGGTATAACCTCTCTCTAATGACCGCCCGTTTCCAGCAAACAATTGACGAATTTGCGACCAGAGTAGGTCAGCAAGCGATAGTATTAGTAGCTACCCCAGGCAAACCAAACACTAGCTATAAGGTATTCGGCGCTAAACCCCTCGAAGACGTCATCAAGAACCTCAGAGGTATGATCATGGAAGAGTTGGAGAGCGCCCTCGCCCACCAGGCGCCGCCCCCTATCCAAGAGGACCCGACTTTGTTCGAGCTACCCCCACTAATCATCGACGGTATTCCGACGCCGGTCGAGAAGATGACGCAGGCGCAATTGAGAGCGTTCATACCGCTGATGCTGAAGTATTCGACAGGCAGGGGCAAGCCGGGATGGGGCAGGGAGTCCACGAGACCTCCTTGGTGGCCGAAGGAGTTGCCGTGGGCCAATGTGAGGATGGATGCACGGAGTGAAGACGAGAAACAGAAGGTGAGTCGCATGACATGATTTTATTATTGAGCTGCTTATTCATTCAGTTAATCCGCCCCACGTTGGACGCCAATATCACTTGGCTATATTGGGTGCCAAAATGGAAAACTTTGGATTTATTATTGAACGCATATTTATTTTTCGGCTGCCGTTTTATTGTTATTTTAAACAATTCAATTTCAATTCCAATATTGAAGTTTTATTATTCTCAACCTCGTCACGATTTTGCTGCGTAATACTTTTGGATTTTCCTCGATGATATTGAATTTCTTGCTATTTGTTTGAGCCGTTTTCTTATTTGATTTCGGGAAATCTCTGGCATATACACATTTCGTTCAAATCTACTAGTATTTCATTGAGGTATATGCCAGTCTTGATATTTTTCGTTGAACATTCCACGAATCTCATTCTGAGTTCTCAATTCTCAACAGCTATTTTTTGGGTTTCTGTCAAACGCGACATAGAATGCCATATATTTAACTGTTTTTTTTAATGGGCCGATCAGTTCAAAAATTTCCATTGGTATACAATTTCTTTGTAGTACATGATAATGACATGTTCCATTAGCTAATTAATAGATAAAAATAATAATAATAATAGTTAATAGATAAAAATTAAGTCATACGAACTTATTTCAACAGATTCATCAGTAATGTCTCCTTGTAAACTGTCTCATTGCTATAAAATTAGATAGGCGGTATTACAGTAAAACGTCTTCACAAATCAAAGTCATAAGCGTTAGATATCAACCAAGAAATATTAATAAATACAGATGCGTCAAATGATGCTCTAGGCGCTGTCCACTTCAAAAATATTTTATGCTTCTAGAAGTTTTTTTGAGTGCATTTCTATCATACTTATTATTAGAAAGCTAGCGGAAGCTGTGATTCTGTCTGATACCCCAAAATGAGACGAATCTTTTTATGAATATAGTTTTTATAACTGAGAAAAACAAGAACTATTGCCGTTTTATAACATTTCATCGTTTCAAAGTGGTGGCCGTTTTTATGGAATGCGGTGACAACCAGATTGTGTTATTTACCCTTTAGCACACACTTTCACTTTATTCCTCAATTATGTCTGAACTGAATAAACATGTCAATTTTTTGCGATATAAACAGGATGTTAGAAACTGTAGAGAAATGCATAAATGAGTTTAAGTCACTACGCCCCAGTAATTTCACTACCCTCAACAGATCTCTTGGACGCACGCTCTGAGGCAGATCGTCATCAACTGCTACAAATTCCACGGAAGGGAGGATCTCTTGCCGGCATTCACGGAGGAGGACGAGAAGGCCAATGCCGCAGCGACAGCGAATGCAAATGTCAGTACATCGGTTGGGGTATTAAAAATGCATTCTTCGGGCATGGTGCCCACACATAAGATACAGATCCAAGCTAATGGGTCCCCACAAATAATAGCCACATCACCCGATGGCATGTCTGGCTCGTCTACGCAGGTTTGCTTAGACCCTGCAGGATATAGCTCTGACGTCGATGTGTGTAGCACTTTTTTCAATAATATTGTCGTCAATCTGAGATTTATTTCTATTTTAGTTTTTTTTAAATGTTGATCGTCATTTTTTGTTGTAGATTTTGAGGCAGTATACGTGGAGAGGTGCCCGTATTTGTTTGCTTTTGTAGCTTTGATCTGGAAACATTTTTCTAGTTTTTTTATTGTTCACTCTCGAGTGAAATCGTCCACAAAGGAAGACCAGAGCTAGCTCCAACAACAAACAGAGCTGTTTCTGGTAGTGAATGGTACTAAAGATGCCGTTCATAGTATTGTTCGTTATTTATTGTACTGATAGTAAATAATGACATTAACTGAAAAATACTTATTCACTTGGTACTTGAAATACTTCCAACAATGGGCGAGTTCAGCCACATATCACCAACCTTGTAAACGGTCAAAAATACTCTACCATTGGAAACGCATTTTTTTCTCATTTTATTTATGCCTTTCGGTTTCCTAAATCATTTTACAATCCCAGAAATGTCCCCGGTTTGAAATTCCAAGTCATTTGGAAGAAAATTGATAAAAAGTGATTTTGAGGTTAGTTCTGAGAAAGTTTAGTCCGCCTGAAACATTTTTCATGTTTTGTGGCTGCAAAGTTTAAACAAATATTATAATGAAATTATTGAAGCTTTATCGCCTTTATCTATAAATTATTATAATTCTGACAATATAATATATTTTTACTTTGAACAGATAAATCTGGCATCGAATTAGTTTGTGCTTGTTATTTTACCACATTTGTATTCCCTACATTATGAAAATTATTGAAAAACTACCCAGTTTTTGTAAAAAATTGTGAAAATTTTGGTATTTCGATAAATAACAAGCTGATTTTATTTACCGATGTTTATTTCAATTTTTCAATATAAATCATGTTTTTCAGATGGTGTTTTAGATTTTTCAGACAAATTTTAATTTCGTTTCAAACAACTGTTATTTCAGAGGTTATTTGACAAATAAAACTAAGCTAGAGTTCACTACGTTACCATACAATCATCAAAATTCAATAAAAAACATACAACATTAAACACGCTGGATAATATTGGTACTAACAGCATTGGGCATTTTTTTGATAAAATTTTATTTGATTTGATTTTACGAATTACTGTTTCAGCATGTACTCTTGACTTTGCTCTCTTTGTTAAAATCTTTTCTTCAGAAGGGGTGGAGTATAGCATTTCAAATTAATTTTATCCAATAATTCTCTAATATTGAATCCACAATCAGCCATAGGTAATTGCATAATTTTCCTTCAAGAGGTTCTTCAAATCGCATTGTTCAAACAGTTCTCTGTCAGAAATTGCTCCTTCGTACCCTTTACTGAATAAATGATGGCACCACTCAAGCTAATTCCAACTAAAAACTTGACAGTGTTGGAATACTTGTAACTGAAGAATGTGATTTTCTAAATGTAAGGCATTTGTAAGAATATTTTAGTTCCATCACCAATCGCCACTGTAATAGTCGTGTCGAAAACAAAATGGTACTCTTTTTAAACTTCTGATGCCGTTGAACATGTCTCCTCTTATACCAATCGTCTGGGGATACATGAACTGCCCATGTGTAAAATAATAAATCTTACAAGAAACGAGAGAGTTTGTCAAGGGTAAAACCACGCCTCCACCTAACTAGTGTAAAGCATAACTTTTCTCTGTTCGAAATATTTAGATGTTTGACCAGTTGCTTCTTACTTCTTTATATTCTTTGAATTGATATTTCGAGTGGTTCATCACCAATGGATCCAAAAAACTATAATGTAGAATTTTCACTCCTGTAAAAAACTTGAAATATTATTCTGCTTGTGATAAATTTTCAAAACGAAATTTGTTTGTTAAAGTTGACGTCGATTCACAGTCAGACTTAACACTTCGAAGCGATTTTAAAAGTAACTTCTTCATGTGAAAAAGTTGGTTCTAGATTATCATCTCGGCTACATTCTGTTATTAGTACTTCAACTACTACTTCAGGCAAATCTGGCGGTGCTGAATATGGAATAGGATTGGAGTTTTCAGTCATTATTATTGAACCAGTACAAACGAATTCCATGCGAGTAACGTGAAATTTGAAATTTTACTGTCATAAAACATGAAAAACTGAGTCAGAAGACCAACATTTTAACTAAACTAACCTCAAAATCACTTAATCTCGATTTTCTATCAAATGGCTATGAATTTGAAAGCGGGGACATTCCTAGTACTGTAAAATGATTCAGGGAACCGAAAGGCATAGATAAAATGCGAAAAATATGCGTTTCCAGTGGTAGAGTATTTTTGGCCACTTACAAGGGTTGGCAATATGTGGCTGAACTCGTCCATTCCTATTGGGAGACAGTAATTGAGGTGTAATACTCCTACTGAAATGAAATTATAATGTGATGACTGGAATGCTATTAGTTCCTCTGCACACCCGTATTGTACACAAAAGTATGCTATTAGGATCATTGCTAAGCTGGGCTATAGAGATTCTTGTAGACAAACTTTTCAGAATCTGAAAATTTTAACAATAGCAGGAGTATACATTATGGAAGCTTGCACATATATCTACCGAAATAGAAATACATTAGCTGCTAACAGAGCCTACCATAATCATTCTACCCGAAATGCCCACTTATTATTACCTAGTCAACATCGCACTGCTCTCTACCAAAGAAACTTTGAGTTTCTGGGCTGCAAACTTTTCAATAAACTCCCTGATAGCATAAGAAATTCTGGAAATGTACATATTTTCAAATCAAGACTGAAGCAACTCCTTTTATCAAAGACCTGCTACAGTATAGACGAGTTTTATCTGTAATCCAATACATATGTGTATATAGGAAGAAACTATATTAATTATTATTATATTTATATAGTATGTGTGTGGGTATGCATGTTTGGGTGTTTATATATGTTAAATGTTTCTACACATTCTCGATTTTAATACTTGTGACATTTTCTATTTTAATATAGTATGGTTTGTTTTTTATATATATATATATATATATATATATATATATATATATATTGTAAACTGACGTTTTTCTCTTTTTCATTTGTACTTCTGCTCCTGTGGTTGTACAGATTCAATCTGAGTAAATAAAGAGATTATTATTATAAAGTGATAACTCTAGGAGATAAAGGGGCACTTGCAATCTAGCAGAGAAATACTTTATTACTTACTTGTATGGGTGCGAGAGAGACATTCATCTGCGCGTACGTGTTATTAGTTTCGCAATTTATGGTTTGTAAACACGCCAGTGCAGTGCAGCGCGTCTTTGTATCAGTTTTATATGTTACAATCAACTCAATCTCGATTCCTCCGCCACTGTGAGGAACCACAAAACAAACATGGCGGCCTCCATGAGAAATCCAGTCGCGCAGCCTGACGAGCATTCCAGTCATCATATTATAATTTCATTTCAGTGAATACTCCGCGTATAAATTCCACTGTTTTTGTTATTCTATTTGCATACAGAGTAGAAGGGTACCGCACAGGGTATCCACTATTGAGAAAGTTCCACTTTCTCTGACGTATGCATAAGCATAGTGTTGAAAATTCCGATGCTGATGTAAAATGTTTCCATTTTGAAGTAAGACTGTAGGTAAAACAAACTTTTTATTTGTGTGGACAATCGTACAATTTTTTTAGATTTTTTTATCCTATTAGCTTGGTTTTGTTCTTTCTCTCTTTTATTTATAAGTGAATGGATGTTTTTTATTTGCTACAACTTTTTTTTCTTCAATATTAGATCGTCTTTTCTTAGATACATTTGTGTGAATGCGATTATCTTTCCGTCTAGTTTTTTACTTGTTGATGGATATTTTGAAAACATTTCTAGATTTCCACGCAGTACGCACCAACTGTACTGCATACCATCACCAACCCAGACGGTACTGTCAGTATCGTCCAGGTTGATCCCAACAACCCTATTATAACTTTACCTGATGGTACAACAGCACATGTACAAGGAATGGCGACGGTAAGTAAACATTTTATCTTACAGAATCGTCTTGTTTGGAAAACATGACAAATCAATTAATTAAACTTGATAGTTAAACACATTTATGGTTTCGATTCTTTTTCCATTGTTTTTTCGAAGACTCGTGTAACATTCAAGTTTTTGAAGGATTTCATCAATTCATTTTGGTTAAATTTTCATTATTTGAACTGTAAGACGTCACTAGCATTGTGAGACTACAATACCTTTGTAAATCTAATAACATTGGCGAATGCAACAATTGACAGTGCATTCCTTATTCCAATAGTATGTCACGTTTTGCAGCAAAATGATTCGAAAACTTGCTCAAATAAAAATATAAACAAACTAATTTACTCCAGTAAGTGTAGCATAATAATAAATCTGACATAGCTGTTTGTAAGTTACTTGTTTGTATGTTTTTCTTTGGGCAATATCTGATTCAATCAATTGAGCAAGTTGAATGAATTCCCTGTGCTAGAAAATACTGTTTTTTTTTTATGTTCAACTTGCTTCGTTGACAAATGACAAGCCAAATGTCTGAATCCACTTGAAAAAGTGGATACAAAATTGTCGAGTTTTGTTTTTTGTTTGTTTTTATTTTATTTTCGTTTCATTCGTATGATTTTGCTTACAGTGTGTTTTTGGTTTGTTATGAGGAAACAAAGGTGTGAATTTTTGATTTCTAACAGTTACAGTCTGGGCAGGGTGACGGTAGTCAAGTTCATGCCATTCAGACGATAACGGAGGGAGGACAACCCGGTGAAGTTGTCGACTTGAATTCTGTCACAGAGGCCACTCTGAATTCTGAGGGGCAGATCATATTGACGGCAGAAGATGGACACGGTATGTAGACAAGTTTGTTTAGAGAAACAATATTGACTTTTGGATTTCCACCAGACGGAAAAGTGCTCGTTTTGAATCGGAATCCAAACCTCAATACAGTTTCAATTTAAAAATTTACCATTGCTTTTACACTAATAATTTTACAACCAAGCATCAAATTAAACTTTGTTCTGTTGAAGTAGCGTGGTCATAACATTAAGAAACTCACTGACTGGTACCTTCTGTTGAAAGTATTTAGCTTGTGAGATTAACAGGTTTTTGAACCTGTGATAAAATTGAATTTGTTCGAATTTCGGTCCAAAAACTGAATATTATGACAATTAAAAATATTGAAACCGCGTTGGTTTCATTTGATTATCGAAAAGCATTGAAATTGATCGATTTTTAATGTGACTTGTACAAGAATCAGAAGTATTGAATCTATAATCAGCTTTGTGTAACTAAATATTGAAACTAAATGTTTTCAAGAAGAGGAAGAAACTAGTTGTGATTATGAAAAGTGACATTGTCCTTGTAACCAGCAATAGTTGAATTTGACTTCTCGCCAAATTTTGTGTGACTGGTGTCATTTATTAAAATTTATTATCTCTAATTGATTGATACTAGTGCAAACATTGAAACTGACTTCAGTTTCTGTAAGATTGATATTGGTTACTAAAACTGGCATTGCTTGTTTGACTAGCTGACTATCAAAAAGTACTGAACCAGTTTTGTGTTTTGCTCGAGCTATTGAAACTGACATTGAATTGTGTGACTAGCAAAACCTTTCGAAACCAACTGCAAACCATTTAAACATACATATGCTTTCATTGTGACTCACACAAGTATAGAAGCTGTTTCAATTTTGGTGTGTTGGTTTCAAATATTAAAACTGACATTGATTTGTGTGACTAGCAACGGTATTGAAACTGGGTGACTCTCAGTGTGCTTCGTGCAGGAATTTAATTATTAAAACTTATTAGAATTTGTGACTAGCATTGAAACTGATTTCAGTTTTGGTTGATCGGTTTAAAGAATTTCAAACTGCAGGCATTTGTTTGACTAGCCAAAAGTATTGGAACTGGCTAGCTTTCAATGTGACCTCAGTTTTAGTGTGAAATGTTTCATCTATTGAAACTAACATTGATTTTTGTGACTAAAACTGGTCTCCCAGTGTGATTGGTGCAAGAATTAAACTGATCAAAACTTATTGGAAATTATTGTGACTAGTATTGGGACTGACATTTTTATTGTGACTAGTATTGAAACTGACTTCAGTTTTTGTGTGAATGGTTTCAATTATTTAAACTGCCAGGCATTTGTTTGACTCACTGAAATATACCTTATAACTGGAATGCCAATGCAACTTCCCAAAAGTGTACCCTTTTGAATCTTGCGCAGCAGTAAAAAAAGTCAAGGGGGGAGCATGCGTACTAATATTTGAAACAGGACCGGTCTGGTCCATAGTATAGATGACGAATTTCTATACGATTAAATTGTTGAAAAACCACCGCAGTCTGACGCTAACAATTTGGATCAGCTTGAAACTTAGACTTCACAAATATCAAATCGTGGAAAAATTACCATACCACATTCCTTTTCCTACAATAAAAATGAACTTCACGATAAAAAATAATTTATAATGAAAAACAAATTGTAAAACAATGCCCTACCAAGGAGTTTCAAATGTGATTAACCTCTAGCTACTCTTTTTTTGAACATTTTCTGGGAAAAAACTCACACAAGCAAAACCAAACATAAAATGGAGGACTGAACTCAATGAGCTGCTATAAATAGCGCCTAAGCCGCTCCTGGCCGAATTCATTGATCAAAGACGTATGTTTCAATGACATGATTTTCTCATCTTTTCATCTACTGCGTCGGCGCAGATTCTGATATTTCCATCCCCATGGTTGGCACAAAAATTCTTCGCGCATATGCCTGCATTGGCATTCCAGTTATAAAGTATATTTCAGTGGTTTGACTGGCAAAAAATATTGAAATAG
The DNA here is from genome assembly GCA_944452925.2 of Chrysolina oricalcia. Lineage (NCBI taxonomy): Eukaryota > Metazoa > Arthropoda > Insecta > Coleoptera > Chrysomelidae > Chrysolina > Chrysolina oricalcia. The sequence continues at coordinate 2,656,538 of OX101809.2, read as the reverse complement.
TTTGGGTTTCAATGTGATCAGTTTGAGAATAGTAACTGACTTCAGGTTTATAGTGACATGTTTCAGTTATTGAAACATACATTATAGACCAGGATCCCACGCCTATTTTCAAAATTGATTGATAACAGGCTGAATCTTCCTGAGTAGCTTCATTTTGCCGAGAAGCCCAACTTTTTCCTCCACGAAAATAAGTCCATGAAGTATGCGACTTTACACTTCGATTGTATGAAGCGCACTACAAAGTTTTGCCATTTCATAAGTTTCAATTCATTCACATTTTTTTTTTTCGTTTACGCTTCCATACTAACCTTACTGTGTAACTTATGAAGTCGTTTCAGTAAGCGGCGTCATCACAGTACCAGTCACGGCATCCATGTACCAAACGATGGTTGCGAATATCCAACACCTTCACACCAACAGCGATGGTACCGTTTGTGTCACGCCCGTCGTCCAAGTTCCAAAGGTAAGACACATTTAATTCTAAATTATCAGTGTAATCCCTAACAACCACACACACTATGATCACAGAACACCTAACGGACACAAAGGCACTTGAGATGAAAAACAGGGGCAGTGCCACCTGCAACTACAGATGGTGCTGTCTTCGGCATTTTCAACTCGGAGTGTTGTGCTCATATAACTTTAAAATGTATATAAAATGTATAGTCACATATAGTAGTCACAAATAATGTCACAGAGGGCACTTGCAATTGCGTCCTCTGATGTTTGGGGAACGTTGCACAGGTATATGTTAGATTTAATTCAATACCCGTCGCGGTCTTAGCCAGGGGAGTAATTGTTTTTTGACAGGTACTTGCCATAATAAGCCTACGTAGTAGGTGTACATGGGAGTAAAGGGTTCATCATCGGTCGGCAACGACTGTTCGTTACTAACCGATCTCCCAAAGAACTCTGTTTTCTTTAAAATGTGTATTATGTTTATCTGGCTGAAGAAAATAAAGACCTTTATCATTATTATTCCAGCCTACCGTCAAAACAGTATTTGTCTATACTTGCGCGAATGTTGACTGTCATTTTCAAATGACCACCTTTGCAAAAAATCGATAGGCCTGTGCTATAGTTACCATTTCCCAAATGCGGGTAATTTGAAACTAGGGTTTGAATTTACCATACAAAAATTACATTATACAAGCCAAGTATCCGTCTGAGATCACGAAAATTTTACCGTAAAAAATCAAAGTGTCGGCGTTAAGTGACGCTTCTGTGTAGGTTAGATGTTCTGTGGTATGACCATGTTCTTGTCATCATATTTTTTAAATACGGTCTTAGGACTAAAAAAATTATTATTTTAAAATGGCACGGTCTTAATAGCCCCCTTGTACTAATTTTCGTCAGGTGTAAACTTGATTGGACCCTCTGTATTACTTGTTGACATGCAACTTACATGTCAGTTGTCAAGGCACTATAACCATAACCTCAAAATGTGGAAGGCTCGATAATTGTCGTCATGAAGGTTGAAGACAATGTCAGAAGAGCAAGTTGGCAGTGGGAAGGGTGTATTCACAACCTCACTGTGTTATGCTTTATTATCGTAAGCTTAAAACAGTATTTTCTTACATCAAATATACCGTGTGTCAGTCTCGTACACCCCTCTGTTCCGTGGCCATATATATTTATTTATTTTGATTGATGAGGTTTTAGCTAGGGTAGTAGTTGTTTTCTGTTGGAAGGTGGAAGGCTGGTATTTTAATGCCAGTCTTTTTAACATTATCTTTAATGACCTTTCCATTTGATAAAAGGGGGTGTACAATAAGTCCGACAAATATCTAGTTAATATCAAAAACATTTACCTTACACAACCAATGGGTTACGTCACAATTCGCTTCTGGTGATGGGGTCTGTAAGTTAAGAGATATTTTTCAGTTTCTTGATACATGTATTGATGGAAACTTATATAATTGCGAAAATGGTAGATCTCATTAACATAAATATTTTTTCAAAATGGTAAAATTTTTAACTGAAATTGTCTATGAATTGAAAGTATCGAACCAATAAATTCAGTAACTACATTCTAAAAAAATGTAAAATAATCGCGAAATAATTTTGTAAAACCAGTACATTACAGTAATATAATTTCGTCGAAAATTAATTCTCTCAGTACCTGAAATTATCATATCGGACTCTTGAAGAACCTAAATTCTAAGAAGTCTGCATTACTAGAAGTTAGATCTGTAGTACCATCAAAAGAAAATAAAGTTGAATATATAGGTAGAACAAATCGCAGTAAACACAAATACTGAAATACTGTACATATATTTAACTTGATTTCATGAGAGACATTCATTTATTTTTGTTCTCTAATTGTCATCTTGATGATGAACATCAATAGGTGAAGTTTACATTTGCTATTTTTGGAATTACTAGATTCCAGAATCAGTCAGCGGCAACTAGGAGATAATAGGTCAAGATTTATAACAAGTTGATCTTTCTCTTCAAGGCTGTTTTTATACCCTCCGTTTCCTCGATAAATTCTGATAGATTTCAATTTTGATCGTGAACGTTTTCAGGACACTACAGATTGATTTCGTATGAATTGTTGGTTTTTCCGTTTTTGAATATGATGGTTTCATGTTATGAACAGATTATGTTATTGAGAATTGTGATTTCGGTCAATTTCCATTCTTATCGAATTCAAATCCATGAAATCTGTTTCTGCCTTATTGTTTCTCATAAATACACATTTGGCGAATCTTTATTCGGATAATAAATCACTTCGATACATTTCATTCTGCTGTTTTTAAGTCTTATACATGTCATTTTAATAAATTACTGATTCTCCATTTTGTTACATATTAACAATTTTCTCTTTCAATGTTATTACGAAAATAATTCGGTCATCTTTATATATATAGTCCACTGATCTGAACGGTGGTATAGAAAAATCAAAAGATTGTCAGCATGGTGGTGGCAAAAAATTTATCAGAAACAGAATATAAAGTTATTATCATAGCAATACTGATTTTTTCTATTGAGTTTCAAAGAAATGAAAAAAACACATGAAAATATATTTATTTTCACATTCAGATTTCAGTCTGATTTTGACTAATACTAAAGTCTTATTACTAAAAGTACAATGACAAACTATTATGTTGTCCCTTTCAAATAAACCACACTTTTGGTTCTTAAAAAACAGTTCATTCTCAATGTAGATTAAACAAAACTAGTTCTATCTTATAGTAGGCTTTCAGTTCCTGAAGATACTAATTTTGTTGGCGAAACGCAATGTGATAGTGAGATTTTGACGTAGTTTTGGTATTTGGGTAGTTTATATTTTTTGAATTGCATTCGCACCAAAGGTTCCAAATATCCATTTATTCAAACTTCAAATTGTTTGACCAAATGGTTAAGGCCGTCGTTTTTTTGGAATATCTTCCTAACGTTTCGCTAGCGCGAGTGGCTAGCTTCTTCAGAGGATGTTCTAGGAAACGGTTCAGTGTGTCCCATCTGTGTCTCCAAATGACGAAGGTGTCATCCACGTTACGTAACCCCATGGTCGGTTTTAAATCAAAAGCATCAATTGCTTTCTCTTTAAAATGTTCCATAAAGAAGTTGGCTATCACTGGGCTGAGACATGCCTTAAAGAGCCCGACGATGTCATTCAGGAACATGTTAGTTAGCTCCATCAGAGAGTCTTCAAGTGGGACGTTGGTGAACAAGGACACCACATCGAAACTGACCAGGATATCGCTCGGCTCCAACGTTATGTTTTCATTCTTCTCACTCTTTCTCGTTTCTTCTACAGTCCTTAAGTCAGATTCTTCGGACTGAACATTTTTTGCAATGCTCGTCATTGTAAAATTTGACTGCTTTGTTTTCAAGTCTCTTACAATATCGGCATTGCTGCTTCAAGCATGAGCGTCTTGAAAATACCTTGGAGTCTCTCCAACCATATGCCAACCTGACCCTCGTGCTTCTTGTAGTTCGTTTCTACTGCAAAGCATTGTGATCAGTTCTTGCGAAAAAAAGTTTGCCATAGAGGTAGGTGTGGAAATGTTCAATGGCTTTGATTATCGATAAAAGCTCATTTCTTGTAACACAGCCAGAGGCTGAAATGCAGGTAGTTCTGTATAGAACCTTTCTGGTATCTCGTGAGTACTCCGGATCTTTTAATGAACTCCTGGAGATTCCTCACAAGGTTTTCCTGCGGGATGATATATTCTGCGCTGCAGTGTCCGAATATATCCATCCTCATGCGAGCCAGAACTTCGCATTCAAACATTATGTGGGATGCTGTCTCGTCCTCCTCATCACAAAATCTGTATTGTGTGGACTCTTGATGTATCCCCAACAGTTGCAGGTGTTTTCTCAGGTGGCAGTGGCCTGTCATCAGTCCTACCACCTTCCTGAGAGAGTCTCGGCTTAGTTTAAGACGGTGTCTTGATAGCCGGTCGGTTGGCCCCATCATCATCATTTTTCCGTGAGTATTGCCTGAGGCACTCTTCCAGACAGATTGATGATGGTTTTTAACCCATTTCTTTGTGTCCTGCTTAATACCCCCAAACGGGATTCCGCAGGCTGTTTCTGGTCCAATGAGAGTTGTTGCTGACCCCGCTCTTGCTAGGGCATCTGCGCTCTCATTTCCCTGGATGCCCTTATGACCTGGAACCCAGACAAGTTTTAACCTGTTCTTTGCTCCCAGGTCGTTAAGGTTTTGGTGTGCCTCCCAGACAAGTTTGGAAGTGAACCTGCATGAACGCAGGGCTTTATTCGCCGCCTGACTGTCGGAGAGAATCGCTATGGGTTGGTTTCTAGCACCCCTTCTTAGAATCTCTCTCGTGCAGATGGAGATTGCCGTTACCTCGGCTTGGAATATAGAGGCTTTAGTACCGAGGCTTAGGCTAATGTCTTGCCTCGGTCTCTCCCCGTATATTCCAGCCCCTACTCCTTTGCTAGTCTTTGAGCCATCCGTGTACCAGATTTGCCCTCTTGACAGCATTGGTATGGCCCTTGATGTAACTTCTATGATGGTGATGTAAGTTCCATCAAAGGAGTATGTTGGAGTCATTTTGTCCGACGGCATCTCAGACGCGTCGATTCTTATGACCTCCAGTATGCTGGAGTGGCCTTGGTTATTGCCTCTCAATTGGCCTGATATTTTAGCCTGGATGCTTCTATCCTCGCCAGAAGTGGGGTCATATGGGATTACGAAGAATGGCGGAGTATTGAAAAGATGTGACTGAAATCTTTATGTGAAATTAGAAAAATATGTAAATAAATCTCTTTTATCAAAAACACTGCAGTTACAAAAATGTAACGTTCTTAAAATCAAACAGTGTCGATATTTATTTTATTGCAAACAACACGTGTTATTGAGAACTTGCAACGTTCTAGACAGACTAAATTCAAGACTAAAGACAACCATTATACAGGGTGGGGCACCGAAAACGAAACAGATCGAATATCTTCAAAACGCATGTGTTGTGAATGAAATGCAAAAACAGGTCGATTTTTAATCCAAGGGGGGCATCTTCCTATCATAACCTCAACTGTCATACCTCTCCCCCCACCCCTTGGGCACTATCACCCAAACAATTTGAATAGGGAAAGTAGTAAGTGTGACACATCATTGAAAAGGTAATTTCATAAGGAATTCAGCCATGTCAATTTTTGCCACCTAACTTTTTATTTTGGCGCCCTCTTGCGGGAAAAATAACTGTTCCGTATTCCAAATTATAATACTGCATTTGCAAGCTATTTTGACATAAATTCGGTGACAGTGCATATGGAATTTTTCTAAGAGAAAAAACAAAATGGCGGCTCCAAAATGGCGGACATGATTTGCAATTTAGGTCCGATTCGATTCAAAATTGACATGTGGTGGTTTTCAAGATCGGAAATTATGATTTGTTCGTCAATGCAAAAAAACAAGACGGTGGCTCCAAGATGACGGACGAAATTTGTAATTCTGGTCCGATTCGAATAAAAAATTTCAGGGTGAAAAATTATGATATTTTTGTCAATGCAAAAAACCAATATGGCAGACGAAATTGGTAATTGTGGTTCTATTCGATTCAAAATTGGCATATGAAGGTTTTACAAGTGTCCAGTATGACTACAGTGAATTATTTGAATTGATGAAAAAAAGATTTTATACAAATTAGGAAATAATATTTTATTTAGATGTGTGACGTAGGTTATTCTGTGCGTAACAGAATCAGAATTTTACCGCGCCTGAAAATCTTCACATACTAATTTTGTTTCAAATCGGACCAGAATTACAAATTTCGTCCGCCATCTTGGAGCCTCCATCTTATTTTTTTGCATTGACGAACAAATCATAATTTCCGATCTTGAAAACCACCACATATCAATTTTGAATTGATTCGGAGCATAATTGCAAATCATGTCCGCCATTTTGTTTTTTCTCTTAGAAAAATTCGATAATGCACGTTCACCGAATTTATGTCAAAATAGCTTGCAAATGCAGTATTATAATTTGGAATACGGAACAGTTATTTTTCCCGCAAGAGGGCGCCAAAATAAAAAGTTAGGTGGCAAAAATTGACATGGCTGAATTCCGTATGAAATTACCTTTTCAATGATGTGTCACACTTACTACTTTCCCTATTCAAATTGTTTGGGTGATAGTGCCCAAGGGGCGGGGGGAGAGGTATGACAGTTGAGGTTATGATAGGAAGATGTCCCCCTTGGATTAAAAATCGACCTGTTTTTGCATTTCATTCACAACACATGCGTTTTGAAGATATTCGATCTGTTTCGTTTTCGGTACCCCACCCTGTATTAGAATAAATCCGAACTGATCACTGCCACAATCACATAAAAACATTTAAATAGGGTTTTGCTTTCAAGGTCGAGCCCAACTCGGGAGACGGCATGGACACGCTAACGGTCACTCCTAGCGGCCTAACGACACATTCGATGATGATCCAGAGTTCCGGGGGCGATGCCCCCCAAGTCTTACAGGTCCTGTCTTTAAAAGACGCAACGGTCTTGTCGAAAGCGATGCAAGGAATCACCGAAGTCAAAGCGGAAGAAACAATAATCAGTGACCAATAGATTTATAAGTTAATCAAGTTCATAGATGTTTCGCCAACGCTTTAGCAATTGGGCTGTTCCGTCTGACTAGAACTTGTTGTATTACGTAAACTTGTTGGTAGATGAGATTAAGTTTTGTTCCGGGTCAAGAATACAGTCGTTCAAATTGCTGAGAGGCGGGTTGCTGGTGGAACAGGGGCGTTTCTGGCAGTAGGTGTTGTCGTTTGAGAGCAGATTGGTAGTTTGAGCAGATGTTCCAGCAAGATATTCCTATAAGCTGTGTGGTACAGAAGTTTGGGGTCATCAACATCATCAAATATGGAGAGTTCGTGAACTGTTGAAGCATACAGATAGAAATCACATTACAACATCATCTGATGAGTCTTTTATGGCATAAACTTTCGATTCCATCTGTTTTGTGTTATTTTGCTTGCTACATCATTTTTGGTTCCGAACGTTTCGGGAAAGTCGATGTTCTTCAAGTATACTATATCGTTTGAATTTTGGAAGTTGATCTGATTAAAATGGTTATCATTAAGTTGATCCGATGTAATGGATAACTGTTCTGATTTTCATTTGATTCATATTAGTGGAAACACTCCAATTCATCACTGGAAATCCTGAAAGAAATCATTTTATCCACAACATATTTCAAAATGTCGACTAATTTTGACATTTTGGTTATCCTGTATTTGAAAGAAGATCTGTCTTGTATTGGAAAGGGGTTTCAGAAATTCATTTGGAACTGGCAGTCACAGAATGGAGAAGAAGACGAAGAAACCTCGCATTTGAAATTTTGATAAAACAGTTTGGCTATAATATTTTATCCATAAATATTAAGCTATTAATTAACTGATTTTATCGTAATTCCAAGTTGTGTGGCTAATATACAGCAAATTAGAAGTGGTCCAAGCATAGAACCTCGAGATACACCCCAGCTTGTTTTTTTTATCTTAACATATGTCAGGCTTTGTTTTAACTGTTTGGCTATGACTAGTAATAAAATAAATTGCTTAAACAATTCCAGAAGTGTCATAATAATAAAAGTATTTTGGCTGCATGAAACGAATGTACTTTATTTATCATGTAACTACTGGAATGGTACCAATTGAGGTTTATCAAATATACAGTGTTGCCATTGGAGCCGGCGTCGAATTTTAAATCCGAAAAAACTATTAAAATGTATAATACACTCACATGCAGTGATTTTTTTCTGTTTAAAAATGTTTTAACCGGATTTTTCACAAACTTCCAATTTTGCTAATAAAATTATGTCATACTTGAAGATGCTTTAGTTTGAAATTTCACGTCAACATATCGATATGTAAAAAAAATCAAGGCTGTCTTAATTCTTTTAGTAAAATTTGGTGAAACTGAAACACACGTTTTGGATTCAACATTTTTCGGTATTTAGTCTTTCGTTATTTGTTGAAAATATTTCAAATAAGTGACTGACTATGCAGACTTTAAGTGTGACACTGTATATCGTATATATTCATTGTAACAGTATCTGCTTGTGAAATGACGAGTATCCATCACTAGTTGAACTATGAGGTCGAATTTCTTATTCGGAAAAAGCCTTTGTTACTTGCTCAGAAGGAGTTGGTAGTTTTGATTACTTCCATTATATTTTCTGAACAATTCTCATTATCTTCAGATTATCCTCTAGATTCTGCAAACACAGTTATCTCTACTCATTTTGTATACGAGATTTCACAATAATGAAACTTGATCTGATCCATTTAAAGTATTTTTTTAAAGTTCTTTCTGTATATCCAGTTGAAATACCCAAAAAAAATAGAACCGTAATATTAGAATGATCAAAATGGGGCAAATATGAACAGAACATTCGAAAGATTTTGTTCCACCTAGATCAAGCAATTCTGTTACTTTGATGTTCCATGGTTCCTAGAATATACTTTGATGTTCCAAGGTTGCAGAAATATCTGAATATGGGGTATGTTGTAAAACAAACATAATCAATATTCAGGTTAATGTTTTCAAACTTCATTATTGAAATAAATTTGAAGCAGAAGTTTCACATGATTCATTTCAATGAACCTCTTTTTAAGTAGGTACTACCTAATCATGACTTTTAGGTCGTGTTGGCTTGATAATCAAGGAATACAAACCGTACTTTGTCTAAATTACAGTTTGGAACGCTGAATTTTCGATTTCTCAAATCAGTTAATGCTTGGAACCATTTTCTACCAAATGGAGAAGCAATGAGCAAAAGTAGCAGTTTCTCTAACCATTCTAACCTTCCACACCTGTTGTGTTGTGATTATGCAACTTGATATTCACAAATAAGTTTAACAAAATTCACTAATAGTATCCAAAATTGTAAATATCCAATGTCCTAAATACAAACCTGAGGATACTGTTTAGACTTCAGATAGTGATCTGTAGTTTTAAGTTTTGATTTTAACGCTCTTCAATGACTTCACAATTTCATCTTGCTGTTAGGGGTTGTAGGCCAATCATTTTACTTTATAGAGAAAAAATGCAAAAGAGTCACAAAATGACGAAAACAAAGAAAATATCATCCTTTAATCGTTCCCCAATTTTGCGTCCATTTCCAAGTTTGGCATCGGAGTAAACAAATTATTTCTTCATACTTTTGTTAATAACTTGGCAGAAACAAATTCAAAAGAGTGACAAACGCAAAGAAACGTTTCTCGCTATGTCATAAGTCTCGCCGAAACTTTGCCACCTCCGCCTATGACGGTAACATATTTTTTTTTTGTTTATTTTAGACTAAAAAATGTTTTTTGCAACCTGAATTGATTGTGGAAATAATACAAACATGTTTTAAATTGATCGGGAACGTAGTGAGTAAATTCCCAGTAAACATTAAATTTGCCATCTCCTCGGGAACTTTGTAAAATTTGAAAAAAAATGCATTTTTTTTGACAAAGTTCCTGAAATCTGTGATGGTGACAAATTTTATGTTTTCTACGAAATTACTACCTGCGTTTCCAAAACTTTTGCATTATTTCAGCAGCATATATATATTTTTTGTTTATTTTACCCTAAAAAAAATGTTGTTTGCAACCTGAATTGATTATGGAAGTAATGCAAAAGTTTGTCGAAAACGTAGGTAATAATTTCCTAGAAAACATAAAATTTGTCACCACCACAGATTTCTGGAACTGTGTTGAATGAAAAAAAAAAACAATTTTTCATCTTTCATTCTTTTCAAATTTGACAAAGATCCCGAAATCTGTGGTGGTGGTGGCAAATTTAAATGTTTTCTGGGAAATTACGTTCCCGACCAATACAAAAAACTTTTGCATTATTTTAATAATCAATTCAGGATACAAACAAAAACTTTTAGTGTAATATAAACAAATGAAAAATATATTGCCGTCATCGGCAGAGGTGGCAAACTTTCCGAGAAACTTATGACATAGAGAGAAACGTTTCTTTGAGTTTGTCACTCTTTTAGATTTTTTTTCGGCCTAGTTATTAAAAAAGAATGGATAATTTATTCACTTGGATGCCAAACTTGGAAATGTTCGGAAAATTTAGAAACGATATATTTCCGTTATTTTGCGACTTTTTGCATTTTTTCTTTACAAAATAACCAGAATTGTTTATAATTTACATTTTTAAGAATGTACCAGGGCGCAAATTTTCATTGTTTGATTGAGCACAAAAATACAGCTTTTGTGAAACTTTGTATTCTTTTGCTATTTTTTCTCCATTTTTGCTAAAGTGATTGCCTTATCATTGTTGCAGTAAACCGCTATTTTTGTTTGTTTGCCTTTTATAGGTAGAACATGATTTTCCAAACCCTTATAAATTTAATGTGCAATAAGTAATCGATTCTCTTATACCCACCATTGAGGACATTGTTGATAAGTCGGTTCATGTATATATTTTACATTGCTGTTGATAATAACCTAGTATTTCGATTATAATTTAAAAATTGAGTTAACATTCCTGTCAGCGGAATATATATTTATATTTACCAGGTATAGTTTGTAAGTACATCTAGAAACTATTGTAAAGATACTTTGAGTTTTATAATTTTTATATTTACCAGACGAGAATAATGTATATTTTTATAGTGTTTCATGTTTTTATATGAAACAGGAGTTTGTTTTTGTGTGATACCAAAGATGATGTATTAAAACGACTATAATCTGTCTTCAACACAACCAGTTCAATTGAAAACTAGAGTTATTTTTTGATTTGTTGTGTTCACAAACAAGTAATTAAATAAATACGTTTTTGAAACAGCTGTGTTGATTTGATATGCAAATCAGAACTGTAAATAATTGTACCAAATACATAGATTTTGAATACCAGTAGCAGTAGTAACCACAAGAAGCATGTAGTTTTTGGCTAAGATGTCTGTATTCTTGAAACGATGAGTGAAAGCCGCAAATAGGTTCTGGATCTGAATCACATTGACAAAAGAAAATTTTCATACAAAGGACTTGAGGAGAATTCTTACACGAAGAAGAAACAGCCAAATTGCTCTTGGTGACATTCCACAAGCATCTCTTGCAGATTTTCTAGTCGTAGGTACTTAAATTTAATGAAATGTCTTTTGTGTAAATTATACCATATTTTCCATGTCAAGATAATTTGTTATTTTGTCCACTGGCATCAGTCACATTGCAAACAACTTTTATACACGAATATTAACACCCTCAAGTCACTGGAAAAATTGTTTTCTTGTAATACTTTTAAAAATGGAACTCAGAACTGTGTAATAGGTTTAAGTGCTTGTGAGGCTGTATGGCCTGTACAACTCGCATACAATCTACTATAGTAGTTAGCAAATAACTTAGGGGAGGGGTTCTTTCCATGTGTTTGAAAGTTCAATTGTTTTCTTAGACATTTTTCTTTTTCATTTAGAAAACATCAACAACAACAATGAATCATCAACTTTGGAAACTAGTTTGGGCTTTTCCACTTTTGTCTATCACTGATATATACTTTCAACAAGAGTGGCTCCTGACTTGAATTTGTTTGACTAAATGATCAATGTTTATTTATAAGCGTGTGGTAGGAGGAATCGGTTGTTATATCAATTCTGAGGGTGTTAATATTTGCAAAAGTTCCATAGTAATTCCTGAATTGTACCCAGTGAATTCATGACTTTCTAGGTGTCTGGCACAATTTATTTATTGTTTTACAGAAATATAACAATTGGCCCATAAACCAGCAGAATTGTAGTTGAATTGTAACAAACACCTGGATTTGTACACACTCAAATATGGTGATGCACTATTTGAGATGTATAAATATGTTTCTACCTAGTATTTAGCTAACTTACCCTTTTGTATATATAGAGAAGATTAATAATTGTTGTAAATTGTACATTGAAGCTTTTAAATATGCGCTAGCAAAACCGAATTTTGTTTGTGACAAGGTTTACTTGAAGGTGTTCACAAACCAAAAAATGGTTTGAATAGTTCCAAGAAGGCTGTGTTGATAAATTCGACGTTTTGTGCAAAGTGTACAGAGTGACGCGAACAGTTTTAGTATAGTAAATTTTCGAACGTTTGTTCAAATGGTCACTCGGTACATTCACAGTTCATTGTTGATTATTTTTAGTTGAGATGGTTATTTCATTGCAAATCTGGATTTTTTCTTTCATTTCATTAACGATGTTTAGGGCCAAAACGAATCATCATCTTGATTCAGTCTGATTTTTAAATAAGGATCCAAAATAAATATTTCTCATCTGTATTTTTGCCAAAGAACTATTAGACTAGACAACAAATGCTTTTCAAACTTTCAAGAGCCAGTTGCAAAAATTGCAAAAGTTAGTAACAATTAACTGAAAAAACAAAATGGGGTTTAGTTTTTTGCAAATATCTCTAAAACTATTTGACATTTTTCAAATTTGAAAAAAGATTCAATAAGAGGAGGAAATTTACCAAAATTATACCTCCCGGAACTGTAGGGCCAATATTTATAATTTTTCCAGAGGGTTGAAAATACGGCCGAAAACGTGGGCTCTGGCTTGCGTAAGCCACTCCCACTTTGGATCTTTAATGAATAAATATTATAAGACGAGTATAACTGAGGCACCAGTCAATCTGATAATAACACTGATGCTCTTCAAACATGACTCAACCTCTGGCGGAGGCACCAAACTTATACGAAGATTGAAAATAGATGAACACCTCAATCTAGCAGACCACAATTATAATCTTCATGCAGTCATTGTTCACTGGCGTTCCGGCGTTGAATGTGACCATTGACGATAGTTTTGTTTCTAAATGCTCTGACGATATCTTGGGTTTATTGGAGCCTCTGGAGACACCCTACATTTTATTTTATGTGAGAGAGGACATTGGCAGATCAAGATCTTCAGATGATGTGGTGCTGCAGGTTTTTCCGGGTTTTCCTGCAGCTGAAAAAGCAAATGCGCCACTGGAATCAGTCAAGTCGCCCCGGAGCGCCAATTAATTTTTGTTGTTGTTTTATATTTTAATATTTATTGTTTGATAATTGAAGTTTAGAATATTATTTAAACTTATTAAATTAAGAATTGAAAATATTCAGGCATCTACTGGATAGATGAATGAACAATAATCTACGGTCAAAAAAATATCACGGTTTTTCTGTCAATTATGCATTAGTTAATTAACAATTTTTTTAACAAGTGCTATAATTCTTAAATAACTAATCTGAGATTTTTTTCCTTTATTGGAACTATTTTTTAAAGGTCTCGGAAGACATTCCCATTGAATAAATAATATTTTCATTTTGTTATCAACAATTTACTTAGTTTAAAAATTAAAAAGGATTAATCACTGAAAAATTGTTTTTTTCATATTACTATTGATCGGTTTTTTTTATGATCAGAAGCCACATGAAAATGATTCTTAAAAATGTTTATATTTCCTATTGTTTACAAAATTAAAAAACAAATGCGTTATTTAACAATCTTTGATGCAATTTATGATTTAAAAAAATTTGGTATTGCTTAAAAGCGGATTTGTTTATATTTTTTCTATCACCTGTAAAACATAAAGAATAGCTCCAAAAAAAGGAAAAAACTCAGATTATTTATTTAACAATTATCGCACTTGCAATTTTCATGTTCATGTCGGAAAAAATTGTTTATTAACTAATGCATAATTAATGGAAAAATCGCCATAAAAATTTTTTGACCGCGGATTATTATTTATTCATCTATCCAGTAGATGCCTGAATTTTTCCAATTCTTAATCTTCATATTAAGGTTTAATTCCCGTTTTTTGGCCGCATTTTCAACCTTCTGGGAAAATTGTAAATATTGGTCCCACAGGTCCGAGATTTTTTTTTTTGAAAATTTCCTCTTAATGATTCTTTTTTCAAATTTGAAAAATGTCAAATAATTTTTGAGATATTTCCCATAAACCAAGCCCCATTTTGTTTTTTCAGTTAATTGTTGATAACTTTCCATTTCATCTTTGCTGTTTTATACATGATGAATTTTAACTAATGATCGTGCCTGGTTGAAAACTTCGTTGTTTGGTATGTTACAGAGAGGTTGCTGGAACAATACGGATTTGTTTTGAAAAAACCTGTTGCTTGATTTTTGTGTGCACTGTAATTTGTGTGAGCATCGAAGAACCTTGATGTGTTTGATTTTATTTTTGTGCCATCGAATTCAGTAAAATTTTCTTTCAATTTGAGAATGTTGAAGTTGAGTCATGTTAATTTGAGTTGAAATAGAATGTGCCAAAGGCATTTTTTAGAAACACTCTGTGAAAAATTAACTAACCATTGATTCTGCAAGTAAAAGGTACTGTGAACGTATTATTGTTTTTATAACTGAATGTTAGAGGAATAAAATGTTTGATTTCGATGTTTTTTCTATGATTTATCTCGTACCTATTGTTTGTAGCTAGAATATATATTTTCGACTTGAAACTGTATGTACCTACGTAAAATGATTTAAAAAGGTTAATGTGACACTAGCTGGTTTCATTTTGTGGTGTGACAAACTTGATTTTATGTTACTTTCATGGGATGCATGATTTTGTAGAAATAATTACGAATTACATGGCCAATTGTAATATGTAGCACAGTTTGTAAATTAATACAGTTTGTTACATTAAAGATATTTATTCATAAAAACATTAAATTTGATTTATTTTCACTTGTTCATCTTGGTCGGGTGTCAAGTTGTTTCCAAGTACCTACTTCCCGAATTCTGACGATCTATTTGGCTGTAGGGTGAATTCGCCAGTTACCACCCGTCAGTAATCGGCCATTGACGACTTTTATATACAGGGTGGTTCACCACCACTTGCACAAAGTTAAATGGAGTACTGGTCTTTCAAGTGCGAAAGCATCTGTAAAGTTTGAGAGATATTCGTGAAGATTTAACACCAACTTTTTGTACGTTAACCGCAATGGATACGCCACTGCATCACTGAAATTTAGGAACCATGAGTACATAAATTTGAGAAGACTTTTGGCACTGGTGCACGTGTGTATGTCACCGGTCAAAATAACATCAGTTTGATTTGCAACAGTGATCCTCTTTTGTATATGCCAGCGTTTACCTCTCACGAGTATTGTGATATGATTGTACATATGGTGCAGTTACCTAATAATAATCTTCGGAGAGCGACAATGACACTTTGTGCTTGAAATACACACAATATTTTTTCTACAAACGCAGCTCTTATGGCAGATTTTCATGTATACGATCCGATGATACAAAAATGTTGTGATTGGTTAAATTCTTTTCGCACCAATTTTCATCCGAAACATTACAACTTCCATCCGACTGTCGTAAGAGTTGAAATATTCTCAACTTTTCCTAAAATAATATGGCCGGCTTTCAACCTTACTATTCCCGTTTTCTGATTTTTATTCTAAATCAAAATTAATATCAACGGAATAGTGAATAATTTTATATTTGGAAAAATTTCTTCTAATTTTGTCTTATACTATTTTATTGAAAATGAGAAATATACAAACAGAAACAAAAGGAAATTTCGGACGAATAGAAAAACTCGAAATGTCACGTCATTTGGGAGATCAGACATCGTATTCATGAAAATCCGCCCTTAGACATAAAAACGATCGATACTATTCAACATAGGCACAAATACAATATTACCTATGAGAAAATCATAATTCAATAGTAATCCCCATAGTGTATAATCTTTCCAAATATCCAATAATTTACATCTCTGACAAAAGGAAAACTTGCTTGAGAAAAAAAAGTACGAATACCGAGATCGAACCCCAGGCCTTCAGTTTACTAGGCAGCGACGCTAATCACAGTTACTGAGACTGCTACGAATTTAATTTCTGCAAGAATAGGTTAGTTTTCATCAAAAGCTGTGGAACGGTTTTTTCATTATTTTCGCTCTGGAGCGAAAAAGCTTTCACAAAATGACATTTCTGGGAAAACGTCAACTTTGCATTGATATCTGAAAGCTTCAAAGTCTACTTTGGAAAGCGGTTATTGAAAAAACAATTTGTGTTTGTGGAGATGACCAATGTCGTATACAGAATAAGAAACAATTCTTTACATAGGGAAAAAAGAAAGAATTAGAAATAATGTTTGTGGCACCGCCGACTGATGGTTTGCTTGGCTTCGAGATTTGATATTATTTCATTCAGTTTTTTCCCAGCAATTTTATTCGCAGTAGAATTCGCGAGGGTATGAACGAGACTTAAGACTGCAGAAACTTTAAGTTCCGTGACTTTCATAATTCCGTGCTACAAAACATAATGCGTTTTTGACTTTGACAGTTTGATTTTGTTTTTGAATGTTTAAATGGTATTTGTGGGTTATGTTTGATTTTTCCGTTCAATGTGAATTTTAACTATAATATTAAAGAAAATTACTGGATACTCCATTAAAATGGCTAGTTCAGACACGTCTCCGTAAGTTTGTGCCAATTTGTTTGCAACATATTTCTCCAAAAAATCTTTGTAGGGTTTGGAAAAGAATTTACCCTATTGTTTATGGAAAAAGTCCGAATATTACTCCCGATATTGTGGAAGATATGTTGAAATTATGCAAGGAAAAGGCAGTCGAAGTGTTTCTTGAGTTTAAACCCTACACCAAAGAGAGCTTTAAAACATGGAAAGCAGAGTCTGGATTGAAAGATTTGGTTTCCGATGATGAAATGAGTAATTTTATTAATAATTTGAGCAGAGAACTTGTAAGTGTGCTATGAATCACCACCGATAACACAAAATGTGTATATTTAATAACTCTTTCAGGATTTAGATGTGAGCGTTGCCTGGACCATAATATGCAATTTCTTGATGTTTGAATACTTCGGAAAAGTGGATGAATTGAAAACGCTCATAAAATATGACTCAAAAATACAATTCCTAACAGAAAATATTTGGTACTTTTACACAGCAGATCGAATGTTTCTGCTAAAAACCTTGAGACATATTTTCGAGAGTGTTCATGATAGAAAACACGTTTATTTTAGAGAATTCGACGCTTTCATCAAGTCAATAGATATGAGTTTATTATGGAGAAACTTGGTAAATGTATTCGAAAATCTCATTGGTGAACTAGATCGTGAAAAAGCCCAAATGGTTTCAGAAGACCTAGTAGTTCAGTGGGTGCACAGAAATAATCGAGAGCAAGTAGAAGTAGTGCTTTTGTTGATGCACACCTTGCAGTATCACAAAGTTAATGGCTCTGAGTTAGAAGACTTACTCATTCTCTTTATAAGGCATGGATTCTCACGACATCCTCTGTACCAGGAAAGCATCAAAATTTCGAGATCCAAAGATTTGCTAGAAATTAAGAATGCTGAAGTAGCTTTAGTCCTATCTATTATGAAAGCCTATTGGTGAGCTGTTACTCTGTTATTATGTGGTTGCCAAAAGTGCCCTACACATTCACGAGAATCTCTCTATTCAAACTCATAATGCATCATTCAAATTGATTAGAGGAATGTTCAACAAAAAAAATTACTTAGGAGTAAAGTTCTCTCTTTATGATAATGATCTCTATCCACCATTCAAAGGAAACTCATACATAAAACATATTTTTGCAATATTCACATTCTTTATTGAATTTCATTTGTTCTGGAAGATTACTTGAATACAAATCATGAAAGGGGTCCAAGGATACCTTCTTGAGGAACACCAAGCCCAGTTATCTCATTTTCTGAAAGATATAGCATTGATTTTGTTTGAAATTTTACATTTTGGATACTATTGGTCAAGTAAGATGATATCTAAGAATGGGCATTTCCATAGATCTCATATTGGAAATTAAAAGTTTATGGGAAAAAGTTGATAGTTTGCCATTGGGATTCAACATACAGTGTGACCCACTTTAGACCGTAACACCCTTATTAAATCTACATTTTCCGACCGATTGGAATGATTTTTTTTCATTGGGTACACATTCAAAAAATCTACTAGGGCACCAAATTTCATGAATAAATTTCCATTTCCAGGGCTAGTTAATCTGATTTTTCAAGGTAAAAAATCCAAAAAAATTACTAGCGATTTTTTTAGAAATATTCCAACTACACCTCTGTATTGGCGATATTTTCAAATGGTTCAAATGTAAATTACGTTGAAATGCGCCAATCAATAAAAAAGTTATAAAGGAATGAAGTTTTGAAAAATATGCCGTTTAATCAACCCACCAATTCTATTTCAAAACTTTTATCAAAACTTTGACTGCACCACCGGATTCAGGGAGTCTCGAAATATCACTGACTCCAGTGGTGTAGTCTAAGTTCTGAGTGGTTCTGATAAAAGTTTTGAAATTGAATCGGTTAAAAAATTTAGATTTTATAAGGGTACTCCGGTCTTAAGTGGGTCACACTATATATCAATTGTTTTATAATATTGAGATTTTGTTGGATTCCAACAGGAAATCGCCTGGAGTAGCAAAATTGTTGCCGATGCATGTGGAAAAAAATTTAGAAATGCTTCAAATCCAAGGAGATAACAGCATTGTCTTGTTTGCTTGGTGCATCATGAAAACATTCATTGGAGATAGTACTGTTGAAGAGAGCCACATGGAATATTGTAATAAAGTGTCCATAGAACTGGTAAAGAGAAAAGTGTTTGAATCCATTCATAAACTAATTACTCACAGAATGTTTTTGGTAAGTGAATTATATTTCAGTCAAAGTATGCTTTTACGTCTGGTACTTTCAACCCGACGTTTCGCCTGCAACTGCAGCAGGCATTCTCAAAGGCGATGTGGCAACGCAGAAGCGTTAGCTAGAATGTCACAATCATAACTGATTCGTTTCTGGTAATGTGTCCTGCCTCTTTCAGCCTCCACCAGATTGCACAATGACAGAAGTTACCCCTTTTTTTATTTACAAATAAATGTTGAATTGGGTGTAATAATAATTTGTGCCATGATCAATAAACAACTTTATTAAATTCAGAATTTTTCTTAAATCACTATGGCAAATGATAATAATAGCCGTCCTCTACCCGCATAGGCTATGCCTTTGGGTACACTACAAGTGTTTATGAGGGAGTATTATTATTATTATCATTAAACAATTTGGGTAAATTGTTATTTATTACAATCTTCCTGACATATGTCTTGGCCATTATCGAGTTTTAACACTCATATCTGCGATTAAATTTCCATTTCTTACACGTCCGGATTCTGATCCCAAAAATATACTCCTCGGAAGGCGGATTTACCGTTTCATAAAAGTTCAACACATACTCAGACGATTTTTCTTTATTATAATTCACATTCCATGTGCTTAACTTCGAAATTCCCAACTTTTAATTTTTGAAAATTAGTTTGGTAGTAGGAGGTTTGAGCCAGATCCGGGCCTCCCCCACCACTTTCCAACGACCTTCAGAGGTCTGTCTTGGTGCATAGGTGCTATTGTGGCTATGACCTTAAGATATCCTTGGAGGGCATTGAGGCTCTTGCTGCTGTTTGACTTTGTTGAAGGTTATGTATTCAGAGTTTATGTTTGACCTTGAGATTGGTAATACTCAATAACAATAATGATTTATGATTTTAAAAGTTTATTCACATATACATATGTGAATTTGAGGTCATGTATATATTTCTGGATAACGACTCACTTAATACCTACCTTGTAGTCCTCGATCAAAAACCTGATTATATATTGTCTTGTATACACTGTTCACTTCACTACAAACTCCAAAAACATCACTTATTTACTTTTGCGAAAAACAAAATTTGAAAGTGAAAGCAACATAATTACATAACTTATATCACTTTCAACTATCAGTCACATTACGTAACATGTGGTAACAATAATATGACTATAGCATAAACAAATATGCAACGTACACAAAGGCATAGCCAGTGCAGGTAGATAACGACTATAACATTTTGTACATTTTGTACCTTGTAGGCATACAAAAAAACAGTACAGAAGAACAGATATTTCAATAATCTTCAAATTCTCTTTGGAATCAGTTAATATTGTACCATCCGGGTATGCACATCGATTGTCGCCTCATCGCCTTTGATGTTGTCTACCGCAGTTCTAGAAGAAACGTCAGGTAATAACTAGCAAGACTGAAAACGACCAATCACCAAAATATATTACATCTAAAATGTTGGGGATCTTCATTATGACTGAATTTTAGAATTGCAAAGTTGGCGAAATAGCCGTTGATGCTGTGTATTCGCTGGTACTGGAATTCACCAAAATTTGTGCAGACTTTGGATACATGCACGAACAAGCAGGAGTCAGTCAAGTTACGGCAGAATTGTTGAAACGGAAGGGTATGCCTGCCTTGGAGAGCTTGGGGGCTATATTTCAACTATCACTGGAAGCATTTCCGTTTGTTTTTGATCCGTTTTTAGAAATGTGCAAGTCATTGTTGATACTTCCTGAGAAATACTATGCGGTAAGTACCAACAATGTTTGAAATTAGGCTGTTCAGATATTTTAATAACAGTTTGTTATGTTGAGCGTTCCACTGTATTTAATTCGCTCAATCTTTCTTTGGACCTGGCAAGTGTCCGTTTTTTATGATTACTACGGTTTGCCCTAACCAATCCGGAATCTGTTGCTTCCTATCTAAACATGGAGTACCACAGGGATCTGTTTTAGGACCCATCTTGTTTTTAATCTTAATAAATGACCTGACAACCATTTACTTCGCAGGTCGATTTAATATTTTTGCTGACGATACCACTATTATATGGAGTAATAAAGAAATTTATCAGCTATCAAATATAATAAAAACATCAGATGTTCCAAATATTCGAAACTGGTGTACTTAACGCGAACTCTTTATGTTTCAACCTAAACAAAATAAAACTAGTTGTTTTCAAACGTGTACTATGTCTAGTACTAAACTGTCGTTTAGAATTGGAGAACCACTAAATAGAAAACAAACAGCATTATAAATTTTTAGGTATTTCATAGACAATAAATTAAATTTTAATGAACATGTAACGCATTTGAGTAAAAAAGTGGATGTTTAGCAATTAGAGTGATATCAAGTGAGTTGGGGTTAGTGGAGTAGCCAGAATTTTTATTTTGGGGGTGGGGGGGGCTTAGTATAAAAAGTCTAATACCTAATAATATTGCCAAATCGTCGAAACTTGGAAAGATTTCGGGGTGGGGGAGCCACTGGTTAGGGTATACTACACCTAGAATGGCTTACTTTGAATTAATCGAATCACATATTTGCTAAGAAACAGTTGCTTTGTGGGGTTGTAACTTACATTTACTTATTACGATATTTGCTCTCCAGCTGGCATTGAGATATATTACAAACTAGAAAAGTGAACACACTTTCAATCTAACTCTACCAAAAATAATCTTTATTGAAGATACCATGTAGTCCGAAGACTAACATCAAGTATAGTTTATGCGAACTCAGTTGAGACAGCAAAAAAACCGAAATTCCACTTAGGGTATCTTTTATGAAGCAGAGGCGGCGGATACATTTTTTTCTCATGGCACAATAAGTATTTATAAGTACTGATCCTATAAGATGACATAGGTTCTTATAAAAATTGCAAGTAGCAGAAGTTGTTTCTTTATATACGAGAAATAAAACGACCTAGTTCAACTCAAAAAATTATTTATAATGCAAGGGCTTCCGGTAGAAACGGGGCTGCCAGACGTGAACTGAACCCTTAATCGCGCGCCATTCGATTTTTCTCTTCGTCTTCTTCTGGTATCATCTGTTTCCATATCATCGGCTTCACAATCACGAATTCCTCTAAAATAGCATACATTTCAAACACACACACATAACTGCCAAGTCATTATATCGTTATAGTTGCGGAACAGTAAAGTGAATTCCATGTCCAACAAATTCGAATTCGTTGATACTGCACTACGATACTGCACTACGAGCTATTACAGAAGACTGTAAAATGTTAATAAGTACTACATAAGAATTTCAACCGGTGATTATTTTGGAATTTAAAGTATAAATTACAAAACAATCGCGCATAGACATTTTTATGTAGTACTTATTATCATTTTACAGCCTCCTGTGAAATAAATGTTTCGTGACATAGCTCGTATTGCAGTATCAACGACGCTATGTTTTAAGTACTCGAAAACATTCCAACAAGACAGAAGAGTTGAGTTTGCTTACTTACTTTTTAGTGTACCTACACTGCAACAAGTTTTTTCCTAATTATTGATAGGTAATCGTTTTTAAGGTCGACTTACATAGTTTTTTACAGCTATTTCAACAAATAGTGTATTTTTTCTCAAAATCGGGATTATACCATGATTACCATGCTGCGACGCCCATGGTTTGATTTGAGAAAACGACAAATAAGTCGTACACGGACGTAAACAAACATGATTACCAAGTTTAGAGTGAGTATAATATGGATTTCCAACCTGATCACCGAGTGCAAACGGATATATCCGACAATGCCCATTTTTACCATGATTCGGGCTAAGATGTTTGTAAACAACGTCGGGTATGTTGCTTTCAAGAAAGAGACAGAAAAGCCCTCTCTATATCTTTTATCGCTCGGAGAGCCTCAATTGTTGGTAGCCCACCCCACTCATTTATTATTGTTATTATTCGAATTGCGAACTGTGGGTAGTCATTAATCCTGAGGTTCGAGCAAGAGAAATCACACATTTCCTAGAGTTATGAATAATTTCAGATAATGAAGCTTTTGAAATCGATACCTGGTTTCTTGGCAGAGATACCTTGGGACGACTACAGGCGGAGAATCAATTTGGTCGGTACGCAGAAACTTTTTGTGAACAGCGACTTGTTCACGATACCGGAAGGAACCGTCGTCGAATGTTTCGTCTACCAGGGCATGGAGTTCGCCAGATTCCTCTACCCGTTTAGTTTCTTCACGCTGATGGAACAGTTCACCAGGTCGCTCAGTACTATCAATTTCGAAATCGGCACCGAGTGGTACTGCTACGAAAACCTATCCGAACTCGTCACCATCGGGTACAATTTCATAAGCCATCTGCTGAGGTACTACAAAGACAATTACAGGGAAGATAAGGAACTGAAGAACCTCATACATCTTTTGGAAATAGTGCCGACCCAGTTTGCTGATGGACCGGGAAAGAATTTCGAATTCATCGTGCTGTATTTCGAAATAAACTTCACCTTGATAACCAGGGAACATTTGGATTACATGGAAGCTTTTCCGCCCATACAGCGCAAGAAGTGTTTGCCAGCACCTGTCGCCAAAACGAACAGGGAAGCTGTCCATGAGTTACTGAATAATCGCTGTTTGTTGTTTAAGTCTTTGAAGGAGGAGGAAGGGAGAACAACGCATACTCTACTCTTACAGTACCTGAAACTCCTAGAGTTCATGATCAAGGTGGGTATTTATACCGGGTGTCCGCGGAAAGTGGCTCGCCCCTAAAACTTGTTTGTTTTTGAAGGTAATGAAATGAAATTTGGAGGATCTGTATAAGACATAAAACTGCATCTTTTGACACCTAACTCAACTTTATGCAAATTTCGGTTTCAACGGAAGTGATTTGCAAATGAGACACCGGTATATTTTCACTTCTCTTGTCTTCTACTGAATACAACTATGTGTTACTTGTCACTTCTGTAACCGAATTTTATTTTCGTTTTGAAATTTGTTATTTATTCTAGAGTGCTATGGATATCTTCAAATCACTAATTTCAGTCCTAAAATTTTGAGAATAATACAACTTTACTGTTTTTGATGAATAAAATAGTCTTTTTTCCTAACCCGACGAGCCACCATGTTGCCATTTGAAAAATTTTTGTAATTTCAATTTTGAAATAAAATTTCTTATAGCACATACATTTTGACCGAAAAGAGTGAATTTGTTTTTTTTCCAAAATTTTAGGGCTGCAATTAGTGATTTCAACGTATCCATAGCATTCAAGAGTTAAAAAATAAAATTCTAAATAATTTTTTTTTTCACAAAATGTGACAAACGATACATGGTTTTATTCAGAATGTTGTGTGGAGACAAAAGGGGTGAAAATATACTGGGTGTCCCATTAAAAAATCGAAAGTTTATGTCACTTCCGGTGAAACCGGAATTTCCATGAACTTGAGTTACTTGTCAATAAACGCAGTTTTATGTCTAATGTAGATTTTCCAAATTTAATTCCATTGTCTTCAAAAACAAAAAAGTTATAGTGGCGAGCAACCTTCCGCGGACACCCGGTAATGTGTATTGATTTGGTGGAACAAATTCCGTCTCTTAAAATATACAATCAGAAGTTTCCCACCTATTGACACTTTCAATGCTTCTTCAAGTTTTTCACCAACTTTGTTATTTGACGTTTTAGACCCATGGTTACTTTGGGGGAAATGATCCCGTACAATTTTTTTCTGTCTGTATGTATGTCTGTTGCATACTCAAACCGTTATATTTTCCTAACTATTGGAGATATCGCTTTCAAATTTCTATCATTTTCAAATACTTGAGGACAATTTTTGGCAGTTTCAATTTTTTCGCGATCGGAAAATATCGAAAAAATTTCCGGGTTCTTCCGTTTCTTTTTTTTTTTTTGTTTTTCCTACTTCCCTCGATACAGATTCAGAAGTTGATTTGATATATTCCATATTTCTTGAAGATATACTGCAATATGTCCTACAGATGTGTTTAGTTTAGTTAACATTTTCTTTTCGGCAATTTTACGAAAAATATGTCGATTAAAAAAAAATTAAATACGCCGAACCGTTCATTTAAACTGAATTTCGAAAAATACCACAGGTAGAGCTCGAATAGACTAACAAATCCCACTGGAACAATTTTTCATTAAAATTATTGGAAAACGGGGAAAACCATCTCAAAACCTTTTTGCAATAAAAAAGGGCCACATCCAATTATAGTTTTAAACGCACTCAAGTCGTTGTATTCATATTATTGGTGTCCAATTATAGTTTCAAACGCATTAAAGTCGTTGTATTCATATTATTGGTGTCCAATTATAGTTTTTAACGCATTAAAGTCGTTATATTCATATTATTGGTGTCCAATTATAGTTTTAAACACATTAAAGTCGTGGTATTTATATTATTGATGTCCAATTATAGTTTTAAACACATTAGAGTCGTTGTATTCATATCATTGGTGTCCAATTATAGTTTTCAACGCATTAAAGTCGTTGTATTTATATTATTGGTGTCCAATTATAGTTTTCAACGCATTAAAGTCGTTATATTCATATTATTGGTGTCCAATTATAGTTTTAGACACATTAAAGTAGTGGTATTCATATTATTGATGTCCAATTATAGTTTTAAACGCATTAAAGTCGTTGTATTTATATCATTGGTGTCCAATTATAGTTTTAAGCACATTAAAGTCGTGGTATTCATATTATTGATGTCCAATTATAGTTTTAAACGCATTGAAGTCGTAGTATTGAAAAAGAACTACAATTTCTTGGCTCTTCAACTTCCGAGCTTTTCGTGAAGTGTTCGCGCGAATCGGAGCGCTACGCGCGAGAGTCCCCCAGTTGAGTCGTAGTATTCAAATCCCTACAACTTCTAGGCCATTCAACTTCCGAGCCCTCCAACTTCCGAACTCTACAACTTCCGAGCTCTCCAACTTTTGAGCTCCTCAACTTTCAAGCCCTTCAACTTTCAAGCCCTTCAACTTTCAAGCCCTTCAACTTTCAAGCCCTTCAACTTTCAAGCCCTTCAACTTCCGAACCCTTCAACTTCCGAACCATTCAACTTCCGAGCCCTCAATTGTATATTTTACGAGAGATATCGAATTATTTCCGTTCCATCGCACACACTGAATAACAGATTGAAATTATGCATCTTTTAATTTTTGTTATATCGTTGTAGAAAAATATTTACCACCGAGAAGTGCAACTGGCAGGCTTGTGGTACATACTCAACTGCACTTACCCTATCTACCAACAGTGGGACTACGAGGAACACAGTGAGGAAATTGCAGTGTCCAAAGCTTGCTGTTCGATATTCGTCAGCGTGCTCCAAAGACACCTCTCCAAAGTTACCGACGACTCTGTTCTGGTCTTCGACATGTTGCTGGACTCCATGTTGCACCAAGAAGGGATCACAGCGAGCTACGTCGCGATGTTTCTGAAAGACAAGTTCTACTTACAGGATCTGATGGAGCAGGATTCCAATTGGTTGAGCGGACCTTGTGTGGAATATATCGAGTGTACCCGGCTACAGCTCGTGATGATTTTGTTGTTGTTCAAACACAAGTCTCGTATGCCGAACGTTAGGACCACGTTGGATGAGAAGATTGGTTTTATCGCCAAGGCTGTGTCTGCTTACATCCTGAATCCATACTCTATTCCCTTGAGGAAATTGTCCTGTCGATTCCTAGAGTTTCTAGCGAGGGTAAGTGGTTCGGTTTTCATTCAATTTTACTGTTTCTATTCCCTTAAGGAAATTGTCCTGTCGATTCCTGGAGTTTCTAGCGAGGGTAAGTGGTTCGGTTTTCATTCAATTTTATTGTTGGCAACATATTAATTTTTTTTTCAGTCTTTCTGTGGTCCTATAGATGGCCCTGTTGCCTACTTTCTTAGTTGGTACTGGAGCTTAACAAAGGACCATCTGACAAAAGCGAATGGGTATCAAATGAAGGATAACGGATAGTAGCATTAGTTCTCCGCCCTGACCGGGTCTGCACTGAACCGTGAAACTAGTCTGCAGTCACACCTTTTTTGATTAACATTTGCTAGTTGTTACTGGGACCACTGGGAAGTGCGTTCTTGTAGAAAGGCTTTGCCAGGTGTTGTGCAGGGATGATTCAGCAGTCGTAGGGGGCAGTTGGGTTATTTTCTGTTCAATGCTTTCCGATGAAACTTGCGAAAGACTGGAGTAAAGTATGAGTTCTCTAAGCCAAAATCCCTTGTGTTTCCTTATGAAGGTTCATTCTGCTCTTTTTGGCTCATTCAAGGTCACACTTGAAGTAAAAAGCCCGCAAAAACGTTTGAAACACACGCAAAAACGCTTGAGGCTTGAGACGCGTTCCAAGCGTTTTAGTAAACGTTTCGAAATCCATTTCATTGAAGATGTTAAATTTTATTTACGGGTTGGGAATATTGAATAAGCTCATGTGTATCAATATACAGGGCAATATAAAGAGAATTACACGCCCCTCAAAATGATGTGCCACTTGCCCCCCCCCCCCCGCTTCCCATTCAACACGTTGAGCGCCCATGCAAGATAAGCAGGGGCATTTGTACGCCCAAAAAATGTTACTTGACTCTAACACAAACAAAATTAAAGGACCAGTTATTAATTTTCTACGGCCCTGTATACATCATCAACATTAAATAAAACAGATTGACATCTGTTACTTTTTACAATTGGAACGAAATACTGTCATAGCTAACTTAGAATGTCTTAAAGTCAAGTCTGTAGTTATACTACAACATATGAACATGAACGAATACGTTAAAATTATCCTTGTTATAATTTTTAAAACAATAATAAAAATGTATTTCGGACTCGAAAAGAGACAGCTGTGAGCCTAACCCTCGAGAATTTGAATGTACAATATACATGTGGTTCGGTTCGACCCCTATTGTTAAGAAAAGATTTATGGCCATGATATCAACTTACTTAGTAAAAACATTTTGGGGGAAATTCACTAAACGTCTTACTCCATCAATAGACAACTTGTTGATTAACATTTTGTCACTTGTGACGATTTATACTTTCAATCTTATATCTGTTCCTTAACGGTGTTGATTTTTATTATCGACTTTTGGCTTCAGGACACTTTAAACTAGACATCGCGAACTGTGGATTGAGAAATACAAACTATGAACTGCTTCCTTAGAAACTTGCTAACTGGAGACTGGGAACTGACTGAAAAATACGCTATTGGTCATTTTAAATCCTCCAGAAACGCATATATCTAATTTTAATGGGCATTAAACGGACAACGGCAACATTAATTACAGCCGTTAATAACGATTTTCGGTTCTTTTTGTGAGCATTTTTGTGTTACCGACTGAGATCACTGAAATGAAATTATAATATGGTGACTGGAATGCTCTTAGTTCCTCTGCGCACCCGTATAAAGTGATAACTATAGGAGGAGAAAGGAGGCACATGCAATCTAGCAGAGAAATACTTTATTGCTTACTTGTATGGGTGCGAGAGAGACATTCATCTGCACGTACGTGTTAATAGTTTCCCACTTTATGGTTTGTAAACACGCCAGTGCAGTGCGTCTTTGTATCAGTTTTATATGTTACAATCAACTCAATCTCGATTCCTCCGCCACTGCTAGGAGGCCTCCATAAAAAATCCAGTCGCGCAGCCTGACGAGCATTCCAGTTATCATATTATAATTTCATTTCAGTGACTGAGACATATGTCTCTAACTCCTGTATGCACCGTATGTACTTAATCTGGATTAATTAACTTTTCAGCAAATAAGTGAGTTGACATTATAGTTGATTGCATGGAAGATACAGAGACATAACAGTCGATTAGAATTCTATAGTACACGGTGAATTCGGGCGTAATACATTTTACATCGAGTAATTGCATTTTTGTCACAAAAACCGGTATTTTTCGATATCTATGAAGATATGGCAAGCTATGAATGTTTGTTGGATGAATGAGATTTTGAACACATTCTACTTTCAAAGCTGTAATTTACCCTTCAATCAAACAGAATTGCAACCAACTTGCATCAATGTAAGAGACGGTGCAAGGCGGGGGGCATGCAATTCTCTCTCTTGCACAGAACTTGCATGCCGTGAAACTTGCAAATGGAATACGGCTTTTAATGCGTGTAAATCTCGTTTTATTACTGGGTAGTGTCAGAAAAACTCGTAAATTCGTTTCGTTTATTATAGTCTGTAAATTCATATGACAGTTATTATTGTTTGCTGGCTAGCCATAGCCACACGTGTGATGACGAATTAATTGAATACTTTTATGCAATTGAAATACAAGTAGTTATGTTAGGTTTTCTCTTTTTGTGCTTTGTCCTTCGATGGGTCTTTTATCGTTTTATCTACTCTTACATTTTGACGTTATTACGTGACTATTCATATGACATCATAGGGGATAGGCTGGCAGACCACCACAATGTCAAACAAATCTTGTAGAACCTTCTCCCGGGTATCTGACAGATATAACCCAATAGTCGTCAAGGTTTTCAAGTTCAACGAAACTCCTGTTGTTTGGGATCACACATATGGCTTGTATTCTTCTATAATTTTTTAATTCATCTTTTACTGAATGTAATTACTGTTTTTGTCATTGCGTCCCTTCATCACGATCAGATTTCAGGACAAGAACATTCCATTAATGGCTCTCCTGGGACTGGACTATGATCAAGTACAGAGGCTGTATTTGGACAGGCTTCGGGACTCTACTGAAGATGACGAGTTGAAGATATATATCTTGGATCTCATCGGTACGTGCGTCCTCTATCAACATGGGATGACGGCGGCTTTCTTCAACGTCAAGAGGTCGCGGAAATGGTACAGCGATAATAAGGAAAAAACTATAGAAGGTGATACAGTGAGCGACTTCATGATTGACTATTTGCATAATATAAGGAAGGTGAGTACTACCAAGCTTTGTGTCTGGTATGAGGGTTTTCTGTATTAAGATCCACGAGGTGGCAGCACTGTAGCGTAAGGTCTAATCATCTGTCAAAATACATGAGCGTCTTGTAGTTACCGATTATTTTTTCATTTAATTATCTTTTATTTCATCAACAGAGAAATATTCTTCATAAAATGACACAGTATATAATTGTGATTCCAAAAATGTGCAAATACCATTTTATCGTATTATTGTTGATAGAAATGCATAAATTATTATGATAATAACAAAAAAGTAATATAAACTGATAAAAACGTAATTTTAATTACATGTTCCGATTTATACTTAAATAACTTTTGAAAAATTGATTTCAGAAAAAAATTATTAACTATTGTATAAAGAATTAGAAAAAAAATATTATTTATATTTAATTTTTTTTAATGGGTCGAAAGTACCCAAATTTGAGATTTTTCAAACCTTTAAAAATTCATATCTTTGAAAATATTACCTTTATCGTGAAAAGTCATTGGACCATTTTTATTTGTATTTCAATAAAGAATATAAAATAAATTGTCCGGTTGAAAACTAACAATTCCTTGCAATTGTTTAAACAATATGGCACGGGGTTGCCCCATGGCAACATGCATTTATATCATCAGCACGGCAATTTGAAGAGGATCGCGTAAAAAAATTGAGGTGGAATAGTTTTCGGTACTCATACGCCGATTCCTCCTAGACCATATCTTTTTGTCTCTCCTCACGTGCTGCCTTCTTCTGGTGATTCATGAATTTCCCTTAATCAAAATGATCTCGTCCTTTAGCAGTTTGGAGCATATATATTGCGCAAATATAGCACTTATCCTTTTTTTGTATGTGGAAATAGATATT
This sequence comes from Chrysolina oricalcia, assembly GCA_944452925.2. Taxonomy (NCBI): domain Eukaryota; kingdom Metazoa; phylum Arthropoda; class Insecta; order Coleoptera; family Chrysomelidae; genus Chrysolina; species Chrysolina oricalcia. The sequence continues at coordinate 2,625,706 of OX101809.2, read as the reverse complement.
ATAATTGTGACAAAAAATATATTTATACTGTCACAATGTCAAAATTGTTTTCCTCAGTAATTTTTTTCGAATATAATTCAAACATTTTTGTGATGTTCAATCCGCTTTCCAAATATTCTCTGTTTGTTCTAGCACGACAATAGTGCGACTCTACTTTTTGGGGTTGGATGTGAAACATATAATCTTGAGCTTATTATAGTTTCATAAACCAAATATAAAAAAAAGGTTTTATGCGCGGCATACAACTTTGTAACTAACTACAAATATGTCACAATTTTCACTCGGGTTTGAAGGCAGTCGTTTTTGGAATTTCTTCCTAACGTTTCGCCAGAGCGAGTGGCTAGCTTCTTCAGAGGCTCATACGTCATGAATAATCTCAAATGACTGGAGATTCCGTCTGCGAAGATTGTATTTATTCTGATTTAGGTAGTCTTGTGCGTTAATTGCCGTTTCTGGATTTGACCCCTTTCTACCTGTCGGTTTAATGTCGTTGATATCCTTTGTTATTTCAGAATTACTTATTACCGTAACTGGGTTAGGCATATTTTCGATAACATCAATTGACACCTTTTTGCCTGCTGTCTTAATGTCGTAGTTTTCATTTGGTATTTTGGAATTTCGAAGAATGGGATTCCATATTCGGTTGAGGTTAACAGCGTCTTCTTTTCTGTTGAAATTCTCCGTGTGTTTGAGGATCTCTATTGCCTCCCGTACAAGTCGGCTATGGTATCTCTGGTTGGGGGCAAGAAGTTTTACGCCCTCAAACAAAATCTTGTGGTTTCCTTCACTGAGCGCGTGTTCTGCCACTGTCGACTTGTCCGTTTGGCCTAATATGCAATCCCTCTGATGTTCCTTCAGCCTTGTTCCCATCGATCTTTTTGTGGTTCCGATGTACAAGGAGACTAAAATTTAACAAGGAGGGTTTAATAAGCTCTAGCCAATCAGAAACTTGTAGCATCAACTCTCGCCATAGTGACGTACTTGGATATGAGTACAGAGTCGAACTCGAACCAAGCAACAAAACTGTCAGCAGTAACTCTCATATACCAAGAGCTAGTCCGTCATTGTCTATAGAGAACGGCGGCCATGACACGTCCTACTACGTCACATTTCGTCACAAATGTTCTTTCATTTCTTTCTACTAGAGTCCCCATTGTCTTATGGGAATCAAGCACTCCTTGTTAAATTTTAGTCGGATGTATACCTTTCCTCAAGTGCACGGTATGCGATATACCCCCGCTGCAGATAGTGGGTCTCTTTTGTCTTTTGCCGACCTAAGGCTTTGTTGTATTTTCTTGGTGGGTTTGAAGACCGTTTTTATGTTGTGTTGCCCCAAGAGTTTTCCAATTCTGTCTGTGACTTTAGGAATATATGGAAGATACGCACGTGCAACTATCTGAGCCTCCTCCCTACTTTGTCTCGTGGAAGTTAAAAAAAAATAGTTAAAATTGTTATTTCCGTCAACCGATTGCACCCCTACGCGCAACTCTCGGAAGTCTTCGAGAGACTTGTGTGAGCTAGGGAAGACGCAGCCCTTACCTTTTAACGTGTGATGCCATGCACGAGACCGATGACCATGCGAGGCTTTGAACCCTCGACCCTTCGCTCCAAAGGCGAACGACCCTTCGCTCCAAAGGCGAACGTTCTATCAGTACGGCCTCCTCGGTTTCATGGCCCTGTTGATTTTGGGTGCACTATATCCGTTCGATCTCAAGGTTGCTTGGAGATGTTCTAGTTCATCCCGTAGATGTTCAGGTTCACATATTCTCCGAGCACGTTCTGCTAGTGTGGAGATAATTCCTCGCTTCTGACTAGGATGGTGGTTTAATAAAGCATGCAGATACCTATCCGTGTGCGTAGGTTTTCAAATCACCATCCTAGTCAGAAGCGAGGAATTATCTCCACACTAGCAAAACGTGCTCGGAGAATATATGAACCTTGAGATCGAACGGATATAGTGTACCCGAAATCAACAGGGCCACGAAACCGAGGACTTCCACGAGACAGGAGGCTCAGATAGTTGCACGTGCGCATCTTCTAAATGACTTTGTCAATAAGAATTATGTTCTTCAGACAATAAAGTATATTTGATTTGATTTGATCCATATATTCCTAAAGCCACAGACAGAATTGGAAAACTCTTGGGGCAACACAACATAAAAACGGTCTTCAAACCCACTAAGAAAATACAACAAAGCCTTAGGTCGGCAAAAGACAAAAGAGACCCACTATCTGCAGCTGGGGTATATCGCATACCATGCACTTGCGGAAAGGTATACATCGGAAGCACAAAAAAATCGATGGGAACAAGGCTGAAGGAACATCAGAGGAACTGCATATTAGGCCAAACGGACAAGTCGGCACTGGCAGGTTAGGTTTGAACGTGAGTGGGCCCGTATCAGGCCCTCCACTGCGGCCAATGGCCTATTGTGGCTCACCCTATGGTTATATTTCTCCCAGTATATCCAATCTCTTGACGAAATTGAGGAATGCATTGGGAGAACAATTTACTAGGTTTTCTGGCCTTACTGTCGTATCGCCAAATATTGAGAATCTGGTTCTGGCCGCTGCAGGGCATGTACACAGAATGTGTTTAGCCGTTTCATCATCCTCCATGCATAGCCGATTTTATGCATGTGATGTTTGAGTTTGCAGTGGCCAGTAAGCAAACCTACTATAACTCTGAGATGCGCTCTGCTGAGTTCTAGCAGTTTGTCAGAGTCTTGTTTTTTCCTTGTACAAGCAATAAATGCTTTGGAATCGGCTAGGCCCGGTAGACAACGCCAGTACTTGAGTCTTTTATTGTCTGCCCAAGCTGTTATGACATTCTTGGCAGTGCTATATGCTAAACCGGTTCTGGTCTAGTGCACGTTGTTTCGGCCCCCCCTTTTGCTAGGGCGTCCGCTATTTCGTTTCCTTCTAGGCCTGTGTGACTTGGTATCCATACTAGGGTAACGTTGTTGCGTTGCGCCAGTCGGTTTAAGGTGTCTCTGCAGTTTCATACTGCCCTAGATTTAAAGCAGTTGGATTCAAGTGCTGCTTGACTATCTAAAATTATTTTTATTGTTTTTCGTGTGTGGTGTCGATTTTTCAGCTCCCTGGCACACATTTCAATGGCATATACCTCTGCCTGAAATATCGTAGCTAGTTTAGCCATACTGAACGAGCGTTTCACCACTGGGTTCATCCCATATATTCCGGCTCCAACGCCTTCCAGAGTTTTGGAACCATCGGTGAACCAACGTTTCATTTGCCCTACATAGGTTGGTTTCATTTCGGACCCAGTCTTCTCTTTCGGGAAAGACAACAGTTTAGGACGTGTGAAGGTTGATAGTTTTAGGCATAATGTCTGAGGGCATTCCTAGAATGTTGTGAGCTATTATGCCCTTCAGCATGCTGCTGCCTCTCATGACACATGCCTGCAGCGCGGTGGCAGAACACGCGCTCAGTGAAGGAAACCACAAGATTTTGTTTGAGGACGTAAAACTTCTTGTCCCCAACCAGGGATACCATAGCCGACTTGTGCGGGAGGCAATAGAGATCCACAAACACACGGAGAATTTCAACAGAAAAGAAGAAGCTGTTAACCTCAACCGAATATGGAATCCCATTCTTAGAAATTCTAAAATAACAAATGAAAACTACGACATTAAGACAGCAGGCAAAAAGGTGTCAATTAATGTTATCGAAAATATGCTTAACCCAGTTACGGTAATAAGCAATTCTGAAATAACAAAGGATATTAACGACATTAAACCAACAGGTAGAAAGGGGTCAAATCGAGATACGGTAAGTAACGCACAGACGGAATCTCCTCTGAGATTACTCATGATGTATAAGCCTCTGAAGAAGCTAGCCACTCGCGCTAGCGAAACGTTAGGAAGAAATTCCAAAAAACGACGTCCTTCAAACCCGAGTGAAAATTCTGACACTGAAAACTCCGGCCGCGAAAGCCTTAACCATTTTAATTACAAATATTTTCGTGACAGAACTTACTTACACCGAACATAAAACTTTTGCATTGGTTTTTCAACTGCTGTCGTTTCTTTAGTCGGTTCTATGTCTGGCTTAGAACTTTGTGGTAATAATGACTCCAGTGGCGCTAAATTTGTAACATAGAACCTTATGACTCCAAGATAGTGGATTGTTTAGACCAGACGCCTACGTTGCGACATCTGGTGTCAGAAAAAATATCGAAAGCCATCATTGAACAATTTCCTTTCAGTCGCACGAGTACCTAAGAAGTCCTTTGCAAACGGGAATATTGCACGTGATGGCGAATCTGTGGGTGAGTCGCAAAAGACACTTGATCAACGACGTAATTGCCTTAGAGGCGTTTTGGCCGCTTCTCTCCGACCCTCTGTATCGTGACTTCGACCTTGCCCCTTGTGTTTACACTCACATCTTCAAGATTTTTGGCACCCAGCTGGTCGATGATGTGAATGAAACTCGCTTTCTTTCGTGTGTAGAGAAGTTCGTCACCAACGGTAAACAGGTGAAGCTGTGGAGGGAGTATCTTCTGAAGAAATTCAAAGAGGATAACACGAACTTCGAGGCAATCGAAGAACGGAAGTTGCTACTAAGATCTTGGATGGAGTTCATTATAATGCTGGAAAAGACACCTGAATTGAGTAAATTCCCCAAGGAATCCAAGTATGATTTCATTCTGATGGCAATGGAGGGTGTGCATTGCTTTTTGGTAAACACTTACTGTTTGGATCTTTGGATGGATTTGTGCTTGCTTCAGATATCGAATTGGGGTTTACCGTATAGGTGGGTGTTTTTTTCTCGCTTTATTGGTTTCAAATAGATTCTAAAAATGATCAATGAACTTTGTGCTCACACAACAAAACATATGGGATATATTTCGATTGCTATATTTCAAGAGTTAGTACATATATGTATAAGTTTTATCAATTAGTGAACAATAAAAGATTCAAGTATAGCAGAAAAAAACACATAAAAAAGATCAATGGGATATTGGCTCTCGGTCAAATAGGCTGATATTGTCGTGAATTGGGGTTTGTTCACGACTAACTAGGTAGATAGTGATCCGTGAAAATCGGAAAAACCAGTTTTTCAGTTTTTAATTTTTTTCTCGCACATAAATTAACTTTTTTTCACGAAATTTGATGTAAATATAACTTATTATGTTTCAAGTGAGCTGTAATTTTTTTGTAGCGGAATACACATTTTTTCCTATTTTTGTCGACAATGTCCGAAAAAACGACCTCATTTTCAACTGAAAAGTTTCACCGATTAAGTTCGTCTTTTCAAGCTCGCCAACCGCCAGTTTTTTCTTTGAAGCGTTTTCTTTTAGATTATGTAATAAAATAGTAGTACCACTGTGGAATTTCTTTCCAGAAAACTCGAAAAAATGAAAAAGCAGTTTTCAAAAATCAATTTTTTAAATTTTTGTTTTAATCTCATATTTATTTATTGAAATTAACAGTTGATACCTTTCGAGAATAAAAATTTCATGTTTTTTTTTAAATTTTTTATTTTTTTTAATAGTTACAAAAAATAAACAAGAACATAAATACGGATTTGATTATGATAGAAGGGCGAAAGGTGGTGAACTTTTGAGGGTAAAAATGGTTTCTCACGATTTGCAGCAAAAATTAACCTCCTACAAGAAAAGGGTAAAGGAAATAGTTGTTGACAATAAAAAGATCTACAACTTTTGTATACAAGATTTTTCCACATAACCTCAAATATAACGGAAAAATCGGAAAAACCGTTTTAATTTGTTTTTTCTTGCATGAAAATTGTACGTTTGTGTAAAATCTAGTGGAAATATACCTTTTCATGTTCTGAGTTAGATGTTTTTTTTTTGCAGCGAAATATTTAGTTTTCTATAACCTATTTGAAGTACTCTGAAAGCAGTTAGACTGATGCCAAAACGAATTTTAAACGCCTAAAATAAGAAATAAAGTAACAGGCAAGGACCAGGTGGAGAATGTTGTAGGGGTTCTAACTTTGAGGAAAAAAAATATTTAAACACGAAAACACACAAAATGGTGAAATTGGGATACAGTTTAGGGGTTGAAAATGTTTTTTTTGCGATTTGCGGCGAAACGTAACTTCTTAGCAGAAAGTGTTCAATGGAAAAGTGGATATTGAAAAATTCGATTTTTCAGTATTTAATTTTTGTTCTCGCCTATAAATGACTTAATTTACATGAAAATTTGTAGGAATTTGTCTTTTTAGGTAGGTTTTTCGCAATCCAGAAGATGACTTGCTTTTGATTATGTACAAAAACGTCATCTACATGTGATCATTTTGATTTTTGAAATGTCTACTTTTGAATGGTTTATAACTGGATGGTTCATTGATCGTCAGACCGCTTAAAATTGAGAAAAATTTCTCTATGAATCATCTAGAAACCATTTTTACCCCCAAAAATTCACCTCCTTTCGCCCTTCTATCATATCTTTGTACCTATCAAGGTAACATGAAATTAATATTCTCGAAAGGTTTCAACTGTTAATTTCAATAATTTTTATAAATAAATATGAGTTCACAACAAAAATTTAAAATAGTTGGGTAGGATAACAAAGAAAAAACTGTTTTGTAAGTCGAAATAAGAGAAATTCAAGATGAAAATTTATTTATAGTAACTCGTTAACATTTTTTCTAGCTCTATTCTAGGATATAAAAACGCGTTTTGTTTCTTGATAACTCTCTCTGTTTGAAATGCTATTTTTTTAAATTTTGGTCTATATCCCTATACTGAAAACAATTGACAGATCGTTTTTGATAAGAAAAAAAATGTTTACTGCCATTGTTGATTGAACAAAAGGTAGGGCAACTTTCTGAATGAATTCAGTAGTTCAATATTACATTCCATTCAAATTCAGGGTGCGTTACATTTTTTTAGGACATTAGCAAGGTGTTGTTGATCTATTAGCATAGTAGGTATTAAAAACTAAAATTATCAGCTTCTTCAAAGTGAAATAAAAAAAAAATTGTTAATATAATATTCAGAATATAACACAAAAATATTGAAAAATGAAAGTCCACTTCTGACACCAAAATTCCTTCTGCTTAAATATCCTATCAACAATGAAAAATCTTGTGGGTTTTCAGGGAGAAAGACCCAATAGTCTTTAAGAAAGCCCTGAACATGTTCAGCATTCTCAAGGATTACTACAATGAACTAGAGGATTCCACAAGATTATCCATTCTCGCCGTCGTCCAACACTTCATACGTAATCTGAACGAACACTTCGAAGTGTTCACTGACGATTTGATAGAATTACTAGAACAGTTTGGACCGATGTTGGAATACGAATACGACATACTGAAAGACAGACTCAATGAGGAGAACTACTTTGATGCAGCAGCCAGAGAGCGAGTATTACCTTGGATGATGTGCGTGCGGATCGTCAACGGCTTATTCGACTTCGAAAGCGTAGAGAACATCGCTGTGTGGTTCTCGTACAGGAATTTCAGTCAGAAACTGTTGGACTGCACTGTTGAGTTTCTTAGTCGCAGCCATACTTTACCGCTCGCTAAGATTACCTTGTACAGTCTTTGCCTTTACGCAGAATCCCCTCTGTATCTGGACTTTGTTAATGTGAATATGATGCAGTTTCAGAATATCATTGAGGCTCCTCTCAGTGCCTTACTGCATGGACACAACAACAGGGTGAGTGAGGCAATGAACAAATGGCGGAACTGATGATTATTTGTCAACAAGAAACATTCTTAGACAATAAAGTATTTTTTTTTTATTTGATTTGGATGTGTTTTTTTAGTTGAATACCACGCAGCTTGAAGAAGGATGGACAACTTGTACTTTAGTGTTCAAATTCCAACTGAGACTCTTCCAATCCATTCAATATTCAGCTTTACCCAGTTGCTATACTTTTATTACTCTGAACGAGCAGATTTTGACGCATATTTTCAGTATACCAGAAACCACAGTAGCTCTGAAGGCTTTGGATCTTAGTATCAATGCTTTGACGTTGTTTGATTCGATGCTAGTTCATTGGCAGCTGGAGTGGTACAGGAAGTCAAATGATACTTATAATTTTGTAATGGTAAGATGCATATGTAGACTTGTTTACACTGGTCAAAAATTGAACTTGATTCCAATTTACAATTATCTGGAAATTTGCCTAAAAAAAATTATTTTAAAATTCATTTTCATTTCGATTTCAGTGCGGGGTGAAAAAGATCATCAATGCTTGTTTGTACACACTTTTGAGGCCAAAAAATATTGTAGTGTACCTATCAGATGAATATAACAAACTGAATCAGGTGGAGAAGGTTCCTGTTGATCTCATGGTTGGAATAATGAACAAGTAAGTCAGTTTTCTGTATCAATTGCGTTCAAAGTTGAAATTGGATGCCGTGCATGTTATTGTGATTAGATGAAACATTTTTTTAACCTGTTTGGAGTCATTCAAAATATCAGAAGGTGGGAACGTTTCTCCTAGACTTAGAGCTAACCACAGAAATATGGTTGCAATTAGCTCTAATCAGTGTGCCATATCATTATTGTTTACTATTTCAGGAGTTGTGCGGGTTCATAAAAGGTAAAAAGTAAATATTCTATAACAAAAAATATTTATCTATCCATATATTCAGGCATAGGTATATTTAAAAACAAATCTGTATTGATAAAATTGAAGAAATGAACATGTGGACAAACATGTCAACGACAAAATGGAATAGTGAGGATTAATAAAAAATAAAAATGAGAAAATGAATTTCCCTCATCTGGAAAGCAACCGTATACACGTGTTTCAGACTGTTGGTCATCGTCTATGCTCGAGCATATGGCAACATGGCCACAAGGCGAGGCCATTACATAATTTGGCTAATAGATGGTGGTTGAATGAAATTGCAGTCGCCAGAATGCATTCTCTGAATATTTCATTTGTTTTTTGAATAATCACTGAATTATTCGAAGTTAAAAATCTCAGACAGAAAAAATTTAAAGTCGAGTATATTTTATTATACTAAATGCCATAGTTTTAATTAAACTCCTTTCAGAATTTTTGTTTACTTTGGAGAGAACAAATTTGGTTTTATTTTCACATTCAGAGGATTGATAGTTCCAATAGCTATATTTTCATGACTATTCATTGAATGAATTCAACTAGAGGTGGCGCAGTAAGATTATTCAGATAGGTAGAATGTGGTAAAATCTGGCAACTCATAATCACGGAAATCTGCTCATCTGAAAGTTAGGCAACTGGGACAACTGCACAATGACTTCGCCTAGTTGCCATATGCTCGCGCGTGTACTAAATCGCATCGGTTGCGCCATCTCTTGACGTCTTACAGGGGCGCACTCTGGTTTTTTTTTCGGAGAAGGTTAATTTCTTGATTTCGATTTTTGAAATCCGTGATACATCTCAACAACATTTTTTCAGACTAATCAAGTGGTGTTGTGAAATTTCGGGGGGTATAATTCCGAACCCCCCTCCCCATTTGGTGCGCCTTTGCTTGACGACATAAAATACATCGAATTTATAAATATAAATTCACCTTTCTTATTTACAGCGTGGATTTTCATAGTAGACACCCCTGGTTCCTTTTGAACGGTTTGACATACAAACATAGAACAAAAATCATTCACCTTTACTACTTTTTGAAATAAAAGACATTGTGTTTGCCCCATAGAGGGCGCGAGGTACACATCAATTTAAAAGAAATCAAATGGTATGGGGGTCAAGTGATACAGTTGAAAAGAGAATTTAATTTTGTTTTCAACCATCTAATTTTTTTCCATTTTTCTCTTGGCGTATTTTCACAATTTCAATCTCTTTGCATTTCGAAATTTTCAAGTTGTTGTGCCTCCAGCGCCATCTGTCGAGTAATTCCAAGTTGCTTCAATAAATTGCAATATGATTCGATAAGAGAAAAATGTAACCAAGCTTTGACAGAAGATAAAAGAACATTTCTCTAATCAGATATCACTGCCTGACAACAAAACTAAACAGTTTGGACAATTACAAATAGTGGAAGAGGTAATAATAATAAAAGCTTTTATTGGTTGAAGCAGAGAAAAACAAACATTGACAATGAAGTATACAGATCTACCAAAAGGCAGAGTTAGCTTTTGCCTGAGCCACAGGGGTCAGGCAAGTGCTTTCTACCACTCAACCTTGAAAAAAAAATAAAGAAAAAATACAACATAAAGAAAATACAATAAAATAGACCAATACAATTCAATAATTAAGCCTGGGTTAAAACAAAAAATAACGCCTGAGATAATAGTCAATCCAATGCCAATGGAGAAATTGAATTTATTCGATATTCTGGATATAGAAGAGGAAAAAGCGCAATAGATGTGGTAAACAAATTAACTAATAATGTTCTTGAAGTTTTTGAAAATAAAAAACTATGTTTAACCATCGTTACTGATCTATCAGTGCTTTGGAATTCTTCATAATGTTGACTTTGTAAAAAGTATGGAGAATTACAAAGGAAGTGGACATGACGAAATCTCGAATAATCTTGGATCTGTCAATTACGTGAACCTTTGACATATATCATACGAGGTATTTTTTTTGAAAAAATGAAAGCTGCACTTGTTACTCCGATTTTTAAAAAAGGTGATTCTGATCTCAATGAAAATTACAGGGGAAGATTTTTTTAACTCAATATTAAAAAACAGTTGGTATCTTTTTTCTCTGCTAACAAACTTTTTCACCAAATCAACACGGATTCACGCAAAACAAAAGTACTGAAACGGCACTTTACGGATTTTATGAACACGTCATAAATGCTCTCGATGGAAAACTGCATATCTGTGGGTTATTAATTGATTTCTCTAGAGCTTTTGAATGTGTAAATCATGTACTTCTACTTCAGAAGATGGAGAGATATGGTGTGAGAGGAATTGCTTTGGGGCTGATGAAGTCATATTTAAAGGGTAGAACCCAAAAGGTAGTTATTCAGAATACTGTTAGTCAATCATCAACTATTGAGCAAGGCGTACCTCAAGGTTCAATAATTGGCCCTTTACTTGCTTTACTTTTCCTTATATATGCCAATGACCTGATGCATTACTTCAGTAGTCTCACAGAAATTCATGTAGTTGCCTATGCAGATGACACCAATTTCCTCATCAAGGATCCTAATGTGTTAGATCTCACAGAAATAACACAAAGTGTTTATGCGCGGGTGGTAACTTGAGCTGATAAAAATCACTTGGCATTGAACATCACTGTAGTGTTATTTGTTTCGGGGCATAGAATTGTTTGTTCGAAAATAGTTTATTTATTTACAATAAGGGAGAGATGTAGTGTCTGGAATGAATAAAGACTGATTCATGCGAATGACTGTTCTTATTATTCAACCTTACGAGAGGGATTCATAAACTGCCGGGTCGTGAGAGAGAGTGTAGCGGACCGACTTGTAGTGAGTGATAAATAGGAGTACAAAGACGGGAACTAGATAATACTACAATCACCAAAACCAAATTAGTAAAATTTTCATTGAACAATATCTCTGAAGACTTCAGTATTTTTGAGAATGAGGAGTTCCATGTTGAAGGTTCAAAGGTCAACAACAATGATACTAGGTCTCATGCTGGACTAAAAACTCACATGGACCCCTCATATTGAAACTCTGCAATAAATTAAGGAAGAATTGTTACGCATTGAGGTTTATGTCTAGACATTGTAGAAAAGAGGTTTTGCTGAATCTATATTACGGAACAATTCACTGTCATCTTCGGTATGGAATACTGAACTGGGTTATAGGGTCAACTGCATTCTACAAAAAGCAGGCAATCAGAATCATTGCTCAAATCGGATGGAGGCAATCATGCAGAAATACATTCAAAGAACTCCGAATACTTACGCTTGCGAGTATTTATATTTATGAACTATGCATATATATTTACAAGAACATGCCAAACTCCACATCCAATCAGCATCAATACTCGACTCGCTCAAAAAACGTGTTAATACCCAACATGCACAGAACCACCCTATACCAAAAAAGTTTTCTCTTCTTTGGACCAAAGTTTTTCAATAACCTAGATGAATCGGTTAAGAACTCACCTAATTTAACAATTTTCAAATCGAACTGTTCTTATGCAGAAAAATTACTACACCCTCGACGAATTCAAGGTTTATATTGTCCCATTTCATTAGTAATTTTATTTGTGATATAAGAAACTCTGTTTTACTGTGAAGTCGTTTTAGTTATTCTTGCCTCTGCATACATCTTTTTTATTTCTACCATATTTTCGTTTCAAATGGATGTATGTGTTGTGCATGTATATACATTTATATTTAGGTATCATTATGTGACGTTTTCCTTGTTATTGTACCATTGAAGCCATCTTTTATTTTGTACTTTTCAACTTATTATTATTATTATTTGACTGTGTCATGAAAAACTCCTGAAGAAATTGGAACGGCATGGACTAAGACGTGTTTCTAGAAACATAATTGAATCTTACCTCAAAAATAGAATATAAAGGGTTTATAATAATAATATAAGTCACGAACATCCAATCAAAAGGGGGTACCGCAGTGATCCATACTGGGCCTTGTCTTGTTTTTATTTTATACAAATGATCTACTGACTATTGCAATATCTTTTCAGCGATGTCACTTGACCCCCCCATGCAATTTGAAATTAAGAAATTTTTCCTCCCGCGCCTTCTAAGAGAAGTTAGTACTACAATCCTTTTTTTATTATTTTTCAGATTGATAACGTGTGTCCGCCTGGGATTTTCGATTTTGTACAAAATAAACCCAAGCCTGATCACGCTTATGGATGTGTTCGTCCCAGACACATCATCCGTAATAATAAAAAACGATTTCAGCGTGCCAAAGTTTGAATTGCCGATAGGAAACACCCTCACCTACGGCATGCTACTGTGTCTGTCGCATTTCTTTTGTAAAACTCTCGATGCCCTGAACTCGAAAAAGAACAAGGAACCTTGCAAAGTTCCAACGGTCTATTGCTCCAAGTACTTCGGATTGGTCGAGCATCAGCACTTCAGCGATCACTTGCCCAACCAGAAGCTCAGCGCGTTCTTGCGGTACGCCATGTACGAGTACTCTGGCCTTGCTGATCCGTGGATAGAAAAGCTGGACTACAACCAAGTGATGAAGTCGCTGGAGTCTCTCATGTTGTTTTTAGCGCAGCAAATCTTTCTGGCTATCAAAATCGGTGACGGGGACAACTTGCCGTATTTCAAAAGGAACTTGAGTTCTGAGTTGCAGTTCTTCTATGAACACGTCAAGAAACACACGTCAGTGTGTCTTAGTGAGCTTAGTTCCAGGACGTCTCTGTATAAAGCAGAAACTGATATATTGAAGAGGTATTTGTTGCAGTGCAAGGAGAGTCATGAGAGTGACAAGGTTGTTGAAAATAACTTCTGTTTGATAATATCGTACTGGTTCACCAATATATGCAGATTGAGGTAATATTTTTGTATTTTTATAGACACTTTGTGCACAAAGAGCTTGTTCTGTCGTGATTCGATATTATTTTGAATGTTCCAGTGAGTGATGGATTGTAATTTTGTATTAAAATAATTGTTGATTACATTTTTGTATGGAAACCTTTTATTTACGAGTTTTTCAATCCTTCATGAGTATGTGTAAATTTTAGGTTCTAGTTGAAACTTCTACCTTTTATTAACGTTTATAATAAAACTTTAATGTTGATTTTAACAAAATTTTTGCTTTACAAAGCCGCCACATATGTTTCGCCAATACGATGGATTCTTTAAGCAGAAGTAGTCACAATTATGATATAATTCTTTTATTTAATTAATTATGGAGCGGTTTTATACTTGTCCGCCTATACCTCAAGTGATAACAAATATTGCTTGTTTGTTATAAAATAATTAATTACATTCACCTAGTATTACAGCAAAACAAATTAAGAGGGGAATTATTAGGTTCTGTTTGATCGTTGATTAAGATCTGAGAATTCTCTTTTTATTAATTTCAAAACTCTCCAGCAGATTTGATTCCACCCCTTTTCTTTCAACATAAAGTATTTCAAAATTATGTTCATAAATATGATTTTCTGCGAGTAAATGGGCAGCAAAGGTTTAATTTGTTTTGTCTATGTCCAGTTAGGCGTTTTTTGAAGGTTCTACCAGTTCGTCCGATATAAAACATTGAACAAGAACCACAAGTTGATTTATAAAGTCCAATCTTTTCCAGTTTTCCTACCCAAAGTATTATTAATTAGTCTCAAAAGCAAGCTGTGAAGAAGCAAGGTGATTTTAAGATTAATAATACTTTGGGTAGACATATAAAACATAATAAAGATAGAGTAGGAAAACTGAAAAAGCGTGGAGTTTATAAATTAACTTGTGGTTCTTGTTCGGACAAACTGGTAGAACCTTCAAAACACGCCTAACTGAACATAGAAATTGCATTGTAAACGGCAAAACAAATTCAACCTTTACTGCCCATCTACTTGCAGAAAACCGTATTTTTGAACATGACCTTACGCTACTGTACTTTTTCTTGTGAGGTTATGTGGAATCAAAGGTCTATGTAGATAGGCCGCAAAATCTACATGAGTTGGAAAGTCGAATAAGGATCGAAATTAGCAGAATTACTCCAGAAGTTATGCGCAACGTGCAAGAGGAATGTGTCCGTAGATTTGCTTATTGTCAATAGACTGGTGGATGGCATTTTGAATATCTTATTCAACTGTTGTATTTTGTAGGATATAAAGTTTTTCTTTTATTGAAATAAAATACTAATTTTAATAGTCCGGGAAATGTAAAAAAATTTAAATTCGAGATACTGACCGTAATAATGGAATAAAAGAAAATCTTAAAATTTCTCCGTATACGTCTTTACAAGCCACATCGATATTTCCAAATCGTTTTTCTCCAATTCTATCAAAAAGTGGGAAAATGTTGAAAAAATTGAAAAAAAAAAACTGTAAAATTTGTACTTTTTTCTAAAATGACCAAAAACTCGAAAACGAAACTAGATATTGAAAAATTTTATATGAACAGTCTTATAGTCCTTGAACAGGTCGACAAAAAGTTTCTCTATAACTTCAAAAACAAATGAAGTAGTAGTCGCTAAACCTGATGAAATAATCAATTTATGGTAAAAAAAAATTACGAAAATCCCCTCCCCAAAATTTTCGATTATGTTCCCTCCCTCCCTCCCTCCTCAAGCTTTTTCCGGGCGAGAAGAGCCTGGATTTTTTATTATTTACTCCCTATTTTCCGTCTTTCCCCCAAAATTTTTGATTATTTACTCCCCGCTTGTCCCTTCACCCCAAGATTTTTCAGTGCGCTTTGCAAATATTGATTTTTTTTATAAAATCCTCAAAAACTCCAAGATGCCGACAGGTTTTCAATTTTAACAAGATAGCTTTTTTGTCACCTCTCGAAAATTTACAAAATATGTTCATAAATATTTTCCATGAAACCAATAGTCCGTGAAATATTTGAAAAAAATAATAATGGACTTTTTTTCTAAAAACACCAATAACTCGAAAACGAAAAGATATATCGAAAAGTTATATAGTTCTATTGTCATCAAAAAGGTCCACAAAATGTTACAATGAAATTTTTTCATATTTTGAAAAATAAACGAAATTTTGAATTTTTTTAATGAAACCACTAAAAACTCGGCGATTGCGACAGATTTTCAATTTTCACTAGAAAACTTTTTTGGTCACTTCTCGAAAATTCAAAAAAAAATGTTGAAATTTTTCTAGAAACGCCAAGAACTCAAAAACGAAACACGATATTGAAGAAATATATATGAACAGTTTTATTGTTCTCAAAAAGGTTCACAAAAAGTTACCATGAAATGTTTTCAAATCTTGAAAAATAAACGGAATATTGATTTTTATTATAAAACGAACAAAAACTTAACGATGGCAACAGATTTTCAATTTTCACAAGATAACTTTTTTGATCAGATCTTGAAAATCTACAAAAAATGTTCATACATTCTTTCCATAATATCAATAGTTCGGGAAACATTTTTTAAAAAATCGAAAAATAAGGGACTTTCTTTTCTAAAAACACCAATGAATCGAAAACTAAATGTCGAAAAAATGTACACAGTTTTATATATATTTAAAAATATGAACAAAAAGTTCCTATGATTTTTTTTTTCATATCTTGAAAAAAAGCGCATTTTTGTGAGAAATTTGTTTTTCGTATTTTGGTGTTTTTTGGTCAAGTTAGGGTTAGATTTGGTGATGTTTTTGTGATTGGGAATAATTTTTTTTCATTCATATTTCCGAGGTAAAGCCTTAAAAATAGGTGTTTTAGGGAGTATGTAGAATCGATAGAAGAGGTCGAGAACGATATTTTGGACAAATTTAGAAAATTGCAAAAATTTTCCTATCCTGCAATTTGCGTCTACGCCCTTTAACTCCCGAGCCCTCACTTGTTAATAATCCAGCTTTTTGCAAATTACCCACACTAAAAAAGTCCGGGCCCGTCTAATGCTTTCTGTGATTCCCAAAGTTGGCTCTGTGTCTACTTATTTAGTGGGTACCGGAGTTATCGTAGGAATATTTGACAAAAGCAAATCGTGATTTGAATTGAAGAAAAATTTCTGGGACGTTTATTTGTGTATTCATATCCTGGGCGCAATGAGTAGAGCCTTCTATCGATAATATTTATTGCAAATTTATGTTATAATTACAGGCATGGGTATAATAAAATACAAGTTATTTCGTTATATCTCTCCGACCACTAACAACTATTTGGAAACTCAATGATAGAGAAGTGCACTTTGAAGCAAAGTTATCAACAATAAATTCTGTAATACTTTTCCATTCCCGCTATCCGGGGGTTCACAGCACTGAGTAGCTACTGCTTTCACCTTCGGATAGTAGCTGTTCCAGAACTCGAACGCCTTGTAGTTCAAACTGTTCGAGTTGCTCATATTGAAAGTGCCATCGATGATGAGCACTCCGGGGGTTTCCTCGCTAAATCGATCCCAGGTGACTGGATAAATACTGTTCTCTGTGGGGTTGGACGACTTGGCAAAGTTGGTCCAAAACGACATGATGATGTCCGCGATTCGCTTGTCTCGAATATCCCACTCCTGAGGCGTGGGCCAGTACGGCACGCCCCATATGTAGATCAAGTCGAAGAGGTGAGGCACGCTCACCCAATCAGGTAAGTAGCCCACAGCCGCAGGGGTACTGGGCTTGATATCAAAGCGATACATGTAAGTAGGTTGCTCCCTGCTCATGTACGAAGCCAGAAGGAACGTGGAAGCAGCGAAGTTTCTCTCAGTAACGAAGTTCGTCAGGATATTCCTAAAGGTCTCCGCGTCCTTGATGGGCCGGGAAGGCCCGTAGAAAAACATCACAGCATCGGTGATGTGGTCGTAGTTGTAGACACAGGAAGACTCGGTGTTGTTGACAGGGGGAATTTCACCGCTCATCTGATCGGCTAGTAGGCTTTGGAGGAATTCTGTCGAAGTCGTAGAGACGTTTTTCAAGCTGTCAAGTTCCAGCGCCAGCTCCATATGGGTGTAGCCCGTGAGTAACGGGACCTTCTCGTATTCCCCTCTCTCGAAGTACTTTATAGGAAGCTCTGATAGGAATGGAGTCGAACTGTTGGTTAATTCGGCGTCAAGGATTGGCCGCCAGTTGATGTAGGCTGTTTCCTGCACTAGGGACTCGGCCTCGGCGTTTCTGAGACACTCGATCAGCTTTGAGGTGGGTCTTCGGTTGCAGGCAAAGATGTTGGCCAGAGTGTCCAGAAGCTCTTTGTCCTCTGTGGCGTTTTTCACGGAAGATGGCGATAGGTAGCCCTTCCCTGTAAAATATTATTTTATTTCAGGTTAAACTGTATATTTTATAGAAAACCTGATATTACAGAATGTCCATTGGAAATAAACAGACGAACAGGAGGATATTTGTCTAAACTAGCCGGTCAAAATTATTCCGTTATATTTTTTGATTTATAATGTCTTTATAATTGACTTTAAACTATAGAAAGTAATTTGCGATGAAAAACGGCCACTCTGTATACAAAGCATAAAAAATGCCCATATTGGGAAAATTCTATCGGCAGTGAATGGAATGTTGAGAGTATAATATACTACAATATTGTAAAGAGAAACATTCTCAATTGAAAATTGAACCAATACATGACACCTCTGAAAATGGAAAAAACCTATGATAAAATTAAAGTTACTTTTTCAAAGTTTCACCGCACAAGAAATAGTCCAACAATTCCTTCATTACAGTGTGAAATTGCTTCTGAAGAGAATGTTTTCCAATTCTTCCGACCTCCCTTATGATCTTAGAAAAGTGAAATAGATTTTTGTCGACCAAAGTGTATTGGAGGCCTAGCAAAAGAGATGCAATTCACGCATCAATGGAATGAGCGATTTTCTGTGAGTGATACTCCTGAATAACATTCTCCCTTATCTCATTTATAGATAAGATCTCCAATGGAAACTGGACATTTAATAAATAATCAACTATCTGAATAAAAATGCAAATTTTCACTTTCAGATTTTTTCTCTCAAGTTATATAGGGTCTTTCTCAATATCTATCAGATGTAGTTCAATGTCCAGCGTGGCTTTAGCCGGGGAAGTAGTTGTTTTCTGTTAGATATTACAAAAAAGTAACTTCAATTTTATCGTAGGATCTTTCCATTTCCAGAGGAGTCATGTATTGATTCAATTTTCAATTGAGAATGTTTCTCTTTGCAACATGAATCCCTTCCAAGAGAGGTCATCTTGTACGATGGAAAATAGCGACTAAATTCCAACTTTCAGTCGCAGGTGATTCCACAACTGACTTTATGAACATCCTGTTCGTATTTTCAATAAAATCAATATACAATATATTATATTGACCAGTTCATTATGCAAAATTATTTGTTGCTTAACAAAAAAAATTCACTTTTCGCTTGAAAAGTGAATTTTTTGTTAAACCATTATTCAGCCAAATTTTCCACATATTACATAAAGGTTGTTTCGTTTGGAAAAAGGTTAGAGAATAAAGTTATGAAGAGAATTGATAAATTCCAAGAATTTAGCCAATTTATGAAGTTTTTGAACATTTTAGTTCCTTTTATTTGAGTTTCTAAATTATTCATAAAAATTTCAACCAATAAAGGGCTCAAGGAATTACCCATAATCAAACCTTCATTAGATGAATAGAATTTATTGTTAAACTGAAAATAATTTTGACTTAAAGAAACACGGAGTACATCCAATATCTCCTGTTTAATGACAGGGTTTACATAATTTATATCTAATAGTCTTTCTACTAATAATATTGGTTCCTCAGGAGGGATACTAGGAAACAAGTTTTGTACGTCGAAAGAAAATAATTCGCTAATTTAATATCTTTGATATCAATTAGTTCATAAGAATTTTTCACACTAAATTTTGATTTGGAATTGCAATGACTTTGAATTAAAGAGATAAGTTTTTGTAAGTTTTATATAGTCAGTTTGGTCAATTGCAATGACTGACTTTCCTTCATCGGCTCTAGAAAATATGATATTGTTTTCAACTGTTTATTTTATGGGTTTTACTGCCGATGAATGTTTGTTGTTAAGGTAGCACAGCGAATATTTAATTTAGAAAATCTTCTCCACTTGGAGAAGCTGTTGTACAGCAAAACAATAATCGTCGTGGGTTTGTTAACCTCTAGTGAAAATCAATTCAGTTATAGTTTCATAATAGTAGATATTAACATGGAATGTCATCAATTAAAAAAAAAAAGAAATAAGTGAATAAAGCATCGAAAGAAAGGAAGATTTTGTTACAGCACCCTACTACATTTTGGGTACCTATATTTTGAACCAAGTAGAAAAAAAAAGTTTGCCCCTGGTTTGAAAATGTGTTTAACTCACCGCTCATCGCAATGGCTTTGTTGAAAAGCCCCCTGGAGCCCGGGCTGACCATGTGCAACATTACGCTGGTGGCTCCAGACCCATAACCCATGATGCAAATATTATCCGGGTTCCCGCCGAACAGCTTTATGTTCCCTTTGACCCACTGCATGGCAGCTTGCTGGTCCATCAACCCGTAGTTTCCCGACGCTTCGCCATCCATGGTGGTGAAGAAGCCCATGATATTCAACCGCCAGCCCACTGTTACTATTATCACTCTTTGGCGGTATACCAGGGTATGAGGGTTCCACATGGCGGGGGTTCCGATGTTGAAGTTTCCTGGGTGGAACCATATTATCGTTGCGTAGCCTTGTTTGGGCTCATCACCTGGAATTAAAAAAAAACATTGAAAGCTACAGTCGCGCGAATGTCATATCACTTAGAAGAAGTCGGCTTTTGTAATATCTAATAAAAATCAATTGGTGAAGATGAAGCTCCGTGTATGAAAACCATCTATTTCTATTTGAGAGCTGTATGAAACATTTAAATCTTTACAAGAAACAAGGTTAACCCCTTTGAAAAATTTTCGGCCAGAAAAAAATAGATTTATTGCCTCAAATCAATTAAGGAGCACTATGAAAAAATTAATTTTTAGGGCATTCATAGCAGAAGCAGTTCAGACAATTTATTTTCTTCATATTGTTCTTACAGGAGCATCTCGACTAGCAGACTTCAGAAATGCAAGCGGATTTCATAATCAACTCCACTCAATTCAAATTAGTTTTCGAATAATCTGGGGTTTGGTAAAAAATATTGCGAATTGACTCTGCACGCCATCTCACAGATGATAGACAAAGCTCAGAGGGGCTCTGTTCCAATTACAGTATTCTATCTTGCTGTTCTATCCAGTACATCATAACTGGATCCCTCTTCCAAGAGATGGCAGGAGTGCAATTATTGAAATTGATTTTTAGATTTTACAGTTTTTCTAGTTAGGAATTGCTTCAAAGGATTCTTCTACAGTATGATCTTATCCTGAACATGTCAGAAATACTAGCCCTTTCGAGCTATCTGTCATAGTATTTGAACAATCAGAAAATAAGAAATACTCTTTCATTGAGAGGAATTTCACTATTCCGCAGTTCAGCATCATCCAAGCGAATCTGGGGGCTCTAGAAAAAGTAATTTTTACGTCTTTTAAAAGATCAATGGAACTTTTTTCAACAAGTTTCATACCTCAGATTGCCACACGGGAGGAGCTTGTAGTGCACAACTCACAAATGTAATCAGTTTCACTCAATTCAATATAATTCTTGAATAATTCCGTTTTTCGTGAAAAAGTGTCGATTTTTGAAAAACTCGTATTCTGAAAGGAATTTCACTATTCCGCAGTTCAGCATCGTTCCTAGATCATCCATAGCGAATAAGGATGCTCTAGGAAAAAGTTGATTTTTATGCCTTTCCAAATATCAAGGTTAACCACTTTGCTCTTTTTTCAACAAATTTCATACCTCAGATTTGCTTCAAATTTGCCACACGGGAGGAGCTTGTAGTGCAGAACTCGGAAATGTAATTCGTTTCACCCAATTCAATATAATTCTTGAATAATCCCGTTTTTCGTGAAAAAAAAATCGATTTTTGAAAAACTCGTACTCTGAAAAGAATTTTACTATTCCACAGTTCAGCATCGTTCCTAGATCATCCATAGCGAATTTGGATACTCTAGGAAAAAGTTGATTTTTACTCCTTTAAAAAAATCAAGGTTTTTCTTTTTTTCGGTGAAAATTCAAAAAATAGATTTGCTTGAAAATGGACCAACAGAAAAATCTCAAGCAGCAGTATCCAGAACTGCAATCGGTTTTGGTTCATCTCTTATGGTTTCCAAGTTATTGCAATTTTCGTATGAAAAGGTACAAAATTTGAAAAATCGTGATTTGAGAGGGATTTCACTATTCCGCCATTCAGCATCGTTCCTAGGTCATCCGTAGCTAATATGGAGGCTCTAGGAAGAAGCTGATTTTCAGGCCTTCAAAAAAAACAAGGCCAACCCCTTTGTTCTTTTTTCAACAAATTTCATACTTCAGATTTGCCAAACGGGAGGACCTTGTAGTCGATCCATAGCGAATATGGAGGTACAGTTGATTTTTAGACCTTTTCAAAAACTTTTTTCAACAAATTTCATTTCTCAGCTTGGTTTCAAATTTTCCTTGCGGTTGGAGCTTGTACTGCAGAAACCAGAAATGTAATCAGTTTCACTCAATTCAACGTAGTTTTTTAATAATCTGTGATTTGGTTGAAAAATATGGCAAATTGACTGTGCGCGCCATCTCACAGACGGTAGACAAAAATCAGAGTGGCACTGTTCCAATTACAGGTTTCTAACTTGCAGCGCTTTTAGTTCAACACAACTTGATCCCTTCTCTAAGAGATGGCAGTAGGGCAATTATTATTTACAAAAATGTTTTTAAGCTAGAAATTGCTGCAATGAATTCTACATGTCAGAAATACTAACCGTTTCGCTCTATCGGTCATAGTATTTGAAAAATCAAAATTTTCGTAAAAAAACCTTCTTTTCAAAAAACTAGCTTTTTGAAAGTAATTTCACAATTCCGCAGTCCAGCATCGTTCCTAAGTCAACCACATTGAATATGGATGCCCTAAAAAAGGTTGATTTTCATGCCTTTCAAAAATCTAATGTTCAAGGGGTTATTGAACTTTTTTCCACAAATTCCGTCCCCTAGATTGGCTTCAAATTTGCCACACGGGAAGAGCTTGTGGTGCAGAAGTCAGAAATGTTATCAAGTTTCACTCAATTCAACATAGTTTTGGAATAATTCCGTTTTTCGTGAAAAAAAGTCGATTTTTGAAAAACTCGTATTCTGAAAGGAATTTCACTATTACGCAGTTCAGCATCGTTCCAAGATCATCTATAGCAACTATGGATGCTCTAGGAAGAAGTTGATTTTACGCCTTTAAAAAAATCAAGGTAACCCCTTTGTTCTTTTTTCGGTGAAAATTCAAAAAATAGATTTGCTTCAAAATGGAGCAACAGGAGAATCTCAAGCAGCAGAATCCAGAACTGCAATCGGTTTTGGTTCAACTCTTATGGTTTCCGAATTATTGCAATTTTCGTATGAAAAAGACGCAACATTTGAAAAATCGTGATTTGAGAGAGATTTCACTATTCCGCTAGTCAGCATCGTTCCTAGATCATCCACAGCTGATATGGAGGCTCTAGGAAGAAGTCGATTTTAAGGCCTTCAAAAAAAACAAGGCTAACCCCTTTTTTCTTTTTTCAACAAATTTCATACTTCAGATTTGCTTCAAATTTGCCCAACGGGAGGACCTTGTAGTGCAGAAGTCAGGAATGTAATCAATTTCACTCAATTCCACATAGTTTTTGAATAACTCCGTTTTTCGTGAGAAAAAATCGACTTTTTAAAAACTCTTTCTTTAAAAGGAATTTTACTATACCGCAGTTCAGCATATGGGAGGCACAGTCGATTTTTAGGCCTTTTCATAAACGTTTTTCAACAAATTTCATATTTCAGATTGGCTTCAAATTTTCCTTGCGGTTGGAGGTTGTACTGCAAAAACCAGATATGTCAGTTTCACTCAAGTCAACGTAGTTTTTTAATAATCTGCGATTTGGTTGAAAAATATGGAAAATTGACTGTGCGCGCCATCTCACAGACGGTAGACAAAACTTAAAGTGGCACTGTTCCAATTACAGGTTTCTAACTTGCAGCGCTTTTAGTCCAACACAACTTGATCCCTTCACTAAGAGATGGTAGGAGGGCCATTATTATAATTCATTTTTACACTTACATAAATGTTTTTGAGCTAGAAATTGCTGCAAAGGATTCCTCTACATGTCAGAAATACTACCCGTTTCACTCTATTAGTCATGGTATTTGAAAAATCACAGTTTTCGTAAAAAAACCTTTTCAAAAAACTAGGAATTTCACAATTCTGCAATCCAGCATCGTTCCTAGGTGTGCCTAGGTCAAGCACATTGAATATGGATGCCCCAGAAAAAGGTTGATTTTCAGGCCTTTCAGAAAACTAAGGTTAAATTTGAACTTTTTTCAACAAATTTCATCCCCCAGATTGGCTTCAAATTTGCCACACGGGAGGAGCTTGTAGCGCAGAAGTCAGAAATGTAATCAAGTTTCACTCAATTCAACATAGTTTTGGAATAATTCCGTTTTTCGTGAAAAAAAGTCGATTTTTTTAAAACTCGTGCTTTGAAAGGAATTTCACTATTCCGCAGTTCAGCATCGTTTTTAGATCATCCATAGCGAAAATGGAAGCTCTAAGACACAGCTGATTTTTAGGCCTTTTCAAAAACTAAGGTTAACTTTTTTCAAAAAATTACATATCCCAGATTGGCTTCAAATTTTCCTTACGGTTGGGATTGTACTGCAGAAACCAGAAATGTAATCAGTTTCACTCAATTCAAAGCAGTTTTTGAATAATCTGTGATTTGGTTAAAAAAATATGGCAAATTGACAGTGCGCGCCATCTCACAGACGGCACGTTCTAATTACAGGTTTCTAACTTGCAGAGCTTTTAGTCCATCACAACTTGATCGATCCTCTAAGAGATGGCAGGAAAGCAATTATTTCAATTCATTTTCACACTTACAAAAATGTTTATTGCTGAACTTTCTGAAAAATCCCGTTTTTCGAGAAAAAATGTCGTTTAGGAATTTCACAATTCCGCAGTTCAGCATCGTTCCTAGATCATCCATGGCGAAAATGGAAAATTTCATTTCTCAGATTGGCTTCAAATTTGCCAGTGTATTTGTCTTGTGAATAGGCCAATAGGTAGGTATATTATGATTTCATTTATATTTTGATGTTTTTCAACATCTACATTATCTGGCAAGTTTGAAAAGGAATAAAATATGTTGCATCTATGTTTGTGTATATCGAACTGACTAGTCTGGCGTTTTCATAAATACAAGTACCTACCTATAAAAAACTTGAATGAAGAATAAGTTCACCATTTGTAGCCAGTTTTTCCACAGAAAGAGAAAACACGCCACTGCCCAACTGCCCGATACAGATAAAAGGAAAGATAGTAAATTAATTCAAAAATATTGGTTTCCTGCAATTTTTTGTAAAACGCCTATGAATTCCTCAGTGCGTATATTACTGCATAATGTAACGGTTCTCAGACACGCTATACCGACTGCTATAATAGTGCTGCTATTCCACGAACGTCTGGGCCTGCCTGATCACATATTCTCTTTATGATCATGCCAATGCGCAAAATACGGTAATTACCTACAACTATTAATATAAATCTCCAAGTACCGCAGGGCTTCACAAATGGTAGGTATACAGGATTAAAGAAATTACTTTCAGTTTCGTGGGAGCAAACATCAACTTTTTTTACTCATTCATTTCTAGTATTTGTCAGTAGAAATTCTACTTTTCGGAAAAAATCAATATTCAATATGCATCATTGTTTTACTATTTAAAATGGTGAAAAACAGAGTGATTCGAGAAGTTGAATCTTGTATGACTTACTCTTCGATTTACTGAAAGAAATACCTTCAAATGTACGTAGTTAAAGCATGATGGATGTTATACACATTTCACCTGGACACAATAAACTACTTGAAAGTGCTATTAGGGAATGTATTAATAGCTAGGTCGAATGGTGGACCTCTTTTTTACCAGCAAAACTACCTGATCTGAAACTACCAGTACAGATAGTAGAGGATCTAGCAACCAAAATTCAGAAGAGGAGGGATTGAGCTTATCGTGACACTCCAGGTAAATTAATTTTTACATCAACTCATCCAGATGTTTTTCTGCTTCGAGCAGTTCCTGTGTTCGTTTTTTAATGAATAATTGTGTGTGTGAGATTTGGTGAGATATGGAGCATTTGAGGTTTGGTCACACTCAAAAGTCTAACACACTTTCGAAAATAACCATAAGTATACAAATTTTTATATAAGTATAATGAAATTTTCATTTGAGAGACACTTTGCTTGAATCTTGATGAACAAATACAGGTAGAAATTCATTAACTCTTCTCTGCTCACTTCAACTTTTACGAAAAAGTCATCAACGAAATATTCCGACCAGCGAAGTATTTTTTTCTCCAAAAAAACAGTTTTTAGGCACGCGCTATCGAAATATTCGTCGAAAACCCCTCATTTCGCCGGCTGTACCTATCACAACAAAGTCGGCAAACCAATTTTCCACTTCCTGTCAAGCAAAGGCGAGCAGGTAGGTATATCACCTTCATTATCATTATATAAAGATTAAGTGGGAAAAGACCGCCACCCACACGCACACCCATGAAGAAATCATTGAGCCCGTCGCGTGTGGCAAATATCCCGCCATATTTCGAAAATGACCGTCTCCTGTCGTGGGACCGACAGAGAGGACAATCTTTCCAGCAGAGAAAACAACATCGACGCGGTTAATCAAAGGCATCCAGATTTTATTTTTGGCTGGCTTCGATTTAATCCATGACAATATCGAGTTGGCGAATTTGTCAACTTCGAGAGATTTTCTCTGGGTTGCACGAGGGACGGGATGGGTGAGTCGCAATCACACGATATCTGTATGGGAT
The DNA here is from genome assembly GCA_944452925.2 of Chrysolina oricalcia. Taxonomy (NCBI): domain Eukaryota; kingdom Metazoa; phylum Arthropoda; class Insecta; order Coleoptera; family Chrysomelidae; genus Chrysolina; species Chrysolina oricalcia. The sequence goes on along the minus strand of OX101809.2, from coordinate 2,599,319 downwards.
TGGAGTAAGAATAGCCACAGAGTATACAGAGTGATTTACGTGGGCCGTTCAATTCAATAGAAGTTTTTATACACGACTTTATAACCTTTCATTTTAGTTGAATTTCGAAAAATATAACAGGGACAGCTCGAATAGACGAACAAATCCTACTAAAACACGAAAATGATCGGAAAACCGGGAAAACTTGAAAACTCTTTCTTCAGTTGCTGTCAAACATTTGACAGCAACTTAAGAAAGCAGAAATTTGCAAAATAACTCTTGAAAATGCTAACCACTCGTGTTGGCGAAACGTCGAGACCTTCTCAGAACATACGTCGGCCTTACAACCCGAAGAACCATCATGTAAAAGGTACAATATTTTCAGAAACCTGACAAAAAAACTACTTAGTGATAAGGCATATTATAGTTTAGCAGAGTACTATGACGATTCATTTTGATGTTTTCTTTTGTAATTTTAAAATGATGAACTTTATACTTAACACATTTCTTATTTTAACCGTAACATATCTTTATCACGCCTACATTGTTATTATTTGGCTATATTTTAAATTTTAAGAGTTTGCATATTATGTTATTTATAATTTTACCTGTGTTTGTCAACAATAATTTATTCTTATGTGCAATAAACATATATATCATTCATTCTTATGTGCGTCAGGAATTACATAAAAATTGTATAACAAATCGAAAAATAACTGGTTAAAAAATATCCGAAAATATTCTCACATCTGATGGCGATCATGTGATGGAATGGAGTGATACAAAAAATGTAATGAGAGAACCAAATCAAGAAAGGAGCAAGTTGAAAGAAACTGCCTGTATTATTTTATCGAATTACTGTAGCTTCTCTTCTTAGATAATTGTTAAAAAAATTGTTGAAATTGTTATTTCATTCAACCTGTTGCACCCCTACGCGTAACCCTCAGAAGTCGTCGAGAGACATGTGCGAGCTAGGAAAGACGTGACCCTTACCTTTTAACGTGTGATGATAGAGAAAAAATGAGAAATAACAGAATGATGATTGATTGCTACTGGCCACCCTATGTATCACGCTTGCAAATATCAGCATTGATTTTTATTTTACTTTGCCTCTAATTTGTCAAACAATATTTCAATATCTCCAAACACGATAGAAATATAGTTTCAGCGAGTTTTGAAAACGAAGACATTTTTGTCCTCCTACACTTGTATAGATTTTCCTTGAATTTACCATTTTCTTAATTTTCAGACTATGAACGGTCAAAACACTCTAAAGACCATGTCGATAATCATTCAGTTAATTCTCAACTATAATAATTGATTTCTTAACGTCATTGCATTGACCTTCACAATGAGCCATTCGGTCCTATTTATCCTATTCTCGGCTCGTTTTGTTCCCAGTGGCATGTGAAGGTCGGGCATATTTTTCTTTGAACTACGTAATACTTCTGTTTTGAAGACCAATAAAATCTGACAATGCAGATGACTAAATGGAGACAGCTATCGGAAAATGAAAAGTTGGTAATTAAAAAGTCCGTACGCAAGCGGAAAAAAAAACACGAATATTTGTTTCGTATAATTTCATTATAACTTGAGAATAAGAAAAGAGCCTTCTGGAAATATTCATAGAATGCGTATAAATGCATGCTCTTTCGGAAAATGCAATGCGGAAGCGGAAGATGATGAAAAACGCGAATATTCGAGATTCCTTTCGATGATTTCATTATAAGTCGAGAATTAGGAAAAAAATCAATCAAGAAATTTTCACAGAATGTGTAAAAACGCATGGTCTTTTGGAATATGTGGAATTGATGATTGAAAAGTGGGTTTGGAAGCGGAAAATAAATGAAAACCGCAGTTATTCAAGATTCGTTTCGTCAATTTCATTATGAGTCGAGAAAAAGGAAAGATGCCATCTGGACATTTTCAGAGAATGTGTAAATTGCATGCTCTTTCGGAACATGTCAAGCTGATGATTGAAAAGTGGGTCTGAAAGCGGAAGATAATTAAAAACCGCGAAAATTCGAGATTTGTTTGGTTAATTACATTTTAAGTCGAGAATAAGGAAAGATGCCATCAGGAAATTTTCAGAGAATGTGTAAAAATGCATGCTCTTTCGGAACATGTCAAGTTGATGATTGAAAAGTGGGTCTGAAAGCGGCAGATAATTAAAAACCGCGGAAATTCGAGATTCGTTTGGTAAATTTCATTACAAGTCGAGAAGAAGAAGGAAATATGCCATCAACCTTACCTAACCTAACTTGAACTGAAAACACCAAAATTGGAAAAAAAATCCAAAAAGATTACGTTATTTTTTAAGATATTTAAAAATTTCATAAGAACTTTTTGTAGATCCTTTTAAGGACAACAAAACTGTTTCCATGCATTTTTTCAATATCTCGTTTGCTTTTCGAGTTATTGGTGTCCCTAATTTTTTGTTTTTTTCCAAATAATTCCAGGACTATTGACATTATGGACAAAATTCATTGATATTTTTTGTAGATCTTTGGAAGACGATCAAAACAAGTATCTTGTAAAAAAGAAAATTCTTCGCCATCTTTGAGTTTTTGTGGCTTTATAACGAAAATTTCCATAATTCGTTTAGTTTTGAAGACATGAAAAAAATTTCATTGAAACTTTTTGTACTTATCTTTTCAGGAGCAATGGAATTGTTTATATACATTTAGTCGATATCTCGTTTAGTTTTAGTATTTTTTGGAAAAAATGGCAATATTTTTCCCAAATCCCTTAATATTTTTCGTTTTTTCCAAATATTTCCAGGACTATTGATATTAAGAAAAACATTCATTTAAACTTTTTGTAGGTTTTCAGAAGGCGATCAAAAAAGGTTTTTCGTGAAAGTTGAAAATCTGTCGCCATCTTTTTTGAGTTTTTGGTGTCTTTTTTTAAAATTCAATATATCGTTTATTTTTCAAGATACAAAAAATTTCATGGAAACTTTTTGTAGATCTGTTCTAGGTCAATAAAACGGTTCATTTACATTTTTTCGATATTTTGTTTCGCTTTCTAGTTTTTGATAGTTGTTTAAAAAAAAATATTCTCGCGAAGGGCCTGAAAAAAATCGAAAGTGGGGGAGGGGCGGTGAATAATCATAAATCCGGACGCGAAGCGCACGTGAAAACGGGCGGAGGGTAAATAATCAAAAATACGAGAAATGTGGGGAGGGGTGAATGGTCAATAATCAAGAATCGGGCGCTAGGCGCACGGGAAAATTGGGGATGGGGTGTGGAGGGGGAAACTGTCAAAATTCTGGGAGCGAAGCTCCTGGAAAGATTTGAGGGGGTGGAGGGGAAACTGTCAAAAATACGGGCGCGAAGCACCCGGAAAAATTTGGGGAGGCGGGCTGTGGAGAAAGAATATTCCGTTTATTTTTAAAGATACAAAAAAACTTCATATACATTTTTTGTAGACTTCTTCGAAGTCACTAAAACTATTTAAATACGTTTTTTTGCTATCTCGTTTCATTCCCGAGTTTTTGATGTTTAAAAAAAAACGGGAAATTTTACGGAAAAGTCCACATCTTAATTTTTTTTTCAAGATTTGAAAAAAAATAATGTGAACTTTTTGTAAACAATAAAACTGTTCATATATATTTTATCGATATCTTGTTTCGTTTTCAAGGTTTTGCTGTTTTTAGAAAAAAAAATGTGAAAATCCGCATCTCAATTTGTTTAGAGATATGAAAAACTTTCATTGGAATTGTTTGTAGATCTGTTTGAGTACAATAAAACTGTTTTTATGCATTTTTCAATATCCAGTTTCGTTTTCGAATTTTTGGTGTTTTTAAAAGTCCTCATCTCCATTTTTTTTCTTCAAAATATGAAAAAAATTTGTTAGTACTTTTTGTGAATCTCTTTGAGGACAATAAAACTGTTCATATACATTTTTACGATATCTCGGTTCGTCTTCGAGTTTTTGGTGTTTAAAGAAAAAAAACGGTAAATATTCAAGGGCAAAAAAATTGTTGGTGTACAACTTTTCGATATCTCGTTTTGCTTTAAAGATTTTTGGCAATTTTGGAAAAAAAGTACAAATTTTACAATTTTTTTTTCAATTTTTGTAACATTTTTACACTTTTTAATCTAGTTGAAGGAAAACGGTTTGGAAATATCGATGTGATGTAAAGACGTACTCGAAGCAATTTTAAGATTTTCATGTGTTTCATTGGTCAATATCTGGATTTTCCATTTTTTTTAAATATTTCCCGGACTATTGATTTGAAAAATATGTATAGACTTTTATGTAGATTTTTGGAAAGCCATCATAAAAGGTCTCCTCATGAATTTCAAAAAAAAATCAGCCGTTTCCGACATATTTCGTATTTTCCAAAATGAAGTTTTTTTTCAGATTTTTGGAATTTTCACCATTTTCCGATAAGTTTTCCGAAAAATGGTTCCTTTAGGATTTGTTTAGTTTTTGGAGCTCTATCGATTGCAATTCAAAGGTTTCAGTTTCTTTAGTCGGTTTAGCCGAAGATCGAGTGTTCAAATAATGACATTTTTCGGAAGAAAATTCGGAAAACCCAGTATCATTCTCAGAAACTATACACTTCTGGAGGACATATTGAAGTATATCTTAAAAATACGAAATGGATCAAAGCTATTCCTGAACCTGTATAGAGGGAAGTAGAAACAAGAAAAAAACGGAAAAACCTCGTAAAATTTTTCCAAATTTTCCAATTGCGAAAAAAACTGACAAATATTGTCCTCGAGTTATTGAGATGATTCAAATTTCAAAACGATATCTCCAATGGTTTGGAAATGCGAGCGTTTTGAAATGCCACGACAGACAGAATTTTTCGATTTTTTTTTATTTTTCTAAGGGGATATATCATTTCCTCCAAAGTAACCATGGGTCTAAAACGGCAAATAAAAAAGTTGGTGTCCGTCTGGAGAACGGTAGGAATACAACTTCCTAAGAGTCGTTGTATTATGGGGACCTTTCGAAGAGAAAGTTTTCCCCATTGTCATTTTCTAACAGCTACTATTACTAACTTAAATGACTTACCATACGGAACAAAAATATTCAGGTAAAGGCAATCCTCTGCCAGAGTGAAGTTCAGCTTCGAGATCAGCTGCAAAAACGGCTTTTCCGACTCCTTGTAATCACTCACGATCTGCATACAGGACGGGGGGTAATCCTTCTCTTGTTTCACGTCGTCCCAACTTGGCAAATTTTGGGTGTCCGGAGGGGCAAATCTGAGATTTCGCACTGGCGGTTTGGCATAAGGAATTCCATAATACGCGATGATTTTTTGGACTCTCAACTGGGACATTTCCACCCCGAGGATTTTCCCTTGGTTCGGTATCGTGATCGGCGTTTTCAAATCGCGAGCGAAACAACAGCAAAACACGAAACAAAGTAAACAATTGAGAGCGTGCATTTTCGAGAAAATCACGAAGGCCTGCCTGAGAAACGAAACGTCTTGGGGTGAGTTGGGGTTGCGACTGCACATTCATGCGAACGGTGTGTTATATTTGTTGCGTGTTCGTTTTCCCCTGCTACAATCTGCGATCAATTTAGAAAATTCACTCTAAATGGGTCAGATTTTTTTTAATACGGATCATTTGGAAGCCTGTAGTGTACTGCAGATTTGTACACTGACCGGGAGAAAGAGATTGCGTGCGGGCGCAAAAACGGGGTGTACGGGGTAGCTTTCGAAAGTACCATATACAGGCTATGATGTAGAGTAACAGAGGGAACACCCCCAGCAAAACAACATTTATTCCCGTCACACGAAAAATAATTCTGGAAGACATAAAACTATCCAAATTTTTCGGCGAACACAAATTCTCCAGCGAAACACTACAAGTTGCTGATCACGTTAAATACTTAGGGCTGTTCTTAGATAGTACCCTTCCCGCACCGCGTTCTCTTCCGATATCAGCCCGTCAAACTAGAAGAGAACGGGGAAGGAACGTGAACGATTGAAATATGGACCTAGCAAAAATTCTAGAGTGGGGATCCAACAACTCGATGGAATTCATTGCGGAGAAAGCCCAAGCTTGTCTTTTCTCGTAACATACCCGAAAGTAATATGGGCAACAAAATATTTCAGTCCATATAAATCACCTGGTCCAGATGGAATATTCCTTGTCCAACTAAAGCAGGAAATTGAAGATCTGGGTTAGGTTTGAACGTGAGTGGGTTCGTATCAGGCCCTTCACTGCGGCCAATGGCCTATTGTGGCTCACCCTATGGTTATATTTCTCCCAGTACATCCAATCTCTTAACGAAATTGAGGAATGTATTGGGAGAACAATTTACAGGTTTTCTGGCCTTACTGTCGTATCGCCAAACATTGCAGGGCATGTACAATTGAAGATCTAGCACCAGAACTATATGCAGACTGTACAAGATGAGTCTAGCACTTGGCTGGATACCACAAACCTGGAAATCTGTGAACATGGTCTTCGTTCCGAAACTTTGTCGAAACTCACACGACCAGGCCAAGGATTACAGACCAATAAGCTTATCACCTTTCTTGAAAGGACTAGAAAAATTGACAAACAGACATACAGGAGGCAGCTCTAGACCGGCCTTAACATATAAACTAGCATGCCTATCTAACAGGAAAATTGTGCGAGACGGCCTTGCACCAATTAGTGTCAAGGCTGGAAGACACACTGACACAAAAATAAACAGCTGTATGTACTTTATAAGATATCGAAGGAGCCTTTGACAGTACATCCTCCGAAAGTATGGTCTCAGTGGAAGGAGATGCGTTGACGAAACCACCTGCAGGTAGATACTATCAATGCTCCAAAATCGACAGGCTCATACCAAGATGTTTGAACACTGCGCGAAGCTGGAAATTGCCAGAGGAACCCTACAGGGAGGGATAATATCCCCCCTACTGTGGGACATGGTAGTAGACGAACTTCTGGAATATTTAAACAATCAGGGATACTACTCCCAAGGTTATGCGGACGACATAGTAGTCCTCGTACAGAAAATATGCCCAAATAACATCTGAGCTAATGTAAAATGCACTGAGGACCGTAGAGGAATGGTGCAAAAGAGGACTGGGGGCAGACCCCAGCAAAACCACACTCATTCCCTTCACACGCAACAGAATTCTGGGGGACATGAAGTCACCCAAGTTCTTTGACGCAACACTACAAGTTGCTATGATCATGTCAAATATTTAGGGCTGCTCTTAGATAAGAAACTAACATGGAACATGCATCTACAACATGTAGTCAACAACAGCAAAGCATCGTTCATGATGTGCAGAAGAGCTTTTGGAAAAATATGGGGACTGAAACTGAAAGTCATGCACTGGCTTCACACCGCGATCATAAGACCCAGAATTGTGGTGGTCCAAAATTAAACAGAGACAGTCAAAAACCAAACTTGGTGAAATACAGAGGCTCGCCAGTCTGTGTGTCACTGGAGTGCTATTCATAGCTGGTATGGAATTTATCCTAAACCTTCCACCTTTAGACGTCACAGTCATGGGGGAGGCGAGGATGAGTGCATACAGACTTAAACAAATAGGTAATTGGATAATCTAACTCAATTCAATACAGACAAAGTCAAAGCAAGTTTAGTAATGCCTTCAGAGTCTCTATGAACTGTCAAAACACAACAAGGTTATACTTGTGTGGGTTCCCGGACATAGGGGAATTGAAGGCAATGAAAAACCAGACCAACTCGCAAAACAAGCATCTGAATCACCATTCACAGGCCCAGCAACAGCGTTTGGAATTAGTAATACCGATGGGTATACGTCCCTGGCAATACCTGATTCGGAAACCTAATCAATGAGTGGAAGAGATCGAACACCAAACCTATTGGGACCAAATCGAATGGCATCGACACAGCACAGCCATGGTGAGGCACCTGAGCCAAACACTAAGCGATGACACCCTCAACCTCAACAGATCTAAGATACGCACAATCACCGGTTTACTAACCGAACACTGCGGCCTTAGAAAACACCTACACACCATGGGAATAAATAGAGAAACCGTAGAGTGTACACTTTGTGGTGACGTGGAGGAAACAGCCTCTCACATCATCTTCGAATTTTGAAAGTGGGTATTGAAGAAATTACACTCCCTTTTTACACTTTCTTATCACAAATCGGAATACACTTGTAACTCGCTAGACATCACAAAACTCAAAAAGACATTGGAAAGGAAGGACAGAAGGAAACAGCCAGCTTCTTGCTTGAACATAAACTATTGTTGCCATCTACTTGCCGACTTATAAATTGAAATGTACTCAGCTACTCGATTAGCCGACAATTACATATGTCACAAACAGGTGGTATCCCGTTTCAAATTGTAATGCCAAAACCATTCTTGTAGAGCTTTTGAAAGAGTGTCTGGCAGATGTAGTTCAATATCTGTAGGGATATCGATACTTGCCAATTAAATTCTCATACTATATATATATATATATATATATATATATATAAATAAGGATGGATTTAGCGAGGGGCAATATATGAAAATATAAGTAAAAAAGTTATTGGATATAACCCTCAAAATGTTGTGCAACCGTAGACACGTGTTTCGAGCTTAAGCTCTTTTCAGTACGGTAAAATCAAGTGCGAAGATGTACAACACTTGGATGTAAAAATAGAGACAAAGGAAGTCAACAACAGGAAGCCATATATATATATATATATATATATATATATATATATATATATATATATATATATATATATATATATATATAGGATATTGTGGAAGGTTATATATTAGATCCATCAGCTCAATATTCACTTAATGTGTTATCGTCAATTATTACCTACAGTTAACTTTACATCAAAACAACCAATTATCTCTTGTATAATCCAACACTGTAGGAGAATAATTCACTCTCTCCAACCCTTAAAATATTTGTCCCCGAGTCCTAGTTTTGAAACGAAAGGTTGATGGCAACGCCCTGCGAAACTGAACTTTGGGTTTTCACGGCTTTTGCGGATGATGGGTTCTACGATGTAATGTTAAAGTTCAGAGCAGTTTATCGTAAATGTCAATAGAGTCAGTGGCGTCGCACCTAAATGGGCCTCGCGTGAGGCCCCCTTGTGGGTGACTTAAGGCCGATTGAGGCCGAACGCCATGACCTCTAAATAGTACGATTAGTACCCTAAAAGGCCCTACTAAGTATAAGTTTGACTAAAGCGTATCCGGATCACATATTGAAAAAAGCGGCAATTTCATCGATCTGTTAAATTGTTGTTAAAAATTGTTAAAATTGTTTTTACGTACTATTTTATCGTTTAAACCACACATTAAGCAGCTGTATTCCAAGAACTTTACGATTAGCCAGTAGTAACAATGATCTCGAGATGTTTAACACCTCCTTAAATCATTTTAAAACTCAATTACGGAATACTGAGCTTTAATGTTTTAACGCTGTGATGTTCTAATGTTTTAATGTATAGCATACGTTTTATTGACGCTTATTGTTTCTTTCGTCTTTAAATTTTAAATCAACCCTTTTAAACTCTAAATTAACCCCTTTAAACTTATTCCTAATTGTAATTTACATTTCTGCCTTACATTCCGTTTTATTATAATTTAAAATTGTAATTTATACTTCCATTGGGCTTGCCCGTAAATAAATAAATAAAATCGTTGACGGATAAAAGATGGGAAGGCCGAATCACTTCAGTGAGATTTATATTATTTCAGTTTGATGATATTATCGATTGCATAAATAGTCTGAAAAATCAATAGTAAAATCTGGCAAAAAGTCAGTATAAATCTAAAGTTAGTAGAATTCTTCTAGACATTCATTGTCTAGAAACAAAGAAAATAAATTCTTTGCATGTGTTTGAGTCACGACGTTTCAACAGTTAACATCTACTATCGTTATCAAGTGTGTGTGTAAAAGCGACAAGATATCTTGGATACTTATTATATAGCCTGCAACTAATGTACCTGCTATAAAGGTAATTATGATCTTCGTGGGGTCTCTCTCAGGTCATCAATGTTAATTAATGTGATACAACGGCTTTTTTTGGTGAGTGTTATTTTTTGATGATCGATTTTGACAGGTCTTGACACAGAGGTTTTGAAATTTCAATCGATCTAGCTGAGTGACAAGTGGCTTCCACACATTCCGAATCTCTATGCTCGGCTGACTGAACACGTCGTTATTCTGAATATAAGCCGACTCTATAAACTTTCTCTTATATCAATATGTTGTTCTTTGTGGATAACTTCGGCTTCCGACCATGCGATGCTGTGCTGATTAGTCCATACGTGATCTGCTATTCCCGACTTCGCTGTTTCTCCTCGCTGAGTATTTCTCTTGTGTTCACCGATTCTCACATTTAGTGGCCTCTTAGTTTCTCCAACATAATCCGTCCCACATTCACACGGAACACGGTAAATCAGTTTTTGGACTCACTATTCTCGTTGGGTGGTCTCGTTTTTGTGAGTTGGCTTCGAATGGTATTACTTGATCTGAAGCATGTTCGGATGTTGTACCTCGATCCAATTCGCCTTATCTTAACCGATAAACCTCTCAAATAGGGAAGACATAGGGTAGGCTGTGTTGGATCATCTGATTTCTCGGTGTTGCCTCTTCTGTGGTTAAGGACCGCTGCAAATGTTTGTCGGAGTACCCATTCCGTCGCAGATCTTTCTTGATGTTATTCAATTCGTTGGTTAGACTCATATCGGTGTTACAGGGGCTGTAGGCCCGGTCAACCAACGAGCGGATAATTCCTCTCTTCGTCGCTCCATGATGGTTCGACTCAAAATTCAGGTATTGTCCGGTGAGTTGGTTTTCTGTATGTACACTGTCGTTTGAAACTTGCCATTCGTTCTTTGGACTTTCACATCAAGAAAGGGTAACCCCTCGTGGGTCTCCTTCTCCATTGTGACATTTATGGACGGCCTAATGTTGGTTAGGAGCCGCAGAAAGGCCTCGAGTTCTTCGTATCCATGGTTCCATATGACAAAGGTATCATCAACATATCTCAGCCATATCCTAGGTTTCTTGTCGGCTTTGTCTATAGCAAAGGCCTCGAACCATTCCATATATATTTGCTATGACATGTGACAGTGAGGATCCCATCGGTAGTCCATCCTCCTGGGCGAAAAACGGCCTTTTTCCTGAAAGTAACAGTTCCGAAGGCAACATTCCAGTAGTTCCATAATACCAGTTACCGGTAGGCTCGTTCTGTTCTTCAATGCTTCGTCTTTTCTCATTCTAGAGAGAGCCACGATAGTATTCAAAGTTTTAGGAAACATATTGAAAAACTACTCGTGAGCAGACCCTATTATAGTTTGCAAGAATTTTACAATGACAACTTTTAATGAAAAATGTGAACTGTAGTCCTCATTGTTTACTCACTATCGTTTAGAGCGATAGCTTGACAAAATGTTCAAATAACATTTTTTATATTAATATATTATTCATTTATTTATGTGTGACTATATATGTGTGTATATATGTGTTACTGTGCGTTCGTATCTTAGTATTGTTTATCTTAAAGAGCGACAGCTGAAATATGAAAAATCGACTAAATGTTCAAATGACATTTTATCGGTACATTTATTTTATTTATGTTTTACATTTTACATGTTTGTGTGTATCTCATCTTTATATTATCTTTGTATTGTTTGTCTTTTACTTTGTCAACAAAAACTTGAGATAAAGTATATTTTGATTTGATTTGACATATTCTGCGCTTATCACGAGAGATATACAGTTTAAATTGTATTTAATTTTTCTCGACGTGCGTTTCAGAGAAACAATCATATTGTAATTAACATAAAATGTTTTCCCGGTGATATTGTTTTTAATTGCGGTAATGTGAGGTATCGCACCCATAAAAATAATTGCTACTTCAGTTGTCACTAAGGTTTAACAAATACGCAACTTTTAGATTCGTTGAATTTTCTGCTCAATGACGAACATGACATAAGTTTAATGAACTCAGAAAAAATATAAAAAATCTATCAGACAGGCACATACACAGTATTTGCGTGATATAGGGGAAGGTATCAAACACAACAGTTGCAACTTTTGGAGTTATATTGCTTCAAAAAAATCAAAACGTGACAAAATTGCCAGTTTTAAATTTGAGGGTAGGTCACTGGAACAAAACGAGATTGCAGATGGTTTTTCGGAGTTTTTTCAATCTGTATATGGTAATCCTGCATCTTATGCGATTCCTTGCAAAGGAATACTTACATATAATGAAGTGAGTCTTGATAGAATTTTGTTGAAAGAGGTGAAAGCATCTTTAAAAAAATTGAAACCCAAGAGATCCGCAGGTACCGATCAGATACCTCAGTACATAATTAAAGGATGTAGCGAGGTATTGGAATACCCCCTCCTGATTATATTTAATAAATCAATTCGAAACAAGCAATTTCCCACATTATGGAAAAAATCACTAGTAACCCCTATACACAAGTCAGGTTCCTACGAAAATGTTACAAACTACCGACCAATATCGGTACTTTCGGCACTGGCTAAAGTTTTCGAACAAATAATATATAACAAAATTTTCAATCAAATAAAAAATAAAATTACTGATTGCCAGCATGGGTTTATTCCTCGGAGATCCCTGGTAACCAATCTCACGATATTCACGGATGCAGTTAGTTTGGCTATAGATGAACATAAACAAGTTGACGTGATATATACCGATTTTGCCAAGACATTTGACAGGGTGGATCATGATATATTACTCAAAAAGTTATACCATTTGGGCTTCAATGGAGCCTCCCTGAGTTTTATAACATCATATCTGATGAATAGATCCCAGCGAGTTAGATTCATGAATACCCTGTCTCATCCTTTTTTGGCAACTTCAGGTGTACCACAAGGCAGCAATTTGGGACCCCTATTTTTTCTGTTATTCGTAAATGATATCGCCGATTGTATAAAATCTTCCGAATGTCTGCTATTCGCGGATGACATGAAAATATACAAAAAGGTAGTGGATCAAACTGATGCCCTACTACTCCAATCAGATCTTAATGAAATCTACCAGTGGAGTGATAATAATAAACTTCCTTTAAATATAAAAAAATGTTCATTTATGACATTATACTCTAAATAAAAATAAAACTAATTATACCTATTGCATTGATAACAATCCACTAGAAGTTATAAGACATACAGACTTGGGAGTTATATTTTCAAGTGACTTGAGCTTCAATGTTCACATCGAAAAAATGATAAGCAAAGCGTATAAAACCCTAGGATTTGTCATGAGAAACTCAAAAGAATTCAACTGTGATGTGATGAAATATATATATAATTGCTTTGTGAGATCCAAGTTGGAGTTCGCTTCACAAATTTGGGATCCAGGTGCCGTGTAACGCTCCTCTAACGCGTCACAAGATTTTGGCGGTCGCTATGACACACCAAGTATTCGACTCCGGCCAGACTCGAGTGGAGATGGGATTGCGTGGATAAACATTTTTTTATAGGGCGCCAGGTGACTTCTCCCTTCGAATACTCTTACCGCTCTAAACCACAAATCACCTAAATTGAATTAGTGCAGGTATGTCAGGTGATACCTCCAATAAATCAGGAAAGCAAAGAAAAGCAAAAATATAACCTCACAAAATCAACCTTATATTAACTTCAAAATTACACAAAATTATTTGTCATATAAGGTGCTGCCATGCACAATTATCATTTACCAAATCAAAATGAGTAGAAATTAAAGTTTTCAAATAAATCTAATCACCCGGAATACCAAATTAACCGTTGGCATAAAAAGATACTTTTACTCTCAGTATTTAAGCTTGGGCCCAAACCTAATAACCGGTATATTGTTAAACGAAAATGTCGGGACAACTTAATTTCCACTATACAGTATCAACAAAACTAAAATATATACGTTTAAGAAAAAGCCAAATTTCAAAATTTTCTGTTCAAAGCAAAGTCTACTTGCATGACCAGGATAACTTTTTTGGTTCACAGTCTGGGTTTCGACGATCCAGAACAACGTCGTACTCGAATCACCAACGTAGGATAAGGCGTATCCTCGCTGCCGTCGTTTAAAACCAGGCGTAGAATAAAACGTATCCTTCAGGCCGTGGAATAAAATCAGATGTAGTATAAGGCGTATCTTTCCTGACGTGGAATAAAACCCTTTAAAGAAATAAATCCCAATCAGCCTCAAAGCTACCATTTGAAAATTAATCCTGAAGTTCACGGACTTCGTGTACATCTTGGCAACATTGTATTTCGAAAAAGCGTGTCGAACAATAGATATAATATAGTTGTACCATGTGAAAAGGAATTCCGAAATTTATGAATTTTTCATACATCTTGGCAACGTTGCATTCCGAAAATCATGCTGAACGCTATAAATAATATAGATGTATCATTGAGAAGGAAATCTGAAATTCACGGATTTCTTTACATCTTGACAACATTGCATTGCAAAAAAAAATTGTATCGAACAGTACCAATAATATAGATTTACCATGTGAAAGTTATTTTGAAATTTACGGATTTCCTGTACAACTTGGCAACATTGCATTAAAAAAATCATATCGATCAATAAAAATAATATAGGTGTACCATGTGTAAAGGAATTATGAAATTTACAGATTTCTTGTACAACTTGGCAACATTGCTTTTAAAAAAATCATATTGATCAATAAAAATAATATAGGTGAACCATGTGTAAAGGAATTATGAAATTTACAGATTTCTTGTACAACTTGGCAACATTGCATTACTAAAAATCGTATCGAACAATGAAAATAATATAGATCACCCATGTGAAAGTTATTCTGTAAGTCTTGTACTTTTTGTACACTTGGCAACATTGTACAAAAAAATAAAAATGGATGCAAAAAAAATCAAAAACAATGAAATGTATGTTGAACATTTCCAAAATGATGAGTATTCCCCAACATTAATAGTTCTGAGAACAAAACGACAACACCGTACCACTATCGTGAAATGTAGCATTGAATAGTCAATCAAATTCCACCCAAAACTCGACAAGTCGTTGCCGAATGAACCACAAAATGAAATTGACCAACTTATTCAACATTGTTCAAAAAGAAAAATTGATTGAACTAGAAGTTATGTGAGCCGTACTCGCAAAATCGAACGGCTCACGTTTACACCAGAGTGTATAAAAGATACACTACTGTCTCCCAATAATCATCACGGTAATTAATAATTATAGAAGATCAAAAATTGCTTACCTTCGATCTTCGAAGGGTTTCAGAAATAAAAATGTCTACAATCAGTGAGTTCTATTCACGTGTTCTTATTTCAAGAAGGGTGACGTCCAACGCAAAAATTCTCAAAATTCCAACAGTATTGCGCTTCGTGCGTAACTTCTACAATGAACAAAAATTAGATTCGCTATTGAATCACTAGATAAGAGACTTTGATGGAATGTATCTAATGAACGAACTACTCACGGGGAAGTCGTCGATGATCCTCTAACGAGTTTGAACTGACCTGCCCTAGACCAACAGATTCAACAACATACGACTAGGTACAGTTCCATAAATTGGAATTATTTGGATTAATCCTCTTATGAGGTGTTATTTTCTCAACACGGCTCCACAAAAATTCCTTTACGACGACCTTTTTTTTTACCAAGACATGACATTGTTAACATAGATACGATTCGCAGTTATTATTTTATTTTTTCTAGTAAAATCTCGAATCTTCTAGAAGTATTGAAGGTTTGACACATATTTGTCATCCTTCTTCTCATCTGTCAGTTTCACGTAGAAAAAACTAAATGTCAAAATGACAGCTGTACATCATAACTTCCGGAAACATGACACAAAAAGGAAATGACAAATGGCGACAAACTGGATGGAAAAATAAATCAATCAGTTCAATTCACAGGGTGTTGCAGCTGATTTAGTGGTAGAAATTTATTCATCCTTGCGTTAGTTGATACTGTGATTTTGGAGACAAAAAATTGAGCGTTACAGATACAGTAGCCTCACAGGCAATCGAAACCGTACAGATTAAATTTTTGGGGTTCTTCTATCGCAAAAAACATAATGAATATCTCCAGCATCATCAATTTCAATCAGTTAGAGATGAATTCGAAATAGTCAAGTTATCTCTTAGGTGAACCTATAATAATATACTGTTTGTAGCCAAGATTATTAACGGCTTTATCTGTGCACCTAAAGTCTTACTTGAATTAAATTTTTGTATTCCATACAGGGGTAGTAGGCCAAAACAGATTATTTTCCATGTGAACTACAGAGCCAACCTGAGAAAGTGCTCACCCATTATAAGAATGTGCAACTGTGTGAACTCTGTCTGTTCGGGTTCGGACCTGAACCTATTTGAAGTGTCGCTTAACAAACTTAAAGTCAATTGCTTCAAATGTGTGACCAGATGAAAAACTAAATTAAAATTTAAGAACATCCACTCGAACTAGAATACCACAAACAACAAGCCTGCTTGAATTCATACAATGGACAGTAATACATTTTCGTTTGTATCTTATATAATTATTACATATATAAATATTATATTTAATTTAATTATGCTCGCTCATCATTCATATTTCTGTAAATTTAGTTGATACTATGATGTAATTATAAAGCTAGGCAGTATTGCCTGTATTACGTCAATAAATAAATAAATAAATAAAGGTGAAAATTCGTGACTGGCTGTATATTAGTTTGTTGTATTTGTGGGGCTGCTGTTACAAAATGGTACAGAAAATCTATATGTAGTAACAGATTTATCAATTTTCATTCTTACCATCCTCAAAAGATGAAAATTATTCTTATTAAGTCTCTAAAAAACAGAATACAAAAAATCACTCATCCAAGCTTACTCAAACAAAGTTTGGATGAGTTACGGAATATTCTTATCGAAAACTCTTATCCAAAATCTTTAGTTAATAATTTACTCTATTGTGAAAGAATCGTCACTGCAACTCTACCCACACCATCTCAAAATTCAGACCAAAAGAAAATACTCTACCAATCTACAGATCTCTGCCATATATACAAGAATTGACTCCAAAATTGATAAACGTTTTTAAAGTTGACAATATTAAAATCTCCAAAAAAAAAATATTACTACAATATCAAAATTACATAGTAAAGTGAAAACACCCATTACAAAATTGCAAAAATCAAATGTTATTTATAAAATTCCTTGCATGGACTGTCCTAAGTCATATATTGGTCAGACGTCTAGAACACTGAATGGTCGCATTATTTCACATAAAAGCGACTGTAGACGAAATGTTGATTCATGTGCTTTGGCAGGACATGTTATCTCTAGAGATCACAGGATGGATTATAATAATACCGAAATTTTGAATAGTGAAACTAATCTGTCTAAAAGATTCGATGAACAAAAGAACTGACCTGAGTAATCTCAGCAAAATTTATACGTATCTACTCAATTTTGAGAAACATAGGATAAAATCACCCTCTAATCAGAATCTTCCAACTTGATTACTGAAATAAATTAAGTCACTGTCATTCCTACATCAGTCATTTCATTTCACTTCATGTATATTCTATTTTCGTTTTTTGCCAATTTCATCATTCATTCTCACGTTAGTAAGTACTCCATTTATTCTTTCCTACATTTATTGTACAATGCGTATTTTCAGTTGTCCTGAGGAAGGTATCGAATTATACCGAAAGCTTGACAGTATCAAAGAGTTTTCTTTAAAATAGCCCAATCATTGACTGCAGCCCCACAAATACAACAAATTAAATAAATAAATAAATATTAACTGAGAAAAATGGCCAGGTCCATACATTTGACTAACTCTGTGTTTCCTATTGGACTAATGGATAATCTGAAGATGTTATTAAGAAAGAAAATTATTATTCCAGGGAAGCCTGAAAGCAATAGCATGTCGACAGCTTCATCCAAAGCTAGTCTGGACAATTTAAATGAGTTTGACGATCAGTAGAGCAGATACATGACAAGCAGTTGCTACAATCTGCACTTCATCCTGAATGCTAACCTCTCTGCTATCCGGAAACAACTTAGCAGGAACCAACTAAGGCCCAGTCACTATAATGAGCCTTTTCAGTCATCTTCAGAAAAAATATATTTCGAAATATTGCATTGTTATGTAACTTGCATCCAGTTTTAGATTTTTTATTTCATCACTTCATGGATTTGAAAATTATTGAAAATGCCAAACTAAACTACCGAATTCAAATGATCAGACGCAGAAGAAGAGGTGGGAAGCCGGGAGACGTCAGTGCGCGAGTGGTTCTGATTGGTCAATCGCGGCCACGTCACAGCTGAAGAGCGGTTGAATTTGAATTTATACATATGGAAATCACGTTTTCAATAATGATTCAGTTTTTCAAAATTTAGGGGGGACAAATGGTCTTGACTATTTTATAAACTGTCCTCCATTACGTCATGTGAAAAAAGTGCATATCTTAAGATATTGGAAATGTCCGTTGAAGGAAAAATGTGTATAACACGGGCATATCGCATATCACAAAATCGCAATGTGGAATTTTTTAAACAAGAAATAGTGAAAAAAACTTTATTTTTTGTGAATATCTCTAAAAGTATTGAAGAAATCGTTTTACAGTCGATGGAACTTTTGTAGAGAATAATAAAACCTATAAAATGTTTTTTATACGACCAGATCGGTGCATTTTTCACTGAGAAAATCCGGGAAAACCTCGAAAAAGAGAAAACTCATATCAATCAATCAATCAATCAATATATACAATACAATACAATATATACAAACAACAGAGGAAGTTGCCTGGACAATTATTTTGTAAATTTTGAATATTCCAATATCACCATTTTAGAACTAGGGTTATCTGATCATAGCGGTCAACTCTTAGATTTCTCACAGGACTATCAACAAACTGTAAACCCTAATAGCAATAAGAGTTACACGAAAAGTAATATTGAAGCATTTCAAAATCACTTGAGTAGGGAAGACTGGTCGGAAGTGCATAATGCCACATCAGCACATGACAAATACATGAATTTCCATAAAATATTTTTATACTATCATGATATATCCTTTTCGGTACACCCTAGAAAGAAACAATATAAATCATCAAGCTGGATCACAGATGAGGTAATAAGGGCAAAAAATAAACTTCTTTTTTTGCATGAATTTTCCAGGCAACATCCATCTGAGGAAAATAAAAAAATCTACCGTGATTACAAGAAAACATATAGCCAACTCTTAATTGTATCAAAAAGAGCTCACAATGGAAAATGCCTACAAGAGACGAAAGATTATAATAAAAAAGTATGGCAAATTATAAATCGAGAAACAGGTAGAGGCAGGAAGGTAGTTCATCCTAGTGAAATTTCAGTAGATGAATTGAATAATTATTTTGTCGGAAATGCAACTAGAGCTGTTCAAGAAATTGTAAGAACTGATGTCAGTGCTGAATCTTTATTGAATAATCTGAATTTGAATTTCATTAACTCCATGTCTTTCACACCAACTACTCCTGATGATATCAGAATACTCATTATGGAACTTAAAAATAAAAAAACTGAAGATATTTATGGAATATCCACATTCATATTAAAACAAAGTGTCAATTTCGTAAAAGACCCATTGTCTGATATAATAAATAGCTGTCTACTACAAGGCAATTTTCCATCTGAGCTGAAAATAGCAAAAGTACTACCCATATTTAAAAACGAAGACGCATCTATACCAAAGAATTTTAGACAGATATCGATACTACCTGCATTCTCAAAAATATTAGATAAAAAAGTATACAAAGACCTAACATCCTACCTTGCCTCTCAGAACATACTTGCAGCTGAACAATATGGCTTTAGAAAAGGAGTATCAACAGCAAATGCCATTCTATCTCTGTCCAAATTCATAGAAGACTGTTTTGAAAATAACAGACACTGTTTGGGTATTTTTACTGATCTCACTAGTGCTTTTGATTCCATTGACCATTCAATTCTGCTAAACAAAATGTATTACTATGGCATCAGGGGAACCTGTCACGAATTTTTCAACTCATATTTGAGCAACAGAACTCAGCTAGTGGAAAGTCAAACTAAAAGAAGCCAATTCTTGAAAATAGAGAGAGGAGTACCACAAGGCTCTATTTTGGGCCCTCTCTTATTTCTCATCTATATAAATGATTTATCTCATAATATGGCTGCAAACAATAGATTATCTGTACTATTCGCCGATGATGCTACATTTGCAGTCAGTATAGACAGGAAAAAAGATCCCAAGATAGAGCATGAAAATATCAGGCATCAAGCTCAACTACGCTTTTCGAGTAATGATCTCATAGTGAACGAGAGCAAAACTGTGGCTTTGAATTTCGTTTGTACGCCAATAGATCTCATCAACGACGAAATGAGTTATGGGAGTGTGAAATTCTTAGGAATTCAAATTGATAGTCATCTATTGTGGTCAAAACATGTCGACATTTTATGTACCAAACTATCTCGAGCAGTCTTTGCGATAAGGAAAGTACGGGAGTTTATTCACCAGTCAGCTGCGTTAACTACGTACTATTCAATGTTTCAATCACACCTTCAGTATGGCATTCTATCCTGGGGTAATACAGCCCAGACACACATTCATAAAATATTCTTCTTGCAAAAGGCAGCTATAAGATGTATCATAAACGCAAACAGGGAATCTAGTTGCAGACCTCTGTTTCCAGCGCTCAGAATAATGACGGTTTTTGCTCTCATTATATACCATAAACTGTTGCATATCAAAACAAATATCGAAACCTATACAACACATGAAGAAATACATAATTACCATACCAGACACAAAAATAAAATAGTTGAACCACGAAAGAGACTACAGAGGACCTCCAAAATTGATTTTGGGCTCTATAACGGCTTACCATCTCAATTCCGAATCTTACCTCTAAGGAAATTCAAATACAAATTGAGTAATATTTTATCCGAAAACTGTATATACAATTTTCATGAGTTTTCTCTTCTAATTACCAACAAAAACGAACTCTTCATTTGACAATACTGATTCACGGCTGATAGCAGGCTCATCTATTGCTACATTCGTCATATCTATAGTCTGATTTGTAATTCACATTATAAGCTGTAGGTTACCATATTCCATTTAGTCCATTAAATTACATATTCATACTACTAAAACCAAATTCATCTTCTAAATTTGATCTATATGTTATAAATCTATTTTTATCATATTGTGTGGATTCTACCTATATATTTGACCCTCTACTTCATATATTTTATTAAGATCATTTTGATTTTAGATTTCATAATTTTATTCTATACTGTTTTATTAGATCATTGTCATTTTCTTGATCTAACCATGATTATTTTTTACGTCACAATTATTTTTTAAACTATAATTTTACTCTGTATCGTCTAGGCTTAGGAATTGACATGTCTATAAAATGTAAATTTTCGAAAGACTAATAAACTATGTATGTATGTATGTATACTTTATTGTATTCATGAAGAAATCATGGTTACAAAGCAGTACAATGTAAAGGTAAACTTACAATAAAAATCAGTATAAACATATAAGGTACAACAATAAAATATTTTAACCGAGTAGAGACAATTAATCTACAAATAACACTCAGGTCAATACATCACTAAAATATTGCGTCAATAAATCATGGTCATAAGGATAAATGTACAACAAAATTTATATAAAAACATCTTAGGTTAAAAATTCAAACGAGTAGAGACAATTAATTCCAAAAGATTTAAGTGTATATAACTAAATTATTGAGTCAATAAAAAACTCATCCAAACTATAATAGGTTTTTTCCATTAATCTATATTTTAGCTCTTTTCTGAATTTAGTTGGTGGTTCAATTTCTTTCAAATCATTGGGAAGATGATTGTAGATTTTACAGCCATTGTAAATAAATGAGTCTTTAATGAGACTTGACGAGGGTAGCAGAAGTCCTACATCTCTGTTTTGTCGAGTATTGTGCGTAGATGAGTGAGAGCCGAACTTAGTTTTATGTTTTTTTATTATCGATGCTGTTTCCAGGATAAACAGGGCAATTACTGTCAATATTTTATTGGATTTGAACAACTCTTTGCAGGAGTCTCGAGGTTTTGCTTTGCACAAGTATCTTAAGGCTCGTTTCTGTAGGATGAGTACACTGTTCAATAAGTATTTGTTGCAACTCCCCAAAATGCAATGCCGTAACGGATATGAGATTCGACTAGGGAGTGATAAACCATCCTTGCAGCTGAGAAATTTAATTCTTGTGCAGTAAGCTTCACTGCATAACACCCAGAAGACAGTTTTTTTCTCATTGCGATCACATGATCAACAAATTTTAATTTATTATCTATGTGAATACCCAAATATTTTGTGTTGTTTTATTTTCAATAATTCCTGATTCTAGGTTTAAGTCATCAAGCTCACATTTAAACGTAATCAAATTTGTTTATCGATGTTGAATGATAGTTTATTGGAGTCACACCAATTAGTTACCTTCGTTAAATCTTCGTTAACAGCTTCGTTTAATTCGTCAATGTTTTTGTTGTACCATGTAACAGCAATGTCATCAGCAAATAATGTGAATCTACCTGAGATTTTGATATTAGTTATATCATTAAAATATAGTAAAAACAGAACTGGTCCAAGGACCGAGCCCTGAGGAACCCCGAATGTTATCTGCCCCAGTGAAGAATGGATATTAGTCTTGACAATTTGCTCTCTACCGTGTAAATATGATTCTATCCATTTGTAAGACATACCCCTGAAACCATAGTATTGAATCTTTTTTATTAAATAAATCTGAAGCTGGAGAAACAATATTGCGGAAACTGAAAGATAATAACATGTAGTTCAACTGTGCCCAAGATGGTTTCTGTCCGATGTGTTGTTTTGCACAATCGCCTTATTAACAATTTAAGGGCAAATCTTCTAAACAATGCTCGTATGACCGTGTGCTACACACGTCTGTTTATTGTCTGCTTCGTGAATTGCTCCCATTTCTTACTAATTTCACATAAAATATTACATTGTGGCTTGTTCTGGGGTACCTCAAGGATCAAATCTTGGGTCTTTACTATTTCTCCTGTTTGTGAATATTTGTGGTGGGCCATAGAATAGCAGAATAATCTTCGTAGTAAAAATAAATCAGTAAACAATTAAAACGTAAAACCAATATAATGAAGAATCAGTTATCTATCAGAAAAATATTTTGGTATACTTGAAAACGGAAAATCAAAATATGTAGAACTGATTTATTATCCGAATAGAAATTCATCTAATGTGTATCTATGAGAACCATTAAAGCATCATACGCAAAAGCCGTAGAAATAGATTTCATAGATCTGAATTTAGCAAGAATCGAAAGTGATTGAAATGAAAAAACTGAGTAATCGCAAATCTCAATAAACTAAGCTGTGCGTAACAGAAAACAATAAGTCTTGAAAAATACAGTAATTGAATTTCATCATAAAACATCATTCAATTGTATCTAAAAACGTAATACCAACAAATCATTCGAAAATTATTCGGTAGTATCGTAAAATCCAAGGAAACGAAATGTGTAGGACATAAAATGATCAGAATCGAAATCTAGCAGAATTTTTGGAGGGGATGAGCGAATGGAGAACCACGCTTGTAGGAAACGATTAACTCGTTATAAAACTTGCCCTATTATCTCCTAGGTTACCTGATTCAGTTGCTATCCCCTCTCCAATTTCTGATATTTTTCGGTTCTGTACATTTCGATTCTACCATTTATACGTCTTATGACTTTCAATATGACAATTTCCAATGACTGTAAAACGATTCCTTGAATAATCTTTGGGATATTTCCAAAAAACCAAAAAAAATTAATTTTTTTCACTATTGCTAGTTTGAAAATTCCACAAAGAGATTTTTCTGTGGCGAAAACTGGGGTTTTCATTAACGAACTATAAAAATTAGTATAGGCCATTTGTGTCTTTATTTTGTGGGGGAAAAAACCTCTATAGCTTGGTCTAGTACCCAACTAATATTAATATCAAAGAACAACTTTATAAAAAACATTTTAATATAAAAACTGAGCTATTAATACTGATCAAATACAAAAATATCAAACTGTTATCAAAAAATTAAACAGCATCATCCAAAAACTTATGAAATACAAATTTTTCCATTTATTATAAATCCCCACTTCATCCGTAGTTGGATCCATTATAATCCCCAAGAAAATCAAATGAACAACACTTGTAACAACAAAAACTAGTAGAAATATCCGGGAAATTGTGCTGTTTCTTTTTGATTTGTGAGCGCATACTTTGCAAGGGTACACCCGTATGCAGCAGTTGAAGGCTCTAGCAAAGTAATCTCTGACGACGAACTGGAGGTAGGAAAATATCCCGATGGTAATCAGCACCACAGATACTTTGAGCTCGAAACCGTGTAGGAAAGACGATGCGACGAAAGTTGCCAAGATTCCATAGAACTTTCCTAGAGGAAGCCAGGAACGATATATATCTGGAACAAGAATGCTAGGTTGAAAAGATGATCCTAGAAGCAAAAATGTGAGTACTAACATTTTTTCAAGAAGTCGTGCATGGGCCTGTTCCAGTTGGTCACCACTGTTGCTAGAGCGGTGGGGAATTCAATTTTCAACGGATCGGTAAGAATAAACCTCCATTTCTCTGGATCATTCCAAATTTTGGAGTTTTTGAAACCAGCTGCTAGCATGGATGCTTCTGACAAATAGCATACAAAGTAATGACTTGTTCTGAATGATAAGGCTTCTCTATAAGCCAACAACCACCTGTTTGACCCATCTTTGATGAAATAACTTGTCCAGCAGTTTGATATTGTCAGAAACACAAATGAGGTAACTAAAGCCCGTAATATTCCAAATAACCACCAAATACTCTAGAAAACAAAATCATGGATACAATCTGGGATCTAGTGGTAAACTGAAGAAGTATTAACTAGTTTCATAGTAAGGAAAGAAGTTCATTACATCAAAACACCATTCTAAAGGAAACAAAGTAAAACTTTCATTTAAATTAGAAAATGCTACCAAGCCAACTCAGATAATTATGGATGCACTAACTTTTGCAGTCAATAAAATTGGTGAACCTACTTTTTTTGTGGGCTGTTGGTATAAAACCAGGTAATCTTGAAATGAGATCCATGGTCCAAACATTATGTTTGCCCCGCAAAATACATATCCAAAGTATTGGGGGAATGTTGGAAAAATCATTACATTTTTGTCAATGTCTTCAGCTAAAGAGATTAATTTCATGCTGAAAATCATCACAATGCCTCTTATTTCCATCCATGTCTCAGCCTCCAACAAAAAATATTCGCTGAAAGTAAAAAACTAGTAATCACAGAAGTAAAGGAGGTATATGGTTATCCAGATTATAGTCAAGAAGACTGGATAATGTATTTAAATTGCAATACAAAAAGTTTTCTGATATCTCGGTCTACTTTAGCAAAGTTAATAGTTTAAAAATATTCTCTCAAACATATCTACTATAACGTTTCTCAACTTACCATAACACTAAAATAGCTACCAAGTTGTATTTCACCAAGTTAGAACTTCTTAAATAACATATTTTGCTGGTAGGGTAAAATTTACACTGTACATAAGACCCTAGGTGTAAAAGTAGATATGTCTGAGTGAAGAAGCCCAAGACGATAATCTTGCCTTTGGTAGATTCAAGAATACAGATTAAATAAATTCCGCTTACACCTGATAAGATGTGGAATATTGTTTCCGGTAGTTTTACTGAAAGGATAAAATTCACAAAAATAAATCACCAAAAATAACAGTTTCTATTGAGTGAAGAAACACGCTAGAAACTTCATACTTATTACAATAGGAATATATGTCTCTAAACAATAACTGTATAGAGAACCTCAGCACACTCCAAAGAATTTTAATACAAGGATACAAAATGCATTAATTAACTCTTACTTGCAGACACAATAATACCAAAAATTAAATTGACTAGAACTATTCGGCACAGCAAGTGAAAAATACTTGTAGTGGATGGTGCAATGCAATGATTCCAGACATCGATCAAAGTTTCTTCATACCATTCCTCACTTTCATAAAGGTATTGCAGGACTCTAAAATTTGAATTGTCGATGAAAATTTCACGCATGAGACGCGTCTACCTACTCTTCAGGTTCATCCATTGCAGAAATTTAAAATAATAGAGATATCTTTGGAAAATACCAATGTTTTGAGCATTTCAGAGTATGAACTTTGAGGTTAATATTTACTTTCAAAACAAAGGAACATCTACCGCCATGCAAAAAAAAAGAATGTCAGGGGCACAGAAAACAGTGTGTTTTCTGTGGTCAGGGGCCACTGACATGGAACACCTAAATTTTGATTAGAGCCACAAAGTAACAAACTTACCTCTCCTTGTGTCAATTTTTCAAATGAAAAATCAAGAAAAATAAAGTTTAATCATCTTGAAATGTACTCACTTTGATTGATGACCATGCAACGATTATACACTACAAAGAATGGCTCATATCCTATCTCCGTACATTGGACAAATTTCAGCTCGACTGCTTCGTCATCAGGCCTACAGAACTATTCGTCTGCCATAAGAGCCCTTGTATTTTTATACTTTTTGACAACGGTTTCTCTAATTGTTAGTAACATTTTCTTGTCGTTTTATTGAGTGTTTGTGCTTGGTGAATCATTTGACTTTCCATTCAATGGTTTTCTAGTACTATAAACATCTCAGTTTGTAGTGAAAAAGTGAAAATTGAATAGACTGTTGACTGCGTGTTGACTCTCACTTCGTGTTAGAACACTTGTCTATTTGTCGATTTATTGAAAATATTTGTGGTGAATATAGCGAAAAATGCTTAAGGGTTACCTGGGTCAGTTAGAATAAATCAGAACAACCACGGCATACTCTAACAAAAATAAAGTCAAATTTGGAATGTCACATATGCAGGTATTTCATTTTCATATAATTATTTTATTCATTCTTTCAGAATCTCCTAATTGAAATAGTTATATACAATAGCCAATAAATAAAAAAAAAAACTGGAGTGGGTTGATAAAAAAAAAAGAAAATAACTATATAAACACAAGTTTGTTCTATTTAATGAATCACTTACGTACTCAATTAAATTATCAACATTTATTTATTATCATATATAACTCTCCGAAATTGTTTATTAAATTTGAAATTTTCTACTTTCAAATAAATTCATTCCAACAATTTCTTTTAAAAATATCGATAAAAGTCATCAATTCCTATTTATTAAAACTTTTGCAACATAATTTTCCACAAATATTTTCAGTAATCGAAGTGCCTTATTACTAAATGACGTTCAAAACGCACTTGGCATCAATTCAATTTATAAGTTCTCCACAGCAAACTAGGGCACCTAGACTTTTGAAAACTCAATGGAGCAAAAGAAAGATAACACACCAACCAGAAACACCCAAAAAATCAACAGGTTTGCCTCATGAATGCCGATATAAATGGCTTTGAAAACCGAGAAAAATGCATGGACTCTCAAAGCAAATCAACCATAGTAGAGGCCCGGTGACGTCACTCATAGGTGGTTGCAAGCGGAGATGAAGGCAGATAAAATCAATGAACTGGGCCATCCTTTGTAGTAGTGTATAATCGTTGGGGTTCAACGACCTTTATTATATTAATTTCACTAGCCGCTCTCATACAAATTTTTTACTTTTCTTTTTCAGATATTCAAAATTTGACTTCCTTTTATGCTTCACACTAATAAGCAACCCCTACAAGTCTTTGGGAGGCCTGTGCAGATTAGACATGGAGACAATTGACAATTAGGCACCATTTTTGTTGATCATTTGGAAACCTTTGGTGAATGAATAAAAAATGCATTGAACCGTGTAAACACTTCTAATCAATATTAATCACAATTTACAAAGTATGACATCCACATAGAAATGTTTATTACTCAGTGAGCAGCTGTACTAGTAGCTTTGACCCTCTTTGTTTTGTCAACTGATGTCTTCTTTTTCGAACTCTTCTTGGGTGCATCTGGGGTAGATTCAGATTCTGTTAGCCAGAGTTCGATGTGACATGGTGAAGACATGTAAGGGTTTATTCTACCGTGAGCACGGTACGTCCTACGCCTCAGACACGCAGCCCTGTTGACCTGAAAAAATTAAATAATAATAATAATTAATCTTACACTGAAACTTTTTCTTGTAAAAACTTATTTGTTTATAACATGTATTTATGTTTTAAGTTATTATTTAATCACAATGGGCTGAAGGACCTAGGTCAATGGCCTATTGGATCAATGTAATGGGTTCAATAAAGGTCATTTATTATTATTATTATTATAATCTTTATCTTGATTAAGGTATAAATTGAGATGCACTATGATTGAAAGATGAGAAAACTTCTGGTAAAAAATAAAAAACAAACTTTGTGATGTTTGAATGTTTTAGACGATGTAGTAACTTGATTACTTATATTTCGGTCGTCCATCATCTAACCATTATAAGTAATAATAATATAAATAATCTAACTTTGTGATCTTAAGAACTAATTTAATGCACCTTATATCTTGAATAATGCAAATTTAGAAAAATCAATAATAATAAATGAAAACAAATAGTCTGAATAAACATTTTTTCACAATGTACTCTTTTAAATTACTAGCCCTCGTTCAAGGTCGGCAACATTGCTAAAAATGGAAGTTCTAAACAATTCTAGTTATTTTGTAATTCACACTAAAAAAATCTTGTTTGCAAACTGAATTGGTTATGAAAATAATGCTGAAGTTTTTTGAATTGGTCGGGAAAGTAGGGAGTAATTTCCCAGAAAATATGTTGAATTTGCCACCACCACAGATTTTGGGAACTGTCAAATTTGAAAAGAATGGAAAAAATGCAAAATTGTTTTTTTCTTGACAATTTTCCGAAATCTGTGGAGGTAAATTTTATATGATTTCTGGGAAATTACTACCTTTTTTCCGACCAAATCAAAAAAACTTTTGAATCATTTCAGCAACATATTTTTCTTGTTTATTTTACACTAAAAAAATTTGTTTGCACCTGAATTGATTATGGAAATGGTGTAAAAGTTTTTTGAGTTGGTCAGAAACGTAGGTAGTATAATTTCCTAGAAAATATTGAAATTGCTACCTCCACAGATTTCGGGAA
The DNA here is from genome assembly GCA_944452925.2 of Chrysolina oricalcia. NCBI lineage: Eukaryota > Metazoa > Arthropoda > Insecta > Coleoptera > Chrysomelidae > Chrysolina > Chrysolina oricalcia. The sequence goes on along the minus strand of OX101809.2, from coordinate 2,570,256 downwards.
CTTTGTCAAATGAAAACACAAACATTTTTTTTGGGAAATTACTTCCTACATTTCCGACCAGTTCATACCCTTGCGAATATTCGCAATTTTTTTGCGATTCGACTCGTACGGCGAAAAAATTGCGGTGAATGATGATTCACATGTCATTTTTCAGTACTCGTGGTTAGATATTACTACATTACCGAAAAATGACAAGATGATTCATCATTCACCGCAATTTTTTCGCCGTACTCGCAAGGGTATGAACGAGCCTTTACACAGAATATATATATATATATATATATATATATATATATATATATATATATATATATATATATATATATATATATATATGTCATGGATTTGCGTTACCAACCGTTCACATTTTCAGAGATACAGTTTCTATGAATGATACATCTGATATAATATATTTGAGTACTTTTGACCAAAACTCAATGATTTACCATATCAAATTTGCCATTCTACATATTCTACAGACAACCAAGGTCAAATGTTTTTCAAAGTTTTATTGAAGTTAACAATAAGTGTATTACCACCATTATGAAAAACAAAAATACCAGATATTTAGTGCTGAACAATAAAATAGCTAGAAATTTTTTATGATTTGAAGGATGAATTTCTTGAAAAAATAAGTTTTTTTCTGCAAAAAGGTGATGAAAACCAATAAATAAGAGTGTGTGTAATGTTTTGATAAGAAGAACAAATTTTAGGTGTTTTCACTAACAGAAATTTGATCTGTCAAATGGTGAAGTTTCTTAACAAAATAGCTCTATATCTTCCAAAATAGACAAAAATTTCATTAGGGTTATTTGAAGAGCAGCCTAAAATATGCAAGTTCCACAATTTTTTTTTTTGAAATTCAGGTGCTCAATGCAAGGGGAGTTTTATCGAAAGATTTGTTGCAACAATAGCATATCAATAGCAAATCATGCAAGAAATATACAGCTCCACTGTTTGTTTTGAAGGGGGACTTTCACAGAGGCAATAACTAGTTTCTTATTTATATATCACTTCACTTTTGTGCCTACCTGAATGTGTTCTACAACTAGCCTATCAACATCTAGTCCACTGAAGTCTGCGTTACTTTCAGCATTTCTCAACAGTTGTAAAAGGAATTCTGCTGATTTCTTGGGCCAACGTCCCTGCGTGGTTCCAAACTGTTTTGCTTGTGCACAACGGCCTACTCCGCCGTTGAAGCGTCTGAAGGGGATACATTCTTTCATCGCTGTAACATTTTTCAGATAGGCTACTGCCCTCTTCAGAGGCATTTTCCTTATAGCATTTGCCGTTTCACATGTGTTCTGCAACAAATTAATTAATGACAATAACACGTTTCATATTACTTTGAAGGTTATGATTAGATTTTATAAATTTAATAATAGAAATAATCAAAAAATTCACAAACATACCTTGAAATGAACCCTCAGGTTAGATCCACGGGCTTTGCATGATTTTCCAGCATTGTCAGGTTCTCGAGCGTACCGTCCCATTATTAAATCTGAAATTTGAAAATGTCACTAAAATTCGAATAACAAAATGTTGAAACAAATTGATCCACTATTATCTTTAAGTAAATATTTCACTGAATCGATGAATCAACTCAAAAACGAGAAATTCTTATTCACATTCTTCAGAATAAATGCGAGATGGCCCTAAATTTTTTAAGATCTTTTATCATTCCCAAATCCGACATACCTTACTAAAGTAAGTAATACAAGAAGAAGGCTAAACTTCAGAATTCACGAAACATGTAAACTTTTTTATTACATTGTTTGAAAGATGACACTCGCGACTCGCGGGTGTCGAGCGCCATCTGTGGTAACAGGGAAGAAACATTATTTCGAGTGCGTTCGAAACTCTGAACTCAACTTCTTAGGCTGAATTTCCACAGATCCGACGTCCGATGATACGATGGTACGAAAATGTTCTGATTGGTTGGAAAAATGTCCTGATTGGTTGATTTGTTGTCACACCTACCAATTCAACCAATCAGAACATTTTCGTACCATCGGATCATCGGACATCGGATCTATGGAAATCCAGCCTTAAGGCAAATACCCTTGCCAATATTCGCAATTTTTTTTGCGATTCATCAGACGAAAAAATTGCGATGAATGATGAAGCTCAACATGTTATTTTTCAGAAGTTGGGGTTGGATATTGCTGCATAAATAAAAAATTACATGATGATTCATTATTCACCGCAATTTTTTCACTGTATGAGTAGAATCGCCAAAAAAACTACGAATATTCGCAAGGGTATGAACGAGCCTTTATTCCTGATATTTCGAAAATATGTATTGTTTAATGAATACTTATGATATGTATAAACTGGTATAGATTTCATTCATGAAGAGATAGGAGAAAATGAGAGAAAATTGCTCAATCGACTTAGTTGACCCAACCACCAGAGAAACTTTCGGATTTTATTTTACTATCGCATTCATAACTACTCAAAGGAGTCTAAGGACACATTGAATATTGGATTGAATTTTTCAACAGTACTGGAATTCGAATTCACACATTATCAGATTAGTGCACAGGATGGAATGAGCTGGATCAGTTATAATAATGAAAAAATAATATTTCTTCTTCGATGGCTTTTGCTTTGAGACAAGTCTTTTCGATCCTCCATTTGGTTCTACCCATCTTGGAATGAGAGCTACATGACCATACCAAGACCATCTCACCGCTACCATCAAAACTCTTCAAATGAGTACAGTTTGACTTTTATGGCTGGTTGTTTATTCGCAGATGATCAACAGATCAACTAATCTTGGTTCAGTTGATAGATCGTAGCCAATCGAATCGCTAGTTCCTAAGGGTCAATTTTTCAATGCAAGGTAATTCCCAGATTAGCTAATCTCCGTTTTGTTGCTAAGGGCCGGTTGTTCAATCCCAGGTAATAGTCGAGGAAAGCGTGTCGTCACAAATGTCATTCTTGTCAAAGACTGATTCCAAACAAAGAATTTTAGGAGACTTTCTCTGTTGATGATTTGTTGCCTTGCTCATTATTTTGTGTTTGGTTGATTAGATTTTGTTTTCTCAGGCAGAAGAAGTTGAAAAATCTTTACGGAAACATATCGGACAAGCTGATTTGAATTCGACGGAGGTTTGTTTGGAATCAGTTTTTGACAAGAATGACATTTGTTACGTCATCACTTTCCTCGTCTTTTCCCAGATGAACTTATCTTTTGGTTTTGTTGCTAGAGAACTAGCAATTCGATTGGCTACTCTCTATTAACTAAACCAAGATTAGGTTAATCTGTCGATCATCTCTGAATGAACAACCGGCCCTAAGGAACTAGCGAATCGATTGGCGAACCAGTAAATATTTGATCTCTCGATCATCTCCGAATGAACAACCGACCCATAGCTACGAAACCAAGATTATTTGAGCTAGGAATTACCTCGGATTGAAAAATTGATCCTTAATCAAAGCTAGTATTCGAACGCTACCCAGGTAAAACAGGTTTCGTCGCATAGAAGAGAGAGAAATTTTAAACGTCAATTCAAAATAACCAATAAAATTTGTACGTCATTACTTGTGGTTTAGTCAAGTGTCATTTGTTTTGCCATTGTTATAAGTTATTTTTAATCTATAGTTTATAGTTGATGTAAATCGAGAGAAAATGATGTTACTACATGGATATTAAATATGCACCTAGCTGATTCGCAGACCATGAATAAAATAAACAAAAATTATGAAGATATTCGCTGGTATCATGGAAAACTTTCACGAGAGGAAGCAGATAAGATTCTGTTAGAAGGTATGTTACCACAATAGACATGACAGAATATTTACAATTCCTTGAATATTTTCAGACGGCCGAAAAGATGGATTATTTCTCGTTAGGGAAAGCAACTCATCTACAGGGGATTATGTTTTATCAGTCCTTCACAATGACCAAGTCAGTCACTTTCAAATCAGGAGACATGCTGAAGATGCGTTTTTTTCGATAGGTAACTTGTTTTGTTTCAAATAGGTGAAGTTAAATTCATTCCTTATTTCCTCGTAGATGAATGTTTGAAATTCCATGGCTTGGAAGTGCTGATAGAACACTACACTGTAACTCCAAATGCCTTGCCTGAAGACTTAGTCCTTACTGAGTATGTTGTGAAGTATCCACCACCACATGATTCGAGAAGACATGGTAGAACAAACTTGCTGCATCGAGCCACGCATCAAGGCAATTACACTGTTGTATCTGAACTGTTAAAAACTGACTATCCCCATGACGCCAAAAATCAGGATGGACAAACGGCTGCCCACCTAGCTAGTATGACAGGAAAAATTGATATTCTGAGGAAACTCATTGAAACCGATGCTAGTGTTAACCTGAGGGATTCTGCAGGTTTCACCCCTTTACATGTTAGTCTACAGCCACTATAAACAACCTTTTTTTAATACAAGATTGAATTTCAGTATGCATGCCAATATAATTTTCCTTCCACGGTAAGACTTTTAGTTCAGCTGGGAGGTGCCAATATCCAAGCCAGAAACACAGAGACAGGGGCAGTGCCTTTACATGAAGCAGCCAGTCGGGGGTACAAGGAAGTTGTCAGAGAACTCTTGAGTTTGAATGCACCTGCTAGGCCTAGGAACAATAGTAATCTCACACCAGCAGATATGGCTAGAAAAAATAAGCACTTCGAATGTGCTGAAATTTTAGGTAATATTTTTTTCTTGTCAACTGAATAAGTGAAAATTAGTGGTAAACATAAACTAACAATAATGTATAGACAAATATGGAGAAGTTGTGAAATTAATGTATAAAATGAATTAAATCTGTTTTGATAGAATCCAATATAAGCATTTCTTCACAAAAGAGGAAAAAGACTTTGACAACTTTTTACATGAGTTGAATAATCTAGAATCATATATATTGATACCTAAATATGTTGCAATGAACAGGTAAGTGGTGCATTATACTGATGAATACAAAATATTTTATTTATTAGCAAGAAAAATTGATTTCTGTTAAGTATTTACTACTGAGAATGTTTGTTGGTTCTTCAAGTTATTTTCTTGTACTGACTAGTAATCCATTTTGCCTGCCTTTGATCTCAAGATAAAGTATAAAAGATTTTGGTTTTAAGATGTCATATTGCAATATTAACAAACTAAAAATTGAATAAATCCACTGATTCCAAAATTGATATCAATAGATTGTTTAGTAATAATAATAATAATGTTTATTTGCATAATCATTCATGGGTACAATGTTTACATATCAGTTAATAACCGTTATGGCAAATAAACATGAACAGTTCACTGAAGTGTGTATAGCAGTTATCAGCTGCTATACCACTTGTGTGTGACTTCTCATGATATTGAACGCATGAGTTAGAATGAATGTAATATTATAAATGTTAAATAATATATAATTAAAAGTGAAGTAATTAAAAATTAAATATATGGTTACATAGAACATAGATATCGTAGAATGACAATAAAATGAATACATGTATATACATACAAAATACATTAATATAAGATTAATAACACATGGTATTAGTAGTAAATATTTACAAAATTCAAGAGATTTCGATTTTTTTTTGTGGCTTGTAAGAATATTAGAGTTAACAAAAAGAACTCAACTATGTGAAGTAGTGAACATCATTGAGTGGCAGAATCATACTTGATTTATAAAATCTCCGAAAAAATATCTATCAGATTTTTTTATCCATATTTTTACTGCTTTTTAAAAACTATTCTTAGTTTTGATATCCTTAATCTGTATTGGTACGCTGTTATAAAGACGAGGTCCAAGGTAAGATGCATTTCGTTGACCGATAGTTTTTTCAGAACGAGGTTGCAATACATTATTTTTTCTGTTTCTGGTATCATGGTCATGGTTCGTAGACTGTAAAACGATATTTCCTTTGTTAATATTTTTCAAAATACTCAAACAAAAAAGTTGTCTCACGTCGAACACTCCATATTCTGCATATAAGTCATCACTTGGGTAAGTACGGACTTTACGATATATTATTTTGAGAATATATTTTTGTATAACATTTAAATTCTCTACATAATTGTCGGTCACTCCTCCCCATCCTATTATACCATATTGCAATTGAGACTCGACTAATGCATAGTATAGAGTGCGCAAGTTTCCAATATCGAGAAAATCCCTAAAATACTTGAATTTATGTAATAATCCTCTTAACTTTCCCAGAACATTTTTGATTTGCAGGTCCCATCGCATATGACGATCAATTACTATCCCAAGATATTTCACAGATTTATCTTCAGGGATTTCGTAGCTCTTTCCTATTTTCAACGGTCCCATATTCGGTAAGCCGTTACTGTAAGAGAAGAACGGTAAATACTTTGTTTTACTGAAATTCAAAGTCAGCTTATTGTAACTGAACCATTTCTCTATTTGCAGGAAATCTGTTTCTACCAGGGTTTTCAGTTGTTGCCATGATTCAGATTTATAGAGAATGGCAGTGTCGTCGGCAAAACTCAAAATGTTCTCTTCAGTTTGTATTTCAAGTAGCCCGTTTATGTAAATTGTGAATAGCAGTGGTCCCAACACTGTTCCCTGTGGAACCCCGTAGGAAACAGTCTTGGTCCCACCTGTTATTCCATCAATACTCACTCGTTGTTCTCTCTCAGATAAATAACTTTTGAGTATATTATATACCTTCCCCCTCAGTCCATAGGATGACATTTTATTCAAAAGTTTCTGGTGGCAGACAGTATCAAATGCTTTTGATAGATCGACGAATATGCATAACGTATTTCTTTTTTTATCGAGTGCGTCATAAATGTAAGACGTTAGGGCAAGTATGGCATCTTCCGTCGATTTCCCTTCCCTGAAACCATATTGTCTGTTCGAAATGATATTATATCTATTTAAAAATTTCAGTATCCTTCTTTTAAATATTTTTTCTATTATTTTGGCCACATTTGAAATTAAAGAAAGTAATTTACCATTTCTGTTTTATCACCGCTCTTATATAATGGTTTAATGAGACCTGTTTTGAGAATTTTTGGAAAACACCCTGTATCTAGACACCGATTTATTAAAAAGGTTAATGGAGTTGTAACAACCTTCACTTTTGTAAATCAAACACTCGTTTTCACTAATACTTTTATTACTCGTTCTTCACGGTACGGGTGTCTTACATCAACTGAACTCTCCCGTCCAACACACATTCCTTAGTCATCGTTGATAACAGATATTTCTTATATTAGTCGTACATTACATCCTCTCCCTTTTTCCTGAATCACAAATTATAACGTTACATACATATTTGCTTCCCTACGGCACAGTCCTGTCACGGTTCCCAACATTGAACAACTTACACGCTTACAAAATAACATTAGGTTAAATATAACATTTTTTCCATAACAGTTTAACATACATTGTAAATATAATATGATACATGAAATCAATATGCTCATAAGCACTTATTTACATTCTAATACATATTTTTTATATGCATATATAGTTATTTTACACTTATTCACTAATTGGATTAGCAACTGTCCATTCGCCACTAATTTTCTTTAAATGGACTACATTTTTCCTATAGTTCTGACCCGTCTCATCATTCTCAACTTGAACGTCCCCCCCGTTTTTTCTAGTCACTGTGTGTGGTGTGGGATCAAAAGTGGGAGTTAGCTTATTTTCTTTGATAATATTTTTTACAAACACCTTGTCTCCACATTCCAGTTCAGAGTTTTGTGCTTTTCTCTTCCGATCTGCGTATTGTTTACCTTTCTGTTTTTCCCATCGGTCGCGGTCTTGAATTTCTTCTTCAATTATTTCATACGAATTGTGACTAGGCAAACTAGGTAATTTATCACGAAATTTACGTCGAAAGAATAGTTCAGACGGAGTCTTTCCTGTCGTTGTTGGTTGTGAAAAACTTCTTCCAAAATAAATATAGTCTTAGCAGACGTTATTTCTCTCATTATTTTAATTTCTTTATATCTACTATAATAATCAACGATTACTAGAAGATAATCGTTACTAGGAAGAGGTCCCATGAAGTCGATGGCTATGTCAACCCATGGATTTGTTGGCAACTGACGTCGTTTCATTGGATGTGGTGGGTTGGGCGCTGAAATTAATGTACATCCTTTGCAATTTGACACAAAGTTTTCGGCTTCACTGTCTACTTTTGGCCACCACACTTTTGTGCGAAGACGTTTTTTCATTGCCACGATTCCTGGATGACCTTCATGAGCAAGTTCTAATACTCTGTTTCTAAGCTTTTCTGGAATGACTATTTTGTCTCCTCGTAGTAAGATGTCAGAATACAAACATAATTCGTTTCCAAAAATTTCATATCGTTCTGTTCCTTTACCCCACTTTCCCCCATTGAGAGCATTTTTGATATCTAGACGGGAAAATAAGGTAGCTTTTCGCAATTGCGGCAATAACACGTCCATTGTTGGCAAAGGATGATTTTCCCGGGCTATTGCTTGGTTTGCACGTCTCATGTCAATGCAAATCCTGACATCGCCATTCTCTTTCAATATGGGTACAATGGGTGAAACCCATTTAGACGGTTCATTTACCGGTTCGATAATATCACCATCTAAAAGTTCCTGTAAGGTTTTTTCTACCTTTTCTTCTAAAGGTATGGGAATTCTTCTATAAGGTTGAATAACCGGTTGAACTTCCCTGTTTATAGGGATATCAACCACAAAGTCTTTAAATTTGGGAAATTGGGTCGTAATGTGATTTATATCGACTTGAATTCTTAAAATTCCAAGTGACATAGCTGTTTCTTTGCCCAACAGACATTTCAGACCATCTTTAATAACATAAAAACATTTTCTTTTTTTTTTTTTTTACTGCCCGCCTCAATTTCTGCATCAAAACAACCAACAATCGTCAGAGGTACACTGCTAGCATAAGGTAAGAATTTTTTATTGGGGTCCTTTTTTTGATTCGAGATTTTAATATGTTTTTGTTTCAAAATTCTCCAAGTTTTGTCGTCTATAATGTTACTTTTACTACCAGAGTCAACAATCATCGGAGTTATGACTCCTCCGATTGTGCAAAGGACAGTAGCATCATCGTCTAAGTGAAAAATATAGTCTACCTCTTCCGATTGTTCTGATATTGAACTGAATTTTTTACGTTTATTTTTTTTCACATTTGAATCGTAGGGTAATTTTCTTTGTCTTTTTGATTTGCAATATTTTCTGAAATGGCCTAAGAAGTTACATTTGTTACAAACTTGATCGCGGGCCGGACACTTTGGATCCTGTGAATCGTGTTTATGGTTGCCGCATCTTGTACAGGCATATTTAGTATGATTTTTTTTGTTAAGGGATTTTGAATATATCTTGTTAATTTCGCTCGTAGTAGCGGTGTTTTTGTTGCCCTCTTCAAATCTGTCCATTTGACGGTTCACAGACTCCAAAGCATTAGCTTCTAAAATTATGTTATTTAGAGTTACACCATCACCCAGAGAGAGTATTTTTCGTCTGAGGTCTTTCGATTTACCTTTTTCAGTGATTTGGTCTATCAGGTGCTCCTCCAGATTAGTGAAACTGCATTTACTCGCTTGATGTCTCAAGCGGACTAGAAATTTATCAAATTTTTCATCCTCTGCTTGTTTCATTAATCTGAAGGTATATCGTTCGAATATTTTACTTTGTTTTGGAAGAAAGTACTCATCCAATTTCTTCAGAGTTATCGCAAAGACATCTCCTTCTTGCCGATCTTTCACATCTCCAGCCGGTTCAGGTAAACTGTAGAAAATTTCTTGTAAGGCTATGCCTCCAGAATGCAGAAGAACTGCTTGTTTCTTGGTTCCTTCGGTGATGTCAGAAGCTGTCAAGTAGATTTGCAGTGCCCTTTTCCATTTTTCCCATCTTGTAGCAAGAGAGAAAGGGTCTCCTTCGCATTGAAATGATTCAAGACCTGGCATATTTGCCATTTTGCTAAAATTTGAAAACATAATGGGTATATGCCTTTATTTAGCACGAGTGAGGAACTAATCATTCGCTAAATGTATTTCGGTACCATGTCATGAGATTCTTTTCATTACATATGTACACACCTACTTGCATTACATATGCATACATAGGTACATATATATCAATTCACGGTCCTTTTTCTTGGCACACTGAATTACTTGAAACCTTTAATTTATTAGTCATTTAGTATCCATGAGTACATTTTCTCGTTTTGTAAACCATTTGGTTAGTTAAGCCTTTCAGCTAAGTAGCAACGAGCCGTTTGACTCACTATACCATTAGGTATATTTCGAACCGTTTGGTTCACTAGACCAGAAGTCTATTCCGAGCCGTTTGACTCACTATACCACTAGGTATATTTCGAACCGTTTGGTTCACTAGACCAAAAGTCTATTCCGAGCCGTTTGACTCACTATACCACTAGGTATATTTCGAACCGTTTGGTTCACTAGACCAAAAGTCTATTCCGAGCCGTTTGACTCACTATACCACTAGGTATATTTCGAACCGTTTGGTTCACTAGACCAAAAGTCTATTCCGAGCCTTTTGGCTCACTAAACCATTAGGTCTATTTCTACTTATGGATGAATCCGTGACATATTTCACCATTCACCATATCGATAATTTATTCATTTACTCACCCTTATATCTGAGGGAACACTAGCACTACACACAAATAATAGTGACCTATTATTCCTCGTCGCCAATGTAACAACCTTCACTTTTGTAAATCAAACACTCGTTTTCACTAATACTTTTATTACTCGTTCTTCACGGTACGGGTGTCTTACATCAACTGAACTCTCCCGTCCAACACACATTCCTTAGTCATCGTTGATAACAGATATTTCTTATATTAGTCGTACATTACAGGAGTTTTGATTTCATTTTTCATTTTTTTGGCTTCAATTCCATTATGGTTTGTTCCACTTCTATTTCATCGGTAGGGTACGAATACATTGTATTTTTAATTTTAGTTTCATTGTGAACAAAATCTACTGGTTCAGTGATTTTGTTGGCATATTTCTCTCCCAATTCACTATAGTACTTATAGAAGCTGTTGGAAATATCGATTTTATTGTGTTTTATCTGATCATTTATTTTGATTTGTTGAATGTTTGTAGTTGCTCTTTGTTTATTGCAGATTTCATTGACACTGTCCCAGAGCCCCTTTGTGTTGCTTTTGTTCTGTTCAATGATTTTATTTGCATAGGCTTTTTTGGCAGTTTTTGTTAGTATATTTATTTTATTTTTTAGTTGTTTATATTTTTCGCGGAGGTCTATGTTTTCGTGAAAGATTCTAAGTTTCTCATAGAGTTCATTTTTTTTATTCGCTATATCTATAATTTCAGATGTAATCCATTTAGATCTAGGACGATTTTTATTTTGAATTTTTTTGACAACTGTATTTTTTTCTATGTAATATTTCAGTTTTTTTATGAATGTTTCAGCCATTTTTTCTGCGTTTTCCTGATTATATAAATCTAACCACAATTCTTCTCTTAATTCTTGTTTCAACTTATATAGTTTGTGAATTTTTTATTTTTAACCGTGGGTACTTCGAACTCTTGTTTATTTCCCAAATTCAATGATTTGATTTGTTTTGTTTGATTAGTTGAAGGTGAATAGTTCTAACTTCTAATCAGTATGACATCACGTTTTGTTTACCATTTAATCTAAATGGTTTTTATTGGGTTTTAACCACATTCCTGATGAATTAGTAACCTATAATAGTCTGAAGCCAAATAAAGCATTATTCACCTTTGCAGGTGTATCAACCAGTTGTTATTCACCTGTTTGGTATTTCTATAACTAAACTGATACAGCAGTTACACATCTAATTTATTTACAAGGGATACAAAATAGGTCAATTTTTTCAGCTGCATTGTTTTAATCCAACTGGACAATTCTATGCATCCAAACGATTTAATCAAATAGGCTACAGCATAGGATAATCAGTAATAATTTGTACAAGAAAATATTGAAGTTAGTTAAGGTGATAGAAATCAATCAGTCAATCATAATGCATTTTTTTTCCAAAAATGAAAAAATTAATCATGTTATCAATTATTCTGCTTTAATCTATACAGTAGGTATAATCGCCGGCATATTTCCAACAGAAAACAACTACTGCCCCCTAGGACCGTTGAATTAGATCTGTCCTTGGCAATGTTTTCTACAAGAACTACTTTTCAATGCTCTCTCAATCTTAAAGCCAAAATTATGTTTCGATTTTAAGATTAAGAGAGCATTGCATAGAAGTTTTTACTACTATAACTACTATTTCCTTTCTTAGTATTATTACCAACACTGTATTTCCTTTTTTTTCTCTTTCAACTCATAATTTACTTGGTATTATTGCACACACAGGTGTTATCTCACTTATACAGTGCTTTTCTTTAATGTCCCCCTTTTATTTATTGAACGGGTCAACTAAAAAAATTGAAACTTGGAGTAATGAAATTGATGCATGAATACTATATTTTGTAGTAAAATTGACAGATGAAACTCTCAAGATGGCGACTGGGCGCCATCTGCAAAAAAAATTAAATGGAAAGGGAGGTCTTGTGACACATCCTTTTGAAGTTCCTGACGAATACTTAACAACCCTAGAATTTAAAGTCAATATCTTCACCTTCTACAAAATGGCGGAACATTTAATAATTACCTGAATACAAACACAGTTGAAGTCCTACGGAATGGTCAGCCCGCTCGCCAGTTTTTACACCTTTAGACTTTTTTTCTGGGGCTATTTCAAGCAAAAGGTGTACAAAGCTAAACCTGCTTCAATATTGGATGTACGGCAGAAAAAAATATTTGCAGAAATGTCGACGTTACTGTGTTCGAAAATGTTCGGATAGGCTGTTCTTATGTCAAGCAGTTCAAGGCAACCATTTCGGGTATCTTCTGAACTGAATTCAGCTTATTTCCTCAAATTATGAAGTTAAACGTCGATGTATTCAGATAATTATTAAATGTACCGCCATTTTGTAGTAGGTGAAGATATTGACTTTATATTGTAAGGTTGTGAAGTATTCGTCAGGAGTTTCAAGACCCCCTCTTTCCATTCAATTTTTCTCGCCCAGTCGCCATCTTGAAAGTTTCATCTGTCAATTTTACTCCAAAATATAGTATTCAGTATTCATGCATCAATTGCAGTGCAGTCAAACTTAGACACGGTCAGTGTTCCTTACAAATTTCTCGTGGTTGTTCGTCAACCCCGCCTATCTTGTATAATCAGTTATTTACCAATTTGGATCATTGGTAACAAAAAGTCACCTCTAAAGAATAAAAATAAATAAAAAAAAAAAGCAAAAAGTGTCAACTGCTAATGTGTATAAACGCTCAATGGAACTTTCATTAGTCCAGGTGCATTAGTGCTATTATTGATACCTTGAATGTCCTGTGAAATTTGTAAAATGTTTGCGAACAAGTGCTCAACCTCCGACGAAAGCGTCGGCGATAAGTCAGTTGTCTGCGATAGCTGCCATATCGTCCTACATCCTTTAGAACAATGTACTGGCTTAAGTGCTTCGGAACTTCGAGCTGTTGTCCTTAGTTCCTTATTCTTCTTTTGCTCTGATTGCAGTCTAGCAATCAAAAGTGTCCCTAAAATATTAAGAGAAGTGGAAAACCTCAAGTCTGAAGTTACCCTACTCAAAGAGGAAATCCAAAAACTAAAGGACGAAAGGAATAACCTCCCAGTGACTGATGATATAAACGAGCTTCATGAACGCCAAAGTAGGTCTAGCAATTTATTGATCTTTAATCTACCTGAACCGAAGATATCTTTTGTGTTCGTGATACACAAGTAACCGGTAGGTTCAGAAGTAATACTTTATTTCTTTAAAAATACAATGTATGAGGAATATTGTAATGAAAATACAGCAAATACAATTGAGCTCGGAATTCAACATTTCAGGACATAACACTCCTTCCCCCACTTCTGTAGAACTGCCGTTGATTGTGGATAACACATAGTCTCCTAAATAATTTGGGTATCGTTTACTCCTTTGAGGTCTGGATGAACTCGTACTCAGATCTCTCGGAAGTCTTTTTTGTTTGGTCTCCTCTGGATGTTCAATACTAGTGGGTGCACTGATGGATGATGTTTTTTTTGAACATCTGTTTCTTCTGTTCCTTGACTATCTGAATCCATAAGCCTACTGCGAATTTGATCTGCATGACGATGAAGATCTACTCCATCTAATGTCTTCAGACGATACGATACCGGACCCAGTGACGTATCTACAATGGCTGGACACCATTTGTCTCCGATGCCATAATTTCTAGCGAATACAGGGCTACCTTCTTGATATATCTTAGGAACAGAGTTAGCATCCATTTTGTCATCTTGTTTTATTGCCATTTCTTGAAGGAAATCAGGATGCACAGTATCTAGTATAGTGCGAAGATATCTGGACATCAATAGCTCTGCTGGACTTTGGCCAGTGGTAGAGTTTGGAGTGATATGTTGTTGCAACAAAAATCTCACAAGCTTTGTTCTCATGTCTCCAACAGATAACTTCTTCAGTGCTTCTTTGGTAGTTTGTACCATGCGTTCAACCTGGCCGTTGGAAGCAGGATGATACGGTGCTACTCTTGCATGTCTAATTGAGTTATTTTGCAGAAATTCTTGGAACTCCAGAGATGTAAATGATGTTGCGTTGTCAGACACAATTACTTGCGGTATACCATCTGTTGCAAATAGTTCTCTTAAAACATCTATTGCTGCATGTGATGCAGTAGACGGCACTATGCGAACTTCTAACCATTTAGAATAAGCGTCAATGACCAAAAAAAAGACATGACCCAGGAATGGACCCGCATGATCTACATGGAGTGTCACCCATGGTGCTCTTGCATATTCCCAGGGATGGAGAGGGGCTCGTGGTGGCATTGGTCTATTTTGTTGACAGCTTGACACTTCTTAACCATATTTTAGATTTCAGTGTCTATACCTGACCACCAAACGTGCGACCTCGCTAGTGCTTTCATCTTGACTATCCCAGGATGAGCAGTATGCAGAATATCCATTATTTGTTTCCTACCTCCCGAAGGGAAAATTACTCTGTTTCCCCACAGTAAACAGTTTCTGTACGCCAACAGTTGCATTCTTTTTTGCCAAAATTTTTTTTATTCTTCTGTTGAGAGTCTCGTTTCTCCAGGTCAACCTCGGAGAATCCACCGCAAAATTTTGCATCTTTCAAAGTTTCTACAGCTACCTGTTCGGCTGTAAATGGTTTTTCAGGTACTGTTTCCAATATACAAACTTCCAGAATCCGAGGAGCTTCGGTCTCATTACATTCAATTCTTTCAACGATTTTCCGACCACCAGTACATCATCGAAATATGGTAAAACCCCAGTGATTCCCTGCAGGCGAGTATCCATGAAACGTTGAAATATCTGAGGTGCCACACATACTCCAAATTGTAGTCGATTCACCCTGTATGCTCCCTTGTGAGTTATTATAGTGTAATATATTTATAGTCCAATTAACTCTAAAATAATTTATTTAACGAAATACAATGATTCACAGTACTCTAATTTACATAACAATCACTCTAGTATTTATATTCGACTTTCACTTCACCGACCGTCCGTCTGTCCGCTGCGTAGTTCTTTTTATATCCGACGTTGACTTCTCTGAATGCTCCAGAATTTTCCATCGAATCGCCCAGACTCACCGAACCGTCCAGACTCACCGAACCGTCCAGATTCTTCTCGGTGCAAGCGCATCGACAGTCTCCCGCGGTTGGTCGCTAGCTATACGTGAGAGTTCAGGTCCACAATAGTCTGGGCATCAGGGGTGCAATTACGAACACTCGATCCGTAGTAAGTTTGACATTTGTCAGATTTTATCAATTATAAAAACGAATACAATTCAAAATATATTGCAACTTGAGTCGATATCAATGGTCTATATGGTAGATATAATTCCATTCTATCTCTATTCAAAGACATTTCATAATTTCGACTTCGTTTCGAATCGGGAACAACCATCGTTCTAGCCTACGTATCGTGACAGCTCTCTTATCGAGTGTTCATAATCCCACCCCAGCACTGGCTCTATCAACTGACAGTTGTTGATAGGCCTGTTTTAGATCTAATCTTGCAAAATATTTTCCGCCAGCAAGGTGGCTAATATTTCTTGAATAGCTGGAATTGGATAGGTATCTTTGATTAGTGCTTTATTGATAGTAATTCGGTAGTCACCGCATATACGTAAACTATTATCAGGCTTTACCACAGGAACAATTGGAGTTGCCCATACTGAATGACTAACAGGTTCTAAAATACCTTGTATAATCAGCTTATCTAACTCCTCCTCGACGAGTTGTTTTAAAGAAAACGGAAGCTTCCTAGCTTTCAGCACTATTGGTTTCACTGCAGGATCAATATTTAAGGAAATTGGTGGGCCCCTGAAATTTCCTAAACCATCAGCAAAAACATCTGCGAACTCTTTCAGGATCAGATCCGATTCCGCTCGAAGGTCTGAATCAACAGAATTTGTTGAAATTCCTGTCAGCGAAATATTCAGTGGAACAAACCAGTTTCTGCCTAATAAATTAGCGGTAATGTTTTTTGCAATCATTAATGGCAAGTACTTCTGGAGTTTACCAAATACCACTGGAACTTCGCACATTCCTAGTGTTTCTACTTCATTTTGCTGATAATCACGCAATATGAAATTGTTTTTTTTTTTCAATATTGGCTTTTCCTGTGTGAAAATTTCATGGAATTGCTCTATACCAATCATTGAGTATGCAGCGCCACTGTCTATATTCATTTTGACTACCTAATTGTTGATGATGACTGCGACTCTGAATTCGGATGATTTTCTCGACACACTGTAGACCACCTCGTATACCGAATCATCATTTTCATGAGATGACATTTGTTGATTGTCATCATCTGACATTTGCACCGATCTAACATTCGCCATTTTATTTTTGAACGAATTTTTCTTTGATAGACAAGCTCGTTCTATATGTCCCAACTTATGACAGAAATTGCACACAGAATTTCTGAACTGGCACTCTGAAGAAACACGCAAATTTACCTGGTTTGTGTAACTTGTCAGGTTCTCTTAATTCAAGAACATTCCGAATTGCTGCTTCATGAGCTAATGCAATTTTTTCTGCATTCTCAAATGTTAAAGAGGTTTCAGCTAGTAATCTTCGTTGCAAACTCTCATCTTTCACGCCACAAACAAGTCTATCTCTGAGCATTTCTGTGAGAAGTGTGGCACTAAAATTACAGTCTTCTGCCAATTTCCGTAGTTCGCTTATAAATGATGAAATGGTCTCGTCAGGACCGCTCTATTGAATCCAGTGTCTTCAACAGGGGCGGCGGTGTATTAATCGCTATCAAAAAATAATTCTCATCCTATCAAATTCAGTCAGATCCTTCTATTGAACAGCTGTATGTCCTCCTAAACAATAAATCTATAACTGGGACTGTATATTTTCCTCCTAAATCTGATTCAACTCTCTACCAATCATACTTTGATCAGCTAATCACCATCAGCGAGCAATGTGGGAGGAAGACGATTACTGCTCAGTTGCTTCCCCTCAGCCAACATCTACACAGTTCGAGATTGATTCGATTGAAACGATGTCCAATATTTGTGCATTTTTTAACCTTTTCCAGTCCAACGAAATTATCAACAAAAGAGGAATTATCCTAGATCTCATTTTATCACCTACAGATATTACAGTAATGAAGGCTTTAGACACTCTAATTCCTGAAGACTCCCATCATCCCCCACTGGAATGTAATTTGCCACTCATAATACCTAATGATTACTCGTCTGGCGAAGAGTATTACTATGACTTCCTCCACGCTGACTTTTCAGCTATTAGCTCGTCCCTTGAAGCTATTGATTGGGATGGCTCACTACATGGAAAAGAGCTCTCTGATATGGTTTCTATTTTTTACGACATTCTTTACTCCATCATCGACCGCTTTGTTCCGCAAAAAAAAACATGAAAAGAAATTCCCATGCTGGCATTCCCCCGAGCTGAAGAAATTAACACACGAGAATAAATCAGCGCACAAGACCTACAAGAGCTCAAGGTGCCCCGAAAGCTATGCAGCATTCAGTTCTCTAAGATCAAGATGTAAATCTCTATCAAGACAATGCTACATAGATTACATTCAGCGTACTGAACACTCTATTATTAATAATGTTAAATCCTTTTGGAAATTTGTAAACAGCAAAAGGTTAAGTAACACTATACCTGATACAATGACTCATGGTGATTTAACTGCTCGTAATGGGATAGATATTGCCAACCTTTTCGCTAACCAATTTTCTTCAGTCTATTCATATCAACCCTTACATCCTTACGATACTCCAATTACATCTGTGGTTAACGTGTCCAACTATCACATCGAAATTTCGAAAATCTATGAAAAACTGTCCGAACTTAACACCAACAAAGGCCCTGGCCCTGACGGAATTCCTCCTACTTTTCTTAAATCATTTAGCTTCATTTTATCTCGCCCACTCTTTTATATTTTTAATAAATCTCTATCATCAGGCGAATTTCCGTATTACTGAAAAACCTCATATGTCACTCCAATATATAAATCTGGCCGAAAATCTGTCGTGAGCAACTGTTGTCCCATTTCAATACTTAGCGCTATCCCCAAAGCTTTTGAGAGTATCATATTTGATTTCCTTTCTTACGATTGCTCAGCAATAATAGGGACTCAGCAATTTGGATTTACATCCAAAAAATCAGCTGAGCTAGGTCTTATCACGTATGTCAATTTTCTGTCGGAAGCTCTGGAAAGGGGATCACAAATTGACTCTGTGTACACTGATTTTTCCAAAGCTTTCGACAAAGTCAATCACGAGCTCCTGATTCATAAACTTCGAAGGCTCCCTCACACGAAGGGATATTTTGCGCGACATGGTATGTGACAGATAGTGTCTGTCTAATTTTGCATATGGGGTACGTACGTTCGTACTGAACGACGGACCCCGTCGGTCAAATACGTCGTCGGTGAAGGAACAGGTCGCTACAAGTCAAATTTTGTTGCAACTAACGAAAGGAAACAGTCGTTGAGCTCGTCGGTTTAATCTTGGTTTGAATTTTGTGGTGCAATGGAGTGGACAAAAGAAATATTAACAGAGTCTATAGAATTATATGGGGAACGACTATGTTTGTGGAAAATGAAAGACCCGGATTATATAAATAAGTATTCAAAAAGAGAAGCATATGAACATTTGATACAATTTTTGAAAAGCAAAAATTGTAATGATGGTAGGTACTATTAAGGATGTTGAAACAAAAATACAGAATATCCGAAATACTTTTTAATTTAAGTAATTCTTCAAATCGTCTTGTTCGGTTTGTCTCAATTCCCGTACTAAAGTCATATTTTCCTCGTTCTGAAAGCCATTTCCTGACCCATTCTGTTCTTGTATTTTTTCTATTATCCTTTCGACTAATTTTTAAAATACATAAACCAATGAGAGCAATTTTTTGTCCATTTTGTGTTAACACGTATTACACCGACTAAAGAGGATTTTAGACCAGCTTAAAATACGAAGTCGCACTACCCAGTATGTCGAACTTTCAAATACCTTCCAACTAATTTGAGGACAGCGTATGTGCAGGAACCGATCCTTTGATAACTGGCGGACTAAGTATGGTCGTGTGTAGACACGACACATCAGATCGCTCACAGACCAAGTCGGGGTCATGGTGTGACAGATCTGGTCGGTAGACACCGTCGGCCGACTCCATCGCTGCGTCTATGGGCAGCTATTATTGTACGGATTTAACGGTACAGTATTGCTATGGCTAAGGAGCTATCTCACGGAAAGAACACAAATTGTTAGGGTTAATCACTACTATTCGCATTCCATCGCATTTACCTCGGGTGTCCCACTAGGATCGCATTTGGGACCATTGCCGTTTAACCTTTTTGTTAACGACCTCATTAGCTGTTTTCAAGAAAGTGAAGCCTTGCTGTTTGCTGACGACCTGAAATGTTTTAAAATAATCAGAAACGAGGCTGATTCACTAAGCCTACAAAATGACATAGAATGCCTATCTAATTGGTGCACGCTGAATGGAATGTGTCTGAATGCTTCCAACTTAGCTACAAATCCCACATTTCCACTGTAACTCAGAAATCTATGAAGATGCTAGGCTTTATAAAGAGAACCACCTGCAACTTTACTAATATCACGGCTATTAAATCCCTTTACTTTTCTCTCGTTAGATCTCACCTAGACTATTGCTCATCAGTTTGGTCTCCCCATTATGCGACATACAAAATGAAGCTCGAGGCTGTTCAGTACAACTTTCTTAGATATATAGCCTACAAGATGCATGTGAACTGCGACTATACTGCATTAGAACGCATATTGAACCTACCTTCTCTTGAGGTACGCAAGAAACTTTATTTCTTCTTCTTTTAAGATTGTCAAAGGACTCTGTAACAGCCCGGAGCTTCTCTCTAAAATATCCCTATTTGTCCCCAGTCGTGCAACTAGACAGGTACAAACCTTTTATGTTGCATTTCATAGATTCAACTACTCATACCACTGCTTCAAATCAAATCAAAATATACTTTATTGTCCGAAGAATGAATTCTTGTTGACAAAGCTTTTATAAATATAAAAATAAAGACGTACAGAAATATAAAAATGGTATGCGTAAATATGTGTTGATAAAATCACAAGTCGTCAAAAAAAAGAAGAAAAAAAGAGAACAGGTACATCATAGAATATCATCATAAAATATAATATAGTATAATGTAAAAGCGTGTATAGCATGGAAGAAAATAATGCTACTTACATGGCACAATGATGATAAAATAATTAGTAAACTACAACATATATATTAGTTTTGCTCAAGTGTGAAATTATATTACATGTTAAAATTGGACTACGCAAAGAAGCGAATGTCATATAAAGAAAAGAGAATGAACATAAGAGAGTATGAGGTTAAGATAAGTTCGAGCAATTCCAATCTTTGTCTAGATACTCTTGAACACTGTAGTATGGTTCACTGATAAGAAGACTTTTTACAGATCTCCTGAATAGAACTGGAGAGACAATTCTTCTGGTAGTAACCGGGAGATGATTAAATAATATCAAAGCATTATAAATGAGAGACTTTTTTGTTAAATTCGATGATGGAATGGGAAGTCTTAAATTATTATTTTGGCTGGTAGAACTAACAACCGTCTCATATGACGATTTGTTGCTGTGGACCAAACATACAGTCTCAAGAATAAATAAATTTGGAAGGGTAAGGATTTTGAGATCCAAGAAAAGAGGTTTACATGATACCCTAGGTCCAACATTGAAGAGGTAGCGAACGGCCGTTTCTGGAGGATGAAAATAGAATGGAAATTGTGTTCATTGCAGATACCCCAGAAGGGTAACCCGTATCTAATGTGGGATTCAATCAAAGCATGATAAACTACTTTTGCAGTGGCCATACCCAGTTCACTAGATACTACCCGCACGGCATAACAACCAGAGGCTAGTTTTGATCTCAGTGTTTTCACATGACTTTCGAAGTTGAGCTTATCATCTAGATGAATACCAAGAAACTTGGTATTATTTTTTTGTTCAATGAACATTTCAGTACCCACTTGAATCTCAGGCACTTCGATAAGAGGCTGGTTTTATTTATGTTAAACGAAAGCAAATTCGAGTCACACCACTCCTTCACAACGGAAATATCCTTGACGATTTTTGTGTGCAGGTTCTTTACTTCATTGTCATGCCAGAGGATTGTTGTGTCATCCGCAAAAATAGTAAATTTACCGTCAATTTTTAGATTAGCTATATCATTGAAATAAAGTAGAAACAAGATAGGTCCCAATACAGAACCCTGTGGTACGCCATGACTAATCGAACCAGTATTAGACAACGTATCTGTTCTCACAATTTGGGTACGCTTTCCTAGGTAAGATTCCATCCAACTGAGGCTAAGATTTCTGAACCCATAGTGTTGGAGTTTGCGCAGCAGGATTTCGTGGTTTACACAATCAAATGCTTTTGAAAGGTCGCAAAATACCGCCGCGCAAACTTCCTTCTGATTCAGTTTGCAGTATAGTTCTCTCAGGAAGGAGAAGACAGCATCTCCTGTGTTTTTACGTGGCTGAAAGCCAAATTGCTGAGGATTGAGAATGTTGTGCACATTGATGAAATCCATTAATCTAGATTTGACAAGCTTTTCTATAATTTTTCCCAAGGTCGGAATAAGAGAAATCGGTCGAAAATTAGAGGGATCCGTTGCATTTCCACCTTTATGAAGGGGAATCACAAGACTAACTTTAAGGAAGTTTGGGTCCCTTTGCGAAAGAGTCATTAATGAGTTGAACCAACAATTCTAGAGAGAAGATGGGCATGTTTTCAAAAATATTTATTGAAATATTATCAATTCCGCAGGAGGTTTTATTTTTAACTTGTTTAATTGTATTCATGAGCTCCTCCAGATTCGTTGGATACAATACAAATGGTTCTGTGATATGGATTTCACTCAAATAAAGAAGTGGATCCGGTGCCGAATCAATATTTTCTGTCAGTCTCTCAGCGATGGTGCAATAATATTCATTAAGAATGTTAGGATTCAAAGTAATATTGTTTGATCCAATATTTTTACCGCGAAGATCATTTACAATACGCCAGGTTTCCCTAGTTTTGTTGTTACTTGCCGAGATTCGGTTATGATAATACATTCTTTTTGCAGCCTTAATGACATTTCTGTAAATTTTTCTATAATTGACGTAATAGTGATTGAACCAAGGATTATTACTATTGTGTTTTTTTATATGATGAAGACTTCTCAGGTTCTTAGCAGAATTGCGAATTCCTTTAGTTAGCCATACTTTTTTAGTTCTATTTTTTATTTTTATTTTTTGAATAGGGAAGGAAATTTCAAAGCAATATGATACTATGTTATGAAAAGAAAGGAAGGGGTCATCGGCATGTTGTACCGTATTCCAATTGGCATCAAGACAGTTATTATAAAAAGTTTTATAATTGCTTTCACTGAATAATCTACCGTATGTGAACCTGTTGGATACACTTCTAGACATAACCTTAACTTCACAGCAGATAGCTTCGTGATCAGAAATGCATGATGGTATAACATTTCCTTCAGTTAGGTTAGTGCACATGTAATCGATTTTGCTTTCAAAACTTGGTGTTATCCTGGTAGGGCCATTTGTGTGCATACATAAGTTAAAAGAAGCGAGAAGATTTTGGAGTTGAATGGTCAATGGAGAGGTGTCATCGTCGTAGTTGATGTTAAAGTCACCCGCCAAAATAACAGTCGCCTTAGTGGGTAGTTTAAGTAAAAGTAATTCCAGATTTTCAAGAAATATTAGACCATTTGTGTTAGGTGATCTGTATATACATAACACAAATAGATTCGCTGTGCTAGAGTGAGCTAAGTTAAATTCAAATTGCTTTTCCACTATAAGGTCATCATATTTTTTGACATTAGTGAGTTTCAGGTCAAATAAAGCCAAATTTCGAACCAGAATCATTGTTCCACCACAGTTGAATTCACTTCTACTAAAATTAGATATCATGGTGTAATTAGGAATGTATATAGGTTCTCCTTGATGTAACCAATGTTCAGTAAGTAATACAACATGGGGAAAATTTTGGATTTCAAGGAGAATATACAAATCATCAACTTTGTTTCTAATCGATTGGACATTGAGTGTAAAGATTAGGATTATGTGCTCGTTTTCTGAAAATCTGTCTGGTCTAAAAAAGTATTGTGGTTTGAGTTGGAGTTGCTCTGTTCTATGTTTGATAGATTCTTAATACCTGATTGATCAACAATAATCACAGATTCTGTGGGGAACGGATTTGTTCGCACTGTTTTTAAAACAATCTGGGGCTGACTCATAGAGACATGATCGGTAATTTTTTTATTTTTTCAGTAATACCAAATTTGCTGCCTTTATGTTTTTTATCGGACATAAAATGTATGGAACAACTTCTGTTTTGCCGTTTAAATAAATTTACTTTAGTGAAAATGATTCTATTGATGTTTTTGTCAAAAATTGTATTACGTTCTGATATGATAATTAAATTGGTGAACTTGCCAAGACCCAGAATGTTGTTTAAAAACTCATGCAAGGCTTCTTCTCCAGGTCTCTGCGATTGGCCAACATCTTGGACAATCTTCAAATCTTTAACAAATGAGTTCCTCACTTCAAAAACCATATTCTTGACCTTGATATTTGATATTTAATACTCGATATTTACAGATTTTGCTCTTTTGTTGGGTTTAGTGATACTTGGCCTACTTGATTATACTGCTGCTCAAGTGTACTTTTTTCTTTTTTTTTTTCTATTATTGATTTAATTGTCATCTAATAATACTGCAACTGTACTAATCACATAATTTACCTTCTAACCACTTTATTGTATTGTATTAACTACTTGTATATACTACTGTAATTCCTTAATCTGAATTGGGCTTGTCCGTTTAAATAAATAAATAAATAAATTTTACTATCCCAAGTTTCAATTTTTTGAATTGACCCGTTCAAAAAATAAAGGGGGTGACATTAAAGAAAATCAATGTGAATTGCTTGTAAGAAGGTACTGACGAACTTATCACTGCCATTTTTTCAGATAAATACGAGTACTCAACAAAAACCACTAAAAGTGAGTGGTATCATGGTACTTTGGACAGGCAAGAAGCAGAAGCCATAATAAAACAGAATAGTACAAATAGTGGTACATACTTAGTGAGATTTAGCGAAAGAAACAAGGAAATTGTCTTGACGTTGCTAAATGAAGATAGTTTTTATAATTATATTATTCACAATGAGGTATGTAGTTTGGAATAGGCCCGACTTTGTGCAAGGTTAGTTTTCTTACAGAATGGCCTTTATTTCATCGATGATGGACCTTACTTGGATTCGATAGAACACATTGTGGAACACTACAGTATGATGCCAGATGGATTACCTACAGTATTACGAACACCAGTGCCCCCTAAACCAAAACCTCCAGTGCCAGAAGTAAGATTAATAGTTATCACTAATAAATTTTAATATTTATCCATAATTAGTTCATCCAATATTCACATCTAAGTGGAAAGCATTTTGATTAAGTTAATCTACAGACCGTAATTTTGAAGATGATTCAGATATCTGAAATTATCATAAAAAACTATTTTCTAGTTCTCAACAATGCCAAAACCGAAGAAAAAGAATCACAAAGCTCTACCCAAAATAGCACCCAAACTAGCACCAAAAACAGCACCAAAAATAGCATCGAAAATAGCACCAAAAATAGCGTCAAAAATAGCGCCAAAAATAGCTCCAAAACCCGAAGAGAAGCTTGCCAATAAATATTTTACTAGTCAGTTCCAAAATCTTATCACCAGCGAGTTCATTCCCACAAATAATAACAACTACTCAGAGAACGAGAACGTCTGCATTCCAGCAAATAGTTTGACCAAAGGAACTCTAATTGGTGAAGGAGAATTCGCTTCGGTTTACGAAGGTACTTATTTGAAAAATAACGGGGAACAAGCCAAAGTCGCCATCAAAATTCTGCACAACGAACAAATGGAAGCCAACCGGGACGAATTTTTAAGCGAAGCCCATCTCATGATGAAGCTGAATCATCATTGTGTAGTAAAGCTTATCGGACTGTCGCTCGGACCACCTTTATTGATGGTGCAAGAGCTAGTTCAATTGGGATCGATATTGCAATACATCGATACCAACAAGGATGGCATCAACCCGAATTATGAATTCAGGATTTGGGCTGCTCAAATTGCGTGTGGTAAGTACCGCGAGTATACTTGCATCGTGTGAAACATGCTTAATATTCTGTGACACAGAACAGCAATCAAGGCATTATGACTTTTGAGAGCTTACTATTCAATTATTTGCACAGAACAGAAGCAATTTTAATTATTTTTGACACAGAACTATAAGGAAAGTTACCATTCTGGGGTACTGACAATAGAGAGTTATCGGAAGCTTCCGTATACTGCAATGCAGTAATAAAAGACGACGTTATTTAAATACTGCATGACCGTATTTGTTTTGTGAAATAGTGTTATCGGTAATCATCTGGTTTTCCCTTATTTATTACGTACCTTATTTCTAACCTTTCTTGGAAGTTGAAAACAAGTTATGTTTTATGGCAAATTGGTAATGATGGAGACTCTACTGGAAGCAGTTGTTTTTCTGGGTTTAAATTAAAATAGTGCGGAACAACTTCTCTCAATAAAACCACTTCATCATCATACGTAAACCGAAAATGTTTAATTCTTTCTTTTAGAATAGACATTTTTATTTACTTTGTTTTACTTTATATCAAAACCTTTGCATCGCCTTCCTTATCTACAATTTATGCATGTAATTAAAGGACAAATATACAACAAAACAAATGGGGTAATCAGAGGTATCAGATTAAATTTTAATGACAGAATATGTACAATCTGCGATGGGTGGTCACGTTTAGACGGAATAATTAAAATAAGGGAAAAATAAGACCAACTTAAAGCAGGCATAAATAAAGTCAGGCACTATCCTTAATAAGGGAAATATAAGGTAAAGTACATGAGCGCATGCGCAGATGTCAAAATAATAATAATAATCTTTATTGGTCCTTTTGATCATTTACATGATATTGGATACGTCACAGTATTGTAAAAAATAAGCGGGATAACTCTCTAATAGAGAGTTATCGGACGTGCACTTTAGGAAGAGTGTTGAATTATGATCACATTGTATGATTTATACCAAAGATCACAATACCATTTTTTGATATATTCAATTTTGACAAGAAATGTAATGTCACAATAAAAACATACATGTCAGTTACAGTCCGCTTCATTCATCAATTATAAACGTATATTTCAAGTAACAAGTCTATTATCACGATTGAACCAGCAAGTCATCCATTCATCAACACAATTTATACAAAGAGCAGTATTAAAGTCGCCCTTATTTTGACATCTGAGCATGCGCTCATGTACCGCACCTTATATTTCTCTTATCAAGGATAGTGCCTGACTTTATTTATTCCTTGGTCTTATTTTTCCCTTATTTTAATTATTCCGTCTAAACGTGACCACTCATTGCAGATTGTACATTTTCTGTTCATTAAAATATAATTTGATACCTGATATTTCTGATTACCTCATTTGTTTTGTTGTATTTGTCCTGTAATTACTTGAAGATACATTGGAGATAAGAAAATACATGCAAGGTTTTGATATAAAGTAAAATGAATTAAATAAAAATGTCGATTCTAAAAGAAATAATTAAATATCTTCGGTTTACTTATGATGATGATGCGGTTTTGTGAAGTTGTTCCGCACAATTCTAATTGAAACCCAGAAAAACAACTACTTCCAGTAGAGTCTCCATCATTACCAATTTGCTACACACATAGAGTTAAGTTTTCAACTACCAACAAAGGTTAGAAATAAGGTAAGTAATATATAAGGGAAAACCAGATGATACCGATAACACAAATTTTACAAATCAAATAAGGTCATGCAGTATTTAAATTACGTCGTCTTTTATTACTGCATTGCAGTATACGGAAGCCTCCGATAACTCTAATAATGAATACTTATTTTTAAGCTGGCCTAATTTTTGTTGACACAATAGCAAGTAAGTTTATTGTTCTTTGGCACAGAATATCAAGGAAGCTTACGGCTGAGACACAATTGAAATTCTATGATTTAAGTTTTCCTTTTAACATAAAACTGCCATGGTTATTATTATTCCACGACCTACAAACAATCTCATGATAAAATTCAAGATTTATTCATCAATTCTGGTTTGAATCCTGCTTTATTTCTAAGACACACACGATTTTACTCACTATGCCTTTTGGAGGGCAGTACTGTCCGTATATCCTCGTGATAATAATGCACGAATCAAAGAGTCGTCGTAGGTTCTTCATGTTGAAAAATAATAATAATATTTTCGAAAAATTATGTGTTTCGGTACGATTCCAATCAGGTTGCCATGTGTTTTGTAATAAAGTAATAGACATAAAATACTCGAAAAACCATTGGCATACCATCAGGATGGGCGGAGAATTCCTTTTTCCAAATACAATTTCACGTGACCATACCAGCCATTCGGACCCAACGTAACGGCCTGCCAATCGTTTTTCGAGTATTTTAGTTTTATTATTTCATCACGAAACACATGGCAGTCTGATTAAAATCGTACCCGAATAATAATAATAATTAAAATTATTATTATTATATTTTAATATGAAGAACCTACGACGACTCTTTAATTCATGCATTATTATCATGAGGATATACGGACAATACTGTCGTACAAAAGGCATACTGAGTAAAATCGTGTACCAAAATCTGTCACTATCCCCCGGTCTATGTTACTTAGAACAGCAAGCAAAGTTGCTATTTTGTAGCACAGAACAACAAGAATATTCACTGTTCTGTAGTACACAATATCAAGCAGCCTACTATTTAGTGTGTTAGAGAGAGAGAGAGAGAGAGAGAAGTAGCAAGCGCATTATTCCGTGATGCAGAACAGCAAGCAAGCTCAATAGTTAGTTGCACATAATTGCAAGTAACGTCTATGACACAGAGTGCTTATAAGGGAATGATTTCTTTGAGACAGAACGTTATTGTTCCTTGGCGCAGATTATCAAACGAGTTTGGTATTTCTACGACGCAGAACAGTGAGCAAGATTACTAACTTGTGTTCCAAGCAAGTTTGATATTACATAGAAACAGCAGTAATATTAATAACACGATACAGAATAGCGCACTATTGAATTGATCCACATTTCTCTGGCAGAAAGCATCAGTCGACTCGATCTTCAAACGCAAACAAGGTTACAATTTTGTGGCACAGGAATCAAGCAGGCTCAGTTTTCATTGACACATGGCTGGCTGCATAATATTTTGTAGCAGAGAATATCATTATAGTTACAGTTACATTTTTGTGTGTGGCTTAGAGCAACGACAAGTTGAATACTTTATAGTCCCGAACTGCAAGTTAGCCAGCACAAAATAGCTAGTCAGCCAGCAGAATATAGCAACCACACTTTGATGTGATATAGAGCGGCAGTAAACTTAGTATTCTGCGGCACATAATATTGAGCAATTCTACTGTTCCGTGACACAAACAGCAGCAACGAAACTAGTGATACAAATAGCAAGCGAGAATAACAAGTGAGCTTATGGTGGATTTATGCAGCAGTCATAAGTTTTAAGTCATAAGGAAGAATATTCATCAATGAATGGTTGATCCGGTTATTCCAACCAATCATTGCCGAATGTTCTTCCTTATGACTGCTGCATAAATCCACCATTAGTATTCTGTGTCACAATGCTTAAGCAAACTTGTTATTCTGTTCCACAAAACAGCAACAAGCCTAAAATTTTGAATGTCGGAAACTTATTACATAGCCTTTTCCATTAGCATGCAACTAATGTACCTGCTATAAAAGTAATAATCATATATAAAACTGTGTGTCAAGACTGGTCATCAATAATAACACTCGCTAGAAAACCCAATTAAGGTCGATGTACCCGAAAAATTCCGAAATGAATTTTAATTAGTTCGGAACGGGCACGCTCTCACATTAATTAACATTGATGACCTGAGAGGCCCCACGAAGATCATAATTACCTTTATAGCAGGTACATTAGTTGCATGCTAATGGCACAGACTATATAATAAGTATCCGAGATATCTTGTCGCATTCACACACTTGATGACGATAGTAGATGTTGACTGTTGAAACGTCGTGACTCGAAACACATGCAAAGGATTTATTTTCTTTATTTCTAGACAATGGAAGTCAGAAGAATTCTACTAATATTATATAATAATAAATACAGAATATGCCGTGAATAGATTTCAAAGTAAATCAAACAAGTCATGATTAATTAATTGAGAAGTGTAAACAAATTGAACTGAATGTCTAAATAAATTTTTTTATGGTTTGTTTTACTTTTCATGCCTCATTGGATACATAAGATGGGTAAATAACTATTATGAATATGGTGTTAAAATTTCACTTATCCGTTATTTTCACAAAGTCTAATACAAAAAAAAAACGTTGAAGTAATTGTTATTGTTAAATTCAAGCATTTTTTAGGTATGCAGTATCTGGAGGAGAACAGATTTGTTCACAGAGATTTGGCGGCTAGAAATATCTTGTTGGCAAGTCGAGTTCAAGCAAAAATCAGTGACTTTGGACTTTCGCGGGCATTGGGAGCAGACCATGATTATTACAGGTAAGACTTTTCAATCTGCATATAATAAGGTGGATACCACCTAATTACTTTTTTGTCATGTAGCCTGGTTTGCTTGCTGATGATTTAATTACCTTATTTGTTTAGGGCGATGGGTGGTGGAAAGTGGCCTTTAAAATGGTATGCACCAGAGTCATACAACTATGGCCAATTCTCGCATAAAAGTGACGTGTGGAGCTTCGGTGTCACTATATGGGAAATGTATGCTTTTGGAGCTTCACCTTATGGAGAGATGAAAGGATCTGAGGTGGGTATGAAAGACTGGAAACTATCTGTTCTCGCGGAGTTGCATATCATACGGAGTCAGATACCCCATTTTGCTCCTATTCTGGTCCTTGATCAGTTTGGACATCGGCAGTTTTGAATTTTAAGCCTTTTGGATTGCTAAATGCGACATTGACCCTGCAACGTTTTATGGATGGTAATTCTCGAATAAAATCAAGTATGCAAATTTCTGCCGAATTATTGAAGTTATTCCTATTGAGTATAAAAAGATTGGGAAAAATCATGACTTTTTTAAAAATCGAATAAATCATTATTTTTTGAAAAAAATCTAATCTAATGACAATTTTTTTGATTTTTTCAATTTATCATACAGTTTCACTATATTTTTGCATAAATCGTAGTAATTTAAAAGGTTAATTAACCGCGGCTATTTAATATATGTAGCCAAAAAAAATAAATGAAGTAAAATCATGAAAAAATAACCTATATTTATCGAAAGAGACACTCAAATCACGCGTCACTTTTCCAACATGGTTGCTATTTTTGGAAGGTCGTCATTTTGTTTTATAAGTGTCCGATTAATCAGCCTGCTAATTAACCGGTAAAAATGGTTACATTACAAAAAACCTGGTAGGTTTGCATCACTAATGAAATGGAACGCGCTCTTGGGTGTAAGAGAGAAGGGGGAATCCCCGCGCCAAAGGGGAATCCCCTCACCAAAGGGGAATCCCCGCACCAAAGGGGAATCCCCGCCTCAAAGGGGAACTCCGCGCCAAAGGGTAATCCCGTTAAAGGAAAATCTCGCGTTTTGTAAACTTCGCATGCAATTACGGTCTTACTTTCGTTCTAACAAGCATACATTCGTTCAGTTTTGTTTAATATTGTTAATGCTGTGATCAATTTTAATTTATAATGAATAAAAAATGCCTCTCCAAGGAGACATTTGGTTTTTACTGAAAAAATCATTTGATTTAATTCGCGATTTGAGTAATGATTTAATCGTGCCAACCCTGTTATCGATATGTGGGCTCTTCATGAGGAGTTTTGTAACCTCAAATATTCCGATATGGCGAAGATTTGGAAATGTTAATCATTATTACTTGCAGGCAATTACTCTGATAGATGAAGGAAAGCGATTAGAACAACCGAGAGAGTGTCCTGACAATATATACAGTATGATTCGTCGGTGCTGGGAATATGTGGCCGATGACCGACCCACTTTTATCGAACTTGTCGATTTTTTCACATCTGACATGGAATACATGAACATAAAAGAACTCTTGCCAGAAGATAATCTGTCATAATTGTCTTTAGTCTCTCATCGTGGGTAAGATGCAATGTACGTTTCTTGGTGGACAAATAAATTTCCCCTTGGAATACAAATATCTGGCTGCACAGCAGCCAACTTACACATTTTGAAAGGACTAAATTAAATAGGTAGTATTTGATATATTCTGCCTAGTGCCTTATTTTTGTTAGTGTCCTGGTTATTGAATGATTCTAAGCAATTTTAATCTGAAAGGTTGAAATGGTAATTTCTAAGACATTTCCAGTTCCATTTTTTGTATTTTCTATATGCTGCTGTAAGATTTTCCATATTTTATTATTTTCATTTACTGAATTGACTTTTCTGTAGGGGAAAAAATGGACACTTTTTTTATTGTTGAACAATATAAATAAGCCTTGATCAATGAGAATTATCTTCACGTGGGCAAAGAATATTTGTAATTGAAAAAATTGTTTTTGCCAAATTATACTCGAAAAATTGTCGAAATAATTGTTGAATTACCAAGAATTGTGAAAGTGACACTTCAAAAAATCTTTTTATTTCTTGTTAATCGAATGTAATTGGTCTGTGATACTGATGAGTGAATTATGCGTTTTTTTTTCAAAAAGGTGACGCACAAACATTTCAAATCCATAATTTTCAACTTATGGTTAACAGGGTTCGTAAATATATTTATATAAATATCAAAATATCGGATATATATTAATATATATCCGATAAATATCAAATTTGGATATTTATTAACTTTTTTTGATATACAGAATACCAAAAGTAGAAGCATATATTGTTTTTATTTTAAAACAAAACAACCAAAAATGAACACCCTCTTCTGCTTTATCACAAGTGAGAAAATGTTTTTCTATGTGGGAAGGAATTCCCTGCATCTCTTTCTTACATTTCTTGCATTTAACCCATTTTCCAGTATTACTGGCATTATCTACCATGAATTTGAGACACACTGCACTTTCAGTTTTCGACATTGTTGATTTTTATTTTGATCAAATGCACGTTCCACTTACAACGTGAACTGTTGTTAATATGAACAAAAGAGCAGACACATTCGCCCGCTCACAGTAAGGGGATTCACACATCAAATAAATGGGATTCCCCGACAATTAACAGCAAGTTGAACGATTGGGAAGTTCACACACCATTTTCTTTTTAATGTTGAAGAGGATTAAACCTATTTAACATAGTAATTTATATTGAGTGATCAGATATATATCCATTATATCATCAAATAAATATTAAATAATATATAAATATATATCAAGTGATATATATCGGCGAACCCTGCTATGTAATCGTAAAAACATAGGGAATGTAAGGTTATATATGATAATTAAATGTTTGGGACACTTTTTAATGATATATCCCGATTCTGATCTGGCCAAACCTAGTCACAAGACCAATTAGAACGAGAATATAGTTATTGCTGCAATACATCTTGCAATAGGAGCGAATCTCCCAATAACATTGGTCCATATGGGTAGTTCAGTTGAAAATGAGTTTGTGCTATCAAATAAAAACTGATTGTTTTTCTTACATAGTGTTACACATTTAATTTGATATTGTCAATTGTGCCTTACATAACAATTATTGTGACACAAGTTATTTTTGAGCTGACCCTGGATGTTATTATTTTGTTTCAATAGTGACATCGACATAATTTTGTAGTCATTCCCCGTATATCATTCCAAGTTTTTGAAAAAAACGAAAATTGTACAATTTTATGGTTATGAATTTTAACTAGGTATAAATTATTTCAGACATTTCCAAATGCTGCGCATTCAAATTTCTAAGTGTATTTTTTAAGACTCAATGAACACTTGTTCAAACTTGAAGTATTGATATTGATTTCAAAAACAATGCTCAAAAAACATTGAACAATCTCTAAAATTAATTTAGAGGCAGTTTCCAGTATTGTGCACTGAGGCAAATTTCTATTGTTGATTAGCAGAAATGGAACAAATGATAGATTCGTTGTTTCCCCTTCACCATACACTTCTACTTCAGTGCTAGTTACCCTACAAGTAGATTCTTGCATTAAGTAAAATTTAATTTGGTTTTGGGGTTGATTAAACAAATTGGATTTTAACGGGCCATTATCGTTATTAATCAAGTCAAGATATTTTTGTCGGTTATAAAGTATTACCAGACCCATCCAAAAATATTTCATTAATATTCCTAAAAAATATACTGTTGGGAATCTGAAATTTCAATCACGTATTTATTAATTTTGATATTACCTCTAAATCGCC
Source organism: Chrysolina oricalcia (assembly GCA_944452925.2). Classification (NCBI taxonomy): domain Eukaryota; kingdom Metazoa; phylum Arthropoda; class Insecta; order Coleoptera; family Chrysomelidae; genus Chrysolina; species Chrysolina oricalcia. The sequence continues at coordinate 2,536,245 of OX101809.2, read as the reverse complement.
AGACAAATTTACCGGTTTTCAACAACTCCCAGACGTGAATAAAGTTTACAAATGCACACGAAAAAAAAGTCTTATGCGTAGCCATAGGTGCAAGAAAGATAGCTTATCGAGGCATGCCGGCAGCTGATGGGGACCAAGCTCCTCGCGCTGTGATTGGTTATTGAGAAACCGCGCGAGTATTTTTTTATTTCTAAAAATTGAGAAATAAAAATTAAAGAAACTATAATTACGCTTGCTGCATATACTATGAAATTGTGAAATTCAATAAATAGTATATCTGCATTAAATTTTTTTTTTTAAATCCGGCAAAATAATTCATTGATATTTAATATAATTGTGTATTATTGAAAAAAAAAGCATTTTATATTCTAAGGTAATGAGCCTAGTTTCCGACTTCATAAGAGTCTCTGTAGATGGTAATTTGGAATAGTTATTACCTATAGGACTTGAGGTAAAATTAATTATTATTTCAACGGCAAGTTGAGAATGTTCTAAATAAAATCTTATTAGTCGTATAATTTTTACTAATCTTTATGTAAGTTAACGGAACAAGTTTGGAAGATCCTTGTCTATTTCAGGGTTGCAGTTTGAACCGACAATTCAAAGAAACTGTTTTTTATGTTATTTATAATAAAAGTTTTTTATGCTCCCTTATAATAAAAGTTCAATTTAAATTTTGAACATTGACATTAGAAAAGAATAAAAGAAGTTTTAAATTTTTTCGCGTTAATTAATGAATTATGTATGAATAATGAATTAATAGATTAAAAAAAAAATCAAGTTGACAAAAATATGTTTTTTTAGATTTTTTTGCAAATGTTACATGCTGCGCAGTAACGATATAACCGCCAACGCTCTCCCAGACTTACTAGTCTGGATTCGCCAATTGACGAAATTATATTTTTTCGCAATTTTACTTTGCCAAAAGGACCTTTCCAAAGTTCGTCGCCAGCTCTCCGGCTGAAATGAAAGTAAGAGTGTGTTGTAAATGGACATAAACTTAATATTTTCAAGTAAACTTCAATAAAGTAGCATCATTTCGTCCACTATTAAAACGACATTGCTGGAAACTTCCTTTTTATTAGTGAAGGGCAAATTTCTGACTATAGTTGGAATTGTACCTTTTTTATTGAAGGACTATGTTTTTTTAGACCGTGTTTGTTTTGTATATTATGTATTTTTATAGCAATTTTACATTCTATGATATTCTTCCACAATAAATTGGCTCGAAAATTTGTCGAATGTTATAAATTCATTTATGATAATTTGACTGATGGTGGAAAAAATCGAGAGATGTTGAATCGCTATAACAGCAATTTTATATCTATTGATTGTCTTGTATTTATTTATTGTTTTCTTTGAAGCCAATGCAGTTATACAAAGATATTAAGAATATGTTATATTAATCAACTATTTCAATGTGTCATATTGAAGTGCAATATCAAAGATATTTCTATTGTACAGAGCGAATAAAGGATTTCAATAAGTCGTTTGTTTTTCTTTTAGCTGGGGACACCACGAAAAAAAAGTAGGCGATTTACAAATTAACAACATTGTGAACTATATTTTCCTTTAGATAAATAGAAAACTCCTCAGATCAAAATTGAAAATTACGAATTTTTGGAACAAAACTTTCAACGGCAAATTCGAATTCTGCGAAAGGGTACGCCATCTATTATTATTTGGTTGAACTGATATAAAGTATGTGAGGTCCTTGCCATTTTAACTGTTTTCGCATTAATCGATTTTTAGACCACAGAGTTTAGTGATATTATCTTGTGTTCATAGTTTCAGAATCAGGTACCTTGAAATGGCGGCAGAAGTCGAGAGTTCCATTACCAGGCTTATTTGCTCAGTGCCCCAATGCTGAATGCATCATATATATAGTACCAGACATGAATTACCTTTACATTATTTTCCAATCGAAAACAAACAGTAATGAAAAAAGTGACAAAAACTGCCTAGATGAAAATATCTGATGAACTCATTTAAACTTTCGACAGCAATTTGTTCAAATTGGAATGAGAATAAAATCAAAGACTGTAATTTGGCAGCCTGATTAACTTTAACGCTCGTTTATATCCTTGCGAATATTTTCAATTTCTTTGCGATTCACTCATACATTGAAAAAATTGCGGTGGATGACGAATCATCGAGTGATTTTTCGCTAATGTAGTAATATCTAATCCCAAATACTGAAAAATTACACGTGATGGTTCATTATTCACCGCAAATTTTGCGAATATTTGCAAGGGTATGAAAGAGCCTTTATACTTATCGCGTATCAATTCTGAACGCCATCTAGCGTAAACGCCTTTCCCGAATTATGCCTATATGATATGTTTCAGTACACTTCAGTCACAGCCACAGAACTCATACTTTTATATCTTATAAGATATAAGTATGAGTTCTGTGGTCACAGCTCAGCTAGGAAACTCAGCCAGTATTTGGAAGTGGTCGGGAATGACCTTGAAGACGCTATTCGGGCATAAAAGTCAGGGTTGAATCAGAAATATTTGCTGGGAAACAGACAGGACCGTACTTTAGAATTCTAAAAATTCTAGGAATAATTCAGTTGTACAAAAATCATACAATAGATTCACAGTTGCCAACAAAAACTATCGAACAGTATATATTCGGTGGGTTTTGAGTTGAAATAATTATACAGGCATTGGTTATATATTAAGTAGGGATAGGGACATAGAAAAAAACGATATACTTTCAAGAATCTTCATTAGAACATAATACATGTACCTGAAATAGGTTAATAACTACAGGTTGCGTAAAATAATCAATTTGTTTTTAATACATTTTTGGTCCCTGAAGTTCCTATTAATGTTTTATAAGGTATAATACAGCTGAACCCTCAAATATAATTTGACAGCATATTCCTTGGGAAAATTGTCACATGGGTGTGAAAAAGGAAGTTCATTATCCATTTCAAAAAGATTTTGACAAACTTAGTTGTTTCAAAATAAAAGTTTCGATTTTATGTTGAAAAATCGTTTCAACGTCATTAATATACGGTGTCTATAAGTTGATTTGTGAATGGTGGCGGAGATGGGGGAGATATTGTGTCCGAAGAAATGTCCTTCAGTTGTAATAAAACAGAATCAGGATCAGCCTCACAGTTTTCAGTACCAGAATGATAAAGTCTCAGGAATTGCATTGCAAGACAGTCGTTCACGGTGTTGGTTCATGAACATTTTATCCTCAAAATGATCCTGGCAAAGTCGGTGACTACTATGCAATTTACCCAAATTTTCGAAGAGATCTTCTCTGCCACAACTGACAACCCAAATTCTTGCTCTGAAAATAATCAAGAATTTATTTCATATATTATTCTGATATATATGTTTCCTGCCACTTTCAATGATATGCTTATGTCAGAATTAAGGTTTCCTCAAACCAATGCGGGAACGCGGGACGGGAGCGGGATGAACGCGAGACTAAATTTCATAGCAGAAACTGTAAAAATGCATACCGTTGCGATAATTCGTATTGCGGAATGCAGGCCATCAACAGCTAAATATGTTTGGTTTGCTACGTGCACTGTTTTTCACTGTGTTTTTCACACTGTTCCCGCTTTGGTTTGGAGAAACCTTTACCCCTCTCGTTTACATCCATATTTTAATCTATATCCCAAAAGAATGACCGAATGCCGTGTTTGAATTATCATAAAAAAAATATTTGTAACTTCGAAAATTATTCAGAATTCACCTGCCATGTGGGCATTCATGCTAGTCAATTCAAAAAAGGCAGTAGAACACCAAAGTTGTAGGCACAAAACACCAACACTTTTGAAAATACACATTTTGAGCAGATATCATATTCATCATTATCATTCAAATAATAGTTGATACAATTTTAATACTGATTTCAACTTCATTTGTTTTTACTACTATTCATTACAACCTTCATTTTTCTTTGACGACTTTGTGAATATCACAACAAATTTGGACGAAAAAGCTACTCACCTTGCAACATCACTGGGAAATCTGAAGAAACTTTTGTTAGAGTTATAACTTTTGTTCGTACACAATCTGGCAGCACATGTCATTCCCATGTTTCAATAATTATAATATGCACTACAAATTACAAAAAATGTCCATGCAACCACAACTTCAAAAACAAAATGAAAACACAATTGAACTTAACACACAACATAAAAACACAAGCTATCCGTGACTACGCCTATATGTAGCTTATAAATTCGGATGAATCGTAATCCCAATACCTGCCACTGCTTTGATAGGTTTTATTTAATCCAAAAGTGGGGGGTGCGCGAATATCTGCGTTTGGTACCCCCTCCTCATCGAGTTTCCTAGCTGTGTGTTTTAAGCTGTGCTTTAGTTCACTTTAAAACTGTTAAATTGAGAATAATAACTCGGTGCGTCGTGTATGAGTCCATCTCACTCTTTCACTGCCAAAATCTAGATCATTCAGACATTGCGTGGTTTTTGTTGAACAAAAAATCTTATTTTCATCCAGTCGTCCAAATAATTTGCAATATAGACAAAGACAATTGAACTGGAAGGTTTCAAACAGAGTTATTAGTCCAAGGATTCAAAACATGCTATGCGTTTTAAAACATATTTTCACAGGAACGTTCATTTTGATATATTTGTTTGCTAAAAGTTTCCTCTGACAGTTCTAGGGTTGGATTATGAATATTCGATACGAAAGCCACGATATTCTGCTCTGCGTTCATAGACAAGGAAAGTGATGACGTCACAAATGTCATTCTTGTCAAAATCTGATTCTAACCGAGGGAGCGAACTGAGGGATATCGATTGGGAAGTAGGGTGAACGCAAGAAGACTAAAAACAAGGAGGGTTTAATAAGCTCTAGCCAATCAGAAACTTGCATCATCAACGCGTCATAGTGACGTATTGGGTATCAGTACAGAGTCGTACTCGAATCAAGCAACAAAACTGTCAGTAGTAACTCTCAAATACCAAGAGCTAGTCCGTCACTGTCTATAGAGAACGGCGGCCATGATATGTATAACTACGTCACATTTCGTCACAAATGTTCTTTCAGCTCTTTCTACTAGTGTCCCCATTGTCTTATGGGAATCAAACACTCATTGTTTTTAGTCTTCTTGGGGTGAACGCGGATTTGTTTTCACTGTTGTCAAATACAGAATGTAGTCTTTCTGGATTTAAAGAGCAGTACAATAAATTCTTGAGATTGTGTCCATTATATTTGAATCTACGAAAAAGTCGGATGTGACAGGTGCCAGATTTCATGCATGTACCACAGAACTCGTACTTATATCATAAGATATAAGTATGAGTTCTGTGATCGAGATCGCTGCCTCGGCTGAGACCACAGAACCACAGAACAGGTTTTGCGGCTCGCACTATTTTTAACCGAACGCACATAAAAAAAAGATGTCTTTGTTTTCAAAAAGTGGAATGTGGAACTAATAAATCGTAGTTAATAGATATATGCCCTAGAAATACTAGAATACCGATGTGGATGTGGTGTAGTGATAGTTCAAATCGCCCATCTGTTGTTAGTTGATTGGTTGGCGTTCCATTGATACGGTTGATTTTTCATTGGCAACAGCTGAATAGCTGGCAACAGCGGTAGTTCCATGTTCACTATAATAAATCATTTTGTGATTTATTAGTTTTTCATGTCTTGATTTCTCCAAATTCCTTTGTCTCAATGTGATGATAACAAACCAAACTAATGTTTATTTTTAACCAGGTAAAATTGTTGATTTTTCGGTTTTCAGAAGTTTTCTGAAAATGACCATCTTGATTCTTGACAAGTTCTATAATCAGTTTCAGTGATGTCGACCATAACTACAAATGCTCCTTCCTCTGCAGATGCTTGCTTGAGCATTGTTCATAGTTTGATGTGCCATAGGCAAGGTGGTGAGAGTGAAGGTTTCGCTAAGAGAGCAATTGAATCACTCGTCAAAAAGTTGAAAGAAAAAAGGGATGAACTAGATTCATTAATCACTGCAATAACAACTAGTGGTGCTCATCCTAGCAAATGTGTTACAATACAGAGGACACTAGATGGTCGCCTTCAAGTTGCAGGGCGCAAAGGTGATTTTCAAATAATTCTTAACGTGAACAAAGACGTAGTTTTTTTTAGGTTTTCCTCATGTAATATATGCCCGGATATGGCGATGGCCTGATCTACATAAAAACGAACTGAAACATGTAAAATACTGCCAGTTTGCATTTGACTTGAAATGTGACTCAGTTTGTGTGAACCCGTACCACTATGAAAGGGTAGTATCGCCAGGAATTGACCTGTCTGGATTGACATTGCAATCTGGTGCACCACGATTGGTAAAGGATGAATATACTGCAGGCCCTGGCAGTAGTATGGAGATTGAAGGAATTGAAGGAATCTCACAAACAATTCAGCATCACCCCCCTCAGCAGAGTTTCACTATCACTGGGCTCCAAACTGCCCCTGCAAGTATGTGAATTTGTGCATAATCTTCCCCTGTTAATAGTCATATTCAATGTTCAGTGTACTTCTTCATTTATTTGATGTTGTGAGGTAGCTTTCTAGATTTTTGTTTTAAAATTTCAAAATTACAACTTTTCTCTATCCTTGAATTTATTTCAATCAAAACTTTTTGTTTTCTTTAAAGTTGATGAAAAATACTTATCATATGCGCTGCATGTACACCTTATTTTTTTGTAATTTGTGTACTTTAGAAAATTTTATTCAATTGTATTGACATTGCTCATAAATATTAATCAACTCAGATTTCATACTCTCAGGCAGGACTTCCCAGTGATTTTATCCAAAAGTGAACTGTTATAGAGATAGGTATAATGTCATTGAATTTGTTTATAGCACCCAGAAAGATCTGTAAAATGTTTGATAATTTATTGTAAAAAAATTTGCTTTATTTTTTCATATATATGATGTTTTGTATATTGAAAATAAAGAACCTAGATTGGATCTGTTCGAAAATTTGTGAATAAATGATTTTGTCATTTTCTGGCAAATTTTTCAAATGTTTTCTTAGACACCTGTTTTACTTACTTTCACTTTAAAGACACGAAGCAAATGCTATGCTTTTGTTGAATCAATAACAAACATCAAAAAGAACTAATAAAATGTTATACATAATCCTAGATGTACATTTCGACAACCAGGTTATCTTCATTGGTAAGATTACTGTTCTGCTTGTTGGTCAATACACTTGAATCAAATTATATTCATCACATTTCTCTTTACTTTCTCTTTCACTGTGACTCTGTTTACTTTGATTTTGCTTTCAATATTTTTAGTTATGCATGTTTTTGTTTGGTTGTTATGATAGGTGATCCAGGAATATATAATTCAACAAGCAGACCTGTCTTGGGGTCCACAGCAGTACCTAAAATTGAAGGTGGCCAAGACACGTGTTCCAGAAATAGTTGGGTACCCCATATGCATATGCATCGTAAGATAATGATTTTTTTGGTATGGTCCATTTGAAAATGACAATGAAAGCTAGATACTAACTATAAATTGTGTTGCTTCAATTTCAAAACTAACCAATTTTTAGCAAAATACTCCTCAGCTGAAGAAGCTGAATGTTTCTCAGAAAGTGCTATATTTATGTGACTTTTTGAATAGGTGCAGTTTGCCAATTCTGTTTCTGTAGAAATATTCTGTAAAATCCTCCTGTAATGTCTTCAAAGTAGAAAAAGGATCAAGTTGTCAAGAGAAAAGATCATTGGAACTGAATATAATAATTAAACAATAATTTGCACACTGCACCATATTCATTTACATCATTGAGAGGTTTGTTTGTCTAAAGAAAATGGAAAAAAGGACCCAGTACTGATCCTTGTGGTATACCTCTATTCAATCAATTATCTTCACCAACTACATAACATGCTATTTCTAAGGTACCTACTCTGACTTCTTATCTTGATTTGAACTTGATGACACAAAATTATCCAAACATGTTCCTACATGATCAATATGCTCTTTGAAATGTGTTTGCATCGCCTTTCTAGTTTAACCCACATACTTTTGGCAAAAAGAATACTTTTATTTTATTTTGAAATGGACTATATTTTGAAACTGAACTCCGTAGACTTTGATTCCTTCCAGTTTTGCCTATCTTTTTTTTTTGATGTTTCTGTTCTATTAGTTTGTTTTTGAAGTTCAGATGGTTAATTAATTTTTCAAGAGGAAGGAATCTCTATGGAAACGAATATTTTGTGAATGTATTTATCTTGAAATGTTTTCCAGGCCAAAACCAAGTGACCTCTAGTAATATAACCAGCCAGCCTCAACCAGGGAGGTCTGGTACACCAATTCATGTTACATCTACTAACCAATTTTATAACACCAACCAGACACCAGGAGTGTCAGACAGCAGATCTCAAGAAGCCATAACACAAAGCCTAGGTAAATAATCTGGTAATATTTCATAACTTTTGGCTGCTCAAAATCATTGAATAAGAATTCAAAAGAATTTATGAAAGTAATGTGGTTGTAAACCCATATGTGGATATCAAAACGAAAAAGTATACATTTTCACAAACTGACATCCGATTAAATTTCTTTCACAGTGTTTTGGTAATTTTATTATTATTCATGCAGCGTCTTTATTCAAGAAAGTGCATTATTATTAATAATAAATCCAAGATTTTTTTATATTTGATCCAGTCTAGAAGGCTTTACCATATTAACTACATTGTTGAAATAACCCTGGCTTTTTAACCAACATGGCTGTTTTTAACCAAAAACCATGGCTGTTTTTAACCAAAAACCATGGCTGTTTTTTAACAAAAAACCATGGCTGTTTTTAACCATAAAACCATGACTGTTTTTAACCATAAAACCATGACTGTTTTTAACTAGAAGCCATGGCTGTTTTTAAATAAAAGTCATTGTTGGTGTTAAGAAAAACCATGGCTGTTTTAACCAAAAAATCATGACTGTTTTTAACTAGAAGCCATGGCTGTTTTTAACCAAAAGTCATAGTTGGTTTTAACAAAAAACATGGCTGTTTTTTAACAAAACAAATATGAGTGTTTCAAACCCAAAACCATAGATTGTCATTATTCATACTTTAAATTATACTGCTAGGCTGAATTGCTTGCAGTATTGAATTATTTAGTTTTGATATTGGTATGACGGTAATAGATTTGAAGTAACTTGAAAATTTCCCTTTTGCAAAGACATCAAATGTTTAGATTATGAATCCAGAATTGTAGATAACATTATTGTTCAGCTTGTTAACTGGACCACCACTCACACGAGATTCTATGTTACAGCCAGTAATTCTCCAGTCTCTCCTCATCTCCAACAAAACGGTTTCAGTACAACTCCCAGTACCGCTGTAGCTTCCAGCAACAATGGGACTGTTTCGGGTACGCAACCAACACCTACTATCGGTCAAGCTTTACCTGGTGCTGGTGGTACTTGGACGGGGTCAAATACTTTAACCTATACACAATCGATGCAACCTCCTGATCGAAACCATCACAATGCCTATTGTAAGTTACTTGCGTTCGAGTGTATCCATGCGGTTTTGGGAAAAGCGTGACTGACATGCAGTAGTGTGAAACGGAACGATGGCCTGCAGTCATCTCTGGCTCATTTGATAGTTATGATCATTAAAATATGAACTTCATTTATTTAAATATACATTCGTCAGTTAAATAGGCTGTAGACAAGACCTTCCGCGTCTCGTAACAATCCTGTAAAGGATATGGGTTTTAGACACTTTTACTTGATTCCTAGATACACATCTCGATAACCATGTCATCTACACTGGATTCAATTACCTGTTAATGACGGGTAATTACCTGTTCATGGCGGGTAATGCTAATGAGAGTAAACAAATTCAAACAAGTGGCATTATCGCTATCAAGCAATTGTTAGGGTAGGGACAATGGGAGTTTGAAACTAATTAGCAGCTATACAACAGGGTCAATTACGTAGGGCGTGTAGAAAATTGAAATTTGGTTATGCCTGTTCAATCCATACAGACTTCATTTATTCAGACTGTACCATTTGATAACCATGTTATCTGAATCGGTAGGTTACCACTACACTGAATTCAGTTACCTGTCAATGACAGGTAATGAGGGTAAGCAAATTGGAATGTTATGGGTCATAATCGCTTTGAAGCAAGTCTTAGGGTAGCTATAATGGGTGTTTGAACTCAACTACGACAGGTATACAGGGTGATTTGTGTAGGGCGTGCATAAGGCGTTAACTTGCAGTTGAATTATAAATTTGAAATTAGGTAAACTTCAAATGGAACTCTATAATTGATTTGATATCTTTTGATTGCATTTTCAATTCTGAGTATGTGAACTTATCTCAGATAGTTCGGCACCTGCAGTAGTTTACGGAAAAATGTATCGAAAGATTTTGGCTGATCGCCAAATCTCTTTCGAAGTCAACTGCAAGTTGAAAGGGTAAACTCCTAATTCACACTCTGCATAAATCACCCTACCTAAAGGGTGAGTTAGGATAGTTGCAATTAATTTTGTTTAGGGAGTTTTTGAATTGGATCCAATTAGATTATCTATAACTGATCATTAGCAGGTAATCGAACAAGTGTTTGAGGTAACAAATTATTTGAATTCAACTATTGATGAAGATAACATTGATACAAAAATAAAATTAGATTAACTGTAATAAAATAAATGTAGCTTTTTATGTTCCCTCCACGAAGGTTAAATTACCTGTTAAATACCATTTACAAACTCTTGATACAAAAATCCGTGTTTCATATTGTCTTCAGAGAGAATCACTAAAAACGTTCTCTAGGCCATCAAAATTGGCATTTGCATGCTTTTTAACAGGAGGTTTGGTGGATTGTGTAGAGGACTGTAGGGATACTTAGTTTTAGTGACGATTCTCAGTACATATGTAGATATTTTTCATTGGTAAAGAAGCATAAAGCTGTACTCAAGGGGTGTGACATCTATAATTATTTGGTTGAACTGGTATAAAATATAAGAACGCGTTATTGTTTCTTATATTCAAGGACATTTGGCAATCAAATTGTATACCATTGTGAATTGACAGTTCTACCATTGTCTAGAGCTACATAGTCGGTCAGAAAACGTTGGATGAAATCGCGAGAGCCATCTATCAAACTTTTATTGAAACTGTAACTCTGCTCTTTTTTCCCATTACCTGATCTTGCGTCATTTCATTCTAATAACAAGGTTTCTTTTTTGGTGGTCACCAACGGAGTGGCGCCATCTACCAATGGATCCTACCGTTTTCCATTGATACTTCCATAAGGTTGACCGACTATATATCTTCAGACAATGGTTCTACCATCCTGTGAAGCTCTAGTTTGTGCTTTTGGACGGGGATTCATCACCAAAAGTCAAAGTTGTTGAGTTAATCGACGCACTGTTTTTCAGTCTTTTTTTTTGTGGTTTGGTTCCCGCGATAGTTAAAATCCTGTAAAGTGCAGACGCTGTATGCCTCAGGGAACACCTCCCGAGACATTGAGTTCCAAATCGTTGCCATTCGTTGTAAGAACGAGCACTGGTTTAATTTCAATTTTTGACGGAGTCTTAATTTTTAACTGGATAAAAACAAAACAATTATCGTCCGCATGACAAAAAGGTCCGAGTACATACACTGTCGAAAATATCAATCTTTACAATGGAAACGTCAGATTGTACCTGACAACATCAGTGTTGCCGCGTTGTTTCTTGTATATAACTTGTTATTGATATATTTTATATTATTTTAATATTTTAGTAATGTGCATAGTATTTACTTTGTTAACGTTCTTTGCACAATGAAGACTTTTTATCTCAGATAAATTTTCCACTCTTTTTTGGCCACCAGCGTCGATATTGGGGGGGGGGCTTTGTTTGAATCTGTACACTGACGTGCATTGTTTAATATCCGTTGGAAAGTGTTAAAGGTAATACCACGAATCTTATTGATTGGCTATATTTTCCTCAAATAAAGAAGTTGAGTGAGAAAAATAAAAATTATCCGATAAAATTTGAAGAACGAGTTGCATTTGGAAAGCTTTTTTCCACCTATTTGTGTTTTGTGGAGTAGAATTTTGTATTAAATTTTCAATACTCTTTTGGTTAATGGCACTAAATCGGTTTGTATTCATTTTTAAACAAACTTAGAAGCACTTTAAGATGTCAATAATAGCAAATTAAATGGTGTCATATATCTAATTAATTTTGACAGTTTGATGTAAACAAGTTATTATCGAGGTGGAGCAGTTTTATCAGTATAATATCAAGATTGGCTAGAATAATGTCAGGTTTTGACATGCGATAAAAATAATCGGGTAAATCTATGTAAAAAGTTTATGTCAGTTTTTCTGGTTGTTTCGTGGGTTTCTCGAAATTTCTGTATTTTCCGTCAAGTATTCAATTAGTTTTGGATAGTTCTAGGAGTTTCTAAATATATTTTTCATTGACCAGATTTTGTTTCCACATTGTAGATCAGAGTATTGTTAAAAGATGACGAAATTACTGAGCTGTCAATATCAGACGGATCTGCCAAGTGAATAGATAACTATTTTTGTGAAGTAAACATTCAGCCTCTCATCTTTCAACTAATCAAATTTGTGGTTTCAATTGTGAAATCCTTTCAAAAATCTCTTCTTGAAATTCCTGAGTTTCCTCCTTATTCATGAAAAGAGGCAACACTGGGGATTACACTGATATTTTTATCTGAGAGATTACTGTTCGACACAGCTGTATGGATTTATTTTGTAAGTTTTTTTGATTTTGGCTTATCAGACACTTTTTCCGCAAGTTCGTTTTTTGTTTTCGTTTTCTTCCAAGTATCTGGATTTTTGCTTCAAAAGTTGATTGGTGATTTTGTTTTCTAACAACTTATCAAAGTTTTCTCTCAGTTATTTACCTGAGGTTTAATTTCGCAATTGGATCATTTGTGTTTGTAAAGTTCCATAATTAGTGTCCTTTATTATGGTAGTTTCAAAATTGTGTTAAATCCACAGCACTTTATGGCTTCGAGCATTTGAATCTGCTTCTGGAGGCACAAGCGGTGAAAAAACATTTCTACATATAATACACAATAAACAGTGATAATAATAATATTGATAACTTATTTGACCCATTTGGTTCGATATGTATACGTATATGTATACAAATGGTAAGTCACACCTACTGGATTTGTTTGATAAAATCTCTCTAGAGCTTGGATTATTACCTGACATTTTTTTCGTGCGAGGACAAATTTCTGGTAACTAATTCAAGATCGTGTGAGATTTCGTGAGAAAATTTCACTCCAAAATAAAACTATCATTGTTGTTGAGAATGTAGTTATGAATCGAAATGCATGATAAAATATAGGGCGTTCCGTTTGAAAAAAATATCATTTTATGAAATATTTTGAAAACGCGATTGTCATTATTTTTTTTGTCTTCAGCATCGAGAAGCCATTAACCGAATAGACAAGAATACGAAGTTTTAAAAATATTTTCAATGGATTCTGCAGATTGTGAAAACTCTGGTGGCAATTTTACCCAGGTGACAATTTTACACCGGCGGCAATTTACTCTGGTGGCAATTTACTCTGGTGGCAATTTTATTCTGGAGGCAATTTTCTTTTATTTTTGTTCATTTTTTTAATGTTGAAAAAATATTTAAAGTCGAGCTTCTTTCTCGCGCCATTGCAAATCGTTGTGACGTACTTTCCCGAGAATTTCGAACAACCAATACCATTGCAGTTACACGTCACAATCAATTCGATTAGAATACACTCTTTGGCTGATTGGGCTCGGGAGAGTACGTCACAAAGAGCGCCAATATTAGTAGCTTTGAAATTTGATGATTTTCAGAACCGAATGGGAACGGCATTCCGATATACCTATTCAGAAACTTTCGACAAATTTTGACTATAAATATTTTATTTGCTCAAGCAAAGTGATCAAAAATCATTCTTCTGGACTGTCACTGTACTAAAGCATTTACTGTCCAGACACTAGTAACTTTCATAGAAGTCAATAACTAATAAAAAATTGAATATAAATCAAACAAACTTTGGAAATTATTTCGCTCTCTCTTTTTCAGATTTTTTGTAAATTAAGTGAGAATCAATGTCCCTAGCTTTTATCGCCATTCCTCTGCCACAATTTCAAAATTCACTAATTGTACAGAAGATTACGCCTTTTCATTTGTGGCTGTTACAGAAGGCAAGCTGAGGTTTCACGAGTTGAAAAATAGGTTTGTTGATAAACGTAATTGTCGTTGTTGTTTGTTACTGGTGTGTTTAGAAAGAAATCGTGGTGAGTCACACTCAAAAATATCATTTCTCCGGTAGTTATTTCGGGAACATTAATTGTACAGTTTCCGTTCAAACATTATAGAGAGTTTCTTATTCTTGTGTATTTCCTTATGCAAAATGTGAGATTATGGAATTAGGGCGTGGTGAATTTTTTCACGGAAACATTGAGAATCGTCATTTCTCTGGCGTTATTCCTCTGGCTCCTTGTCAGACCGGGGAATGATGAGTAACTATCCAGAGGAATGATGTTACTATGACCTAGGTCTTTTTTGTAGTAAACATTGGGAATTGTTTAAAGTTCAGGAAGACAGTTTAATAGATCATGTTGCAACTGTAATTACCAAATTGCTCTATTTTTTTATTATTGGCCTTTAGTTCAAATATATTGGCAGTAGTAATTTCAACTTTGTTAGCATAACTTGAAACCATTGATTAGAGCCAATCATTTTACTGCTGATACTATTGAAAGCGATAGTTTCTTTGATATTGGTGAATTCAGTTGGCAGTTTCACCGATTCCAACAATTTGTTTTTTTAAGAATAAAAGTTTTTACAAATTTACTGATGAAGCTTTTTTCAAATCCACGTCTAAAACGCGAAAAGTCGAAAATTTAGAATGATTCGTAATAACTCAATAACAAACAATTAAAACTAATATAAAATTCAGCCGCCACGGTAATTCAAATTTTTCATGATGCAAATAACATCGTTAGAAAATGTTGACCCATATATGCGTTGTTTATTTTGAAGCATAGATCGAGCGATCATATTTTTTCGTGTTCTTACCTATTCGTAGCATCAATAATAACTGAGTTGGCAATGGTGCGACCTAATTTGGAACACCCTGTATATTATCCATTTTTTGACATAAATATTTCCTCTCCTTAATATCGCCTAGAGTGCCCTCCAAAAAGTTAGTCTCCGATTGGCTTAAAAATGAGGGTTTGACTCTTGTCATCGTTCCGTTTCATACTTTAAGGTTGGGAGGTGTAATTATGTGTATAGTTTATACGAATTCAGTTGAGACAGCATAAAAACTGAAATTCCACTTAGGGTCGGCATATCTTTTATGAAACAGTGGCGGCGGATGCATTTTTTTTTCAAGGTAGAAAAAATATTTATAATTACTAATCTTATAAGATGGCATATATACAATTTTTTTGTGTGAAGCGGAAGTTGTTTTCATACAGTGTTTGTCTCACTTCTCATGGAACCACCCCCGTATCTTCCGTAATAATTGAGGTAGAGTGATGAAACTCTCAGGACTGATGGAAATGCTTAAAATGCACCTACCACCTGAATGGGCTTGGCCTAAGTGATATACACTGCCCACAACTCGCGATGGAACAACCCATTTTTACGGTAAAACATACTAGGGGGCAAAATAGGCTCAAAATTCCTTCAGATTCGTGATCAGGACTACCAGCTTACTACAAATACACTTTTTTCCTGAAAAAATGTCAGTCCTGAAAAATTCGAATTTGTCTCACTTCTCATGGAAATACCCCCGTATCTTCCGTAATAATTGAGGTAGAATTATGAATCTGTCAGGACTGATGAAAATGCTAAAAATGCACCTACCACATGAATGGGGTTGGCCTAAGTGATATACACTGCCCGCCAATCGCGATGGAACAATCCATTTTAACGGTAAAACATACTCACCATCCCTATCGATAATAATTTTAAATGTGATTATAGCTTTTTAGATTCAAATATTTCCTTATCGCACACATCATTTTATCTAGAACCCGTTACGACTGCTGAAGTTGAGTCATTAATAAGTAGACTGAAATCTTCCAACTCCTCTGGCCATGATAATAATTCTAATAATTTATTGAAGAAATGTAGCACGTGGATTAGTGAACCTCTGAATTACCTAATCAATCTCTGTTTTGAGGAAGGAAAATTCCCAGATACCTTCAAACTGGCAATAGTTCAGCCACTTTACAAGAAAGGAGATCCGAATGATTTTGTTAACTATAGAGCAATAAGCCTGTTATGCAGTATCTCTAAATTATTTGAGATGGCAATTAAGGATCGGTTAACAATTACTTACTTAAATACAAACTCTTGTCGTCTGACCAACATGGTTTCAACAAGAATAAAAGTACAGAGACAGCACTATCTGAGTTCAGCGGTCGGATCATTTCAAGTATTGACAAAAAAATGTTTACTTTGTATGTTCATTGATTTCTCGAAAGCTTTCGACTTGGTTGATCATCGAATAATTACTGCCAAATAAGAGAGATATGGAATAAGAGGTTTGCCTTTAACTTTAATCGAATCATACCTCAGTAAAAGAAAACAAATGATAAGAGTCAACAACATTTTCTCTGAAGAAATGGATGTAGAGCAAGGTGTGCCGCAAGGTTCTGTCTTGGGACCTCTACTTTTCAACATTTTTGCTAACGATCTCATTCTCTATATACAAAGGGCTCATAATGTTTGTGTTATCTGCTATGCAGATGACACGAATATTTTGGTTATTGACAAGGATCTCAATAGGCTGAAATCTACTGCTGAAGCTGTATATGCTAATATTGTAAAATGGTCCGACAATAATAATCTACAACTGAATCATCGGAAAACGATAACTGTTCTTTTTGGAAATGGCAGGACTGATGAAATCAAACTCTTTGAAGGTTCCAATGAAGAAATAGTAAATAGTAAATCAGTGAAAATGCTGGGGGTTACATTTGATGCAAAACTTCATTGGGATTGTCACATTGAGTGTTTGTGTAAAAAATTACAGAGTAGCTGTTATAGTCTGAAATTTATGAAGAACCACTGTAGTGAGTACACACTACTGTCATTGTACTATGCAAATTTTCATTCCCATATAAAGTATGGAGTTGTGATTTGGGGAAATTGTGCACATGTGAACAGAGTATTGGTCCTTCAGAAATACACGATTAGAATTCTTGCTAGTATCAATACTAGAACGAGCTGCAGAGATTATTTCAAAAAATTCAAAATCCTAACTGTTGTAAGCTTATATATACTGGAAGTTTGTACATACGTCTATAAAAATAAAAATAAGTTTTTGATTACTGCTGAGAAGCATAACCATAATACACGTTTCAAAGGCCAACTACAACCTGAGAATCACCGGACTACGCTATACCAAAAAAGTTTTTTTTTTACTGGCTGTAAATTATATAACTCTCTTGATGAGCATATTAAGAGCTCCCTCAATATAAATATTTTCAAAACAAGACTGAAACAACAGCTAGTTCAGAAACCCTGCTACACTATAGATGAGTACTTTGCATAATTTGTATTATGATCGCGATATATGCAATTGATTTTGTTTGTAATCAAAATAGCACATTTATATATATATATATATATATATATATATATATATATATATATATATATATATATATATATATATATATTTATATATATGACTGTCTCCTTTTGTTGTCTCATGTTTTCACGCCTTTTACCTTTTTATGCTTACGATTCTAAAAAGTATGCTCCTGTGAAGATGAATTTCTCAATTTTATATTATGTATTTTAATCTGTATTTTATTTTATTTACTTTGATATTTATTTGTGACTTGTCATAAACATGCATCTGTCTTTGGTCCTTGTGATTGAATTTATATGTATATTTTTATGATTAATAAATTGATTGATTGATTGATACTAGGGGGCAAAATAGGCTCAAAATTCCTTCAGATTCGTGATCAGGACTACCAACTTACTACAGATACACTTTTTCCCTGAAAAAATGTCAGTCCTGAAAGATTCGAATTTGTCTCACTTCTCATGTAAACACCCCTGTATCTTCCGTAATAATTGAGGTAGAATGATGAAACTTTCTGCTTTGATAGAAATGCTCAAAATGCACCTACCACCTGAATGATCATCTACGTAATATACACTGCACGCCAGCAGCAAAGGAACCACCCATTTTTCCATCGCTGCTGGCGTGCAGTGCAGATCATGTAGGATGACTCCTTTTGTGCAGTGAGTTCATTTCTAGTGTATCTATGGATCCTGGAAATTTCATGGTTCTACGTAAAAAATTATGAAATATACGGGGGTGGTGTTTCCATGAGAATTGAAACAAATCCGATTTTTTCAGGACTGAAAATTGTTCAGGAAACAGTTGTATTATTAGTAATTTGGGGATCCTGAACACGAATCCGAAGGAATTTTGGGCCAATTCTGACCCCTAATATAACTTTGTGGGATAATGGGTTATTCCATCGCGAGTGGCGGGCAGTGTATATCACTTAGGCCAACCTCATTGAGGTGGTAGGTGCATTTTGAGCATTTCCATCAGTCCTGAGAGGTTCATTATTCTATCTCAATTATTACGGAAGATACAGGGGTGTTTCCATGAGAAGTCAGACAAATTCGAAATTTTCAAGATTGACAGTTTTTCAGAGAAAAAGTGTATCTGTAGTAAGTTAACCTAACGAATCTGAAGGAATTTTGAGCCTAATTTGCCCCCTAGTATGTTTTACCGTAAAAATGGATTGTTCCATCGCGAGTTGCGGGCAGTGTATATCACTTCGGCCAACCCCATTCAGGTGGTAGGTGCAGTTTAAGCATTTCCTTCAGGCCTGAGAGTTTCATCATTCTACCTCAATTATTACGGAAGATACGGGGGTGTTTCCATGAGAAGTGAGTTACACTATATAGTCGGTAAATAAAACGACCTAGTTCAACTCAAAAAAATATTTTTAATATAAGGGCTTCCAGTAGAAACGGAGCTGCCAGACGTGAACTGAGCGGTTCTGAATTAGCATCAAAATCTTCTGTTTTAACGACATCACCATCGAAATGTCTCCAGAATGCCTACCGCACATAATCAATCTAATTAAGATTACTAGGTAACGATATATGTAAATATGCGTCTGAGCCTAGCTGCACAGCACTGTCTAATAAATAAACCTTCTAGCAAATAAAAACTGATTGGAATTCGACTGAGATCAAAGAAGTTGGGTCTCTGACCAATAAGAATTCGATAGCGGCCAACCAAAGGCTTTATTTTTTCATTCCGCCCGCCACTTTCACGTGACAGAATATATCATCTCCGCGTGGACTGCCGATCGAGTTGAGACGAGAAGCGTTAGCTAATAACGTGTTATTTATGCCTAAGCAAATTATCAGCGGCAATTTGTTTATTGATATAACCTCGTATGATCGCTTGGTTGTTTGCTGTCTCAATTGAGTTTGTAAAGACTTTATGTATTATGTTTGTGTCATCTTATTTTTTTTTTCGCAGGGAATCACAACTCTCCGAATCAGATGGGCGGAGAGGTCAACATAGCGGGCCTGCTCTCCACCCAGCCTGCTCCGGAGTACTGGTGTTCGGTTGCATACTTCGAACTCGACACTCAAGTCGGAGAAACTTTCAAAGTGCCCTCCAACTGTCCCAATGTCACGATAGATGGATATGTCGATCCCTCAGGAGGCAACAGGTTCTGCCTTGGTGCCTTGAGTAACGTTCACAGGACCGAGCAGAGCGAACGGGCTCGTTTGCATATAGGCAAAGGGGTGCAGCTGGATCTGAGGGGGGAAGGAGACGTGTGGTTGAGGTGTTTGAGTGACCATTCTGTTTTTGTCCAGAGTTACTATCTTGATAGAGAGGCTGGAAGGCAGCCCGGAGATGCCGTGCACAAAATCTATCCTGGTGCCTATATCAAGGTATGATAAGAAGAACTGACCCTTTTCCATTTCTTTTTTTACACCTATTTGAAATAGGGACGCAAAGAGCTTCAATATATCTATCGCCATAACTTTGAAATAAAATTTAATATGTCAAGGCTTTGTTCGAATTTTTTTCAAATCCAAAAAACACATGTTATAAAATAAAAGGAAAAATTGCACAATATGGTCAACAAAGTGATTTAGACTCCGGCGTGTCTCTTTCTTCTGGCTGCCTACGTTTCGGCCACGGATCGAATTTATTAACACAAAAGAACACAACACAATCTAACCTAACTAACGTAGCTGGTAGCTATCCTAGGTGCTAGTAATTCGATCACCTAACCTAATTTGAAAATAGTCGTGTTTTATGCAAAAATTTCAACGTGGTAATTCACTGATATGAAATTAGTTGAAGTCAACATCTTTTTGTGCATCGAATCATCTGTAAAAGTTCCATTGTTAAAGTAACTATATAGTGCAGTTTTACCTGATCATGTTTTGATGAATTTGAAAAATTTGGAAACGTCACATTTTTCATTTGTGAGCTGACAATTGTCAAATGCGATGACTTACATCTGTCAACTCAAATTAATTGCAGTTCAAAAATTATTTATTTACTCAACTTCTTGGGTGAAATTTGACCAATGATTTTCTCTATTTTCTTAAGATTTAATATTAATTTGGAACGATTATATTGTAAAATACGTGGAACGTTTTCTTCCATAAGCGTGTTTTTGTGAATTTCTGAACTGACTACTATGACACATTTTTTCAAAAATAATTATATCACATACATTTCCGCGCTGAAATTTCGATTGTTACAGTGATTTTATCGTATTTCAAACATTCTCTGAAATTTTCATCTAAATCGCTTTAGTAACCATATCGTGCAATTTTACGAAATAAAATTTGACTACGCCACTGGACTTTTTATACTTTTGAATTGATGTACGAAAAAATAATAAAAAATATGTTATTATACTTCTTAGTTAGTCTACTTGAGGTACTTTTGATAAGGTCTTATCAGCTTTATACTCTTTTTTGAGCCTTCCGCAAAATTTTATGACATGAAATAAGCTGGAAAATGTACATGATAGCCTACAATTTAATTATCCACTTAGCCATTCATACAGGATAATTTTGAACTTTATATAGGTGTTCGACTTACGTCAGTGCCATCATCAGATGACTACCCAAGCCGCGACAGCTCAAGCTGCTGCTGCAGCACAAGCAGCTGCAGTGGCTGGTCATATTCCAGGGCCACATTCTGTTGGAGGAATTGCTCCTGCTATAAGTGAGTATATCTATATTTGTTTATCTTCATTTTTCTAGTGACGTGTTTGTAAGTTATTGCAACGTACTTTATTATACAGAGTGTCAATTTGAAAACTTGCCACCCTTAATATCTCCCTTTCAGTCAATTCGATTTTATTTTCAAGGGGGACACTTGTGATGAATATTTTTGGCCCTAGTGGTTCAACCCCTTAGGAGGGCTAGATATTACCCTTAGAAACTTAAATGGGAAGAGGGCAAATGGCACTTTATTTTAAAGGGCGTTTTAAACTCTCTTTCCAATGGTATCCTGACCTATTATTTTTTATGAGAAGTTTCCGAAAAATAGCGTTCTAAACTTACAGAAGTAATCAGACCTGCCTGCACTGAGAAGCATTATTGTATTGACTCTCTTGTCAAGAGAAATGGTTAGAAGAGTAATTGGCACCGTTCCAACCCTTGAACAACAGGAATCAATCTATTATACACGTGTGATTTTTTATCTTTAAGAACAAAAAAAAAACACCTGCTTCAATTTTAGTTTCTAGCTATAAGAGGATCGATTGTTAGTAAATTTTTCTTTAAGAAATAAAGGACCAATAATGGCATTTCCATGAATACCATCCAAAACATTAACTTTTTGTGGGTGTTGTGTATATCCTTCTCGAAAAAAAATCGGGTTTTCGCCACGCCAATACCGACAATTTTGTCTACTTACATCTGTGAAATTTCAGCGATGAGAATAAAAAATCCAGCATTTAATAAACGCAACCATTTTACTATCAGTTTTTTTTTATGTTGTTGAAAACCTGTATGGGCACCTTATCCGGTCTGTTTCACATATCTGTGTGGGAGTCCCCTGAGACCGAATTGAACCCCCTCAGAAATACCCACTAAATATTCCACCTCGTGTGTGGTACGATGACACGTAGGCCTAGAGGCCCATTATATTTTTTACCTCACCACTTTTTCGGGCCATCAGAAAAATGTCTGCAGTCGCTAGGGTTTGAACATACGACCGACAGCCAGAGTGATTTAAAAAATCCGCGTTTTTACAACTTGGCTTCCTGGCCCTCTACTATTAGATTACTTTTTGATGTAATTTTTTGGAGCTAATGGCTAATGTTGTCCCTGATAAGGGTTGGAATGGTGCCACCTAATCTTCTAACCAGTTCTACTAAAAGGAGACTCACTCAATCTTTGTTTAAATAATAACACCATGCTTCTCAGAGCAGGCAAATTCTAATTACTTCTATACGTTAGAATGCCATTTTTCGGAAACTGTTCATCAGAAAATATTAAGTCAGGGAAAGAGATAATAAAGCTTCGTTTCTTATGGCAACGTTCTTGTGGCAACGTTGGGAGGTTCTCGGCGTGTACAGTTGATAGATTTTCAGTCGCGAAAATTTTGAGTAGCAGTTATAAACAAATTATTTTTTAACGCGCTCAGCTATCACAAAAATAATAAATAAAATTCTTGTTTTATTTTAGGTTTATCCGCCGCTACTGGAATAGGCGTGGACGACTTGCGCCGCCTCTGCATCCTGAGATTGAGTTTCGTGAAAGGTTGGGGCCCGGACTATCCCCGGCAGTCGATAAAGGAGACGCCTTGTTGGATCGAAGTCCACCTTCACAGAGCACTCCAACTCCTCGACGAAGTTCTGCATACGATGCCGATCGACGGGCCTCGTGGTATAGAGTAGGCCCGCCTTTTCCCCACAACCCGTAGGGTTTTCGTCTGTCGATTAGTTTCGCGTCTGATCCGAACGTATTTGCATGCATCACTTTGCGTATTTTGAGAAATTCTGTCTGGAGTACGAGGGTACTAGATACCGCAAACCAACGGAATAGGGTTATTACTAATTTCCGGCTTAAAAGTAATTCAACCCGACGATTAGTGCACAGCTGCGGCAGACATTTTCAAAGGCGATGTGGCAACGTTGGAAGTGTCGGGTGGTCCGATATCCATATAAAGTGGGCGGAGTTTCTTTCGATTACGAGTGGTTCTTCTTTTCTGATGATTGGTGGAGCTTCCATTTTTATTCTGGATTAGTTTGTGTGCTATGCTCCTATTGATGCTCTCTTCCTTTCGATTGAAATTGGAGTAGGCTCCACCCACTCTGCGGCGTCGGCTTTGATAATATCTTCAAAGGAAACATCAAGTAGAATGACTTCTTCACTATGGGCAGTGAGCCTAAAGAGCCTACTTTCCCATGATACATCTGAATATGACTTGAGAGATTTTTTTGACGGTTGTTTTTGGGAGTTTCTTAGGACTTTATGACGCAAGAAGCTACGTAATGTTGTTAATTATGTAACCGATGAAGAATGTTATTTTTTTAAATTTAGATTCGTTAGAAATGATATAATCGCCGAGAAAACTCTACTGAATGATAATGATAGGTGCTACTTTTTGAAATTCAACTGTTTGCTAAATATATATTGTGTAGAGCACGTTAACAGACATCACTATGAATGTACAAAAGAAGTGTTTAGTGATGTTGATGAATCTTTTGGGCACAGTGGTGTTTATACATATATGAAACTAATTGAATTCAGATACTTCAAACTGAGACAAATGCAGCAATATGTTTGAAAATTAAAACCTTATCAAGGATTCACTTTGTTTGAAATGATTTGAACATAACTGAAATTGCACAGAGCATGGAGAAAGAGAAGAAACGAAATTTCTATTGTCAGTTGTCAAGCAACTTGTCAATATCAACCTGTATGCGACGAGACACGTTTATGTTTTATTCATGTGACATCTATGGGGGAGATAAAATTAATTTATGATTGGAAAATTATTAAGCCCTAATAAGGATATGTGATTTTTTTGGGTAAAATTGTTGTTGTAAATGAAACTTAAGGCGGATTTAGTGGATGCGTAGAGATACATTTTTCACTAATTTATAATTCATACATATTTGAACTTCATTATGGCATAGAGATCTGAAAATTGTGGTTTACTACTTCTTTAATTCATAAGCATGAGTAATTGGCAAGTGACGTGTTTCAATTCAAGCATTAGACCTTTTTTTTACGAAAAACCGCATCAACAATGGTTATTAGCGGCGGATAGTAAGTTAGTTACCAATGCATAATTACAAATACTCAAGGCGGATTTAGCGGATTCACAATGCATAATTTAGTGCATATGCGTAATTTTAAGGCGACTTTTCCTGATTTAAAATGCGTAATTTTTCTGCATACTCCATAACAGTTCAACACAGGGATATCTTTATAAATTGTGAAACGAGTAAATCATTTCAATCGAGTCCCTGTATTGAACTTTGATGGATTAGGTGTGAATTAAAATTACGCAAATGCACTAAATTATGCATTGTGAATCCGCTAAATCCGCCTTTAATAATAAAAAGTTGAAACTAGGTTACTGGTTACAGTTTCTCAATAATATTCAAATCAGTTAAAAAGGAAATGATGTTCTTCACATTATTCGGTTTTAGAGCTTCTTTCATTTCTTGAGGTATATTGCAGACATTTCGTTCTATCTGGAACATTAGAACTTGTTTTCCTTTTTTTCGATTTCTTCTATAAAAAAAACCCTCTGCCAAACTCAAATTCAAATTTAAAAAAAGCAAACTGGCAAGATTGATAATAAATAAATAAACAACAATGATATTGCCAGTCTTGACATAAACTACAGAATCACAGAACTGACAGAACACGAGATTTTAGGTAAAATATGGTGCCACATTCAAATTTGAGGTCCACGCAGGCGCATTATTTATTTTTTCACTTGCTAGTGCACTAAATTTAAAAGTAGGGAACTTCAAGGTTATGCATTATGAAATTTTAATATGAATTATAAATTGTGGAACGGGTAAATCATTTCATTCTTGTGTTGAACTTTTATGGATTATGCAATAAATTACGCCTATACAATAAATTATGCATTATGAATCCAGTAAATCCGCCTTAAGGTTTGCAACATCAGACCTTTTATTCATAGTGTTAGGTTCAATATTGATATAAACCATCTCTAAAAAAAATCTTTTGAGGTTATTGTCCTCCTTTGCTAAAATTGTTTGTTCATTGAAGTTTATTTAATGACCAAGAAAAAAACATATGCTTTTTTCCTCAAACTATCCTCACGTTAGTGAGTTGACTTTTCTCATATTTATTAGTGTTACATTTACACTGTTAATATTTTTACAGATGTCTTGAGAATGAAAATGAAGTTTCAATTTAACGAAGAGTTGATCTTAGACCAGGCCTTTTTTCTTACTTTAAAATTGTTTGTTTTTTCCGTTAACCAGCTGTCGTCCCCTTACGAACGGCAGTCCTCAAAAGTCTAAACTTGCGCGAGCCAAGGATCAACGAGGTCTTACCTTTTTACGTGCGATTCCTAGCACGATCCGAGGAGAATCTCGAAGGAGGTCCGTTGGGCACCCATCCAAAGCCCGACCTCTGCATCCCCAAGTGATATTTCTCTTCTCAGTTTGAGAGTACCTGAATTCAATTAGTTTTATTCAACCAGTCCAGTCAAGAGACTACCCTTCTCTCTCTATATATATATAAATATATTTATGTATCGTTGCCACACTTTGAGAATGCAAATGTTTATTAAAAATGTCACAAGGACTCTGCCATTAAAACTATCAGCATTAATTAAGCACTTAAAAAATCAAACCACAGCCTTCTTAATACTCGTAGCTATGCCGAAGAAATTCGACATCACTGTAAGGACAAATTGTTCTAAGTAGTCATTCTGCATACTTGTTTTGCTTACATTAGGTAGATCAGACTATTTCAGGGTGAATAATTTTTGCTTTCAATGTGAAATGGCATATGAAATGTCAGTAAAAATCAAAGAAAAAAGTTTAAAATGCCCTTAAGCCAAATAACCACACTTGATTGACCTAAAGACAACAAGAAATTCATAAAAATTACACACGATACCGGGCTTACGAGAGGTCTCCATTCTATCTACAGAGAGCAAACCTTCAGCTTGTACATAACAGTACTAACAATGTCCAAATGTTATTAGGTAATCTCAAAGACAAAATCTCAACTTTAGTTAAACTATGAATTTACGAAATGTCAAAATTGTGATAAAGTATGTTATGGCCAAACCAAGAGATTTACGAATGTCCGTTTCCGCCATCATTTGGCCCGCGAACATTTGTCCCCTCGAGCATTTGTCCCCTCGAACATTTGTCCCCTCGAACATTTGTCCCCTCGAACATTTGTCCCATGCTAAATATTAGCGAGAAAATAAAACTATAGTGTTGCAGATCATTTATTAGAAACTCGCAATAAAATCAACATTCAAAATTTAGAATAAGTAAAACCAGTTGATGATTATAGCAAATTAGATTGTTATTCACAAGAACGGTTTGATCACATGCACGATCACGCCAAATTAATATTAATTCATGGGAATTAATTATTTCTTAATTGGAAATTGATTCTTAAAGGTCTGTTAATAGTAAGAGCGATTCATTTCCATGATACAGATATCAGATTTGAAACATTTCCACTGCTAGACGGATGAATCAGTAAAACAAGTTGCTTCAATATCCAAAGCTGATAAAAAAATTTTTCCAAACCTTGAAGGTGCCATTCATTATTTAAGATGATAGCATACTGCCACATAAATGTTTGTTCTTCTACTTGAGCTTGGCCCTAACAACTGCTGTAATTTATAAAGATTTTGTGCTTGCCAATCATCGAAGATGCGCTGCTACTAAACTGTTTTGATGACACACCACACCCTCTGCCTATGAGTTCAATAGTCTATGGTTGGTCTGTCAGCTTTCAGTGAGTTCGGTTTTTAATGAGGTATTATGAGGCATTGCTATGACACTAATGTAATTCGTCTTCATAAGGATGTATTCGTCAGACTTAAAATGAAAAAATTCAGAGATCATCTATGTGGAATGTATACTCCTCTGAAACCATGAAAGAAAAATTTTTGAAAACCGGAATTAGAAAATTGAAAATAAAATTTTTCGCAATTTCGATTTCCTTCTATATAGAATATTATTGCATTTTTTTACTTTGATCGCCTAGGAATATTTAAAAAATGCGGAATCCCTCGAGTATTACTTCGTCTTATAGAAAAATTCCTTCTGAATCCGAAAATGTACTTGTTTTTCGAATCATAAGACTAATTCATTTAGAAAATGTCGATTATGTGGATGGATGCAACTTTTCGTAGAAAAAATTGTCCTTTTCCTGTTACCCTTTTGTCGAATTAAATTTTTGAGGTGATATTCGGAATCAGCTCGTCGAGTTACGACTGAGGTAAAGTTTGCGATTTTTCGAAAAATGGAAAATGAAATTTTCGCAAAATTCGATTTCCTACTATATGAATTTTGCAATTTTCGACATTGAACGCCTGGGAATATTTAAAAAATGCGAAATCCCGCGAGTATTACTTCATCTTATAGAAAATTTCCTTCTGAATCCGAAAATGTACTTGTTTTTCGAATCAGAAGACTAATTAAATGAACAGGGGTGAAACGATATAAATTCAATACTGGAGGTTATGGAAATTACCTGGGTTGTCAAAATTATAAATTCAAAAGTGGAGACCTACATAATAATTACAATGATACATAAAGCTTTCGCAATCCCTTTACCTGGTAAGAATTTCCATGATGAACTAAACATCATTAAACAAATTGCGATAAACAATCAAGTACCAGTTTCTTTAATAGAGAAATTAATATGAGGTAAAACTCATAAAAAGGTTATGAGTGAACTATACCCAAATATCGAAGAACAGGGCCGGCTCTAGAGTACTGAGCGCCCTCATGCAAAATTTTATTTGCTCCTTTATACACATTGTATCGTAATATGATGAACATAATAATCATCACGTTAATGAACAGAAAGTATATGAGATGATGCACTTTTACAGTTCCATACATTATCTGAAAATGAAGCAGCTTAACTCGATGACTTTTATGAACATAATTTTTTTTTATTGAATAAAACAATATTTTCAAAATAGAAAAAGACTACCATTGGTCTCATATAGATTATAAGAAACAAGTTTATATCACAGAAGAGTTTATCAGAAGATCCTCTGAATGCCAAATTTTTCTCTATCAAGAATTTTATAACTTGTATAATTCATTCAATATCAGATTTCCAGTATACAGGGTATTTCTTAAGTACGTCAAAATAAGAAGAAAAGTCCCTATAAACATATGTCCGCAAGTTATTCGTTTCTGAGATACAGAGTGTCAAAGTTGAATTCTTATTTTTTTGTGAATAATTCCAAAATAATTTTGATATTTGGGTAGTTTGGTATCTGGGAATATTCATCATGTAGTTTGCGTAAAAAAATATTCTTTGTAGAGGTCACTGATAGTAACTGTTTTCGAATTATTGAGATTTGAAATAATCGATGCATGTAATTTTTAATGACAAGATTTTTAAATTTTAAAGAAATTCAAGTAGAAATCAGTTTTTTCGCAATTAACATAAAATTTGATTTTGTCATTGAAAAATCATCCCAGACACCAAACTTTTATTTTTTATTTATTTACAACAAACAAATATAAGAATTAAACTTTGACACTCTGTATCTTCGAAACGAATAACAGGCGGACATGTGTATTTGGGAACTTTTTTTCTTATTTCGACGTCAGCAACATGCTCCTGAAGTTTCTACACGTACTTAAGAAACACCCTGTATATGTACGAAAGAAATATCATGGAGTTTCAAAGAGTTGGACAAATTCTGCCAATCAGAATAAATTTCGTTGGAAATCAGTTTGATTTTATTTTCTGTTGTTGGAAATAGTTTGCAACATAACCAATATAGACGGGTCACGATAAATTTCCAAAGTTTGTAATGGATCTTTACTCTCATCATTACTGAATGAGACAACCGGCTTTCGGTTGAATTTTTGGGATACCTCTTCCTAGTGATAAACTCTGAAATCAACTCCCTTTCGCCCCTCATTTTTATATTCATGTGGTGAATAAGCCAGGCTATTTTTTTCTCCATCTATTGTGGAAACATATGAAGAGGATGAAATGGACTCATGCTGCAGTCCCAGTTTCTGTTTGAGAATTGGACGATTCGCCATTGTCAGTGAATATTTTCAGAAATTTTACCAGACTTCCTCTTTGTTTTTCTGATTCTAAGTCTCTAGAAACCCTTCGTTTTCAATTTCCGATTGCTATATTAAATTCTAAAATGATTAGGTACTACCGTCAGCCCTCCCAACGAGAAAATTGAATACTCAACAAACATTGCCTTATATCCACACAACTGCCAATTGTTCACCGCACAACTGTCTCTAACT
This sequence comes from Chrysolina oricalcia, assembly GCA_944452925.2. Lineage (NCBI taxonomy): Eukaryota > Metazoa > Arthropoda > Insecta > Coleoptera > Chrysomelidae > Chrysolina > Chrysolina oricalcia. The sequence goes on along the minus strand of OX101809.2, from coordinate 2,506,769 downwards.
ATTCAATAGCAAATTAAACGATACCAATATTACCAAAAAGGTCCTATGGAATATTTAATACTGAAAAACAATGCATTATGGTTCAGGGCGCTAGGAGACTACTTATTAGATGCAGGAAAACATCGGTTATGAATTAGCGAAATCTTCCAAGGGAGTTTTGAAATGAGTATATATTATTCAAATATTTCAACTCATTTTGGCGCCTCTTGGCAGGTGCGCCCTCATGCTGTGCATTAGCTGCATGATGCGTTCGGCCGGCCCTGTCGAAGAACATAATACACGTAAATATGATAGCATTAATTACTCAGGTAAAATTTCAGAAAACATTCAAAATTATTTTTCTAAATTCAAAATAACAACAGCTTTCATAAGTAATAATAATTTAGGCAGAATTCTTTTCAATGCGGGGATAGCTCGAACGGAGAGCGCCGGTTCACCGATATCTGAAGCCAAGCAACGCAATGCGAGGCCGTGGTTTGGATGGGTGACCTACGGACCTCCTTTCGATATTCTCCTCGGATCGTGCTAGGAATCGCACGTTAAAAGGTAAGACCTCGTTAATCCTTGGCTCGCACAAGTTTCGACTTTTGAGGGCTGCCGTTCGTAAGGGGACGACAGCTGGTTAACGGAAAAAACAATTTCAACAATGCAAAACCTAAACGAGATAGAATGAAAAAATCAGGGATATATAGATTAGAATGCGGGGAATGCTCTGCAGTATATACAGGCCAAACCGGTAGAAATTTTGACGTAAGGCTCCGTGAACACGTCTGTTTCGACAAAAATCAACAATGTACGAACATCTGCAAGAATCCAAACACAAGATAAGTAAAGATAATCTCAAAATCCTACATACAGGTAATAAAGGGAAGAAAATGAATCTGTTGGAAGCCATGTTAATTAATAAATCAATTGAAAACCCGAAATATAGAACCCTCAACGAGCAACTCGATTTATGTAGGTCTCCACTTTTGAATTTATAATTTTGACAACCCAGGTAATTTCCATAACCTCCAGTTTTGAATTTATATCGTTTCACCCCTGTTCATTTAATTTCATTTAATTACCTCTCCATCCAGTTTACCTGCAAACTCCCTATATAACTAGGTTTTAGAGTTCAATTGTATTAGTTAGTTTTTATACTTGATAATGAGATAAAACCCGAAACCGGTCGTGAAAATAAAAAACTAGTTGAAATAAGACAAATTTTTTTCGGAAAATGGACATTTAGAAAATCCCGATTTATTGACATCAACAAATAAAGCATTTGACATGAATCGGTAATTCTGTTGACTGCCGTGCGGTGTTGTCGAGATTCTCACAGATCGGAGTATTAAGAAGGCTGAGAACAAACCGATCTAATACAGTAACATAGAAGTACAAAACGAGAGAAACCTGTTGTAAGGAACAACGTAAATGTATTACATTTTTATATTATATAAGTACTAACTTGCTGTATAAAGAGAAGACTGCTTGTGTTTCTATTCTTACAACGTATGAGGGATACGTGAGCCCTTTTAACAAATTAAGTTGTTTGTCGAAACGGTCACGATTTCCGCAACAGCGATTTTGAAAATTTAGCAAATGAGAGTGTGATTACCCCATATTATATTCTTGAAATTACGCCTGTTTCGTAGACTCTGTACATACATTGTAGAAAAAAAATTAAATTCGATAAGATTACCCCATAATCTTGAGATTACCCCCGTTTCGTAGTCTTTGTACATACTTTGTAGAAAAAATAGAAGTTCGATAAGTCCATAGCAGAGGTATTTTTGTCGTTTGAATTATTTTTCGTAATTTTGTAATGACTAATAATATAAAATTCGTCCTTTCAGAACTGATTGGTGAATTTAGTGATTATAATACTAGATTTGAAGTATTTATTATAAAATTATGGAAATACATATTGTAGTTTAGGGTTCCTCTCATTATTGATTTTTTAAAGATATGTTAGCGTTTTTGTCTTGAAAAATGTATCTCATTTTTGTCGAATTAAAATATATTTGAAAATTTTTATTTGATTTTATTTCAACCATTAAAATTAAAACTTTTCTCGACCACATAAACTACCATCTTAGCATATTGGAAAAAAATGCTATTTTCTTCAAGCAGAGATTGAATATCTTGAGCACAATGTGAGGTTTTCTGGTATTACACCAGGAGTAAGTTGGTGATATTCGGAATCAGCTCGTCGAGTTACGACTGAGGGAAGTTTGCGATTTTTCGAAAAATGGACAATAAAAATTTTCGCAAAATACTATTTTCTTCCATATAGGATATTGCATTTTTCGACTATGATCGCCTGAGAAAATTTCTAAAATGCGGATTCCGCAAATATTGTTTCATCTTATAGAAAATTTCCTTCTGAATCCGAAAATATACTTGGTTTTCGAATCAGTAGGCTAATTAATTTAGAAACTGTCGATTTTGTGGATGGGTGCATTTTTTCATTGAAAAAATTGCATTTTTTGACTTTGATCGCCTGGGAATATTTAAAAAATGCGGAATCCCGCGAATATTACTTCATCTCATAGAAAATTTCCTTCTGAATTCGAAAATGTACTTGTTTTTCGAATCAGAAGGCTAATTAATTTAGAAAATGTGGATTTTGTGGATGGGTGCATTTTTTCATTGAAAAAATTGCATTTTTTGACTTTGATCGCCTGGGAATATTTAAAAAATGCGGAATCCCGCGAATATTACTTCATCTCAAAGTAAATTTCCTTCTGAATTCGAAAATGTACTTGTTTTTCGAATCAGAAGGCTAATTAATTTAGAAAATGTCGATTTTGTGGATGGTTGCAATTTTTCGTAGAAAAAATGCCCTTTTCCAGTTACCCTTTTGTCGAATTAAATTTTTGAGGTGATATTCTAAATCAGCTCGTCGTGTTACGACTGAGGGAAGTTTGCGATTTTTCGAAAAATGGAAAATAGAATTTTTCGCAAAATTCGATTTCCTTCTATTGCATTTTTTGACTTTGATCGTCTGGGAATATTTTTAAAATGCGGAATCCCGCGAATATTACTTCATCTTATAGAAAATTTCCTTCTGAATCCGAAAATGTACATGTTTTTCGAATTAGAATGCTAACTCATTTAGAAAATGTCGATTTTGTGGATAGGTGCATTTTTCGTCGAAAAATTGCCCTTTTCCAGTTACCCCTTTGTCGAATTCAATTTTTGAGATGATATTCGGAATCAGCTCGCCGAGTTACGTCTGAAGGAAGTTTGCGATTTGTCGTAAAATGGAAAATAAAATTATCAATAAATTCGATTTCTTTCCATGTAGAATATTGCATTTTTAGACTTTGATAGTCTCGGAAAATTTCAAAAATACGGAATCTCGCGGATATTACTTCATCTTATAGAAAATTTCCTTTTGAATCCGAAAACGTACTTGTCTTTCGAATCAGAAGGTTAATTAATTCAGAAAAGGTCGATTTTGTGGTTGGGTGCATTTTTTGTCGAAAAAATTGCCCTTTTTCAGTTACCTTTTTGTCGATTTTCGGAATCAGCTGGTCCAGTTACGTCTGAGGGAAGTTTGCGATTTGTCGTAAAATGGAAAATAAAATTTTTCGCAAAATTCGTTTTCCTTCTTTGGCATTTTTTGACTTTGATAGTCTGGGAATATTTCAAAAATACGGAATCCCGCGAATATTACTGTCTTCATCTTATAGAAAATTTCCTTCTGAATCCGAAAAAGTACATTTTTTTCGAATTAGAAGGCTAATTCATTTAGAAAATCCTTTTTCAGTTACCCCTTTGTCGAATTCAATTTTGAAGGTGATATTCGGAATCAGCTCGTCGAGAGACGTTTGAAGGCAGTTTAAGATTTTTTGAAAAAAGGAGAATAAACATTTTCGCAAAATTCGATTTCCTTCTGTATAGAAAATTGCATTTTTCCACTTTGATCGCCTGGGAATATTACAAAAATGCGGAATCCCACGAGATTACCTCATCTTATAGAAAAATTTCCTTCTGAATCCAAAAATTTACTTGTTTTTCGAATCAGAATGCTAATTAATTCAGAAAATGTCGATTTTGTGGATATGGGAGCATTTTTTTGTCGAAAAAATTGCCATTTTTCAGTTACTTCTTTGTCGAATTCAATTTTTGAGGTGATATTCGGAATCAGCTCGTCGAGAAACGTTTGAAGGAAGTTTAAGATTTTTTGAAAAAAGGAGAATAAAAATTTTCGAAAAATTCGATTTTCTTCTGTATAGAAAATTGCATTTTTCGACTTTGATCGCCTGGGAATATTTAAAAAATGCGGAATCCCGCGATTACTTCATCTTATAAAAAATTTACTTTTTCAGTTAACTTTTTGTCGATTTTCGGAATCAGCTCGTCCAGTTACGTCTGAGGGAAGTTTGCGATTTGTTGTAAAATGGAAAATAAATATTTTCGCAAAATTCGATTTCCTTCCATGGCATTCTTTGACTGATAGTCTGGGAATATTTCAAAAATGCGGAATCCTGCGAATATTACTGTCTTCATCTTATAGAAAATTTCCTTCTGAATCCGAAAAAGTACATTTTTTTCGAATTAGAAGGCTAATTCATTCAAATAATGCCCCTTTTCAGTTACCCCTTTGTCGAATTCAATTGTGAAGGTGATATTCGGAATCAGCTCGTCGAGATACGTTTGAAGGCAGTTTCAGATTTTTTGAAAAAAGGAGAATAAAATTTTTCGCTAAATTCGATTTCCTTCTGTATGGAAAATTGCATTTTTCGACTTTGATCGCTTGGGAATATTACAAAAATGCGGAATCCCACGAGTATTACTTCATCTTATAGAATAATTTCCTTCTGAATCCAAAAATGTACTTGTTTTTCGAATCAGAATGCTAATTAATTCAGAAAATGTCGATTTTGTGGATATGGGAGCATTTTTTTGTCGAAAAAATTGCCAATCTTTAGTTACTCCTTTGTCGAATTCAATTTTTGAGGTGATATTCGGAATCAGCTCGTCCAGATACGTTTGAAGGAAGTTTAAGATTTTTTGAAAAAAGGAGAATAAAAATGTTCGAAAAATTCGATTTCCTTCTGTATAGAAAATTGCATTTTTCGACTTTGATCGCCTGGGAATATTTAAAAAATGCGGAATCCCGCGAATATTACTTCATCTTATAGAAAATTTCCTTTTTCAGTTACCTTTTTGTCGATTTTCGGAATCAGCTCGTCCAGTTACGTCTGAGGGAAGTTTGCGATTTGCGTAAAATGCAAAATAAAAATTTTCGCAAAATTCGATTTCCTTCCATGGCATTCTTTTACTGATAGTCTGGGAATATTTAAAAAATGCGGAATCTCGCGAATATTACTGTCTTCATCTTATAGAAAATTTCCTTCTGAATCCGAAAAAGTACATTTTTTTCGAATTAGAAGGCTAATTCATTTAGAAAATGCCCTTTTTCAGTTACCCCTTTGTTTCGAATTCAATTTTGAAGGTGGTATTCGGAATCAGCTCGTCGAGATACGTTTGAAGGCAGTTTAAGATTTTTTGAAAAAAGGAGAATAAACATTTTCTCAAAATTCGATTTCCTTCTGTATAGAAAATTGCATTTTTCGACTTTGATCGCCTGGGAATATTACAAAAATGCGGAATCCCACGAGATTACTTCATCTTATAGAAAAATTTCCTTCTGAATCCAAAAATGTACTTGTTTTTCGAATCAGAATGCTAATTAATTCAGAAAATGTCGATTTTGTGGATATGGGAACATTTTTTTGTGGAATAAATTGCCCTTTTTCAGTTACTCCTTGTCGAATTCAATTTTTGAGTTGATTTCCTTCTGTATAGAAAATTGCATTTTTCGACTTTGATCGCCTGGGAATATTTAAAATATGCGGAATCCCGCGAATATTACTTCATTTTATAGAAAATTTCCTTTTTCAGTTACCTTTTTGTCGATTTTCGGAATCAGCTCGTCTGAGGGAAGTTTGCGATTTGTCGTAAAATGGAAAATAAAAATTTTTGCAAAATTCGATTTCCTTCCATGGCATTTTTTGACTAATAGTCTGGGAATATTTCAAATATGCGTAATCCCGCGAATATTACTATCTTCATCTTATAGAAAATTTCCTTCTGAATCCGAAAAAGTACATTTTTTTTTAATTAGAAGGCAAATTCATTTAGAAAATGCCCTTTTTCAGTTACCCCTTTGTCGACTTAAATTTTGAAGGTGATATTCGGAATCAGCTCGGCGAGATACGTTTGAAGGCAGTTTAAGATTTTTTGAAAAAAGGAGAATAAACATTTTCTCAAAATTCGATTTCCTTCTGTATAGAAAATTATTTTTCGACTTTGATCGCCTGGGAATATTACAAAAATGCGGAATCCCACGAGATTACTTCATCTTATAGAAAAATTTCCTTCCGAATCCAAAAATGTACTTGTTTTTCGAATCAGAATGCTAATTAATTCGGAAAATGTCGATTTTGTGGATATGGGAGCATTTTTTTGTCGAAAAAATTGCCATTTTTCAGTTACTTCTTTGTCGAATTCAATTTTTGAGGTGATATTCGGAATCAGCTCGTCGAGAAACGTTTGAAGGAAGTTTAAGATTTTTTGAAAAAAGGAGAATAAAAATTTTCGAAAAATTCGATTTTCTTCTGTATAGAAAATTGCATTTTTCGACTTTGATCGCCTGGGAATATTTAAAAAATGCGGAATCTCGCGAATATTACTTCATCTTATATAAAATTTCCTTCTGAATCCGAAAATGTACTAGTTTTTCGAATCAGAAGACTAATTCATTTAGAAAAATGTCGATTTTGTGGATGGCTGCATTTTTTCGTCGTTTTTCAGTTAGTCCTTTGCCGAATTCAATTTTTGAGGTGATATTCGAAATCAGCTCGTCGAGCTTCGACTGAGGGAAGTTTGCGATTTTTCGAAAAATTGAAAATAAAATTTTCGCAAAATTCGATTTTGTTCTATATAGAATATTGCATTTTTTGACCTTGATCGTTGATTATTTCACATTATAGAAAATTACCTTCTGAATCCGAAAATGTACTTGTTCTTCGAATCAGAAGACTAATTCATTTAGAGAAATGTCGATTTTGTGGATGGGAGCATTTTTTCGTAAAAAAATTGAGTTTTCCAGTTACTCCTCTGTTGAATTCAATTTTTGATGTGATATTCGGAATCAGCTCGTCGAGTTACGTCTGAAGGAAGTTCAAGATTTTTTGAAGAATGGAAAATAAAAAATTTCGCAAAAGTCGATTTCCTTCTGTATAGAAAATTGCATTTTTCGACTGGGAATATTTCAAAAATGCGGAATCCCGCGAATATTACCTCATCTTATACTTGTTTTTATAATCAGATGACTAATTAATTTAGAAAATGTTGATTTTGCGATGGGTGCGTTTTTTCGTTTGAAAAAATTGCATTTTTTTAAAGATGGCCTGGGAATATTTCAAAAATGCGAAAACTTATTTTCCGAATCTGAAGGCTAACAGAAAATGTGGAGCGATGGGTGCGTTTTTTCGTTGAAAAAATATCCCTTTTCCAGTTACAACTGAGATGACAATTTTTAGAAAAATGGAAAATAAAATTTTTCGAAGAATACCCAAATGAGTAGCTTCTGAAGTGATCTCATGCACGAAAAATCATATTCCAATTTAACACCATATATTCAGTTTTTTGAGGTTCAGTTCAGGGGTAACAAGCTCTCAACTAGAAAGCGCCTCATATTGCATAATCTGTTTATGAATTAATATTTTGTTATCAAGCGACAGCTTGGATCCCCGTATTCTGAAGGGGTAGGTCCAGGGCAAGGGACGCGCGAGGACCAGAGGGGATGATTTGGGTCGCTTGCGAGAGTGAGCGGACTTATTAGTATATCTATGGACGATGGCCAACCTGACGTGTTTGTTGAAGTTCATAAGCCTGTCCAGCAGTAAGCCGAGGTACTTCAACCGAATTAGACTCCTCAACCTCATTGTCTTTCACCTTAAATTTCCTGAAGAGCTTTACCTTACGATCGCAACGCTTCTTCGTGAAATTGATCAGCTCAGTTTTGGCTGGGTTAAGTGCAATCTTGTTCTCCAGAGACGGTACGATCTCTCGATTTATGTGCATACGCAGCTTCTCAGCTGCTTCGCCGCTTGCAGGCGCATGCGCGGATATCGCGGTATCGTCCACATATTAGGCTGAATTCCCACAGATCTGACGTCCGATGGTACGAAAATGTTCTGATTGGTTGGAAAAATGTCTTGATTGGTTGATTTGTTGTCACACCTACCAATTCAACCAATCAGAACATTTTCGTACCATCGGATCTGTGGGAATCCAGCCTTAATCGAATTTTGTAATTATCTACTGATGTGAAATGTCAAATTATTAGACAGACGTAAACAAACTTGATTCGATATTATTTATGTTCATAAAATTCGTTAATACCTACCTATAATGACAGTCTAGTAGTTCGTGAAAGTCGTAGGAAATGAAATATTTCGATACAGCTAGCCCGTGGAAAATGAAAATAGGTGTTACAACGTAGTAGGTTTCTTAATCGAAGACGCATTGAAATGTTCATTTTTCTTAATGGTCGTAGAAAAATAGCTATTATGATACAAGTATCGTAAAGATTCATATTACGATATGAGATGGAGAATTCGTCGAACGAGGCACTTAGACCGAGTTTTATATTCCATTGATTATCCTAATATGAATTTACGATTCGAATGTAGTACAATATTTTACCTACTACCAATATCATTAATTATTTTGTCAAAGTATTTCTTCAATAGCAACATCAACCTTTACAAGCATTTTATTACAACAAGAGTTGTTTCTGTACTATTCGAAAAAATCGCCCATTTCTATTCGAAAGACCTTTCTGTTATCAATAGCATACCTATTTTTATAACAAAATCCAAGGTCTACCAAATGAAGATCTTAACAGTTTTAACTCTACCTACTTTTTTCTTTAGATTTACTGAGAAAATTTTCTTTTTAGTACAAACTCCTAGAAATGCTTTTGATAAACAAGTCATCATCATCAGTAGGATTTCAATACTGTAACTACCAAATCTGAATAATATCATTGTTAATGTACGTGGTTGGAAAATTGTTGATCTATCTAAAACTAAACTATATTTAATTAATATTTTAAAAGATAAAAACGGTTAATGTGAGTCAACCTTACAAAATAGACACATTATGCCATCGCGTACTTTTCTCTATGCTTTTTGAACTACAATTCTTCAGTACATTATTTCGACGTATATCTATAGTATAGTATAGTATAGTAGTATAGTATAGTATATATTTTGGTGCTAATACAAAAGTTTACACAAGTCAAATACAAGTTAAATAGGACATAAGTTATTTAGCTAAAACTAAACATACAGTCATGTATAAATAAAATGTTGATATAAAATAATTTCCTCAAAACACAGTACGGGTCATAAGAGTCATTAGTAACACTATACAGGTTCGGTGATGCTACATGTCTTGGAAATTGTTATTAAAATATTCTTCTATACAATAAAATGCTTTTTTTATAAGATACTCCTTAATTTTATTTCTAAATATATTCAATGGAAGATCTTTTATATTTTGAGGAAGTAGATTAAACATTTTTGGAGCATAGTAATTTACGCCAGTTCTGGTTCTGTCGACTCTGTGGCCGTCGAGATATAGATTTGCTTTATTGCGAGTACTATGACTATGAATTTGTTCATGGGTAGTGTATTCCTCAATATGGTTTTTCACATGCAGCAAGCATTGTAATGTGTATAATGATGGTAGAGTAAGTATTCCATTATTTATGAAGCTGCTTCTACAGTCCTGTCTATAGGGAAGATTATCAATAATTCTAATTGCCCTCCTTTGGATGCGAAATACATTTGAAGCACTGGGTGCATGGCCCCATACCAATATTGAATAGGATATTTGTGATTGTATTATTCCATGAAACGCGGTTTTTAATACATGTTTAGAGACGGATTTTTGCAAGTTTCTCAATAGGTATGTATTTTTAGAAAGTTTTGTTGAAAGTTTGTTAGTTTGTACGTTCCATTTCAATTTGGGGTCAATGTGAACACCCAGGAACTTTACGTATTCTGGATTATTTATGTGGGACATTTCACGTAGGGAAAATTTAACCATTTGGCTTTTGTTTTCATTGAGCTTAAGATTATGTGTGGCAAACCAGTTACTAATTTTCACCTGTATGTTCTCAAATTTAGTATGCAAAATATCAACATCATTGCCGGAGCTAGATATGGTTGTGTCATCTGCAAATAATATGAAGTCAGCACTAGGGTCGTCAAGTCGTATGTCATTAATATAAATCAAGAAAAGGGTTGGCCCCAGTACTGACCCCTGGGGAACTCCAAACTCAATTGGAAGTGGAACTGTATGCTTGTCATTCAAAAATACACTTTGTTGCCTGTCTTCAAGATAAGACTTCATAAGTTTAAGACTGTTTTTGGAAAATTTATAATGTTGGAGTTTTGAGAGCAGAATATTGGGGCAGACACAATCAAAAGCTTTACTTAAATCGCAGAAGAATGACTGTGTGTATCCGCCTGCTTCAAAGCTTTGGTTTATCATCTCTATAAGTGAGTTTATTGCCATTGTTGTAGTATGGTGTGATCGGAATCCAAATTGTTGGGTATTGAATGGTTAGCCAGCGAAAGCCATGTAAGTGCTAGGAAATCGATTCTTTGACGACAAAACATTAAATTTACTCTACTATTCAGAAACTTGATTAGAATTCCAATTTAGTAACTAAATTTGCAAATCCATTCAGGTTGCTGAAGACTGGGGTGCTCTTCAACAAGAATTATCATTTGTGGGGTTTCCCAGGGTTCGGTAGTCCCCCCCTGTCCTAATAAGTCTTTTTGAATTAGGTTGGATAACTGGGATATATAAATGAAACAAATGAGTTACTGGAATTGATATTTATATTGTAATATTAGGCACTCTAAAGCATTAGTCATCTTGAACCCATTATGTAAAATAATGATCTTTATTTTATGAATTATATTATGAAAAATAGATCAACTCTGTTAGAATACCTACACTCAATATACATACAACTGATCAAATCACGTTCACAAATATAGAACTTCATAATATTTCAACAATTTATTCACAAGTTCTTACACCTGTCCAAAATTGCAACCAAATTAACCTCTAAATATCCCCTAAAATGCTATGATTACAGTGATCTTTATCCTACGAAATGTAGGGGGGAAATTCTCACAAGAGGCCCTTTATGGTGGTGCTGTAGGTTTTCCTGCAGCTGAAAAGTGAATACGCCACCAAAAATCCCCGGAGCGCCACGGCAAATACTAATAATAGCCTTCCTCTACCCGCAAACGGCCTTTGGGTACACTCTTTGAGTGCTTATGAGGGAGTAGTATAATTATTAACTTGTCAATGTTTAAGCGAAATTCAAAAGCCTGGCTCAGGTGTAGGTTCCTATGTTCCCCCAGTTGTAATTTTTGTTTCTTAAACCTCGAACAAGTGGTTACTTGAAATGTCATAAAGTAGTCACTAGATCTGTGATAACATTACTAAGTAGATTTTTATATACATTTGAATTATCTAATGTGATTACTTATTCAGAATTATCATATAGGCAGGTTTAGTAAAGTTGTAAAGATATTTCGTGAAAGTTGTATTCATAAATGACTACGTTCACAGAATACCAACATTTGAACTATTTTTTCACGACTATACTTCAAAGGAGTCTGAAAAACTATTACATTTTTCGAAATGTGTCAAAACAAGTGACGCCAGCATCACCAAAATCGATACTCACTATGTTTGTGCATATGTTCGACTGCATTGACACGTAAGGAAGAAAAAGGTACTAGCTAAACAGGAAATAAGTCACTGAATTGTAATATACAGGGTGTTTATTAGGTACTTGTTCAAACTTTAAAGGGTAAATCTTTGATTAATTTTATGCAAAAAATTACATTTTTTTCGAATTAGAAGTCTAATTCATTTAGAAAATGCCCTTTTTCAGTTACCCTTTGTCGAATTCAATTTTGAAGGTGATATTCGGAATCAGCTCGTCGAGATACGTTTGAAGGCAGTTTAAGATTTTTTGAAAAAAGGAGAATAGAAATTTTCGCAAAATTCGATTTCTTTCTGTATAGAAAATTGCATTTTTCGACTTTGATTGCCTGGGAATATTACAAAAATGCGGAATCCCACGAGTATTACTTCATCTTATAGAAAAATTTCCTTCTGAATCCAAAAATGTACTTGTTTTTCGAATCAGAATGCTAATTAATTCAGAAAATGTCGATTTTGTGGATATGGGAACATTTTTTTGTGGAAAAAATTGCCCTTTTTCAGTTACTCCTTTGTCGAATTCAATTTTTGAGGCGATTTCCTTCTGTATAGAAAATTGCATTTTTCGACTTTGATCGCCTGGGAATATTTAAAAAATGCGGAATCCCGCGAATATTACTTCATCTTATAGAAAATTTCCTTTTTTAGTTAACTTTTTGTCGATTTTCGGAATCAGCTCGTCCAGTTACGTCTGAGGGAAGTTTGCGATTTGTCGTAAAATGGAAAATAAAAATTTTTGCAAAATTCGATTTCCTTCCATGGCATTTTTTGACTAATAGTCTGGGAATATTTAAAAAATGCGGAATCCCGCGAATATTACTGTCTTCATCTTATAGAAAATTTCCTTCTGAATCCGAAAATGTACTTGTTTTTCGAATCAGAAGACTAATTCATTTAGAAAAATGTCGATTTTGTGGATGGTTGCATTTTTTCGTCGAAAAAATTTCCCTTTTCCAGTTACTCCTTTCTCGAATTCAATTTTTGAGGTGACATTCGAAATCCGCTCGTCGAGCTTCGACTGAGGGAAGTTTGCGATTTTCGAATTAGAAGGCTAATTCATTCAAAAAAATGCCCCCTTTCAGTTACCCCTTTGTCGAATTCAATTTTGAAGGTGATATTCGGAATCAGCTCGTCGAGATACGTTTGAAGGCAGTTTCAGATTTTTTGAAAAAAGGAGAATAAAATTTTTCGCAAAATTCGATTTCCTTCTGTATAGAAAATTGCATTTTTCGACTTTGATCGCCTGGGAATATTACAAAAATGCGGAATCCCACGAGTAGTACTTCATCTTATAGAATAATTTCCTTCTGAATCCAAAAATGTACTTGTTTTTCGAATCAGAATGCTAATTAATTCAGAAAATGTCGATTTTGTGGATATGGGAGCATTTTTTTCTTGAAAAAATTGTCATTTTTAGTTACTCCTTTGTAGAATTCCATTTTTGAGGTGATATTCGGAATCGGCTCGTCCAGATACGTTTGAAGGAAGTTTAAGATTTTTTTAAAAAAGGAGAATAAAAATGTTCGAAAAATTCGATTTCCTTCTGTATAGAAAATTGCATTTTTCGACTTTGATCGCCTGGGCCTGGGAATATTTAAAAAATGCGGAATCCCGCGAATATTACTTCATCTTATATAAAATTTCCTTCTGAATCCGAAAATGTACTTGTTTTTCGAATCAGAAGACTAATTCATTTAGAAAAATGTCGATTTTGTGGATGGTTGCATTTTTTCGTCGAAAAAATTTCCCTTTTCCAGTTACTCCTTTCTCGAATTCAATTTTTGAGGTGACATTCGAAATCCGCTCGTCGAGCTTCGACTGAGGGAAGTTTGCGATTTTTAGAAAAATTGAAAATAAAATTTTCGCAAAATTCGATTTTCTTCTATATAGAATATTGCATTTTTTAAACTTGATCGTGTGGGAATATTTAAAAAATGCGGAATTCCGCTAATATTATTTCACATTTTAGAAAATTACCTTCTGAATCCGAAAATGTACTTGTTCTTCGAATCAGAAGAATAATTCATTTAGAGAAATGTCGATTTTGTGGATGGGAGCATTTTTTCGTAAAAAAATTGCCGTTTTCCAGTTACTCCTCTGTTGAATTCAATTTTTGAGGTGATATTCGGAATCAGCTCGTCGAGTTACGTCTGAAGGAAGTTCAAGATTTTTTGAAGAATGGAAAATAAAAAATTTCGCAAAAGTCGATTTCCTTCTGTATAGAAAATTGCATTTTTCGACTGGGAATATTTCAAAAATGCGGAATCCCGCGAATATTACCTCATCTTATACTTGTTTTTATAATCAGATGACTAATTAATTTAGAAAATGTTGATTCTGCGATGGGTGCGTTTTTTCGTTGAAAAAATATCACTTTTCCAGTTACGACTGAGATGACAATTTTTCGAAAAATGGAAAATAAAATTTTTCGAAGAATACTCAAATGAGTAGCTTCTGAAGTGATCTCATGCACGAAAAATCATGTTCCAATTAAACACCATATATTCAGTTTTTTGAGGTTCAGTTCAGGGGTAACAAGCTCTCAACTAGAAAGCGCCTCAGATTGCATATAACACAAACTGGCGTATTCCAATTTAGTAACTAAATCTGCAAATCCATTCAGGTTGCTGAAGACTGGGGTGCTCTTCAACAAGAATTATCATTTGTGGGGTTTCCCAGGGTTCCCCTGTCCTAATTAGTTATTTTTGTATCTAGTGCGCGAAATGCTACTTTCGTGATCGAGAACTGATTTTTTTTAACGAGGTGCAGCCGAGTTAAAAAAAATAGTCGAGATTACCAAAGTATTTCGGGCATGAGATGCAAACAAAATTTTTTCTACAAACGTCAAAAATATTGTTCTAAAATAAGTAATAACTATGAAAAATAGTATTGAACTGGCTTAAATAATTCTTCCAAATCAAGTAATTACTGTAACTATGGAAATAAAATGGCATTTGTTGACAATTATTTCAAAGTGACAGTTCTTGATAATTATTTTGGAGTGACTTTTTATTCGCGTCAATTTCGTGCGTGATATTTATTATTGTAAAAGAATGGAAATTTCGAGCGACGATGAACTAAGCAGTACCCCACCTAACTTGATAGATGCGGCCAATTCCGTAATTTCCAACCTTTTACCGGAGAAATCGAGGCGGCAGTATGAAAATGCATATCAGCAATTTAAAGAGTGGTGTGAAGCAAATAAAGCCAGAAAAATATCTCTCACAATTTGAAAGCCTTAATTATTGTTCTACATTAATAAATAAACGATTTCTTGTTTTTTGCTTGATTGAGGAGTTGAGGACCATATAGGTTAGAATATGAAAATCCCATATAGTTTACATACAGTGTGCGAAATATATTTCGCACATTACTTCGCGCACGGTGTCATGGTAACGAATGAAAATGAAAAAAAGTGCCACTTCGCATACTGTTGTCAATGCGCGAACCTTGTCATTTTTTGACGTTTGTAGAAAAAAGTCTTTTTGAATTAGGATGGATACCTGGGATATATAAATGAAACAAATGAGTTACTGGAATTGATATTTATATTGTAATATTAGGCACTCTAAAGCATTAGTCATCTTGAACCCATTATGTAAAATAATGATCTTTATTTTATGAATTATATTATGAAAAATAGATCAACTCTGTTAGAATACCTACACTCAATATACATACAACTGATCAAATCACGTTCACAAATATAGAACTTCATAATATTTCAACAATTTATTCACAAGTTCTTACACCTGTCCAAAATTGCAACCAAATTAACCTCTAAATATCCCCTAAAATGCTATGATTACAGTGATCTTTATCCTACGAAATGTAGGGGGGAAATTCTCACAAGAGGCCCTTTATGGTGGTGCTGTAGGTTTTCCTGCAGCTGAAAAGTGAATACGCCATCAAAAATCCCCGGAGCGCCACGGCAAATACTAATAATAGCCTTCCTCTACCCGCAAATGGCCTTTGGGTACACTCTTTGACTGCTTATGAGGGAGTAGTATAATTATTAATTTGTCAGTGTTTGAGCGAAATTCAAAAGCCTGGCTCAGGTGTAGGTTCCTATGTTCCCCCAATTGTAATTTTTGTTTCTTAAACCTCGAACAAGTGGTTACTTGAAATGTAATAAAGTAGTCACTAGATCTGTGATAACATTACTAAGTAGATTTTTATATACATTTGAATTATTTAATGTGATTACTTATTCAGAATTATCATATAGGCAGGTTTAGTAAAGTTGTAAAGATATTTCGTGAAAGTTGTATTCATAAATGACTACGTTGACAGAATACCTACATTTGAACTATTTTTTCACGACTATACTTCAAAGGAGCCTGAAAAACTATTACATTTTTCGAAATGTGTCAAAACAAGTGACGCCAGCATCACCAAAATCGATACTCACTATGGTTGTACATATGTTCGACTGCATTGACACGTAAGGAAGAAAAAGGTACTAGCTAAACAGGAAATAAGTCACTGAATTGTTATATACAGGGTGTTTATTAGGTACTTGTTCAAACTTTAAAGGGTAAATCTTTGACTAATTTTATGCAAAAAATAAAATAAAATATTTTTTGCAAAAGTTATTCAAAATAATTGAAAATAAAATTTCAACTTCAACACCCAGTATCTCCGAAACGTAACATTTGCGGACACATGTTCATAAGAACTTTTTACCCTTTGAAGTTTGAACAATTACTTGATAAATGATGGTTTTTCGGGTTTTTAGGGCGACGTTTATTTAGAGAAAAACTCGACGTTTCGCCAACACGAGTGGTTGGCATTTTCAAGAGAAATGTTTACAGTTTCGATCACTGAACACTACTTGTTTTCATCGAAACTGTAAACATTTCTCTTGAAAATGCCAACCGCTCGTGTTTGCGAAACTTCGAGTTTTTCTCTAAATAAACGTCGGCCTAAAAACCCGAAAAACCATCATTCATTCAACGATGGCCGCGAAAGCCTTTCACAATTTGTAAGTACTTGATAAACACCCTTTATACTGAAGTAGATTGAATACTGGAAAAACCTATTGAGGCAAATGAACTAATCGCATGAATCCGCGACATTCTCAGACCTGTAGAAAGGCTGCCCATATGATAATTCCAAGTTTAATTCTCACATAAATAATGAACATATACCCCATTGATGAACAGATTTTTTTTTGTAAGAGAAACACCCAGAAGTTTAAGTCAAGTTTTGATTGATGATAATTGAATAAATAAGCTTTCAGGCCAATAAGGCATTGAATCAAATATCATCAAATATACAAAGAAGACATCTGACTATTAAATACGAGTGACAGTTCTTATGCTTGTATCCAGAATACCTGATCAATTGATTCATTTAAACGTTGGCATAATTAAAGAGTTTTTTTGAGTTGACAAAAATATGCTTCTATTTGATCAATTCTACATAATTTATAAGAAACACAGTTCCTTGAGTAAAATCAATATGAGAAAATCCACGACTTTCCAACTACGATTATGACGTACCTACACCACCAACTACTAATACTAAATTAAACAAATATTGTTTAGCAGAGAAAAAGACAACAATAACACTGAATAAAACAATAAAATGGCAGTCACAAACAACGATTTATAACAAATTATTACATCTTGATGCAGTAAGTAATATATTTCAAAGTATCGACAATGATGGACAGATCAAAGCCTACTTTTTTGACAAGTCGAAACTGATTTATTTTTGAAACTCAAGATTTTATTTTCTCATAGAATTCATATCTAAAGAAGTTATCCACTGTACAATTCAAATCGAAACATCTCTCATTTTGATTCGAGGAAAATTCTGAAAATTTCATCATCTATTTCTTGCAATCAGTGGATAAAATGTAAAATTACCCAGGACAAATAAACTTTCTGACAAAAATTAGCGACTCATTTGAAATCAGTCATTTTCTTAGAAAGCTCTTACTGTCATCCTTAGCAGAAAATGCTTTTGCTGAATATAGCATCCTCCGTTTCTTTATCAACTTTGGAAATATACTCTTACTGGATTCAAGATGAAGGTACTTGATATGTGCGGTTGCATAAGTTTCGAAAATATCAAGTTTACAGAGCTGAGACGTAACAGAAAAAAAATGCAAAATTATTCACTTTGACTTCCATTTATACATAAATGAGCTATACAAACACAAAACTGCACTTTACCTGCTTGGAAATGAACAGGTAATATTTACCCAAATTATATAGTCACTTTTCCTGCGTGAAATATTAAAGAGGACAGAATAATTTCATAGAAAAGTAGAGGACATATACATATAACATATGCATAAGTTGAGAGTAATAATTATTACAAACAATGAACTTCTGTTCAAATTTTCTGTAGAAAAAGGTTAACCATTCTTTTACACAGATATATAAAAGTTAGGGAAAGGTATGAATACAATTTTTTTTTACTGAAATCTAAACTCGGCTCTGTAAACAATAAGTAAACATATATACAGTGTGTTCCAGTGGAAACTTGCATTTTCCTCGATTTCTCTTTCGATGATCTGATATCTCACGTGGCAAAACACAGTTTCCTTGAGGCACACATATTTCGCAGGATGTTCCAGATAATAACCATTCCTTCAATTGAAAATTTCATAGACATAATCACATTATCAAAAATATTGCTGAAATGTACAGGAACCTAACGATTATTTTCCATAAACTGCTCAGGAATGGAAGTTTATTCTCCCATTGTCGTTTCCTGTCGTATCTTTGGAAGACTGTATTATTTTCCAGAACATCCTGTATGTTATTCGATCGCACCGACTACAATTATACAATATACGATAAACCCTTTAACATACACAATTGATAAAAATAAATATATCTACTATTACTAAGAAGTGTCTCACTAATATAATTTAGCAATAACACCCCGTATCTTCCTGATAGTTTCATGATCAAGGTCAATCGTAATTTTGAGAATATATCGTGAAACTCCAAAAAGCCAGGGGATGTCAGTGCAAAACTGTCAGTGAGCAGAACAAATTTATATCACAAATATATTTCAAGTACAAAAACTAGCGAACAAATGTATAATTTTTTTTTAACTTGAGACGAATAAGTGTAAATATAGGTATTTACATATTAAAACGGTTTCATGATTCATCAAACTGATATCTACAGTTGAACAATAACTTACAAAACTAATATTTCCAACAATTAAGAACAATCCATTCAACTAGATGTCATTAACAAACAGTACAGTTAGATTTTTCGTTGATATTTCCATCAGCCCTTTCTATTTCCGTCAGCAATATGTGGAAGATTTCTGAGACGGACTGAAAATATTGAAATAATTGGTATCAGTTTCTCAAATAATACAGTCACCATTGTACTAAAACTATGAAACACACTGTAAGCTGAATTATTTCAAAGTTTTTTTTGTTGTAATATCCTCCGGCGTGCCACCCTGTAACATTGGAATACTTCTCAAGAAGTTAATCAGTCCAAAAATATCGTCCCTTACCAGAGTAATAAAACTGTCCAGACTCGAGACCAGTGGCGCACCCAGATTAATATTATAGGGGGGGAGGGACACATGACTGCATGCGGATCGAAAATAGTACCGCAGGCGATTTTTTTTGAGGTCAAGGTCATGTCTATTTCAGAATAACGATAAAATTCTTGATAAAGGATTTGAGTATTATGAAAACATTTGGATATACAGGGTGTTTCTTAAGTACGTGTAGAAACTTCAGGAGCATGTTGCTGACATCTAAATATGAAAAAAAGTTCCCATAAACATATGTCCGCAAGTTATTCATTTCTAAGATACATAGTGTCAAAGTTTAATTCCTATATTTGTTTTTTGTGAATAAATTCCAAAATATTTGTGATATTCGAATAAAGTTTGGTATCTGGGATGCTTCTTTGATGAAAAAATCAAATTTTATATTGTGAAAAACTAATTTCTAATTGAATTTATTTTAAATTTAAAAATCTTGTCATTCAAAATGACTTGCATCGATTATTTCAAATCTGAATAACTCGAGAAAACAGTTGCTCGCACTGACCTCTACCAAGAATATATTTTTTACACAAACTAAATAATAAATATTCCCAGATACCAAACTTTCACCAAATATCAAAATTATTTTGAAATTATTCACAAAAAATTAAAATAAGAATTCAACTTTGACACTCTGTATCTCAGAAACAAATAACTTGCGGACATATATTTATAGGAACTTTTCTTCTTATTTTGATGTCAGCAACACGCTTCTGAATTTTCTACACGTACTTAAGAAACACCCTGTATATCTTGATTACGTAGATTCAATGCATCAAGTGTATTTTTTGGTCTCTGTAGAATTTCTGGTACCACAGACACAGTTCTGCTTCCAGAATATTACTTCTGAAGTCCTGAATATTAAGACTATAAAACTCGGCAAGGTCCAAAAAGTACTTATTTTTTTATTCAGAAGGAAAACTTTCTGCAAGTAATAAAACCATATGGGTGAATCGATCTTCTAAGCCAGATAAAAATTAACTCACGGTACCCCTTGGTATGGGGCCAAAACCCGAGCCCTGTGGAACACCATAATCCATTTTTACCTTTTAATAGCTTACACAATTCGCACAAACTGCCTAATTGATTAATTTATATTTACAACCACATAATTTTACAGTGACTCAGTAATTGTAAACTTTTTCCAATAAATAATTAAATTAATTGTCTTCTATTGAATAATACAATACTTTGATAACACACTTTGAAGGACATCTTACCGCATTTTGTTTGGCAGAAGTTTCTAGAAATATCGCCTTCCACTCATCTGCTAATCGTTTACCTTCCTCAGAAGAGATTGTTCTTTCCATATGTAAATCTGTTTTATTCCCAACTAGAACTACTGGAACACTGAAAGAATGGAAATGTTAACCTTTTCAATAAAGAAATTGATGTAACAGGATCAACTCTCTTATAAAAATATTATGCAAAACAAATTAATTAACATTAAAAAACTATGAAGAAAGAAAGGCCTAATTTTGGATTGCTTGAAAATCAGTTGCGAGCATACATTTCTTGAAGACAGTGAAGGGATTGACTATCAAAATACTTATTTCAAAGCGTTACAATAACTCATTCTCATCCAGAATAAAACTAAAAGTTCACTAATACAATATACAAAGATGCAGATATTGTCTATATGATCATTATTAAGCTGTAATCACATTTCAAGGCCTTGCTACAGTAGTGCAGGTACAGCTGACAATGACCTTGCCCTATATTTTCGAAAATAATAATAAAATCTGGGCTTTCATTGTAATATGTACTTACTGTTCCTTTCCAGTTATGTCCAATAATTTTTCATATATCGACTTAACAACATCAAATGATTTTGCACTAGTTATGCTATAGACTAGGACATATCCATGCACATCAATACTATACTGGGATGGAAATATCGAGTACTCATCTTGACCTGCTGTATCTACTAGCTTCAGTTCGTACTCTTGGGAATTTATTCTTGTAGATTTAGTGAATGCTAATGGAGAAAGAAAAGAGGTAAGTATATCAAGGCTATTTCATTCAATTTGGAAAATAAATACTCACTGTTTTCTATAGTAGGATCATAGGAATCCACAAATTGGCCCTCTACAAATTGTATACTAAGTGAGGATTTTCCTGAAATAAAGGGATCAGTTACTCATCCTATGCAATATCAAAACAAAACATTCATACCTACTGATCTGTAACCCATGACCGCGATTTTGCGTTGTTTTGAGGGCATTTTGTACAGTAATTAATAAATATTACAAAAAAATACGTATTTCAAAGCTTAATACGTATGAATAAATAGATAAATAATGTAAAAACCCAATATGACAAACAACAAATAACACAAATCACACTACGATCTCATGGACAGGCGGCATTGGACATTCAAAACAAAAGTTATTCCAGAAATACAGTTGTCGTTTATCGACCTAGCTATGACCAATCGTCTTCAATAACAAAAATTATACATGAAGGGGTGTCTTTACTCAAAAAAGTTTAATTTCCGTTGTATTTTTCTGGAACCTGAATGAACCTTCAACAACACAAATTTAAATTTATTCAATAAAAAAACAAGAGTTAAAAGTCCAAACCAAATGGCAAATATCAGCTGTTATCATTTACCCTGTCACAGTTGTCACAAACTTTTTTTGCGTTCCATGAAACATGTCAACTTTGTAACGTTTACACAAATGAACCTTCAACAACACAAATTTAAATTTATTCAATAAAAAAACAAGAGTTAAAAAGTCCAAACCAAATGGCAAATATCAGCTATCAGCTGTTATCATTTACCCTGTCACAGTTGTCACAAACTTTTTTTGCGTTCCATGAAACATGTCAACTTTGTAACGTTTACACATCACCGGAAATCGCAAGTTGCGTGCCGTGTAGTTAAGTCATAGAACAGCTTTCTTTCTGTTTTTTATTTTATGATGTCATGTAATAGGGGAAAGTTTAAAATGCAAACAGAGCTGAAAATGATTAAAAGCATAGCACACATTATTGTGAAACATCGCTGTCCTCGCGAGAGTTTGTGGGGTAGTTAGGAGAAACACAGCACAACAGAACAGCTCAACAGAAAATACTTCATTTTAAAATCATCACTGATATATGTGCTGTAACACCCATGAAACTATCATTATTTATGGAAGTCCAACAGTCTGTTGTTGAACATACTTTCAGTGCAGTACTCATTTGTTCTTTTGCCGGTATTAATGAATTTGAATGGTGTGTCTATTTGGCAACTCATAAGGGTTTATAGAACGTACAAATTTTCTGAACCCCCTGTCTTCCACTATACTGAAAACACAGTTTAAGGAATACTGTGCTGAAAGGCTGAAAGTCCAATACGAACAAAGCTAAGAGAACATCATCAATTTTTTTCTTGAGACTCAATGTCATTTTTTTCTGCATATATGATACCACAGTATCCTGCCTTTTTCTTTTTATCGGAATATTAATCTTGACTGATTGATTTCCTGATGTCGATGTAGATGCTTCTTGATTATTGATCTCGGGATTTTCATTTTCTTCAGAAATAGGTAGTTTTCTCATTGGAAATGTATTTATTTTTATTTTCTTCTGTAACTAATATGGTAGGGTGTTTCCGATTCAAGTGTTTTTTCACAGAAGATTTGTAAGATAGCGTTTGCTTACAAACACTACATTTTGCATTGATTGCATCAATAGCCAAAAAAAAATTCCATATAAAACTTTTTTTATTGATGTCCGACATTTCCGATAATTCTTTTTCACTAAACAAAGAAACTAGCTACGACGCAATTTCAAAATATCTTCATGACAAGTGTGAACGCGAAGAAAACCCTATTATAACTGAATACCTACTCAAAGAGATTACTCTAATACTCTTGGTCTTGGCGGTACATTCCTTAGAGTTCTGTGATAAATACTGGTCGAGCGGCAAAGCGCCGACGGCTCACGGACCTAACCGACATGATTCTTTGGATTGGATACGTACGGAAATGGGAACGGACTAAGACTAACGGACGACGGAGTCTCGGGTCGGGATGATAGTACGAGTATTTTGGAACTATGGCTCTGTCACAGGAACAGTACGTACCTGTTCCAAAGGAATTCAGGTATCGGCCATCCCTACCGACTATTGTGGTGATGTTTTCCTGGAAATATAGTGGATTTCTAATCACTTATACAAATAATGAACAGGAAACCGACCAGGATATGAGTAAATAATGGTAAACTCAATCTTTTGACGAGTGAAAACGGAAATATCCGACAAGGCCTCTTCTTACCATCAAGATTGTATATTGTTGCTCTGAGGACCAGACTAACCTTACATAAACAGAATAACCAATTGTTACGATATAGGTAACTAGAATTATTGATAACATCAATCTTAAACAAAGAACAAACAGAATTAAAGAGAGATGTAGAACGCATCCAACCATTTCAATCTTAAAAATTGTATGTTTATTCGTATCATCAAATCCACTCATGAGGATGAGGTATAATTTGAAGAATTTTGATTAATTAAATTAACTAGTGTAGGTAGTTCAAATTTAACGAAATACCTATTTTGCACATCTATTGGTATCTATTGGACATTACTCATCAGAACCATAACTTCTGTTGAACTCTCTGAGAGCACAAAGTGAAGGCCTAGCAATGGCAAAGCCATTGAACTCAAAACAATACTATTATCAAAGAGTAGGGTCTATGACCCCTACTCTTTGCTATTATAGTATTGAAGCAAAGAGCAAAGCGAAATTCCCAAGTTTTGATATCAGTGATTTCCTTTTAATAACGTACTAAACTTCGCTCACAGCCACTCACATAGACAACCAACCTTACAAATAGAAGAAAGCAGATCAATCTAATTAATATTTTATTTCAACACGTGTAACCCGAATACCCGAAGTATGTTGGACCCATCCTATTAGATAATATATATTTAGGTCTTACACTTATGCCAGATTACCAGGTCACATTTACGTTCTTTTCGCAACTTTTCGATCGAGGGTTCTATGCCGTGTTTCGAGTTTTCATTTAATTAACTTGTAGTTTTTCGCAAAACCGCTAGTTTCATATTTCAAATTGTATTTTGTTTTGCTAGATTCATGGAGCTTTGGATATAGTGTTAAGTGTATGGAATAAATCGGGAAAACATGTTTTTCCCAGAAACGTGGTAAGGTTTGTCATAATTTGTCGTCGTGATGCTTTATTTTAGAACTAATGGGACATATAACCAAGTTTTGAATTAATTTTAGAGTGTTGTGGTTTTTTGTGTTGATTGAAATAAATACTTCCCATGGAGTGTTTTCGTTGTTTTATTGACGGATTTAAATTTATGAGTCGTAAATGTTACGTTTCAATTGCTTGGAGACTATAATGTTCAAAGCTCAATTTCATGTCTTTATTTTCTTAGTATGTAGATGTGATGACCCACGTGTGATTCATAATCTTAATAAAGAACGATAAATAACAGAATATAAATATACAGAGAAAACCTAACAGTTTTTGAGTAAACAATGGCAGATTTATTGAAATTAAAATATTGAGGTACCTATGCATATTTTAGATACCTTCCAATAGCTACAGTGAATTTTTATATCTAGTAATCAATTTCCCCAAGAGATATGGGATTCATGGATTCAATTTTTGTAATAGTCTCCTTACTGAACCTACTATAAAACTACCATTATTTTTTGTATGACTCGGAGGCAGATGTACCTACAGTAAATATTCTGGATATTCTGTATATATTATGCTATCTCGAAGGTCATGGAAAAAGCCATCAACATCGAGCTAATGAAATATCTAGATCGATCAGAAATTGTGAATGATCGACAATATTGTAATCAGAGATCAACTGGTGACCTGTTTGCTTATTTCTCACACATATGACAACAATCCATTGAAAAAGCATTAAATATCTCCAAGGCGTTTGATGGCGTTTGGCACCAGGGCCTCCTCGCCAAGCTTCCATCTTATGGCTTTGTCGTCACTTTGGAGACATGCCGAACACCAATTCCTACCTATACTTTCCCTCGACTCTCACGATGTTCTTTGAGAACATTACATGATTTTCCTTTTCGTGGGAACGAATACATAAAAAAAAATATATAATTGCGAACTACAAAATTACTACTACTACTACTTCGTTTGTACTATAAAATTTCGTATATCTACGAGTGGGAAATTGGTAATATCAAACTCATTGTACGACGACGACGTTTTTCTACGACTTCACACTAATGACCATGAAATGAGATAATTCGACAAGATATAAGATCTAAAGATCAAACAGAGTGGGAAATCTTCAGAAGGGGCGCATTTTAGGAAGATTTCCTCAGCCCTCGTTATCAGAATTTTCGAGTGGGGATTTCTCTATCTGTTTCAGGGTTTTTTAGATGTAACGTTGGTCATGGTCGTTTAGATCGTCAAACCATAGACTCAGAATCGAGTCAGTTATCAGATCGTCTACATCCCTCCAAAGAATCCTAATGTCCGTGGGTCACAGTCAAAAAGTTTGATGAAACTTCCTTTAAGTGATGTCATTTCTATATTAGTTTCCTCTACGAAACTAAGCAATATAACTGACTTTTCTTCAAGACAATTTAACCGATTCCAACTTGCCTCAAAATTGCACGCATGGTATAATTTCCCCAGCTCACAGCCCTTCAGTACTCGTTTTTCAAGCAAGAAAAATCTTAACTGAGAGTAGTAGTAGGTAGATAATATAACAATAAATAGAAGTCATTGCATGTGAGCAATAATATGATTACGAAAACGAGTAATTTTGGTTATAATCTACACAAAATTGTGTTTATCTTGTCTCTATGTATTATTGTTAGTTATGAATGATATCAATCATTTCTGTTTATATAGATAAATTCACCTTTCTTGTGTAAACTGTTAGTCTTCTGAACAAGTTTATACTGTCTTGGCACTTTTTCAAAATCCGTAAAATATTAATTAAAGTATTAAAAACAATGAATATGTGTGGTTCCGTTCACTTACTAATAAAATTGGGTTTGCAGGAGAAACGAAAAACAAGCAAAAACTGACGATGCCTTGCATCAAACTATTGAAATAATATTTTTATTCTGTTTATTTCGGTAAGACATGAAAACTATTAAACCCGTGGCTCGAAGTGACATCATTTATTGGTTTGTTTCACACAATCTGAAGGAAATCAATATAAATTACGTCACTTCAAAACGGTGTGTTCAAACTATTTGACCGTGAGCAATGGGTTTTACACACTTCTACAATAGCTATTTACATACCAAGGGAGGAAAAGCATTTTCCTCCTGAGGTATGTATATAGTTTTTTCTACTACCTTTAAGGTCGTCATTTTATAACGTCCTAAAAATTATAATGCGTGCATACTTATAAGAACAACTAGTTGATCCTCTGGTTCAAATAATAAACCTCTGTTATGAAAGCGGTGAAGTACCTCAACAATGGAAAGAAAGTATCATAACACCTGTGTATAAATCTGGAGAACGGAAACTCATTGAAAATTATCGACCAATTTCTGTTATTAATAACTTTGCTAAAGTTTTTGAACACAGCATTAAAAAGCGATTGATAAGTTTCTTGGGAATTAATAATGTAATTATTGATAGACAATATGGGTTTTTGAGTAACAAAAACACAGAAAAAACTGTTATCGATCTTGTAGAAAAAACTGTTAACTCTTTGGATGATTCGGAAAAATGCCTTGCTATCTTTCTTGATCTTGCCAAGGCATTTGACACCATATCTCATGAAATCCTAATGGAAAAACTTTATAATTATGGTATAAGGGGACCAGCCCAGAATATCCTACGGAATTATTTATATAACAGATCTCAGAGAGTGAAGTTAGGGGAATACTGTAGTGATGCATCAGAAATAACAATCGGTGTACCACAAGGAACAGTATTGGGTCCAATATTGTTCCTTATATATATAAATAGTATTGGATATTTAAAGAACTGTAAAGGTCATCTCATCTCCTATGCTGATGATACTAGCTTGATTTTTACAGCAAAAACCTGGGATGAGATTGTTAATGATGCTGATAATGGAATAGAACAAGTCAAGAAATGGCTTGACCAAAACTTACATCAAATGATCAACCAATAGGAAATAATATTATTTTAGTTCACGAAAATAATTGCCAAAACCGAAAAGCATGTAATTGTCCTGAAGTAAAAAAAACAGATAACATAAAGTATTTAGGTATCATAATAGATCAACATTTGAGATGGGAGAAGCATAGTTCCCTATTGACTCGTAGACTCAGGCACCTAACTCGAAAAATGTATAATTTGAGAGATATCTTAAATAATAAAACACTTAGAGTGATTTACTTTTCCCTGTCTGAATCTATACTACGGTATTGTATCAAAGCATGGGGAGGCCTCTTCAGAAATAACTTAATTCAACTCCAGTCTATGCAGAACAAACTTTCAAAAATAATATTCAAAAAAACAAAACTTCATTCAACTATACAGTTATATGAAGAACTAGAGCTATTTGATGTTAGAAGCTTGTATGCCTATCAATGCCTAGAATGGATGTTCCATAATACAAATCGTTTCAAGCGGCCTGTGGAAGTCATAAGAAAAAATACTAGAGCAGTACAAAATCTCACCATAAATACGCCATTATTCAAAAAAAGCCACACACAAAGATATATCTTCTTTTTCGGACCTAAATTGTATAACCTCTTACCACCTGAAACAAAGAAAATAACAAATTTCGATAATTACAAAAAACAAATCAAATCCTTCGTTCAAAAAAATTCAACGCTAATCAACAATACAATAATTTAGTTGATATTTTTTCATTTTTATACTTGCCAAGTCTCACAAACATTTCACTTATCAATAATTGTACAAGTCACAATGCTCCTTATGGATTGAAGGCTAGCACAACACAAGCATACAGCATGCTTAGGTGCAGCTCTTTGATCCAAAAGGAACACTGAAAAATACAATATAATATCTTCGTTACTTATATACGAAGGAGTAGAAGTGCCACGTTTTTTTTTATTTTCAGATTCCGACTTGTAACTCGGAATTCCGACTTGTAACTCGGAATTCCGACTTGTAACTCGGAATTCCGACTTGTAACTCGGGATTCCGACTTGTAACTCGGAATTCCGACTTGTATCTCGGAATTCCGACTTGCAACTCGGAATTCCGACTTGTAACTCGGAATTCTGACTTGTAACTCGGAATTCGGACTTGTAACTCAGAATCCCGGCAAGGTGGTTGGTGGATGTTCTAAAAGCATGAGGTGCGATATGGGAACGGAAAATAAAGTAGTAGGTGAATTCAGACTTCACCAAACCATGTTTTATATACGAAAAGAGTGTGCACAACCAAAGAATAAAAGCTTGGTGGTCAATTTTGCACAACTGTGTCCAATTTTGGATGGATTTGTTCCAAACACTGAAAGATGAAGATTATTTCTGTGGTACTTTTCTGGATGGATCAGTGTTTCAAATTAATTTCATGAGTCTTATTCAGGTGAAAATCACTGTACCCATAAAAATCGAAACTGGTTTCATTTATTCCAGTTCAGGAGGATCTGAATCAAGTGGTTATGGAGTGGAATGTGCATAAAATAAGAAAATCAAGAAATAGCATTTATTTTTTTTTATAACGAATGTAACTTTTACCAGTATCTAGGTATGATTTGAAAACGAATATCTTGTATATTATTCCATGTTTGCAGTTAGAAATTTTCAGTACGAATGTTCCGATAGGACCAAGTTTCATGGAAGTATTTCCAACTACTACAAAAGTGTTGGAAAAATCTTTTCAATGTCCTAAGTTACCTTTTCAATCCTTCAACTTACTCGCATCATGCGCAATAGTTATTGAATTTGTAACGAACTATGGAATAATATAATATGATATGATGATGATTGAGATCCGGTAAATAAAAAAGTGGAAAAGAAAATATTTTTTTATTATACCTGAATCATAATCCTTGTCAAATGCATTAAAAAGTGTACGAAAACTTCAAGATCAAAACACGTCGGGCTCAAAAGGTCGTCGCTGTGTTAAATAAGCATTCATCATGGACATTACTCATTTGATTGGATGTAATATGAAATGAACAAAAATATCTTGATCTAAAAATCATATCCAGAATGGTTTTTGAAGGCATAATAAAAAGTTGCGTATGATACAAATGTATAAGTACCTAAAGCTACCTACTGCGATCAGATTAAACTTTGCTGTATCTGTTTCCAAAATATCCCAATCTGTCACATCATGTATGGCATGAACGTGTTACAGACGTTTACATTAATCAAGCACTTTTACTTCATTTACCTATACTCACCATATTGAATCTTATTTTTCAAAAGGTAAACATGAAAACACATATTTTTCATATAAAATATTTTTATTATTATCGAATAACAAATGTTCGAAAACTCTGAATGAATTAAACATTAGTTTTGAACACGTTGCACAACCTATGAACATAAAAAATTGATTCTAACACCTCACAATTTTGATATTCAATCGTACTATATAATATCCATAATTCAAAAAATATTAGATGATATTACATTTTTGAATTCAGATCTGAAAGTTTTCGTAGGAAATGGGAATTTGTAGTAGTTTGGAGCAGGTATGGGCCATCGGTTACTCTGGCAAACCCCAATAAAGTCTATTTTGACGTTTTCTTTAGCGACATAATAAATATGTCAAATCTACATCATTGAATAAACTCATATCTCTGTAACACACAACAATGGCACTAACACAGTTTGAAACGCCAGGTGCCCTAAATTCCACTACCAGTAGAAATTCCAAATTACAAGTCGGAATTCCGAGTTACAAGTCGGAATTCCGAGTTACAAGTCGGAATTCCGAGTTACAAGTCGGAATTCCGAGTTACAAGTCGGAATTCCGAGATACAAGTCGGAATTCCGAGTTACAAGTCGGAATTCCGAGTTACAAGTCGGAATTCCGAGTTACAAGTCGGAATTCCGAGTTACAAGTCGGAATTCCGAGATACAAGTCGGAATTCCGAGTTACAAGTTGGAATTCCGAGTTACAAGTCGGAATTCCGAGTTACAAGTCGGAATTCCGAGTTACAAGACGGAATCTGTAAAATAAAAAAATTGTGGCACTTCTACTCCTTCGTACTTATATGTACACTTTATTTTTCTGAATAAATTGAATTTAAATTGAAAAAAAAAAAACTGCAGAAAGTTGTGGAACTATATAATGCGGCTATATGGCAAAATATTAAGTAAGCGTTGCGTCGTCGTCATCGTGTTGACAACGATTTGTTGCTATGGCGTTGTTTGGTAATACAAACATAACAGTTGTCATAAGATGTCATAAGTTGCTTCTAAGTTTTGAAAATGAGTTCTAGCGAAGATGGCCTGCCAAAAGATCTCGCTGAAGAGACAAAATTGATTTCAATGCATCTTCTTCCTGATAAATTGAGAGGAAAAATACTATTTTCCTCCCGGTGGAAGGAAAAGTACCATTTTCCTCCCTTCTTTAGGGGTCGAAAATAAAGTTTTCTAGTGAGGTAGTAGAAAAAATAACTATAATGCAGTTGCCAAAATATAATGCAAAGTAGGCTTATTTTCTGGTTTCTTCGTAGTAAAACATTGGGTCGTATGCAACAACCTTGAGCAAATGCTTTTTACTTCGATTTCTTGAAACAGACGAATTCATTTTGATGAGTTATGAGGGAGACAAACCTGTAGTAAAATCATTTGCTACCTTTTATGAATACTACCCAATATCTCGCTATTTAGACCGTTCCTCTATTTTTTGTATATTATACTACCTACCTATAATCCTTCATTCAAATATAGCAGATATCTTTTGGAAAATGTGGTGAGACTGTGGCCGTAGCTTCATCGCTAGATGTTTCCAAAGCATTCGATAGCATTTAGCACTAAGGTCTTCTCGGGGGTAAAACGAATACTATCGATAGTAATTCTGTCAAAAATCAACGAGATCAAATTGCTTGGTAACACACGAGTCTGTTAGGACGAGTAGTGTTACCACCTAAAAGACGAATTCTGACAGAATTTGCGGTAGTATTGTGAGCACGAGTTGTATTTATTGAGATAATTTCACGAACCAGATATTTTATATTAGACACGCCGTTCTTTATTGGTCCTTTATAACACAGTAGAAGAGAGTTTCATACAGCAAGTGAAATTATCGGGGGTACCTAATACCACGAGTGTTCGCAATACTATCGATAGTAATTCTGTCAGAAATCAACGAGATGAAATTGCTTGGTAACACCACGAGTTCTTTCAGCAAAGCAATTTAATCGAGTTTAAGATTTCTGACAGAATTATCGATAGTATTGTGAGACGAGTAGTATTCATTGAGATAATTTCACGAACCAACAAAGTAAAAAAAGTTCCATTGTAGTGAATTCTTCTGATATTTATGTCATAATAGATAAAAAAATTACATCATATTCCTCATTGTTGTTTGAGTTTGTGGTGGCCAATGACGATGTGGTCTTTCCGGCATGAAAGGAAATAACTAATGTGTACTGCGCATTAATAGTCTAAAAAACTTAAGCAAAAAAAAAAGAAGGACCTATTTCCAAAAAAATCTGGAAAGCCATGCATTTTATCAGGACCTCCTTCGCGGTCCACAGCCTATTTTGGGACACCTTACTTCTCTCAGTATATCTAATCTATTGAAGAAATTGATGATTGTTTCAAGGGAACAATTTGCCAGGGTTGAGGACCTACTTTTTCACCTTGTATGAAGGACGAGCAAGTAAAATCGTCGTTTATAATCGAATATTTCTCTTTTTGAATAGTTTGAACAATATGGCACAACATATAAATATGAAACACAAACTCCATATCAATTTAACGTGACACATTTTTGATTGATTGATCGAACGGTGACGCTTGCCTCCTGTTACTTGATATTCCGGTGTGGGAATGCGAGGAAACTTCATAACTTTATAACTCCATAATGTGAGTGCTAAAACATTGGAAAGTTTGAATGACAGGTGAGTTTCGAGACCGCTTCAATTTGGAAAATATGTCTTTACGTTACTTGAAGACAGAACCTCAACTTCGATAATAGCCTGCCTTTTCGTTGAAAAAACAGCTTTCGCTTTATATAATTTATCTGGAAGCTTAGTCAGTATGCAATGGTTTATTAGGTTAGATATCTGCAGCAGCAAACTCCAGCAGATATAGTCATCAGGCTGCCAGCATATCCAAAAATTCTACATACGCCTTTCTTCGGGCAAGTATTCGAGAGCCATATTGCCAAAAATTCCACTCGAAAACTTGGTTTTCAGTTTCGTGCCAAGAGCTTTTTCACCTTCTGTCAATTGATTATGATTCCTAAGGCACAGATCCGACCTGTCCTGGAATACTGTTGCCGTATATGGATTGCAGCCCCTAAACACACACTGACAATTCTAGATTATGTCTAAAATAACCATTCGTCTCGTCGGTGATGCCTCGCTTGCAAGCTCGCTTACTTCTCTGTCTGTCTCTGTTTCATGGACGATGCTTTTCTGAAATATCATCAATCGTCCCACCGAACATGTTTTTCCCAGGGTTTAAAAGGTTTTCCGATGATGGTGATACCGAGCATCGAAATGGAGGACTACGTTGGTATGAGTACGGTACTCCTGAAAGAATTACTCAATCCCAGGATCTACACTGGGAAAAGAGTGGGAACGTTTGCTTTAAGTTAGAAAAAATACAGTGGGTGAAGATGGGAATAGCAACCATTTTCAATCACCGTGTTCGTGCTTCTTCATGTTCTCGTCGGAACTCGTTTGTAGCGCGGCTGAATTTACTTTGTTCCTACATTCGTTCTTTTACTATTTTCTGTTTCTTGTGAACTTGTTTTGAGTTCTCAATGTTCCGTGTGCGTTTGGGAGAATATCAGAAGTGGCTATCAGGACCAGAAATCAACATGTAGACTGACAGCTTAGCGACAATCCAGGCTCTGACTTTCTGGAATGAGTAGACAGCCTGAAAAGAATATCCGAGGCCAACACAATGAGCCTTCTGTAGCTCGATGCTCGATACTATTATTACTATTGCTTGGCGGGGCTGGCTATCGGCCGAAGTACAGGTAGTTCTGAGTAGAACCTTTCTGCTCCCCACTGTCTGGTCTATCTCGTGAGTACTCCGGTTCGTCTGATGAACTCCTGCAGTTGCCTTACGAGGTTTCCCTGTGTCATGATATCTTCTGCATTGCATTGCATAATCACAGAACTTGTCCACCATCTTGGAGCCGCCATCTTGAGTTCATGAGTTTTTGACAAAAAAAGTCCAAAAAGTAATCTCTGACCCCGAAAACCCCAACATACCAATTTTGAATAGAATCGGATCATGGTCATCAAACTTATCCGCCATATTGGAGGTCATTATATTTTTTCTCATGAACACCCACCACATTCCAAGTTAATCGGACGACTAGAAGTGGGTCAAATTTTGCTCGCAAAATTCACTTGTACGTACACATAATTAGAAAATAAGCAGGCAAATTAAATAAAAGCTGGATGAAACCAAGGTGGATAAAATATTAAAAGGATTAATATAATCTTGAAGATTATTTTTGAAAAATTTCAGTTATGAAGAAGGAACCGTTTCTGATTGCTCGAAACCTGTCACTGTGATTTCAAACATCAAAACAATCTAACCGTAGAGTAAAATGAATTTAAGTTGAATACGAAAACTGCCAGTCCGATCCTGTATGTGCCCTCTGCCTTCGCCATAATATACCCATCATCATCAAGAGGCGACTGGGTTGGTTCGACAACGAAAAGAAGCAAGCTGCAGGTACTAGCGCATCGGTTTTCATTATGGCATATTGTCAATGACCACAGAATTTCTTCCCGATCCCACGTATTTCGCGGAAAGTATGTTTCATTCTGGATGACACCGTATATGGAAGAAAACCGCTGCTGGCTCGAAGGATCCCCGACGAGAATTGCAGCAAACTCGAAGCGCTTAGCTAGGAATTATCTTGGACGTTTACCCCCGGAACGAAAAAAAAACCACGTATTCCACTGCAGTGCAGCGTGATCCTGAGTCCTGTACAGAACAATTCCCGATCCACCCACTGGATGGCGTCTCACAACAATCATCCAGACGTCGGCAAATTCGACTCCGGCTTTAGAGTTTGTTAGCCCGTAATGACTAAAGGGGTGAGGCTACACGGCACCAGGAATATATAACGTGAAATTTCCGTCATGTTCCTGTGACTAAAACTGTGTTTTGTTCCGAACCGCGATTCGGTAGCTGTGATGTTAGTGCAAAAATGGAGATGCCGTTCACCTTAGAAATTCACATGCCAGAACGACCCCTTGTTTGTCATGGATCCAACACTCTACTGTCCCGGTAAGCGAATTCGAAATAAACAACACATGATGATTAGGATTTAACGCAACCGTGCCGATAGTTTCCGGTTTGAAAGCGATTGGATGCATGGGATTTGATTGACAATAAAAACGGAAACAGGCTATTAAAAACGCTCTATTCGAGATGTTGATACTGGTAGTTGGCGCGAGATTGATCACGGTATTTAGGACATATATTGCAAACAGTAGGCCACGCCCAGCTTCGATCAATATTTTGGCCACATAGGTTAAGTTAGTAGACCTTTGATAATAGAGATTAGAGAGCGTTCAACCGTGAGTTCGTTTGATATTCACGATGAGGGAGACCGAATATCTCGAATTTTCCGGAGCCACTGCATGATTTTCGTTCGGGGTTTATTTATTGCTGAAACTGAATGAAAAATTCTTTGGCAGGTAATGGTTTCGCGGTATTAGTTTGACAGCGACAAGGGTTAAGAGGTTACTGGACCTAGCTAGCCATGAACTATATTTTCCCCAGTCAATGAATGCCAATACTGCGGAACTTCTCAAGACTGAAAAGCGAGTTTTTGAAATATTAACTTTACCAAACAAGCAATGACAACTTTCCCAATAACATACTATTTACCTATTTGCATTTCATGAATGCATTCCTAATTTAAGTAGGAGGTAAGCAGGAACAAGATCAAGCTGGAAAATGATTTTCGGGTGGATCTCGCATGTTTTTCTAGCTTTCAGCAGTGCTTTGATAGTAAATGGGGGTGTGCCCACCACCGATTTTTGCCTCATCTCATATTTTAGAATTCCAACAAGTGAGGGAGATTATTCACTAATATTTCTATAAACTTATTGTTTTATTGAGGTCATAGGTGGCTATGAGTTGGAGAAACATTTGCCTGCACTTATTTCTGGTATTAATCGGATTAGAAATTTCAGTGTGACGCGAAGGTTTCAAGATCTTTTCGGTAATGTTTTGATGAAATTTTAACAAGATTATTGAGAATGGAACTTTCCAACCCATAGCCACTTTTTAGAAAACCTAGGACATAAGTAAGTACCGTCCTCATATTATGTAAATTGAATTCTTCAGAACAAAATTTTAATAGATTTTCGGAGAAAGGTTAAGAGCAAAACATTACTGTAGTATTTAGTTGTTGTAATCGAAGTTCCATGATCAGGAATACTTACATGTAATGCAACTGAAATTGATTTTATCATTTTGAATTGAAATGTATCCCTCCTGAATTATGGTTGCTTCTGGTTCCAAAGCAAACTTACTTGAAAAGTCCTCGGCTAGATGGGGAATTTCTTAATTTCAATTGAATAATCCGATAGGGGATGGAGTTTGATATGGGAGATGCTGAAGTACCCTATCTCAAATACACACTATCAAAACCAATACGTGGAAATTTTTAAATTATTGACAGATACAATACACAGTGGAGCACCCCATACGACACGCTCCCTGTGAACCAAACCATAATTTTTTTCGGGAATTCCTCCATTTCATTATATGTATATTGATTAAGGCTACAAAAGGAAAGCATTTTGGAGCCTACAGGGTGGCTCAAAACAGTGTGACATATCAAAGTTGTGTTTTTTTAAATGGAACACCCTGTATTTCGTTACACTTTTGAATAGGTCAGGACATATTAATATGATTTCATATGAGGTACTATGTACCTAACTATAACCGTTCTCGAGTTATTGATTTTTTTATGAAAATGCTAGATACAATTGGAAACTGAATATGATTGAAATGTATAGAAACCATCCGTTCGAATTCTGACCATGCTTGAAAGAGGTTTTGGGCTATTGATTGTGGTGAAACCCGTTTCTCAATTTTATACAGAATGTTCAAAAATCATTGTCACTTTTCTATAATTTCGGACAAAGATAACTTTGTTATTTCAATTGGAACCCCTGTATTTTTTTGCTCTGAGGAATAGACAATTTGATTATCTTGCATTTCATAATGTGGTTTCATATACTTAACCTTAATAGTTTTTAGATATTGGCTTTTTCAAATAATAGTGCTTATTTCAATGCATTTTTTGAATCGATAGCTTTAAAACGACATTTATTTGATTTGCTCACAGAATTCTTATTGACAGTTGTTATACTTCACTTCATCGAAAATAGTTACTGTTCACTAAAATGAAGTCAGTAAGTCATTTACATTCATATTCTGACAGTAGTTCATTAAACAGACTAGACATTTTTTTTTATTATTCAACTGAAACAACAACATAATATGAAACACAAATGTATTTAATTCAAAGTAGGTGCTCGAAATGACGACCATCCTGTTGAATAAAAAGAGCCACTCTGTCTTCGAAAGACTGCTTAACATTTAATAACATTTGAGGCGTCACTCTTCGAAAAGCAGCCCTTATTCTCTCCTTCATATTTTCCAATGTGGTTGGAGGAGTGTCATTAACATCATTCTTCAAGTATCCCCATAGGAAAAAATCGAGGCAAGTCAAATCTGGTGATCTTGCTGGCCAATTTTGAGGTCCTGTCAGACACTGAATTTGAAATGTGCCGGAGCTCCATCCAATTGTAACCATATCCGTTGTCTGATATTCAGCAGCACATTCTCCAGAAGCTCAGGCAGATCATCTCGTAAAAATTGTAAATAAGTGTCCATCAAAAAAGTGTGGTCCTATAACTTGTGTACCTACCAATAATTCCTCTCCACACGTTAACAGACCATTTCTTCTGGTGATCCAGAGCACAGATTACATACACCTCTAGAGGTGTATGTAATCTGTGTCCAGAGTGCGGAAAAAATGAGGATTCACATCAATATAATAATGGAAGTTGTGTCTGTTCACTAAGCCGTTGTTATCAAATAAATGTTCATCCTCACTAAACTTGTCCAGAACACATAGACTAAACTCGATTCGTCGATGGAAGTCTATTTCATATAATTCTTGGTGCATCTGAATACGGTACGAGTGAAATTTGTATTTTTTGTATTACCCTAGAAATGCTTCGTCTGCTTATCCCTGTATCTTTCTAGATCTTACGTTGACTTGTATGAGGGTATGAGGGAGAAGTTTTCATTTTCGACGGTAATAATTCAGTGAATGTTTTGAATAACGTAAAACACAACAACTGTCAATAAGAATTCTTTCAACAAGTTGAATAAATGTCGTTCCAAAGCTATCTGATTCAAAAAATGCATTGAAATAAGAACTACTATTTGAAAAAGACAAGATCTGAAAAACTATTTAGGTTAGGTATAGAGAACTACAATATGAAATGAAAGATAATCAAATTTTCTATTCCTCAGAGCAAAGAAATACAGGGGTTCCATTTGAAATAACAAAGTTATCTTTGTCCGAAATTATAAAAAAAGTGACAATGATTTTTGAACATTCTGTATAATATTGAGAAACGGGTTTTATCGCAATCAATAGCCCAAAACCTCTTTCATGCATGGTCAGAATTCGAACGGATGATCTCTATACGTTTCAATGTTATTTAGTTTCCAATTGTATCAAGCATTTTCATAAAAAAGTTAATAACTAGAGAACGGTTGTAGTTAGGTACATAGTACCTTAAAAGAAATCGTATTATTTTTTCCTGACCTATTCAGAAGTGTAACGAAAAATAGGGTGTTTCATTTAAAAAAACACAACTTTGATATGTCACACTTTTTTGAGCCACCCTGTAGACTCCAAAATAATATCCTTTTGAAGCCTTATTTAATATACATATAATGAAATGGAGAGATTACCGAAAAAATAAATGATGTGGCTTACAGGGATCGTGTCGTATGGGGTGCCCCACCATGTATATTTATACCTTGTAGGTACCTACTTTGCGAAATATTTCAGCCATTGATTGTTCTTAATTTTATCACAAATGAAAAACTATTTTGCGATATAACTGGGACGAAATGTATTATACCTAACTCATATGTATACCTACAAGCAGGGAGGGGTTGGAGGGGGTGGTCCATCGAAAACTTGATATGGGAGTATCGTGTAAATATATCGTAGATGTGAAAAAACGACTTCAACCTTTAAACTTATGGGCTGGTATTTTTGGTGTTCGTATAGTTGACCCTTTATTTTTAGAACGCCATCTAACAGGCGAAATGTATCTGGAACTGCTCGAAAACACAACTGAAAATATGTTAACAGACATTGAATATGAGCAAAATTATCTGGAGTAGGTATTAGCTGATATTTCAACTAGACGGCACTCCTTCCCACTTCTTTCGGACTGTTCGGCAGGTTTAGGTCAACACTTCCCGTGTCACTGGATTGGTAGGCGAGGTTATATCGAATGGCCCCCACGATCATCAGACCTGTCTCCCCGAGATGTCTTTCTATGGAGTCACTTGTAGAGCAGAATTTATGCTTTGCTCGAAGATTAACGACAACGAATCATAAACGAATGTCGCCAAATCACCCCAGAAATGCTCCAAACTATACGAAATTTTTAAGATGAAACTAATATAAGTAAATTTTACTCTATATATACTTGATATGGTTTATCCCAATTGAAAAAACAGTACACCGTTATTTAGATAAGTTAGCGGGCTTTCAAACGATGTGCCACTCGACCCCTTTTTCCCATTCAAATTTTAGGGGTTGGTCACCCCACTGCTCGAAGGTTGAAGTGACGGTGCTGCAGGTAGGGCAACAAAATGCCCAGCTCGAAACAAGAATCGACCTGTCCGAGCTTTTTTCACATCTACGATATTTTTACCCAAAATGTCCACTCTGGGCCACTCTGTATATTTCTCTTCGGAAGTTCAGAGAACTCATTGGGTATCAATTCAAAAGCTATATTTTGAATTTTTTGTTGAATAGGCAATTATTAGTCATGATTTTGATTTCGTTTCAGATTTGTTTGCAAATTATCGGAATTTGTTTTTTTGCCATTCCAACCTTTTCATTTCTGATAGTTTGATTTATTTGTTGTATGGAATGTCAGTTTGGATATTTGTGTTTGTGATGGACTGTGAACAAATTCGATGCTTTGAAAAGTTGCTCTGTTAGGAATCTATAGTTTTTTTTAAATACTATTTTTATAATAATAGTAATAAGTTTACTTTATTGTCATTAGAAATTAATCTTGATGTGGACAGAGCTTGTGAAGAATTATTAAAATGTAAATTTAGACATACCTACATACATAAATAGTATATTGTGTATCTAGTGCGTGAAGTATACTTTTTTACGCGAGTGTGGAAGTTTGTGGAACGAGCCGCAGGCGAGTTTCACAATCCGCACGAGCGTAAAAAAGTATTCACGCACGTGGTGCACACTATACTTTTTCTACGACCTTTTACTTAGAGATTGAATTAAAGGAAAATTTGACTAATTTTCTTTATTGCAATAATAATTATTATGAACAGTTATATTGCAATTTTGTAAATTGTCAAAATATACATTTACTTTCTCTTTCTCTACAAAATTAGTGCTGCTTGTACTGTTGGTATTGACAACACAACTACGATTATTCTTAGTTGTTAAGATTTTATAGCAGACATCTATCTTTTTAGTTAGGGATTCTTCCACGTAGGCTTCTGCCACTGAGGATGATTTCCAGCCGCCGTGTTTTTTTAGCGTTAGGAGATCTCCTCCACCTTCGACTAATAAAGACGCAGATGAACGCCGTAGGCTGTGCCCGGTAAATTCGTTGGGATTGGGGAGTTTAAAAAATGTGGCAACTTCTGAAGGGATTTTTCCTATCATATTTGTCAATTTATCTCGCCACCGCTACCTAGACCAGCGACCGGTGTGTGAATTTGTATTGATTCTTATGGCACCGGTGCGTGAAATAAATCCCATAAGAAAAGCATGGCACTTCACACACCGATTCGTGAAATGCAGCTTTACACATTTTTATCGATGTGTGACGTTAGTAATTCACATACGGGAGTAGAAAAAATACTTGATACATCTGAAATGAAGTAAATGTAGAATATGAAACTATACAGTTCAGGATAAATTTTGTAACAACACAGTCAAAATAGCCAGTTCTGTTTGAAAAATCATTGATAACCACACTTATACCTATTTCATCAGCCATTTTTGAGTAACTTCCAGGTTTTCAAAATAATTATTTGTATTTTGGGGTACACATTTTCTTTTCTCCTATCTACTTGAATATACTATTCGACAATTCTGAATCCATTGGCGTTCACAGAATGTCTCATCTCCAACCGTTCTCAATGTGAATGGTTCAAATCGAGTTGAAAAGAATTAATTTTTTCCGCCAAAAATTATTTTTTCGAATTTTTTAACTTGATTTCGTAAAATTCAATAATTTTTGTATATGGATACCAAATTTCATATTCTTTCCGATATAATTAAATATTTCGTATGCTTTTTATGGAACTCCTACAATTTCAAATATTCGACCTTTTATTCCCTTTTCCATCTAAACATTGTGTCTGAACATTACAAATCACAAATTTTCGAAAGCAGCTTGAAATTTTACGTATATGGTGCAAATTTTCAAGTGGATATGACGATTTTGTATTTTTGGTGATTTTGGGGTTATTTTTTTTTAAATTTAAATTATTCGACCATCCTGAATCGATTGGCGCCCGCAGAATTGCTCTCGAACCTTTCTTGATTTGAATGGTTCATGAGTTGAAAAAATTTTGTATTTTTGGTGATTTTTATTTTAATATTTTTTTCTCCCATCGACTTGAATATACTAATTCACCATTCTGAATCGATTGGCTTCCGCAGAATTGTTCTATCTCTAACCGTTCTCGAATTAAATAGTTCAAATCGAGTTTATTTTTTCCGAAAATAAATTATAATTCGAATTTTTAAACTTGATTTCGTAAAATTCAATCATTTTTATATATGCATACCAAATTTCATATTGTTTTCAATATAATTAAAGATTTCGTATGCTTTTTATAGAGTCTCTGCAATTTCAAATAATCCACATTTTATTCCCTTCTCCAGCTAAATATTTTGAAAGCAGCGTGAAATTTTACGTATATGGTGCAAATTTTCAAGTGGATATGACGCTTTTGTGTTTTTGGTGATTTTTAGGGGTCTACCCCTTACATCTATTTTGGGGTTATTTTTTTAAATTCTCATATCATCTTGAATATACTAATTCGACCATTCTGAATCGAATGGCGCTCGCAGAATTGCTCTATCTCGAACCTTTCTTGATTTGAATGGTTCAAATTGCGCTGAAAGGTTTTTTCCGCCAAAATAATTTTTTTTTAGAATATTTCGTAAAATTCAATCATTTTTGTATATGCACACCAAATTTCATATCGTTTCCGATACGATTAAAGATTTCGTATGGTTTTTACGGAACCTCTGCAATTTAAAATTTTCGACCTTTTATTCCCATTTCCAG
This sequence comes from Chrysolina oricalcia, assembly GCA_944452925.2. NCBI lineage: Eukaryota > Metazoa > Arthropoda > Insecta > Coleoptera > Chrysomelidae > Chrysolina > Chrysolina oricalcia. Next base: position 2,464,723 of record OX101809.2, on the reverse strand, counting down.
CTAAATGTTATTGTCTGAACATTACGAATCAGAGAGAAATTTTAAGTATACTCTGCGAATTTTTATGTGGATATGGCGATTTTGTATTTTTGGTGATTTTTATTTTTTCTTCTATCGACTTGAACATACTAATTCACCATTCTGAATCGATTTGCTTCCGCTTCGAGTTTATTTTTCCGAAAAAAAAATAATGAGTCGAATTTTTGAACTTGATTTCGTAAAACTCAATCACTTTTGTTTATGCCTACCAAATTTCATACTGTTTTCAATATAATTGAAGATTTCGTATGCTTTTTATTGCATATCTGCAATTTCAAATATTCGACAATTTATTTCCTTCTCCAGCTAAATATTTTGGGGTGAAATTTGTTTTATTCTCTTTTTGACTTGAATATACTAATTCGACCATTCTGAATCGATTGGCGTCCGCAGAATTGCTCTATCTCTAACCGCTTTCGATTTGAATGGTTCAAATCGAGCTGAACATTTTTCTTCTGCCAAAAATTCATTAATTGAAAGTTTTGAACTTGATTTCGTAAAATTCAATAATTTTTGTATATGCATGCCAAATTTCATTACATTTCCAATACAATTGAAGATGCTTTTTATGAAACCTCTGCAATTTCAAATATTTGACCTTTTATTCCCTTTTCCAGCAAAATATTATGTCTGAACACTACAAATCATAAAGGACCCCGCACAATAGCATAGGAAATTGGCCCACAGTGGGATTTGCCTGAAATTTACATATGTTATTGGTATTGAGTTTCTGATCAATGTTCTCATGGGCCCAATCCTCTAAGACCAGTGATTTAGCTCTCAGGGCCGTATTTAGTATAGGTGCCAAATAAACAATGACACTTTGTTCTCAAGTCCATAACATTTTATTTCCTACTAGAATTTAATTAAATAAGAAATATTGCAAAATCTCAGCATTTGTCTTTTATCACAAGTCCTGTGTGAATCATGTTTTGTCCTAGAGGACCGTATTTAGTAAAACGGAATCAAATTGATTTTGTTATTCTTATTTCTTGATCTATGTAGCTCATTTGATAGATGAATGTAACTTTATTTGTGTACATAACATAAGTGGTCGCCATCTTAATATCCAAGATGGCCGGCCAACCTATAAACTTTATGTAGGACTTATCTTGTAGCATTTTAAGAAAGACAATCACAGGAAAAAATAAGAACTACAACATTTTGATTGTTGAAATCGGACATTTACTTTTTGAATTATATAAGTCTATGATATATAATATATGCCTGATTTGCAACTGCAGTAGAATCCTATTATCAATACACCTTCTTCATTATTCTCGTCAGGCTGGTTTTCATGCATAGTGTATTGAATGAATACTTGATATTTTTCCCTCCTTCTGAATCGAGAATACAATCTAATAATACAGTCTAATAAATCCAGGTTCATTCATTTGTATTTTTATTGTTAATAAACCTTATGAAATTATTACTCTAAGATCAGTAGAGTTATATTATAGAGTCAGATAATTCAAAGAGTAAATGACCGATTTCAACAATAAAAACGTATTACTATCTCTGCTACAAGATAAGTCCTACATAAAGTTTATAGGTTGGATATTATGATAGCGACCACTTTTTTTATGTACATAAAGAAAGCTACATTCATGTATCAAACGAGCTATCAACCATTGACATAGATCAAGAAATAAGAAAGTTGTAACAAAGTCAATTCGCTTCAGTTTTATGTGGATCACTTGGCAAATACAGTTTTAATAAATACGGTCCTGTAGGACAAAACATGTTTCACAGAGGACTTGTGCTGAAAAACAAATGCTGACATTTAACAGTATTTCTTATTTGATAAAATTCTAATAGGAAATAAAAAAATTATAGTTTTGAGGAAAACGTGTCACTGTTTATTGGACACCCATACTAAATACGGCCCTGAGAGCTAAATCATTGGTCTTAGAGGATTGGGCCCCTGTGAACAGTTGATCTGAAACTCAATACCAATAAAATATGTAAATTTCAGGCAAATCCCATTGTGGGCCAATTTCCTATGCTATTGTGCGGGGTCCTTTTCGGAATCAGCGCAAAGTTTTACGTATAACGTGCGAATTTTCAAGTGGATATGACGATTTTGTATTTTTGGTGATTTTTAGGGGTCTACCCCTTACAACTATTTTGGGGTGAATTTTGTTTTATTCTCTTTTCGACTTGAATATACTAATTCGACCATTCTGAATCGATTGGCGTCCGCAGAATTGCTCTATTTTTAACCGTTCTCGATTTGGATGGTTCATTTCAAGTTGAAAGATTTTTTCCCGCCAAAATCTCATATTTTTAAATTTTCGAAATTGATTTCGTAAATTTCAATCATTTTTGTGTATGCATACCAAATTTCAAATCGTTTCCGATACAATTAAACATTTAGCATGCTTTTTATAGAACCTCTGCAGTTCAAAATTTTCGACAGTTTATTCCCTTTTGCTACTTGTTAAAAAACTCAAAACGTTATCCTGAATAATTTTCACTGGTCTGAGTTATCCTTAATATGAGATACCTTTAAAAGTATTGTTGATTGGTGTCATTACAGGTGGTCAATTATACAGTATGTTCCAGCTAGTTTGCTCAAATTAATACTTCAAGTTGATGATGCAAGGAAGATATAACAAATAACAATTATTTCATTGGCGCTCAGGTAGTGTGGCGGAGAAACTCCTGGCTGGTCAATCAAGCCTCCATTCGCACATTTAGAATAAGTATATTATGGAGAAAATAATGGGCCATAACTCAATATATTAAATGTTACATTAAACGTTCCTTATTGATCCTGGTATCGTTAACCCTTATGAAAAACCCTCGAAACTTTGACATCATTTTCAAAGCCATCTATGGAAAAATGTTTTTTTTCTACATTAAAGAGATGCAATGTTTTCATATCATCCAGTACGTACCCCACAATTTCGAAAATACTCAAAATTGGGTTGGATGGTGGAGTACATTATTTTAAAATGAAATATTAATAATATATATTAGTAAATTCGAATATCTGCGTAACCTTCACGCACCCCTAAACTATTATTGATTGTCTCTGAATCGCTTGGATCTTACGAATTTTTGGTCTAAATGAGTCCATTCGCAGATGCATTCAGTAAAAATCACTCACGTTACACTGATAGACTCAGAAAAAAATATTTGTAATGCCATTTTATAGACAGATTTGTAATATTTCTTATACTTTCTCATGCCTTGAAATTATACAGGATGGTCGTAAAATATTTTTCATACGGAACTTTTCGAATATAACTTTAGCTTTCTTTTAAGAGGAACACTCCATATATTTTTAGACTATGTGACGTAGAATATGGTGTAGAATAGGATTCATAAACATTTTTTGATTGTAGATCCCTGAGGCGATTTGTAACCATTTTAGAATTATTGAACTCTAAAAATTGTAAGTAGCTGGAACACACTGTATAAATTACCAAATATAACAAAACACTTTGAATACTTTCAAGAGCATTTCATACTGATGACTGTCTACATTTTGATCAATCAGAATAGGGATGATTATCTAGGATAACGTTTTGTCAGGGGCCGCTAGCGCCAAAACTAGGATATAGAAAAATTTGTGAATATTGAACTTTTGGTTAGGAATGACTTGGACTTGCCTTGCGATAACAAGTGCAATGAGGACGGCACCTACCAGGGCGCTGGATACGCTCGTGGAATCAGACGGTAAGGGATTGTCCCCTTCTTGAAATGCCGGGTGACAGTTCGTTACCTGTCATACGATTCAGTAAAAGGCCGCTGACAGTAATTCCCAAAAGGAAGACTGGGAGCGGATCGGGCACCGCCTGCTTCCCACCAAGGGGATCATTTGGTACACAGATGGCTCCAGAATGGGTAAGTCAGCCGGCGCCGGGGTATACGGGCAGTCTCCGAAAGCAGAACTTAGTTACGCTCTAGGAACTTTTGCTACTGTATTTCAGGCAGAAATGTTTGCCATACTCGCCTGTGTAAGAGAATATCTCAACAGAGGCTACCGCGGCAAATCACGATATGCACCGACAGCCAAGTGGCGATCAAGGCTCTTACATCATATAGAGTCACTTCGTTGCTGGTGTCTGAATGCATCGATGATCTGCAAAGGCTATCTTCCGCCAATAAAGTAAAGCTACTTTGGGTCCCTGGTCATACCGGAGTGCCTGGAAACGAACGGGCTGATTATTTGGCCAGACAAGGTGCGAAAAGCCCAGCGATGGGACCAGAACCTATCATAGGAGTCTCAAGATCATGGTGCGTCACAACCATGAAGGAAATTCTGGAAGTAAAATTCCAGGATACATGGAAAGATACACCAGGCATGAGGCAATCGAAACTCCACATCGGAGGCCCTTCTACCAGGAGGACCAAGACTCTGCTCACACTGAGCAGAAAGGAAATCAGATTAGTGACAGGGCTCCTGACGGGACACTGCCACCTCAACAGGCACCTCAACATTTTAGGTTTCACGGATGATACCGAATGCAGGTGGTGCTTGGAGGGTGAGGAGTCAGCCACTCACATCCTCACGGAATGCCTGGCAGTGGCAGCAATACGGGCACACCTCGGGAGCATCGTACTGAACCCGGAGAGTGTGAGGGTGGTATCGGTCAGAAGGATGGCCTCTTTCGCTCGCGAGATAGGCTACCTTCAAAACTGAACCATCTCCCAGCAGTAGTGGGTGCATAACGGGCCCGATTGAGAGGCCTACATGCTTATGGCTTCGTCCGCCCACATACCTTGTTCTATCTATCTATCTATAACATATCAGAAATTCAGCCAATTTGACAGGGAGGCAATTTGCCTATCAGAGTGTGCGGTAAACCTTTTCGGAATTTTCAAATAGATATGACGATTTTGCACTTTTAGTGATTTTCAGGTTTCCCATACAACTATATTTTTTGGTTATTTTTTTTTCACGAATTATTGCAATAGGTTTTATTGATTTTCTGGCAAGTGGCTTTGCTAACTTTATGTACTTTTTTCCCTTGAGACATATCTAGCTGCTGAACGAATATATTAACTTTAACGCTGGGATTAATTGCATACCGCTCATCACTAGAGATATAAAGTTTGAATGATTTTTATTCATTTTCCTCGACTATGCGGAAACGTGCGTTTTAGAGAAACTCATTTCGTAATTAAAATGAAATTTTTTCTCGGTGAAGCTTTTTCCAATTGCGGTAATGGTATTGCACCCATAAAAATAATTGCTATTTCAGCTGTCATTAATGGAAACGAGGACGCAACTTTTAAATTTATTGAATTTTCTGTTCAATGTCGACCACGTGTTTACTTATTACGGCACTTCATATATACAGGGTGAACCATGACCAATTAATAAGAATATAAAATGGTGTATTCAATACAGGTAGAAACGAAATCCATGATGATTTGTATTTTTTTTTGTTCGCTATCCCTCAAATATGCGCTACTGAATCAAATACCCACGTTTTAACTCTGCCTACGATATCTTGGTGATGTTCAAAGTCTATGACTGATCGTGATTCTAGCCATATTAGTCACCTTACAATTATTGTGCGTGCGTTCTGTTATTTTTAGTTTTTTACGGTTTTTACTGAGACATTATTTCGACGTATTTTGTTCTATCGTGGTGGCATTTAATATGTGTAAATTCATCATGAATGATAAATAAAGAGGAAATAAAATCTTCCAATTTACACAAAAAATATATACTTGTAACGTGCTTACAATTGTTTCGACACATGGTGTCATCATCTGAGCGAGTTATCAACTAAAGAAACGTCAAAATCACCTTCTTAAATATTAAAATAACATGCATGAAATTTCACTAATGACAATTGCAGGTATGAAATTTCCTAATGACATATAGCTTGGATTAGGGAGCATTTGAGTAGTTACTAGTGAGAATTAATTATAGGTGAATTGTACAGGTCAATTTGGTCATTGAGAACTAAATTGCTATTGTTACGTAAATGTTTCTTGATTTCTATGGATTCTAATATGTTTAATTTTTGACCTTTAGGTTGAATATGCAAAATTTCAGGATTTTGTGTGAAGTTATGGTTATTGTCATTAAGGTGGTTGGCATAGTTTGAGTCCTGTTTATTTAATCTGTAACTTCTCAAATGCTCACCGAATCTTTGATTAAAACTACGGCCTATATATAATGCATTGCAATCCTCACACTCAAGTTTGTAAACCCCCGACTTCTTGAATTTATCCCGTACATACTTTGCGTTGTTAATAAAAGAATATAAGTTATTGTTGGTTTTGAATGCAACATTTATATTCCGTTTTATATCGGTTTTTACTTTGATATGCGGGTATATTAAATTCAGAGTTTTCTTGTTTTGTTTTTGTTTAAGCAGTCTATCTATAATTGATGTTTCATATCCATTATTTACGGCGATTTGTTTAATTCTGTTTAACTCACACTTGAAATCTAAATCGCTTTGAGGTATATTTACCAGTCTATGAATCATAGAATGATATGCTACTAGTTTGTGTGATTGTGGGTGCATGGAGTGTTTATGTATTGTAGTGTCTGTATGTGTGGGTTTGTAATAACAATAACTTATATTCTTTTATTAACAACGCAAAGTCTGTACGGGATAAATTCAAGAAGTCGGGGGTTTACAAACTTGAGTGTGAGGATTGCAATGCATTATACAGTAAGGTGCAAATGAATGGAATAAATTCATTATTTCTGAATATAAACATATTTTGGAAAATTCCTCGAACACGTCGATTTTCTTTTCTGATTGACCGATTTTTGAACCCCACCCTAAATATATAGGGTTATCTGCATTCGAGTAAAAATAACTTTTGTGATATTTTTAAATGGGACACCCAGTGTATTTTTCCATATTTGGTTAGGGATTGTCATTACAAATCCAGTGATACCAGGCTTGATGGGATTATGTCAAACGACTGCGGAGATATGGGCAAAAAACTTTCTCGTATGTCTAATGAGTATGACTGAGACTCCACACGATTCGGAAGGTCAAAAGTCTCTGTCGCACTCATTGGGCATATGAAGAAGTATTTTGCTCATATCTCCGCAGCCGTTTGACATAATCCCATCAATCCTGGTATCACTGGATTTGTAATGACGATCCCTAACCAAATATGGAAAAATACACCGAGTGTCCCATTTAAAAATATCACGAAAGTCATTTTTACTCGAATGCGAATAACCCTATATATTTTGGGTGGGGTTCAAAAATTGGTAAATCGGAAAAGAAAATAGACGTGTTCAAGTAATTTTCCAAAATATATTTATATTCAGAAATAATGAATTTATTCCATTCATTTGCACCTTACTATAGGCCAGACAGGCCGTAGTTTTAATCAAAGATTCGGTGAGCATTTGAGAAGTTACAGATTAAATAAACAGGACTCAAACTATGCCAACCACCTTATTGACAATAACCATAACTTCACACAAAATCCTGAAATTATGCATATTCAACCTAAAGGTCAAAATTAAACATATTAGAATCCATAGAAATCAAGAAACATTTACGTAACAATAGCAATTTAGTTCTCAATGACCAAATTGACCTGTACAATTCACCTATAATTAATTATCTCACTAGTAACTACTCAAATGCTTCCTAATCCAAGCTATATGTCATTAGGAAATTTCATACCTGCAATTGTCATTAGTGAAATTTCATGCATGTTATTTTAATATTTAAGAAGGTGATTTTGACGTTTCTTTAGTTGATAACTCGCTCAGATGATGACACCGTGTGTCGAAACAATTGTAAGCACGTTACAAGTATATATTTTTTGTGTAAATTGGAAGATTTTATTTCCTCTTTATTTATCATTCGACGTATTTTCGCTGAGCGATCGTTCAAAAAGCATTGATACGTATGGCTTGAATGTAATTTGTGCCCAAAAGAACATTGCGTAATTTTTATGGTCCAAATTTTAAAATTTCACTTCATTTTCCACTTCCTTTGACATTTATGGGCCGTGGTGGTCGGCTGGTAAAAGCGTGCGCCTCGCAAGCGTGGGGTCGTGGGTTCGATCCACCGATTCACCGGTCTCGTGCATGGCATCACACGTTAAATGGTAAGGGCTGCGTCTTCCCTAGCTCACACAAGTCTCTCGAAGACTTCCGAGGGTTGCGCGTAGGGGTGCAATCGGTTGACGGAAATAACAATAACAATTTTTTTATACTAAAGCACTTTATGCATTGTTGAAAATTACCATTTTACCTTCATCTTTGTTTACAAAAAAGGTAAGGCAAAACTCTTCAAGGCGTTTGATAGAGTTTGGCACCATGGACTCCTCGTCGAGTTTCCATCTAATGCGGCTTGCCCCCCTTCAGTTTTGTTTCTTGCTATCTATCTTGCTCTTAGACAAATCTCTCCTCGTGGTAGTTGATGGAGTTTCATCTGACGTTCTACCTGTAAATGCTTGTGTTCCACAAGGATCCATTTTAGTACAAACACTGTTTTTTTCCACATCAATGATTTGTTGGGAGCTACCTCATGCCCAAGAGAGCGGGGAAGGAACGTGAACGATTTAAATATGGACGTGTCTTTTCTCTAGAAAGGCAGATCTCACAGCGGCCAGCGTTATGTCAGGAGTATCCATACTGTTGTTGTTGTTTTTGTTGTTGTTTTCTCCTTTAACCAGCTGTCGTCCCCTTAGGAACGGCAGCCCACAGAAGTCGAAACTTGTGCGAACCACGGATTAACAAGGTCTTACCTTTTTATTTACGTGCGATTCCTAGCACTTTCTCGGGCCATCAGAAAAATTTCTGCAATCGCCATGGTTTGAACCATCGCCGACTGGCAGCCAAAGTGATACCATGAGAAAACCATGTGAGGTTTGTACATAAAATTTTACAAGGAAAATGTTTCTCTTTTCTTCTCTTTGTCCTTGAAACCAAAACAGGAAATCGAACCATACGTCAAAATCTCGCTTAAAGGACCCCGCAAAATACTTATGGAATTTGGGTCACGACGTATTTTTGAATTTTTGGTGTGATGTAATCCATGTAATTTTCAACCAATATTACCATTGCGTCAACCCAAAGAAATTAACAGTTTTGCTGCTAGGGGGCGTTGAAATCACCTCTTGCGCAGATTAGACTATTTATTTTTGAATCTGGTAACAATATTTTCACTTGTTTCATTGTTGCTAATGTTGTACAATATTGTGCTGTTTTATAAAAAAAATTCTTTCCCCCACCTTCCAACTTCTATAACGAAACGCAAAATAAAAATTTCGAGTGCTTTTAAATGTATCGTCGAATGTTTAAATATGCCTGAATAAGGGAAATAGCAGTTTTTTATGATTATCCTCCCTCCCCCCCGAAGGGCACAAAACCAATTGAAAAGCACATAATGAGCAACAGATAGCAATATAATCGTGATTGATCGAACACTGAAATTTCCCTCATTATTTCTAACCATTATTCTGCACTCAACACGTAAAGTGCCAAGCGAGATTTAACTGTTCTCGCTGGCTTTTGAAATTTTATGTCATACTAGTTCATTATTGTGTTTTTATTGCTTAGTTACCAAATATCTAATGTCGTACTTTATGCCCGTGCGGGCATAAAGTTCACTTTATGGCCCGCACGGGCGTAAAGAGAAATAATTTCGTCAAGAATTCCAAAATCTTCGTTCATTTTGACTTCTAACTTTGACACATATAAAAATTATTGTGATTTTATGACATTTACGTTTGTCAACATTCACCTAGCAACGATAGTGTCTACTATGATAAAATGGCAATGTTATTAACACCTTGAGTGCCACAGCGGTCATTATGACCGCTACGATACTTTCCTGTGGTGCCATAGCGGTCATAATGACCGCCGATTTTGAACCTCTACTACGGCTGATTTAAACACTTTTTCTACAAAGTAGTCGTGGCAATCTATTTGAATACATTTAATCTTGTATTGGAACTTCTTAAAACTCTGTCATTGTACTGGGTGATATAGAATATAGGTCATATAGAACTAGTAATTTTTTTGTGACTGAAAACCAATTCTCAATTTTTAATATGATAGAGTTCAAGTTATTTTGAATAGAAATTAATTAAGTGACAAACCCCAAAAATGAATAGTTTTGATGCTAGGGGGCGTTGAAATCATAGCTTGCTCAGAATAGACTATTCATTTTTATAGGCGGAAACAATATCACCACGTATAAAAAAATCTAAAACCGACTTAACCCCAACCCTTATTTTAAAATACGAAAAAAAATAATTCTCGACTGCTTGTAAATGCTTTTTCAAAATGAATGTTTCAATCAGCTCAAAATCGTACTGTTTTTTAATTTCACCTTTCCACCTCCTTTCAAAAAAATATTGGTGGATTTCGCTGACTTCTTAGTAGGGCGTAGTTCATGTTATTTGAATATCAATTAATTGAATGAAAATCTTGAAAATAAATAATCAAATTTTCATTTATTTTGAACAATTTGAACTTGAGGTGGTGCCTGAATTAATTTTTTTCGTGTTTTGAAATATGGGCTGGGGGTGAGAGGGAGGTTTTAGATAATTTTTTGAATCACACAGTTGTTCAGCGTAATCTAAACTAAAATACGTGGAGATAATGTTTCCACCTATAATTATGAATAGTCTATTTTGAACAAGGTATGACTTCAACGCCCCCTAGCATCAAAAGTATTCACTTGAACTGCATCATATATAAAATTCAGAAAAATCCATCAAATTTTTTTCGTTTTGTGTCATTCGGGGGGAGGGGGGATAATCATAAAAAACTGCTATTTCCCTTATTTAGGCATATTTAAAAAGTCGACGATACATTTAAAAGCACTCGAAAAATATTTTTTTCGTAATAGGCGTTGGGGTGAAGAAGGGGGGGGGGGGCAACATCAGCAACAATGAAATAAGTGAAAATATTGTTACTGGATTCAAAAATAAATAGTCTAATCTGCTCAAGGGGTGATTTCAACGCCCCCTAGCATCAAAACTGTTAATTTTTTTGGGTTGGCGCAATGGTAACATTGGTTGAGAATTACATGGACTACATCATACTAAAACTTCGAAAAAATCCACCGGGACCCAAATTCTATAAGGATTTTGCGGGGTCCTTTATTATTGTGTGAAAATCTTCTCATGGCTTCCCGTTTAGCACTGGTTCTATTACAAATATATGTTATACTAGTTGAGCTTCTTCATCGTGAAATCGTGAACTCTCGGATTATGAGGTCTTTTGAACGTATTTTGCACAGAACTCGATTTGAACTTTGAGATAATCCTAATCACAGTAGACTGTTGGAAACAAGGCGAATTCAAGCGGGGGTAAAGGGGATAATTACCCCTCCCCAGAAGGACTAAGCTAAGAAAAACTTAGTTAGCCTCAATATCAGCTGAATCATTTTTTGAGAAACTTCACTTGAAAATTAAAAAATTCATTCTTCCAAATTACCACCAAAAAGATTAACGTAAAATAAAAAAAAAGTCGGTGGCACTATTAACAAGTTTTTTCAGCATACTGCTTCCTTGGCAAAACTTCAAAAAATAGCACCCCTTCCCTCAAGGACAGATCCTGGATACGCCCTTGGTTGGATATTCCTTTCAGGATGACGTGTAGTGAAAATATTCGCAACTTGTCGATGATTTTGGAGAAATTGTCAAACACTTTGTTATTTCAATTTCCATGACATTCATTTATTATGTTCCCATAGCATACTTCTCAGCTCAAGAGCACCTCGATTGAGGATTAATTTTCGAGTATAAATTCTGGGAATAAATATTTGGAATTGAATTAGCAATACTTTGATGGGCAAATTGATTTGAAATTTTCAGAGTTATACCTGAATTGCCATTATGTGATAAAAATTGATAAAGAGAATTTTGCTATTCAGAATGTTGAAACTAGAGCAACTTTGCATAAAGTATGACCTAATTTTCATAGCAAATTTGTATTTTTTTAAAAATATCCAATCAGAAACATTTTTAAACAGAAAAAATCTCTCCAATGTATTACAAATCAACTGGTCTCTTCAGATTTCACCAAATTTAAATGAACTTTTGTGATAAAAGTTATTGATGAGAATTTTGATTTGTAGAATGTTGAAACTAGAGCCACTTTCTATCAGATACGACATAATTTTTTATCAAATTTGTATTTTTATTGAAAATATCTAATCAGAAACATTTTTCAAAATGTATTTATCGGAACTCGTTAACATGTCCAATTATAATCTTATGGACGATAGTAGATTAAGGTCAAAAAATCATTTTTCGGGATTTTTCTAGCAGTATTTCAGAACCAACAAGTTATATTTTGGTAAGACATCATAGTTTCAATCTATTTCAAGCGATGAAAACGTGTTTTGTTTCTTGATAACTCTCTCCGTTTAAAATATGAATTTTAAATTTTTTTTTAATTTTAACTCAACACTGAAAAACATTGACAGATCGTTTTTAAAACAAAAAATTTTATTTATCACTACTGTTGATTGAAAAAAGTTAGCTTTCTGATGAATTGAGTTGTTTGATGTTGCCTTTCATTTGGATACAGGATGCGTTCCGTTTTCTTTTTAGATTATTTAGAATATACAGTGTGACCCACTTAAGACCGGAGAACCCTTATAAAATCTAAATTTTCCAACCGATTGGAATGTTTATTTTTTCATTGGATAGAAATTCAAAAAGTCTACTAGGGCACCAAATTTCATGAATAAATTTCCATTTCCAGGGCCAAATAATATGATTTTTCAAGGTCAAAAATCTAAAAAAAATTACTACCGATTTTTTTAGAAAATACCAACTACACGACTGTATTGGTGGCATTTTTAAATGGTTCATATGTTGATTCCGTTGAAATGCGTCAATCAATAAAAAAGTTATAAGGAAATGAAATTTGAAAGATATGCCGTTTAATCAACCCACCAATTCAATTTCAAAACTTTTCAATATCAATGACTGTAATTCCATCGAAATCTTTTGAAAAAAAAAGAAAATATGAGATAAAATTGACATGCCAAATTATGAGATAAAATTGAGATGTCAAATTTATCTCATAATTTTTTTTTATTTATCAACAGATTTTGATGAAATTACAGTCAGTGATATTTCGAGACTCCCTGAATCCAGTGGTGTAGTCAAAGTTTTGATAAAACTTTTGAAATTGAATTGGTGGGTTGATTAAACGGCATATTATTCAAATTTCATTCCATCATAACTTTTTTATTGACTGGCGCATTCCAACGTTGTTTACATAAGAATCATTTGAAAATGTTGCAAATCCAGTGGTGTGGTTAGAATTTTTCTAAAAAATTCGCTAGTAATTTTTTTAGATTTTTTACCGTGAAAAATCAGATTAGTTGGCCCTGGAAATGGAGATTTAATCATGAAATTTGGTGTCCTAGTAGACTTTTTGAATGTCTATCTAATGAAAAAAACAAAAATTCGAATCGGTTGAAAAATGTAGGTTTTAGAAGGGTGCTCCGGTCTTAAGCGGGTCACACTGTATAAAAATGCATATCTAAGAAACGCAACTTACAAAGTTGACAAAACTTTTATACGTAATAGTCAACATTCTCATAATAGTGTGAGTAAAATTGGGTTCAAATAACGGAATAGTTTTTGACATGTTCTATGAAAACATTGTAAACGACATGAAAAAAAATAAAAAGGCACCTTATATCCAAATGAAAGGTAATATTGAACAATTGAATTCATCAAAAATCTACCTAATCTTTCGTTCATTGAACAGTAGCAATACATTATTTTTTGTCAATTGTTTTCAGTGTAGGGGTATAATTAAAAAAAAATCATATTTCAAACAGAGGGAGTCATCAAGGAACAAAACACGTTTTTGTCGATCAGAAAAGACTGAAACTATGATGTCTTACCATAATATAACTTGTTTGATCTGGAATAGTGTTATAAAAAAATCCCGAAAACTGATTTTTTTGACTATGCTCCGTATACACCGTGATGTACTATCATAAGTAAAATTTATAATTGGACATGTTAATGAGCTCCGATTTATACATTTGGATCCTAAATCTGTACTATTTCGACTAACAAAACAGTTTTTTTCTTTGTCAAAATCATTTGGACTCACACATTTTTCTAACGAATCATCTCACCATAACATAATAAAATTACAGCCAATTTCCCAAACATTATGTTTTTGTCGTGGTGCTTTGGTAGGTGGGTAGGAAACCGAAAAATAAACAACATTTTCCTATTTTATTTTTCTAAATATTGAGAATCACCCCAATATTTTGTATTATTTTAGAAAAAATATCAAATTTGACAGGTGCCAACCGATTGATAGAAAAGAATCGTAAACGTCATCTTCCATTCTTTTCAAAGCACAAATTGTTCATGAACTTTAAATTTGTAACAACTCAATAATGAAAAAAAAAACTCTTCAACAGTGACCCTGTATGTAGTAAAAAATTCTTTTTAAAATAATTTTATTCCTAAGAAAATACAATGAAGTTGCTGCTCTAAGTGGGTCATGACGAACAACATTCTGTTTGAAAAAAAAAACAACTCGATCGGAAAATATGGTGCTCCATTCAGAATTCAGACATCAAGGGATATCTTCCAGAGAATCAAAACATCCTTTGATTTAACAATACATCGAAAATATGTGGGATTTTCTATAGAACGGATAATTCCTTGCTCCAGCTCTGCTAAATATAAAACCGGAGCTTTCCAAGTAAATCCCTGGTCTTCCAGAATGCGTAGCCTGCAGTCTTCCATTAATGAGGAGCTGGATTTGTTTTGTGTCACGCCATTGAAGACGAAGGCTGCGTATAATTCATCTTTGTTGGAAGAGTGGAAAGTTTCTCGAAATTCGAAATCGCTGCATTCCTGATGCGGAAATTCTGTTATTATAGAAGAGCGCAATTTCACTGAACAATGACGAAGTTGTGTCCGTATCTTCCAGGTATTTTTGTTGTTCTGAATTCGGGGTGTGTTCCATCCACCTGAGAAATTGCGAGACTAGAAGTAGCTTCTGAAAATAATAATAATAACAAGTGAGGGCTCGGAAGTTGAAGGGCTCGGAAGTTGAAGGGCTCGGAAGTTGAAGGGCTCGGAAGTTGAAGGACTCGGAAGTTGAAGGGCTCGGAAGTTGAAGGACTCGGAAGTTGAAGGGCTCGGAAGTTGAAAGACTCGGGCGTTGAAGGGATCGGAAGGTGAAGGGCTCGGAAGTTGAAGGGCTCGGAAGTTGAAGGGCTCGGAAGTTGAAGGGCTCGAAAGTTGAAGGACTCGGAAGTTGAAGTGCTCGGGAGTTGAAAGGCCTAGGAGTTGTAGAGATTTTTTGAGTACAACTACTGCAATGCGTTTGAAACAATAATTGGACACCAATAATATGAATACAACGACTTCACTGCTTTTAAAACTATTATTGGACACCAATAATATGAATACACATCCTTGGCCCACAAAATTATATCTCGAGAATGGTGAACTTATCCATTCATAAAGTCAGCAGGAACAATTTTTATTTATAATCTAATCTTCGATGTCTAAGTTTCATAAAACTCAACTTGCAGGACGGCATAAGATTCTTCCCATTTTCTAAATGTGTCCAAAATACTGTTTTCGACCTCCTCTATCGATTCTACATACGTACTCCCTAAAATACCTATTTCCAAGGTTTAACCTCGGAAATATGAATGATAAAAAAAATCGCAATCATGAAATTATAACCATATCTGACCTTACCGATCCTAACTTGACCTAAACAAACCAAAATTCACAAAGAAAATCCAACAGAAATAATTTTCTTTTCAAGAAATGAACAAATTTCATGAGAACTATTTTGTTCAAGGACAATAGATTGTTCATATACATTTTTTCGATATCTCGATATCTTTCAAGTTTTTGGTGTTTTAATAAAAATTATTAAGTTCTTAATTTTTCGTTTTTTAAAAAATATTTCTCGGACCATTGATATTACGGCAAAAATTCTCTACATTTTTTGTAGGTTTCTAGAAGGCGTTCAAAAGAGGTGACTAATGAAGTGAACGAATCATCACTCAATCTAAAGAATTTAAACGTGCTAAAGAGATCCTACCCCCAATCAGAATATATATATATATATATTTATATATATATATATATATATATATATATATATATATATATATATATATATTGTTATGAAAACTTGGCAGATAATAAAAAAGTGGGTCAAAAAGTTTCAAAATTATATAAAATATCAGAAAACCCAAACAAATACGATGCCTCAACTCTGAAGACTCTTACAACTTCAACAAGTTCTAGATTGAAATAGGAGAGTACGAGTCAGTCTATGATGCATATCAAATAATGGCAACAACATTTCCGGACAATAACTTTAAGTTATAATAAAATATCACACAGTATAGAAAATTTGGTATTCAGTCAAAGAAATCTAAGATTTGACAGTTAAAATGGATGGTAGAAACTTCAAATGAAACAAGTCAAATGAGTTTCTGAATTATATTTTCTTGAATAAGAAGAAAATGTGAAAACTTTAGAATAGATAAAGATTATTTCAAAATCATAGAATCATTAATAATATGTGTACATAGTTCAAGAATTAATTAGAATAATAAGAATAAGGAAAAATTTAAAATGATTTGTGATCGCGAGTGTTGTGAAAAACCGATGGAAAGGTCCTTGGAAACGGAAAAATGAAAGAGGAGGATGATATATAGAAACGGGTGGAAAAAGTTGGATGCCAGAGAGATTGTTAAAAACCAAAAATATCAAGAAAAATCAATAGAAACCAACCAAGAGTGAAAGATTTATGCAGGAAACAACTAATAAGATCGGCACAACAAGGTTCCACTTACCTTGGAGGAGCACCACGAGAAGTCATAGCTGGAAGTAGCAGGCCGAGCAGCATCCTTTATCCAAATGGTCCAGACAAAAGGTATTTTTAGACTAAACAGTTCCAAATACTAAGCCACAGCTTATGTGCTTATCTAAGCTGTGACCAAGCTGAAATACCAGTACTTCGGAAAAACGAATTATTGTCAAATACTCCGTCAATTCGACACAATCCTCAAGGAGACTTGGTATCTAAAATTTCTTGAACTCAGTGAACAAACTTTTTTTAAAATAAACAATAAAGTCAATAACCACAGACAAGGTTTATTGCTAATAACTATAATTAATATCTACCTGTGTTGGAGAATCTCATAACAAAAACAATTATGAAATATTCATGGTTATGTTTTATGCTAGACACTTCTTCTTCCTGCAATGGGAATGTTCAACGTAATAGGCCGTAGTTAGATGACCGGTAACGGAATCGTAATCAAATAGCACGATTGAATTAATAATTTTGTATATTGTCATTATTTCTGAAGGAAAACTTATTAGATATAAGGTATATGTCACAGGAAATAGGCAAATTAAGGTTTTGAATACTTGATATTTACAAAAGTGTTCACATTTTCTTATTTATTACAACTGGTTTATGAAATAAAAAACAAATTTGAGTTTGAATCTACTATATTATTTATTTTCTACAAAGATTTCTATTTCTATTACAATACATTTGACTTAAAGTTATCAAACGTCCTTTTCCAAGAACTCCGCTTGAAATTGAGATCTACATGTTTGGCGCACCGACTGAGCTGAGTAGCTGAAAAAGAAAGAAAAGGTAAGATCTGAAAGAGTGTAAGTATTTGGCCTGGGCAATCTGAAATTTGAAATATTTAATAATAATTTCAAACTATAATAAACTCAAAATAACACAACAATATATATATATATATATATATATATATATATATATATATATATATATATATATATATATATATATATATATATATATATATATATATATATGTGTTCGGATAGGTTTCCGCGGTCAGATATTTGAAAACTAGAAGTTCGGGTAGAATCACGTTTCCTCACTATACCTATCCTTCTTATTCTTGAAAATGGCTCCAAAATCGGAGCCGAAACGTCGAATTTCAACAAATTCCAGACGCGGTTCAACCCGAACTTCTAGTTTTCATATATATATATGGTGGTTGGCTATCTGGAGGTAGCCAACCACCTATAAATACTACAGTGCAACCAACATCGGATCGTCTTTTGAGATCAAGGAGTAGGCAGGTTGAGACCTCGATATCTCTCAAGACCACGACTCGAGGAGTAGGCAGATAGAGGCCTCGCAGTCACACTCTTGAAAATGGCTCCAAAGCAGGAGCCGAAACGTCGAGTTATAAACTCTCAACGCGGTTCAACCCATGAACTTAGTAATGTACATATTTCTGACCGCGGAAACCTTTCCGAACATATATATATATATATATATATATATATATATATATATATATATATATATATATACGAAACAGGAAATTTTTTGGGTATAGCAGCAATTCCTGTTTCATATCCTAACTAGTCAGCAAAGACTACCCTTCTACTATATATATAATGGTTACAACAATTCGCAAATCGACAAGTCCATCCGCCATCAACTGACCCGCCATCCCAAAACGAATGATCTAGTAGACAGTATCCAGCCTCACAAAGCTTTCCTACCATACATCAAAGGTGTTACCGACAAAATCAGCAATATCTTGAGAAAACATGAGATAAAAACAATATTCACCGCCAACAACCAAATATCAAAATTTCTCAGATCTCCCAAGGATACAATTCCTAATGATTCTCAAGGCATATATGAAATACCATGTTCAGAGTGTCCAAGAAGTTATATTGGCCAGACTAACAGGCGAGTAACTTCCAGAGTCTACGAACACGAACTTGCGGTCCGACAGGCATCTTCCACCTCTGCACTTTATAAACATCGAGAAGACACAGGTCACAAAATAGACTTCAAAAACACCAAAACAATTGCCACCGAGAAAACTCTGCAAACTAGGATCATCCGAGAGGCCCTTGAGATTGAGAAGCGTCCAAATTGCCTCAACACCCGCGACGACGGACGCAGACTTCCCAATACCTGGAAGCCTCTTATTTCGCGCATCCCCTCAATTCGCGCCAAATCAGTTCCCACGCACACCTCATCCAGTGCCAACCCAGTTCCCGCTAATAGTTCACTTCACGACAACACATTTCACACGGTCATTACAGCCACTATAAATACATTTCCTCAACCCACAAATCCTCAGTTCTCTCGAAGGAGTAGGCAGATTGAGACCTTAGAGAGAGCCAGTGACGAGACTTGGGGAGCAAGCAGATTGAGACCCCGACGTCAAGTCACAAAAAAACCCAATTTCTTGAAAATGGCTCCAAAATCGGAGCCGAAACGTCGAATTCCAACAAATTCTAGACGCGGTTCAACCCGAACTTTTAGTTTTCATATATATATATAAATTAAGTTTCAACTAGTGACTGTAGATGTCATGAATAACTTACTGTTATAGTATGTGTTGCCTCACGGTATTAATTCTTGAGTGGATTCGTTTTGATTTCGAGAGCTCCATAAATCCTTTCTGATGAGTGCGTTAGCACGAAACAGCTGTCAAAGGTTAGAACTCTCGGAATTAAAACGAAATATACTCTATTTTCACTTATATATATATATATATATATATATATATATATATATATATATATATATATATATATATATATATATATATAAGGAGGCTAGAATAAAACACTTGTAAAAAATACAAAAAGTCAATTTTATTTCAATAAAATAAATAACTCTACAAACAAAAATAAAACTACACGGCAAGTTATAAACGAGTTGAAAGGTAAAGAAAAAACTATTATGCAAATAAAAATAAAAGACGGTAACGACATACTGGATGATCCATCAAAAATAGCACATAAATTCAATGACTTTTTCATAAAAACTTCAAAAAACTCCATAAACAACATATACAGGGTGTCAATTTGAAAACTTCCCACCCTTAATATCTACCTTCCAGTAAACAATATGAGTAATCGAAAAAACAGGTCAATTTTATTGTCAAGGGGGACACTTTCAAGGACTATTCGTAGCCCTCGTGGTTCAACCCCCTAGGAGGGGTAGATGTTACCCTTCGAATTTTAAATGGGAAGGGGGGTCAAGTGGCACATCATTTTGATGGGCGTTCAATTCTTGTTCCAATGGTACCCTGACTTATTATTTTTTGATGAGCATTTTCCGAAAAATTGCGTTCTAAACTAACAGAAGTAATTATTAGAACGCCTATACTGAGATGCATGGTTTGGCCAGAACTGGTTAGAATATTAGGTGGTACCGTTCCAACCCTGTATTAGGGGTAACATTAGCCATTAGCTCCAAACACTTTACATAAAAAAGTAGTCTAATAGTAAAACGTAGATGGTAGTAAAGTTGTGTTTATTAAATGCTGAATTTTTAAGTGTCATCGCAGAAATTGTACAGATAGCCTTCCTTTTTTGCTACTTCTGCTGTAAAAAGTTTCTGTTTTCCGGCAAAAAAATTGGTTAGCAAATTTGAACTATGTGGTAGTATTGTGAATACCGTTGTACCTGTTGGGCTGTTTAGGAATTACTTTAATAAGTGTATAAAAGTGTAAAAATGGTTTACATTCTTCAAGACAGAATTGAAATGATTGTAATTTATGGAGAAGTTGGAAAGTGCGCACGAAGGGCGGCATGTCTTTTTAACGAAAGACATCCAAATTGTAATGTAAGTCACCGGTATGTGCTTGATTTGGTGAATAAGTTTTACGAAACTGGTTCAGTTAAAAAAAGAAATAACCCCAGAGTACTAAATGAAGCAGCTCAAATTGAAGTTTTGGGAACATTTGCTGCAGAGCCCACGAGCTCCTTACGATCAGTATCAGAACAGACGGGAATGTCACGCGAGACTATAAGAAAAGCATTGAAAATGAATAAATTTCATCCATATAAAATGCAGATTCTTCAAGAGCTCCACGAGGATGATTATGATAGAAGAATAGAGTTTTGTGAAATCATGTCTCATCGAGTCAATACCATCCCTAATCTTCTGTTAAATATCTGTTTCAGCGATGAGTGTTCATTTTTTCTGAATGGCAATGTTAATAGACAAAATTGTCGCTATTGGAGTGACGAAAACCCACATATTTTTCGGGAAGGGCATACACAACACCCACAAAAAGTTAATGTTTGGGCTGGTATTCTTGGAAATGCCATTCTTGGTCCATTATTTCTGGAAGAAAACTTGACTGGCAATCTGTACCTTGATATGCTTGAAGAGACTATCGATCCTCTTATAACTCACGAGCTAGAAACTCAAATTGATGCAGAAGGTAATGAACTTTTGCAGGAGGATCTGTTACATTACCAGCAGGACGGTGCTCCACCTCATTATTTTCTTCCCGTCCGACAGTGGTTAAACGAGAGATTTCCGGGTAGATGGATTGGCAGAAGGGGAGCAGTTGAATGGCCTCCGAGATCACCGGATTTAACACCCTTAGATTTCTTTCTTTGGGGGCATCTTAAATCAGTTGTTTATAAAACACAACCTTCTGATATTGACGAACTTAAAAGACGAATTACAGCAGCATGCCAGTCAATTCCTAGTGAAGTTTTCCGTAATGTTAGAGGGGAGTTCGAAAACAGACTGTGTTACTGTTTAGAGCAAAATGGACAACATTTCGAACAGCTAATAAGATAAGCGTAAGTAGATTTTATGTTGGAAATGTCTTTCTCGCAAATTAAATTTTATTGTGTAGAAGGAAAATAACCACCAAATAAAAAATCCCATGCGTAATAAATTTATTCCTGTCATTCAAGGGTTGGAGCGGTGCCACCTACTCTTCTAACCATTTTTATTAAAGGGAGTCAATACAATAATGCATCTCAGTATAGGCGTTCTAATAATTACTTCTGTTAGTTTAGAACGCAATTTTTCGGAAAATGCTCATCACAAAATAATAAGTCAGGGTACCATTGGAACAAGAATTTAAAATTCTAAGGGTAACATCTACCCCTCCTAGGGGGTTGAACCACGAGGGCTACAAATAGTCTGTGAAAGTGTCCCCCTTGACAATAAAATTGACCTGTTTTTTCGATTACTCATATTGTTTACTGGAAGGAAGATATTAAGGGTGGGAAGTTTTCAAATTGACACCCTGTATAACCCAGATATTCCAGTACAATATCCCAAAAATAATTCTCAAACAAATAGCATGTTTATTGCTCATGTATATGAATATGATGTTCTTAAAATAATAAAAAATAAGATAAAAAATAAACCATGGAATCTCTGGAATTGTCATAAAAAAGATAGGACCCTATACAGTGTGTCCCACTTACCATGCTCACCATATGGGTATCTTTTTAATGGTAAGAGATACGAGGTCGGTTAAATGACACCAAATGTGGAGTTCATCAAGGCCAACTATAATGTGATAAAATATTTTGATAAAATCTATTCATTTTTGTTTTATACGCAAATAACAGATTTTGATCATTTTCACGTCGTGAATTTTGACCCATTTCTGGCGGTCCTAATAACTTGAAATTTGGCAGATGTTCATAAT
Source organism: Chrysolina oricalcia (assembly GCA_944452925.2). NCBI lineage: Eukaryota > Metazoa > Arthropoda > Insecta > Coleoptera > Chrysomelidae > Chrysolina > Chrysolina oricalcia. The sequence continues at coordinate 2,442,260 of OX101809.2, read as the reverse complement.
TCCGGTAACGATGCACTATGGAATTTTTATTGAAATGAAAAATGAAAAATGGCGGCTCCTCCAATATGGCGGACGAGATTTGTGATTATGGTCCGATTCCATTCAAAATTGGTATGTGGAGGTTTTTGAGGTCGGAGATCAGGATTTTTTTGTTAAAATTTATAAATTCAAGATGGCGACTTCAAAATAGTTCTTGTTTTTGTATCAACAAAAAGCTATTACTGTGACATATCATCTGTAAGAGAAAAAAAAGTTATTCATAACTAAGTCATAGTGAGCTATGACCTACATTTGAAAAATAAAAGTTGGTGCTGATATCTCAAATTCTAGAAGAGTTGGTATAAATTTCATATTTTTTTCGAATTCTCAATGAAAAACTGCCATGAGAATGTGAAATTCCTATTCGAATATTTTCATAAATAAAGAAGTTACGGAGGAGACATGAAAATGATCAAAATCTGTTTTTTGCTTATAAAACAAAAACGAATGGATTTTATCAAAATATTTTTTTACATTATAGTTGGCCTTGATAAACTCCACATTTGGTGTCATTTAACCAACCTCGTATCTCTCACCATTAAAAAGATACCCATGGTGAGCATGGTAAGTGGGACACACTGTATACTTGCTCCATTAGCTCATATTATAAATTCCTCATTTGCAGAGGGAACATTTCCTTCTAGGCTGAAAACCTCCATAATTACCCCAATATTGAAGAAAGGAAGCTCTGTAATATCAAAAATAATTGAACATGCTATGATTGATCAGCTTACGAACTTTTTGAATAAATACCAAATTATTAATGAAAATCAACATGGCTTTCGCGCGAAACCCTCTACAATGACAGCGATAACATCCTTCTACGAGCAGATCATCGAAGCCGTTGAAGGTGGAGAGAGCCCGACTGGAATCTTTTGCGACTTTAGCCGTGCTTTTGACTGCGTACACCATGGCACACTACATAACTTGTTGTTCAGATACGGAATCAGAGGTATTACTCTTGATTGGTTTGATTCATACTTGAAAGACAGTCACAAATGGTCAAAATGTCTGAATCAGGGAGGTCTGTTTTCTCATCCAGGGACATTAATACTCTAGGGGTTCCACAGAGATCCATACTGGGCCCTGTATAGTTTATATTATATATAAATGATCTTCCCCTGATCTTATCAGACATTTCTACCACTTTATATGCAGATGACTCCACTTTACTACTGAAAGATAAAGATTATGAATTAATACAAACAAAAATCACAAATTCAGTCAACCAATTATCTTCTTGGTCATCTGATAGATCCTTATTGTTAAATTCCAGCAAAACTAATTACACAGTATTTCATACCTATCAAAATTCAAACATACCGACTCTGCACATCAGCTAAGAAACCCAAAAAGTGTATTAAGTGTGAACCATCTCCTCAAATATTACCATCTACAATCTACTCCAGAATTTCATATGGAATTATAGTATGGGGAAACACTCCTGCTGCACACAGTGTTTTTCTATCGCAGAAGCGCATCATAAGATGCCTTGTGGACTGTCCACCTAATCATTCATGTCGAAGTTTTTCAACAAATACAAAATATTAACAGCATATTCGTTCTTGAGCTATTGATATACATTCACTGCAATCGAAATACCTTCTTAAGAAACAGTGACACTCATACTCATAATACAAGGAAAAAAAGATAACTTCCATGTGCCCTTCGAGCACCTGGAATTGTCCAAAAGAGCACATGCTTTTGGTTTGTACTTTGGTTTTACCAAAAATAACTTTTTAATTGTAGGTTTGACAGATTGTCATGAACATTTTAATTTATATGTATGATTGTATACGTTCCATGTCTAGTACCGTTATTTGTAAGAGCTTCTGTATGTTTTACTTGATTTGATACAAATATGTTATTTTATTTAATTTTTATTGGTATCAATAAACTATTATACAAAATAATTAAATATAAAAATATAGAACAACAACAAAAATTATTAGGCGCTCCGGGGCGACTTGATTGATTCCAGTGGCGCATTTGCTTTTTCAGCTGCAGGAAAACCCGAAAAAACCTGCAGCACCACATCATCTAAAGATATTGATCTGCCAATGTCCTCTCTCTCATAAAATAAAATGTAGAGTGTCTCCAGAGGCTCCAATAAACCCAAGATATCGTCAGAGCATTTAGAAACAAAACTATCGTCAAACTTAAACCAGTCCGTTTCATCTTTCGCCAATGCGTAATAATGGCCACATTCAACGCCGGAACCACAGTGAACAATGACTGCATGAAGATTATGATTGTGGTCTGCTGGATTGAGGTGTTCATCTGTCTTCAATCTTCGTATAAGTTTGGTGCCTCCGCCAGAGGTTGAGTCATGTTTGAAGAGCATCAGTGTTATTATCAGATTGACTGTCAGTTTGGCGCATATTGGGCAATACAACTAGTTGATCATCACCAGTTAAAAGTTCTATTTTCATATGATGAAACAGCAAGCTCCGCACGGACTGGCTATCAGACATATCAGGAAAGCTCCAGAAAGTCACATACGTTTTTTATCACTTACATTTATATATATTTATACACCTATATTTTAATTCTACAACTTGACTTGTCCTATGACTTTGGTAAGTTCCACAGGATAAATAAATTGATTGATTGATTGATTGTGAAATTTGAAAATCTGTTGCAGTCTTTGAGTTTTTGATGGTTTTATAAAAGAAAATTCAATATTCCGGTTAATTGCCAAGTTATGGAAAAATTTCAAGGAAACTTTTTTAGATCTGTTTAAGGACAATAAAACTGTTCATATAATAATTATCATTCTTCATTTTGCTGTGACGGTGAATTTTTAGTTTTGGTATCTTGTGAAATTTAAAAATTTGTCGTCGTCTTGGATATTTTGATAGTTTTAGATAAAAAAATCAATAATCTTGCGAAACACCCGGGAAGATTGGGGAGGGGGGTTGGTGAATAATCGAACATCCTGACGCAAAATGAAAAATCCGGGTTTAAATCGATAATTTCATCAGGTTTAACAGTTACTTTATTTGTTTTTAAAGTAAAGAAGAAACTTTATTATGTGAACTTTTTGTAGAACTGTCCAAAGACTATAAAACTGTTAATATAAAATTTTTCGATTTCTCGTTTCGTTTTCGAGTTTTTGATCATTTTAGAGAAAAAGTACAAATTTTGCACTTTAAAAAAAAAATCTAAATTTTTCCACCTCATTAATCGATGTGGCTTGTAAAGAAGCAATTTTTAGATTTTCATTTATTTTGTTAGCGCGGTAAATATCTCGATTTTCCATTTTTTCAAAATATTTACTGGACTATTGATGTTACGGGAAAAATGTATGAAAATTTTTCGTAGATTTTCTGATGACAGTCAAACAATATCTGTCGGTACTTAAATTATGAAAATACAACTGTTTCTGAGATATTTCGAATTTTCCAAAACACAAATTTCGATTATCAGATTTTTCAAACTTTCCTATCATTTTCGTGAAAAATTGTTCAAGTAGGATTTGTTCGCCTATTCGAACTCTACCCGTCGTAATTTTCGAAATTCAATTAGCGAAATTTGAATTTTTTTTAAATTGACATTTTCCGAAAAGTTTCTTGGAATTTTCCTTTTCGCGGGTACCAGGATATTAAAAATATTATATCGATGGGACTCAATTTACACATTTGACATTGTCTATGAAATGTTTAACGAATGACGATTGACGAATGAATGGAATAAATTTATTATTTCTGAATATAAACATATATTGGAAAATTCCTCGAACACGTCGATTTTCTTTTCTGATTGGCCAATTTTTGAACCCCACCCTAAATATATAGGGTTATCCGCATTCGAGTGAAAATTACTTTAGTGATATTTTTAAATGGAACACCCAGTGTATTTTTCCATATTTGGTTAGAGATCGTCATTACAAATCCAGTGATACCAGGTTTGATGGGATTATGTCAAACGGCTGCGGAGATATGGGCAAAAAACTTCCTCGTATGTCCAATGAGTATGACTGAAACTTCACACGATTCGGAAGGTCAAAAGTCTCTGTCGCACTCATTGGGCATATGGAGAAGATTTGTGCTCATATCTCCGCAGCCGTCTGACATAATCCCATCAAACCTGGTATCAGAGCCGGCCTTAGTGAGCGCGAGGCCTGGGGCCAACTTGTTTTGCGAGGCCCTCATATATTTTATTTATTAACAAATTTATATTTTTATCCTTTGAAGAAATGCTTACTCAATGTTCTCATTTATTCACCTTCCCCTTACTACCTCTCGAATGGCATGCCTACTAAATATATGTTCAAAATATAAAATACATAATTTAAATCAATAATTTATTTGGCTGGAAAAACACTTTTGAATGTTTTGATAATATAATAACTAATACTAGATAAAATAATATGAAAGATGTAACAAAATCTAAACAAAACAATATATAGCATTTTACGTAATATACCTATCAATAACGAAAACGAAAATAAAACTCTGAATATTCAAACGAAACATCAAAACAAAACTCATAATAAAATAATAATTTGAATTCTTTCACTGAGTGAAAATGAAACATGAAACGTACATGTGAGACTCATGAGATCTTATGAAAAAATCACCCGCCTAGCTTTCATTTTCGAAAATTCATCTATAATGGTATCAAACTCCAGCCTCGCACTTATATCAGACTCTATCGATAATGTGGCTAATGAACTTAAACGATCTTGAGACATGGATGTGCGTAAGTAAGTCTTGATTAATTTCAGACGAGAAAATGACCTTTCCGCACTAGCAACTGTAACAGGAATTGTTAATAGTACCCTATATGCGATAAAAGTATTGGGAAACGGATTTCCCATTTCGTTCAGTCGTTTCAACAAGTCAATTGCAGTAAGTGTTTCTGGTGGCAAAACTTCTCTCAAAATTCTTAGTTCGATGAATAGTTCTGCTCCATCTACATCCCGATGTTCCCCACTACTGAGATACAAATCCAAATCGAAACAGCATTTTTTCAGCTCTTTATCAGTAATTTGTCGCAATTTTGAAATGTTATATAAAAAAACGAAATGTTCCGAGAACGCCTTCATTTGGGTGAAACGGGTGTTTATTGCTTCGATAGCAGTGTCCAAAATTGGAAAGAAATACTCTATCTCAAAAGTGTCTCTAGGTGTTCTGTTTGAACTTATCGGGTCGTCGTCACCCTCATAGCCAAACAATTTCTTTTTCTTTCTAATTCTTGATTGCTGTTGAAGATGTGATTGATGTGAATTTATCAATCGCACCAAATTGTTTTTTTAAGAATGTCTCCTTTGATCGCTTGTTCAATAGTTTTTTATTTCCACTGGTGAATTTTCTAAATTTATCGCGGTCTCGGCCCATAATAACGAATGAAATAACGATAATAAATCTGTCTGCGACTACATAAACACGATCACGTTAATGTTGTCAATATAGAGTATAGGTACACGAAATGAAGAAATATTCAGTTATTTAGAACTGTTAAACATAAATACGAAACTATGATGTTGAACGGCTGAACGCAACTAATGACATGTCGTGTTCTAACACGTGATCATCCTAAATGTAGATAGGCGGGACTGGCGGGAGAGTTGTAGAGCCTAAAGTACAGTTCCGTACTTAGAAGGTTGGTTCCTTCCTGTTAAAGAAAATCAGGCGTTGCGAGCATTATCAGAATTTCAGTAGTAGCAGAAAATTTATAACGTGTAAAAGTTTTTTAAAATTGTATTCAGTATGATTTTATTAACGAAACCTTCGGTAGCGCGAGGCCTCTAAAGGCGCGAGGCCCGGGGCCGGCGCCCCACTTGGCCACCCTTAAGGCCGGCTCTGCCTGGTATGACTGGATTTGTAATGATGATCCCTAACCAAATATGGAAAAATACACTGGGTGTCCCATTTAAAAATATCACTAAAGTAATTTTTACTCGAATGCGGATAACCCTGTATATTTAGGGTGGGGTTCAAAAATATAATATATATATATATATATATATATATATATATAGTTTGTAGTATTTGTGGGGTTGCAGTCAGGGTTGCGGGCTATTTCAAAGAAAACTCTTTGATACTGTCAAGCTTTCGGTATAATTCGATACCTTCCTCAGGACAACTGAAAATACGCTTTGTACAATAAATGTAGGAAATAATAAATGGAATACTTACTAACGTGAGAATGAATAATAAAATTGGCAAAAAACGAAAATGAAATATACATGAAGTGAAATGAAATGACTGATGTAAGAATGACAGTGACTTAATTTATTTCAGTAATCAAGTTGGAAGATTCTGATTAGAGGGTGATTTTATCCTATGTTTCTCAAAATTAAGAAGATACGTATAAATTTTGCTGAGATTACTCAGGTCAGTTCTTTTGTTCATCGACTGTTCTTCATTATTGATTTGAACCATTTCCATGAAAATTCTTTTAGACAGATTAGTTTCACTATTCAAAATTTCGGTATTATTATAATCCATCCTGTGGTCTCTAGAGATAACATGTCCTGCCAAAGCACATGAATCAACATTTCGTCTACAGTCGCTTTTATGTGAAATAATGCGACCATTCAGTGTTCTAGACGTCTGACCAATATATGACTTAGGACAGTCCATGGAAGGAATTTTATAAATAACATTTGATTTTTGTAATTTTGAAATAGGTGTTTTCACTTTACTATGTAATTTTGATATTGTAGTAATATTTTTCTTGGAGATTTTAATATTGTCAACTTTAAAAACGTTTATCACTTTTGGTGTCAATTCTTGTATATATGGCAGAGATCTGTAGATTGGTAGAGTATTTTCTTGTTGGTCTGAATTTTGAGATGGTGTGGGTAGAGTTGCAGTGACGATTCTTTCACAATAGAGTAAATTATTAACTAAAGATTTTGGATAAGAGTTTTCGATAAGAATATTCCGTAAATCATCCAAACTTTGAATAGTGAAACTAATCTGTCTAAAAGAATTTTCATGGAAATGGTTCAAATCAATAATGAAGAACAGTCGATGAACAAAAGAACTGACCTGAGTAATCTCAGCAAAATTTATACGTATCTTCTTAATTTTGAGAAACATAGGATGAAATCACCCTCTAATCAGAAACTTGATTACTGAAATAAATTAAGTCACTGTCATTCTTACATCAGTCATTTCATTTCACTTCATGTATATTTCATTTTCGTTTTTTGCCAATTTTATTATTCATTCTCACGTTAGTAAGTACTCCATTTATTATTTCCTACATTTATTGTACAAAGCGTATTTTCAGTTGTCCTGAGGAAGGTATCGAATTATACCGAAAGCTTGACAGTATCAAAGAGTTTTCTTTGAAATAGCCCGCAACCCTGACTGCAACCCCACAAATACTACAAACTAATATACAGCCAGTCACGAATTTTCACCTCTATATATATATATATATATATATATATATATATATATATATATATATATATATATAATTGCTTTGTGAGATCCAAGTTGGAGTTCGCTTCACAAATTTGGGATCCAGGTGCCGCAGTAGCGTCACAGGCAATCGAAACCGTACAGAATAAATTTTTGGGGTTCTTATATCGCAAAAAACATAATGAATATCCCCAGCATCATCAATTTCATTCAGTGAGAGATGAATTCTAAATAGTCAAGTTATCTCTTAGGAGAACCTATAATAATATAGGTGACCTAGGTGAAGTTTTACACTTGATCTAGCAAAATGCGTCTGATAGTTTGTGGGTAAATGGTAATCTCAGGCATGTGCTGGTGGAAGTGGTGCTGCAACTGACTTATTTGTTGGCCGCGGTTTTATTTCTGAGGAAATGCCATTAAACGTTCTGCGTCGTTTCCCACGTTTGAAAATTTCAATTAAAGGCAGAAAAGATGCCACGACGCCTTTGATATCTACGCTACAGTTCGACATATACTCTTGCAACGTGAGTTTCTGAATAACCTTCTATTCTGCGTCGAATTTTCGTAATTATGTATTTCCCTTGCAGAATGTGTTCCATCTTCGGGCTCGGAAACTTGTCTGCAATCCAATGCAAACTTGAATCGGCTGTCAAGTTCAATTTCTATCAAACTCCGGAAAACGAAATTGGCGAAGAAAGTTTTTGCCCGGAGAATTGTGTTGTTTCAACGTCAGTTCTGTGTATTGTCAAGTTTCAGAACATCGGTATCAACTGCTCGGCAACTTTTGTCACAAGATTACAGGGTGAAAAAGGAAAGAAACGGTATATATAGAACATAAAAACCGATAAATTTGTCGGAGAGTGACATGGATTTAATGGTGGATTTATGCAGCAGTCATAAGTCATAAGTTTTAAGTCATAAGGAAGAATATTCGTCAATGATTGGTCGAACCGTTTATTCCAGCCAATCATTGTCGAATATTCTTCCTTATGACTTAAAACTTATGACTTATGACTGCTGCATGAATCCACCATAAGACGTGGTTGAATGATTCTGGCATAGATATGAGTCATTGGTTGGCATTAACCTCAAAGGCATCACTAATATCATCAAACAGATTGTCAAATTTCCAGTTGACGTGTATTGATTTTATGACTTCTTGACCGTGGCCTAAAACTAATTGTTACTGAGATAAATGCAAGAGTACCAATTAAATTGAAATTCAAATTCCCACAAAGTGGAAAATATGCGGCAAATATCCGCTAGAAAAAAACTATTTCCTCTTACGGACATTGAATTATATCTGACATCCATTAGTGACTTCTGTTCAACACTGTGACAGAACACATTTTTTTAAACAAACATGGGCTTTATATACAACGGGTCTGCGTATGATAATTGAACCGTTTTAAAACTAACGTATCACGAACAGTCGTTTTTACTTGTGCTGATGAAACATGACAGTATTTTCGGAATCAGTGTGAAATTGTACGTACTTATATGGTGCGAATTTCGAGTGGATCGGACGATTGTGTATTTTTATTGATTTTTGATTTACTACTTTTTTCGAGTAATTTGTTTTCTCCTGTGGTTGACTTGAAATTCACAGTGTATACGCCATCATGAGCTTCGTTGGGAAAACAGTGGGAGCCTTGGACAAATCAGATAAGTGCCTAGCCGTCTTTCTTGATTTGGCCAAGGCATTTGACACTGTTTTCCATAACAAATTATTAGTTAAAATGAGTGACTACGGTATTCGAGGGTTAACACTAGGTCTTTTTGAGAACTATTTAAAAAACCGAACACAGAAGATAAAGATAGGAGATATGTTGAGCACCGAATCAATACTTGAGACGGGAGTGCCAGAAGGTACAGTATTGGGACCTATACTGTTTCTAATATATATATATATATATATATATATATATATATATATATATATATATAAATAGTATAGCAAAAATCAATAATTTCGAAGGCCAAATGATTTGCTACGCTGACGATACATTAATTATATTTACTGGGAGAAGTTGGGATGAGGTATACAAAAAATCTGAAAGTGGATTGAAAAATATAAAAATCTGGTTTAATCATAACTTATTAAGCCTAAACGTTGCGAAAACGAAATATATCACTTTCTCACCTACGATAAGCGACCAACCTAATATAAATATTAAATTACACTCTCCCAAATGTGAAGATTTCTTTGGGTGTGACTGTCCGAAATTGCAAAAAGTTGCAGTTTTAAAATACCTTGGTGTCATGATTGATCAGCATGACAGATGGCCTGACCATATTACCTATGTGATAAAACGATTAAGAGCTCTGATTCACAAATTTTTTCTATTACGAGATATTCTATCACGAAAAAATATCATTATGTTATACAACTCATTGGTTGAAGCTACCTTAAGATATTGCATAACAATTTGGGGAGGTGCTTTCACAAGCACTCTGCAAAACTTACAAACAACTCAGAACACTCTACTGAAAATATTGTTTCATAAGGAAAAACTCTTTTCTACGGAATTACTTTACCAAGATACCTGTTTCTTCCAAGTGAGACAGATTTATATCTACCAATGTCTCCTGCGAATGCATCAAAATCATGAACAATTTTCAAAAAGGCCTCTCAATACTAGAGCAGCAACCAATCTTAACGTTGAAGTCACTCATTTCAAAAAATCTTTCACACAAAGATCTTTCCTTTATTTTGGTCCGACACTTTTTAATATTATCCCAGCTGACATTAAAATAATCCGCAATAAAAGTAAATTTAAATGTGAAATAAAAAAACTCATTTTTAACAATGTCCTACAATTCAATATTTTCTGAAAAATCATCTAAATCAACATCAAACATTTATTCATACCTATTCATCGCCATATACTGTTCTCTGTTTCAAATTTCAAATTTATTGTTTAGATTGATATTGATATTTCTTGTAACTACCTACATTTAGAACTCATACTTTAAAATTATTTATTTTGTTAATTATTTTTACTGTCTAAAATGGACAAGGACACAACAGGCAGCACCCGTGCCTAGGTCCGTCCCTTCTAGAAAAAAAAAGTGTGAACCAATTATATATTATGAACTGTACAATGCCATGCCAATCGTAGAAATATATATTTGATTTGATACTAATTCGACCATTCTGAATCGATTGGCGTCCGCAGAATTGCCCTATCTCTAACGGTTTTCGAATTGAAAAATTCAAATCGAGTTGATAGGGTTTCTTTTCCCGACAAATGTTCTTTCTTCAGATTTTCTACTCACGTTTCATGAAGTTCAACCATTTTTGTATACGCAGACCGAATTTCAAATCAGTTTCGAATCAAATAAAGATTTCATAGGATTTTTACGGAACCTCTGCAATTCAAAATTTTAGACCATTCATTCCCTTTTTCGGCTAAAACTATTACCTGAGCATATACAAATTAAATATTTTCGAAATCAGCCTGAAATTTTACGTTTATGGTGGAATTTCAAGTGAATCTGACGATTTTGTATTTTTCGTGATTTTTTACTACTTTATTCGAGAAATTTATTTTCTCCTGTAATTGACTTGAAAATCACAGTATATACTAATTCGACCATTCTGAATCGATTGGCATCCGCAGAATTGCTCTAACTCTAACAGTTCTCGAATAGAAAAGTTCAAATCGAGTTGATAGGGTTTCTTTCCTGCCAATTTTTTTTCTGGTTTTCGGACTCACGTTTCATAAAATTCAATTATTTTGTATATGCATACCAAATTTCAAATCGGTTCCGAATCAATTAAATATTTCATAGGCCTTTTACAGAACCTTAGCAATTTTACATTTTAGACCATTTATTTCCTTTTCCGGTTATATCTGTAATCTGAGCGTACAGAAATTATATATTTTCTAAATCAGCGTGAAATTTTACGTATATGGTGCGAATTCCAAGTGAATCTGACGATTTTGTATTTTTTGTGATATTTGGGGGTCTATCCCTTACTATTTTTTTCGAGTAATTTATTTTCTCCTCTGATTCAATGGAAATTCATAATGTATACTAATTAGACCATTCTGAATCGATTGGCGCCTGCAGAATTGCTCTATCTCTAACGGTTCTTGAATTGAAAAGTTCTGGGATTGAAAAATTATTATCTCCACAATCTCGAAAAGGAAATGAGATATGGAAAAAATAACATAATTAAATTTATTGTCCTCGTACAGGTCTACAAAAAGTTACTTTGGAATTTTTCCAATACTTGAACAACAAAATTTGATATGTGGAATTGAAAAAAATTTCCATTTTTTTCAAACATCAAAAACTCGAGAACTGTAGGAGATATCGAAAAAATGCATATGAACAGTTTTATTGTCCTTGAACAGGTTTAAAAAAAGGTACCATGAAGTTCCTTCAAATTTTTTATTCATTTTTTCAAGTATTGCGTTAGTCGTAGTATTCATATTATTGGTGGCCAATTATAGTTTCAAAAGCATTAATGTCATTGTATTCATATTATTGGTATCCAATTATAGTTTTTAATGCATTAAAGTCATTGTATTCATATCATTGGTGTCCAATTATAGTTTTGAATGCATTAATGTCGTTGTATTCATATCGTTGGTTCCCAATTATAGTTTTGAAAGTATTAAAGTCGTTGTATTCATATTATTGGTGACCAATTATAGTTTGGAACGCATTGCAATCGTTGTATTAATATTATTGGTGCCCAATTATAGTTTAAAACCCATTAAAGTCGTTGTATTCATATCATTGGTGTCCAATTATAGTTTTGAACGCATTAAAGTCGTTGTATTCATATTATTGGTGTAAAATTATAGTTTCGAACGCATTAAAGTCGTTGTATTGATAATATTGCTGGCCAATTATAGTTTAAAATGCATTAAAGTCGTTGTATTGGTATTATTGGTGCCCAACTATAGTTTTGAATGCATTAAAGTCGTTGTATTCATATCATTGGTGTCCAATTATAGTTGTTTTGAACGCATTGAAGTCGTAGTATTAAAAAAATCCTTACAATTTCTAGGCCCTTCAACTTCCGAACTTTTCGCGAATCGGAACGCGTAGCGCGAGAATTTTCCAGTCGAGTCGTTGTATTCAAATCCCTACAACTTCTAGGCCCTTCAACTTCCAAGCTCTTCAAGTTCCGAGCTCGCACTTGTTACTATTATTATTACTGTTTGCCATAGCATTTTGGGCGACTTTAATAGATAAAATCTACAGCGCCAGTCGTATTTTGTATGGAGTTTTGTTTGGGAAAAATAATAAGAAATAAGTTCCCCTCCTCACCCTTAGTTAATTTCTAATATACATAAACAGAAGGTGGATTAGTTTTCGCTGACACGCTATTGACACTGAATCTATTCGCATGCATCACTCGCTGTGTACACAATAGGGACGACCATTATTGTGATAGCTGGGCTAATCGATGCTGCAGTCCGGGGGATGATGAATAGATCGGCTTTAACTTTCAGGGAATTACGCAATTTTCTGAAAGCTTTCACAACTTCCACACGAGTGGTTGATGAAAACTGTGATCAGTGCCGACATATCCAGCTCTCACAGATCACGTTTGGCAACGCAGCTACAGTTTTTGGCTGACAAGATCACTGACGTAAGTTTACATTTGGAAGAAAACGTTCACTTCAACAGAGAGAATGCTGATGATGACTATTATTGCTGGCTTGAATCTCTTCAATACACAACAACAAAACAACAAATGATTTAAACTATAATTGATGGTCATCAATAACTGAATACTACGACCTTTTGAATCTTATCATACTTATATATGGTTCTGATTTATTATTGAATCCATTAAAACTTTAATTGGGCATCAGTGATCTAATTACTACGACTAATGCGAGACTTTAACATAAAAATTACTATTATTATTTTTCAATATATGAAAAAACTTCATATGGAATTTTTGTACACCTGACTGAGCGCAATGAGACGGTGCATATAATTTTTTTTTTATCTTGCTTCGTTTTCCAATTTTTGTTGAGAAAAATAAAGTTGTTAATATCCTTTTTTTGATATTTTTTAATTTTGAGGGATTTATTTGTGGACCTGTTCAAGGACAATAAAATTCTGAGTATACCTTTTTTGTGATATCTCGTTTCGGTTTCGAGTTTTTGGAGATTTTAGAAAGAAAAAAAAAATTTGTATTTTTTTTCTTCAATTTTTGGTGTTTTTCCAGTTTCTAAAATCAAATAAGAGATAAACGGTGTCGGTGAGGCTTGTGCAGATGTATTCGAAGAGATTTGAAAAAAATTAATTTTATTATTAGTATGCTAAATTTTTAAAATATTTCCTGGACCATTGATTTTTCCAAAAAAATTTATTGAAATAGATATATGATATGTGATGAAAAATTAAATGAAAACATATTTATTGAATTAGAAATTCTAATATACAAACATGTGCACTATCTTAAGCTAATGCTTAATATTAGTAGTTACTTCTAAATAGTGTACATAAAGTAAAGAGCAATTAAACAGTTATTTCAATGATAATGAAAAATATGGAAATTCTAACAACAAGATGGCAAAAATCTAAACAATAAAAAAAATAATAATGAAAAGCCTGTAATAATAACAATGAAACATCTATATTGAGTTGTCAAATGACAAACTAATGCTTTATTAAAATTCTCTAGAATATGGCATTGTTTATTAATCATTATATATCATGGGCATGGGACATACATAACATAAAACTATATCTAAGACATAGAAACATAAAATGTGAGAGCTCGGCACTTGAGGAGCTTGGAAGTTGAGGAGCTCAGAAGTTGAGGAGCTCGGAAGTTGAGGAGCTCGTACCCATTTTTTTATATCTTTCAATTTTGAGTTTTTGTCAATCTCAAAAATGACCAGTCACGAAATGCTAATTTTTTTAATGGGAATTTTTTGTAGACCTAATCAAGGACAATACAAGTGTAGGTATTTTTTTGTGAAATCAATTGTATATTTTTTTTCAATTTTTTTATGTTTTTCCACTTTATAATCAAGTCGGAGAAAAATGGTTTGGATTTTCGGTGGGGCTTGAAAAAATAATTTTTTTCCGATTTTTTAAAATATTTCCTGGACTATTGATTTTCCAAAGAATTGGATTGACATGGATAAATAAATAAATGAATAATACTAATTGGACATAAATAAGATAACACATAGATGAGATATAGAAACATAAAAACAGTGGCACTTGAAATTACAAATAAGTAAGTAAAAATTACAAAAAAGTGTGTATAAAAATTACAAAAAAGTATCTATATATAAAAAGTAACAGTAAAAAGGAAATTGCAAAAACAATTTAGATTCAAGAATGTGTCAGCGAATTGATTGAATAGACTGAGTGAATTAATTTAGCGAATGAAACGGATTTTCTTGGAGATATTTTTTAGGTGAAAAAAGATGTCTTGGTAAATTCAATCCTTTCAAAACTATGGGAAATAATGGGAAATTATCAAAAATCCAGACACGCTTGCCAAGAAAAATATGGACTGGGGAAATAGTGAGTTAATAAAAAATGGGGAGGGGTGAAAGGCTGAAAAGTAAAATATCAAAAATCCTGGCGCGAAGCGCCCGAAAAAAGGAGGAGTGGGAGGGGTTGGCCATAATTTTCCGTTTTTCTAAAATATTACCCAGACTATCGATATTACTGAAAAACTTCATTTACATTTTTTGTAGATTTTCAGAAGGCGATCGATCAAAAAAGGTATCCTGTGAAATTGAACAATTACAATTTACCAAAAGATGAAAAAACTTTCCATAAACTTTTTGTCGATTTTTCCAAGGACAATAAAACTGCCTTTATGAAAATTTCCGATATCTTGTTTCATTTTCGAATTTTTGAGGTTTAACATTTTTAAAAGCATTTTTCATCTTTTTTTCCACTTTTTGATAGAGTTGGAGCAAAATGATTTGGAAATATCAGTGAGGCTGGTGAAGCCATATCCGAAGCATTTCTAAGATTTTCATTTGTTTCATAAGTACGGTTAATATCTCGATTTTCCATTTTTTGAAATATTTTCCCGGACTATTGATTTTTCTGAAAAAATATGGAAAAATCTTTTGTAGATTTTCTAAAGGCAGTCAAAAAAGATATCTTGGTAAATTGACTAAATAACAACTGTTTCTGAGATATTTTGTATTTTCCGAATTGCAAATTTAGTTTCAGGTTTCTCAAGTTGTCACGGTTTTCCGATCATTTTCGTGAAATAAAGTTTGTGTAGGATTTGTAGAATAGGGATCCAACACCTTGGTAGAAATCGAAGCTAATAAAACCCAAGCTTGTCCTTTTTTAGGAATCCAGATTTTACAGTGGCAACGTTATTATGTCAGGGTATTCATATCGATGAACTCTTCCATTTCGAGGCTAGGCATTACCATCAGCAGAACCTCATCATGGGAAAGTCATATGAGATCCTTCGCCAAAAACTTCTGTTTCCTACCAAGGCGCTATTTCACTTCCCATCATTGATTATGATTTATAAGGCACAGACCCGGCCTGTCCTGGAATACAGTTCCCGTAATGGAGTGCAGCCAAACACATTGAAACTTTTAGATTCTGTTCAAAAAAGAGCCATTCGTCTTGTCAGTGATGCTTTGTTGTCAAGCTCGCTCACTTCTTTGGAACACCGCAGAATTGTTGACGATCTGTCTCTGTTTTATGGATATTTTCAGGGAAGCTCTTGAGAAATGTCATCAATCGTTCCACCGTTAGCGGTCCTATCGAAACTAACCCGTTGATCTAAGTCATCACATAACTTTCTTCCCAGGTGTTCTTCTTAACGAACGACAAAGCTCACTGTCTCGAGACGTGTTTCCTGAAGCATACAGCCAGCAGTTCACAGTTTCTATAGTCAAATTACATCTTTGATTGACTCTGGCGAGTGCCCTGTTGGGATATTCTGTGATCTCAGCAGGGCGTTCGACTGTGTCAATCACGACATTTTGATAAACAGATTGGCCAGTTATGGTATTAAAGACAATGCTCTTCTATGGGTCATTAGCTTTTTAAGAAACCGTAAACAGTACGTATGCCTCAGAAGTAAACAAAAAGATGAAATAATTGTTACTAAATCCAACCTTGTGGATATTGATATAGGTGTTCCACAAGGTTCCATTCTAGGCCCAGTGTTATTTCCATTATATGTGAATAGTATAAATGAACTAGGTAAAGATATTCACGTCACTATGTATGCAGACGATATATCTGTCCTTGTTGTGGATAAATCTGATGAGATTCTTGAAAGAAAATGCAACGAAGCGATTCAGTCCTTGGCATCTTGGTCGTTTGAAAACTCCCTTTTTTTCAATGTCGAGAAGACACAGTATCTTAGGTTTCACAATAGACAACGAGTTTGCTATAAACCTAATCTTGTCGTTAATGATGTTCCCATGTCTCGTACAGCTACATGTTAAATTTTTGGGAATGAACATTGACGAACACTTAAACTGGAAAATCCATTGTACGAACCTAACTTCCATTCTGCATTCACAATGTTACCTATTGAAAAATTTACGAACAGTTCTCACATACAATCAATTGCAGATGGTGTATTATGCACAAGTAGAAAGTCGTCTTCGATATGGTATTTGTTTCTGGGGTTGGTCCACTATGACTGATGATGTGTTTATAGCACAGAAGAAAATAATGAGATGCATTGCTAGTGTGTCTAGTACCACCAGCTGTAAAGACCTATTTATTAGTCACAAAATATTGACACTTCCTTCTTTATATTTATATGAACTATGTCTCCATATATTTAGGAATAAAGAAACATCTATTAAGAACTCTGAGGTTCATCAAATGAACACTCGTAATCGAGAACTATTTTATGTACCATACAGTAAAAATGTTGTTGAATTCAATTCTCCAGATAACAATGGCTTGAGGGCTTTCAACAAGCTACCACAGGAACTCAAGGAGTGTTCTTCACTGCCCACTTTCAAAAGAAAACTCAAGGAATTCTTAATTGTGAAATGTTTTTATTCAACAAGATTATTTTACTAATTAGCGAATATTTTACTGTTAAATGTTTGTTTGTCTCATAAAAATTCATGTTGTAATGAGATTTTCTGTTCCGTACATATGTATATATATTTACTGACTATTCCAATTCAATGTTATTGTCTCTTTTCGTGGGAATCAGAAAGTGTACAATCATTTACCCACGGAAATTACAAGTATAAATGATATGAAGGAAGCACTTCAAAAATAACGTTAAAAAACTTCTCAAAGGGAAATGTTTTTATACCTTAGAGGAATACTTTGCTTATAGGTTCTAGTCATTCCATGAGAAGTGAACTGTGGTATATTTTTCTTGTTTTTTATAAATGTAATACCTATATATTGTTGGTCACCACGTCATTACGTAAATGTGTTTCGTCTTTTATATTATTATTTTTTTTTATTCGAAAATTTATTTTTTACAGCAGGTATATATATATATATATATATATATATATATATATATATATATATATATATTGTTGTGTGGACTTTTATTTTGACTTTATCGACAAAATGTAATCATTTTAGACAATGAAGCATATTTGATTGATTGATTGATATCTGAGTTTTCAGTGACTCGTCAGAAAACCGACTTTAACTCTTGAAAACTGCTCTGCTGAGTTCCAATAGTTTCTCACTGTCCTGTTGTTTTTCCGATGTACTATTGCTTCGAAATGGGCTAAGTCCGGTAGATTGCGGCAATACTCTAGTCTCTCATTATCTGCCCTGTCAATACATGATTGGCAGTGCTGTTTGACCCAGTGAACTTTATTTCGGCCTCTTGTTTTGCACGAGCTTCCGTTATACAGTTTCCTTCAGTTGCCCTTCTATACTTGTATAGATTTATTTGATTTTTCATTTTTACATTTTCAGTCCGTGGAAGGTTAAAATCTCCAAAAAACATGCCATGAAACGACTTTTCCCCACAAATCAAACTTTTAATCAATACTCACGTCAAATTTGTTCCGGCATTCTGTCTTGTTTTAAGAGTTGAAAATCCGTTTTGACAAATTGTGAAATTTATCATCATAAGCTCGATGATATTTTGTCTCCTTTAGTCCATGGAATATTTTTCTACCGTATTCTTGGATGCGTATTCGCAGCGGACTGGAGTTTTTTGCGTTGCCGGGAAATTTAATAAGTCTCTCATTGTTATTCTGTGCACGCCGGGGGTGAACTGTGGAAATTGAAATATACCAACATCGTTTTGTAAGTAATTAGACACAGCTATTCCGTTTCCACCATGGATTGTGTCTTGACTACGAATCTAGGTGATTGGGGTATGACTTTTCGAGTGTATTTTTACACTCTCCGAAAAATCGTTAAAACAGGTCAACTTCATTATCGAAACATCGTTGCAATAAAATTATCTTCAAAGCTTCCACCCCTCTACGTTGTGAACAGAATACTTAAAATCTCAAATTGCATTATTGGGCAAGCGTGAAAGACAACACTGTGGTTTAGTTGAGTTTACTTTCAACTCCATAAAGAGGCACCAGTTCCTGGTAATTTCTATCCCATCTTTCAGTGAGAGCGCAGAGGGTTATTTCCAATTTGCATATATCGTCAGCATATCCATGGCAAGTGATTCCTTGATCAGTCAATAAACCGGTTTATTCGTCCATCACGAGGCTCCACATCGGGGATGATATTCCCCATACCCTGGAGGGTGCTGAGCTGGATGCTGTTATCCCCTACTTCAATTATGGTCAGCATTTGGTACATCTATCTGGATGTGGGTCTGTGCACTCTCCTAATATCAGGGATCTTTGTATTGATGCGAGCGAGGTGTTTTCGAATGCCCCCTCGATGTCTAGGAATGCGCAGATGACCGTTTCTTTCTATTTGAATGCTTTCGGTGAGCACGATGAAAGCGGTTTCCATTTATCTGTCCGTCCTGTATGCATGCTGTCCTGAGTGCGATAGCATCCTTTCCGTTATCTTGGTTCTGATATAGGTATCTATAGTTCTCTCCAAGTCTCTAGTATCTTCAGCAGGAAATATGAGAGACAGATTGGAAGGGCAAGATCTTTCTTCCCTAGTTAAGGAACCCCTTACTCTTACTTTTCTCCACTTGCTGGTTATATACCAGAGCATCAGACTGAATCTGGTTCTGTGAGAGTGGAAAAGTGCCGTCGATTCCAGGTGACTCAATTGGTTGGAAAGAGTTGATTGTCCACTTCAACTATTGAGGATACCTCCCTGTCTTCTATGATAACTTTACAGTATTTTGGTCTGTCCACCTTCATCTGGTGTGCTACCTCTGAAAGAAAGGCTCGCTGCTCCTCGTTTTCTCAGTAGTTGCCATCTGATCTTTCGAGCGACATTGGTCATTGTTCTCTGACTCCAGCCATAACCTTGCTACATCTTGCTACTGCAGGGGTTTGCGGAGTTTGTTTCACAAAAACTCCTTTATTCGCTTTCCTAATTCCTCTATTCTATTTTGTCAACTCTTCGGTGTAGCCACGCCAGTCACAATTCCGCTTGCCCTTATTGAAAAGGCTACGAACTTTGGATCTTATCTTTGACCACCAAATGATGTCTTCTTGTTTTTTTTCTTGCTAATGGTCATCCATTGCACCAAAATTGCTGATTTTGAAAATGAAAGGTTTATACGAACGACCACCTTGTGAATCAACAGCTATATAGTCCGATTCCCAATCAAACCCCATCATTCGTTTATGACAGACAATTTCCAAAAGAGTTCCATATTTCATTCGTTCAATGGAATTAAAGTTCAGTCACCGCTATCAAATTTTGAGGATTAATGCCCATCAACTATACAATCGATATTGTTTACAGCTTTATGTGAAACCAATGTATATAGAGTGGGATTCCCGGGTTTATGATTCCCGGGATTACTTGCTGCAGCAAGTAATCTACAGAATTATATTATGTCTTTTTCAGAAGCCATAAGTCTTGGGAATAATAAGTTCTAAAAGTTCTATATTCTATTGAACACAGATAAAACCAACTGTGTATTTTCCAATTATAGTCGTAATTCTCAGGATCTACCCACACATATTCTTATGAACAACACTTCAATTTCTTACGTAAATTTAACCCAATTTCTGAGAATTATTATGGTTGAACATAATATAAGTTCGATGGAACATGTAACAAATGCTCTGTAGCTAGACTAAGAAAAGTATGCTACTGACTCATCAGAGAAATAGAGTCATCGACAACAGTACCTACTCTTCGAGTGGCATAGTTTGGAAATTTTCAATCCATTATGAGTTATCGAATTATTTTCTGGGTTGAGATCTAGAGGCCTATTTCACTCAAAAAATGGGTTATCAGAATTTTAACAGGACTAAAGTGTGTGAATCCTATTGAACATACTTTAGAAAAAATCGTCTTCTGACACTTCCAGCTGTTCCCCATGCAGAGGTGATCACTCACATAACACTAGAAATGAAGAAAAATTTACAACCCCAATAGGAAACAACACTGTTAGAGAAAGATAGTAGACCCAGATGTGGCATATCCGCCCCTTCGTTAACTGACTGACATAGCTGATATAGCCTCGGCACCAAAGATGATATACATAATCTCTTAGGTTCTTGGCGTTCTTAGTGTATTTCACACCATAAAGCATGAATCATTGCCATGTATCCTCTGTGGGTGGGCTTACTACCCTCTTGCACTAAATCATCCATTCGCTCAAAGCGTCCGTTTTTGAAGCGGTCGTCAGCAGAAGGCAACTGAGAGAACAAACGAATTCAAGGTAAAAACATGTGAGAGTACAAAAGGATTAAGGTCAAAACCGATGAGAGAGCAAAGAGATTCAAGGACAATAAGTGAACATGTCAGATATCAGACTATCTAGAATTTGATGATTTCAGAGTTCTGGTTACCTGAGCCAAACACTGACGTCTGACATCCTCAACCTCAACAGATCTAAGAGACGCGCAATCACTGGCTTACTAACCGGATACTGCGGCCTTAGAAAACACCGACACACCATGGAAATAAATAGAGAAACCGTTGATTATAGACTCTGTGGTGACGAGGAGGAAACAGCCCTCACATCATCTCCGAATGCGACACGCTGCTAACAAGCGCAGCAGAATATTCGGAATCCCAGCTAGTCTCAGTGTTAAGGGAAACCTCAAAGGCAAACCCAGTATCTCGCTCGTCAGTTTTTAACCAACCTACCAACCAACTGGTTACAAACAAGTCTCAACAAGTTCTCGACCTGTCTGTAACCGGAACTATGACGTCGGCAAATTCCAGGTGATTTCTTAGCTCTCCCACAGGTTTTGACCTGAATCCGTTCTGAATCCATCTGATCTCTCATTGCCTTCGACTATCGTCGTTTGGCAATCGATGGTTATGGACCCAACCACCTTGCATTCAACTCCTAATCTAATGAGAAGTGAGCTGTAGAAGCCTTTACCTCTTTTTCTGAGAACAGAGTATTGGGGTTAACAGGGGGCTGGAGGGTTAACCCAGTAAACCTACGAGGGAAAGTTGCCTTTATCCTCCACATATGCTCTGGTAAGTGTTGTCGCAACTGAGGATGACTCTAAATGTTGGTTGGCCTCCCTGCTTATAATTTATTAAAGGAAAGACTTTGTCTCATCGGTAACTCATCTCGCCTACTTCCATGAACACTGCGAAAAACTAATCGATTTGTATTTTTTTTCTAAATATTTTCATGTTTCGACTCATATTCAATTTCACTCAAATGCAGTATCGTTGCTAGACGTAGTACCGATGCCAAATTCATTTAAAAGCACCCAACATTGAACTCGAACACTGAAACGAATATATAAATCCTATTTCCGTTTCCAGCCGAAATGCTCCACCCCCTCAAACCCGTAGGCCTGGTTCACAAAGTATTAGGGCTCTAGACACTCGTACATACATGCTTCAAAGACCTCAAAGAACATTATCCACAGTTGATCTCGCTCAAAAGCACCGTGACGTCAGCACGAATAAAATGGCCGTTGACGGTGATTCTGGTCAGTTTGGTCTGTTTCTAATCAGAATTAATCTTCTGAAATACGGCGGGTTGAACGTGGGCCATTTCGGTGTAATCTAATCGTGCGTATTCGAAAAGAATTAATTTTGTTAGACTGATTAAAGGCTGTGGCTCTTATACTTTTATTTTTGAATGATGAAACATCCATTACTTCCTCGATGGACTGTATCTGGAGGTCTGCCAGGTCGAAAGGTAGTCGACAGATTCACCAGACAATTTTCAATTACTGTGTTTTGGGATTCAAGGAGAATCTGCTGAATCCTTTATAGGGAGTGAGTCATTATATGGAAGCTTGGCGAGGAGCCTATGGTGCCAAATGTTTTGGATATATCTACTGCGGACAGAGTTTTCCATACTTTTAGATTTTGACAGTTCCTGATTGCCCCAAATATTTTATGAGTTCGATGTTGTTAGCTTTTTGTATGATCCTCCAGAAAATAGATAGGATCACGATAGGTGAATAATTTTGGGAAGCAAGGCGAGAATGAGATTACAGGCTAGAAAATTGAGGTGACAATGTTTGGTTTCAGGTGGGTATGCTAGCTTCTCTGGCTTAATTCAGTAGCTTCCTTTTAGTTGAATTGTTTTAATGTATTCTTGGTTCAGCATACTACGCGTTCTTTCTTTGAAGCACCAGTTAGGAACTGTGGCGAAGTCTCTTCATCTTCCAGGCATCACCTCCATAGAGGATTATCTGCGATCCCATTGAGAACCAGGTGTATGTTTAGGTGATTCTATACCGTTAGCAGCCCTGTCATCAGCTTGAGATTTAGTATGCCAAGAGAGATGTTTACCCTCTTGAGCTCTTTCGAAGTACCAATTACATGGAGCTTTTAATGTCCCATGCCAGGTGTATCCTGCCATGTTTTAATGAACGGTTTGTAGCAATTCTTTCATTTCAGTAACAGCCAAACTGTTGGGGATTCTCTGAAGACAATTGGGTGTCCTGGGACTGACTTTTTTCGTTTTGCAAGGTTTTCCAAGGTACTTCTACACTTGGACATCAGCTTGGATGTGATCTTGATTGATCCCAGTGCAAGTATAGCTCCAGAGGTGGCAGTCCTCATGGCACCTGTCATTCTCAAGCTTTGTCTAGTTCATTTCTGGCCTTACTCTTCTTGATCTTGATTGATCCCAGGGCAAGTATGGCTCCAGAGGTGGCAGTCCTCATGGCACCTGTTATTCTCAAGCTTTGTCTAGTTCATTTCTGGCCTTACTCTTCTATATACCTGGCCACTATCCAATATAGGGTCTTGGGTGTCAGACCCGACGTACTTCTGGAGACTCTTCTACATGCCCTCTACAAGCATGTGGCATTCTTAATTCGATGAGGGACTTGCTCGTGTCAGGTCATCGAGTCTATTATGACTACAAGATATTTTGTTGACGTAAATTGGATCTCATAAATATTAAAATTATGGAAGGTGACCTAACTTTTGGAATGAGGTAACCGGATTGTTGAGAATGGAACTCACCTGGTTCATAGAGGGGCCAAGGTCTGACAATAGAGCACCATCTAGAATATACTTCTGAATATTGAGAGAGAGAGAGAGAGCCTGAGGTACTCACTTGGACTGAACAGGAACGTATCCAAGCCGAATTGAAAGTGGAGCATTGATGTATTTGTAAATATAGAAGGACAACAGAGTCACATCTCATTCGACAGCTAGACAGTAACGCATAGACTAGAATGAGAAATCCGAAGAGTTTTGAAAACTGATAGAATAAAATAGAATGAAACTATTCTGGGATAGTTTCTGATCTCGATAAACTGGTCATTAAAATGCGCCTCTAGGGGTGTAAATACGTGTGTTGTGGAGGAAAAAAATACTGTTTGTTCTCATAAACGGTTAAATATTATTATTACATAATTCATTTTATTGTTTAAAAATTCACGAGACATGCCAGTTAGATTATAACGACCAGTACAGAATACAGGAAATGGCGGGTGTGTATAAAATGATTATCAGAAGGGGCATAATAATCCATTTTCCGAAGCCACCTTGATAAGCCTGCGAGAATGAGAAATATTCAAGACATTCCAAATGGCGCCAATCAGGCCCACTTGTTATTATCTGCAAATTAATGGGAAGACAAACCCATTAACTGAAGTTTTATGATAAAAGCAGTATAACTCGATGTTTGGCGTTAAGGAAATTTTTTAGTGAGTGTTGACTTCCCTTTCCATTAACAGGCTGAAAAGAAATATCTCCAATAACCGATAAAGGCCACAAGACTCTTCTCAAATGTGTGTTTCACGGGATATACTTAATTCCTCGAAAATTTTCGGTGATACACAGTGAGTGTCAAAAAGTTTGCACCATATGGGTAATATTTTCATTGTCTATTTTATTGATGGCATCAGATTTCGAAATTCCCAAACGGCATATGCGGGAGAACAAAATATAGGAATTTTAGTCAGGAGTGAAGTACCCTTATTATCGATAATATCAGAAAAGTCCGTTTAGAGAATTCGTTTACAATAATTGAAGACAATATTCAGATTTGAAATCAAAGCCCCCTAAGCGACAACGGACTTAATCATATTTTTTATGGTCTTGTTCTCACAAATAGTAGGTACTAGTAACTCAAATACCCCTTGGGGAATCTCCTTACCATCATTTTAATAACTCATTTGGTCTCATTTATTACTTTAGCAAGATTATCAATGTTTGTTGAAAATCGTGATTGTGTAGGTTTTTTTTTGCTGCAAATTTGATATTTCACTCTATATGTATGTACATAATAATTACCATTATGATTAATTTGAAGAAAAGGAGTAAATTCAATAACTTATTCAAACTTAACAATTGAATAATACAAATATGAAAGTTTACGATCACTGTTTTCAAAGCGTGAACCTTGAAAGTAGTAAATACTAGAGAGTTTGTTGCTTAGGGGCATGTGATTACAAATCTCGATATTTTTTTCAATTGTTAACAACTTTTTTAAATAAACTTTTTGGATAATATCGAAAATGAGATTACTTTTCTCGTGATCAAAGTGATGTTTCATACACAACTTTATAAGAAGTTCTATACTACGTTTGTTCATCTGTCTGTCTGTCTGTCTTTCTGTCCGTCCGTCCGTCTGTCGTGGAATTTCAAAACACTCTCATTTCCAAACCCTTTGAGATATCGCTTTGTAATTTGATAGCGGTTCAGGTTCCCCAATTTTTTTAAGGTGCTTCGCACCCAGATATATGATTGTTTACTCTCCATTTGCCCCTCCCCTTTCCCCACTCCCCTTTCCCCACTCCCCTTTTCCCCAGATTTTTCTAGGTGCCTCGTGAGAATGTCTAATTTTTTAAAAAAATCATCACAAAGTACATGACGGCGACAGATTTTTGAATTTCACAGGATACGAATATGGACAATGAATGGTCCTACGAGTCGGATTTTCTATTTTTCGCGTTTCAGCATCTTTCCCAACATACTTTCATACACTGATTGAAAGCGTATTTTCAGAACAAACCCAATGGTAAAAATCCCATCCCTTCAGCTCTTACCGTTCTCGAGAGAAGGTTTTTTCGTCCTTCGGGTCAGATTTTGGTCCTACGGGCAGGATTATCTAGAAAATGAAACCTATCCGTGAAAACCCCATTCCTCTACCTCTTACCGTTCTCGAGATATAATTTTTCAGGTAGGGAGGGAAGGGAAGGAAGGGAAGGGAAGGGAGGAAGGTAGTGGTTAGATGCATGTTTTAAAAAGAAACCCATCCCTTAAAACGTCATTCCTCTAGCTCTCACCGTTTTCGAGATATAATTTTTTTGAGACCCTCACTTGATTATTCTCCCCTGTATACTGAGTGAAAATTTAGAAATATGATGCTTCCGATTAGAGTTTTTGGCAATGCACCAACATATTTGAAGAATAAAATTTCTTGACAAAT
Source organism: Chrysolina oricalcia (assembly GCA_944452925.2). Lineage (NCBI taxonomy): Eukaryota > Metazoa > Arthropoda > Insecta > Coleoptera > Chrysomelidae > Chrysolina > Chrysolina oricalcia. Next base: position 2,415,935 of record OX101809.2, on the reverse strand, counting down.
GGATAATAAAAATGTTTCCCATTTGGTGCTAACTTTGTGACAATTTTTGACACTCACTGTATAGTTTGAATTGAACACAAATCTGCGAAGAGAACGTTACTCACATAAATAGATCATGTGAGATAAATGTATCAAACTTTTGGAAGAATCCCTTTGGCAAACGCATCCTATAAAACAAGCTCCGCCGAATCCTTTACCCTAAAGACCTCATCTCAAAAACTAATCAAGATCTTGTTTGCCATACAAGCTTCTTGTTACTGAACCGCAAGAATGCGCAAGGACTACGGAAAATTCAGAATAAGCAAGATTTGACGGAAATTTCTGATATATTTCATGCTTCACCATCCAGAATTTCGTCGTCACAAACCATTTTCTCCATGAATGCCATCTGACGAATAGATAGTCCATTATTTGATGGAATGAATGGAAGGTCGCTCGGATCAAGCGATGAGCACACAAAGTATTCAATAATAATAGTAATAGTTTAGTTTGGGTCTCCGTCTCTGAATGGTATACTATCGGAATGTAATTACGGATTAACAAAAGAGGCATATGGAGAGGATTTCCATCTCGTAGACGGGAGCATAAACGCAGATCTGGTCATCAGAATTGCCATCAGGGGAGAACGAAGTTGCTGCAACAAATATACTTGTCGTTCTGATCTCACTCTTCCTTTTCGGGATGGTGAAATGGATTCAAGAAGAGCTACGACAATTCGACCCAAAAATCAGCTTGCATCGAATAGTCCTTTCCATGGTTATATTTCCCCAGACCCTCCTCGACTTTTCAGTGTCTCCATGAAATATTGGTACTGGACGAAGCCTGTAAAATCATCCCTTTCTCTGCATGGTCAGCGACTATGAAAAAGCAGCGATCGGTGTATTTTTTGAAGATTTGGTCTCGGTATCAATAATGAACTGGGTGACTCAAACTCTGTCACCGAATTAGAACCCGTTGCAAGAAGCTAATGCATGGGGTCTTGTTCAAGAACATCGAATACCTTGGCCTATCCAAAAAATTTATCTTTGCATTCCTCAGATCGAGTAGACTGAAGTCGGAGACCGAGGGATTTATAGTCTTTATTCGTTCTGTTAAATTACGTACATCAGAAGTGAAGAACATGTCAAATGAATAATAAATAAAATTAAATATATTAACAATGACAAAGAGAATATTCACACTGCTTGTCATGAAAGACACCAATAAAAACTTATTGAAATTTTGAAACTTATCCGCATAGATGGTAATCAATCCCAATTATGTACATTATTCAAATAAAAAAAGAAATATTGGTGTTCATAGTAAAACTTATAAGACAAACACAAACACACATTTATATAAAGACACACATACATCTAGATACAGAGATAACACTTTCAACACATACAACACAAACACTTTTATAAATAATTCAGATACCTAAACGGACGCATACCTAATCTATAAATGTCTGAATAAAATTGTATATGGAAAATATATAATTATTATATAGGGGTATGATAAAGTAATGCACAAAATTCATAAAAAAAATGCAAAAACACGTCAAACTGTTTTTTTATTCCGCATCTTTTGACATAAGTTACAACAATAACACGTCAAAGTTGTCAAAGTTATGACGTCATCAACAAATTTTTTTAATGGGAAGCTAAGATTTTTATTACATTATGTGATAGAGCTTGTGTTTTTACACAAGGGAAAAATAGTTGTAGTAGGGCTCACATAAGAAAAAAAACGAGAAAATGAATAAAAAACGAAATAAACGTAAGTTTCATAATAACTTTTCAATTAACTAAACAGTCCATTAAACCAACTTTGACGTGTTATTTTTGTAACTTATGTCAAAAGATGCGGAATAAAAAAAACAGTTTGACGTGTTTTTGCATTTTTTTCAAAAGTGATCGTTGTACGTTTTATGATTTTTGTGCATTACTTTATCATAATACTGTATATGTAAATTGAACGCATTGAAAACAACTACACACTTACATATTGAAATATCACTATTGATTATCATAGACTTACCATATCATGTTGAAAATATTCTTCAATGCTATAAATTGCATTTTTACTCAAGAAAGTTTTGAGTTTCTTTTGAACTACTCCATTTTCCATCAATTTAATATTATTAGGCAGCCTATTCCATATTTTTACCAAACTATACTGCACATTTTTTTGAATAAATGAACCTGTGTCACTTCTTAAATCTAATTTTTTTGTGTTGTTCTCACGAAATCCTTTTCTGTGACTGAACATATATATATATATATATATATATATATATATATATATATATATAATCGTTGCTGACTAGTTAAGAATAAAACCAGTTAATATTGGGGATTGTAGCAAAGTCAAAAGTGTACTCTTTTATAGAGTTTATTCCAAGCTTTCGTAAATTTTATGAAGATGTAAATATATATATATATATATATATATATATATATATATATATATATATATATATATTTATAATAAAACCAGTTAATATTGGGGATTGCAGCAAAGTCAAAAGTGTACTCTTTTATAGAGTTATTCCAAGCTTTCGTAAATTTTATTTACATCTTCAGGGAACTACAAAGAATTAGTATGTCAATTATACATTTTGATGTTATTAAAATTTTACTTACAACTATAGTGAGGTTAGTTCTTTGGATAGTGACATTACAGCTTAAAATTGTAAATAATATGGAAAAAAGACTTTACGAATATAAATAACAGAAAATTTTGAAATTCTTAACTAGTCAGCAACGACTACCCTTTCTATATATATTTATATATAACCAAAGAGATAACCGTCAAGTTAATTGAAGATGTTTTTTATGAAAAGAGGGGTGCCCTTACGACCAATTTTAATAATTTTTCTAACACTTTTTTTTTTGAAGGATAAGTATACTCTCTGTATGTGGAAAAAGGTTCTCCAAAATATCATTTCATAACGGAGATAAGACAGTAAAGCAGCATTCTTATTAATATTTCCCGAGATTATATATAAATAAATATTTAAAATAGAATTTCTATAGATCTCGAGTCAACTGGTCTATATGAGCCTTCCAATCTAAATGATGATCTATTTTCACCACCAAAAAAGTTTCAACCACTGAAAACCAGCCATTCAACTTTTGCAAATTTTCGTTGACGTTGCAGCAGTTGACTAAAAGTAATTGTCATTAATAATCAAAGGCGTCTCAACTGCATACAATATGACAGCTTGTTTCACTATTTCTGGAAGTTCATTCATATACAAAATGTATGAGAGAGGGCCTAAAATGGAACCTTGTAGTACCCCTCTTTTAATTATGGCCATTTCGGATTCAATATGGTTCCCGGTTTTATCATTTTTTACCGAAAATTGTCTGTTGAATAGATAACATTCAAGCGGTTTATATGCCGTTTCCCGAATTCCATAATTTTTCCATTTTTCTAGTGATATTTCGTATTCCACGCTATCAAAAGCTTGCGAGATGTCTAAGCACACTGCTGATGTACATTTTCCACCATTTTGCGCGTCAAGAATTTGTTCCAAAGCTTTATAAATTGCCAGTCCTGTTGTTCTTCCTTTTCTGAATCCATTTTGGCATTCAGTATAAGTTAGTTTTTTTTCTAAGAAGTGCATCAGTCTTAATAGTTTTTTTTGGAATTTTGCTTCAATTAGGAAGCAGAGATATGGGTCTATAACTTTTGAATTGATCTTTTTTTTTCCTTTTTTGAATATGGGTTTTATGTTAGCAATCTTCAATTTTTCCGTGAAAATTCCCGTTTCAAAACAAAGATTCATAATTTGTGCCAGAGAAATTAAATCTGATACATTCTTCACAAGTGAAATAGGAATTTCTTCAAAACCATGTGATTTTTTCTTTTTTAATTAAGGAATATATTATTAGGACTGTAATTTGATATTCTGCAATTTTTTATTAGTAATTTTAGAAACTTTTTGAGTGGAAACCATATTTTCCAGGTTTACTATTTCATCGTGGTTATGAGACAGTGCTAGCTGTAGGCTCTCTCAACATCTTCGAAGTTTATGAAAAAGTTATCAATAAGGGTGATGGGAATGCGTTCTTGTCGGGATTCGAAGGACCTTAGGGTTGGGTTTTGATCGAAACTAGAGTTTCTTCTTCTATTTATATTAGATGGTTTGAATACAACAAATAAATCGATAGGAAGTAATCAAAGTTTTTACAAGCTTCAATCTCGTAGGGAAGCTGTCGTTGCCTAGTTACATAGGAGAACTTTTATTATTTATATTTATTGAATACTGGGTGATCAAACTCACAACATCCTCCCCCCCAATGAAAAATAATGAGTTTCATGAAGATTCATGAGGTAAAGGGCATAATTTATTGATTGGGCGAATGTACAACCCCTTGTTGGTTTTAATTTTTACAACCCTTACTTTATTATCAGGTCCTGGCATAATTTCAACAATTCTAGCTAAAACCCATTCAAGAGGGGGTAAATTATACTCTTTTACCAATACCATCATGTTTTCTTTAAGATTTTCAGATGATGACATCCATTTGGGGCGGTGTTGCAATCTATTCAAATATTCCAGTGACCACTTTTTCCAAAAAAATTCTCGTAATTTACTGCATTGTTCCCACATCTTGAGACGATTGTCAGGAATTTCAGAAAAATGTTTTTCTGGTAGTGCTGTTAGAGATTCTCCTATTAGAAAATGTCCTGGTGTTAGAACACTGAGATCTGAAGGATCCGAAGACATAGGACAAAGCGGTCTAGAATTTAATGTGGCTTCGATTTGAGTCAAAAGAGTATTCAAATGTTCGAAAGTCAATAAAGTTTTACCTAAAACCCTCTTTAAATAATATTTAGTTGATTTTATTCCTGCCTCCCAAAGGCCACCCCAGTGTGGGCTGTTGGGAGGTATGAATTTCCAAGTAATTTCTCTAGTTGACAAGAAATCATGAATTGAGTTTTTCTCTTTTTTGAAAAAGCAATAAATTTCGTGCAATGAATTATTTGTGCCGTGGAAATTCGTGGCATTGTCACTAAAAATCGTAACAGGGTTTCCACGTCTTGAAATGAACCGTTTCAATGTCAAAAGAAACATGTCCGTCGTGAGATCAGAAACCAGTTCCAAATGAATTGCTTTGGAATGCATACATACAAATATGATTTAGAGATCCTTGATTTGCGTAATTTGGATTCTTTTACCATAATTGGTCCACCAAAATCTATTCCTACATTGAGGAATGCTCTTGAAGGAGTGACACGTTCAGGGGGAAGAGCACCCATGAGCTGATGAGCATGTCTAGCTTTGAACCGATGGCATCTCACACAAGTTTTTATAACGTTTTTTATCTGTCGTAAGCCATTCATCGGCCAAAATCGCAGTCTAAGATTACACAATACATTCTGTGGTCCAGCATGATTTAAACGTATGTGTTCATTCGCAATGATGAGATTGACAACATGATCTTTGGCGGGCAATAATATCGGATGTTTTTGAGACACAGGTATTGGAGCTTCATTAAGCCTACCACCTACGCGTAAAATACCTTCTTTGTCCAAAAAGGGAGTTAAAGGCAAGATAGAACAATCTGTGGTAAGAGGTTTATCACAAGAGAGAAGACCTATTTCTTTGAAGAAGTATTGAGCCTGAACCACCTTCACAATGAACTTTAGAGATAATTCTAATTCGGGAACAGTGAGTGGACCATTTCGGTTCTCTGAAGTGGCTCTACAGTTGTTAACAAATCTTAAACAGTATGCAATTGAACGTTGCATGCGAATAAAATCTGAAAATCGTAAAAATAGTGAAGATGTATCTGAATTAATTTGAATATGTGAAATAATCGATCGTTGTTCTGGAAGAGATGTAGGAGATTCAATTAACATGTTTTTGTTGAAGTCGAGGTTGATATCTGATAGAAAATTTGGTCCATTCCACCACATTTCACATTCTATCAAAGATAATGGGTTTAGACCTCGTGATATATGGTCAGCTGGATTTTCCAATGAATCTACATGTTGCCATCGAGCATTTATGGTGAGTTCCTGAATTTCGGAAACTCGATTCGCGACAAAGGTTGTCCATCTGGTGGGGGACTCTTTTATCCAACAAAGAACTATTTGAGAATCTGTCCAAAGAATTACTTCGGAAATTTTCAGAGTAAGTATTGAGAGAATTTTATGACATAATCGAGCCAATAACAGTGCACCACATAATTCCAACTTAGGAAGGGAAATAGTTTTCAAAGGGGCAACTCTACATTTTGAACAAATTAACCTTGAAGAAACCTGATTGACATAGATTACTCTAAGATACAAACAAGCACCGTAGGCTAATACAGAGGAATCTGAGAAGCCGTGCAATTGTATCTCTTTAATACTTCCGTCTGATAATAAAAATCGTGGAATAGCTAGCTTAGTAAGATGATGTATATTTTCATAAAAATGTTTCCATTGATCTGTTAGTTTTTGCGGTAACAGTTCATCCCATTCTATTTTACTCATCCATATCCTTTGCATGAGGATTTTTGCAAGGACTATGACGGGCCCAATCAAACCAAGGGGATCGAAAAGTGAAGCGATACGAGATAAAATAGTCCTTTTCGTGGGAGGGTCATCTTGCTGTGGAAACGTAACAGAGATTCTGAATGTATCAGAATTTGAGTTCCATGATATTCCTAACACTTTGTTCAAACAATCCTTCGAGTGAGTTCCTAATTCAGAGTATATTTCAGATTTTTCCGAAACTAACAGTTTAGGGACATTCGAAATCCATTTGTGCAATTTGAATCCTGCAGAACCTAAGAGATCTATAAGTTCATTTTGTAGTTTGAGAAAGTCATCTATAGTATCTGAACCTCCTAAAATGTCATCCACATAACATTGTTTCAGAAGTGCATGTGACGCTAGCGGGTGCGTTAAAACTCCTTCCTTTGCCAACTGACAAAGCGATCTTGTGGCAAGAAATGGAGCGAAATTTGTTCCGTATGTGACTGTTTTTAATTCAATACATTTCAAAGATTCATTGGGACTATCACGCCACAGAATATTCTGTAAATACAGATGTTCTGCTGCGATTTGAACTTGACGGTACATTTTTATCAAATCTGTGGTTAGACAGTATTTGAATGTTCTGAATCTACAAATGATATCGAACAAATCTGGTTGAACAGTAGGGCCCTTATACATTACATCGTTAAGGGAAATGCCTGTTGTAGATTTCATTGAAGCGTCAAATACAACCCTCAACTTCGTAGTTTGACTTTCTACTTTCATCACACAGTGATGTGGTAAAAAATATTTTGTATATCCACTTTCATTTGTCAGAGTCAAAGGAACAACTTCACCGTGTTTCAAAAATACATATTCGTCAATGAAAGCCTTGTATCGGGATTGTAAGATGGGATCCTTAATAAACCTTCTCTCAAGAGTCATTAACCTCCTTCTTGCTGATTGAAATGAGTCACCTAAATTCAATGAATTCATACAACCTTTGAGAGGAAGATTAACCTGAAAACGCCCCTGCGTTGTGCGTCGTGTACTCGAAGAAAACAATTTCTCACAAATTTGATCTTCCTGAGAAAAAATGCGTTTAGTGTTCAATTCCTCTAGTTGCCAAAATTTGGGTATTAATTCATCTATGTTTGGGGTGTGTGAAAATAACGTAACAATGATATTACAAACTTGTTTTATTGGTATGGGACCACCTAAAAGCCATCCTAATTTGCTGTAAAGCAAGACTGGTAAGTTGTGCCCTAATCTAATCATTCCTGGTTCAATCATTTCATAGTAAAGATCTGCTCCTATCAACATATCAATTTGACTGGGAATGTCGAATTTTCTATCAGCCAAGAACAAATGATTGGGGATTCTAAAAAGTGAAGTATCTACTTTAGTTTGGGGAAGGGGACATGTTATTTTCTTGAGAACTCCACATTTAGCCTTGATTTTAAAATGATTTGGATCTTGAGACTCAATGATTACTTCTGCCAACTGATCAATAGTTGTTGTACTTTGTGATATTCCGGAGATATGTAAATTACTCCTACGAGTTTTAATGTTCAAACGTTTCAATACATCCGACGTAATGAACGTGGTTTGTGAAGCAGAGTCTAGAAGTGCACGAGCTGTAATTTTATTTCCCGAATCAGAAATCAAGTTCACCTGAGCTGTGGCCAATAGAATATAACTTTGATTATTCTGATTACTGAGACAACAATTTCTTTCATTTACTTCATTACTGATTTCGGGACGAGTGTATGAGAGTGATGATTGTGAGGATGGATTGGACACGACATCCTTATTTTCATGGGATATTTCGCCATTAGATAGGTTATCAGAGGAGAGAAGAGGTTGGTTTCCTTGAAAGGATGGGCCATTATTACTGTGAGCAGGTACATTATGTAACAACGTGTGATGTTTGCCAGAACACGACCTGCACCGTTCTGAGTTACATTGACTTACCGAATGTTTTGTTCCCAAACAATTAAAACATAACTTATTTTTCATTACAAAATCTCTTCTTTGCTGAATAGATTGTGCAATGAATTGCGAACATCTGTAAATAGAGTGATTTTTTCCGTTACAATAAATGCACGATTGAGTCATGAATCCCTTACCTGAAAGCGCAACATTATTTGTGGCTGTGTGAGAAGCTTGTGCTAAACGAGTAGAGATGGGTTTGTTCAATTTGACCTTATGTTCTGATTGGGAAACCGAATCCAACGCTGAACAACGATTGTCTAAGAATTCCAAAAATTCTTCTAGCTTGGGGGTTTTTGTTGAGTCTCTTTCTAACTCAAATGCCTTATGGGTATGAATATCTAATTTATTAGAAAATATATAAACTAATATCAAGTCCCACTGTTCAACTGGCACAGAGAGTGTCTTTAGTGCTTCGAAATGTTGTTTGATTTTAGTGACAAAATCCCTAATAGAGAAAGAGTTTTCTTTTGATATATCTGCATCTAAAAGCGATTTGATGTGAGTGTTTATAATAGCCATTTTATTGTCATACCTTTTTTTCAAAATGTCTAATGCGATTTTGTAATTTCCATCTGTTATTGTGAGTTCATTTATCAATGAGAGTGGTTCATTCTTCACAACAGATTTCAAGTACAGAAATTTTTGAGAATCAGCCAAATGTATATCCTTATCGACTAATGCTACAAAAAGATCATAAAAAGATCTCCAATACTCATATTTACCAGTGAAAATAGGTATATTCAAATTGGGTAAATTGACCCTTTGGGTGAGAGAACCTTGTGAGTTTGAGCGAACATTAGATGTTACCCCGCTGGTAACGAGAATTGCATTCTTTTGCTTTTCAATTAAAGTACGAATTTTAGTGTGAGCCCCTATATAACGTTCTTCTACAGCTTCCCTATCAACAATCTGTGATTCATCTATTTCCTCAATACAATCTTGAATTCGAATATAATCATCAAAAGCCTTGATTAACATATTTTCCCTAATTGAAAGTTCATTTACATTGATATTATCGTCCTTTTCATGATCAACAATATAATTTTCAATCCGTGTAATGTTTCCTTTTGAACGACCTCGTTTTCTAATTAAATCATCCATTTTAGCAATGTTTCAAAGTGATTATAGAACCAACACAACTATATTGCGCAAACGTAGGAAAACTTGAACAAATCGTGGTATGAAATCCTTCAACCAAATGTGACGTTAAGAACTGTCAAGCTGACAACTTGTCAGTTATTCAAAAAGTTCGTATTTTAATTCAAATTAGAAATTTCTGACCTCGTGGATATGAGAAGTGTGAATGCCTCCCTTCGTGCTGCTTCCTTTGAATGAACAGGATGTTTGGATGACGGAATTTCCTACTTTCAGCGCTGCGTCCGAGAAATGGAGAAATGTTGGGGAGTAGCGTCGCGTCGACTTGAATCTGGGAAATTTCTTCCAGTCTGGTTCCGATCCGGTTCGATGAGACCAAATGATGGGAATGCGTTCTTGTCGGGATTCGAAGGACCTTAGGGTTGGGTTTTGATCGAAACTAGAGTTTCTTCTTCTATTTATATTAGATGGTTTGAATACAACAAATAAATCGATAGGAAGTAATCAAAGTTTTTACAAGCTTCAATCTCGTAGGGAAGCTGTCGTTGCCTAGTTACATAGGAGAACTTTTATTATTTATATTTATTGAATACTGGGTGATCAAACTCACAACAAAGGGTTCACTTCTTTGTCACCATTGTTGACTCAAAAATTGTTTGATGAAAATTTTAGGAAAGAAGCAACTCTAAAAATTCAGTAGATTTATTATTTTTTTGAAAGAGATTGATGAATGTTAAAATCTACGCAGAGAACAATTTTCTGATCACAAAAATTTGTTAGTAACTTCTGAGGAATATTTCCAAAACTTGACATCTATTCCACCCAAATTTGATCGGTAAAAACATAAAATAATCAATATGACCTTCTATGCAGTTTTCACTAGAAACATTTAGATTATCAAAATTGTCTTCTTTTTTGTAAATACAAGTCAATGTGAACAAAAAAAAGTAATTATTCAAAAAACTCCAGAAAGATCCGAATAATCACGAAGTGCGATAACAGTATAAGATTCAGAAAAACAAACTCACATGTTACATGTTATTCAAGAAAAAACAAAAAAAATTCATATGAGAAAAACCCAGAATGACAATTCATGAATTCATAGATATAAAAAGCTTCTGAATGTTTTACACGTCCCAAGATATAGTACTACTGCTATAACTACAACTAAATTTGTGTTGCGAAACATACCTTCTATTTAAATTTTATTCTCAACCCCCCAAATCCCTTAATGTAATGATCCAAATTTTGCTAACAAAGTAACGTATGGCCCATCCAATTATTTTTAACTTTCAGTATTTGTATTTAGATAAGGTTATTATACACATGTCTTTTTCTCGTGTTATTACACGTACCGAGTATATTTTATTCACATGTGATTTTGATTTTTTTAACATGTTGTCACTCATGTATGTACTAGAAACTAATTCAATATTATTTTATTTATACATTGTGTCTTTTTCTAATGTGTCTTTATCTATACCATTTATATTATGTGAATAAAGTTTATTATTATTATTATTAATTATATCCTTTCTTAAGAATGAATGCATTGATTTGTATCCATTCAGTTTGTTAATTTCTTCTTCATCTGGCTTCATAAAGGCCTGCCAGGATGGTGGGGCTCCTGATACCTTGATTAATTTGCAGTCAACTCGTCTAGCTTATGTGGTGTCAGCTTATATCAACAGGCATAAGGCGGCGCGAGTTGAATACTACCATCTGCGACACTCGTACGGTATGGATGATACACCGGTGTTGCCTCATGCCCGGATGGATATCTAACAGTCGATCTGAAAGCCTCACTTTGAATTTTTGCCAAAAATTAGTAGCATGAAACAAATCTGGTCCCAATTCATTACCTTGTGTCACCCTAGACTCTTCAAACACTTCCCTTAATCATCCACCCTTAAAAATAATTACTCTCGAGAAGCACAATCTTCCGTCACCTGAAGGCGATCATCTAATTCGTCTACCCTCGTCGTCCATCAGCCGTACAACTTTGTGGAACCTGGAATATCCATTCTGTTCACTACCTCGCTGACGTCACATTGAATTAGCGAATCCGGGTGGGGCCACCCCATTTCCCCTCGCTTCAACAAGTCGGGAATCGGGGAATCGGGGATGTAGCGGGACAGCTACAACAAACAATCAGATACGTGCTGCCAGTGTTGCCACGCCACTACAGCATTTCCATTTTGATGACGATGTATACATGAGTGCTCACTTTTTGGGTCCAGGATGAGATGTTCCTGTGAAGTGGTACCTGGCAGCCGTGTTAATTTGACGTTAAGTTCACAGAAGCAGCCACTATCACTCTCTGATTTTATCATTATTTTGTGGTGATATCTCATAGGACAGTGTCGAGTGAGTTATTATTATTATTGCTCAGCGGGGCTGGCTATCGTCCGAAGTACAGGTAGTTCTGAGTAGAACCTTTCTGCTCCCCACTGTTAGGTCTATGTCGTGAGCACTTTGGATCCTCTGATGAACTTCTGGAGATTCCTTACGAGGTTGTCGTGTGGAATTATATCTTCTGTACTGCAGTGTCCGAGGATATCCATTCTCATTCGAGCCAAGGCTTCGCATTCGAACATTATGTAGGAGGCTGTTTCTTTATTCTCAACACAAAACCTGCATAGCGTGGAGTCTTGCTGTATCCCCAGCATGTGAAGGTGTTTCCTCAGGTGGCAGAGCCCTGTTAGGAGTCCTACCACCTTTCTGAGAGAGTTCCGGTTCAATTCGAGATGTCTTTAGAGCCGGTCGGTTGGCCTCATCATCATCTTTCGTGAGTATTACAATAGGCGTTCTCCCAGGAGGATTGGTGATGGTCCTTAACCCATTTCTTCGTGTCCTGCCAAACGGGATTCCACAGGCTGGTCCCGGTCCAATGAGAGTTGATACTGCCCCGCTCTTGCTGGAGAATCTGCTCTCTCATTGCCCTGGATGCCCCTGCTTGGTACCCAGACAAGTTCCACCTTGTTCTGTGCTCCTAGGTCGCTGAGGTTTTTGTGAGTCTCCAAAACTAGTTTGGAAGAAAACCTGCATGGTTGCAGGGCCTGCATGGCTTCAGATGTCTGATCAGATTTCCTGCTCTCAACTTTAATATCTGGCTTAGTCTGAAGGCACTGATGACTGCTTCTTTCATCACACATAAGCGCAATGGTGGAAGGTTCAGCATTACCCAGACTCTGATGCTGCAGTAGGGCATGTAAATATTGCCCCTGTGATTCTAGCTCCTGCACTTTCTGCAGAATGGAGAAGATCAAACTATAACATCAAGATTTGCTTTCAATCAATTAGTACCTTACTGAGCACAACAAGACGAACAGAATCCAGCAAAAAATGTGAATGAGGTCTCATGAGAATGTCGAGATTCGTACATCGGAGGGACTAAAAGACCAACATCCGTTAGAATAACCGAACACATGAAGTGGAAAGTGGGGAGACGTCTAAATTGGGAATTGCTGACCAGGTCTGGACTGAGCACTGTCGGATTCTTTGGGACAAGGCTAGTATTCTACATGGAGAGGAATATTGGTTCAAAACCAAATTCAAGGAAAGGGCGTATACAATTAAAAACATTTGGAAACCGCTCATGAATCACTTTCAATACACCGCGTGTGTATATATTGTATATATTTTTTATACTATCAGAAAGTAGAGATTTCAACGAACAAAGAGCAGATGGATTTTTCTCAAACATAAGATATTTTGAAGTGAGAATATCGAATTGAAAATTAGGATGTTTTTTCGATATTAAATCAAAGTAAAGGGAAACAATAAATATTTTTAATCCAAAAAAATTACAGTGGGACATGAAAAGGTGAATTTATTTTTCGTGGGAGATAACAAAAAAATAGCAAAAAGTTGTTTTTTTTTTGGATTTTTAGCATAATTTTTGAGGTTATTCACCTTTTTTTCGATTGGATAGTTTTGCCGGAAATCGTGATAAACTGTTTTCCATCTCTTAAAATATCACCCCCTTTTCCTTTTGTTTTTTTATATTTTCTTACTTTTCCACTTTTTATCATTTTTAAAGGCTTCGGCCCTTGTCTACTGCTCTCAGTACGTTTTAAAATGCGAGTTTCCCTGTTGACGACCATGTTACCGCCAATTCGTCCCTGGTGGCGATGAACGATCCCTGTAAATCGACCATCACCGGTAATATTACATCCTTGTTTTGAGTAATCAGAGGTCAGTTTGGCGTAATGGAAATTGGTAATCATTTTGATTGGACCACAATCTGCCCCCTGACATTTCATCTCCAACATGAAGAGTGGCTAATACACTTAAAGCGCGAAACAGGCGGAATCGTGCAATCGCGATCAAACGGACCAGAAATATGCAACGGAAACTTCCGGTTCGGCGTCGGGAAAATATCAAATATCACTCTGCCGCAGACTCGATTACAGCAGTCGTCTCTCGCCAGGCGTTTATGATTCGAGATAATAATTTTTATCGATTATTCACTCGAAACTGAGTCAGCAAAATGATTTCGGACCATCGATGTGTGACGTCGAAGATCGAACAATTTCACCGAGGAGCCAGAGCCGTACCGAAGAAAGTTTTCTCGCATTTGTCCCCAGAAACTCCCTACTAAATCGTCATGAAGCGATGTTTCTGGCTATGCCTTCATTCTATTGAAATTGCTTTTGGAGCGTACCCCCAAGAACAATCAGCCCTTTTGTCTGATGTGCCTTGGAGTCACAATGTCATGAAGATGATATCTCGAGAAGAAGAGTTTGTTTCTATTCTGAGGAGGAGAGTTTGTTCCTCAGATGTCCCATTGACTGTACGGCATAAGGCTAGATCAACTGTCTATATAGTGAGCAATCTTCCAGGGGAACCCATCCCATCATCCACTTCTCCTGAAATCAGCGGGAATAGCCCTCACATCTTCCTGTTTATGTTTTGTACCTTTCTGTTAGCGTTTTTGTTTATCTTGTGTTGCTCCAGTTCAATCTAGGTCACCTTCCAGGGTCATCCTCTCTCCATTTATTTATTTTAGAGGTTGACTGGTGGATATTCTAGGTCTTCGTTGTGGATTATGTCTTGTAGATATGTTCTTGCTTGGTTCATTATTGGTATTTGACATTCCTTTATTATGTGCATTTTACATAGAATAATCGCATTTTTCAACTTTGATCGCCTGAGAATAAAAAATTCGGAATCCGGCGAGTATTACTTCATCTTATAGAAAATGTTCTTCTGAATCCGAAAATGTACTCGTTTTTTTACCAGAATGCTAATTCATTTGGAAAATGTCGATTTTGTGGATGGGTGTATTTTTCGTCGAACAAATTGCCATTTTCCAGTTACCCCTTTGTCGAATTCAATTTTTGAGGATTCGGAATCAACTCGTAGAGTTATGCCTGAGAAGCGTTTGCGAGTTTTGAAAAATAAATTTTTTGCAAAATTCGATTTCCTTTTATATAGGGCATTACTTCATCTCATAGAAAATTTCCTTCTCAATCAGAAAATGTACTTGTTT
The DNA here is from genome assembly GCA_944452925.2 of Chrysolina oricalcia. Classification (NCBI taxonomy): domain Eukaryota; kingdom Metazoa; phylum Arthropoda; class Insecta; order Coleoptera; family Chrysomelidae; genus Chrysolina; species Chrysolina oricalcia. The sequence continues at coordinate 2,400,892 of OX101809.2, read as the reverse complement.
ATCGAATCAGAAGGCTAATTCATTTAGAAAATGTTTTATAGATGGGTGCATTCTCTCGTCGAAAAAATTGCATTTTTTGTTTGATCGTCTGGTAATATTTGAAAAATGCGGAATCCCGCAAATATTACTTCATCTCATAGAAAATTTCCTGATGAATCCGAAAATAGACTTGTTTTTTTTTCCAATCAGAAGGCTAAATCATTAGGAAAATGTCTAATTTGTCGATGGGTGCATTTTTTTCGTCGATAATTGCCCTTTTCCAGTTTCCCTTTTGTCAAATTCAATTTTTGAGGTCATATTCGGTATCAGCTCGTTCAGTTACGTCTGAGGAAGGTTTGCCATTTTTCGAAAAATGGAAATTGAAAATTTTCGCAAAATTCGATTATTCAGAATATTGCATTTTTCGACTTTGATCTCCTGGTAATATTAAAAAAAATGCGGAATCCCGTGAATATTACTCGATCTTCCAGGAAATTTCCTCCTGAATCCAAAAATGGACTTGTTTTTTTAATCAGAATGCTAAATCATCAAGAAAATGTCGATTTTGTCGATTGGTGTAATTTTTCATCGAAAAATTGCCCTTTTTGAGTTACTCTTTTTTTGAATTCAATTTTTGATGTGATATTCGGAATCAGCTCGCCGAATTACGTCTGAAGGAAGTTTGAGAATTTTCCAAAAATGCAAAATGAAAATTTTCGCAAAATTCGATATCCTTCTTTATAGAATATTGCATTTTTCGACTTTGATTGCCTGGGAGTATTACAAAAATGCGGAATTCCGCGAATATTAATCCATCTTTTATATCAAATATCCTTCTGAATCCAAGAATGTATTTGTTTTTCGAATTAAGAGGCTAATTTATTTAGAAAATGTCGATTTTGTGAATGTGTGTATTTTTTCATCAAAAAAATTGCATTTTTCGACTTTGATCGCCTGGGAATATTAAAAAAATGCGGAATCCCGCGGGTATTACTTCATCTCATACCAAATTTTGTTCTGAATCCTAAAATGTATTCGTTTTTTGAATCAAAAAGCTAATTCATTCAGAAAATGTTGATTTTGTGCATGGGTGCATATTTTCGTAGAAAAAATTGTCCTTTTTCCTTACCCCTTTGTCGAAGTCAATTTTTGATATTCGGATTCAGCTTGTCGAATTATGCCTGAAGGAATTTTCGCGAATTTTCGAAAAATGGAAAATAAAATTTTTCGCACAATTCGATTTCCTCTCGGATTTCCTTCTTTAAATAATATTGCATTTTTGGACTTCTGGGGAATGTTTCAAAAATGAGTCCCGCGATATTACTTAATCTTATAGAAAATTTCCTTCTGAATCTGAGAATGTACTTGTCTTCGAATTAGGCCGATATTTCATTCAGAAAATATCGATTTTGTGGATGGCATTACTAATGGCATTACGATCTTCAGTTTTATGAATTAGTCGAACTGTCAATTTCTAAATTTCTGGAAAAACTGATGTTTTTAGAATTAAATGGAAAATTTTCCCCAAACTGAAAAGTGCATCCATCATAGTTTCTCAAGGACACAGAAAAAAATGTCTTTTCCATTCGCCAAGTCTCTCAAATTATTAACTTCGTCCAGTCCGATGCTGGAATGGAAGGGGCAATTATTGGTTTTCTTGCCTACCTCCAAACATTCCGAAGCTAATTGAAACGGAAAAGGAAAAACTGCTAATCAAGCAAAGCCATAAAATTTCTGTCGGTTTTCCTTCTCTTGTTCTGACGAGTTTCCAGTTTCATTTTCTCCAGCGATCCAAACAGCATCACCGTTTTTGTTACTGTAATCAGTCTTTGAGGATGATATTTGTTTTACTAATATATCGGAATGTGCCGTTGCTAGGCAACGCTTCGAAGCGTAGGTATTGAACCTGGTACTTTGAGTATTAAAACATTGAAGTGATTTGACAGAATACTCAGGTGAGAGGAGCGCTTATTGACATCCGAGTCGGCTACAATATCATTACTTTGTTTACATTTGGGCACTGAGTTCATGCTGTCGGGTGATTTTTTTCAGAGACGGGCCTAGGAAATTCATTTGTAGGAAAGCTTGTCTTTGAAAATTGTTTTCAATCAGCCCCCTATACCAATTTTTTATTTATTTTTATCTATTCATAACACTGGAAGAAGATACCCATTTACATTAATATTTAATATAAAGTACTGAGAAAAAAAAATTATATACGTCAATAACTACCTACATCTAAAGACAGTTTTATACACTAACTGGACCAAACCAAAACAAATTTAAAATGAAATAAGGAATTAAGCTGAAAAACTAGTAGCTCTCTTCATTTTCCAAAGCGAAGCGGAAAAAATAAATTCTGAATAGAATCGAACCATTATCAACTCATCCGACATCTTGGAGCCGCTATCCATAGTCCATGAGTTTTAACAGAAAATTCATAAACTTTGAACAAATCCTTAAACTCAGATCCCTGCTATATACTCCTGTTCAATAGATTCAGACAAAAATCACAAAACTGGTCCTCCATCCTCATTTCATAAAGTCCCCGAAAACCTCCACATACCAGTTTTGAAAAGAATCGGAATATAATCACTGACAAATAGACTGACAGGCATCATACAGTTAACCTATTAATTTCCACATAAATATTCTAGTAATATAAAGAGTAAAGAGAGAGAGAAATGTTCGTGTAGAGTAGACCTAGTTGCAGTGCTGCGAATAAATAGTCAATGGGCAATAGGCAATAGGCAATGAAGACTCAACCAAACACATCTTGGATATTTTCACAACAAAAATGAAACTCAGGTTAGATGAATCCAGTATCGAATTTTGTTATAGACTCAACAAATAGGAACAAAATAAAAACAGACCGATAATGTTGAGATTATCGTCAACGTCAAATTACTACTATTCTACTAAGAATATTGTCTATAATAACAAAAAGCTGTTAAAATCAACAAAAATTGCCATCAGAGAGGATCTGACGATCGAACAGGTACAGATTGTGAGCGAGGCTGTGAGGAAAATTGGGACATCTGGCACGGTATGGACTAATTGTGGAAGAATTTATATCAAATTGAATAATCAACATGGCCCTAACAGAATTAACAGTCTGGATGAAGTAAAGGAATTACGTTTATAAATATGTATCTGAACTCTGATTTATTTTCTTAACTTTAATTTTCTGTTTCAACTGTTGTACACCTTTATTATTATTTTTCATTTGGTGCGCATATTATTTCAAGGTTAATTTTCGCAGCACTGTGGGGAATATTTGATCTTGCATTGCACTCATCAGAATGATTAAAATTTTATAAATAACATGTTAACATTGTAAATGACAGTTTTTTTACTTTTCTTTCTCTCTTGTTGGGGTTAAGTGGAAGAACATTTTCTATGAATTCTTGAATTGTAGGAAATGAACTTCGCCCTTTATTTCCTAATATTTCATATATTTCATGTATATTTGATGTAATGGTATTGCATACATTTGGAAATAATAAAGACGATATTATTATTATTTATATTTATAGCTTCTAATACTTTTCTACAGCTATTCCAATGACTTTTATTAATTGTAATTTCCACAAATCGTTTTTCTCCTCTCCTGTAAAATTGGCTGAAAGTGACAGGTTAAAATTTTAGGCCAACGATTTCCAGCTTCAATAATGGACATAGCTACTATATTATTCATTATATTAAGATTTGAATCAACTGAATTTACTTTAATTCAATTTCGATAGGACATTTTCAGTTTCTATCTATTTTCTACTCCATTAGAGAGCTCGCGTAAAGTGACGTTGCCAATGTGAATTTGAAGTTTTGAAAATATTCCAAGGAAAATAGAAGTAAAACTTCAAAGCAGATGCTTTCCCGCCTGTCTGTATTTGACTGCACCGATTCGGTAAATTCAAACGCCTCATGCACCTAAACAATAAAAAAAACCAACCCGGAATGAATCAGTTCCAATCCAAAAGTGAAAAATGTAACGGATATACGCTATGGACAATCAAGTATTTAACTGTACCACTGTAGAATGATCTCTTCATAGTGTTCCGCTTTGACTTTGAGCGATTTCTTACCTTTCGACTGCTGCAGCTATAATCTGAATCTGCTAACTACTGTAGGAGCCTTTTGTGAAAAAATAGGAGTTTTTCAATGATGTCCTTGAATGTTGGGGATACCACTGAATGTTATATTTGCAAAGTTGGAGGCTGTTTTCTGTAATGTCATTGGCTCGGGGAAAGAACTTGATTTTTTCACGTAATTCTTCCATTTCAGAGGTTCCATCTAGTTGAAATGTTCTATCTCTCCAATACTTGTCATTGTGCGATTAGTATAAATTACCTTCTTCACTCGACTGTGCCAATTATTGAGTTCGGGATAGTGCTCTGTGAAACGCAAGGACAGAGCACATGCTCTGCGTGTGCCGGAGAAAAGTTTTTAAATTACGTTCAGTAGTTTTCTAACTATAATGGAAGTTTTCCATTATGATGAAAAATTACTTTTTATGTTCATATTCACATTTTGGCTTTCACTAAAATCTTCAAGTTAATGTCTTGAAAAAGGAAATAAACATTTCCGAAAGCTCGACCAAATCACAAAGAATATTCTGCAAAATAACCCAGTTTTTTTACTTCACCCTTAAGACCTTTCCGAATTTGATATACAGGATGAACACCTGTAAAATTTTAGAGCAAACCGTGATGATTTATATAATTTTTTTGTTCTCCAACCATCGAATCAAACACCTACGTTTTAATTCTCTACCTACAATCTCTCGATGTTCACTGTCTGATTGATTGTAGTTCCAAGTGGTCCCACGAATATATCAACTGTTAATTCGGTCTGGGTTTTTTAGTTGACGGTGTTTCATTTCGAGACATTATTTCATTAATCGATCGTTCAAAAGGCATTGATACCGATGGCTCGAATGTAATTTGTGCTCAAAAGAACATTGTGTTCACATACACGGAAAGCCCATTCGACACCAACATAATTTACTTCAACTTTCATGTGTTCTGCTCTGCAAAAGTAATTCATTTTTGCAATTTCCTTTTGGAGTCATGCCTCAACCCGCCCGATGCCATGGCTTGAGCAGTGAACGAGTTCAACCCATATAAGGCTGCGGGACTTAACTGATTTTCCCGACAGTGCTAGAACTTCTTACCCCAATCTTACGAAGAATATTCCGGTCCAGCATAGCGCTGGAGTACGTTCCAAAGGTCTGGAAGTCTGCGAGTGTAGTTTTCATCCCTAAGGCGGGGAAAAGATACAACACAATAACAAAGTCCTTCAGACCATCAGTTTGATACCGTTCCCGCTTGAAACGCTGGTAAAAGTGATCGACAGATTCCTGTTGGAAGGGCCCTTAAGGGTGCGCCACTTCAACAGAAATCAACAGGAATACAGAAAGGGAAGGTCGACTGAATCATCCCTCTACACTGTAGTGCGAGAGATTGAAAGGACATTAAGGTTCAAAGAGGTAACATTAGCAGTGTTTTTATATGTGGAAGGCGCTTTTGACAAGGAAAGGACAGCGACTATAGAGGCAGCACTAATGGCAAGAGGAACGCCTCACTTGATGGTCAACTGGGTTGTATCGTCGCTTACGATGAGAGAGGTCAAGGTATCCCGGAGGGACATCAGTCTGGAATCAGAGGGGAGGTGGAGCTGCCCTCAGGGAAGCTGTCTGTCGCCCCATCTATGGTGCTTAGTCATGGATGAACTCTTGGATATCCTCACAGTTGTAGGTTTCGAGGCACAGGCATACGCGGACGAGTTGTCGTAATCAGCGGACAATTCTTCGGCATCGTCTGCGACCATAAGCAGGCCGCCTGCAGAATTATTGAAAAATGGTGCATTGGAGCAGGGCTCTCAGAGAATCCGGCAAAAACAGAGATCATCTTGTTCACCAAACGAAGGAAAAAAGACGGATTCAGGTCACCTATCATGTGTGAAGCAGAAGCTAGTCCAGCAGGTCAAATACCTGGGGAAGGTCCTGGGTTCCAAACTTCCATGGAGGCCGCATGTAGATAGGACCATTCAAAAGTCTGTAGCAATCCTATGCAACTGCGGAGAATTGTAGGAAGCAATTGGGGTACCAATCCAGCGATCATGCGCTGGCTGTACGCTGCAGTCGTAAGACCAAAGATCCAATATGGGTCAGCCGTGTGGTGGCCAGGCGAACTGAGCAGCCGAAGACTTAGCAAGGTCAAGAGATTAGCCTGGTTGGTAATAACGGGTGCAATGAGAAAGACTCCAACCGCAGTATCGTAGGTACTGCTGAGGCTGCCACCGCCTCCACTCTGGATTAAGAAAGAGGCAATGGCAGCCCATTTGAGGATACAAAAGTTTTTCCAGCTGAAGTGTTAGCTATTCTAACGGCCATTCTAACGAGGTAAGAGGTGAAAAAGGGGCCCGAGCAGAGAATCTGTTCAGATAGACAGGCAACGCTCAGAGCCATCTGCCAGCCTAAACCAACCTCAGCTCTTGTACGGGAATGTGGAGATGCTCGCGAAAAACTAGCCGAAACGAAGAAAGTTCAGCTGGTATGGGTAACAGAGGGGTACACGGAAACAAGGTGGCAAATGGATTTACCAGTTCTGTGGTCCGGAGTCTATATAAGAAGACAAACAAACCCCTTCAGCCCATGACGAGTGGGCGGAAAAAGAGCTGACTGAACTTTGGAGGGATAATACTGGCTGCAGGCAGTCGAAAGACTTTGTGGCCGGCTCCAGTAAGTTAAGGACGGTAGGGCTCTTAGGCAGAAATCGGCAATTTCTACGCCTCCTTATAGGAATACCTACAGGGCATAACAAGTTAGGTAGCCACCTATAAGTAATAGGTATGGAAGACAGCCCCACTTGCCGCAAATGTAAAGAAGACGAAGAAACTTCATCTCACTTCCTCGGCGAGTGTGACGCGTATTGGAGGCTAAGATCTAAAATCTTTGAAGTTGAGAAACTCCAAAAAGAGGAACTTAGTCTTATACATGGCGTTTTGTACGCCGAGGTAGAACGAGCTAGTCAAACTTCGTGTAAGACACCTCTAGGTGGCTCTGCATACAGATCGTCACACCTAAGGCTAAGGAACATATTAAATGTTCTATCTACTCAGTTCTGATGACGCCCAAAGCTATCCGCTGGTAGCGATTTACAATTAAGGAAAATTGTGAGAGTGTTGTGTTAATCAATACTAAGTATGTACAGGGTGAACAACGACCAATTATGGAAAATTATACAGTGTTTCCTCCCTATCAAAAGAAGAGGAAAATCTAAGAACGTGCCGCCACTGGATGTGTACACGTGGATAGCCAGAAAACCCTTTTTCACTTCCATCATCGAACGTAGGACTGAAGTTGGTTGTTTCAAATGGAGTTTTAGCATGGCTCTCAATGAGAATTAGCAAAATGAATGGTTTTTACATCAGAGTTACTTAACATCGTTGTTGGACATTTCAACGCTGTGCTGACTCACCCTGTACACACGCAAATACATGAAGGAAGGGATCTGAGAGCCGGTCTATCAGTGGTATCAGTCGAGAGGCGCATGTCTTCTAATTACGTAAGAGTTTGAGCGTCGAGCCGATTCGGACGTCCCTCGCCTCGATGCCAAATGAGCGTGTCAGTCTGGCGTCGATGTGGGGCGGAATGCTAGCGTCCCGTCGTTGAATTTCGCGCTCGACAGTAGTACGTAATGTTTAGACAATTTCTCGTCTCATCGGTTGATAAATATGTTAGCCGACAGTAGCCCTCTGATGAGGTAGGTTTGGTGTTTGTTGTGATGGGATTTTGGGGGTGGATTGGGCACCATACTTTTTTTAGTGTTAATTTTTATTTATACAGTGTTAAAAAATTTGGGTTCTCGCGAAAGATTCGTTTGAGCAAAAAATGAGCCCAGCCATGGGCACCGCCAGTAAAAATTTCAGGGGGGGCAGATTTTTTTGTGTTGCTTTGAATTGGAATGAAGATACTTTTGATACCCACTACGAGTGATGTTTGAGAAACATTACAAAATCGATGTAGAGAATGTTTAAGTTCCTTAGTTGATAAGTTTAACAACATATTTACAAAAATATATTTATTTACTAAATGCAAAACACTTGCATATACAACAAACATGGTGTTTAATGAATCAACATGATATTTTACAGAAAGCAAGTCAATAGAAACCCCCTGCAGTTTATTTATTATCGGTAACACTAATGATGAATACTTTACAATAATATTAAGAGAGATAATTAACTGAGGTATGAGCATAACAGTTGTTGAGTTTTTGGCTTTGTTTAGGCATTAAAATTTCCGTTAGTTGACATATTTTGTAACGCAAATATTTTTTTTATAGAAAAGACTAATCGATTTATATTTTGCTGACCACCTGGTCTTACACCCACAATGACAAGCTATAAACCATTGTCTGCCTTTTTGAACTATCTCTGAAAAAAAAAATTGTTTCTTTAATGTCGCCAATAAAATGTTGGATGACTTGAACGGAATTTAGGTCATTGATGAAAAAAGTTTGTTCAAGTAACAAGGAAAAAAAGGTTGCATTGAGATATTAATTCCTAATTGTTTTACCAGCTATCGTGGAACATCCATCAAATCCCAAGCCAAAAAGGTAATTCAAATTCAGCTTCAAACCATGCATTGCTTTTAATTTCGTAAAACCAATAAAATGTTCCTTTACATCATTACTTTCATACAAGTACCTGATACCAATGGCGAGTTGCTCCCTGCTATGTCAGCGGTTTCATCAGCAAGCACAAAAAAGCCAACACTTATTTCGTTATCTTCACGTTACCTTTCCACATAATTCAAAAAGTTGGTTTTGAGTTCGGTGAGAAGTATACATTGGTGTCTTGGAACACGTCGTTAAATGATTTTCTAGTAGCTATTCACCACTTTCAACTCAAAATTTCAGGAGCCCTTCAAATTTTCCATCTTGAATTTTGGCTTTTTAGTGCCAAGTCACGCTTTCCATACAATAAAGTTGTTGAAATAATTTAATATGCATCAATTTTTTTCTATTTTCTTCTATTATTTGTCTTTCTTGATTATCCAACAGTTGGTTTTTGACCAGAAAAGGTTTCATGAAATTGATTGCCTTTAAAACGGAATTGTAGTGCCAATCTGACTTGATTTGATTATTTGCAGATTTGTGGAAATGCCTGAAATCTGTAAATGGTTTAATGATAAAGGCACCTTGCAAACCTCTTTTGTTAGCTGGTTTGGAAAGTACACAATATTTACAAAGTACTCCTTTCAATTTTCCAAAATAAGCAATCCACTCATATTTTCAAGAACGTCTATTATGAAATTATAATTTTCTAGAGGAATACATGGACTAGATGTAAAAAATACTTTTGTGAATCGCTCACTGCTTGCAAACCTATAATGCATCTTTCGTCGTGGTGTGCGGACGCTACTCGTGTGGCTTGTGACAGTTCAGTAACTTGTATTAAATTCATGTGAAAATGGTGAATACACCTGCCACAATCGATTGTAACAGTCAATTGGATGAAGATCTCAAAAGTATTTTTGCTTCGGAGCTGAAAAAATATACCAAAATATTACATGATGAGATATCGAACTTGAAAATGGATATACATAATCTCAAAGAATCTAATATTGAGATGGTAAGACTATTAAGTAAAAGTCGTTCTAAAACAAAAGAACAAGTTGATTTGTGCGATTTGGATCAATCGTTCATATCGTGCTCATCGACAGACACAGTAATCTCTAGGTCAGAGGGCCAACCATTTGAAGAAAAAGGCCGAGATAAGGAGGTGTGGACCGAAGTGAAGTACAACAACAAAAAAAAAGAACAACAAATATCAGACTCCATCCAAAATTAAAACTTCAAAGCACAGCAGCCGAAACCAGCCAGACACGGAGAAGAAAGCGAAATATGTCATAGGGACCCATTCATCAGATAGCAATGACGATTTTAGCAGAGGGGAGCCGATGCTTTGGCTGTACGCTGAGCGATGCAATCCCCAAACGACCACTGATAAAATAAAATCATATCTAGAGAAACGGTCTCCAGGGACACCAATTTGAAGTGACTGACTTGAATTCACAAGGAAGCAGTGGCTGCGATAAGGGACCCGCAGAGCCCCCAGCTCCAGTAGGGGCCCCTTCGACCCCTTTGCTATTTCCAGATTTTATTGCCACATGTATGAATATCCTAACAAAATTTGGCGGGGGGGCCGCCAAATCATTATCGCCGCCACTTCAAGGAAGATATAAATCTTTCAAAATAGGTACGGATATGGCACTACTCGATACTCTATATGAACCCGATTATTGGCCGGCAAAAGTGATCATAAAGAGGTTTCAGTTTCGTAAGCCCTTTCGAATGCACCAATCCACATCGGGAGACTTCTGATCCAGTTTCCAATGCATATGCACCAAAAAAGATTTGAAAATTTTGCACGTTAACTCATAGTATATCTTGAATAAGACTAACCAAATTGAAGTGATCTTAAGTGACGAGAAGCCAGATGTTTTCTGCATATCTGAGACTTGGTGCAATAACTTGATTGTGAACACCATTCATTTTGATGGCTATACACTAGCATCTTCTTTTACGATACAAAGCCATATTCATGGTGGTGTATTGGTTCTGACAAAAAATTATTTGATATTCAAAAATGAATTAATTTTAGATAATATGTCGGTAGAATTAGAGTATGAAACTTGTGCAATTTCTTTCGCAGCAAACAGTGAAAAATACTGTTTGATAACTTTGTATAGACCACTAAGTAGTAGTGTTGAAAACTTTTTGGATAGACTTTTTATTGCTCTTGACTATTGTGATAAAAAATGTAAGAAAATTATACTATGTTGCGACCTAAATATCAAATGCTCATGTGAATCTAATGATAGGACTTTATTGAATGATCTGTTACATAGTTATAATCTAGGCTTTAAAAACTCGGAACCGACGAGAATTTTCACTTACTCAAATGGAACTACTAGTATCTCAAAAATAGACTATTTCTTAACAAATATTTCTCATACCCTCTATCTCGAAAATACCATTAATGTTAACCTCGCCGACCATTTGTGCCTTTCACTTGAATTAATTGATCTTTCAGTAGAAAAAAAGATACTCGACGGACAATAAGTTTCAGGAACACATGCACAGAAAATCTTGCTCGACTCCAAGACTCAGCTCAGTAAAAAACTGTGGGTTTCTGAAGATATCATTCAAATGGGAAATAATTTAAAAATCTTTTTTGGATAACAAGAAACGTAGATGATTTAGAATTCAAAAAGTATTACGATGACTCGAAAAAAATATACAGAAAAAAATAAAAAATGCAAAGTATGCGATCAATCAGGGTGCTCTTGCAAACATGAGTCAACATCAAAAGCATTGGAATATAGTAAAAAATAAAAAAGGAAGAGGAAAACAAATGATAAACCGGGAACTATCAGTAGACAACAAAATTATAAATAAATTGTGAAAGGCTTTCACGGCCATCGTCACTTACATGGTGGTTCTTCGGTAAGACCGACATATGTTGAGAGAAGGTCTCGACGTTTCGCCAACACGAGTGGTTAGCATTTTCAAGAGAAAGTTTCTGTTTTTTTATGTCGCTGTCAAATGCTTGACATTTGTTATACGTTGTCTCAATAAATACCTGTGATTTGACGTTCTTACATCTGATTGGTCCATAGCGTTAGCTGACATCATATAATCGTTCGTACCGTTATTTTGTGGATAGGGGGCTAATTGAGAATTTTTGAGAACTGGAAGCCAAACCTTGTTCAATTGTAGTCCTTCTTCGGTTTTGTTGAAGTTGTTCTGGTGTTTCTGAATTTCAATTACTTCCCGGAAGAGTCTTGGGTAATAGGCAGATGTTGAAGAGATGACTTGGGTTTGTTCAAATTTCACTCTATGGTTATCGTTGTTGAGAGTATGTTCTGCGACAGCGGATTTCTGTGTGTGCCCTAACCGACAGCAAGCCTTGTGTTATTTGTTTCTTGTTTTAACGGAGCGTTTCGTGGTTCCGATATAAACGCTGCCACAGGAACATGGAATGCGATAAACCCGAGAAGAGCATAGTACGTCTCGTTTGTCCTTCGCTGATCTAAAGTGGTCTTTCAGTTTTTTTGAAGGTTTATAAACGGTTTTAATCTCATATTTTCGTAGAATACGGCCAATACGATCTGTAACTCTGGAAACATATGATAAGAATGCTTTTCTTTTTTCGGTGTTGGTTTGACTACTACCTGGTTCACTGGATGGACAGTCATTTGATCTACTATTGATTCTTCCGTCTCTGATTTCTCAAATGACTGTCCATCCAGTGAACCAAGTAGTAGTCAAACCAACACCGAAAAAAGAAAAGCATTCTTACCATATGTTCCCAGAGTTACAGATCGTATTGGCCGTATTCTACGAAAATATTAGATGAAAACTGTTTATAAACCTTCAAAAAAACTGAAAGACCACTTTAGATCAGCGAAGGACAAACGAGACGTACTATGCTCTTCTGGGGTTTATCGCATTCCATGTTCCTGTGGCAGCGTTTGTATCGGAACCACGAAACGCTCCGTTAAAACAAGAATCAAAGAACACAAGGCTTGCTGTCGGTTAGGGTACACACAGAAATTCGCTGTCGCAGAACATACTCTCAACAACGATAACCATAGAGTGAAATTTGAAGAAACCCAAGTCATCTCTTCAACATCTGCCTATTACCCAAGACTCTTCCGGGAAGCAATTGAAATTCGGAAACACCAGAACAACTTCAACAGAACCGAAGAACAATTGAACAAGGTGTGGCTTCCAGTTCTCAAAAATTCTCAATTAGCCCCCTATCCACAAAATAACGGTACGAACGATTCTATGATGTCAGCTAACGCTATGGACCAATCAGATGTAAGAACGTCAAATCACAGGTATTTATTGAGACAACGTGTAACAAATGTCAAGCATTTGACAGCGACATAAAAAACCAGAAACTTTCTCTTGAAAATGCTAACCAATTGTGTTGGCGAAACGTCGAGATCTTCTCTCAACATACGTCGGCCTTACTACCCGAAGAACCACCATGTAAAATTATAAATGTTCAAAATGAAATTGCCGACGCTTTCGGTTCATATTTTTCTACCATAGCGAAGAACACAATCAATGCACACTTTGAGTCAACATTGTTCAATGACTACACCACTATGTATGTAGATCATACTTTTTATTTACTCCTGTGCATCCGAGTGACGTTTTGGACATCATTTCCAATCTCAAGAACACAAACTCTGTTGGAGTAGGTTGCATCTCAACAAAAATAATAAAGAGCATCAAAAATTCAATATGCGAACCATTAGCATTTTTGATAAATCTTTAAATTGAATCAGAATTTCCAGACAAACTAAAAGTTGGCTTAGTAACACCGATTTTGAAAAAAGGCGATTCATCCCTTATCGAAAATTATCGGCCTGTAACAGTTCCAACTGTATTATGTAAAATAATCGAGAGATCCGTTTATGTCAAAATGCTCGAGTTCCTAGATCAATTTGATGTAATATCCAAGTTTCAGCATGGTTTTTGCCCAGGTAGGTCAACAGAAAATGCATTTTGCAGTTTTTCCGGTGCGTCTATGACTCACTAGATAGAAGAAAGTATGTCGGTGCACTTTTTTTGACTTATCGAAAGCATTCGACATCATTGACCCCCATATTATTTGCAAAAAACTGTATTCACTTGGCTTCAGGGGTAACTTTCTTTCATGGCTCATATCATACCTGACTCTCAGAAAGATACATGTCAAAGTTGACAATTGTCAGTCGCAGCAATATGACATTGATCTTGGGGTTCCTCAAGGTACCATATTGGGCCCACTCATCTTTCTCCTGTTCATCAACGATATGCCAAATCATATAAGCACAGATAACATAGTTTTGTATGCAGATGATACAAACATCGCAGCAAATGCCGATAACCCAAAGCAGCTTCAAGAAAAATTGAACAATTTGAGTATAGAATTTACAAATCTGTGTTGTAAAAATTCTTTAGTGGTGAATGTGGAGAATACTGTTCTGCTGCAGTTTTATTCCAGTAGAAATAGAAAATTGATGATTTTCATGTTAGAGTGGGTGACGAAATAATTGAATCATCAGATAACACCAAATTTCTTGGTACTTATATCGATGGTAACATGACCTGGGAGTCCGGTATGAATCATGTACGTAATAAAGTTAACAGTGGGTACTATGCAATCAGACAATTGAGATCCTATTTCAATAAAGCCAGGTTTTAAACGTTTATTTTGCTGTTGTATATTCCTATATTTCTTATAATATTGCAGTTTGGGGATGCTCCACAAAACTCCACAAAACAAAATATTTGTCTCCCAGAAAAGGGTGTTGCGCCTAATCTATAAAATAGACTATAGAAAATCTTGTAGGCAATATTTTACAAGGAAGAAAGTCATGTGCGTACCTAGTATTTATATTTACAAATGCATTCTGTTGTTCAAAAAACAAATACAGATTTACAATCGATATTCTGACTTTCATGCATATCCTACTAGGCACGGTGAATTGATACGGCTGCAGAAACATTCAACATGTTTGTATGAAAATTCTCCATCTTATCAGGGAGCAAAATATCATAATCACTTACCTGATGATATGAAAAATCTAGACAGGGAAAATCTTTTCAAAACAAAGCTGAAATAATTTTTGATTAATAGTTGTTTTTATAGTACTACTGAGTATTTCAATCAATGATGTGGTTATATATATTTATATTTATTTTGTGGAACTATTATATTTTGTGGAAATGTTATATTTTTATGTATATAAATGTAGATTGTACGTATGTATGTATATTTGTTGTCTGACGTATCCTATATCATTTTTTATGATCGTAAAGGATTTAATAAATTTTATTATTATTTTATTATTATAATTATTATATCGTCATTACTCCCTTCCTCTTGGTATTTCCTATTTGTGCTGTATGAGCACGAGGCTATCGCATCTTCTACAACAAAAATAAGACTGCTCTTTATTGGTTGACTCCTTTTTTTCTTCGGTGGACTCCCGTTATCCGATCTATCCTCGATATTGTTTGAGGATTTAACATTAAAACAAATTCGGATGTCCATGATTTTACTATATTTGTGTGATAGCACCAACAAATGACAAAGTTAAAAAACAATGATCAACCTAAAAGTACGCGTCTAGATTGAAAAGGCTAAAATCCAGGGGGATGGCGCCCCCCTTGCCACTATGTGGCGACGCCCTTGAGCCCAGCTCTAACCACTATACGATGAAATGGAAAGCAAATGATAATACAAGTACTAGGATAGCACAAGTTTATAGAGTTTTTTCTTAAGTGATGAAAAGGGCGACGTTGGGGTCTCAAGAGTCAAGGGCTCGTCAGATCAAAAGTTAGTCTCGATTTTTCCACATCGTATTTTCCAAGTGTGTCATGTGATTGTATGATTTGACTAAGACATTACCACCTGTTGTATCTATTTTGAAACTTTATAGTCATTACCATTTTATGAAACAGATTTTTCACTGAAACAACCAAAGATGAATCACTTTGCTCTATTTTTTTTGATAACTTACAAGGTGACATCAACATTATTGTCATTTCACAAACAACCAGACGCATACAAAATTACTGTCTACATTTTTATCATCGGCAGACATACAAGTGCCAAAAAAGTTTTCTGGGGGAAGATAAAAGTAACAGTTTGTATGTAACCTTGTGCAATCGGAAACAATACTTGAAGTTTTGTTATTGTTAGATGATGTTGATTCGTATTGCAGCGTGGCGTATTTATATTGTTTCAATCCAAACCCAACAAAACAGGCATCAGAGATAATGCGTAATATCTACTGAAGATTTCATAGTGTTATTTTCTCGTGAATTTCCTCTATATTTCACTGACATCTTGTGAATTCCTATTTGCGGTAGAAATATGTCACGTTATTGAATTATTGGAAAACTTTCCGTGTTTGGATATTACCGTCTTTATATCATATCTTCAGACTAGTTGAGGAAAGGTTCAATTTGTTCAATTTTTCCTGATTGTTTGAATAATGAATCTGATTTTCAAACAAGGTGATGTTAATTCGATTGAAGATCTCAACCGTTTCTGTTTCGGGATAAATGTTGACAATACTTTTGTAAAATAGATTGTTTGCATATGGTTGACAACGAAGAAGCTGTTGGACACGCCCAATTTTATTTCCCCTTTTGATCATCTACAATAGATTCACTACTACTGTAGTTGGACCACAGAGGAAGACCTTAAGAAGTGGCAATTTGTAGATGTATCCTTCTGTGACCCTCCATGGCTTTTGGTTATGCCTAACACCATATTGTCCAAATTGATATGTGCGGCTTCGCAAGCACTTCGACCTATTAGATCTTTTGTGTCCTGAAATACTGTTCACATACACTTAAAACGAGCCATCCTGAATAACTTTCGGTACAATGATTTTCAGGAAAAAAAAACACTTCAACAATAGTATACAGGGAGGCACATTTTGACATATTCACATTTGATGTTACTTCTCCTATCACACCCCCAGTGCATGCCACCATTTTTTTAAATGGATCGCCCAATATTGTTTCGCATTATTAGATGCTCCATAATGAGGAGATTTCAACAAAGTATAATACATATGGTCTGGCGCTTATAGTTTTAGAAAAAATAAAAACCACATCAACAATAGTATACAGGGGGGCATATTTTGACATAATCAGATTTGATGTTATTTTCCCTATCGCACCCCCAGAGTATGTCACCCCATTTTTTCAATGGATCACCCCATTTTGTTTTGCATTATCATTCCATGATGAACAGATTTCAATAAAGTAGAATACATTATGGTCTGAAGCTCATAGTTTGGAAGCTACAAATTATTTGAGTTGAAAACGAGTCACCTTAAATGAACTTCTGTACAATCTGTTACCTAGATTTCATAGGTGTATTTTACCTAGTTAAGGTCGTATTCGATATTCTCTTCATTTTGTATTTGTCTACAATAACGATAACCTACCTATGTGAAGTTCTGTTTTTGTGAATTCTTGAGAAGCAATGGTTTATACGCTTCAAGAACGGATTGAAATAGTGAGTTTGTACTACCAAAATGGAAATAATGCTAGAGCTGCTGTCCGTATGTTCAATGATAATCATCCAGGAAGAAATATACTACACAAATACGTTTCGGAATTATTGAACAAATTTATGGAAACTGGATCTGTTAACAGGGCCGGCTCTAGAGTACTGAGCGCCCTCATGCAAAATTTTATTTGCTCCTTTATACACATTGTATCGTAATATGATGAACATAATAATCATCACGTTAATGAACAGAAAGTATATGAGATGATGCACTTTTACAGTTCCATACATTATCTGAAAATGAAGCAGCTTAACTCGATGACTTGTATGAATATAATTTTTTTTCATTGAATAAAACAATATTTTCAAAATAGAAAAAGACTACCATTGGTCTCATATAGATTATAAGAAACAAGTTTATATCACAGAAGAGTTTATCAGAAGATCCTCTGAATGTCAATTTTTTCTGTATCAAGAATTTTATAACTTGTATAATTCATTCAATATCATATTTCCAGTATACAGGGTATTTCTTAAGAACGTCAAAATAAGAAGAAAAGTCCCTATAAACATATGTCCGCAAGTTATTCGTTTCTGAGATAAAGAGTGTAAAAGTTGAATTCTTATTTTTTTGTGAATGATTTCAAAATAATATTGATATTTGGGTAGTTTGGTATCTGGGAATATTCATCATGTAGTTTGCGTAAAAAAAATATTCTTTGTAGAGGTCACTGATAGTAACTGTTTTCGAATTATTGAGATTTGAAATAATCGATGCATGTAATTTTTAATGACAAGATTTTTAAATTTTAAAGAAATTCAATTAGAAATCAGTTTTTTCGCAATTAACATAAAATTTGATTTTGTCATTGAAAAATCATCCCAGACACCAAACTTTACTCGAATATCACAAATATTTTAGAATTTATTTACAACAAACAAATATAAGAATTAAACTTTGACACTCTGTATCTTCGAAACGAATAACAGGCGGACATGTGTATTTGGGAACTTTTTTTCTTATTTCGACGTCAGCAACATGCTCCTGAAGTTTATACACGTACTTAAGAAACACCCTGTATATGTACGAGAGAAATATCATGGAGTTTCAAAGAGTTGGACAAATTCTGCCAATCAGAATAAATTTCGTTGGAAATCAGTTTGATTTTATTTTCTGTTGTTGGAAATAGTTTGCAACATAACAAATATAGACGAGTCACGATAAATTTCCAAAGTTTGTAATGGATCTTTACTCTCATCATTACTGAATGAGACAACCGGCTTTCGGTTGAATTTTTGGGATACCTCTTCCTAGTGATAAACTCTGAAATCAACTCCCTTTCGCCCCTCATTTTTATATTCATGTGGTGAAAAGCCAGGCTATTTTTTTCTCCATCTATTGTGGAAACATATGAAGAGGATGAAATGGACTCATGCTGCAGTCCCAGTTTCTGTTTGAGAATTGGACGATACGCCATTGTCAGTGAATATTTTCAGAAATTTTACCAGACTTCCTCTTTGTGTTTCTGATTCTAAGTCTCTAGAAACCCTTTGTTTTCAATTTTCGATTGCTATATTAAATTATAAAATGATTAGGTACTACCGTCAGCCCTCCCAACGAGAAAATTGAATACTCAACAAACATTGCCTTATATCCACACAACTGCCAATTGTTCACCGCACAACTGTCTCTAACTATTCAATAGCAAATTAAACGATACCAATATTACCAAAAAGGTCCTATGGAATATTTAATACTGAAAAACAATGAATTATGGTTCAGGGCGCTAGGAGACTACTTATTAGATGCAGGAAAACATCGGTTATGAATTAGCGAAATCTTCCAAGGGAGTTTTGAAATGAGTATATATTATTCAAATATTTCAACTCATTTTGGCGCCTCTTGGCAGGTGCGCCCTCATGCTGTGCATTAGCTGCATGATGCGTTCGGCCGGCCCTGTCTGTTAACAATAAAAAGCATAACCGTTCAGGAGTTGTCAACGATGAAGCTATTTCTATTGCAGTTTTAGGGCATGTGGGACTAATGGAAAATACGCAATCTCTTACTAAGTTATTTCGAGAAACAGGAATCAGTCGTACAAATGTTTTCAGGATCCTTCATTAGTACAAATTTCATCCATACAAGATTAGACTAGTTCATGAATTGAAGGAAGATGATTTCGATAGTCGGATCGAGTTTTGTGAAAGTCTCACTGAACGGATCAACTTGCATCATAATTTCTTGTATAAAATTTGTTTTTCGGATGGAAGTACGTTTAGTTTTAATGGAGAGGCAAAATTGTCGATATTGGCGTGATACGAATCCTCATTTATACCGTCAAGTTCATACCTAACGATCTCAAAAACTGAATGCTTGGGCGGGAATTTTAGGTGACCACATCATAGGATCTTTTTTTATCGATGATAATTTCACTGGTGATAAATTTTTGGATATGTTGGAGAATCGAATAATACCGTGCATCAATAGGGCAATTGAGGAGGATAAGAATATATTCGAAACCGAAATAGTTTTTCAGCAGGATGGTGCTCCTCCTCATTGTGCAGCTCCAGTGCGACAAATTTTGGATGATCATTTTCCTGGTCGCTGGATTGGCAGAAGAGGTCCTACAGAATGGCCACCAAGGTCTC
The DNA here is from genome assembly GCA_944452925.2 of Chrysolina oricalcia. Lineage (NCBI taxonomy): Eukaryota > Metazoa > Arthropoda > Insecta > Coleoptera > Chrysomelidae > Chrysolina > Chrysolina oricalcia. The sequence goes on along the minus strand of OX101809.2, from coordinate 2,381,161 downwards.
CGGATCTCACTCCTTTCTTTCTATGGGGTCATCTGAAGTCTAAAGTGTATGAGATAGAATCAACAACATTAGAAGATTTGAGAGAGAATGTCATGAGGCATTGCAGAGAAATAACTCCCGAGATTCTCAACCATGTGAGGGCGGCAATGGAAGCTCGTTTGAACCATTGTATGGAGGTTGATGGAAACATTTTTGAACATTTACTATAGAAAATGTTTTTCTTCTCATTGTCAAGTGATCAGATTTTGATTCAAGAATTTGATAAAAAACCTTTTTTTCTGATTTATTGCTTCCATATTTGTCTCTAGAATGAATATTTCAAAATGTGGCCTCCTGTATAATTGTTGACCTGTATTTATTTTAACTGCAAATCATTATTTCAAAAGTTATTCAGAGTGGCTCGATTACAACTCAAATAATTTGTAGCTCCCGAACCATGATCTTCAGACCATATGTTTCATACTTTGTTGAAATCTGCTCATCATGGAGCATCTGATAATGTGAAACAATATAGGGTGATTCTTAAAAAAAAATGGTGACATGTTCTTGGGGTGCGATAGGGAAAGTTAGATCAAATGTGAATATGTCAAAATGTGTCCCCCTGTATACTATTGTTGACGTGTTTTTTAATTTTTCCTGAAAATCATTGTTCCAAAAGTTATTCAGGTTGACTCGTTTTCTACTCAAATAGTTTGTAGCTTCCGAACCATAAGCATCAGACCATATATTGTTTTATACTTTATTGAAATTTGCTCATCATGGAGCATCTGATAATGCGAAACAATATAAAGTGATCCATTAAAAAAAATTATTGTCATGCTCTTGGGGTGCGATAGGGAAAGTTAGATAAAATTCCGCAGGCTGGTTCCGGTCCGATGATAGTTGATGCTGCCCCCGCTCTTGCTAGGACATCTGCGCTCTCATTCTCCTGGGTGCCCCTGTGATCTGGTACCCAGACAAGTTCACCTTGTTCTGTGCGCCTAGGTCGCTGTGGTTTTTGTGAGTCTCCCAAACTAGTTTGGAAGAACTCCTGCAGGGCCTTTATTGCCGCCTGACTGTCGGAGAGAATGACAATGGGTTGGTTTCTAGGGCCCCTCCTTTGAATCCCTCCGTGCAAACGGAAGTAGCCATTACCTCGGCTTGAAATATTGAGGCTTGAACACCAAGGCTCAGACTAACGTTTTGCCTTGGTCTCTCCCTGTATATTCCAGCCACTACTACATTGCTTGTCTTAGAGCCATCCATGTACCAGATTTGCCCTCTTGACAACGTTGGTATAGCCTTTGATGTGACTTCCCCATCGTGTATGGTAGTGATGTATGTTCCATCAAAGAAGTAGGTTGTAATCATTTTGTCCGACGGCATCTTATACAGGGTGTCCGGTAAACCTTGTACAATATTGAAACTGGTGATAGACCAGGTCGTGACTGTTCAGAATATCGGAATTTCACCTCAGTAAAAATATCACCGTTTTCGAAATAATGAGCATTTTTTCAAATTCTGGAAAATCACTACCTCACCTTAGACTTTTGAGTGCCATGTATACAAATTGAGACAAATTCAAATATCTTTGCTGCTGAAGATTACTGATGAGTGATGCTTTTAGACGAGCAGAACAGTTTTTCAGAAAGTGAAAAAAAAATTCTAGAAATGAGGGTAAAATGACCGATTTGAGTTTCATCAATTTTTTAAAAAAAGTTTGACATTATTGTCTGAAACAAACATAACCAATTGGTAGTGGACATTCATTTCAAAAGACTGCTCGTTTTGTTCAGACCCTACCATGGAATTAAACAAACTGTAATTATTTTTGGAGGAAGTGATTTCCATTGAATTAGGCGTGATTTTATTCTAGGCGTCCATCAACTTTTATACCTACGCCCAAAAATTATTTTATTTCAATTTTATCAAGATAAAATGTGGAAATAATTATTAATAATAAAGAATAGACTGCTTGGTAGCATTAAATAGTATGTCAATAAAATTAACTTTTCATGTAATTAAACCTAATAAAATTATTGAAATGAAATTTTGATTATCCGATATGGCACCGATTAAAACGATTCCTTGTGAAAAATATAGCAATTGTCCAAAATCCAGATTCCTCTCTCTCTCTCTCTTTCGTTTATTGGCCGTTACTTCCAGTGAGGTGTAATTGGCCAGCTCTCCTCCCATAGGTAAACGGGAATCCGTCCCGTCCCGGCCTGGTTACCGGCGTAATTACCGGGAGCTTCGTCCGGAGGATGGAAAAGGTCTTGCTCGAAGCAATTTCTCCACCCACAAAAAAATTTACTGTTTTTTATAATGTTTTCACTGCACGTGTTACCACGACATGTGGTATTACGGCAAAAAATCCAGATTCCAACGAAGATTCAGAGACCCACAGATATACAGGGTGTAACCAAATAAGTGCAAAATTTATTAGGAGGTGAATCCTTGTCGAAAAGTATAAACTTTTCTAACTCCTGTGTTGTGTCCGTAGAATCAATAGAAGCAATAGAGCGGATCTTCTGTAAATAGAATTGAAAAAATCTAGTAGGTGGCTGTCACACTTTGTTTGAACAACTTGTGACTTTTTTTTATTATTCCGCTTGTTTCATTCAGTGGTATTTATTTCTTTGTCATGCCGTACATACGTCATACTCCCTGAGAATATGCGCATATGCACTTCATTTATGGTGAATGTGGAGGTAGTGCTACTGCTGCAGCAGCGCTTCATGCAGAATAATATCCGATTGCACAATGCCGCTCATAGAATCGCTGATTTGGGGGATATAACCTATAACGCATTTGAAAAGGTTCTTCTTGAAAAGATGTCGTCTCTGCGTACGAGTGGATGGAAAATAACATTTTTGTAATATCATTCAGTGCGATGTTGAATAATCGTTATTGTGGTTTATAGTGTATGTTGAATTAATATTTACTACTTTACATCTCATTGAATGCTTCCTAGCAGTTGATTCGTTATTACTCATAATTATTTAATCATTTCAGCGTGATAGGATAAAAATAAAAGACATTACTGACAAAGTCTAATGGAGTTGATTTTAGCTCAGAATAACATCACACTCTAATATAATCGAAATTATACTCCTACCAAAAATAATTACCGTATGTTTTATACCATGGTAGAGTCTGAACAAAATGGGCATTCTTTTGTAATGAATATACACTTCCACTTAGTTATGTTTTTTTCAAACAATAATGTCAAACTGTTGTTAAAAAAATTGGTGAAACTCAAATCTGGCATTTTACCCTCATTTCTTGAAAAATTGTATAGTTTTCTGAAAAACTGTTTTGTGCGTCTGAAAGCATCACTCATCAGTAATCTTCAGCAGCAAAGATATTTGGACTGGTCTCAATTTGTAGACATGGCACTCAAAAATCCAAGGTGAGATAGTGATTTTCCAGAAATTAAAAAAATGCTCATTATCTCGAAAACGGTGAGATTTTTACTGAGGTGAAATTCCGATTTTCTGAACAGTCATGACCTGGTCTATCACCAGTTTCAATATTGTACAAGGTTTACCGGACCCTGTATATGTCGATTTTTATGACCTCCATTATTTTGGAGTGACCTAGGTTATTGCCCCTCCATTGGCCCAGGCACTTTAGACTGTAGGCTTCTATGCTCGACTCCGCTGCAAAATGTAAATGTAGAGGTTCAGAATCACTTCCACGCTAATCGTAGATGTGCTGGACGTAGCACCAATGACCCCGAGCATGGCCAGTCTTTGTATGCCAGCCAGCCATCCTCTGGTTGTCACTTGTTCAACCACCACAGTAGGGCTCGATACGTTAACGAGGCCCTTACTATCGCTGTATATTATAACCAAAGGCGAAAGTTCGGAATTAAATACAATGCGTTCACAGAATAGGGTACGTTTCGCCGGCAACGTTTCGCCGGTAACGTTTCGCCGGTAACGTTTCGCCGGTGTCGATTCGCCAACAGGTACGTTTCGCCGGGAATTTTTCGCCGGTAACGTTTCACCAGCAGTGCATTTATGATATAACTTTAGTCTGTTCTAACCAGAACGAACTAACCATACGTAGACATTTAAGTGCGTGGACATAAGACCCCTACGTAATTTTTTAGTCTGTTCTAACCAGAATGAACTAACCTTACGTAGACATTTGGGTGCGTGGAAATTTGATCATTACGTAATTTTTTAGTCTGTTCTAACCAGAACGAACTAACCTTACGTATACATTTGGGTGCGTGGAAATTAGACCACTACGTAATTTTTTAGTCTGTTCTAACCAGAACGAACTAACCTTACGTATACATTTGGGTGCGTGGAAATTAGACCACTACGTAATTTTTTAGTCTGTTCTAACCAGAACGAACTAACCTTACGTAGACATTTGAGTGTGTGGAAATTTGATCATTATGTAATTTTTTAGTCTGTTCTAACCAGAACGAACTAACCTTACTAGACATTTGGGTGTGTGGAAATAAGACCACTACGTAATTTTTTAGTCTGTTCTAACCAGAATGAACTAACCTTACGTAGACATTTGAGTGCGTGGAAATTTGATCATTACGTAATTTTTTAGTCTGTTCTAACCAGAACGAACTAACCTTACGTAGACATTTGAGTGTGTGGAAATTTGATCATTACGTAATTTTTTAGTCTGTTCTAACCAGAACGAACTAACCTTACTAGACATTTGGGTGCGTGGAAATTAGACCACTACGTAATTTTTTAGTCCGTTCTAACCAGAACGATCTGACCTTATGTAGACATTTGAGTGCGTGGAAATTTGACCACCACGTAACTGTGGAAGAGATAACTAAAGGAACCCACCTGGCGAATCGTGAGGTCGGCGAATCGTGCTACCGGCGAAACATTCCCGGCGAAACATTCTAGGCAAAACGTTACCAGCGAAACGTTACCAGAGAAACGTTGCCGGCGAAACGTACCGTTTCCAGTAGGTAGGATGTTATTTTTTCGTCAGTGTAGAACATTAATCCAGGGACACGAGATTCATTTCTTTTAGAATTGAGGAATGACTACAACTCACCGGGATTATTTGCCAAGTTATTTTCAGATTTGTCGATGAATTATGAGTATGTCAGAGCTATACTTTGTGTAACTATACGACTTGTATGATTTTAATGATCTACATAAAAGTGAGCTTGTTTTCTAAACACTTAGCGGTAATGATGTTTTTTACTAGGCTCGCTATTAAAGTCTCAATCAATCTGAAGTGTTTTCTTGATGAAGATTGCTAATAAAACTTCATTAAATCATTTACAATAGCGGAAGATGAGTTAACGTCTTGCTTTTTCTGCTTCTTTCCAATATTTCTACGAGGTAGGATTTCAGGCAAATATCTGTCAGAAAACAGCTACCTACGGATATTCAATTATGTTATATCAGATCGATATGTGCAAGGTTCCTTAAGATATTTGCCTCAAATCCTACCTTGTTGGATTTTTGGATGGAAGGATATTTTCTAATTGTCCACATCACATATTATATTTATAAACGTGAGGCTTAAAGTAACATAAGAAACTGTGAAGAGTATGCACTGAAGTACCAGTGTAGTATGAAACCAGCTTCTTGAACATTGTAGGAAAAGCTTTCAAGCGTTTGATAGGAACTTCCCAGGAAGATTGGTGGTTTTAATATTCCAGTGATAATTGGCTAAGGGCAGTATCCAGTGTTATCGTGCTCTGTTTATAATATGTTTATACGTGGCTTATATGAAATATGCCAAATAAAACGTATCAGAGGATTACAGGAAAATATTTTAGGATCAGTGTATGCAAATTGAATATTTGTTATGATGTTGAGGACGGATGAAATTCATAATAGGATCAGCATATGCAAATTGATTATTTGTTTTGGTACCGAGGACTGAGAGGCTTAAAAACGGACCTTCCTTTACCTAAGACAATTTTGATAATATGTGCTGGAACTGGATCTCAAATTCCCAAAAGGTATTTAACAAAAACCGCCACAATTCATCTATAGCAATATTTTATTCTCGATAAAAGTTGGTATAAGTATTAAGGGAAGAACAAAAATTAGAAGTTTTGAAGTATTCTCATTTTCGACATTAGCAAAAGAATTTATTTAGAGTAGTTGTTGATAATTGAAACAATGTTTAGATGTGAATTCATAGCCACACCTTTTGTTTGAGGGATAATTTTGACATATTCATTCCAAAACATCAATGAGTTGAAAAATGTTGTAAAAGAATAATGAAAATGCCTTATGAGTTTATTGGTTGTTTAGGTATTTAAATGTATTTGCACTTTTGGTTATCTTCATTTCTCACTTTTCATCCTGATTACTACTCTTTTATCTACCAGTTCTTTCAGTTCAAAGTAGTTATTACTGAAGTAATTTTCAATTCATTTCAACTTTTCTGGATAAACTATTTTCTAATGTCAAAAGTAGGGTTATGCTTCATCAATATACCTATTTTTTGTCTCATCAGTACACATTTGAAAATTTGATGGTTCCAATTCGGGAATATACAGTTCCTGTCTTACAAATCAATTAACAAATTCTACCTTTATGGGACCAGGTAGCCGAGTGATTAAAGCGACATTGTTTCAATCACTTTGGCTGCCAGTCGGCGATGGTTCAGACCATGGCGACTGCAGAACTTTTTCTGATGGCCCAAGAAAGTGCTAGGAATCGCACATAAAAAGGTAAGACCTCGTTAATCCTTGGCTCGCACAAGTTTCGACTTCTGTGGGCTGCCGTTCCTAAGGGGACGACAGCTGGTTAAAGGAAAAAACAATTTTAAATGATGCTGACTTTTTGACACTCATTGAGTGGTATATTACATATCCTATTCTATTGTCTATCCCTGACTCGTCTGTATTCTCTTTTTTTACCCCTATCACCACTGTCTGTATGATGACCTCGACTAGTTTCGTCACAAGAGTGGAAATTGTCTTTCATGTAGTCCGATCACATTTTTGTAATAGAATCTCCTACAATTATCTCTATGTCCACCATCATCCTAAATCAGGACCTGGGATGCTGCCCTTTCGCAGTTAATTTGAAATTTGTTGCGTGTACAATCCCATTTTCACCTCATTTCTCGCAACAACACTGGGAGGTGGATGGTTGAACATGACTCTCATTGCTTTTGACAGGGTTGATTTCAAAGCTCCTGTTATTCGAAAACATACTAAACTGACTGGTTGAGCTTGTTCACTGATGATTTTTGCAAAGTCTTCGACCACCACAAAGGACCTGAATTAATTATCAGGGTCGGCCCTAGGCAGTAGACACGGTAGACAACTGCCTAGTGCAAACCCATCCCAAAATAGCTGTTTGTGTATTTAGAGCGCAAACTGATTGATTGCCTCTCGACACAGAGAGTTATCACTTTGTGCTTGAAATACACACGAGATTTTTTTCTACAAACGCAGCTCTTAGGCATAAAAACGATCGACACTTCAGACTTCATTTAACAATAGGCACTTAATATTAATTATGAGAAGAATCAACACTCAATAGCAATCTCAAATGTATAAGCTATTCAAATATCCAATAGTTCACATCTCGAACAGAAGAAAAATAACTCAATTAAAAAAAAATCAGAAATCCGAGATCGAACCCGATGCCTTCAGGTTGTGAATTTGAACTAGGCAGTGACGTAAGCAACGAAAGCATTGGAGACGCGAGCGTTTTTTCAATATTGTCGCTCTAGAGCGAAAAAGCTGTCACAAAATGACATTTTCATGGAAAATGTCAACTTTGCGTTGAGATCTGAAAGCGCCAAGGCTACTTTGGTAAGCTGTTGTAGAAAAAATATATTTCGATAGCTTGACTCATAAAATACATCATCATTATGATGAGACTCCTGCTCTAGCAAGAGTAGAGATAGTGCTAGCCCTATGAGTGTGATAAGTAATTTTATTTTTCAGATTTAGACCAATTTTTTCTGGAGAAATCCTGGTCCATTTGTAATTTTGTACCATCCCTTGGCATTTTAATTTTTCCAAAACGGATTTAGTATTAGAAACAATCTTTCTGAAGGAATATGTTTGTTTCGTTTTTTTAGGAGCTCTTTCAACAATCTTACAGGACACACATTAAAATTTTTTTTGTTGTAGTCAACTACTGACTTTCACTGCATCTTCTATCTCCACCTTGAGTTGCTTTAGAAAAGACCGTGTTGTACTCCACTCAGCCTTTCGATGTTCCATTATTGTGTTTTTTAACTTTGAAATAATAAATTTTACACTGAGCACTTTCACCACCTCTCCAGGCAGATTCAGAAGCAGCGATATGAAACAGTTTTAAGTCCCATTGGAGTATTTTCATCCCACTGTTCTGCCATTTTTATAACTTCTTCTTTGCCTTATGCTATAGAACTTTGTTTTCTTTTATCTAAATTGCTCTGCAGTTGCACGCGTTTATCATTTTTAGCGTTTTTAGCAGCTTGCAATGGCACAGCTTCGAATGGGTCAAACACAATCCACATAATATTTTTCTTGCACGATTTTGGCTACAGTAGTTGACATTGTTTCAACTACAAACGTACTCCTTGTAGCCATTTTCGTCTGATTTCTTCATATTATAAGCCCAATCTGCTAATATGTTTGAGATATCTCGCTGCGACGTTGAAAATAATAGTTCATACCACTTTTCTTGACAAAATAGTTCAAACAGCCTCAAACAGAATTTATTATATCACTAGCTGCACTATCAAATTTACCATTATCACTAATTTTAAGTCAAAAACAACACTGTGTAACAAAAAGTAGGAGAATTTGTTGATATTTGTCTTTTTTAATAGCAACGCGTCCTTGGGTACAGCGAGCGGCTGCAACAAACTCGTATGATAATTAAAAATTGTTGTCTTGGTTGAAGGTAAATTGCAAACACTTACATTCCTATTATCCGATATCAAACTGCCCAAACAGACGTTTCACATGGACGATTTTATACATGACCTAAATTTTCTGAATTATAGCCAAAATTCACTCAAGAAACATCACACATCAAAAAAATTATATGATTATTATCCTAACCAATTCGGAAACAGTATCTTTCCGTAAAAGTTGGTTGAAGTTTTTTCTGCAGGCGCATTAAAAAAAATGTGGCGCTCTTAAAAAAACTTTCGCTTTCGGAAATTTTTTTTTCGGCAACCATCCAGGAAGTGTTCACTTCCCGGTCACTTCTTCTTTGGGAAAGTAGCACTTCCCGGACTAGGCCGGGAAGTGCTCGAATTTTAATATAAATATTAATATAAAAAAGAATAAGAAGGTTTCTGCTGGTGCCTATCTTCTGTTCGAATTTCAATATATAAACAAATAAGAACTAAAATGTTCGAAATATTCAAATTTGAAATCACAGCGAGGGTAGTTTACTCTTGATCAAAATTCTATTTTTTGTTCCCCCCTGTACACCGTTTGGAAATTTAGAATTTTGATAACTCGAATACAAGTATTCCGTAATGCACCAATTTTTACGAAGAATAAAATTTTCTGACAAATCGATAATAAAAAAGTTTCCATATGGTGCAAATTTTTGAAACTCACTGTATATAGTCATGCCCACCTATTGCATATAGGCCTATATATGCCTATAGGCAACCCATTTTAGGCGTATTCGTCTATTTATGTACCAAAAATTCACAAACCAAATTTATCAGTAGACCTATAATAGCTTGCATAGGTTCTCCAACAGAACAAATTGCTTCATTTTTAACTAATATTTACTACTAACTACTAGGTAATGCTTATGATTCAGATAACATTTACTCAACCAAAGATTCCTTTGAATTCTCAGAAAAATTCAATAAAATCAAATTACCTGATAACTATGTTCTGGCCAGTTTGGATGTTGTCTCTCTTTTCAGTAATGTTTATCTTGATACTTGCCTTAGAGCGATAGATAAAAATTGGTATCGTATCAGCAGTCATTGCACTATTAAAAAAGATTGTTTTGCCAACTTAATGTTTTTTCTTTTTGAAAATAACTATTTTTCATTTAATGGAAAATATTTCAGACAAACTTTTGGAACACCAATGGGATCTTCAATCTCACCAATTCTTGCAGCTTATGTTATGGATGAATTGCTAGACACAGTGTTACCAGTACTCTCTTTTAACTTATTTTTCATCAAAAAATATGTGGATGACATAATTTTAGCATTACCTAAAAATAGTATAACCATAATTTTGGATACTTTCAATAGTTACGACCCACACATACAATTCACAATCGAAACTGAAGATTCAGATCTCTCGGTACCTTTCCTGGATACAAAACTTATACGATCGATTGATAACACAATATTAATTGATTGGTATAGAAAACCATGCAGTTCAGGAAGGTATTTGAATTTCTTTTCTTATCACAAATTTTCGATGAAAGTGAATTTGTTGAAACAAATGAAAGACAGAGTACTCAAAATTTCTGATATATCTTTTCATAATAAAAATTTGAAAATACTTCAAGAACTTTTCATACAAAATTCTTATCCACCATCTTTAGTTAATAACATCTTGTTTAGCTCATTTTTAACAGAAGTTGATAATAGTGTAAGACAGAATATGAATTCTCATAATGAACAACCTGTTGCAGATTTGAATCAAAATTCCATTTTCTATGCTTCATTACCTTACATCAAGTAAATAACACCTAAACTAACCAGAATTTTTCAACCATTTGATAATATCAAAATTGCAAATAGAACAGTTACTTCAATAAGACAAATATATTCAAAAGTAAAAGACAAAAATGATATTTTCTCACTTTCAAATGTTGTTTATAGTATCCCTTGATTGTGAAAAAAATTACATTGGCCAAACAAAAAGATTACTAAATTACAGAATCACTTCTCATAAAAGTGATAGTAGACTGACTACATCCTGAAAGATGTGCTCTAGCAAAACATGTCAATGATCTTGACCACCGAATGAACTACCATTCAACAACAGTTTTTGCAAGAGAATCACATCTTTCAAAAAGATCTTTCTTAGAAATGGCCTTTATCTCTCAAGAGAATGACTCCATCAATAAAAGAACAGATATAAGCCATTTAAGTGAAATTTATTCTTTTTTACTTTCTCTTGACATTAAACATCATGAAATCAGAGTAACCGAACGCAGAAATTCTAACCTACACTGAAATTTATTTGTCTCGGAACAAAAATAATGTCACTTGTCAAATTAATAATTGTCACATTTGAAAATAAACAAATGAAACATGTCTCTATGTACAACTAATTTGTCATTTCGTCCAGTTCTGTATTTTATAAAAAAAAAGAACTGAAAATACTGCATTTCTGATATGTATCAATTAAACTGAAACTCAATCTTTTTAAAAAATGTTTCTTATAAATAACTTTTATGAACATATATGTAAGCACCCTCAAATAAGATGTGAGTACTCATAATTTTGAATTTACAATCTTATATGACATTTCCAATTGTAGTCTCCCTATGATGGAATAAACGATTCCGAAAGCTTGGAAAAACTTAAAAGAGTTTCCTTTTACATCGCTGCAGGCCCTACATACACTTATATATAATATATATATATATATATATATATATATATATATATATATATATATATATATATATATATATATATAGTTTGTAGTATTTGTGGGGTTGCAGTCAGGGTTGCGGGCTATTTCAAAGAAAACTCTTTGATACTGTCAAGCTTTCGGTATAATTCGATACCTTCCTCAGGACAACTGAAAATACGCTTTGTACAATAAATGTAGGAAATAATAAATGGAGTACTTACTAACGTGAGAATGAATAATAAAATTGGCAAAAAACGAAAATACATGAAGTGAAATGAAATGACTGATGTAAGAATGACAGTGACTTAATTTATTTCAGTAATCAAGTTGGAAGATTCTGATTAGAGGGTGATTTTATCCTATGTTTCTCAAAATTAAGAAGATACGTATAAATTTTGCTGAGATTACTCAGGTCAGTTCTTTTGTTCATCGACTGTTCTTCATTATTGATTTGAACCATTTCCATGAAAATTCTTTTAGACAGATTAGTTTCACTATTCAAAATTTCGGTATTATTATAATCCATCCTGTGGTCTCTAGAGATAACATGTCCTGCCAAAGCACATGAATCAACATTTCGTCTACAGTCGCTTTTATGTGAAATAATGCGACCATTTAGTGTTCTAGACGTCTGACCAATATATGACTTAGGACAGTCCATGCAAGGAATTTTATAAATAACATTTGATTTTTGTAATTTTGAAATAGGTGTTTTCACTTTACTATGTAATTTTGATATTGTAGTAATATTTTTCTTGGAGATTTTAATATTGTCAACTTTAAAAACGTTTATCAATTTTGGTGTCAATTCTTGTATATATGGCAGAGATAGTAAAGTGAAAACACCTATTTCAAAATTACAAAAATCAAATGTTATTTATAAAATTCCTTGCATGGACTGTCCTAAGTCATATATTGGTCAGACGTCTAGAACACTAAATGGTCGCATTATTTCACATAAAAGCGACTGTAGACGAAATGTTGATTCATGTGCTTTGGCAGGACATGTTATCTCTAGAGACCACAGGATGGATTATAATAATACCGAAATTTTGAATAGTGAAACTAATCTGTCTAAAAGAATTTTCATGGAAATGGTTCAAATCAATAATGAAGAACAGTCGATGAACAAAAGAACTGACCTGAGTAATCTCAGCAAAATTTATACGTATCTTCTTAATTTTGAGAAACATAGGATAAAATCACCCTCTAATCAGAATCTTCCAACTTGATTACTGAAATAAATTAAGTCACTGTCATTCTTACATCAGTCATTTCATTTCACTTCATGTATTTTCGTTTTTTGCCAATTTTATTATTCATTCTCACGTTAGTAAGTACTCCATTTATTATTTCCTACATTTATTGTACAAAGCGTATTTTCAGTTGTCCTGAGGAAGGTATCGAATTATACCGAAAGCTTGACAGTATCAAAGAGTTTTCTTTGAAATAGCCCGCAACCCTGACTGCAACCCCACAAATACTACAAACTAATATACAGCCAGTCACGAATTTTCACCTCTATATATATATATATATATATATAACAGTAAGTTATTCAATGACATCTACAGTCACTAGTTGAATAACTTACTGTTATATTCTGTCTTGCCTCACGGTATTAATTCTTGAGTGGATTCGTTTTGATTTCGAGAGCTCCATAAATCCTTTCTGATGAGTGCGTTAGCACGAAACAGCTGTCAAAGGTTAGAACTCTCGGAATTAAAACGAAATATACTCTATTTTCACTTATATATATATATATATATATATTATATATGTATTTTTTAATTTTGGTTTTTTCAAGCTTGGGGCAGTAACACTTGTGGCAAACGTGGCTGTCTGGGTGGGAACAACACCACGACCACTTCGCTTAATAAGGAACAAACTGAGATTGGGAAGACCCAAGAAAATATCTTTAGGAAAGTCATTTTGATGGATACAGTTTTCGAACGAGCATCACTAATTGGACATCTGATAACAGTATATCAGACGATAGTTACTAATTATACCTGCAATATACTGTGATGTACAGCATTGTCAAATTTTCGCACAGGTAAATAAATCAGTCTCTTCCAACTCTCAAAACAAAACAAATTACGTGTGCTCGGGTCATAGCCTAGAGGCCCTTGGGGTTAACTGACTCTGAAGTTCCAGCGAACTTGAACTTTGCTAATAATGTTGAGATTTCCGCAGACAAATTCCAGCGGATGTGGAGTGAATGCCAGCGACGCGTATTTAATGAAATTTCAGAAGTTTTTAGCGACTCTATCGAATTATCGATATTTTCTAGTAGCATGGAGCAAAAGCAAAGTTTTCCACTATCTGTTTATTGAAGGGTTTTGAAGATGCCCGGTTAGCGACAACTTGAAATCCGCAACGCTGCGTCAGCATTACGGAAGAGGGAAAAGTTATTACGAGAACCGTTAGAGGTATAGCAATTCTGCGGACGCCGATCGATTTTGATTTGTCGAATTTATACATTGTGGATTTCAAGTCAATAGAAGGGTAAAAAAATAAATATTCGAAAGAAATTACAAAAAAAATCAAAATCGTCAGATCCACTTGAAATTCGCACTATATACGCTGATTTCGAAAATATATGCTTTGTATATGCTCAGGTGGAGGATTTAGCCGGAAAAGTAAATAAAAGTTTGAAAGTTTGAAATTGCGGAAGTTCTGTAAAAATCCTATGAAAAATGATTAAATTTCACGAAACGTAAGTCTGGAAACCTGAAAAAAAATGTTTGAAAGGAAAAAAACCCTTTCAACTCGATTTGAACTTTTCAATTCGAAACACCAAACGATTCGGAATGGTGGAATTAGTATACACTGTGAATTTCAAGTCAATCGAAGAAAAAATAATCACTCGAAAAAAGTTGAAGGGGTAGACCCCTAAAAATCACAAAAAATTCAAAATCGTCAAATCCATTTGAAATTTGCAATATATATGTAAAAATTTCACGCTGATTCCGAAAATATATTGCTCAGATGTGAGATTTTGCTAGAAAAAAAGAATAAAATGTCAAAAATTTTAAATCGCAGAGGATCCGTAAAAAGCCTATGAAATGTTTAATAGGATCGGGACCGATTCGAAATTTGGTATGCATATACGAAAATTATTGAGTTTCACGAAACGTGAGTCCAGAAATCTGAAAAATTTTTGGAGGAAAAAAACAACCTTCAACTCGATTTGAACTTTTCAATTCGAGAACGGTTAGAGATAGAGCAATTCTGCGGACGCCAATCGATTCAGAATGATGGAATTAGTGTACACCGTGAATTTCAAATCAATAGAAGAAAAAAATTACTCCAAAAAAGTAGTAAGGAGAATACCCGTAAAAATCCCAAAAAATTCAAAATAGTCTGAATTACTTAAAATTTGCACTATACACGTAATATTTTACGCTGATTCCGAAAATGTATTATTTGTATATGCTCAGATGTAAAAATCTTGATTACAATTGGAACCAATTTGAAATTCGTTATGCATAAACAAAAATGATTGAATTTCACGAAACTTGAGTCCGAAAATAAGGAAAAAATATTATTACGGCGAAATCTTTGCCAAACAAATTCAAATGGCTTTCATCCTTGGTTGACTTCGTCTGCTCAGAGCACATGGTCCAATAATCATTTACTCCACGGACGTGGGGAGTGATTATTTGGTTAAATGAACCATCGCGCCCTCCGGATGTAGCGGATTCCATAGAAAGGTCCTGACTGGAATACCCTCAGCTGAAAAAAAAATAACAATATTACAAAATGCCTTTATTAGTTGCATTTGAAAAACGAAACAAAATTTTAGTAAATAGTAGGGCAAGGTTCAGTACAGTTCTTTAACCTAACCCCAGTGTTGCGAAGTGAATTATCAAATTCATAAAGATCTTACTGACTAGTCCAAGTGAGGGAACTTCTGAGTGCCTCATATTCGATGAAGCTTCATTGATAATACTGTGTAGGTGTCTGTTTTGAACATAAGTCATATTGAAAAATGTTTATAATTTTATGTTTCTTTTCATTTTACGAGATAAAAATAATTTATCATGTATCAAGTACAAAATTCATTGTTACATAAACTCGAGGAGGAATTCATCAAAATTTGAAGCGTTGGCAAGAAGAAAAAAAAAATCAACAAATTAATTAATACCTTCCTCAACTAACCTCAAGACAGATTTGCTTTGTATCACTAAGGTACTGAAATTGTGCTTTAAAAATTATTTGGGTACTTCTCAAATCTACTGCAAATACCTTGAAATTTGCACCATATTCGTAAAATTTCACGCTGATTCCGAAAATATACGATTTGTAGATCCCCAGATATAAGATTCAACCACAAAAGGGAATAAAAGCTCGAATCTCTGAAGTTGCAGACATTCTGTAAAAAGACTATGAAATATTTAATTGAATCGGAATCGATTTGAAATTCGGTTTGCAAATCCAAAAGAGATTGAGTTTTACGAAAATTTTGGAAAAAAAAATTGGTGGGAAAAAGTCCCTTTCAACTCGATTTGAACTTTTCTAAAAAAATGTTGGCTGAAAAAAGCCCTGTTGAACTCGATTTGATAATGATGAATCTTGTTTTGAGGTCTTTTGGGGTGTGACACAGTTCGGTAAAATATTTCTTTTATGCAGAGTCCTGCAAAAAATTGAGACTCCGTAGGCACCGCTGCCAATGAGGTTATTGTACCTTGATACGCTGATGATCATTTTTCAAACCTATCCACCTATACCTGTACCTTGTACTAGTTGGTGTATTTTCAATGACATTATAGTTCGCTTTGTTTTTTTCTGCAGTGCATGTTGTTTCTCAAAAAGCCCTTCTTTTGTACAAGAGTTTTTTCGGAGGAGCATGCTCAGTGAAAAGCCCCGTTTTATTCTAAATTGGAAATTAAGTGGTTCATCCCAAAGAGACTAAACTAACAAGGAGGGTTTGATAGCTCTAGCCAATCAGAATCTTGTAGCATCAACGCGTCATACTGACGTACTTGGATAGGAGTACAGAGTCGAACTCGAACCAAGCAACAAAACTGTCAGCAGTAACTCTCATATACCAAGAGCTAGTCTGTCACTGTCTATAGAGAACGGCGGCCATGACACGCCCAACTACGTCACATTTCATCACAAATGTTCTTTCATCTCTTTCTATCAGTGTCCCCATTGTCTTATGGGGATAAGACTATCCTGTTAAATAATGTTTAGTCTTCTTAGGTTCATCCAGTATATATGTATCAGAGAAATAGTGTTTTTTTTTAATGAAGAATCGACCTTCACACGGGGAGAGTATTCCAATGAAAGGATTTTCATTTCATTTCCGACTATAGAGGAAAAACTCGAATAAAGTTTTATGCAGTGTTTTATCTTACTCAGAAATCACTTTTTCAATGCCCTGTAAAACATCAACCGCTTTCGAAGTTTTACGTGTCCATAACACAGAGATCTCCGAGCTACGATGGTATTAATGATGATGCTCTGTTGTGTGTACACCAATATAAAAGGATTAATTGTGTGTAAATTTTCGAATGAATATACATCAACTGAGTTTCATAACTGTGAATGCGGTTGACACCGGATTCCATTATTCGACGCCCTTGTTTGTTATTGAATTAATGAACTATTGAATAAGACCTGTCTCGAGTTCGGCAGAGAGACGAATATAATGTCACAACCAAATATGTCATCCAATGGAACTTCCAGACCGCATTTGAATGAACAATGTTGACTTAGGCGTCCCACAAGGTTCTATACTAGGTCCACTAATATTTCTGATGTTTATCAATGACCTTCCTGACTATATAGAAACTGACTGCTTGGTTTTATATGCCGATGATGTATCTGTAGCATTCCATGGTGAAAATCAACGCGAACTTGATAACAAATTTAATGTACTCTATAGCAGATTCAGTGACTGGTGCTACACCAATCGATTAATAGTCAATCATACGAAAACCATCGTTATGCAATATTCCATTAATAACAATAATCATATACCCACAGATATCAATATTCATAATGCAAAAATGAACATTTCGCATAACACCAAATTCTTAGGAACGTTTCTAGATTCAAATCTATCATTTAAAAGCTGCATACATCATATCAGTAAAAAAGTTAATAGTGGATTTTATGCCATCCTACAGATGAAAAACATTTTTGATAGACATCAACTAATTAAACATTTATTATGCATTAATATATTCCCATTTAACATATAATATAACGGTCTGGGGAAATGCAGTTTCATCTCAAAGACTGCTTATATCACAAAAAAGGATAATACGATTAATATTTGGATTGAAACGTACTGAATCATGCAAGTCATATTTCATCGAAAACAATCTTCTTACTGTGCCTTGTATATACATCATGAGATCTATACTACTAATAAAAAGGAAACTTTCTAATTTATTGACAAATAGCGATAATCACAACTATAATACAAGACACGGCAATCTTCTACAGATACCAAGCCATAAAACAAGATTTTTCGATAACGCTCCCTCTTATGCAGGAATACAGCTATACAATAAATTACCAGATGAAATTGTTAGTGAAAAGAATTACAACATTTTCAAAAATAAATTGAGAAAACTCCTAGTGAGAAAATGTTACTATAAAGTAAATGAATTCTTAGGAGAATGACAATGATATCGGTATATTTCTGTTTTGTTGCTGGTTTAATATTTGTGTTAGCTTCTACTTGTGATATTTTTTAAACATTTTATATATTTTTTGTCCATATATTAAAATTTCTGCTTTTTTATGAATAATTTTACAATTACCAAATGAAATCATTTTATTTGTATATCAACTATATATTTTATTTATATATTTCATTAACGTAATTTTTAATATTATTTTATATATATATACAATGCTGACTATTTTATACTGACTCTTCCAATATCATGTAACAATGATCTTAATGGAAATGAAGAATTATTATTATTATTATTTCAACAGAATATGGAAAGTACTTACTCAGTATTTTTTCATACTGTGAAACTTGGAGCAGAGCGCATCTAATTGTTTTTCATCATGCTGGATATCAGCCAAATCAGAAGGTTAATAAGCTATTTCCGTCTTACCATCAATAAGTGAAATTTTTGAAATAAATTTAATATCGAGATTAGGAACATTTCTTAAAAAATATATTCTTCTATCAACATCCCAGTATGGTTTCAGAGATAATGAATCTACTACTGATGCAATTCATTCCCCAACAAAAATCATCTATGAATCTCTAGACTCGAGTACTCCCTCTATAGTGTTTTCATAGATCTGAAAAAGGCATTCGATACGGTCGATCACTCCATACTTCTAGATACGCTGGAAGATATGGGTGTGAGAGGCATAGCACACAAGTTATTGGAAAGTTACTTAGCAAATAGGAACCAAAGAGTCAGAATTGAAAGCCAGGTTTCAACGCCAAGCCGAATACTGCAGAGCTTATGCGTGACTTTTGTGTGTAAACATAGAATGGATGGCCTTGATCGCAGAGGATAGTGAGTAGAGCATCCCGGAAAAAAGTGGGGTTTGAAATTGCTCTTATTTAACACTTTAGCTTCCCTTTACTGGCCTGGTTCGTCTTAAAGCTACGAAAAAATGTCCAGAGCTTGATAGATAATAATAATTCTTTATTTCCATTAAGATCATTGTTACATGATATTGGAAGAGTCAGTATAAAATAGTCAGCATTGTATATATATATATATATATATATATATATATATATATATATATATATATATATATATATATATATATATATATATATATATACAGTGACCGCCAAAAAGTATGTACCATATGGGAAAAAATTTTATTATTGGAGTATTGGAAAAAATATTCTGGGGAAAAGTTTGTGCATGTCCGATAACCTAAAAATCGATTTTGACACATGTCACATGATCGCTAGAATGGCGGCAAAATGAAAAAAATTGCAATGCAAATGCAAAAAAGGGGTAAGATGGCAAGATATCAAAAAAAGTTATTTGAAAAAATCACTTAGAATTCAATTTTATACACATAAACGAAGTTTCAAGAGATAATTCAAAAAAATTGAAAATAGCAATTTTTTAAAAATATTTTCCCATCTATTTAAAAATATAATATTTTTTTATTATGAATAGCTTGACTATACTGAAACATTTGCATTTTAATGATAATGACAAAACTTTCTCATTTTCTCCACACCAGAGGGCACTAAATTGAAAAAATTGGTTTTTGCCAGAACCCTCGCTGTTACATTGGTTCTTATCTAACAGTTATATCAGAATTCCAAGACTATTGTGTTGATATGGCAATCTAGAAACACCATGTTTCCTGATTTTAATCAAGTTTCAATAATAATGCTGTATGAGCGTTTTACTTTGCACATAAACTTTAAGAATCTTTAATTTGACGCACTATTTTCAAGTTTATGTGCGAAGTGAAACGCTCATGCACGATTATCTTCGGAACTTGATTATAATCTGGAAATTACCATGTTTTTGGAGTGTCATGTCATCACAATGGTCGTGGAATTCGGATATAACTGTTAGATACGTACCGATGTAACAGCAAGGGTTCTGACAAATTCCCATTTTTTCAATTTAGTGCTCTCTGGTGTGGAGAAAATGAGAAAGTTTTGTCATTATCATTAAAATGCAAATGTTTCAGTATAGTCAAGCTATTTATAAGAAAAAAAATATTTTTATATAGATGGGAAAATATTTTTAAAAAATTGTTATTTTCATTTTTTTTTAATTATCTCTTGAAACTTCGTTTATGTGTATAAAATTAAATTCTAAGTGACTTTTTCAAATAACTTTTTTTGATATCTTGCCATCTTACCCCTTTTGTGTCTTTGCATTGCAATTTTTTTCATTTTGCCGCCATTCTAGCGATCACGTGACATGTGTCAAAATCGATTTTTAGGTTATCGGACATGCACAAACTTTTCCCCAGAATATTTTTTCCAATACTCCAATAATAAAATTTTTTCCCATATGGTACATACTTTTTGGCGGTCACTGTATATAAAATAATATTAAAAATTACGTTAATGAAATATATAAATAAAATATATAGTGGATATACAAATAAAATAATTTCATTTGGTCATTGTAAAATTATTCATAAAAAAGCAGAAATTTTAATATATGGACAAAAAATATATAAAATGGTTAAAAAATATCACAAGTAGAAGCTAACACAAATATTAAACCAGCAATAAAACAGAAATATACCGATATCATTGTCATTCTCCTAAGAATTCATTTACTTCATAGTAACATTTTCTCACTAGGAGTTTTCTCAATTTATTTTTGAAAATGTTGTAATTCTTTTCACTAACAATTTCATCTGGTAATTTATTGTATAGCTGTATTCCTGCATAAGAGGGAGCGTTTTCGAAAAATCTTGTTTTATGGCTTGGTATCTGTAGAAGATCGATAAGGTCCCCGTGTTTGCAGGAGACGTTGTCATACTCCCTAATGCGAGTGAGATTGCTCTTCAGCACTGGTTGGAATGATACATTTGCAACACAACTCCGTAATCAAGTGACTTCCTTCAACTGACAGTCATATTTCGATGAATCCTCAGAACCTGTTACAACTGTTTAAAACTATAGTACTTTCTTCGATTTCAGTCGATTTATAGAAGAATAGTGGGGTGGGATAGCAAATAAAAAATTCACATCTGACAACCAACCCTTATGACAAAATCGATATTTTCTAAATGAATTAGCCTTCTGATTCGGAAACCAAGTATATTTTTGGATTCACAAGGGAATTTTCTATGAGATGAAGTGATATTCGCGGGATTCCGCATTTTTGAAATATTCCCAGGCGATCAAAGTCGAAAAATGCAAAATTTCATATGGAAGGAAATCGAATTTTGCGAAAATATTTATTTTATATTTTCCGAAAGCTCGCAAACTTTCCTCAGACCTAACTTGACGAACTGATTCCAAATATCATCACAAAAAATTGAATTTGACAAGAGTTTAACTGGAAAAGGGCAACTTATCGATGAAAAAATACACCCATCGACAAAAACGACATTTTATAAATGAATCAGCCTTCTGATTGAAAAAACAAGTACATTCTTGGATTCAGAAGGAAATTTTTTTCTATGAGATGAAGTAATACTAGCGTGATTCCGCATTTTTGAAATATTCCCAGAGTCTAAAAATGCAATATTCCATATATGAGGAAATCGAATTTTGCGAAAATATTCATTTTATATATTTCGAAAAATCGCAAACTTCTCTCAGGCGTAACTCGACGAACTGATTCCAAATATCACCACAAAAATCGAATTTGACAAAAGGGTAACTGGAAAAGGGCAATTTATCGTCGAAAAAATGCATCTGCCTACAAAATCGACATTTTCTAAATGAAGCAGCCTTCTGATCAAAAAAACAAGTACATTTTCGGATTCAGAAGGAAATTTTCTTTAAGATGAAGATGAAGATGATACTAGCGGGATCCCGCATTTTCGAAATATTCCCTGACAAAGTCGAAAAATGCAATAGTCTCCGGATGGGAGTTCTAGGTGAGTCCCCTATCCAGGGTTTGTTCTAGATTACACAACATCCAAGGTGTAGGAGAATTGATGGACATTCTTAACTTGTCAATTTCAGACAAATCATTCTACCTCTTGAAATATCAGCGACAATTGCGAAACATAAAAAACATACAAGAATCTGTTTTGATTCCCTTTCATTCTATATGAACCAATTTAATTAATTAGAATTTGTCATTGGATTGTAGAACTTTCCGTGCTTTCACTTTCCTATTTTTAATCGAAATTACTGAACGATCAATAGTACCATTAGTAATCCACTGAACTGTAGAAATTAAAATCGTTTCCATTCATTATTTGAAAATGTCAATAAACAATTCAACTAATATTTCAATCATAACATGACAGTCGAATCATCGTTCTGTTATTTAGCACAATATATAATCTGAAATTATAAACCGTTTGTTGGATTTGATTGAAACATAAATCAAATCGTTTAGTTTAGTTATGCATGGCAGCGACCAAAATCTATAGTAGCCTAATGAGAATTTCTTCAGCACATTACACAAACAATCGGTACAAAATGACAGTGAAAATCATAAACTAGACCAGATATTGAAATACACGCGCATTATGGCGCTTTTTTGTTTATCATTTCCCTGCGTTGTGATAAAGCAGGGAATTCTCAAACTGTCCACTACCAAAACCTAACATATTATTATATTGTTATAAACTTTCCGTGGGTTCCCCAAATAATAATATAAACCCAACAACAACAACAAACCCTGATTCGCTTCTCACTTCTTATTGTAAACTTTCTTCTTACTTCTAACCTCGGCTTGTTTTCTTTATATTTTCTACCCTCATAAGTAAATTAGATGAGATTGCGCCAAGGAAAACTGTTGTTATAAAACCAAGATTTCAGGAGTGGTGGAACGATAAAATTAAGAATGCTATGAAGCAAAGAGATACTAGTTATAAAATATATAAGGAGAATAAATCTTTTCAAAATAAGGAAATATACAAACACCATCGGAATAAAGTAGTTAAAATTATAAGCGAAGAAAAGAAAGCATTCTTTGAAATCAAGATAGACGGTAGTAAAAGTGATTCAAAAAAAATGTGGGAAACTTTGAAATCATTAATATCAACGAAGAAAGATTATAAACTGGAAAAAATTGAAATCGAAGATATAGAAATAAACGAACCAAAAGAAATGTCTAATGGCCTAAATGACTTTTATGTTGTGAGTATTGATAAAATCATTTCCGATATAGATACCTCTCTTGTAAGGGATTGTACAGATGAAATAGAAACACCAACCAATGAATTGAATAATTTTAGACTCATAGAGTACAGAGAGTTGAGAAAGGTAGTATTTAGCTTACCAAGTAAAGGTAGTCCGGATGAAATAAAAGCGGAATTCCTTAAAAAAATATATGACAGTATCGAAAAACCTCTTTTGAATCTAGTTAATACCTCATTATTAACAGGCAAGCTTCCATCGGCCCTTAAGCTGTCAACAGTTATACCCATACCTAAGGTATCCAACTCCAATAAAGCTAGTGATTTAAGACCAATTAATATGTTAGCAACACTAGAAAAACTAATCGAAAGAATAGTCTATGAACAACTCACATCATATATAACAGAAAATAACATAATATATTCAAATCAGTCAGGTTTCAGAAAAGGCCACAGCTGCGAGACAGCTGTACAAAATGTTCTATATGATTGGAAAGAAAACAATGATAATAATGTTATGATTGGAGCTGTATTCTTGGACATCCAGCGCGCATTCGAAACAAATTATACAAATTTATCGTCGGTTCCAGATGTGGTAATTTTTATACCTATACATTTAATTGATTCATTTTGTAACAAATTTAATGCAATTTTCGACTTTGATCGCCTGGGCATCTTATAGAAAATTTACTTCTCAATTCGAAATTGTACTTGTTTTTGGGATAGGAATGCTAATTTATTTAGAAAATGCCGATTTTGTGGATGGGTGCATTTTTTTGTCGAAAAATTGCCCTTTTCCAGTCACCCTTTTGCCGAATTCAATTCTATCAAGAAGTTGTATACCCATTTGTAATTTTGCTCAGTCCATATTTGAATCCTTTACGTTCCTTTTCCGTTCTCTTGTGGTTTCATGGACGCATATCGGAACTTTGGAAACGAAAGCGGGATGAAGGGTAGAATCATCTGCAAAGTTGTACTCTGCGCATGAGGTAGCTCCACAAACAATCGATGTGAAGGAAAAACAGTGGTAGTGTTAGAATGGATCCCTGCGGAACACCATCATTATAGGTAGAGTGTCGGATGAAACTCTATTAACCACAACGAAAATCTGGCCACAACATATCATCAAAATATTGGGATTGTACGGTGGCTGCATTTTTCGAAAATTTCCATCAAGCGATTATTTCCGCAGAAAAAATTATACATAGTTGAATATTTTCCGAGAATTGAGCCTAAGGCGCGCATCTATTTTCGTTTGCATGTTGTGTGTTCCATGATCGCCTTGTACAGTGCAATTTCGTTTGTTGAACGTTTGTAGTCATGAAAATGCCAGCCAGTTTTTGAAAAGAATATTACTGGAAGGAAATATAGCTCGAGTAACTTTGAGATTGATCGTTCGAAGATGGAAATGTTTCAGGTCTTTCAACAAGGAAATGAATTTCCTTGGAAATTCATCTCTAAGAAGCGAGTTTCTGTCATAAAAGAAATGTGTAAATGTGTGGAATGGTGGAAAAGATGTTAATTAACATTTTATGGACGCTAGAATATTTTCACCTCTCCCAAAAGATCATAGTGGGAACTCTTTGAGTGTCAGTTGATATTTTGCAGATTCGAGTCATTGTTTGATATTGAAACGAATTTCCTGAAAAAATCCTGCTACTGTATCTTTTTCTGTGATAGTTCGAACAGACAAGAAGCGGTTACTTTGTTTTTTTTTGCTTTTACTGTCCGTAGACATTGCATCCAATGACTCGCTTGATGTGCTTCGTCTGTTATTATTTCATATCCACACGTGGTGCCATTCGAAAGTCGGTTGTAAGGAAATTATTATTTGAAGAAACTTCAGAATCAATTTCGAGTCCAGAATTCATTCAATTCATGCGCCTGATACATTCTACCAATTCAGAGATACCTATTCATCGACAATACTTTTTCAATACGGATGGTGGTTCCAGGCATATTATTCACCTTACAACCTGTGCCTGCGGTCTATCATTTTTAGTTCATTACGGTGTTTACCTATGGTTCAAAACACATTAATCAATTATTAGGGCTTGACTATAATTTGTGCTCAAAAGGTCAGGCTGTTGGAGTACATGACACGCTGATTCGATACAACATTATTTACTTCACCTTTCTTATTTGGCTGTGTGGTGCTCAACAAAAATAATTTGTTTTTGCAATCTCCTACTGAAAACCAC
The DNA here is from genome assembly GCA_944452925.2 of Chrysolina oricalcia. Classification (NCBI taxonomy): domain Eukaryota; kingdom Metazoa; phylum Arthropoda; class Insecta; order Coleoptera; family Chrysomelidae; genus Chrysolina; species Chrysolina oricalcia. Next base: position 2,355,688 of record OX101809.2, on the reverse strand, counting down.
TAGTCCCATGTTTGATGAAGGAGAAAGAACACTGCTTGTGGCTGTCCATTTCTTGACATCCAGGGCAGGCGCTTTCTTACACATGCAAAAGACAATTCTTTTGGTCCAAATTTCACTTCGTTTTCCACTTATTTTGGTGGGGAGAGCACGCTGTAGAATTTTCCGTATTTGGTCGTTAATCACCCTGTATAGTTCAATCATTATTCAATTATTATTGTTAGTGAAAACCAGAGATTTTTGAGGTTGCTCACCAGCTGTTATTTTTGTATTTCAAATACTGACATAAACACTTAGATGCTATTCTGTATAAACACTTTTCACAATTGTAATAAAACTGGAATCAATTTAGGATAACCCACAAACGTGTCAAACAAATGACAAATCAACCAATGGCCAACTCGACTGCAAGGCAGTCAACCGTCCTAAAATTTCAATTTTCAGTTATTTCTGTGGAAAATAATGGAGAATCAAAAATAATCATTGAATCAAACTGAATGTTCAATGGTAATATAAGCTTCTCCAATATCACGAATCTCTTCTTGGCTCTTCAATGAGGATGAAACTTTCACTATAAGCAAGCGCATGGACTATAGGATTGAGAAAAAGTACGTTATGATCCATAACGTTCTGATGTGTTACGTTAGGATGAAGTACGTTATGACGCGTTACGATTTCTTCCGAATACGATTCGTTTGATATTATGAAGCATTGCTGTTGTGATGGCATGATATTATCATGCTTTGTGATTATGATAAAATGATTTTATGATATTTTACTATTATGGCGGAGTACGTCATGAAAAAGTACGTTATTGTGATGGTGCATATCGTGATAGATTACGTTCTGAAACTTTACAATATGCTGCTGTATATTTCTGTCTTGTACTATATGATCAATTACGATTTCAACTATGTGTCACAATAGGCAATTACAGTAGAATTAAAAAATGATCTTACCTGTATATAAGATGAATGTAAAATCATGTTACGAAGCTATTCATTCATTGTTAGTGAAATTCTTCTGGACTTCCATTGTCTGTAGAAACAAAGAAAATAAATTCCTTGTATGTGTTTTAGTCTCCCAGGAGGATGGACTACCGATGGGATCCTCACTGTCATCTGTCATACATAGCAAATATATGGAATGGTTCGAGGCTTTGCTATAGACAAAACCGACAAGAAACATAGAATGTGGTTGAGATATTTTGATGATACCTTTGTCATATGGAACCATGGAGACGAAGAACTCGAGGCCTTTCTGCGGCTCCTTAACAATAGTAGACCGCCCATAAATTTCACAATGGAAAAAGAAAACCCAGGAGGGGTTACCCTTTCTTGATGTAAAAGTCCAAAGAACGAATGGCAAGTTTCAAACGTCAGAGTACAGAAAACCAACTCACACCGGACAAAACCTGAATTTTGAGTCGAACCATCATGGAGCGACGAAGAGAGGAATTATCCGCTCGTTGGATGACCGGACCTACAGCCTCTGTTAAACCGATGTGAGTCTGACCAAGGAATTGATTAACATCAAGAAAGATCTGCGACGGAATGGGTACTCCGACAAACATATAGCAGCGGTCCTTAACCGCAGGAGAAGCAACTCCGAGAAATCACATGAACCACAGCCTACCCTATGTGAGAGGTTTATCGGATAATAAGGCGAATCGGATCGAGGTACAACATCCAAACATGCTTCAGATCAAGTAATACCATTCGTAGCCAACCCAAAAAAACGAGACCACCCAACGAGAATAGTGACTCCAAAAACTGATTTACCGCGTTCCGTGTGAATGTGGGATGGATTATGTTGGAGAAACTAAGAGGCCACTGAATGTAAGAATCGGTGAACACAAGAAAAATACTCAGCGAGGAGAAACATCGAAGCCGGGAATAGCAGATCACGTATGGACTAATCAGCACAGCATCGCATGGTCGGAATCCGAAGTTATCCACAAAAGAACAACACTGGTATAAGAGAAAGACCTGTCATCAATAATACCACTCCCCAGAAAAAGGTCGTTGTATCACATTAATTAACATTGATGACCTGAGAGAGACCCTACGAAGATCATAATTACCTTTATAACAGGTACATTAGTTGCATGCTACATAATAAGTATCCGAGATATCTTGTCGCATTTACACACTTGATAACGACAGTGTAGATATTAACTGACTCAAACACATGCAAATAATTCATTTTCTTTGTTTCTAGATAATGTAAGTCCAGAAGAATTCTACTAACAGTAATACCAACCACTTTCAAACAAACTATTTATTCATTTCATATTGACTATAATCCCGTCAAAACTGTTCCAAATTGAGAGAGATTCGAACGCCACATTAATGTCGCGGGCTGACGTCACTTGTATTATTCGTCCTTGAGTCGTTAGAGAATGATTTCTGCACAAGGAAAAAATGTTCCTAGTTCGAATCACAGTGTACACCGGATTAATCTTCTTTCAATACTATTCAGTCGAATTTAATGGAAAGGTACACTTAGTTTTGATAACAGACAGGCAAATATGGTAATCTTGACGTCACTTGTATTCGTCCAATTTATACCTGTGATATTTCTTGCGAATTTAGCTAGTATTTGAATTCTAGTCCTATCGTTTTTTTTTCTAGATCAAACCTAATCGAAAAAAAAATTGTAAAGTCATTTTTTAACATGTTTGACTTATAAATCTTTGGAAAAAAAAACAAAAAACGACTAGTGCAATTCCCTATTTTCGGTGTTACCGTAGGACCATTTGACAAAAACAAATGGAAATCAATGGATGACGGGTAGGAGTATAATTTCTGACCGGGTCTGCACTGATGATCGGCATCACAATGAAAGAGAAAAAATTAATGATTCCCCTAGGAAATGTGTCCACTCGGTTGTGATACTGACAGAAAAAACTCGAAAACAAACAATGGAACATGATCCCCTGCGAATAGCTATTCGACCGTTCTCCCCACGGGAGAACAAAGTAAATGGTGGAACTGAAGTGTATAAAGTCCGTAAAGTAAATTTAGATTCTTATCTGACAAGTGACCACATATCAAAACCTCTGCTGGCCCACCAGAATTACAAAACCGATCGACATGAACTCGAACTTTATTTGTTTTGGCACTACGCTTGATAGACACGAATACGGCGAAGGGTTGGTTGCCAGGAAGGGGTGAACCTGAAAGGGTGTGCAATCAAGATTTTCCACTGTTTGTTTCCACTGAATTGAAACGCGAATGGTGTAACCATTTTTCAGTAAAATTTGTTTATTCTGAAGTTTCATTTGCTGAACGGGTATGTTTCATTTAAAACTTCACAATCAACAATAAACTCTTACAATTCGATTACGTATCTCGAATACAATACTAAATTACCCTCACTGGATTCTGCCATGTCTTGATTCAATTTTCAATTGAGAATGTTTTTGTTTTTTTTTTGTTTTTTTTTGTTATTTCCGTCAACCGATTGCACCCCTACGCGCAACCCTCGGAAGTCTTCTAGAGACTTGTGTGAGCTAGGCAAGACGCAGCCCTTACCTTTTAACATGTGATGCCATGCACGAGACCGGTGAATCGGTGGATCGAACCCACGACCCCACGCTTGCGAGGCGTACGCTTTTACCAGCCGACCACCACGGCCCACGGGTTTCTCTTTAAAACATGAATCCCTTCCAAGAGAGGTAATCTTGTACGATGGAAAACAGCAAGTAAATTCCAACTTTCAGTCGCAGATGATTCCACAACTGACTTTATGAACATCCTGTTCATATTTTCAATGAAATCAACATGCCATACCCATGACAGGTTTTATGTCAGAAAAATATTTTCAAAGTTTCACCGCACAAGAAATAGTCCAACAATTCCTCATTACAGGGTGAAATTGCTTCTGAAGAATATGTTTTCCAATTCTTCCGACCTTCCTGATGATCTTAGAAGAGTGAAATAGATTTTTGTCGACCAAAATGTATTGGAGGCCTAGCGAAAGTGATGCAATCCACGCGTCAATGAAATGAGCGATTTTCTGTGAGTGATACTTCTGAATAACATTCTCCCTTATCTCATTCATAGATAAGAATCTCCAATGGAAACTGGACATTTCAATGAAATCAACTACGAAAATATATTAAATACTTCCCATAACTTGTTTTCAAGACAGCTTACTAAGTGGTTTTGGCGATCAAAAGATAGACTCTGGTGTCACCTTGATCAACTTAAAGACATTTAAGTAAAAGTAAAATATTTAAGTATTAAAAAACAAAAAACTGTTTGAAAATTGTACCTGTTGTATGTAGATGTATTGTATTAATATTATTCTTGCTTTCCCGACGCCTCTGCAGAGGCTGAAATACTGTGAGAAAATTATGAAATTACCGTTTTAAAATGCTTATTTTGTATCATGATGTATATCTGGGAAATAAAACTAATCTAATCTAATCTATTCACTTCCACCAATATTTCCAAATGATATTGTCCCAATATCGATACATGTTTTGAGGCCATTATTGCTTCAAGAATATTTCACCAATACTATTTTTGAAATGTCTAAACAATATTCGACCAATATTGCAAAATTTTCATATTTTACTTCTCGACAATATAACGTTTGAATATTGTGCCAATATTGTCGGAACATTGTACCAGCGATATTGTACCAATATCGCCGAATATTTTGAGGCCAATATTGCTTCAATAATATTTCACCAATATTTTTCAAGTAATATTGGACCAATATCGCCGAATGTTCACATTTTTTTTATCCCCAATATTGCATTTCAAATATTTTGCCAATATGTCCACAATATTGTACCAATATTTTACCAATATAGGTGTGCTACTTGGGATTCGCCCTTTCATCATCATGCCATACAAAAAGAATTGTATGAATTCATATTTTTTGCATGATGAATAAGACGATTTATCATTATTATTATTCTCATCGCACTGAATTTTGGAGAAGCCTTAGATTTCGGATCCATAAGTTCATAATGAATTCATTCCATTCAATGAAACACTTTCATTAAAGCCCATTTTCATCGAAGCGACTTCACAGAACAACCATTATTCAAGATATGATCGATACTGTCGCTTCAAGAACGCTCAGTGTTTCAGAATCTCCGTAGAATATTTCATTCGGAGCATCTGACACAATGAAACACGCAATAAAAAACGGAACGTCATTCCAAACACGGCTCAGCGTTCCATTTCTTTTGTTGGTGGAAATGTGCAGGAATTTCAAGTCACGACATTGCAACCTGCATATTTTATTAGAGCGCGACATGTTGCTGCTTCAATGAATGGCCGATGATTTTTCCTCGACACCAGATGCTTTATGTTTTCATCATATTTTTCCCTTATGTTATCGTTGTTCTGTTGTTTTCCAGCTGGATCGAGACATTTTTACGAAACCAGAATCCCAAGAACGTAATAAATCCAAGAACTTTGGTCATTTGTATTTGCAAAGTTTGGAGGGTGAGCACAGTTTTTCTACACCCAGTCTTTATTGGACACTTCGTGTATTCTCTAGGAAGAGTAAAAACCCCACTGAATCGCACTCAGGAGAGTGGAAATGTTGCTAGTAATGCTCTATGAATTGTATATCTGTGTGACAATTGGGCTTGTTTTGACAACCTTCGGAAGTTTATATTCTTGTAATAATGGAAAAAGTGAATTCCATGTTTTCAGTGTCATGGGAAAACTATCACGCCATTAGTAGTCGATCAACTATCGGAGCATAAGGCAACACAGGGTGTCTGATCTGTAATATATGAGTAAATTTGTTTTTACGAAACTCCCAGGTTTTTGGAGAAAACCCCTCACAAGCAGAGCTTGTGTGAGCAAGGGAGATCCAGGACCTACAGTTTGAATAAAAGTGGAATTCGAACCACTTCAGCTCCGTGACACACGTCCGGGGATCGAACCCGGGCCGCCTGGGTGGAAGGCAAACGCTCTAACACCACGGCCACTTCGCTGTATATCTTAGATGATAGTATAATATTCGTAGCGCCGCGTGAATATAGTATGAGATCGCATAACTTGGACGAGCTAATAGCAAATGCGTCATTGTCTCAGGTGCCCTACGATAGGTTTTGCAGGGATCTCTATACCCATCCCACTACTATGGTAGATCAGGGTTCTGAAGATATACCATCCTAGCAGGTCTCCTACTCAACCTAAGGAAAGGGAAAGTCTGATTTTTCAATAAGCCAAGACTTCGATGTTCTTGAAGAAGATCTCATACATTGGCTTATCCTTAGCAGCTTCAGAAGTAGTCTCTGCAGCTTTAATGTGAATTCTCATTCGGCGACAGAGTTTATACGTCGAGTTGTCGCAGCTCTTCTAGAGTCCACACAACCAGTCCAGGGCATTTCTGATGTAACAACTTTATTCTTACATGACATTCCTGAGTTCACGCTAAATCTTGCCGAGGAGAGAGTTTTGAATGACTAAACGTCTCTGCGGCATCAAGATTTAGGATGCTCCCGTTTACGAGGTGGACATCCTCTCCGTATTCCTCGCATTGACCTCTTTCAGGATGAACCGTGGCATATTTACCAATCCTCATTTCCATTCCAATATCATGCTTGTACTCTTCTTCCAACCTGAAGGACTGAGGCTTACAGTTTAAATTTATCCATTGTTACGATCTTTTGATAAATTCGTCTATATATACATACGGATACACCTATATTGTCTTTCCGGAATTGCGACTTTTGGAAAAGTGTATTTGGCACGTTGCAATTCCTATTCGAATGTGATAGTTGGATATCGGATTGATCTTGGCCCTGAGGAAAATAACATCTCCGCGGTGTTAGGTTAATCGGCATTGGGAGGTGAGCATTGAATTACCGTTTGTATCGTTTTCATTCTAATGATTTCACTTGTCCATTCTTATCAACGCGGTATTATAATGCGGATATAATTAATGTTATATGGTGTTATATGGTGTCGCGAAATTTCAAATTCCTTTTACCACGTAAAATACCTACATATGCAGTGTCTACTGCCCGGAAACGCTATTTTGACCAGAGCATCATATTGAAATCGAAAGAACTCAGGATTCCTTTGTCTGGGCGGACCTTTGGACTGGAAAAAAAAAGAACTGGCAAGCTGTTCACGGTTTTTCACTCTGGACGACGGCTCTTTACAATCTACGAAGGAACGAAGGCTAAGTACCTCGCAGAGGATTTGAAATTTCTTCATTAGATAAATTTGATGAGTTTTATTGCCCTTTTTTTTATTGGTTACAAAAGCAATGGGTCTTACTGTTGAATCATAGTGTTACTCGTCATAGTGTAGTATAAACTGAGAGAGAACATATTTTTTATGCCTATTTACTTGTATGTTATTTAATTATTATCAAAATTAGTTCAATGAAAATCGTTGCACGTACTTTTGCATTGAATAAGTGACGTTCAGCGGTTTAGGGATCCCTCTTTTTCCTAATTATATAAGGAGTACTCGTAACTATAGGGAGTCTTTGCTAATTTTATTATTATGTTGATTAAAAGTTTTGTAAAACGAGTCTGTTGTTGTTTAGTGGCTTCTCTCTTCAGATAAAGTCAGCCGGAGCAACGCAAAACTACTTGGCGCCCATTGGCCACTATTTTTTTGTGTATGCAATTATTATCGAACTGCACGACCCTGTAAGTTGTTCAAGAGCAAGCACATTACTTGCCGTACTTAACCCTACAAAACTATTTATTTTTTTTTTATCTTCCTGTAAATTAACAGACAAACGGGAGGACGTAATACCATAAACAAATTATGCCTCCAGTTGCTGGAGGTGACGCAGTTTCATACACGGGTTTTCCTGAGTGTAACACACAATGGAAAAAGGAAGATACCAAAAAGAAGAGGGCTGAGGGAGTCTCCCTGTAACACGCCCCTTGGGATGATTATCTGATGTGTTTGGTGACTTGAAGAGATCTTATGGTGAAGCGAGTCCTCCAGAGCCTCATCAGTTGTCCAATGCATCTCACTGTATGATTGGGTACCTTATTATTATTATTAAAGAAGTTGGAATTAGTAGCGCAAAGTTATTACAGGACTATGTTGACAATTTAATGAGGAAATCCATTTCATTTCAACTTGGTGACTCCTTTCGAAGACTATAATTCACTCACTACTTTCCTCTCATGTCTTTCATGGGATTCATCAGCAGAAATGTAGAACGTCAGTACACAAATCTGTGATAATATACAATCACAGAAACTTACGGGAAAAGAATCTGAAAATGCAAAAACCGTACTTTGGTGATCAATAAATCCTTGAACCCGTAAACAGTCCATCAATATTTCAATAGAATATGCACTATAATCAAATTTAGTTGCAGAAAGTAGTCAGAAGTGAAGCAAAAATCCATATTGCTGAAATACAGTGCTAGAATTGTAGAGGATGTGACAATATCAGAATAAGTAATGGTAGTAATCGACTCCTCTCAAACTAACATTTCACCAGAATGTATATTAGTCGACCGTCATCACATCTTGTTTCATGATTCCAGAATTCACACGAGCAAAATGCTACTTTGGTTATTGCGCAATATTGCCTGCATCACGTATACCCCACTCGTTGTGTTGATAATTATCCATTTTATGAGAAGTGTAGGTAAGTGTTGGAGATTCTGCAGTGCTGACACATTCTGCCAGAATTGTTCATCCATTAGAATCCATCCATAGAATGATACTTAATCGTGCTATTTTGATATTTAGTATGAAAGTTTATTCTTCAACTAATTTTAATAATGAAGTAACAATATCTATCGGTGCTTTGGGCGGCTTGAAGGGATGAGGTAGCCCATTTTCTTTTACAGCCACAGGAGAACCAGAGAAACCAGGAAAAACCTGCAACATTACATCATCTGAAGAGTTGGAATTAAGAATTAACTGGATAAAAACTGCCAAAGAAGTCCGTCGAATTATGCATATTTCTCTTCTGTGAAACACAATGTTAGATCTCCAGAAGTGCCAAGTCGAAAGAATACGTTCTATTTTCGCTACCATCATCATATTTGTAACAGTCTGATCTGTCTTTGGCCAAGGTGTAGTAGTGGCCAGAATCAACTCCAGAACCATTTTTATCATTATTACTGTGTGATTTTCCCAAACTAGTTTGGAAAAAAAAAACCTGAATAATTTCATGGCCTTTAGCCGCCTGACTGTCGGAGAGAATGACTATGGGTTGGTTTCCAGGGCCCCTCCTTAGAATCTTTCTCGTGCAAAAGGAAATAGCCATTAGCTTGGCTTGGAATATTGAGGCTTGAGTGCCGAGGCTTAGACTCTTGCCTCTTGCCTTGGTCTCTCCCCGTATATTCATTGCTTGTCTTAGAGCCATCCGTGTACCAGATTTGCCCTTTCGACAACATTGGTATTGCCTTTGAAGTGACTTCCCCATCTTGTATGACGGTGGTGTATGTTCCATCAAAAGAGTAGGTTGAAGTCATTTTGTCCAACGGCATCTCAGATGTGTTGATTTTTATGACCTCAGTTATGTTGGAGTGGCCTATGTTATTGCCCCTCCATTAGCCCAGACACTTTACTGTGGAGGCTTCTATCCTCGCCTCCGCTGCAATATGCACAAGCAGAGTAGGAAGGTTTAGTATAACCTCCAGGCAAATCGTAGATGTGCTGGACATAGCACCTGTGACCCCGAGCATGGCCAGTCTTTGTAAACCAGCCAACTTCCCTCTTGTTGTCACTTGTTCAACCTTTGGCTACCACAGCAGAACCATAGTGAAGGATGACTGCGTAAAGTTTATAAAGTCGGCTAGATTGGGTTGTAGAAAAGCTTGGAGTTAGAATAGGATTTGCAGGTGTTTCAGCTATACTTGGTATCTTATGATCGGCTAGTTTAGATAATTGTTTCGAGCTAAAGTTTGTCGTGAACTGGAATCACTTTCTAACGTTTCGCTAGGGTGAATGGCAAGCTTCCTTAGACGCGAAACAGTCGAAAGTAATTTCAATGAATGGCAGCGTTCCAGCTTTACCACATGCACGATTGACAGCCTGTTATGTCTGATTGTCCACCTCTCCGGTGTTCTCTAAGCTTTGCGTAGACTTCGTTACTGCCTCAGCTAGGAAATGCACAATTTTTCAGAATTCATTAGCGAATGGTGGATGCATCCTCATTAGTTCGAAGTAGTTATTGAAAAAATCAGGTTAAACATTGTTGTCCAGCCGAAAGTTTGACCCACGGACGATCTGATTCTGACAGCGATGTACTCATCCTAAATCCTTTGAGATGAAATACGAGATATGTTTACTGAATGTAATGCAATGCCTCTGTGGAATGAATAAACCACTGTGCATATTAGAACAGCAGATCTAGACACGTACAGTACATAAACACAGAAGTCCATGGGAGAAGGCGAGAGAGAATCCGTTTTAATGTTCATTTACTTCATTTTGCCATTCTTCGCCGGCTTTGACGCAGACAAACAGCGTTTGAGGAACGCTATATCCACAGGAAATCTCATCCCACCGACCAGTTAATCTGGAAGCGTTCAATAATGTGGAAGGAAATGTGGTTGAGCCAATCTCCCCTTCTTTATTTTCCACTATTTATATTGAATTCCTGCCTCCAAATTAGGTTATTCACTGGAGCAAGTTTATGATCGTAGTCTGTTGAACCAGTTCAAACAGACGCCTGCATTCTTGAACTCCGTGCAGTTTTAAGCAAATTTGGGATATGAAATGCTCGAATCAAGTCTTAGAGAACGCAACTGTAAACTCGCTTTTTAAGATAGATGATTATTCTTTAAGGTGGAAGGTCATCCCAAAATAATTGTCACCGTTTTATCTACTCATATTGTTTCCGAATGATTTATGCAGGATTAAAACACTCGCTATTTATATCCTACGGGAATAAGTGACTAGGCCAATATCTCAAAATAACAATTACGTAAATAGAAATGTCGGTGTACCTATGTAAATAGTAGCAATTTCCAAGAAACAAAATGAGTGTGTTTTGTAGAATCACAGATGTTAGAGTACGAAATGGCAGTGGGACTTTTTATCGTTTCAGCTTTAAGGTGAACTAGCGTTCATGAAGATTTAGTTTTGAATCAGTACAGAAGAGTGAAAAAATCTTTCCAAGAAACGATCTATTGTATTCCGTGACACTGGTTTTCTGTCCTTGTTTACATTCTGCTTTCTCCATACTGTTTTGATGTTCTGGATTCCACGAAAAAGAGAGCCGAGAGAAATTGTCATGGTGCTCGATGGTTTAGAAAAAGAGCAAAGAGTGGAGATGAGGTTGTGGTCGTAGTTTCCAAGTGGAGCACACATTTCTATATTGTATGGATCAGGATTGGTATGGTGAGAAAAAGACCAAGAGTATTGTCACACTAGTTGTTGACAACAGGAATGCATGTTGGTAGCTCTGAGCCATACGTGAGACCTCCGCTTAACGACCTGTCTGGCCTGTTTTCATAGGAAATTTGAGCTCACTGATATCTCCCATTATGGTCACTTCAGCTGTTGGATGGTTTCGTTGCATGAGGATAAAAACTCGAAGAGGTCGCTGTAGGATAGTTCATTTGGTGACAAGTAAAGGCACCAGAGGAATTTTGTGTGTTTGGTAGTAGCTAGCTTCAAGCACATCAAGTCAAAGTCTTTCGACTCTGAACTCCCTTCGCGTTAGCATGAATGGTTTGTCTTAGAGTGAAGACAAACACCATCTCAGAAATTTTTCGGATTTTAATATGTGTAAATTCATTTTAAATGTGTAGAAATTCCGAATTTTGTGTAAAATTGTGAATATTTTCTATGAGGTGATTAGATGAGGAATCTTGTTTATTTGATCTATAACTTCTCAAATGCTCCTCGAATCTCTGGTTGAAACTGCGGCCTGTCTGGCCTATATAACCACCTGAATCATCGAGAGTGGAGTCATTTGGACCTTGTTGGTGAAAGAGACTATTTGAGTTTCTGTTAGGGCCATAATATCAGTTTATAAGTGATGGTAGACGTTATCGATGTTTGAGTCCACAGATGTTACAAAAGTATATCTCCAAATGCGTGGATCATTTTGTGGCCAGTTTTGAATTCTCTATGGAAGTTTTGATGCATCAAACATACTGTTTTTGCCTTCACTGCTGAATAATCTTGTGGAATAAAAGAAACATTGAATAAGAATGCAGGTATCAAAAACAGTTGATTGGAGTTGGGAAACGCACACCCCAACTCCAATTCACTGTTTTTGATACCTAGACACGCGTTTCAGTCACCACGTGACCATCTTCTCGAGAAGATGAAAACTTCTTTCAATGCTTTTCAGTTGTTTTGTCGAATATTTCGTTCACTTCGTCCGTGTAGATTGTACAAATAATCGTGTCGGTTTCTGCCATATTTCACCGATGGACGAGAAAAATGCAAATATTTTGATGTTTCTAAGGCGAACCATCAACATCACGCGTTGTTCGATACAATTCAATCAAATGGCCGTTACAATGAATTATTTTTAGGCAACACGAAATTCCTTTCGAAATGAACTGTTATTGAACTTTCACTTCGAGTTATTCGGGACGTACTAAAAGTGTATTTTTAGCGAAGTAATAGTAAGGGGCTAAGAATTTGTTTACTTTTGCTTTCTAGGGAACGTTCGATCCGATCGGATACTGTTAGTTCAATATTGGATGTTGGATAATTTCACGTGTCGGGGGAAGATGTTTGTTAGGGTTGAGATTACCTACTCGTCGTAGGTTTTTACATCAGCCTTTCTGTGGGGGAGTGTCTTGGCCTCAACGCACATGTTTTTTACCGTGAACGCATTCGAATCATTGCAAAATTGGGAATAACAATAATAATGAAACCCTTACAAGTCGATACGCGGCTGAAGTGGAAAGTCAGATATTTTTCAATAGATGGCGGCACGATCACCAAGATGATTTATTTCTGAAGAGTAGCATCACGTCTTGTAATGACCTATAATTCCATGCCAGACTGTCCAGTTCGGGTTTTTTATGGTTATTGTGAATACCGAAGTAATGATCAATAAAATATATGACATCGTGTTGGCCTGTCACAGAATGAAGGTTAGAGAGATTGGAAATGAATGATATCTGTCCTCTTTAGAACAACTTTTTGCTCATACTTCTAAATGTGCTTCGAGATATTGAAAATAAATTATATCTGTCCTCTTCAGGTACCACTTTTTGCACATACCTCTGAATGTGTTTTATGATATGATAACCAAGTTATGTCGCACTCTATACTGCGAGTATAGAAATACTACTCGCCGTGTTTTATGTTTGTCGGTGTATTTCCAGATATTCCGAGTACACTCTTTTCATTTGGCCACCTTGTATATTCCAGTTCTAAGCTTCTACGACTTCTGATTATGTGAGGCAGGACTTCATTTTGCTCTCTTCGAAGCAGGGCTGAAAAATTCCACCCATCTATGTCTTAGTTCATAGCCAAATTCAGCCGTTCGCTATTGCATTATTATTTTCATCATCATCACTATATCATTTGGCGGGACTGGCCATTGGTCGAGATGCAGGTAATTATGCGTATAACAGTTCTGTTCCCCGCTTACAGGGGATTACTCGTGAGTGCTTTGGGTTTTCATCTGATGAACTTCTGGAGATTTCTCAAGAGGTTTTCTTGTAGATGTCTTGATATCCAGTCGGTTGCCCCCTTCATAATCATTTCCCTGAGACAATCCTCCAGAAAGATTGATGATACTTCTAAACCCATTTGTGTACTGCCAAACGGGATTTCTCAGACTGGTTCTGTCCAATAAGTTGTTGCTGCCCCTGCTCTTGCTAGGGCATCTGCCCTCTTATTTCCCTGATCGAATCCTTTAAGGTCTAGTACCCAGAAAAGTTTCACTGTTATGTGCTCCTATAGGTCGTTTATTTCATTTTGTGTGTTCCATACTAACTTGGAAAAAAAGCTGAATGATCGCAAGGCCTTTATTGCCACTTGACTGTCGTAGAGAATGACTATCGGTTGCCTTCTAGTACCCTTTCTTGAAATCTTTCTCGTGCAAACGGAAATTGCCATTACTATGCTTGGGATATAGAGGCATGAGTACCAATGCTGAGACTAGTGTCCTGCCTAGGGACATTCACGTGTATTTCAGCACTCAACCCATTTCTTGTCTTAGGGCCATCCGTGTACCAGATTTGCCCTCCGAACCTGCTATTGGTTTGTCTTGCCCATATTCTACGAAAGTAGTGTATGTCCCACCAAAGGAGTAGGTTGGAGTCATTTTGTCAATGGAGGACCATTATGTTGGAGTGATCTAGATAGTTGCCCATCCATTGGCCCAAGCACTCAAGCCTGGAGGATTCGATCCTTGCCTCTGCTACAATAAGCGGATGCAGGGCAAGGAAGTTTAGAATCTTCTCCAGGTTGACCATCGATGCGCTGGACCTAGCACAAGTGACATCTGACACAACCATTCTTTGTGAGCTAGCTATCCTCCCTCTGGTTGTCACTTGTTTTACCTTTCGCTACTACAGCTGTGAATATCCAAAGTCGAAGACCCCATGTTTTGTCAGAGGAACAACTGGTCATGTCTATGCCCTTGTTGAAACTTTTTCCAGATGTTTGTTCCTGGTGAGCTTCGAGGCCAGGTTTAACCCCAGGTATTGCGACTCTCCTGACATTTTCTTAAAATCTGGTTTTCATCAAGTTGTACGAGTCTACTGAAGTTAAGAAACCAGTAGGAAGGGTACCATCCTTAGCAAATCAGTGTACCGTACAAACGTAAAGTGGAGCTTTAAACGAAGAATCAGGTCAGATGAAAAGTGGTGAGACCTCATATTCACTCTGAGCGCAGTTCAGTCAAATGATCAGCTGATAGTGCTGATGTTAGCCACACACGCTACTGTTCATATATTCATATCGGTTATGAACTAGATGTCCTTGCTAACTACTTGCTATTGTGAAACGCATGCATTGAATTAGTTGAACAGTGTAGTGATAGCCCCGTACTTAGTTGCGAGCTCCCAATCTAATCTGTGTTGACATTTAACCAGGAATCCATCAGACTCGGCCGCATATTACACAGGTCGGTGATTAATCCGTATTGACGCTTGGAGTGAGGCGAAGTTTTAGAGTTGTGTCTGGATCGATGGCAACATACAGTGGGGAAGTTTATTCAAGTTTATTCAGATGCTTCAATGTATACACATATAAATAACATTGCATTAAATATTCTCTCTTATCAAATAAGTATAATACATACCTAAATATAATAACAATTAAAAAATAAAAAAAAATCAACAATAGATTATTGTACTGTATCCCCAGATTGATAGGAAGTCATCTAAGCACTGCGGTGCTTGTATTATGTCTTCCAATACCAATTCAGAGAACAACATAATGATGATAATAATATTTTGATAATAGGCAGATTCAGTTTGGGAGCTGACTAATTCATTGATTAGATCAAAAGGAGATTTTTATTTTTTTTATTCAGTTTTTAAACTTTGTAATATTTTTCAGTGGGAGTGAGTGAATGAGTGAGTGTCATTATACAATTACATCTAAATTGATTTTGTTTCCATTGATAAGTTTTTTTATTTCTTTCTTGAAAATAAATTTACTTTTGATATTTTTTAGTTCAAATGAAATTGAGTTATACAATTTTGGGCCAATATAAAAAATACTTTTTTGTGCATGGCTCTTCGAGAACCGTGGTATTTCTATAGATTGGTTAGTGATCGATCGAGTTTGGTGCAGTTTGTTAGTGTTGATTTTTGGTTCAGTTTTTGAGTGCATGAATAGTAAAGATTGGTACATAAATAGTTCTTTTATATTGAATACATCTGCTTCTACATATAGTAAAGTTGTTGAAAAAAGTCTGGTTTTCTTCATGCATATTTTAATGAGACTATTTTGTGTAACTTGTAGATTTTTTTGGGCATTTTTGCTAAGTCCTCCCCAGATTGTAATGCAATATCTCAAGAGAGATTCTGCTAATGAATTATAGATCAATAGCATGTTTTTACGGTTCAGAATATCTCGTAGTAAATAAAATTTGTGCATCAGTTGTCTGAGTTTTTTTGTAATGTAAGTTGCATGTTCATCCCACCTCAGAAATTGATCAACTATAATGCCTAAATATTTCATTTTATCAGTTTTCTCAATTACCGGGCAACCACAATTGAGGGATTGACATGAATGTTCATGAATGCTTAGCTGATTCTTCCCAGGTTGATCTACGCTATTCAGGCTGAAAGTGATGAATTTACTCTTTTGAAAGTTGAGGCTGAGTAAACTGTGATTCAACCATAGATACATGGAGGTCAGACTCTTCTCGGCTTTCTTATACAGCCCATCCCAAGAGTCATCACTGAAAACGATTGCCGTATCATCTGCATAAGAGACTAAGTGGCCTTGAAATTCTTTCAGATTAGCAATTTCATTAATATATACCAAGAACAGTATCGGACCTAGTACCGTTCCTTGTGGTACTCCGCAATTTATTTTGAGTGGATCACTCAATGCATTTTCGACTTTGACTCTCTGGATTCTATCTGTTAAGTACGATTGTAACAGTTTTAATGCAGGACCTCTTATACCAGCCTTATTAAGCCTATCTAATAATACATTATGAGAAACAGTATCAAAAGCTTTGGCCAAATCAAGAAACACAGCCATGGATTTTCTTGACTTGTCCAAATCTACCACTATCTCCTGAATAAGATACATAACCGCATTTTCCGTGCTGGTATTTTTTTTTTAAATCCAAATTGTCTATCTGTCAGTACGTCATTAATTCCAAAAAAGTCTACCAGTCTATTTTTCAGACATTTTTCAAACAATTTTCCAAAGTTACATATTACGGATATGGGTCTGTAGTTGCAAGTATTTTTATAATCTCCTGCTTTATGTATGGGAGTAATTATAGATTCCTTCCATTGACTTGGGATTACACCGCTTGTAAATGTTAGGTTAATGATGTGAGTCAGGGGTAGAATGATTTCAGTAAAATTGATAACGTTTGAAGGAATTTGCAGACAGAAATAGTAACATGCTTTGTTATACCAGAAAAATTCAGATTCATGAGTATGTTTACTGTGATTTGAAACTTTTACACAGGGTGTCAATTAGAAAACTTCCCATCCTTGATGCCTCCCTTTCAGTAAGGAATTTGAAGAATAGAAATTTTAAAATCGGACCATTATGAGTCTGAGCTTCGGCGCTCAAGCCTTCATATCACATGGAGAGGTAACGGACATTTTCGTTTGTCCGAGATATATTCCAAGGCGGGGTCCTCACAACCAACCTTGAAATAAAGGTTCTGCAATCATGCAGATTTTCTTTCAAATGTCTCACAGACACCTCAACGACCTAGGAGCACAGAACAGGGCGAGACCGGTCTGGATTCAGGTCACAGGGGCGACCAGGGAGGGCAGATGCCTTAGCAAGAGCGGTAGCAGCAACAACTCTCATTGGATCAGAAATAGCTTGTGGAATCTCGTTTGGGAGCATTCAACAAGACACAGCTTGATGGTGATATCTCCGGACGATTAATTGCAGAAAATACCATTCAAGTTTCGTAGTATCCACGAGATAGACATGTCGACGGGGAGTAGAATGGTTCTTCGCAGAACAACCTGTATTCCGGCTGATGTTATCTCTGGATCGTTACTAACAGTGACAGATACATTCGGCTAGACGCATTACGAGAGCTGGCCGATATTCCAACCATTGAAGAGTACATCAAAAACAGTCTGACGAATTATTCAGATTCTTTATCCTTGGAAGTCCGTTAAGTAGGGATATAATAGTAGTCAGAGCTCACCATGACAGACCAACAAACCATTCACCAGGTACTGGATATCTTCCAGGAGCACCCAGAAGACGAGTGATAAACCACTCTAAAGACCAATGAGCTTCAACATTTTCGCATTTGCAAACCTACGTAACATCGTAGAATCTGTAGCAAGATAGATGTGAGCTGGTTTGCCTGCCCTCTGAAAACGTTAGAAGGGCTGGATCAAACCCATCACCAAGAGTGCAATCTTATTCCTTCCTTCACCCCCTACCCTGTGGTATCGTGATACTCTGAGTGTCTTTTATCTATCATCTATTTAAATGTTGTTACAAACTTTTTATTGCGAATTTAATACCGAGTACACTTCTTTTGCTTTGCTTATTTATCACTTCTAACCTAATTACGTAATCACTTTTTTCTGGATTCGAAGCTGATTCAAGCAAAGATCAGGTTTTAGATATTCAATACAATCTTTGTACTGAAAAATTGCTTTTTCAGTCGGTATGATTATGAGAAACAATAGAACTCCGAACTACGATTCGAATGAGGATATATTCAATTACTTAACTTAATTAATTACAACAAATCTATAGATTTAAAAGAAGTTTTTTATTTACAATATTGAAATTTATATTTTTACCTCTAAATTTGAAATTTTATATATACTACCAATTATTGCATAATTGAATTTTTTACTATTTTTTACACTTACTTTAATTAATTTTTAGATTCAACATGTTCAAACTCTATTGTGAGTACCACGTACAAGCTGATCCCTCAAATCGCTTCTGTGGAAATGAACAGTTTATTTACAGACAAATTCTACAACAATTTTAATGTATAAATATATATGTATCTAATTCTGTGAATAAACATATATTATTTTTATTATTATTAATTATCAATATTATTAGGGAGCTACAAACAGAAAAGCTCCTAACATAGAAAACCTGAAATCAGAAACTCTTGAACAAATTGCAGGCCACATAGCAAACCTATTAACATAATCAACAAATCCATTAAAAAGGGATTATATCCCTAAAAATTAAAGAAATCTGTAGTTAGTCCCATTCACAAGAGCGGTGACAAAACCGAACAAACAAACTATGGGCCAATTTCACTAATCTTTGATTAATAATTCTAAAAAATCAAAAAGGCAAGACTAACAAGCTATCTCAATCAAAATAAACTACTTTCTGCTACAAATTTTGGTTTCAAAGCAAGTGAATTTACTTAGGAGGCCATACTGAAATCAACGTCAGAAATATGAAGCCCTGGATCAAAGTAAGCTATGCATGACTGTGTTATCATTTTTTACGGTTGCTCGACTTATCAGTAGTAATACCACAAGTGATTGAATTTTCGCGATAAGTCTGTCGATTCATTTCTGAACGAAACTGAATTGTTTCGAGAATTGTTTTCTCGAATCAATTCAGTTGAGATCACAAATGAAAGACAGACTTATGAGATAAATTCAATCACGAGTGGAATTTTATTAGACTATTTCACAAACAGAGTGAAAGATAAAAAATCTTAAATTCGGCAGGATTAGAGGAAATTGGCAAAAAAGTTGACCTGAGAAATCAATAAATTTTAATGAACAGAAAACATTGACATCGAAAGAAATACTACACTACCAACAATAACCATAACATACTGAAATATTTTTCAATTATAATTATTATAAATGGTACAGTTATTATATACAATGTTTTGAGCTTGATTATTTGAACACGCGCTTGTACTTGCAATATTTGTTACATCTTGATTGCTATAATTTCTGACATTTGCTATAAGTTTTTCGTGATGTTGTTTACTAAGTTGGATGTAGGGTTTCAGCGAATTAGAGCTCGAATGTCCAGTAATTTTTATGGTTTCCTGTTCTCCTACTCCTCTACATAAAAGTTCACTGACTGCAGTTTCTCGATTTGAATGGTTGGTAATTTTTTGCTTTTTCACATCAAGCCCTATATTCTGAGCTGATGTTTTGGTCCATTTACTGATCGTATTGATCCCTAGAGGCATATTTTTGTACCAAGGAGTGCAATGATCACCAGGCTTCCAATGTCCATTCACGGTGAGAAACAACCTATTAGATCTTACATTATTACCTCGTTTTGAAATCATCTTTTTATAAAGTCTCACGGGCCACATTGTTGCATTTTGCACATTTTCAATCAACCATTTGCTGTTCGCACATCGCTGACCACCTCCTTGGCAAGTTTTTGAAAAAACTGTGTTATATTCGATTCTGCCGGTAGGCGCCCCCTTATTATCTAATTCTTCTTTAAAATAATCTAACAAACAATATGCAGCTTCACCTCCTCTCCAAGCAAGTTCTACTGCTGCGATATGGAAAAATTTCTTTTGGAGTCCTGTGGGTGTATCTTCATCCCATTGTGTACATATTGCTTGATGTTCTTCATGGGTCAACGGTGCCGAACTGATCTTTCGTTTCTGTACGTTACCTTGAAGCAACTTGCGTTTTGTATCTCGCGCATTTCTGGCCGATTGAAAAATAATATCTTTGAATGGGTCGAAACTTCGTCCATATTCATTATAGAATATTTCTTGCAATAATCTAGCACTCGTATTCCAAATCGTCTTCACAACACATTCCTTGTAATCAGAACCATCGATTTTCCTCATGTTGAAGCCCCAGTCCTTCAAAATAATAGCTATATAGTCTCTCGACAGGCGTTGCTTCATCTAATAGGTATTTTCGTTCATCGCAAAATCTGGTAAATTGCTTCCAAATGTACTCCTTCGATTTCCTTGTATTTTTCGGTACATTTTCATCGATTTTTTCGTTGATTGATTCGATAGAATTCATCCCATATCTACTCATTTTTGAATGCGTGCACAGCGTAATCACTTATATTTGACGTTTAACTGTCACATGCACTGTAAACAAATCTGAAAACACCGAACTTGATAGGCCAATCAGAGTCAAGAGTCAAGTTTGGTATTATCGGTAAGCCGAACTTGACTAGAGCTTCTGATTGGTTCATTTCGTAGGTGAGTGAAATAGTCCACTACAGTTGTTTTCTGAAATAACAAAGTTGAAAGTAAATCTGGCAATGCTATACTCTTGTTTGTTTTAAAACTTATGTTCACTGTAAACATTTCGAAATAACAATTCTTGAAATACGTCTAATGATCTATCAACCGGAAAATAACCAGTATATGATGGCTTCCTGTCAAGCATTGTCCAGAACTCCACCGGGAATGAAGATTCAAAATATGAATAATTCAATATTGTTCAATTTTCTCTCAAGTTCCATATTTCACGAGATGTTGAATTCTTCACTCAATTCACACACTGTCACTTTATACAGCGACGACCTCTCTTATAAAGGAATATAATAGAGAGACTGCATCTTTTTATTGCATTGTGTCTCATACATCATGAGATCGATTTTACGAAAACTGAAATGTGGAATTCACTCAGGCTTGAGGAAAAGTGGAACGGAGCATATTTCTCAGAACTTACATATTTTTGTTGAAGTGGCCAATTTAGAGGAACGAATCCTGAAATGTAATGCTCTCAGAGAAATAGAGCCGATTCCTTTCAGGCGAGGATTTTCCACAAATCCATAGTTTTTTATTCGTCGATGAATATAGGGAGTGAACCAATTATGTGAATCCATATTTCGATATTCGTTGAAAAAAAAAAACAGTTGTCCAAAGTAATTAGTTACTATTGAATGAAAGTTTGTTTTTGTGGAGGATATTCGTTTCTTGACATACCTTTTTGGGAATTTTAACCTTCCCCAGTCTGAAATGAAAAAATTTTAATTCAAAGAAATCTGTACAAGTGTAGAGGGGCAATAATCAATTTGCCCCGATCAGTTACTGCGTTTAGAAGACTGTTGTCTTGAAAACAGTTTATTATTTCGTCAGTAACGTATCGAATACTAAATTTGCCTATATGACGGGAAAAAATTTAAATTGACTAAAAATACTTCTCTTTTTTGAAAACGTTGACGTTTCGGAGACTAAATCTGTCTCCGTTATCAAAACTCGAAGGATGAAGACTTGCTAAAATTCTATTTTTGTCAGCTTGGATATGAAGGATTTGTTTTGATAAAGTCAAATGAAATCTGCCAAATAGTTTTTATGATGACATTTGCTGTCTGGATACATATAGGGTGTCTGATATCAATCATTCAATCTGTTATTTCTCAAATCTTCTCTGAGGAGAGGTAACCATGTGCTATCCATTTCTACTGAGTTGTTCGAAAAACAGTTCGTCGATAATAAAATACAGGCAGTTTCCTTCAACTTTCTCTTTTCTTGATTTGATTCACTCATTAAAATTTTGGTGTCATTCCATTTCATCATATGATCGCCATCCGATGTCAGAATATGTTCGGATATTTTCGAACCAGTTATTTTCCGATTCCTTATATAACTTTTGTGTTCTTCCTTACGCACAGTCAAAGGTCTTGATGTTTCACCTATATAACTTTTTCCACACGAACAAGGTATGTTGTAAACACAATTTTTTATTTTGTTTTATTATTTATTTTACACACACAAAACCAAAAAACACTGATGAGTGGTCCAAAAATTTCTTTGAATTAACATTTTTTCATTTCAGACTGTGGAAGGTTAAAATTCCCAAAAAGGTATGTCAAGAAACAAATAATTAGTTACCATTTCATACTTATCGTCACCTGGTTTTTTGTCATATTTTCAAAAGGCACAATGGTGTGGGACACATCCTTGGAAAGATGATTTTGAAAACATTCTAGTCTAAGGGCTTGCTGCAAGCCAGTGTCTTTTAGGCCGTCGGAGAAGGATTCAATTTGTTCTACGAACTCCTTTGGTGCTTATGGGCACCATGATTCCTCAGAGGGTGTTCGTTTGAGTGGAAGGTCACTACCCACCTCTCCTGGATCTTATTCACTTCTTCGTTACTCTTATCCACCTCGTGTGCCACCAATTCATCTATCTTGGACAGTCAATTTTTGACATCTTGGACCCTTTGTTGACTCCTCAAACTCCGCCTCTGACTTTTTGGAATCTACCTCTGACTTTTTGGACTCCACCTCTGACTTCCTGAACTTCTTCGTTGACTTCCTGTACTATATCTGTGATTTCTTTCTGGAAGCACTGTTGAATATCACAAATTCGTTATATACAGTCTCTCCTAACTGTTACTAATGTCATGTCAAGGTCGAATAGAGATCCTGAATACAAACACACAACCTCCATCAAAGTAAAACAGCAACATTTACAAGGACATCTTAAGGACATAGTTAGTTACACAATAGTACCTATGCACCAGACAGACTTCACTGATGACGTTAAAGTAGTGGGAGAAGGTCTAGAGTAGGCTCTAATCTCCTACTACTGATAGTTTGATCTCAGGTAAAGGCATCCACTTCCTGACATAGCTTTTCGAGAATTTGAAACTACCTCAGTCTGAAAATGGAAAAATGTTGATTCAAGGAAATCTCTCTTTCTGGAATGTTCTCTTTTTCATTAATTTCCCCCAATGGTGCGCTAGTTGTTTTGTATTTTGTATACAGGTATTTGTTTTCTTTTATCCAGGAGTATTTTTCTTTCTTCTTTTTGTCTTTGTTTTTCTTTCTCATCTTCAACTTTTCTATGTTCTTCCCTTTCTGAGGAGGTTAATGTCTTCTTCTTCCATTTTCTCAGATTAGGGTTCCATTGGTTTCATTCCAGAGTTCACGATGATGTGGCGGTTGTAGTGGTAGGTATGATATATTCCTTGGGGAGCTGGTCTATCTGAGGGATCTTTTCTGGATGGGATCCTGTGCTACTGTCTTGGTGGGAATTTTAGCCACTCGGATTCGTTCTTTTGAAATCAATTCGTTTCTCGTTGCAGTCAAAGATACTTGATCCAGAGCTTATCGACATATTTTGGCCTCTAGCAGTGGTGTTACTACTTGAGGGGGTCTCGTGGTATGTTTTTAGAGTTTTCAGCTTACCAGGTCATTTATCACTTATATTCTCAAAATACTCACATTGTTTAGTATATTTATTTTGGAGACGGTGTGTCTTATCCATAAAGTCAATTTAAGTGCAGTTAATCCACAACCTAGTTATAGCACAAGGCAAGATGGGAATATACCACTTCCGATCCCCAAATCATCCTTGACAAAATATTCAGTTATTTACGAGAGCAAAAAAATATACAATCATCTGCCTTCTCAAGCTAAAGCGATTAAATCCCTATTCTCCTTTCGGAAGGAAGTAAAAATCATGCTATTTGACAAGGCCTACTATAACATTCAGGAATATTACGAGTATCAATTATTGTGAGCACATGTACTATTGGTTGTGCAGCATGCATTTGTTTATGATTTCCTTACTTTAACTGAGGCATTTTTATCTCCTTTTGATATTTATCAGATGGTGGCTGTGATTTAATTGTATATGACTTTACTTATTAGTGCGATTTTTATTTATAATTTTATGTATTTAATATTTTACGATGCTTTGTCTATAAGATTTTATATCTTCTGTTTTGACAATAAAGTATACTTGATTGATTGATTGATTGATTGATATTTGTTGATTTATGTATACGAGTATTCATGATTTTGAGGTTAGATATTAAAAATTCGAATATTTGGCTTTTATCTGGACCTGACTCTGACAGTCCTGTCATCAGGTATGCAGCTTCAATTTTCAAGTACACTAAAAAAATCCTCGGGGATTTCCCTACACATTGGCAACCCTTGTTAGAGTAGTCGATTATCAGGAAATAAATGCACGTCCCTGTTTCCGAACCTCGTCAGTTTTTGCCGAAAAGCCGGCTTATGTAACGTCGGTGAACCATCACAAATCCAATTTTCGTCATGCCCCTGTGGTTGGGGACAATCATGATTGAAATGATCGCTTTGATCTCCTTTTTCAGTATTTTCACTTTCTTTTCTCGTTATTTCAGCAATGGTTGATTGGACTCGACTGACCTATCGGTCGAAGGGCGGAGGGTTTAGTGTGCCTGTGGATATATAATGAGGTTGTGGAAAAATATATAGGGTATTCTGTTTGATATGTAACATCCGGAATATTTTTGATGATACACGTTACCGAGAGAGTTTCGGAAACAGGTCGATTTTGTTTTCCGCTTCATTGAATATTTGTGACGGGATAGAATTAATAATGAAGGTAATGCGTATCATCAAGTCATATATCCATATGGAAAAATCTAGAGGATTGAAGTCAAGTGACCTCGCTGTCCATTCTAGCTGCGTCTCTTTCATCCAGTGAGTATTTTCCTAGCGGGAAACAACTAGTTATTTTTTGTACACTCAATGAAAGTATTGAAGTAATTACCTATCATTACTAAGAATGGAAAAGTTTTTGGGAATAATAATAATTTCCAGTGATGAAAGATGATTACTAGCAATGATAGACTAGTAATGACCAGTAATGAAAGAAAATCACCAGTAATGGAGTAGGCTAAAAAATAATGAGAAGTAATGAAAATCAATGTAAAATAATGAGATGTGGTGAAGAATGAAGGAACGTTAGAATCATAAAGCACAATAGAAAGTAATGATGGTTAATGAAATGTGATAAAGAGTAAATGGTGATCAAGAAAGAGTATCGATATGAATTATTGAATTAGAAGTTAAGGCGTTTCCAAAAATCAACACAAAGTCTAATTATAGTATTATTTTCTTTTGTTTGATTTTAACCTGTATTAAATAATTATCTAGGAATGAAAAAGATGTATCAGTATTAGAGTTCTTCTGAGAGAACGCTGGAATAAATCTTTTTTTGACAGATTCTCAGTTTTCAAATTTGCCTTCGGTTGACTTTCAAATAGACTTTGACACTACTTTGAAAGTAGGTATATATAGTGACAAACATTGATATAAGTGGCCATCATGCATGAGGTTGCTGATTAATAGAACTTCAAAAGATCTCCAAAATTAGATATCACTCGACGAGGGCGAAAAAAATCAAACTGTTTTCGATACTTTTTCGGTAATATATATCATCAGAAATATTCGGGGATTTACCTTCTACTAGAAAACACAACAATCCATCCGTCATTCGATTGAGAGGCCTACAAGTACCATGGTTATTGAATTCAATGACTTCGAAGTGAAATATCAGAAAATAATATTTAACAATTTTTTCACGAATAAACATCATTATTATTATACCGCAAGACATCTAAGCAAATGCACGATGAGCTCTTGCACGGAGTCTTACGTGACACATCTGTCGATGATCAGGTTCTCCTAGCAGCCAGCGATCCCCTTCTTTGACCCTCTTTGCTCAGATATCTGTTCATACACCGGTCAACTACGAAGAGTATTGGCATGTACAAGTAAACATCTCACAATATGCATTCAAGCATGTAATCGGTCTGTATTTCTTTGGATCAGACAAATCTCCGTTTTTGTGGATGAGCACGGTTCGCCCCTCCACAAACCAATATTATTATTGATTGGTGGTAAGGAGAAATTGCAAAAGTTGTACCGTAAGTATTAACAAGTAAAATAAAAGTTAAACTGCAGTTTCTGACGGCTATTAAATTATTCAATGTTTCCAGAGATTCCAACAAGTTTATCTTTTTCCGTCTATATTTATTCATTCATTCATGTTTGGGATACTAGGAACTCTCTTTTTGAACTTTATCAAAGAGTAATTGCGTATCCAGTGTTTACCTTGTTTGCTTTCAACTTATCCTACACAAACTTGTACATGTTGCCATCTGTTCTATTTTGACGAAACTTCAACTTTTTCGTGGCTAAATTCCTACATCTATTTCCGATACATACCTCTAGTTGAGTCGAACTATCCATGGATGTCTCTCTGCGAATACTTGTATAAAAAAAGTTGAGAATGGTGCATTGTTTATATTTTATATTGAATGGTGTGTAGTATGTTTTTCTGAGTGTCTACGAAAATGGAAGCGGTAGCAACAGGAAGTAGGTACTATATTTTCAATATTAAATTTGCCGTTTGAATATACAGGGTACTACGATAGTATGACGGTTGATTTTCTATAGAGTGAAGCTTTTTATAGCCCCCACCCTGTTTACTTGGAACATGGAACAAATATTTTGAATGAAGATATATTGCAATTACTCGATAGCTGGCGCT
This sequence comes from Chrysolina oricalcia, assembly GCA_944452925.2. NCBI lineage: Eukaryota > Metazoa > Arthropoda > Insecta > Coleoptera > Chrysomelidae > Chrysolina > Chrysolina oricalcia. The sequence goes on along the minus strand of OX101809.2, from coordinate 2,328,860 downwards.
GGGACACATCAAAATTTTGAAAGGCAGAGAGGTCAAAAGTGTGAAAATACGTATCAACAACAAAAATGAAATTGTTGATAAGAGAATTAACTTCTCAACTACAGCAAAGCCTTTGATACTTGGACCATTACTTACTTTGTCCCAAACTCATCTACTTTGGATCTTCTAATGAAGCTGTAGAATACATACGAAATTATCTTTTCATTCGCACCCAACGCGTTGTCTTGGATAGTATTGTGTCTGATTCACTATTGATTGGTTAAGGTGTCCCCCGGGGATCAATCTGGGGACCACTTCTTTTTTCTATTTATATTTCTGATTTTTTTGAAATTGTAGAATATGCTAGAATTCATCACTACGCCGATGATTCTCAGCTCTATACTTCTTTTTCCTTCGTAAATATCAACAAAGCACTAGAAAATATAAACAGTAATTTGAATAAATTGTATGATTTCTCCACTATCCACAATTTACGTTCGAATTAAAAGAAGTCTCAGATCATGTTATTCGGTTAGAAAAAAAGTGGAAAGAGTTCGTGGGGACATGAAAATTGAAATCAGAGATAACATACAGCCTATATTTGCAGAAATCAAAAATCTAGGATTGTGGATTGATTCTGAACTGCGTTTTACCAAACATGGGCCGTGCTGGTACAGCGTTCGCCTTTGAAGCGAAGGGTCGAGGGTTCAAATCCCCGTATGGTCATCGGTCTCGTGCATGGTATCACATGTTAAAAAGTGAGGACCGCATCTTCCCAAGCTGACACAAGTCTTTCGAAGACTTCTTAGGGTTGCGCGTAGGGGTGCATTCGGTTGACGGAAATTACAATTTTAACAACAACCACAAAGGTCAAGCGTGTTTCAACGTTCTAATACAACTGTTCCCGAGTAGGCACATGCTATCTAGGCATTTAAAGCTTTCTTAATGTGAATTTTTGAAAACGTCCAAATTGTCTAACTGTGATAGATAAAACTCATGCGTAAGATTCTCCTTGGGAATTCGTAAATTTGAACATAAGTGAACAATTCAAAGAATCTGTTTGGCTGAGATCAAGTCTTCATCTACTTTCACTAACACACAAAGTTTTAAGAACGAAAAACTTTCTCAACTAGGATCGATCTCAGAACACGCGATAGACAAGTTCTTGTTATACCTTCTCACTCCTCTGCAATGTTTACGAAATGTTTTTCATATAATGCTGCAAAATTTTACAACCAGTTACCAAATTAATTCAAATTCTATACACTGAGTAATTTCAAAAAGAGGCTAAAACGACTGCTGACAAATGGCAGCTTGTATTCTTATGTTGACAGATTCCGCAACCCAACCCAGGATTGCCATAAAGAATTATTACATAAATGAATGAAATTAAAAAAATATACGATTTCTTATTGGTGTTGGTAATTTGTGATAATCTTTCTATTTATAATCATTATATATTTTGTTTTTTATATTTTCTTGTCATGGTCAAGTTGAAAAGCAGCTATAGCTGACACTTCGCCTCTTCGTCACTTGGTTCTTCTATTATCTATTTATATATTACTTTCATGTATAGATATTGAAATGATGAATAAAGTCGCTTCATTATCATTATTATTATTATGTGTAATCTGATCCCCCATGCCATTGAAACTTTTAAATTGATATTCCCCCTACTCAATTATCGAATGAACTAAAAGCTACACCAGCATTTATGGCACACTAAATAAAACTATTACATAAATTTGTACACATTTATTACAAATTTGCGTCCCAACCAATAAATTTTATACAGTCCCTGTTTTCCAGGAAATGAGCGTGGGCTAACTTTTAAGTGAAGCTGATCAAATGGCTGCTAACATTTCTTACACATTTATTACAAATTATTGACGTTTTGAAAATTCTAAAATTTTCATCCCTTAGGGGTTAAATCACCCTTATAGAAAGAAAATTCCCTAATAAATATAGATCCCAACGTGGTCGGTGCCAGAATTGTTCACAAGATTGTTTATAATTTTTGTACAAACTATCTAAGTGAGAAGAAAACTGTAGTTCACAAACCATGAGCTTGTGTCTTGAGGCATAAGATGTCCGGAGGACTGCTCATTGCTAATATCCTATACAATAGGAAAAGTTGGGTCGAAAATCCATCAGAAAACAACTACTTTCCTGGCTAATGCCACGACTAACATTGAATTATATCTGATGAAATTTCCGTGCAGAGTTCCTACAAGGTTATCTCTGCAATTGCTTGTTGCATGGAAATGTTCATCGAAACGTTCGGACCACCTATATATCGATTTCGGGGTGTTGCCCCTCATCAGTATAGGGTAGGTCTAGCAGTCAATAACTAATGACTGCAACGAATGAATCGATACCCAAATCCATTTCAAGACCGAAACTGAGATCGCGCCCGCACAGTGGATAACTCCAAAACTGCGAGCGCCATCCCAGCGCCGACCACCCAACTAAGTAATACCCATGAACCACGATCGCCAAGACCGTATAAAACTGAGAAGAAAACTGTAGTTCACAAACAATGAGCTTATTTATGACTTGAGGCATAAGATGTCCGGAGGACTGCTCATTGCTAATATCCTATACATTATCACATTGCGCGTATCGCTAAAATTTTCCACAAAACTATTTAAAAATCACTAGAATCTATCGACGGCGACGTGTTGAAAATTTCAGAATGATGATTTCCATGGGGTTGAACACCCCACACAGCGCATAAACTTAATTCAATGCATTGCAAAGTAAACTATTTCGGATTTTCATATTATTCCGTTAAAAAAATATTCTCTAAAGGTATGACCGCTCATTAATAGTGTTTTTTGTAAAATTGATAATTGTTGCAAAAAAGTATTTACTGGTCGTTACGTCAGAACATTATTATACGTCTATTCATGCGCATCGAAAGACACGCAGTAGAAGCGTGTGGGATACTGTAAAGAATTATAAAACTCAATGAAATCCAGTTCACGTCGGATTTCCTATCGTATCGCAACACAAAAATTTATTAGAACAGCCCAATCTTCAAAATATTGATTTCCATGAGCAACTAAATACATGCAGTAGAACCGTGTGGGATACTGTAAAAAATTCTAATACTCGATGGAATACAGTTCACGTCGGATTTCCTATCATAATCGCAACACAAAAATTTATTAACATAGCCCACTCTTCAAAATATGGATATCCATGGTTGCTATTGTCCATGAGCAACTAAAGACAAGATTAGAAGCGTGCGGGAGACTGTAAATAATTGTAATACTCGATGAAATACAGTTCAAGTCGGATTTCCTATCATATCGCAACACAAAAAATTATTAACACAGTCCACTCTTCAAAATATTGATTTCCATGGTTAATATTGCCCATGAGCAACTAAAGACAAGCAGTAGAAGCGTGTGGGATACTGTAAAAAATTCTAATACTCGATGAAATAAAGTTCACGTCGGATTTCCTATCATATCGCAACACAAAAATTTATTAACACAGCTCACTCTTCAAAATATTGATATCCATGGTTGCTATTGTCCGTGAGCAACTAAAGACAAGATTAGAAGCGTGCGGGAGACTGTAAATAATTGTAATACTCGATGAAATACAGTTCAAGTCGGATTTCCTATCATATCGCAACACAAAAAATTATTAACACAGCCCACTCTTCAAAATATTGATTTCCATGGTTAATATTGCCCATGAGCAACTAAAGATAAGCAGTAGAAGCGTGTGGGATACTGTAAAAAATTCTAATACTCGATGAAATAAAGTTCACGTCGGATTTCCTATCATATCGCAACACAAAAATTTATTAACACAGCCCACTCTTTAAAATATTGATATCCATGGTTGCTATTGTCAATGAGCAACTGAAGACAAGATTAGATTCGTGCGGGAGACTGTAAATGATTGTAATACTCGATGAAATACAGTTCAAGTCGGATTTCCTATCATATCGCAACACAAAAATTTATTAACTCTTCCCACTCTTCGAAATATTGATTTCCATGGTTGGTATTGTCCATGAGCAACCAAATACAAGCAGTAGAAGCGTGTGGGATACTGTGAAACATTCTAATACTCAATGAGATAAAGTTCACGTCTGATTTCCTATCATGCCGCAACACAAAAATGTATTAACATAGCCCACTATTCAAAATATTGATATCCACGGTTGATATTGTCCATGAGCAACTAAAGACAAGACAAGAAGCGTGCGGGAGACTGTAAATAATTGTAATACTCGATGAAATACAGTTCAAGTCGGATTTCCTATCATATCGCAACATAAAAAATTATTAACACAGCCCACTCTTCAAAATATCAATTTCTATGGTTGATATAATTAATTCGCCCCAAAAAAAATGCAGTAGTAGCTTGTGAGACACTGTAATAAATTCTGAAACTCGATGAAATAAGACTTGTTGCGGATTTTCTGTCAAATTATTTTGCAATGCAGTGAAATGAGTTTATGCGCTGTGTGGGGTGATCAACCCCGTGGAAATCATCATTCTGAAATTTTCAACACGTCGGCGTTGATAGATTTTTGAATAGTTTTGTGGATAATTTTAGCTACACGCGCAAGGCCGCAATAATTAATGTAATAGGAATTTTGAGAAATTTGGGGGTATTCAACCCCTTGGGGGCCCTTCATTCTGTAATTTTCAACACTTCGATAGTTTGTACAAAAATTGTAAACAATCTTGTGAACAATTCTGACACCGACCACGTTCGGATCTACATATATTAGGGAATTTTCTATCTATAAGGGTTATTCAACCCCTAGGGGATGAACATTTTGGAATTTTCAACACGTCAATGATTTGTAAGAAATATTAGCAGCCATTTGATCATCAATAATTGCGTATTTTTTCAAAATACAGTGTGTGGTGCAGCTTTACTTAAAAGTCAGCCCACGCCCATTTCCTGGAAAACGGGTACTGTAAAAAATATTTTGGTTGGGACGCAAATTTGTAATAAATTTGTACAAAATTATGTAATAGCTTTTTTTGGAGTGTGCCATAAACTGGAGTAGCTTTAAGTTCATAATTATCGGGCAACCACTGTGTGTCTTATTTCAAAAAGAAGTATCGGCAATACCATTCAAAATGGTTTTTGTTCCATGTTTGTACGTCAAACCGTTCAAAAGTTGAAAGTGGGGGGGGCTAAAAATAGCCGCACTGTATAACGCAGTAGAGAGAGCGTCCGACTCTGAGAAGGTTCCAGATTCGAGCCCGGTCGGAGCTGGGATTTTTTTCGATTTAATTTGACCGATTAAATTTTTGAAATTTCGTGACTCGACTGGGGTTAGTCCTGCACGGTTCCCGTTAGGTTCCAATTAACAGTGCTGCTCCTAAGATGGCGTATTGAATTAGTACCACAGCCTACCCAGAACACGTAGTAGCTAATGATCACAGCAATCGATGCTACCATACAAACACCAATTAAAAGAAAAACAAATCCAAGCCTTTTGTTTCTTGAACAACTTTTGATCCTTGTTGTATTCTCATTCTATTTATGGTAGAGCCTGCTCTGGAGTTCATTGGAAAGCCATCAACGTTTAGCAACTAATTTTACAGCTTTGATCATGAAACCGCAAATAACAGTTTTATAGTTTTCAGTGACAACTCTATAAAACCTGTTGGCGAAATGTATATCGAATTATTGTTATGAACCGAGCAGACTGAATGATGTATTTACTTTTTTTATTACCTGAGTTGTAATTTGTGACCGAAGGATCGTTCATTACGAGGTACATTTTTATGCTTGGTTTCTTGGTAGAGACTATTCGTTGACCCGACAAGAAGCTTGGCTGCCTCAAAGATTCCAGAAAGTCAGATAATAATAATGATAATGGGATAAAATGTTAACACGTATTTTGAACACGCGAGTACTACCCGCAGTTGACCCAGTGTATAAACGGATATACAGTGTGTTTCACTTTTCATGGAAACGCCCTCGTATCTTCCGGAATTTTTGACGTAGAACCGTAAAATTCAGGATCGATAGATACCCTAGTAATGAACTCACTGCACCAAAATGGTCATCCTACGTGGAATACACTGCACGCCAGCAGCGATGGAACCACCCATTTTTTCGGAAAGTTAGGTATATTAGGGGTCAAAATTATCCCGAAATTCCTACGGATTCGTGTCTACTGTCTACTGAAAAATTTTCAGCCCTTAAAAATTCTAATTTGTTTCACTTCTTATGGAATCGCCCCCGTATATTCCGTAATTTTCGACGTGGGACCATGAAATTAAGAGGATCGATGGATACACCAAATTCGTGGTCCTACGTCGAAAATTACTTTTCCATGAGAAGTGAAACAAATTATAATTTTCTAGAAAGCCCCTTTCAACTCGATTTGAACTTTTCAATTCGAGAACGGATATAGATAGAGCAATTCTGCGTACGGCAATCTATTCAGAATGGCCGAATTAGTATATTCTGAAAATTTCAAGTTTATCAAAAAATTAAAAAATTACTCGAAAACATTTGTAAATTACGAAAAATAGAAAATCGTCAGATTCACTTATAATTTGCCCTATATATGTAAAATTTCACGCTGATTCCGAACATATACGATTTGTAGATCCCCAGATATAAGATTTAGCCGAAAAAAGGAATAAAGGTTCGAATCTCTGAAGTTGCAGAGGTTCTGTAAAAAGACTACGAAATCTTTAATTGAATCAGAATCGATTTGAAATTTGGTATGCATATCCAAAAAAGCTTGAGTTTCACGAAGCGGAGTTCGAAAATCTGGGGAAAAGAATTGTGGGAGAAAGCCCCTTTCAACTCGATTTGAACTTTTCAATTCGAGAACGGTTAGAGATAGAGCAATTCTGCGTACGGCAATCGACTCAGAATGGCCGAATAAGTATGTTCTGGAATTTTCAAGTTTATCGAAAAATGAAAAAATTACTCGAAAAAAGTTGCAAGGGGTAGACCCCTAAAAATCACGAAAAATAGAAAATCGTCAGATTCACTTCAATTTTGCTTTATATACGTAAAATTTCACTCTCATTCCGAAAATATACGATTTGTAGTTCCCCAGATATAAGAATTAGCCGAAAAAAGTAATAAAAGTTCGAATCTCTGAAGTTGCAGAGGTTCTGTAAAAAGACTATGAAATTTTTAATTGAATCGGAATCGATTTGCAATTTGGTAGGCATATCCAAAAAAGCTTGAATTTCACATCGCTGAGTTCGAAAATCTGAGAAAAAAAATTGTGGGAGAAAGCCCCTTTCAACTCGATAAGAACTTTTCAATTCAAGAACGATTCGAGAAAAAGCAATTCTGTGGTCGCCAATCGATTCAGAATGGTCGAATTAGTGAATTCTTTATTAATGGAAATAAAAAAAATCAGTCGAAAAAGTTGTAAAAAAATCACGAAAAATGCAAAATACAAAATTGTCAGATATACTCGAAAATATTACGCTGATTCTGAAAATAAATTATTTGTGAATGCTCAGATATAAGATTCAAGCTAAAAATTCGAAATTTTAGAGTTTTCAACTCGATCCGAATTTTTCAATTCAAGAACGGTTAGAGATGGAAGAATTCTGCGAACGCCAATCGATTCTGGAATGTCAAAACAGTACTCATATTCGATCTGTTCCAAGTAAATGGAAGGGAAACAATTCATTCGAAACAAGTTCTCGATTTGAACTTTTCAATTCGAGAACGGTTGGAAATAGAGCAGTTCTGCGGATGCCAATCGATGGCGAAACGACCATAGTCCGAAAGCAGGAGAAAAAATGGACTAAAATCGTGATTTAATCCTCGAACTCCACAGGCTTTAACCAAACCATTCTCTTAAAATTGATATTGCCATCCTAAACCACATCACATGGTAGTCGAGTATGTTATAGTCCAAATACAGCTATATCAATATTTCTCAATGTGTTTGTTCAAGGTGAGCTCAGAATCAATAACAACTCAGGAACAGCAGAACTTCAGTATGTATCACCTCAAACTGCCTTCCCCCGATCATACTTCTATCTTTTCCTGAAAGGAAGAATGCCTTTACGTATTTTCCGATAATTTTTCAATTTAGCTTTTCGAATTATTGGAAATCCTGCCTAAAGGCTGTAGTTGGTAACTCCACTTAGCGAATTCAAGCTTTAAACTTTCGCAAATAACTGAAAATCCAGTCAATAAAACTCGAAGCTCTATTGTTCATCGATACGAGCCAGAATTTGCACTGGCGAAGAGGCACGTGCAATTTTGTGATACGTTTGCATTAAACGAACGTTTTTTTGAGTATTGTTGAAATTCCGCTCACATGTGAAGAGACCAAATTCGGGGTAATACTACTCGTCACCTTTTATTTCATTATTTTCGTGTGCTGCTAAAAATAAAAGCGTATTTTTCAGCTCGCAAAATATGAGAGGTTGTTCAATTACAAATTCGGTCATTGTACAAGATAGCGACATGCACAGTTTTTGTTTAGGTATTTTACACATACAGTGTGTTTCACTTCTGATGGAAGCACCCTCAAAACTTTCGTAATTTTTGCCGTAAAACTCTGAATTTTGTAGAATCTAAAGACACACCTAAAATATCCAAAATGACCTCGAAAGGCTTCTTTTATTATCCTGTTTCACGGATTCAAGATTTACTACGAGGGCTGTTTGGTAACTCCGTGACTATTTGAATAAAGAAAAAAAAATTGGCAAATAAGCGTTTTATTTTTCAACATAATCTCCTTTTAGATCAATACATTTAGTCCAGCGTTTTTCCAGTTTTTTTATTCCTTCCAAATAATAGGTTTTCTCAAGGCCCTCAAAATAGGCGTTTGTTTCGGTTATAACCTCTTCATTCGACCCAAATCTCTTACCACCCAGCCATTTCTTCAGGTTTGGGAAAAGAAAATAGTCGCAAGGGGCTAAATCTGGAGAATATGCTGGATGGGGTAGTAGTTCGTAGCCCAATTTATGAATTTTTGCCATAGTGACTACACACGTGTGCACTCGTCCATTGTCTTGATGAAGCAGCACTTTTTTTTTCGCTAAATGTGGTCGTTTTTGCCTCAAATCAATATCGAATCTGTCTAAAAGCTCTGAATAATATTCGCCGTTGATCGTTCTACCCTTCTCTAAGTAATCTATATGAATGACACCGCGTGCATCCCAAAAAACTGTGGCCATAACCTTGTTGGCTGACAGACGCACCTTAGCCTTCTTTGGTGCACGTTCACCAGTTGACACCCACTGTTTTGATTGTTCCTTGGTCTCTGGGGTATTGTGATGGATCCATGTTTCGTCTACGGTTATATAACGGCGTAAAAACTCGCCCGAATTGCGATTGAACTTTGCCAAGCACTCCTTTGAAGTGGTCACACGGTTGCGCTTGTGGTCGAGTGTGAGCAATCGCGGCACCCATCTCGCGGATAGCTTCTTCATGTCCAAATATTCATGTAAAATGTGATGTACTCGCTCAGTTGAGATGCCTACAGCCTCAGCTACCTCACGTACTTTTATTCTCCGATCGTCCAATATCATTCCATGGATTTTATCGACGATTTCTGGCGTGATGACCTCTTTTGGGCGACCTGAACGTACGGCGTCACTTGTGCTGGTACGACCACAACGGAACTCAGTAAACCACTTCTTAACCATTGAAATTGATGGTGCAGAGTTCCCATAGTATTTATCAAGTCTTTCCTTGGTTTCAGTTATGGTTTTTTACGCAAAAAATAATGCTTAATCAACACACGAAATTCACTTTTTTCCATTTTTGTTAAAATTCACGAGGTTGTCTGCTTCTAATTGCTGTCAAACACAAACCAAATGTCGCAGCTTGCTCAAAATTTGACAGTAGTCTATTGAAAGATGGTGGTTGACAGCAGCAGTGTTGCATTTAAAGTTACTGCGCGGGAAATTTAAAAAGTCACGGACTTACCAAACAAGCCTCGTATATAGTTCTCATTGTCAACTATTATGTTTGTTGATTATTGGTAAAATTAATTATCTTCAAGTATGTATCGGCAAGGAAGTCTTAGAATGTCAATATCATCAAAGACATGCTGTACATATCCATTCCTAGAGATATGTATTTTGTGTATTTCTGTATGTGTATTTTTTTACTGTGATTTTCACTATCGTATGAATGATTGAGTAGTTGATCTAAAATATCCTTTTTCAAGTAAATGTAATGACTAGTACATTATATATAAATACAAGTAGATTGTTCGAAGTTTTTTAAATAAGTTTAACAATGTTTGTATCATGACTGTAACCACCGTACTAGAAACAATGACAAATATCCCGAAATGAAACACTATTGAACCTTTCGTGTGTATTATAACATTTGGGGTGCACTTATCTTGATGAGTTTATCTCTATAGACAGGATGCCATATTGCTCTTGAATCGCAGTAATAGATTAATTTCCTATCCAAATATGGAATTAATGAATAAATTAGCTCGACGCCATTCATGGAGCGGATATTTTCCTGGATTACTTCAGAAGACATTTATTTGAAACGTATTTACAATTAACTGTATTATTATTGATGTGGATCGACTATTATCACTGTTAGGTCATGATGTTAATGGTTGTAACAAGTTGATCCACCCCATAAATTCAAATTACAAGTTCCATTTCACTCCAGCACTCACTGGGTCATGCATTCATTTCTATTGTATTCTGTTTTATAGCCACTAGCAGTTTAATAATGATTAATTGATCTTTCTTTCTGATAACTGAATGACAACGATGGAATTCAACTACTTTCGGGATTCGTGAACATAACCAGTATCAAAGTATTCATAAATTGGATTCGTTATTATTCTACTTATTGGGTATCTTTCAGTTATCCACCCATCGTTCGTCTCTGTCATCAGAAATATACTCCACTTGTATTCACCACCATAGACCTAAGATTGATCTTAATTTCCCATGTTTATGAATCATGTACAATCCATGTAAAAGTCTCTGATCCATTCTTTTCCGCTGCCCTTTGCTTGGATACGCTTCATTTGCCTTGATTTGCCTTGCTTTGCCTTGCTTTGCCTTGCTTTGCCTTGCTTTGCCTTGCTTTGCCTTGCTTTGCCTTGCTTTGCCTTGCTTTGCCTTGCTTCGCCTTGCTTTGCCCTGCTTTGCCTTGCTTTGCCTTGCTTTGCCTTGCTTTGCCTTGCTTTGCCTTGCTTTGCCTTGCTTTGCCTTGCTTTGCCTTGCTTTGCCTTGCTTTGCCTTGCTTTGCCTTGCTTTGCCTTGCTTTGCCTTGCTTTGCCTTGCTTTGCCTTGCTTTGCCTTGCTTTGCCTTGCTTTGCCTTGCTTTGCCTTGCTTTGCCTTGCTTTGCCTTGCTTTGCCTTGCTTTGCCTTGCTTTGCCTTGCTTTGCCTTGCTTTGCCTTGCTTTGCCTTGCTTTGCCTTGCTTTGCCTTGCTTTGCCCTGCTTTGCCTTGCTTTGCCCTGCTTTGCCTTGCTTTGCCTTGCTTTGCCTTGCTTAGCCTTGCTTTGCCTTGCTTTGCCTTGCTTTGCCTTGCTTTGCCTTGCTTTGCCTTGCTTTGCCTTGCTTTGCCTTGCTTTGCCTTGCTTTGCCTTGCTTTGCCTTGCTTTGCCTTGCTTTGCCTTGCTTTGCCTTGCTTTGCCTTGCTTTGCCTTGCTTTGCCTTGCTTTGCCTTGCTTTGCCTTGCTTTGCCTTGCTTTGCCTTGCTTTGCCTTGCTTTGCCTTGCTTTGCCTTGCTTTGCCTTGCTTTGCCTTGCTTTGCCTTGCTTTGCCTTGCTTTGCCTTGCTTTGCCTTGCTTTGCCTTGCTTTGCCTTGCTTTGCCTTGCTTTGCCTTGCTTTGCCTTGCTTTGCCTTGCTTTGCCTTGCTTTGCCTTGCTTTGCCTTGCTTTGCCTTGCTTTGCCTTGCTTTGCCTTGCTTTGCCTTGCTTTGCCTTGCTTTGCCTTGCTTTGCCTTGCTTTGCCTTGCTTTGCCTTGCTTTGCCTTGCTTTGCCTTGCTTTGCCTTGCTTTGCCTTGCTTTGCCTTGCTTTGCCTTGCTTTGCCTTGCTTTGCCTTGCTTTGCCTTGCTTTGCCTTGCTTTGCCTTGCTTTGCCTTGCTTTGCCTTGCTTTGCCTTGCTTTGCCTTGCTTTGCCTTGCTTTGCCTTGCTTTGCCTTGCTTTGCCTTGCTTTGCCTTGCTTTGCCTTGCTTTGCCTTGCTTTGCCTTGCTTTGCCTTGCTTTGCCTTGCTTTGCCTTGCTTTGCCTTGCTTTGCCTTGCTTTGCCTTGCTTTGCCTTGCTTTGCCTTGCTTTGCCTTGCTTTGCCTTGCTTTGCCTTGCTTTGCCTTGCTTTGCCTTGCTTTGCCTTGCTTTGCCTTGCTTTGCCTTGCTTTGCCTTGCTTTGCCTTGCTTTGCCTTGCTTTGCCTTGCTTTGCCTTGCTTTGCCTTGCTTTGCCTTGCTTTGCCTTGCTTTGCCTTGCTTTGCCTTGCTTTGCCTTGCTTTGCCTTGCTTTGCCTTGCTTTGCCTTGCTTTGCCTTGCCTTCGCTTTAATTCACTTCGGTTCGCTTTGTTTCGCTATGTTTCGCTTTGCTTCAATTTATTTCGCTTCGCTTAAATTTTCTTCGCTTTTATTCGTTTTGCTTCGCTTTGCTTTGCTCTGCTTCTCCCTGCTTCGCTCTGCTCCGCAATGCTCCGCAATGCTTCGCCCTGCTTCGCTCTGCTCAGCACTGCTTCGCTCTGCTCCACTGCTTCTCTCTGCTTCGCTTTGCTTCGCTCTGCTTCGCTCTGCTTCGCTTTGCTCCGCTTTGCCTCGCTTTGCCTCGCTTTGACTCGCTTCGGCTTGCTGTGCCTCGCTTCGCCTTGTTTCGCTTCACCTTGACTCTCTTCGCCTTTCCTCCCTTCGCCTTTCCTCGCTTCGCCTAGCCTCGCTTCATCTTGCTTCACTTTGCCTTGCTTCGCTTTGTCTAGGCTTGCTTCGCCTTCAAATAATTCCGGGATAGTCTCCTGTTGGAATCACTGGGTTGCCACTAGGACGCTATGTGCGATGTTCTTTTTTTGTATAATTCATCTGTCTGGAATAACTATGATAATGGTAATTTTTTTTCAGGGCTGCAGTATGAACTTCGCGAATCCTCCAGCAACCGCTTCTGGTCCGTGCAGCCGGTCTCGCACGCAGGAGGTGGAGGGTGTGCATGGCAAGGCCCGATTAGTGCGACCGCCACTGCGATGAGTACCGTGGGGGCGGGCGTTGCGAGCCCGGGGCAAGTGGGGGTTCGGACGCCGACGGCCCCCAAACGTCCCGTTCGACGCGGTGGGAAAGCACCCCCCGATCGACCGCAGCGTGCCCTCTTCTGTCTCTATCTCAAGAACCCCATCAGGAAGCTGTGCATTGATGTTGTCGAGTGGAAGTATCCTTTTTGTACTGTTAAGTCTTTGGTCCAGAATTTCTTGTTGTAAAGCCTAATATTTTCAAAACGCAAATTGTTATAGATCTGATTTGCGGTGAGAGATAACGACGAGTCATATGATCCCCAATTAATTCATTTCAAATACTTTTTTTGAAGATACAGAGTTGATTGAGTGATCGAACTGTATGAATTTTTTTTATTTGGAAAATGTTATAGAGAAACACTTGTTTCGATTTGAAGACATAGCATTGGATAAGACAGTTTAGGTCATCCTGTTACTGCAATCTGATGACTTGGAAACTCACGCAAATATTTCAAGATCATCTGCAGACAAAAAAATGTACGGTATAGCAAGAGCTCCGTCGTTTATTAACAAATTCAATAAGAGTGGCCCCCAAAGTGCGCCTTGGATAATACCGTACTCAATTTCAATTGAAAGTGACGTGAAAGACTTGATTGAAAGAGATTGTACCCGGTTAATCGATTAGCTTTTCAAACAATTCAAAAATTAAGTATATGGAAAAACCATAGTACTGGAAATGATGTAACAGGAATAATTCTTTTGAGTATCAAATTAATTTGAGAAATCGGTGATAGTAACCTCTTTTTCCTGTGAACAAAGTAATGAAAGTCTTTATTCTGTTTTGGGATATTCAAAATTTGTGTTCAAAATTTGCACTTTTTCATCGAATCAGAAAGATCTGACTGTGCAATTGTCAACAATCGATCATCAGAGTCAATGAAGTCGAATTTTTAAGAGGTCCAATACATCTAATATTTAAACTGTCTGCCACTGATATCTACAAAAGCGTTGAAGAGACCTAGTTTTTTTTCTCATCATTTATTTCTCATTAATATTATGAGATTCATTAATTTGATCAGAGAACTAAGTCATTAAAATGAAAAACATTATTTCTGCAGGTATAATGAGATAACAGAAAATTCTGAAAAAACTCTTTTTCTACTGCTGAGTTTTTGTGCAGTTTTCTCATATGTTCAATTTATGTTTCTAGATCTTCTGAATTACCGCCTTCGAATAGTGGTATAACAAGAGGGAATTCTCCGAGAGCAAAGGATTCATTTATAATTTCGACTAGTACATTTAAGGCTGAGTTGGAATGGTTGACAAGAATTTTTTACTGATATTTCGTCTATGCTAGTGGAAATTTTGTTCTTTAAATACTGTAGAGTATATCTTTTAATTCAATTGAATTAGTATCCTCTTAGTTAAAGTCGTTAGAGACATTAACATGTTTTACATGTTCCATTGGATTTGATGTAGGTTTGATAATGGAAGTTAGTTTTTCAGTTTTACAGTAAAAGTTAATAAAGGTATCTGAACTCACATTGATCTGCTTTGATAGCGAATTTGATTTGTCTCTCAAACTGTTCACTATACTCGAGTCTTCTTTCACTCTATTATTTGCCTTCTCAACTTTATCTTTGTAATGGACGTTGATGTTTAACTATTTATGGCTGTACCATTTTTCTGCCTGGAAGTTGATGGTCTTGATATGTTTTGAGCTTCATGTTGAGTATGACATGAAGTTTACCAATTTGTAGAAAATTCAGAATGTTGGAATCTTTCCAAGAAGAGGTTGATTTGTGTCTAGAAATATTAAAGAAGATGATAAATATACTTACTCTGGTCATAAATCAAGAAAGATGTTCAGAGAAGAAGAAGACTTCATAGCAGAATTTGAAACAAAAAAAAAGAGAAGGGGCAGACTTCTATAATAATATAGAGATAAACTTATAGCATGAACTGCCCGTTTGTGAATATTTATTGAGAGGCCTGGGTTCATATCCAGACTGGTCCACATTTTTATTTAAATTTTTGAATTACCATTTTTTATGTCTGAATTTCCTTTTTAAAATTATTCCTTAACCTATTTTCATAGGCCCTTCGAATGGCTGATTTTGCTTACAATTTTTGCAAACTGTGTTGCCTTAGCTGTATTCACACCTTTTCCTTGTAGCGACTCGAATATGACAAATACGTATTTGGTGAGTTACTCGTTTTTTTTAGTCCGGTGAATTGCAAATATTATCACAATAAATTTATGCACACAACTTCAGCCGTAACTTTGCATTCTACCTTTAGAATGGAGTTGGATGCAGACATGTTTGAATATTCACATAATTGCAAAACTTTACTTTATGTCGAACTGGAAGATGGAAATAAAGTTGGAGTTGCTAGCACGAATCAAATGTTAGTCTTGCTTTTACGGTTCCGATCTATCCAAATCCAATTATATAATCTGCATATGAGTTCTAGTTCAGATGGTTTCCTTACGACAATGTCGAAATCGATGCATAATAAATGGAATGTAATATTTCAATCCCTCAAAGTTTGAAATCTTTCTTGTTTTTGTTTTTGAAATTCGATCACTTTTACATGCACGTTATAGGAAATCAGTACATATTGTTTAGACGTCTGAGGCGTGCACTTGGAATATTTGACGATCGCACTGAAATATTTGGCGATCGCTCGCGCGTGTTCGCGAGGAACAATTCAAAACTTTTGTCTCCGAAGGTTGGGGAAGAACTATCTTGATGTCCATGGTAAGCACATGTTTTCTCATAGTGCAGTAACCGGGTGTCTGGGTCTCTGGTCTGCGGTGGTCTACGATTAATTCACCTTGAGAATTCAGTCCTCTTCGGATCTTCAAGGTTTATTGTCCCCCTGCATGGATATCTCTCGTGTTTAAGAGATACTCTTCGATTCGTACTTGGATTGTTCTGTCTGCAAATAAAGAACCTACCCATTAAACTAGACCCTTGGGGAGCCCAAAGCACTCTTGCCAGACATGGTCGAAGGCCTTAGAGACGTCTAACAGAAGCAAGTGGGCGCACTTGACTCTATTTAGTTCTGATGTGATGGCCTTCCCGTCCATCCAGGGCCTGAAGTTCAGCGGAATGGTCTTTCTTGAAACCGAATTACTCACCAGGCAGGACATTACTGTCTCCTATTTCATTCGTTAGCGTCTCCAAAACGAAATATTTTCAGCGATTATCCCTACAGAGCTGATGAGGGTGATGAGCCAGTAGTTTTGCGGAAAGATTGGGTCTTGATCCAGCTTGCGGATCATGATAACAATGGCGGAAAGTGTTTAAGTTGCATAGAGTTATAATGTTATTCAACAACGGAATTCAGTCCTCAGATGAACTTTCCTAACTATACCAATTCATCTATCTATTCCCTTTTGTCCGTACATATTTCACTTAATTAATTAGGGTCGGCATTTACACGTGTGGATCTGATTCAAAATTAATTAACTCAATTATTTCCCATGCTCAGAATAACTCGAATCATACTGTGAATCATTCAAATGAATTAACACTGCAGTTGGTATTGAATACTCGACAAATATGTCTTTATGTGCAATTTCTAGTTAATTCGAGTTTAATGAAAACAATTGATTTCTGCTCTGATTTATATGGATGATAGACCAAATACTTTGGATATTTTCCACCACACAAAATTTGTCAATAGTAGTTGTTCGGGTAAATGCAGTCTATTCGTCAATTCAGTCCACCTTGTATCCCTCACACGACGAGAGGGATCAACACGGCAAAAACAAGTTGGACTAAAGAAAAAAATTATTGTTTTCTTTGAATTCTCATCATTGATCTTGGAGGGGATACGTCGCAATGCATTTCAAGGCGAAAACTTCCAATAGAATAGAACATTGGGTGGTCCTACTCACTTACTTCCTGGCACAGGTAGGCGAGTTTTGAAACCCCTGTAAGTAGGCCTCTCCGCTTAGCAGACCTTTGTACTCCCATATGTTTGGGTTTAGCTGGGCATTCAACGTCATTCAACAGCTTTCTTAGAGCTGAATGTTTTTGACGTCCATAAGACTGACTTTTCTTCGTTTCACCAAGTTTTGTGAAACATTTCTATACTCGGGTACCAGTTTGGATGTGATCTTGTTTGATCTCTGTGCCAGTATTGCTGCTTCATTGTCCTATCAGATTGCAATAGTTCCACGACATCTATTGTCGATATTTTCTTGGGCGTAGGTGAGTATAGCATATTTTTCAGAATAACATTGGGGTGTATTCGTATAGAGACATGGAGATTTCATTTCCTAGTCCTCTTTTGTATACCCCTTCTCCGGACAAGGCTTTCGATTTCAAGCCGTCAGTGTACCAGACAATGCAGTCGTCAGAAGAACCTTCGATGATATGTCAGTCCATTCTTCCCTCATGGAAATGACAATGTTTGGGCCTCTCCTGAATTCCAGAACCGGCAGTATGCTGTTCGTTTCCAGTATATAAGATGATATAGCTCTCATGTGCGTTGTTCCAAATGAAGGAGTGTCCATGGTTCGTTTGTCCTTCCAACCATTGGCTTGGTTTGTTTTGTGTTCAATGTACAGGTGCAGAGATGGCAGTTTCAGTAGAACTTCAAAGGCTCTAGTTGGTGCTGGCTACCAGTTTGAAACTCGTGATCCGAGGCCCTTCCTCGGATCCAACCAAAAACAGGTTTTCTAGTTTTCACTAAGCGTTCCCTCAATCCACGTACTCGCAGGGGTGGTTCTAAGCTGGTGGCTTTCATCAGGTTCTAGTCCAGTAGCACACGATTCGAAGACCTTCCACGGCCCTCAAATGAGACAGGCTTTCCAGTTCTCCAATCCCTCTGTAATGGATAAGTTCGGGTGAAATATGTATTTTTTTGTCGCCTGTGTATGGTGAGCTAGGGGCCCATGGGTTGCTACTCTCATTGGCTGCGGCGCCTCAGCCACCCTTGAAGACCGCTTCACTCTCGTTATAGCCGCCAAGACAATACATGATGGACCAGGGTTCACCAGGATAAGGAAGTGAGAGGAGCGTCGGGTTCCCCAGACTCCACCCTGAACCTCCTTCTCCTGATAGGGCTAGTCAGTATTTCAGACCATTCTTGGTTCCATAGCTGCAGTGGACGTTGACTTCATGGCTGCTGTGCTGTGACTTAGACCACCATACCAAAGGAGTATATGTTATTGCAGGCTTTACTACCTTGGTATACAATCAGTCGAGTATGTCTGGACTGAGCCTCCTTTTTTCCCAAAGGGGCCAGAAATAGTGAGGTCTCCGCTTTTTTTGATAACCTTCCAGGTCAGTTTCAAGCCTATACTTCGCCCTGAGATATTTGACCTCCCCCTTCATCTGTCATTTATAATGTTAAATTGACTATACATCACATGGTAGTTAATATAAATGACTGCAATGAACTACAACTTCACCTACAGCTAATTTACTGCTCGTGCATATTATGTACATTCGAGTTTGAAATGATCGAAAAAATTTACTGATTATATTATGCATCTATCCATTCATTACGTGGTATTGATAATAAGTATTAATATATTTAATATTACTTTGCAGGAAAAAATCGAGTATCTCTTTCTCGTTATTTTTACGGCTGAATGTGTTATGAAAATTCTTGCGTATGGTTTCTTGATGCATCCAGGGGCGTACCTACGGAATGGTTGGAATTTACTTGATTTTACAATCGTAGTTATAGGGTAAGTGTTCCTCAGCAATAACTCAGCAATCTTCAAGTGCAGTTAAACATTAAAAAAATAATGAGGTAGCACTCAACTGAATTATGTTAATGGAATTGGATCTTGTTTGTCCATCGAATCATTAATTTTCATTCAATCGATACTTTTTTGCAGATTAATTAGTACAGCGTTACAAAACCTCACCAGAGATACCTTTGACGTCAAAGCTCTTCGAGCATTCCGAGTCCTTCGACCTTTGAGGCTCGTCTCTGGTGTACCAAGTGAGTACATTCGAAACTAATTGATATTTGTCGCTTTTTCACAACTTGCTGCCCCAGGATGATAATTTAATT
Organism: Chrysolina oricalcia; assembly: GCA_944452925.2. Classification (NCBI taxonomy): domain Eukaryota; kingdom Metazoa; phylum Arthropoda; class Insecta; order Coleoptera; family Chrysomelidae; genus Chrysolina; species Chrysolina oricalcia. Next base: position 2,309,686 of record OX101809.2, on the reverse strand, counting down.
TGTTGCGATTGATGTATTGTAGAATTAATTTATTCGTTGTGGAATATACGTGAGAATAATCCCCTGCATGCCGTTTTTATTGTACGCAATCCATTTTGTTAACAAATAGATCCATTATTCTGTTAGAAAGCAATTATCGGATTTAAATTACAAGCTTTAAATAAAACATTGAATTCACTCAATCAACAACAAAATATTCAGATTGATAATTACCCATGCCACGTGGATAATCAATCAAGAGAAGTGCCGAGACCATGCAGCAGATATTTTTTCTGCTGATTTGGAGGGAATCTTTCATGGAAAGGAGAGTCTCATAACTCAAGACTTATTGTGAGACTTCACTTATTATCTGATACCTCAGAGTACCCTCCTCCTCTCTGTAGGTCCGTCAGCTTGTTGCTACGGCGACACTTAGGCCTATTAGCCCATTGTATCATGCCTATGTTATTTACTGTTACAGTACCAAATCCAGTACTTTGTACGAGTTTGTCCTTTACTGGGTGGGACCTGTATAGTTCTGGATCGTCAGACGGCTGCCCGAAAATAACGGTCTAGTGCCTCGCAACAGCAAAGTATGTGTGTCACAGTTTCTGGATCCTTTCAGCATAGTTTGCAAGTCAGGTCTCCATTGCACAGTCTCATTTTGTTGAGATGCTCCTTCACTGGTGCTTGACCGGTCAGGAGTCCGGAAACAGTTCTCAACTGGCTCCTGTTCATCACTAGCAGGTCTGCCGTTCTTTAATGGCATAATACTTTGATATATTCTTTCCCGTGTTTGTTTGCTGGGATGCCTTCCCCAATCCACTGTCTGTCTGTCCCCAATCCACTGTCTGTCTGTCCCCAATCCACTGTCGCATAGAGGCTCTTACTGTACACTAAGGTATCCGTAGGGTATCCCCTAGGTTTGGGAGATTCTCCGAACATTTTCTCTCGAGTTCGTCTGCTTTTTCATTGCCTGCAACTTCCTGGTGTCATGAGACCCATATTAGCTTGACGTGAATCCGGTTACCAGCACTCTCAGTTACCAGTTTGAACGTCACTTCCTTGTTGCATAAGGCCTTGAGTACGGCTTGATTGTCTGACAGGATGTTGATATGCGCGTTCTCAACGTTTCTCCTATTGTTTTCTTTCGCGCATTGAAGGATGGCGCACATCTTTGCCTGAATGACAAAGGTTTGCCCAGTGAGTGGCTGATGCCAGTACTCAGATTCCTGGAGAATACCCCTGATCCCGCTCCATTCCCAGTTTTGGATCCATCTGTGTACCAGATATTCCTCTGTAGAGTGTCCTGGAAATGCGAGCCGTCCCACTCAGTTCTGTTTGGTATCAGAACCCTGAATTGGAATTGAAGCAGTACGGTTTCGGAATGTGGTCCGTTCTCGTTCCCAGCACGTTCCTGATCATAATTCTAACGATGCTCATGTGTCCCGTTCCATCGTTCAAGTTGGGTGTGTTCTGCTGGCACCAAGCCTTGCTTCCCCCTGCACCACTGGGTGAACGGGAAGTAGCCCCAGGAGTGTCTCCATGGCTGCAGTTGGTGTTGATTCAATTGCTTCTCTGATTCCAAGACGGCAAGTCTTTGCATCTTGCCTAGTCTTGTTAAGGCTCCTCCTTGTTGTGTCTTGGGCCACCACACCAAAAAGGCGTACATAATGGAAGTGCAGCATGTGTGGTTTCAGCACCCATTTTTCACGAAAGATTGTCTGGCAATCACTAGTGAGGTCACCAGGTTACTTGACCATGGCTTCTTTCAGACGAGCTCTTTCATATACATTTGGAGTATATCAGTTGTGATATTTTCTGTTGGTGGATCCATATCAGTGAGTGCCAATTCACCTTCAGCATAGAAGTTGATCTTTATACCGAAAAATATCGAAGAGAGAATGGATTCATGAGATCAGAAAGGCTATATTTGCTGAAATTATATGGTTTTCAACCATGTAGAGTACATTTTTTTCCGGAATGTGATTATGTAATTGTGTTTTGCGTTCATGTAGAGAACAACCGCTCTTCAAATTTTGGAATTCAAAGAATGAGACTACGTTTCGGCAACTGAATTCATGAACGATAATTGGAACGTTGGGAGATAGAATCCCCAAATAGGGAATATCATGCTGGTCAAGTATTCTCTCGAGTACAAGCCTTAGCGCATCAAAATTTCATAGGAATCGATCACAGCGTTCGGTTATTGAGATGCGAGAGGAGTGTTTCCAAAGAAAACGGGTCTATATCGTCAGATCTCTGAGGATATATTTGCCAACCTTGAATTTAACGATTCAGTCAGGAATTGTTACTTTATCCCGACAAGATAAACCCATTAGTTTGAAACAATACGTTTCTTATATGATACTAGAGACGCTCTTCATATCTATATCGATTGATCTTAAGATGGCTGGACATAAAGTAATACAGGGTGATTCATATTAGGACCGACTAACACCGTGGGTTGATTCTTTACGAAACACATAATAAAGAAGAGAAGTTTTTGAGAATAAATCCCTTCAATTGCTACCTGTATGAGATACAGGGTGCTAAAATCATGAATTTTTTATTTTTCACTGAGATATTGCCAATATCTCAAGAATGGAGGCAGCTCGAAAAATTCTGACATCTATCGTCATGGCGGAATCATCAATTTAATTTAGCAAAAAAGTTTGGAAATACGTCTGTCAAATAAGAAAGAAACGGGTGTTGATTCCCAAATCAGAAGAACTGTCTGAATGGCTAAGTGCCTTAGATTTTGAGATACAGCCTATGAACAATTTTTCTGACTTCGACACGTCTCTCCCTCAGTTGATGGACACATAAAGACGCATTTCAAAACATCTTTCGTACCCTTGAACCCATAATGCTTCTTGCTTTGTTTTTACATGGTTCCAAGCCATTGTGCACTGTTAATGACCTTTTGACGACTGAAGAATGTTTGACCACTAAATATTTTTTCCGAACACGGAACTGTGTACATGACAGGATAGCGCCAAATCCTTTTTCCGTTTATATGAATTAAGTGAAAATTGAAAACCTTCAGTTTTCGCTATATTTGTGAAATAAATTTGAAATAATCTGCTTCAGTGTTCACCTGCTATACAAGTTTCATTTGCATCACATTATAATCAGTGGGCGATAGAAAGTTTATTTTGCCTTTTTGCTTGAAACAGAAAGTCAGTTCGGAATCCTATTAACTGCTTTGAGCCTTTGAGAATTAATTAGGAACTTTTGCTGCTAGAATTAAAGGGTATTCTGTAGGTACAAATCTCATATATATATATATATATATATATATATATATATATATATATATATATATATTTCTTGAATCAACTGTGATGCTCTCTCAGATCTAATTTGACAATGCAAACAGTTTTTTAAGGTTTCATGAGATATATTTCGTTTTGTTCTAGTCATATCTCGGGAGTAACTGTTTCTAGATTTGATTAGTCCAGTTGAATTTGAGTGCTGTTGATGTAGCTTCATTCCATAGTTTATATTGCGATTTTTGTGCCGTGTTGAAGCAATTAAATTAAATACAATTTCTTGTATATACAACTGATAATTATGTTTTTGTTTTTCAGGTTTACAAGTTGTGTTGAACTCGATTCTTCGTGCCATGGTGCCTTTATTGCATATAGCTCTTTTAGTACTATTTGTTATTATTATTTATGCAATCATTGGGTTGGAGTTATTCTCAGGAAAAATGCATAAGACGTGTTTCAATAACGCAACATCAGGTGAGTAACAAGTAATATAACTATGTTAATAATAGAAACTTGTGACATCTACAGTCACTAGTTGAAACTCAATTTGAAACGAACCATGGAATCCAAAGTTGGATGATGATCTACTCATTGACAGGCAGTCAACAATTTTGTTGTTCTGACCAACACAATGGTCAATCAAGTCTCTAATACGTTATGATTAACGCAAACATAGTCTAAAGTGAAGAAAGAGTAAATTGTTGGATGTAGCCGTTACTACGTGGTAGGAAATCATCACGAAAAATGAGAAATAAAACTTTCTATGTTTTTATACCACTTCTATTTGTAACCAACGTTACTGCAGTTTCGTCCTATATGGACATTATAACCAATATGACCAATATGACCAATATGAACCCCTCCTGTCCCAAACTGTATGGCCTAATCAAAACACATAAAGAAGATAACCCCATAAGACCGGTCGTTTCATATATAGACAGTCCGGTAAGAGAATTAGGAATACGTCTCAACAAGTTGTTCAAAAATATTACCAATTTTGTTCCGCACCATAGCGTAAAAAACTCACTAAGTCTAGTAGAAAGAATAAATAAAGAAACCACTCCACATAATTCAATTTTAGTTTCATTCGATGTGAAAAGTATGTTCTCCAACATACCGTATAACGAATGTAAGTCTCTCATTTTAAATATATTAGATCAGGCCAAAGTAGACCATATTACTTCTTTTGAAATTTCGACAGCTTTTGATGTATGCCAAGATCAGAATTATTTGCAATTCAATAACAAATTTTATAAACAGGATTCAGGTTTACCAATGGGTTCCCCCTTAGTCCACTTTTAGCAGATATATTTATGAACAACTTGGAGACCACTATACTTAATTCCGAACTTGGTAAAAAACATATTCATTTTTGGTATAGATATGTTGACGATATTCTTGCCTGTTTCAGAGGTACCACACGACAGCTAAACCAGTTTCTGATATTTATAAATAATCTAAATAGTAACATACAATTCACACTTGAGACAGAGATAGAGAGACAAATTAATTTCTTAGACCTAACCATCACACATAATCATAATAAATTTGAGTTCAATGTATTCAGAAAACCGAGCTACACGGACATTACAATCCCAAGTGATTCTTTCCATCCCGATAGTCAAAAATTAGCAGCATATAATTCAATGTTACATAGAGCGTTCTCGTTACCTTTGTCTGCTAATAATCTAGATACAGAAATTAAAACAATCATACAGATAGGACAAAATAATGGTTTCCAAGCGGCCACAATTCAAAAGTTAGTCAGAAAACATCGTCTTAAATTTTCGCACAAATTAATATACCCCCAGGTCAAACAATCAGAAACTGAGAAATTTGTAACTCTAACGTACTTCGGGAGAAGAACAGAGGCTATTGCGGGATTCTTTAGAAAGAATAATATAGAAGTATCATTCAGGCCGCATGCCAGGGTTGTCTAATTTTCTTTTCAATGCCAAAGATAGAATAGCAAAAATGGAAAAATCTGGAGTTTATAAGCTTAAGTGTCCAGAGTGTAACGGTGTTTATGTGGGACAATGTGGACGTAATTTTTCAAAAAGATACGCTGAACATGAAAGGTCCTTCAGACTAGGAAAAAATGATTCGACGTTTTCAAACCATTCCTTGGAATGCAACCACAAATTTCCGAGTCTGAACGATACGGAAATTTTGCACTATGCAAGCAAGGGTTGGAAACTGAATTATTTAGAATCCCTAGAAATTCATAAACACAAATATTGTGGATGTAACCTACTGAATGATCAACTGGATTTGGTCTATTCACCGGTTTTTAAGGCAGCGCAGTCACATTGTCACAAATAAACAAGGTCCAGGTAAAAGTCATTAATGACCGTTAGTCATTAAGACAGGCCTCGGGTAGAATTAAGGGTATTTAAGAAGTGTTATTATTTCAGATTATTGTATTGTTTGATAATGTCCATATAGGACGAAACTGCAGTAACGTTGGTTACAAATAGAAGTGGTATAAAAACATAGAAAGTTTTATTTCTCATTTTTCTTGAAGAAAGAGTGTTTTCGATTTAATTCCATTATCCGCCGACAGCTTTTTCGTGGTTTCCCACTGATCAGAACAAAATTGTTGGCTGCCAGTTAATGAGTAGACAATCATCTAACTTTGGATTCCATGGTTAGTGTCAAATTAAGTTACTAGTGACTGTAGATGTCACTAGTAAGAAGAAGGCTCAGGTAGTTTCTCTGAAACACATCCCTTCAAATATTACGTAGTCTAATTTGACTCTGACTTGACCAGATCTTATGGTAAAGCAAGTCCTCCAGAGCTGCATCGGCTATCCAGTGCATCTTACTATTTGATCGGGTACCGCAAGGCATCTGAGCAAAGCTCATGCGATGTTGTATCAAACGCCTTTCCACATTCCACGTTATCATTTATTACTATCATTTTGACCTGAGTGTAAAACACAAGAACTCATTTAGCCCGTTTGGGCATGAAGCAGCAACCTTTTTATCATTGGTATCTCATTATTGTTATATGTGTTATTCAACTTTCAGAAATAAAAATGATGGATGAACCCCATCCTTGTGGTAATGAAACCGGATTCAATTGTAGCGCGTTGGGGGAAGACATGGTTTGCATAGACGGTTGGAAAGGACCAAACAACGGCATTACCAACTTCGATAATTTCGGGCTGTCGATGTTAACTGTGTTTCAATGCATTACGCTGGAAGGGTGGACCGATGTACTCTACAATGTAAGTAGTCATAGCCCGGTATTCAGTTGTCCTCACAGTGAATGGAACATAGGTAGAATAATAAAATAATATTAGTTGATAAGGGTCCGACGATGAGACCAAGAAAGTGTGTGTGTGTGTCTTCATTCATTTGGAGTGATTGGGCAACAATGTTCCGTTCATCGTGAGATTGTCTGTATGCAGGACATTGTGGCGAAAGACATCTACCCTCATGGTTAAATTGTCAGATCTTCTGAAGATCATCAGGGTAGACAATCTATCCCAAAGCATGGGTTTTGACTGTAACCGAGAAAATGGCGACTCTGATTATATTTTTCAGATACAAGATGCCTTGGGAAGAACGTGGCAGTGGACTTACTTCGTTTCCATGGTTATTTTGGGTGCATTTTTCGTTATGAATTTGATTCTTGGTGTTTTGAGTGGGTAAGTTGTCATCAGACAGAATTGAAAGCGCTTTTTTGTACCGTACAATTTTTGGGAATATCTGTATTGCCTTGGCACGGTCCATAAAACACATTTTTATATGTTTGCATGCATCCTAGCATGCATCCTTATCCTACTTTTTTACTTATTCCATTCAGATTCATACGAATTTATTAAATGATTAGAATAAAGCTTTTTTGATCAGATGTCTCCATGAACATACCAAAAAATTGTCATTTTTTTTAAACGATATGAGAATTTTACATTTGCTTATCCTGTGCTTTAGTTTTTCACAATTTTGATATCCGGATGGGAAAGTATATTCACTTGTCACAGCCTTTGTTGACTTTCCAAATTTTCAGATTTTTTATAATTTTTGTAATGCAGTTCTCTATGAAAGGGTTCAGTTCCCATAGATGGCGTTTCAGTTCCTTTCTTTGCGAGTGTGTCTGCTCTTTCGCTTCCCTCCAATCTGAAATATCCCGGAAGCCATAGCATCGTTCAGTTTCCTTAAAAATTCTCAGACCTTCTTGGAGCTGATCACTTGGGAGCTTAGTGCCAGACATAATGATGATCTTTTGTCTGTGGTAACTTGTTTGTCCGCCCGAAAAATGCTAGGAACCTTTCATACTTTTTGGTTTTGGACTCATATTCTCCTATTCGAATTACCTTTGATGTCGGTGTTATCTGGGGGTTGCATGAACAGGAATAAGTGTTAGTTATAGAGAGAGGTTGAATATTCAAATTGATCGAATCTCACCAATGCTCATTCCAATAATTGTGTATCACTAGTGTTGTTCATGCAGAGATGGTGATCTAATCTCCAGATGATTTTACAGGCTCGATCCAGTACCATTCTTTTATGTAGACACTCCAAACTCAAACATCCATGGTCTCTCTGTTGTCTGGAGAATTATAACCGTGGAAAGGATGATTTGGGGTGGAAAGTTCTATGAAGATGCATCATTTTTCGAATGTTTACGTCGAGTTGTCGCAGATCTTCTTGATTTTACTTCACCACTCCAAAGGAAAAGGGTAGGTGAGGAACAGCGAGCACATTAGTTGCTGCAACTTTGTTCTTCTCCGACAGTTCTGATGACCAGATCTGGAGGAGTTTATGCTTATGATGTAGGACGCTTTCCTCTTCTAGCTGAACATCCTCTCCGTATTCTTCGAATCGTCTTCTTTTGAGATGGACCGTAGTCTATTTGTCAATCCCGAATTCCATTCCGAAATCTTGCGAGTATTCTCCCACCATCCTTAAGGACTGATAAAGATCCTTTTTTCCCTAAGCATACAGTTTGAGGTCATCCAAGTAAAATAAATGGAGACATCATGCCTCCGTTTGCTGGGGGGCGCCGCAGTTGTATCCACGGATTCTCCTGAGGGCAACGGACAGTGGCCATAAGGAGAAAAGATACACTTTCATTCGGTGAAAACTTCGACAAATCCTTTGTCGAGGTCTTTTTACATCCCCTTTTATCTCAATCATATGTTATGGATAAATCTTATTGTGAAAAATGCAGCATGGAAGCATGGACCCATATCAAAATTGAATCAGTAATTCAAAATTTTTAAAGATTCACTTAGTGTGTTTTTGATAGTAGGGTTTTTTCGGAATCTGTTTCTTGGACCAAAGATATTCCCCGAAAACTAAAAGTAGGTGTGCGACTGTTAATTCTTCTGAAATCCTAGTGAGTTTTCAAAGGAAAGAGAAAAAGCGAAAGCCCGGGGCGACTTCCACAAACTCCGGGAAAAACAACAGCTGGAAGAAGACTTGAGAGGGTATTTAGACTGGATAACCCAAGCGGAAGACATTGAGCCCGAAGGCGAGGACCATCAGAACCAAGACAATAGAAACGTCATCCAGAACGAAATGGAATCCACGGACCACATAGGAGAGGAGGAAGTCCAACAAGAATCGTGGATTAAGAGGAATAAGAAGGATTTCGAAAGGGTTAACAGAAGGATAAGAAGGGCTTGTCGAAAGGCTGTCAAGTCCCAGTCGTTTTACTGGCTCATCATTGTTTTAGTATTCCTAAATACTGGCGTTTTAGCCACGGAACATCATGATCAGCCAAAGTGGCTCGATCATTTTCAAGGTAAACAATTATTATTATTAATTGAGGAAAATATCCTCTTGGCATGTTTTTTTAGGAATTTCAACCTTCCACAGTCTGTGTATGACTGTAGAAGGACAAATGAGTCAGTTTGCCCCGATAAGTAACTTGGTATGACTATGTTTGTAAAATTATTTAGCTTCGTCAGAACTTCATTGAACGTTTGTTTAGAAAGAAAAGTATTATTCAGTTATTTTTAGAGACTGGATACCTTCTGCTGTCAGTTGTCACAAAACAACTAAGTTCAATTTTAGATAAAAATAAAATAATCAATCAACATTTTGTCAAATTAAACACCAATTTTCTAACACCAACAAGCTTCATTAAAATCTAACTTCACACTACTCTAGATGCAACGGAAATAACGTTTGCACATTAGTTCCCTGTAAGAAGTTTAACAGGCGGGAAGGGGATACACTGAATTAGTTTCGATTGCTTATTGACGATATAAACTTCGCCTTAACAGGTTCATTGCCACGTGGGTATTCAAACACTATACCCTTGTAGGCGACGAAATTTGGTCAAGTTAACATTTCTGACAAAAAAATAATTTTGCTCTTTGTGTACATCCGATCGAAAATTGCAGAACGGAAACCTGATGGTTTTCTTTTCTCGTTTGTGAATTGCCAGACCTCGCGCTGAGATATCCAATAAGCCACGCCCCACGGTTCTCTACCAGTGAGAGATTGTGGGAGGGGCCTAATAGAATTCCGCGTGTGACTCCGGTTGCTCTACGAGTCTTCTTACGCGTCGGACGGCTGGTATTAGATTGCTAGTGCAGAATAATGTCTAATAATTATTGCGGAATGGATATGAATGAAATATCTGAACCTAGAGCTTCACCGGCTTATTTATATGACAAAAATTAACGGATATATGAATTTAGCTATTCGAGGAGCTTTTGCTGGCTATACAAATCTGAAAATGAGTAATTTAGTAAATGAAGCTAAATTGTAACTCCGTTACACTACTGACAAAATTAAATAATTATTTCAGTACATTTCAGTTATAAACGCAGTACCTCATCGGAGCAAATTGATTCATTCGATTTTCATATTGAGACTGTGAAATGTCAAAATCCCAAAGAAACAATATCAAGAAATTATTATTATCATACACTGCAGTGCAGACGAAAGTTTCCAAAGATGCAGTAATTTGTTGCTGATGAACAAAAAGTACTGCAGCGTTTGAAAACTGGTGTTTGTTGCTCAATAATTTTCTAATATGGTGTTTATTGATTTTCCAGAATATACAAATATGTTTTTTATTGCTCTGTTCACGATGGAAATGTTGTTAAAGATGTATAGTCTAGGTTTTCAAGTGAGTATTGAATATTTCGAAGTTTTCTCTTCAAGAGCTTGATTCGGTATCGTTTTATTTTTCATTATTGTAATATATTTGCTTATGAATGAAATACCATGGATTCTACTAAAAAAATACTGTTGAGGCCTTGAGATTTCTCCTGGATATTTGATTTGCCTAAGACTTGGAAGGCTCTGCCCTCTGCCATTGCATTCTACCTGCAGTTTTTCGAGTACCTGAAAAAATGGTTCTGGCCTACAGAATATGATGGGCGATTGAAAAACGAACTCCACATTTTCTATGAAATATAAATATGTATTTATGTGCGTTCATCATTTATGTGGAAATGAATAACGCTAATTGAAAAATGAAACACGATACTGAATCAAGTTTATAATTGTGTTATTGGAACACTTCAATTTTTTATTTTTGTATATTCATTTGATTTCAGGGATATTTTGTATCGTTATTTAATCGATTCGATTGTTTTGTTGTTATTGGAAGTATCCTCGAGATGATTTTAACAAATACAGAGGTGATGCCTCCCTTGGGAATATCTGTGTTACGTTGTGTTAGATTACTGAGAGTATTTAAAGTTACAAAGTAATGCGTTGATGTGATTCGATAATTTCAGCCAGATTAATCGAGTTCGTTTTCAGGTATTGGCGATCGTTATCAAATTTAGTTGCTTCTCTGTTGAATTCTATACAGTCTATCGCATCTTTGTTGCTCTTGCTTTTCTTGTTCATTGTTATTTTTGCACTCCTCGGGATGCAAGTGTTTGGTGGAAGATTCAATAAGAACACTGAAGACAAAACTAGGTCTAATTTTGATAGCTTTTGGCAGAGCCTACTAACTGTATTTCAGGTGAGAACCTTTTATCGATTTTCTGACTGAAATTTGTTTTGTAGTCACTATGACATTTACCAATATTTTTTCATTTACTCGATTTTCAGATACTTACTGGTGAGGACTGGAACGTAGTTATGTACGAGGGTATAGCGGCATATGGAGGGGTTGAATCAATTGGTGTTCTATCTTGTATATATTTCATCATTCTCTTCATCTGTGGTAATTGTATCCTTTTCATAAAATACACTACGATAAAAATTCGCAAAGATCTGAGAAACAATGAACTGAAATACCTTCTTGGAGGCATATATAACAGAAAGAACATATTGTAGTATCTGGAAGATATATCTGTGTCGTATCTCCACAAGGGCTCTATCTGAATTCGGTCAGATGGAGTGGTATGACTAAGTGACACGAATGATAGCTCTTTTCTTTTAGAACGACCATTACAGTTGGCGATATCATAAAGCGTCGTTTCACTTCTATAATACCGTACAAGGTGGACAGCTTTCTTCCCGTAGTCAGCTACTTTGTGGTTGGGGGGCTTGGTTTTTTGCTGTTCATTCGGACTACATGATGAAAAGCTTTTATGCCGTCTCGATAGCCGTTCCGAAAGAACAGCATTTCATATCAGGTCACGTGGACATCAGAAATATTATAGCAGACTCAATATTCTATAATTCAGTTTTCTCAAACTTTTCATCTTATTTGTCCTTCCGTGCGGTCATGTTCCCTTAACAATATATCAGACATACTGCTGAATGTGTTCTTGGCTATCGCTGTCGACAATCTGGCAGATGCCGAATCTTTGACCACCATTGAAAAAGATAAAGAGGAAGAAGAAAGAAAATCGAAAAGCCCTAGTCCTCAAGAAGAGGAAGTGGGGGAAGAGGAACAAAGCGTCGAAGAAGAAGAATCTGATAATTCAGAAAGGTTTGTCTATGTAGATCAAGTCAGATTTCATATTATGGTTTCCACTGTTTTTCCTTATACGGCATCATTTACGATAAGTTTGGCTATCATTCCCAAGTAGGATAACCACAAACTTAAAAATTTCGTTCATTCCAGATCAGAACACGATGACGAAGCAGAGTCCCACACGAAAATAGCAATGGACGGTGAATTCGACGAGGAACAAATGGAGGGTAAGTAATGGAAATGAAAGCATTTTATACAACGTGGTTTGGTTTGAGTTACTCCGATCATGAGTTGAGGACAAGCAAATAACGATGATTTTCAGAGGAAGATCTTGAAATTGATGATGATGAAGTGGAAGTTGTAGCTAAAGATTCTGCCAGACCTCGTCGGTTGTCAGAGGTCACCCTAGTAAAGAAAACACGCCCTATTCCGAAAGGCAGTGCCTTCTTTATATTTTCATATAAGAACAGGTAGGCCCCATTGAAAGGGACATAGCTGCGGAAGTAATCAGTGATAACGAATTTTGATATATTGATAACATAAATTTAAATTTGAATTCCGCTCCTAACTGGCGATACTATCGATACCAAGTGTTGATACATTAGGTTGACTTACACAGTCAAATTCATCAAAGGTGCTTGATATTGGCTAATTTCACGGAGAGGTTTGTGAACAATACCGATTTTGCCTTCAATGGACTCTCTTGACCAGTATTTTGACTTTACCAATTACTTTCTCCGTTCATAATCAGCACCATGCCGGGAGAGTTTAAATTTAAATGATTCATAGCAGTGAGTATTTGGGAATGATGTCGAAATAAACTTCTAGCAGCTATGTTGGAATTGAACTTGATTGTAATAAGTGTGGTGTGTGAAATTGCAGATGGAGATGATGATGATGTTGAGGCGGGCAACGAGGTTGGGGCGAGACCACGCCGATTGTCTGAAATAAAACAAAACACTCAGACGTTGCCAATACCGCCAGCGTCATCTTTCTTCATTTTTTCTCCTTCAAACAGGTGAAATGTGGTAGACAGTGGTGCCTTGATTCTTGTGATAGCAGGGTTCCCATCATATCATAGTCATTTCAATCAAAGATCTGTATACCGCCAGCTTTTTTCGCTAATGGGGAAACCGTATTGTACTGCGCGTTCCAAATCGAGTAAATCAGTTCAACTGTTATTCAGAATGATAATTAGAATTGATTTAATCAAACATCGCTTATGCTCAATATTCTAACTCATTTTGTTTGATATCCCGAAACCTGAAAAGTCGTGAATCAGAATAAATGGAAAATTTCTTTTCCGATTGGAGACACACTCAATGTGGGCAATGATCAGCTACATATGACTGATATTGTATTGTGGTATTGTTGAAAACTAGCTACGTATTGATACCCAGATTTCATTACATTTTGAAATAAAAAAAAAGAATGATTTTTGTTCTAAATTTTTTTCCATATAATAATCCATCCATGAACATAAATAAAAGTTTTGGCCATCTTATATTCTGACAAAAAATTGATCGTTGATCGATTTCGGTTTTGGTACACTCAGTGCATAGGCCAAAGCAAATAATAATGGTGGTGTACAGATTTTCTATGAACTCGTTGAAAATATTACTTTCCATCGTGTTTCTCGCGACCATTAAGTTCCAAACCCTCTAATACTACTAAAACAATTCAATCGTAGTGGTTTGTTGTTATTGCCCCTACCAAAATCGAGACCTTGGTGGGATGTTAATAAAGAAATATATCCACATTGAATGTGGAAGTTTCATTGAGGATTTTCTTGGATTATCGCCTGTAGAAAGTTTGACTACAAGGTATAAAAATATTTTAGATGCGTTGGTAAACAAATTGTGTTTGATTCTATATGTAACTAGCAAAAACTTTTCATACTCTCATGTGCACTTACTGCAAATGAATCCTCAGAATTCTTGGATACAAAAAAAATCAATATGAACGATTCAGCTGAAGTAAAAGGCTTTCTTTATTATGTATCACGATACAAAAGTGTCGTTCAGATTCTGGACCTCCTGGTTTCCTACCACCCCCAGTTGAACTTTCTGCAGATGATATCACCAGTGAATTAATTTCCAATGATTAATAAGTTTTTGACTTAATGCGTCCCCAGTATTTGACAAGAGGGAGCCCTGTCATAGAAGTGTGTTGCGCTTGCAACCTGTTCTGGCACTATAGTGTGGTTCCGCACTGGTTTGTTCTGTAGTGCGACCTCCAAAACCGTAGTAGTATCCGCATTTAACCTGTAGTGAATATAAGTTGTCTCAGACTGAGTTCATTGAACGTTTCATGGAATATACTAGTTGGGAATTGATCAATTTCAATGGATTAAGTTCACCATGGGAGGGTTTCATTTCAACTAATCATGTGGTCTTTGTGTTATCTACAGTGAGCCACAAATATATCACCGCGTCCACAGGGCCAGTGTGTTTTTCATGTCACGTCGCCCAGATTAGATCAGCATATCCAGGGGTCCGTAGCCTTTTATAGGATTGAATAAATGATATCTATCAGGGTTCTGATTATTTCGACCATTGAAAGTATTTCGGGTGTCCCGTTGCCCATATCTTCGGGGTGTTTCACCTTGAACGAAAGTATACTTTCATGAATCTTCTGAAAGTTTTCAGATTTGGTCTGGTAGCTGACGTCTTTGCTTCTTGAATATGAGTCACCAAAGTTATTTTCATGTGTACTTCGACAAATATCTTATCCGTCATTAGCTGATAGTTCCAAGGTGGGCAGGTCTTTATTAAACTATTTGTCATTGGCTGAGAAAATGTGTGAACCTTTTCACCCATATGTTGATACAGCCTGACAACTCTTGCTACAAAAATTTTTTTAACAGACTATGGATGTGATCTCCACTGACGAACTATCAACTCTCGTTACCAAAGACAGCCTTAAACATTCTCAGAAAACAGTCAACCAAAAGTTGTTTAGCAGATAAAGAGAATACAACAGTATGGTAATGGATATAGCAGACTAAGCTTTTCAAGGGACAATAAATACAACAAATGGCGAAGATCCAAAAAAAGCAGAGGTCTGAAGAAATATAGGAAATTTCTTCAAGGTTGTTGACATCATACCAAAGTGAACTACCGCATTTCTGAAACCTGTCAAAAGTGAACAGAGACAAGTCACGAATGGGAACGATTACCAGCTCCAGAGCATACATTCTACGAGAATAAACTGGATACTGGAGCGCCTCAACAATATCGGCTCTGTTAATAACATTCACTATATAGCGAGAGAACTGTGGCAATCAGTTTTTTCTCTGGTTGGAAGTAGAAAAATCAGAAGAACGGGTGTACAGGAAACCAAAGTGACACTGGGTATGATAGTTCCGAGAATCTCTGCATTGTGAAGATGCTCCAAAAGAAAAGCTGATGTGTAGGCTCGACAGAGGCTCTATGTTGATGACAATATATAAATGAATTGTCCTTTCCTTCCACCAACATTTTTTTGCCAGGATTCTAAGTGTCCTTTAGACAGTACTCGAACCTGGGAATAGTTGAATTCATCCTTCATTTATCACTCTTTCATTTAATTTTTTTTCAGTTCACTCCATACTCGGATTCATAACCATTCATTTTTTGTTTCTATTGTCTCATGGTCAAATTTCCAGAACCCTTAAAGCAGCATTCGCCTCTTACGTGTCTTGCGCATGTTCTATGTGTGGGCATATCTGAATGGCTCGATGGTCTAATGCAACTTGACATGTGGACTGTTTCCAGTGACGTGCATATTCTTGTACTCTCAGACATAATGAATCAAACTTTTCAGCGGCAGATGTCAGCCTACAATTCGATAAAATGACTGTTGAGTATTCTCTCCATATTTCTCTTAACTCAACAAATTGCTGTGGTGGCACGCCACTGGAACATCCAGTTAATTTAACAGCTTGCCATAAAAGCGTTGTTTACTGCTTTCTGAGCCTGCTATGATTAACGATCGCATAACTTGAAATGTAGCTTGATCTGGGAATTGAAAAGATTGAATTAATGCTCACGAAGAATTTTTCCAGCCAGTAGATTCCCTTTTACTGGAAATCCGAAAATATTTCAAGTGATGAGATGAGATAGGCTCAGGCAGAGAAAAACCCAGACAGTATCATTTAGTTCTTTTTATTCTCAACACAGATTTCATACGCAAAATATCTTCAGTCTCACTTCACTTCACTGAAAATAAATATATATGATATTATGTGATTTGCCAGGGCAAAATATCAATCCTCAGCTATATAATTCAATCATATGTTATGTGGAAATAAATCATTCAGAAACCTAGAAAATTGCACGAACACCAAAAATTAGCATCATCAAAAGCTACAAGCCAAATAACTCGTGATTATTCTGGTGGGTTGAATTTTTTCCTGAACTTTCCATTGCTTGTCTTTTACCAACATTAAATGAATATTGACAAGCTCAGGTGATACTCGAACTTGAAGATCTGTTGATGTGAAGGCTTCATTGGCTTGGATGTAGGATGTAGGATTAACCTCTGCTCCTCGCATCTTCCCATAGAAAGATGGTCAGCTCAGGTATGGTCAGCAGTTCCAGGTTTCGATGTCTCCTCGAAGTTCTCCTTGAGTTCATTTGGTGTTATGGTAATTTTAAGAGTAATGGTGTTTTTACCTCTATGATATAACAGTATCTTCATTCACATATGATCGTAAGAATTAGTAAGCTTATAACTTTTGATGGTGCTATTGGTGTTTGGGTAGTTTTATGTTCCTGAATTTACACCCAAGCTCTCAATATACACCTAGTTATACACAAGCGATATTCATATTTCAAAAATGTTTCTGTTTCATTTGCCATATCATTATGTGATACGTCCTGTGACGTAACAGCTTTGTTACATCTCAGAGAAATCTAGTATTCAAGGTTTGTTCCGCAACGTGTGAGAATATTTTTGAAACAATTCGTGCTTTCTGGGAATGAAAATGTCAAATGTCAGGCTTGATTGTTTGTTTAGAGCATAATACCGAAAATGGTCGAACTTTATCTATTGAAATATGTTCAGCCTCCAAATAAAAAAAAAATATGTCAGATATATATAAAATTTTCCATGAAACGATGGATCAACTTGTCTGAGACAATCTTAGCCAGTAGGTCCCCGAGCCTGCCCTTCGGTTTTCAATTAGATTCGACAAATTGGTAACCCTCAACATGTCTTTCCCGTTTTAGGTTTCGAATTCTCTGTCACTGGCTCTGTAACCACACTTACTTTAGTAATATGATTTTGATATGTATCATGGTGTCATCGGCGTTGCTGGCAGTTGAAGATCCCATTGATCCGGATTCAGAAACAAATAAGGTGAGTTGGATGTGAAAATGATGTTATTCTTTTGATTTGATATTAGTTATAGCATTACTTTGTTTACTTGTACTGCACTGTTTGGGAAAAACGAGAGGATGATCAAAGTCTGTGTCTTTTCACTAGCTTTACAGGAGCAAGAAGTGCACAGTTAAAATTGTTCATTTTGATATAAAAGCCTTTGTCAGTTTAAATTACTTATGTCCATATTGAATTTCAATCTACATTAATCCATAATGACTACTCACCACTTTATTTTAACTATCGGCTCATGCTATATGGAGTGTGTATACGAGGTGAAATCAAGAAGTACGAAGTATTTTAAAATGTATCTCACTGTCCTAGTGTAATCCTTTCGTATACATTATTTCATACAAATCATTTGTTTCTCTTACTGATATCACGTATCTGAGATGAGAACATTAGTGCTACTTTGTTTCTGCATCGGTGAATTTAAATGTGTGATTTGTTACTTGGCCGCTCTGGTAAGCTTTGGGTTACTTGACTTAGAAGATTCCATTGCTACAAGCATTCAGAAAACGTAGCATCTTATTCGACAATAATATATATTTTTTGACTTATCCAGCTCTTCTCTTATATAATTTGTTTTTCCAGGTGCTTTCCAAATTCGACGCTGTTTTTACCGTGATATTCTCTATAGAACTGATGCTGAAAACCATTGCGTATGGATGTATCTTACACGAGGGTGCCTTTTTACGTTCGGCCTTCAACATGTTGGACTTATTGGTTGTTTGTGTTTCGTTAGTTTCCATAAAGAACAGGTATGTATATTATGATGTTTCTGGTAACCTTAGTAATCGATTATTGTTTTAATAGTTAGGGAATATTAGTATAATCGCTTGTGGAAGCCACAGTGTAGCAAAACATGTCGAGAGTGTACTGAAATCTATTGAAAATTCTCGTCATCTTTCGCTACACTGTAACTAGCGATTAGTATCCTAATCGCTTTTGAAAGCTACAGTGTAGAGAAACATGTCGCGAGTGTGATACAATCTCTGAAAATTTTCGCGAAATCTATCGCTACACTGTAACTAGCGATTAGTGTCCTAATCGCTTGTGTACAGTGTATCTAAACATGTTGCGAGTGTAATATTATCTATGAAAATGTTCGCGACATCTATCGCTACACTGTAACTAGCGATTAGAATCCTAATCGCTTGTGAAAGTTACAGTCTAGCGAAATATGCCGCGAGTGTTATAAAATCTGTGGAAATTTTATCGGGTATACCTTGTGTCATTTGCATAATGAACCCTATTTTACAGAAAGTCCAGTTAATTTCATAACAGTTTCAATAGGTTATCTTATGCTGTTTCAGATAGAGAAAAGTTTTCTCTGAAATACTGCGTAATATTCAGAAATTGTTCGTATTGTAACAGGCCATCCTTGCTTGTATGTTTTTTTATTATCATTTATGTTATACGTAAAAGGGCCACGGATAGTGATGATGCCCTTCAATTATTTTGTTTCGTAGTATTTGAGCTAGGTTGGCTGAATTTTTCCAATGAGAAAATAAAACTCATCCTCTTATAAAAAAGTATATCGAGACAAGCGAGGTGGTTCAAATAAGAAAACTTTCCCACATTAGGAATACAAAGAGACATTCATTCACGATACTTTGCGTTTAGTATTTATTCATTTACAAATGGGAATACAAACGGGACTAACCCTGAGTATAAACAAACAATAAGACCACAAACTGACGTAGACGTTTTTGCAGAATAAACACTGTTAAAGTGCTGAGTCCTAGGGGTGTATCTGAGGGCAATGGAGGAGATTTCCGCTGCAGTCAGACAATAGATTTCAAATCGCTTGGCAGTCCTAATGAATATAATTGGATAGCAGGTGACGCTTGATGACCGATTCTGGGTTTTAAAGAAAAACGCTGATGTCAGCAAGAATTTCGACTTGAGGAGAGCAGAGTTGATAATGACAAGAGACGGTGTCGGCAAGCGAGTTCAACCGGGTTGATCTAAATTCCAAGGCGCGATTTGAATTTGAGTCGGAGTTTGTTTTTGATTTTTTTTTGGAGATTGTGGAACTGATAACGGGTTTTGCTAAGCGTGTGTAGAATTGTGAACTTCTTAGTTCCAAATTTGTTGATGTTTCAAGTTTATTTGAATCGGGTCGCAATCTGAACTTAGCCAGAAATCATACTGATATACACCGTTTTTCTTTTCTTGGTAAGGAATTGTTCAACACTCCGTAACGAAGTACAGCTGACAGCCACCGTGGGAAAACTTCTACATTTTATTTTTCTGTTTGAACCATTATTCGTTTTGTCCCGATATATTCATCAACTGGATGAATGAATTGAGTAGTCTAGATTTGACACCATTATAGTTATCGAAATATTTGATTTCATTTCGATAGTATTCAACTGTTCATTTTATTATAACGCAATTTCGTTTTTATTTCAATCAACAAAAAAAATCATTGTGAAATTGAATTCAACTCAACTTTTCATTTTTTTTCCATGTTCCTACCCCTTCATTTCAAAACACTAAGTGGATTCGATAATCCCTGCACTATGAATGGAAGAGCACATGAAAATAGTTTCCGATATTTCTCGTTTTTTTTTCAAATTCACAACCCATACCTTTCCAGAAAAATTTTGTTTTCAGTTTCTCATCTCAACCTCTTATAGACAAAAATTCCAAGAATATTATCCTGTCGCTGGGTCACCACTGTAACAATTTGTTCTATATTAAAAATTACTGATCGTTCGAAAAAACTTGAAGTCCTAAATTTCTCATTCAGCTGTCACCACTAAAATTTCTGATTTCAATTGTTTCGAAATTGAACAAAACCACAACAGTATCAATCATCCAAGCAGTTTAAAATTTGAAATTTCGAATCCACCGCTTATAGTCACCAGTCTTGGACGAAAGTTCCTTCGAATTTTCTCTCTTCTGGTATATCGATCTCTATAACAAAGCACTGTTGCAGATTTGAAAATCTAATTCACCTAAATCAACAAATAGATTTGAGCCGTCTAGGCTTAAATATACTAGATGTGATTCTAGGATATTTTCTTTTTCTTTTCTCTATGATTGTCACAGAGGTTCGGATGAGCTGTGCCCCCATTTTTCCTACCCTCCCATCATAATCACCGACAATAATACTCGGTGTGAACGGTTTAACAGTATATATATATAGCAAAACAGGATTATACTACTATACAAAACAAAATAATTACAGGTCATCATCACTATACGTGGCCCTTTTACATATTACATATATAAATATATATATATATATATATATATATATATATATATATATATATATATATATATATATATATATATATATAAATAATGATGGATATAGCGAGGGGCAATATATGAAAATATAAGTAGAAAAGTTATTGGGTATAACCCTCAAAATGTTCTGCAACCGGAAGAAATTTATCGGCATATACGATTGTCAATGCATTTGGTTGAAAGTTCATGTAGCCAGTGGGCCAGTACAAAATATAACAAATACAGGCGATGGAGTATTCAACTGGACCACTCTACAATGGTTTGTCTCCACTTTCAGCTACCTAGAGCGGCCAACTATATTAAATAGCATGAATGCGAAGTGCGAACACTGAAATGATAGTCTTAAATAGAAAGGGGAACAGTGGTCCAGTTGAATACTTGAATCTCCATCGTGAAGTTTCAACCGAATGCATTGAGAATCGTAAGTGTAAATAAATTTCTTCCGGTTTTGTATAATAAAAAAAAAACATACATAGGGCATCTTGCAAAGATGGCCTGTTACAGTACGTTCAGATGTTTATTTGAATTAAATCCATATATAGATCGTGAAACGATTAATTTTGTTCCAGTCAAGGAGCCATGAATGTAGTAAAAATTCTGAGAGTGTTGAGAGTCCTGCGACCGTTGAGAGCCATCAATCGAGCCAAGGGACTCAAGGTATGTATGCACTAGAGTATCATTTAGGTTGGCTCATTAGACACCTAGTTGAGGGCAGTCCGCTGACTTGTGACGGCTCTAAATCGAAAATCTGACCAATATTTATCTTTAGCACGTAGTCCAGTGTGTGATTGTCGCGGTAAAGACCATCGGCAACATAGTGTTGGTCACTTGCCTGCTTCAGTTCATGTTCGCGGTCATAGGAGTCCAGTTGTTCAAGGTAGGCACCAGCAGTCCGTTGTTGTTCAAGCAAATGCACCTATGGGTTCCCCCTACAACCCCTCGCAAGACGATTAACCTCCTCCGTGTGCCGTGTGGTGGGAGCCGCGGGCCTGATAAGGTCCAATCGGCGTATTAACCCGCATGCTCCGCTCAGCTGTATTTGCGTGTGTGCGGCCGACTGCCAGAAAGTCCAGTGTATATTTTGCCTCTTTCCAGCCAGCGCCTCAGGTCCTCAGAAGCTGCACTTGTAGTCATATCTAGGGTAGGGCACCTTCAGACACCCAGGGTGCATTTGACGTCCCGGCTGGTGGCGCGATATCTGAACCCTCTGAGGGAATTCACATGTCGCTCGATCGACTTCTCTGTGGGGGTGGGGGGTGGCCTACGTAATCCCGAATCGATGAAGTTGTAACGGGTGATAGAGGTATGATTGTCGTTATTGTAAATCAGATGATAGCTTGAATTAAAAAAACAAGGTGTCCCGTGTCAACGGTTTTCGAGATATGGCCAATATTAATTAGACCAAAAGTCTCGGTGAGTTCAAAGACGCTATAACTACTTGCGGATACAAATATTAAAAAGTTCGCAATTTGTACCATATCTATTACTTAAAAGTGAGCCTTAAAATTATACTCTGAAATTTTATTGTCTTAAGGAATTTTAATCAAGAAATTGAGATTGATATTTACGTTTGTTAGCATTGTTCCCGTGTAAAATTATTGTTCTTTTCCTGTTAGTTCCGAAGTGGTTACAACGCTTTTTTCAAATGAACTTTTGGGATCAACTATGGAAAGTCCATTGTCTTCAGTTTGTTTTCAGCAGTAAAGGAGGGGTCTGAAATGAGTCGGTTTTGTACTATAAGATCGCAAACTTGACAATTAATCTGGAAGAAAGAAATCAACTGAAAAAAAACTTATGAAACAATTGAAGAAAATTTTTCAATTACGTTTCAGTGACTTTTTCAAATGAAGACGGTAGCTTAATTCTTGATGTACATTGTCTCTAATTCCAAAGTTATGCGCTCACGTAATTCTTTAAGATTTTAAAGTAGTGGATATATACTCAATATTTTAGATATCCCCAAAGAAAAATCCAAAGGCAATGAATCGGGTGATTAGGATTAGGACATTCCTTATCCAGATATCAACTGACTGGTCGAATATAATGATACCACACACGCCCTCTAGCAACATTAGAGTGTTTTGTGTTTGGAAATATCTGAGCAGAGGCAGCAGTTGGTACGTAACAAGGAAAATCCTAATAAATCTCACCGTTCAGTGAACCATCGAAAAAATGTAGTCCCATGATTTTCCCTTTGATAAAAACCACCTTTTTGTGCGATGGTTCGGTGCGACCCATATAGTTTGTTAACATTTTGAACAGTTTTTTACGAATTCATTTTGACATTCAGAGATCACTTTGTTCAAATTTGTGTTATATGATGGCCGATAATAATATTACATTCTGTATGTCTTTGGTTATTTGTACTGCGAACGTGAAAACTCTTGGGTTGAGGAGACATGTTCTATAAAGAATTTTCGTTTGGTAGGATTTCATGCTATCTTCTGTTTAAATTACGACATTCGTACCCCTAAAACCCTGTGTATAGATACGCTGCGTTCATTTGGAAAGTTTGTGTTATAATCCCTTTAGCCCTAAACTACCCTACTTGGAATTCGATCAGAAATTATATATCATATCACAATCAGAAATTTATTGTATTCAATTAGATTGATAGATTGAAAATGGCACCAAACGGATAATTTCGGAAATAAAAATTAATTTCGCGAGAACTAGGCGAGTACTAAATGAACCAAGGCGAATAACTGCTTGTTTGGATTATAATGCCACATATTCCTCATGACCATCTTGATATTAACTATGAACTTCCTACTATCCATACTTTCTTCTAGTTTTCACGTTGATATCTCTTGAATATAATTCTTATCCCTGTTTTGAGCTTATAACTTTCACCAAACTACATTTATTTTGTGACACATTTTTTTGTAATAGTGTCATTTTAGATTCCAAAGTAGATGGTGCTAAGCAGTGTGGAACGTGGTGGTATGATGCTATATTTGCCAAAAAAGGCCCATCACAGAAATTTTCATTTCAGTGAAATATGCGGATTGAATATTTTTCACATGAACGCAGTGTTTATCCATAAATAATAATTCTATTTTGGTGGGGCAAATTCCCGTAACGCTAGATTACCGATGGTGGAATATCATTCTTACCACATTACTAAAGCCAAGAACAGAATTATAATCAGCATTTGCTAATGATAGTCCCAGATCCAATAACGACACGACATTGTCGACGCTGAATACATTATAGAGAATAAAGTCATGAATAATAGATAATTTGTGACGAAATAGCCCCTGTTGTACACGAGTGCTTATGTTAACAACGGAATAAAAATATAAATTTTTAGTGAGCAAGCTGACATACTCAACTCCATCACTTAGTGCCTTCAATTTTACCCACATCAGTTCTATGATGCGAATCCTATTTTGACGTTTCTTATTTTTCGTTCAGTATAAGTACCTTTGTTGAATTTTTCGGCTTTCGACTCAACTGAAAATATTCACAAAATGAATGAAAAAAGACATACATACTACCAACTTTTGGATTATTCTGGTAGCAACGTGAATAAGTCACCAAATATAATGTTTATGAAGTGTACTGAAAAACAATGGAGAAACAATATTTACTTCAAGCATTTCATATAAAAATGAATCATGCAGTTGTTACAGTTTAGTTTTCAATCTGAGATCGATATCTTCAGAATCAATTTTCACATTGCGTGAAATTTACCGCTCCCTAGTGAAATTTGTTTTAGCTTTCAATGTGGTGGGAATAGTTTCAGAATCAGATGGAATCTGTTGTTGCGGGATTTGGCTATATGTGGGTTATGGGGGTTGGGATAGTGGGTAGTATAAGGAGATGCTCTTCTCTTCGACTCCGATCTTTCATGTCCTGAACGCTTGGTGTATTTTATAGGTTCGATGTTTGGAAAAAAGAGTCTAGAGGAAAAATTTCAAAAATTATGTATGTGAGCCTCAATGGAAGTATGATACTATTTAAATAAGTTAGGTTGGCTTAGTTCATCCAATTTTGAACATGAGCTGGAAATACATAATCTCAGTAAAAATTACACCATTGCACCAGTCTTATTTTATACGTTAGAAGTCCAGATTCATAGAGGTCATTATTTGAAGATTTTCACTTCCAAAAATTTTCTCAGACATCGAACCATCGAACCAAGAGTTCACAAGCTTGTTTTAGAAAATTGTTTGCGCTAGTGGGACTTGTGTTGCCAATTTAGTGTACTGAAATTCCTCATGAGTCAAAAACTGTACCAATAATTTCCTCAGTAATAATTCCCTACGTGAACCTTTCATACCAATCCTTTATGAAAACAGCTTTATAAATTGGAGTATCCAAATAATAATTATTTCCCTAGCAATGGCAATGGAGCTGTCCGAGTACACTGGCACAGGCTATGTTTATCTAGAGATGCGGTTTCTGCTATTAAATTGTCGCTGCTTCGTCTTGTGAGCGATTCAAGAAGCATGCAATGATTTCAGGAAGAATGAGTACATTCATTGCACCTGCATTCACTACCCTCTCTACATTCGATAGAAACAGGAGGGTGGCTCTGAAGATCCTTGATGAGTATCAAACAGGACTAGTGATCAGATACAGATACAGTAACTGCATTGTTTTAACTTTGAACGTGTATTTGTAGTGGTTTTTCTTGATCTTCCAAATGGAGCTTTGGAGATTCAAGAATCCAACATGGAGATGAAACCTTGGACATAAGACCTAATATATTTATTGCGAAAAGTCATAGTGAGGTAGTTCAATTTGTTGGATATCTTGAGAGATATGGTGACATACGGATCTCACTGCGTTCTGAGGGCCAGGCTGCACTTAAGGCCATGAATTCGTTAAGCTTCTTGTCAGCACTGGTCTGGCAAAGTTTTGAATTTGTTCAACCACTGATAAAACACAACAAAGTCACTATGTTGTGGTTGCCTGTAATGGAAGGCAACGACGATGGCGTTTGCTCATCAAAACATAGAGAACGGAAGTCGTTTACAGGATCTGAGCCACAACATCAAGAGGCCAGTGAAAATCAAATACTAAGCAACTGAATAAATACTCCTGTATCTGTTTCAACACCAACTGTGAGTCAATCTTACAGAAGGCCACTGATCATTTTCAAGAAATGTGCTACTGGAATAACACCAGTGTTTTGCAAGTTAGTTGGTTTACAAGTGATTTGAGGTATTTTTACCCGACTAAAAAATATATAATACCACCGAACCCTTGAAAGACAAAAACAACTTCGCAGCAAGCTACAGTTGTCTTGTCGACGTATTTTCGAATGAAGGCAATAGCAAAAACCTTTATCCAGGACTCCTTTGCCAAAATTTAAACTCAATGACCTTAACAATTGTAATGAAATGAAAGACAAAATCCTAACCTTTCGTATATCCTTCAAACTCCTTACGAATATCCTTGGAAATTGTGCGATTCCTGACTCATTGGCAACATCGCTGGGAGGTATATACAACGTCGCCGACCGACGCCTCGCTTTTCTTTACTTACTTTACTGACTGTATCGTTTTTTTCATAATTTCATGCCGAATCTTCCTATGGCTAGTATGTTGTGAAATGTGTGATAGTAGCCATTAAGACGATCGGCAATATCATGCTGGTTACCTACCTTCTGCAGTTCATGTTCGCTGTCATAGGAGTGCAACTGTTCAAGGTAAATTTCCGAGCTTCTAGCTGCACAATGACGGTAGATCTGCATGTTCTGGCTGTAGCTGGATAGCGGCATGTTGTAGAACTTACGCCGCCCTCCACTCACAGATCACGCTCACTCAAATATACCGTCTTATCTGTCTGTCTGTCTGGCTGATGATCTGCCGCCTGTCAATGTGGGCGCTGTCAATGTGATTTATGACCTGTTTCCTTCCGATCGATTCCGATTGTCGAGTTGGATACCGTGTCGATGTTGGTAAGCTTTACAGAGCAGTTCTTCACACACCACGGCTTCTCATGGCGAACTTTGGTTATTGAACGGTTTCAAAACGAGCGGGTGTGCTTCAAAGCCCTAGGCGATAACAATCATTGAGAACAATCACCTTCAGCATTGCATGCTTCTCTGTTTCAATTGATGCAACTCCGACTGCCTTTTTTAATTTAGTTTCTACTTAATGTAACAGTAAATCAATAAATATTGGAAAACGTTCCTACAAAGCCGAAGAAGTCTAGCAATCAGATTGATTCCATAAACACCTACAATCAAGTAACTAACACTTATTGATGGAAGAAAAAACTAGAAAAAAGTTGTCAAAATGACGAAAAATACAAAATTGACGGAGCTATTTACACTGAATTAGCAGAGGTTCTGTAAAAAGACAATGAAATCCCCAATTCAATCGTGATTTGAATTTCAGTACACATATACAATAAAGATTGAATTTTAGAAAAAATATTGGGGGAAGAAACCCCCTTTCAACTCGATTGGAACTCTTCAATTCGAGAACGGTTAGAGATAGAGCAATTCTGCGTACGGAAATCGATTCAGAATAGTCGAATTAGTATTTTCTGAAAATTTTACGAAACTGAGTCCGAAAAATTGAAAATTGGTGGGAAAAATCCCTTCAATCCCGATTTGAACGTTTCAATTCGAGAACGGTTAGAGATAGAGCAATTCCTCGAACTGCAATCGATTCAGAATGGTCAAATTAGTCTGGAAATTACAAGTTGGTTGAAGAAAAAATCAGTTACTCGAAAAAAGTTGTAAAATACAAAATTGACAGATCTATTTGAAATCCACACTATTCACTTGAAATTTCACGCTGATTCCGAAAATTTTTTACGCTCAATTCCAAGATTTAGCCAGAACAGGGAATAAAACGTCAAAAATTCGAAATTGCAGAACTCCCGTAAAAAGTCTATGAAATCTTCAATTGAATGGGAATCGAAGTGAAATTTGGTGTAAGTATACAAAAAAGATTGAATTTCACGAAAATGAGTCCAAAATTTTGAAAAAAAATTGGTGGGAAAAACCCATTTAATCTCGATTTGAACTTTTCAATTCGAGAACGATTAGAGATAGAGCAATTCTTTGAACGGCAATCGATTCAGAATGATCAAATTATCATATTCTGATAATTTCAAGTTGATCGAAGGAAAAAACAGTTACTCTAAAAAAGTTGTAATGGGTAGACCCCTGAAAATCACGTAAAATGGCAGATCTATTCGAAATTCACACTATATAAGTGAAATTTCACGCGTATTCTGGCTTTGTACGCATGGTTTGGATTTTTTTCTCTGGAGGTTGAGTGGGGTGAATAGTTTTTCTAACGCTTCCTCGGCTTTGTTCGATACTGATTTTTACTTGAAGAAATTGATATGATATCATGTGATGGAGTCGTAAGAACCTTTTATATCCAAGGCACAGTTGCTTCTTGAAAATTATGTTTTATAACAGTTCATTAGCGATACGTAAGGGTGCTACCCCATATATAATCACAGTTCACCATATCAAGCAAAAATAACACTAAGCATCATAAACTTGCTGCAACCAAACTGTTTCTTCTGGCTAAGGCTTGTAGGTTGTTGCAGACGGATGTTAACATGTAATGTCTTGTCGACACCACCGTTTTTTAACACGATAGAATTTGTAGAAGCGTTCATTCAACATATCAGTCCTGTCTTATTATATTGTTACTAGTTATGACTACAAGTGATCGCATATGTTAATAATAAATACTAGTAATGCACGATTTTGCACGTTGTTTGTACACAGAACTAAGCTTCCACTTTAATTTATTGTAGCCTCTGTCAAATGGGGTATGTTATTCCAAATGAATACGAATGGACAAGAGTATGAGTCGAGGTACAGAAGGTTTCGACGTCTTGCCAAGGGGGTTGAGTGATTCTTTGGGAACAATGACGATCAAACGAAGTTTTTCGTCAAAATACTATTTCGGGTAGACTTGTAACAAAAAATATTTTCGTTGATTTCATAATCACCTATGTGTCGTTGAATTTGCAAATAAGCAAGACGGCTGCTATAAACTTTCTGAGGAACGTGCTACTGATCAGCTGGGTTATGAGGTTCAAGGACCTAGATTTGAGACTAGCATGATAGGTTTTCTCCAGTCAGAATACCACACAGAATACCATACGAAATACCCAGAACTGTAGAGAAGAAAGCTAAGTCGTATAGCTCACATACCTGCAAGACCTGATCATCTATGCTGCTGATTTCCATGCAAGCGAATCATCAAAAATCACAGCCATAGAGCCTCGTAGTGTACAAATTACTGGCTACTTTCAGTGCTGATTGGTTGCTGATGACATAGTCAACATCGCCAATCCCAAATTAGGAAGAATCCTCTGCGATTTCACTCGATGGAGTAGATATGAAATATTAGCAGGGGGTAGAGTACCTAGGAATTCCCCTTGACTCAAAATCACTCTGGAACAGAAATGTAAAAAAATTGCAAAGCAAAGCAACTAGCTAGTATCTGTATGCAGACGTATTGCAGGAAAATCGTAGGGTTGCAACCCATCAATACTGAGATGAACGTATACAAAGATAGTGAGTCCTATGAGCACCAACGGTGTAAAGACTGGCATGTCATAATGCAACAGAAGCAATGAGATCGACTCCAACAGCAACACTAGGGGTCATTTTGGACCTCACACCTCTCCACAATTTGACGAGAAGAGCTGACTTATTGGTTGAAGTTAGAATGAAAAGGAAATCGCACTTCCTCAAGGACTCACGTCTTGCCGTGGACGCACACCTTGTCAACTTTTCAGCAGATGATGTTGTCAAGAAAGTGAGTTTTGATAGGCAAGTCATTTTAGGCGTTATGTTTATAAAACTTCATAAAAATAAAGATAACAGATGGGTGAAGGTAGACCTCTCTTCGGCTCAGGCACTATTGAGATAAATGAGACTTCCAGGACTACGACAAGTCAAAGACCTTCATATCAACTCCAACTTAGAAAGGTCTTAAACGCTGACTAGCCTTGGCAGGAGAAGTTTCAAAACGATAACAGGATTTCTCACGGAGCACTATAGGCTCGGAGAACATCTTAAGGAGCTAGGCTTAGAGTAGAAAAGCACCTGTAGGTTCTGTAGAAAAAAAACCATATGCACCCCATCATATCCTGATGGAACAAATTTCCCATGGAGTTGGTGCTTGAAGAGCTGCATTGAGGAAGCAGAGATGGTACTGATCACACATGCCCCATAGCCGAGGTAGAATCAGTACTTATCATCCTCTTTTGGATTTTGGAGGCTACTGAAACAGAAATCATAACCAAATCACAGGATGCATTTTGACCAGAAACAACTTCGACTCTCTCTTTAATTTGATCATAGAAGGTTGTGGTCGACTTGGGGAAGTTAAATAACCAAAACTGGAAACCAAAACTACATTATCTGAGCTATACGTGGGTGAGTGCATGACGAAGGATATGGAAGGGCCGAGACAAGGACAAGACAAATTCAGTCTGGATAAAAGGACAGACAAATTCCAACCAGATTTTTTTTATTTACGATATTCGAAAATTCCTATTGATCTTTCAAAGTGGAAACTACTATTTACTACTGTACTATGTGTAAGCATAGTGCTGTCTGTCTTGTGGCTAACATACCCAGCTAACCTACAGAATAAAGCTTTGCAAAAAGTTTTTGAATTGGGCTTTCGACACGAAATATCATACTGGCCCAAGTGATCGAAAGGCCACAATGAGACAGGTGATGTGTCAGAACTTTCTTTTTTATTTGTTGCCTTTTGAGTATGATGTTGCAAAGTGAACGAAGTGAACTCTATAAAAGGATATTTCGAGATCGAGTGAACAAAAGAAATTGAAGCTGTCAACATTATTTTTCCATATTTAAATTCGAATGAGATGAGACACAATGTCACACTATCGATTGGTCATCTTTTCGTATCAACAAAACCACTTAACTGTGGGCCTAGACACCGAAACCTTCAGTACGTCAATCCACTGTTTTTCTGATAGTTTAGTGAATGCTTATCTTATATTCATTTCGGATCTGTACCAGGAGAATGCTTAGTTTATGGGGTAATATTAATTGTGCATGTAATCCACATCTGCATTGGTTGAACAATTATGTGACGTAAAAGTAAAAATCTATGTTTTGAATGAATTTAGGGAAGATTCTCGCACTGTAGCGACCGATCCAAGATGACTTCGTCCGAATGCAAGTAAGTTCCTCGTACAGTGATGCCACGTCGGCTTCTAACCTGTCGTTTTTGTTTCTAGAGGCACTTACTTTGTGTACCAGGATGGTGATATCAACAGGCTGGAGATGAAGCAGAGGTCCTGGGATCCAAATAGATTTCATTTCGATAACGTTCTGAAAGCTATGTTAACTCTGTTCACCGTTTCGACGTTCGAAGGGTGGCCCACTTTGCTATATGTTTCAATAGACTCAAACAAGGAAAACAATGGACCAATACATAATTTCCGCCCCATAGTTGCAGCGTATTACATAATATACATTATTATTATAGCCTTTTTCATGGTGAACATATTCGTTGGTTTTGTTATTGTTACATTCCAAAACGAAGGAGAGCAAGAATACAAGAATTGTGAATTAGATAAGAATCAACGTAACTGCATTGAATTCGCCTTAAAAGCCAAACCTATACGAAGATACATTCCTAAACATCGCATTCAGTACAAGGTTTGGTGGTTTGTCACATCGAAGCCGTTCGAGTATGCCATTTTCACTCTTATTTTAACGAATACCATCACGTTGGGCATGAAGTTCTACCACAAGCAGGAAGAGTATGTGCTGTACGAAAAAGTTCTGGACTACCTGAACATGATATTCACGGCAGTTTTCGCCATGGAATTTGTTTTCAAACTTGCAGCCTTTCGCGTGAAGGTAAGTGAACACATTGCTTTCTCTTCTGATTGAGTCCATAAAATGAGGATTCAACCAATGGTAGGGACAAGAGACAGACCTGCTGACGTTTCGCCAATGTAGTTTTTGCATCTTCAGAGCTACCATGGCGAGTTTCTATTCTGAGAAATCCCGGGTTCGTGTGCTGCCGTTGCCCACGTTGCCCTGTAATTTGCGTCTGCAGAAGTTATAAAAAGGGGTTGAAAATAACACTCAACTTGCGAAAGCTCATGTGTCCGGGACTTGTCAGAATGGAAACTTACCTTGATTATGAAAATAATAGTTGGATGATGAAAAATAAAAGACTTCAAACCGGGAAATCAAAACGTTGGGGGAATACTGAACAACTACTTCACGTGGTATTTTGTCAAATAGGCAAATCCAGATGTCCATGTTAAAGCCCATAAATAATGAGGTGTGTAACTTTCTCCTTACTTCGTAAAATAACCGTGAACATCAATGACCATATGTATTTAATTTCACCGTCTAGTGATTTCAGGTTGTTACTTATTGTAATGAAAATAGAGGAAAAAAATACTTCGCTGACCGGAATATTGTAATGAACATAACGTCTAAACGGCTTTAAATAATTTATTTGTGAATATAAAGTTTAAATTCTAATTTATCATAACACAATTTATCTAATTTATATCACACTATTTCATTTCAAACTAGACTGTTCACTGTCTTCACTGAAACTCTCACAGCATCTAACTACCACTATCCTCATCTAGATGGAGCACTTTTCTAGAAGCGTTGATAACTGTAATGTAACGATGTCCTAATACTCTCAGGAATGCAGGCTTATTTACGAGTATGAACGACAGGTCTGTACTCGTCCATAGCGACAGAATCGTTACAATATAATATTTCGTCGATTTCAGACTTGAACTGCGAATATCAAAATGATTATGTTTTCAGGAAATATGATTTCTTGAAACAGTAGATTATCAGTTCTCAAAACATATTCTTTGCCACTATTGAAAAACTTTGAATCAGTTCTCACATAAGACTAGTTTATTCTTGCGATATTTTGAAAAACTTCGCTGACGAGGGTAGAGGATAACTCGGCGAAAGTTCTTTCGCAAGCAGTCAGGTCTGGCTTCAGTTCGTTACAATATATACAGGGTGGTTCAAATTCGAGCCCCTTCATTAAGATCTCCAGAAACGTAAGAGATACAGGGTTATACAATATCAAAGTTGCACAGTATTGATTTTTCATTTTCCAAAGTTTTATAATAGCTGGACAAAATTAATAAGTGAACCGGAAGCAGGGATGTAGATCTTTTTCCCTCTAACTTATTCGATGACCGAGCAATACACAAAATACTTGATAACCTATTTGGAATTTGAGAACTCATGTCGATTTTTTTCAGAATTACTTCGGTGATGCTTGGAATGTATTCGATTTCATTATAGTATTGGGCAGTTTCGTTGACATTGTCTACCAAGACGTTAACGTAAGTGATTTTTCAGTTGCAATTGCAGTTAGTCTAACCAATGCCATTTGCAGCCTGGATTAAAATTTCAATTATCTGGTAATTTCTTCCGCTTGTTCCGGGTTATGAGGCTCATCAAGTTGTTGAGTAGAGGAGAGGGCATAAGAACTTTGCTATGGACGTTTTTGAAATCATTCCAAGCTCTGCCTTACGTAGCCCTACTCATTGTTATGCTGTTTTTTATATATGCTGTTATTGGAATGCAGGTGAGTATAGAATGGGGTATAATCACACCAATAATATGAATACACAACTGTAAGAGGAATTCGTCAAATGTTTATCTCTTATTTATCACCAATAATTTGAATACTATTTCAAGATATAAAAAATCTTCAAAGGAACTTTTTGTAGACCTGTTCGAGGACGCAAAGACTAGGAATGTTCATATACATTTTTTCGATATCCTCTTTCGTTTTCGACGATTTGTTGTTTATAGAAAAAAAAGTTAAAATTTTTCGAAGTCCATAATATTTCGTTTTTTTGAAATATTTTTCGGACTATTGAAATTACGGAAAAAATTCAATACCATTTTTTGTAGACTTTCAACAGGTGCTCAATAAAGGTATGGTCTGAAATTTCAATATCTGTCACCATCTTTAAGATTTTGGTAGGTTCATAAAAAAAATCAATATTTTGTTCATTTTCAGATATGAAAAAATGTCATGGTCACTTTCTGTAGACCTTTCTGTAGTCCATAATTTTTGTTTCTTTTTAAAAATATTTACAGTACTATTGATATTACATAAAATAATAATTTTTCATCATCTTCCGTTTCCCGCTCCCCCCTCCACTACCTGCTGGATTCGCTAAACCGAAAATAAAAACCTGTCGCGAAGCGCCCAGAAAATTTTGGACAGGGAGGAGAGGGTAGAAATGGGGGTAAATGAACAAAAATCTGGGTGCGGAATGCCCGGGAAATTTTGGAGTGGGATGGATGGGGGAAATGGGGGGTAAATGGTAAAAAATTCGAGTTTTCGTAATTTTTGCACCATAAATTAATCATCAGGTAGCGGCTGTTTCTTCATTTGTAAAAATTTTTTAAAATTTGTTTTTACGAAACTCTCAGGTTTTCGGAGAAAATCCCTCGAAAGCAGAGCTTGTGCGAGCAAGGGAGATCCGGGAACTACAGTTTAAATAAAAGTGGAATCCACTTCAGCTCAGTGACACACGACCGGGGATCGAACCCGGACCGTCTGGGTGGAAGCCAAACGCTCTTACACCTCGACCACTTCGCTGGTTGTTTTCGAAGTAATAGAGAAACTTCATTGGAACTTTTTGTAGACATGTTCAAGTAATATGAAACTGTTTAAATGAAAGTTTTCGAGTATTCAGTGATTTTAGAGAAAAAGTACAAATTCTATAGTGTTTTTGAATTTTTTCAACATTTTTCCACTTTTAAATCGATTTGGAGAAAAATGCTTTGGAAATATCGATGTGGCTTGAAAAGACATGCACGAAGTAATTTTAAAATTTTCATTCATTCCATTAGTATCAATATCTCTATTTTCCATTTTCCATTTTTTGTGATATTTCCTAGACTACTGATTTCACGGGAAAATTTATGATTATTTTTCGTAGATTTTCTGAAGACGATCAAAAAAGATGTCTTAGTAAATTGTAAGAATATCGAAATATTTTGTATTTTCCAAAATGCAAATTTCGATTTTCAGATTTTTCAAGTATTGCCGGTTTTCATTTTCATGGAAAATATTTTCAGAAAGATTTGTTCGTATATTTTAGCTCTACCTGTCGCATTATTCGAAATTCAATTTGAATGAAGGAGAGCTGGGATATTTGGTGATGTGGTTCAGGTAAATAATAATATTTTTTGTTGATTTCAGATGTTTGGAAAAATAGAATACGAAAATTTGGAATCCTCTTCTTCTATAAATAGGAATAACAATTTTGCCTCGTTTTTTCAAGCGGTGTTAGTCCTTTTTCGATCGGCAACAGGTAAAACTCATCTCCATCAAACCAACAATTTACCATATTTTTGTATGCTACCTCAATTTTGGTCCGTTTATTTGAAAGGAAAACATATTGTATTCGTCTGACTTCACAATCGCTATCCAATCATTGATCAGTTTGGAAATCGCTTATGGAATAAAATTTCGTTTCAGGGGAGCGTCCTCGGACCCTTGATTTTCTTGATTTTCATAAACGATCTTCCCCATCATATAAGCGTAGGAAAAGTTCTCATGTAAGCTGATGACACCTGCATAATTGTCTCTGATGCTTCTAAAACAATATTAACAAAAAAAAATCGATACCCTATTGAAATAATTCAAAGACTGGTGTTTCAAAAACAGGCTCATTATCAACCACAACAAAACAGTGGGCATTGAGTTCTACAACAAGTACAGAACACCCACAATCAAACACATCTCATTTGAGGGGCGGACATTTGAATTATCCAAATTTACCAAATTTCTAGGCACGATGTTAGACAGCAATCTCTCTTGGGAAAAGCAAATAGATAGCATATGTAGCAAGCTGAATAAATGCTACTATGTGATTTCGACTATGAAAAATATGCTTGACGTAGAATCTCTTTTGAATGTATACTATGCCTTTGCATATTCAGCTATAGCATACAGTATTGTTGTATGGGGCCAAGCCTCTGACATGAAACGTGTATTTATTTTGCAAAAACGAATCATTCGGCGTATTTTCGGACTATCCTACAGAGCATCCTGCAAAGATACTTTCATAAATTATAGTATTCTCACGGCACCATCCATATACATAATGAAACTAATGTCATACATTTATATCAACAAAAATAATTTTATCAAACATTGTGATACGACCACAATACCAGAAATAAAAATAATATATTAATAAACATAGCAAAACACTCTTTCCAAAAAAAATCACCGATCTCTGCGAGCTCGAAATGTTTAGAAGTTTTCAAATGCCAAATTAAAAAACTTCTTATAAAAGAATGCTTTTACTCTGTAGAAGAGTTCGAAAGTTATATCAACGCCCATTGATATCACTGCGTACTTACTCTATTATTTAAACTTACCTCGCTCAGCGCCGCATAATTCGTTTACATATTATTTAATTCTTGTCTATGTTCAGTATTGTCTTTTTACTCTGTTATATCTTTTATGTGCCCCTTACATCTTTATCCAATATGTTTTTATGACCCGTCCAATCTGTTTTTTGTGAATAGGAAAAGGACTCAATAAAATTTGATTTGATTTGATTTGATTTAACAAGACGGGGGCAACTCCCCATTATACGCAGTTGGTCTTTTCCTGTGGAGTTGCCATAAGAATAAAGTATATACAACAAATGCAGACATCGTTAAGAAAGATGTGAAGGAACGATTTTCCTCCACAAAATCAAACTTTCAATCAATGCCTAAACTAATTTTATTCCATGAATGGTTTTCTCCCAATATTTTTCTATAAAAATTCAACCACAAGTTGGGTATCTCCAAGTCATGTTATCTGTAAACTTTTCGGTGAGTTTTTGGGTAATAAGAGGTATATTTAATATATTTTTCCGCCGACCTCGTATTAACATGTCTGTTTAATGTTCTTCAATGAAAATAAAATCGAACATAATGACCCCTATTAATGAATGATTTGTTAATAATTGTTGATTTCGATAAATCGTCCAATAATGACCCATATAAATGGTCGATTTGTCATTAATGGTTGAATTCAAGAAAAAGAAACTACACAAACAGCAACGCGCGTTTCGCAAACAAAGTTAGAATCTTCAAGAGATCGAGTGTGATTGTGACGTAGTTTTGGTAGGGTAGTTTCTTTTTCTTAATTCTTATATTAAAATGCGATTAACGATCTCGAAAATTAAGGCGCCTGCTTCACTCACGCGTTAAAATATCTCGATCATTAGTCGCCTTCATTATCACACTAGTTGATTAAATAACTATTGATTCATAGGAGAATCATGGCAGGAAATAATGATGGATTGTGCCGACACTGTTGATGCTGTTTGCCACAGGAATGTGAATAAAACAGAGGGATCCTGTGGGTCCAATGTTGCTTATCCATACTTCATTTCTTTCTACGTGTTATGTTCATTTTTGGTGAGTGTGCATTTTTGTCTTCTATCTAAAATTGTGCATGTTATAACAGTTTGCGTCTGCATATCATTCAAATACTTCTTTCTTCTTGCCCGTTTTTGTGCCTTAACACATACAGAGTGTCAATTTGAAAACTTCCCACCCTTAATATATCTCTTTTATTAAGTAATTTGAAAAATCAAAAAGACACGTCATTTTTTTTCCTAGGGGGCACTTGTAAACTATTTGCATCCGTAGTGGTTCGAACCCCAGGGAGAGCTCGTTCAATTCTCGTTCAAATAATACGAAATTGCGTTCCAGATGTTTATCTGTACTGATGTTTTGTTTGTTGTTAGGTATTGTTAAAAACATGTGATTTTTTTAACAGGAGCAAAGTCTAGAGTCGACGTTTGATTTTTATTTGTTGGTTACTTTACTTTTACAATGATTTAACTTTTACAACTCATCAAGTTGTATTTTATAACCAATGGATTCAAGATGATTCCACAGATGGAAGTCTAAGAAATGGAGCTAATAAAGTATCTGCAACCTTTAGGGATGAAATTTATGTAATTTGAGATCTTTTATTACAGTCTGGTATGACATTCCCGTCTAATAATGAAGTTTATGCAACAAAATTTACAAGAAAAATATATGTATAATTTTTTAATAAAGCAGAGAAAAAATCACAGAAACAGTCAATTTTGCTGCATGTACGTGACATACCTATATATGTATAAAAAAGTTCCTATAGATTCACTTTTATACAGTGATACACAAGATAATAAGTGAAGTAATAAGTAAATGTAATAGTATAAGTGATAAGTAAAAAAATAATAATAAAAAATAATATTAATAATGATAATAAGAGGGCTTATATAGCATTTATATTACATTGAGTAAGGTTATTCTGGACTTTCATTGTCTAAAAAAGAACAAAGAAAAATTCAATTCTCTGCAATTTTTAATCACGACGTTTCAACTGTTAAAATCTACAGTCGTGTATAATGCGTGTGTATAATGCGACAATCTCAAGGATACTTCTTATATATGCTGTGGATAATTTTGTGTCATTAGCCTAGGGGTAATTTGGCGGTATTCAGGTAAGCTTGTTAATTACAGTGCCAGGTCCCTCCGGTACAGCATTGTTAATTCTCATCGCAATTTCAATTGATCCATGCCACTAATTAAGAGTTTCCACACATTACGGATTTCTATGCTAGCTTGACTAAAGACTTTGTTGTTCATAATATATGCACTCTCTTTAAACTTCCTTCTATACCAGCCCTCTTCTTTATGGATGACTTCGGCTTCAGTCCATTTTATGTTGTGTTGGGTCGTCTAGACATGATCCGCTATTCCTGACTTTGATGTTTCTCCTCGTTGAGTGTTTCTCTTGTGTTCAGCGAGTCTAACGCTAAGTGGTCTCTTAGTTTCTCCAAGATAAGCTTCGCCGCATTCACAAGGGATGCGGTAGATGCAGTTTTTGGAGTCAATGTCAGCGTTACGTGGTCTGGTCTTTGTGAGATGGCTGCGAATAGTGTTACCTGACTTGAAACATGTCCATATTTTGTATTTCGACCCAATTCGCTTTATTCTTTCCGATAGACCTCTAACATACGGAACGCACAGGGTGGCTTGTGTCGGCTCATCTGGTTTCTTGTTCTTATCCTCCCTGCATGTTAGAACCTCTTCTATATGTTTTTTGGGGTACCCATTTCGTCGCAGATCTTTCTTGATATTGTCCAATTCGATGGTAAGACTTTTATCTGTGTTACATAGGTTGTAAGCACAGTCCACCAGCGATCGAACAACCCCTCTCTTTGTAGCACCATGATGGTTCGATTCGAAGTTCAGGTATTGTCCGGTATGAGTCGGCTTTCTGTATACTGATGTTTGGCACTTATCATTGTTCTTTTGAACATTCACGTCTAGAAAAGGTAAACCGTCTTGCGTCTCCTTTTCCATCGTGAAGTTTATGGACTTTCTGATGTTATTCAGATGTTCCAAAAAGACGTCAAGGTCCTCGTCTCCGTGGTTCCATATGACAAACGTGTCGTCAACATATCTCAACCACATCTGAATTTTCTTATGGGCTGTCTCTGTAGCAAAAGTTTCAAACCATTCCATATAGATGTTTGCTACCAAGGGCGATAATGAGATTGTCGCATTATACACTTGATAACGACTGTAGATTTTAACAGTTGAAACGTCGTGATTAAAAATTGCAGAGAATTGAATTTTTCTTTGTTCTTTTTTAGACAATGAAAGTCCAGAATAACCTTACTCAAAGTGAAACATTGTCAACCACTTTCAAACAAACATTTATATTACAATTACAATGGAGCAAGATATACAAAAACGTGTAGATAAATTAAGGGTTTATATAATTGACTTGATCGGTTATTGTTAGCAAGGTTGAGCTGGTGGGTTCTGCTGCAACAAATGTTCCCTGTAGCTCAATTGAGTACATTCAGTACTTGCTGGTTATTTCTTTTTCTTCTGAACCAGTTTCTGAAAACTCTGTCACCAAATCAAGAGCACACCTATGACTTAAATCATCACGATTGGATGTCTTTTATCAAAATGAAATGTTATTCTTCGTGCGTACTAGAAGAGTTGCAATCGTAAAGAAACGTTTTTCTCTATGTCATAGGTCTCGCCGATAATGACAACATATTTATTTTGTACAATTTACATTAAAAATTTTATTTGCAACCTGACTTAATTACAGAAATGATGCAAAAGTTTTTTGAATTGGACGGGAACATAGGGGTAACTTCTCAGAAAACATATTGAATTTGCCACCTCCACAGATATCAGAAACTTTGTCAAAATTGAAAAGAATGAAGAAATTGTGAAATAATATTTTTTTTGACAAATTTCCCGAAATCTGTAGTGGTGGCAGATTTTATGTTTTCTATGAAATTGATACAAACGTTTCCGACGAAAAAAATGCATTATTTCCATAACCAATGCAGGTAACAAACAAGATTTTTCATTGTAAAATAAAGAAAAAGTATATGTTGCTGAAATAATGAAATAATGAAGTTTTTTGAGTTGGTCGTAAACGTAGGTAGTAATTTCCTAGAAAACATTCAAAATTTGCCACCACTACAGATTTCGGGCACTTTGTCAAATAAGCAAAAAACACTTTTGCATTTTTTTTCATTTTTTTCAAATTTGACAAAGTTCCTTTTCTCTACAAAATAACTAAAATTGTTTATAATTTACATTTTTAACAATATTACCGATCTTGTACGAGGCAGCAAATGTTTATAGTTCCACTAAAATAGAAAATTTGGGAAATTTTGCATTTTTTTTTCTATTTTTCACCCACTTTTGATTCCAAATGCTAAAATGATAGGTCTATCAGTCGATTTTCTCCAGATCATGACATTTTATGTGCCGAATTCGAGTCACATGACTTTAAAGAGAGTTCATGCAAGTTTCTTCGAAGGTACTCAAACAATATCACCGTCAAAAAATCGCGATTGATAATTTGTCTTCGATCACATAGGAAATACTACAAGGATCTATTCTAGGGCCTTACTTTATCTTATATGTTTGTTAGATACTCAAACATTTTTGGAGGAAGAACATTGAACTAATTTCGCCTCTATCGGATCTCCCCCAATCCTCAGATTCTAGAGAATAATTCTGATTTCACTATGAACTGAACGTTACGTCCCGATCCTCACGAGCAACTCCTAATTCTTTTTGTTTTTCTTTCAGATCATCAATTTATTCGTAGCTGTTATCATGGATAATTTCGACTATCTGACGAGAGACTGGTCGATTCTAGGACCACATCATCTAGATGAATTCATAAGGCTGTGGAGTGAATACGATCCTGACGCCAAGGGCAGGATAAAACATTTAGATGTCGTAACCCTCCTTCGAAAAATCTCCCCTCCTCTCGGATTCGGTAAACTTTGTCCCCACCGCGTAGCGTGTAAGAGATTAGTGTCCATGAATATGCCTCTGAACAGTGATGGGACAGTGTTGTTCAACGCCACGTTGTTCGCCGTCGTTCGGACTTCGCTCCGGATAAAAACCGAGGGCAATATCGACGACGCCAATTCGGAGCTGCGCGCCGTCATCAAGAAGATCTGGAAGAGGACGAGCCCGAAGTTGCTGGACCAGGTCGTCCCGCCGCCTGGAGTGGACGATGAAGTCACGGTCGGGAAGTTCTACGCGACGTTCCTCATCCAAGACTACTTCAGGCGGTTCAAGAAGCGGAAAGAGCAGGAGCTAAAGGAAGGCGACAAGGAGATCCACAACACTGTTACGTTACAAGCTGGATTGCGCACATTGCACGAGGCTGGCCCCGAGTTGAAACGTGCCATATCCGGTAATTTAGATGAACTTGTTGATGACAATCCTGAACCGATGCATCGTGTAAGTATTTTAGCTAAGGGTCTTTATCCCTGAAAAAAAAGTCAGAAACGATTTTTTTGTATGAAGAAAAAAATAATTAAAAACCTATTCTTCAAGTATTAAATGAACGAAAAGGATATTTACCCTCATTTTTGGGCATTTTTTGATAATTTCCACCATCAAAACGAACAAATATTTTGGTGGTATTTAATTACAATATTGAAGTCTAGCATTTACTTAATTAAACGACTTTCTCATTTTTCTTCACGATGTTTACTTTTTTTGTGAATAATTATACAAGACTGTGTTGTTTTCGTGATTTAGATTTCCTTTAATTTTTCTATTCGAAATGGGAAATATCCAGTTTTATCAAAGTCAACTAATGAAGGTTTGGTTTAGCCGTCGACTAGTGGAAACTAATTATTACTTACAATTCTAGACACGGAAATGGAAATGAATTTCTTTTAAATGACGTGCCCCTCCGGTTGCGGTAGGAGTTTTTGGGATAGGAGATGAGTTTTTCAAAACTCAATAATTTGAGATGACGTATTATACGAATGATCTAAAAATATTTGTTTTCAATGCATTTGAATAAATCTTTTCTTGAAAATTTTTAATATTTATCAGGAAATACACTCTCCACTTAGATTTAGATTTATTTAGATCTTGAAGTTAGTGGCATATTTTCACGCAAAATTACTAAATAACTTGCTCTTATGACTCCTATATCGGTAACTCTGTTATACATTATTGGCTTCTAATGAAATATTATTTTTTGAGCTGCGTCTTTGAAGTGGAAAAGCCACTGTGGATTTTTCCTGAATGTTATGACCTGACAAGCCGTTTATTCAAGTTATGGTGCTGCTCGAATATATAATTTGGTAATGAATGAAAATGTTCAAAAACTGTCCAACGAAATGTTGAAGGTATAAATGGTCTAGAATTTTTCAATGAAACATCACAATATAGAGTTGGATTATTAGGGCTTTTAGGTAGAGGAATTTGTTTTAATTTCAGATTTTTTTACGTCAATTGCCTTCATCAATGCACTAATTAATTGAATAACTATTAATTCACTATTGTTCAAGCTAATATCCTACATTCCGGATAAAGCGTCATCCGCCACATTTTTGGATCCTTCAATACAACGAATATCTGAGATGATTTCTGATGTATACAATAATCCATGTTTTAAAAATTTCTAGAAAATATGTAAGTTGAAGGTCTATGACTCTTGAGAACAAATAATTCTTGGTATTCAACAAAATAACGAAAATGTTTCAGTACGAGGAATGGCTAACAGTTATTTTCCGAAAGTAATGTATCTCTTCTTAGGTTTGGACAATTGAAAAAATAATAAAATCGTACACCACGTGTTATTGATGTATTGGTAATACAGCACCAAGACCAATATCAGAAGCATCTGTCATTATGCTGAGGATATCCAATTGAGTTTTTTCTTTTTCGAACAAAAGTTTTAAAATCAAAAGATGAATTGGAAATTTCTGCCTAAAACCAAAATATGTTAATCTTTGATCTTATTCATCCTATTTGCAAGTTGACGTTCTAATATCTTGGCACAGTTAGGTATGAATCTATGAAAAAAGGAACTAGGCCCAAAAATTTTCGAAGTTTACAAACCGTATCAAGTTTACAAATTATGTATACTAGTCGAATTGAATTTTTTCATACACATTGAATGAGAACATCGTCCAAGTAAGCGTAACAAAATTCTAATAACCAACTGACGTTGTCAATAAACCTCTGAAATGTGTATGGTGAGTTTCTCAATCCCAAACTCATTCGTGTAAATTTAAATGATCCAAAAGAAGTTATATCGATTGATTGGAATATTTCAGCTTGACAGGAAGAAGGGTCATTTATAGAATTCACTGGTAGATTGGGAGAACGTATGAGTTATTTCTATGATTTTATCAGGTAGAAATGATGTGATTCTGATGATGACTGGCCGCCAAATGTGGTCTAAATCATCTTAACATTTGTTAAAAGCCTTTGGATAAATATTCCTCTTGCTGTTGATTTGTCTAGTTTTAAATTCATAACTGTTGAAACTTCTACAGTTCGTGAAATGGTCGCAGCTCAACATTGAGTCACCATTTCATAACGGAATGTGCATTTCATAGAACTGATGAAAAGATGTGAATAGATATTGCGGAACGGCCGAAACATTTTCTTTTCATAACGACAAATTAATTAGTCAACTTACAGTATGTCATCAAATTATAAGATGCTACAAGACCAATCATTACTTGCTTACCTACGGATACAACTACGATCAAGTTTGACTTTGCGTATATCATAATTCTATTACATCCTCTCCAAACTTTCACTGCTGTTCTATTCAATTTCAACGGATTTTCCAATTTTTTTTGCAGAGGAACCATTCGCTTTTCGGTAGCGTTTGGTCGTCTATGAGACGAGGCCACACGTTCAATCGTGCAAAATCACTGAAGTTGAATTCTACCCAGATTAAGATAACGCCCGCTTCCAGTGTCGACTATCTTCCGTACAATTCGATTAAGACTGCGGTCACAGAAGGAATGAACCATATAACCTCAATGACGAAACACGTACAAAATAGAGTCAGCGCCACATCATTGAACAATCAAGACGACTACATAGACGAAGAAATCCCTCTGAGGTCATTAAGTAATCTTCATAATGGGGATGAGAAGAACA
Source organism: Chrysolina oricalcia (assembly GCA_944452925.2). Taxonomy (NCBI): domain Eukaryota; kingdom Metazoa; phylum Arthropoda; class Insecta; order Coleoptera; family Chrysomelidae; genus Chrysolina; species Chrysolina oricalcia. The sequence continues at coordinate 2,265,486 of OX101809.2, read as the reverse complement.
GCTACACGGTTATCGAGTAAGTGTTTATTTTTTGTCTTCTAAGTAGAGCTGGTTTTTTCACAATTCATCAGCTTAACGACAGTAGTGATTTTATATTTTCTAAATAATTACATATTGTTTGAAAAAGACTGTCAAGTCATCCGATTCGGCTGTTTTTGAAGCTGTACGGAGTAGTGAAGTTTCAAATCTTCCAGTCAAAAAATTAAGTGGTATAATGATGCTTTTTCTGTGCCTAGCAGACTATGCCAAATAAGTGGTGGATTGAACACACAATTATGAAACATGTTTGATAAGTACATGACTTAAGTTGTAACTATCTCCCATAGAAAAAATTACTGATTTTCAGGACCAATATTTTCATTTCATCGGATTTGGCGAATAATTAGAATCGTATTCTTCGTGAACAAGGAAAAAAGAGGTACGAGAGACAGCTGAGATAGTAAACATATCAAATGACTGCTTCTGGCGATCTTGCTCCAAAGAAAGCAAACACTTACGTAGTCGTTTCCGACCGATGTTCTTCCTTTTTTTCTTCCAATCACATTTTTTATATAACTTTGTTACAATCTCCCAAAAAACTCAAATATCTGAACGCAAAAACTGTTTTATCGGCCGGAAAAGTCGAGGGTAGATATGTTGGAACACACAAGGCATAATCCGTATCGATTTTCCTGACACAGGAAACATATCTCAGTACAGTAATATGATGACTTTCTATAAAAAATTTACCTCATTCATTAAAGAAAAAGGTGTAGTTCTACCACAACATTTTTTGCCTCATCCGCCCTACCCTCCAGACTTGGTTCCCTGTGATTTTGATCTCTTCCAGTTATAGGAACGGCCTGATGGAGAGAGAGTTTGTCCACTTCTCAGACGATAGTTCGCTGGGAAGTGTATCGAAGCAAAAGAAGACTGTCGAAGAATAAAATGAGATTATTCATGATGTATAAGCCTCTGAAGAAGCAGCCACTCGCGCTAGCGAAGCGTTAGGAAGAAATTCCAAAAATCGACGGCTTTCAAACCCGAGGGAAAATCGTGACACTGAAAATTTCGGCCGCGAAAGCCTTATCCATTTTGTCAAAAAAATGAAATTTTGAAAACATTTCTTTTGTTGCTTTTGTTTCCTAGTCATGAACTTATCAAACAGCTTTCGTAAAACAACAAGGAACGCAAGCAGTACAAGGGTTATGTTTAAATACCGCTCTTACCAATTTCTGCACTTTTAACTTCGATATCTAATACCACTCTGAGCACATTTACGTACCTTTATAATATAAAGGACCCCGCACCGTTTTAATGGGAAATTGGCTTTCGGTAAATTTTCTCGAATTTTTTATATATTGTAGAACTCGTTATGCTGATCAATTGTCTCCATTGCGCGAATGCTCTAAATTAATCGGTTTAGATCATACAGGGTGCTGAAGTTGACTTTTCCAAAATTTCAAATGACCATTGTGAATCCATTTCTTCGAATATGTGAACCAACTCAACCATGCATGGATTATTTATATGGCCGATACAAATCCACTATAGAGTATAATAATTCCTGCACATACCCACCATATACAGGATGAGTGCAAGGCTAGCAATTGTTTTTGTGATTTGATGAAAATTGAGCGGTGGAATTTGATTCATTTCCAGATATTTAGAAGGGTACTGAGAACAAATTCTATTGATGGTATTAGCATCTCCTGAATCGGACTGCAATATTTTACACAAGGTGTTTTATTTCTCTTGAAGCCGCACCCGCCCTGCTTGTTGATATATCCATATGCCTGGAATTCCAAATAACTTGGTAATAAACTCGATCGTTTATGATGAGAGTTTAATCTGCGGATGCACAAAATATACAGGGTCTTTCAAATATAATGGCTTTTGCTGAGGAATTCTTTGAAGAAGTTAGGGTTCTGAAATTCATTTTATTCGTACATTTCGATAAACACGTTCTATTCGACATGTGTCATCGACATATTTCAAACAATTAACTGAGGAATATTGCAAATGATACGTATAAATCTACATTTACCACAAGTAGTAGAATAACTTGAGTGATAAAGGTAGAATTTAAAAAGAATAAAAATAAAAATATTGTGTAACAACCAATTTCATTTTTTCTCACAGAATTTCGTCAGATGCTATATTTCCATTTGCTATATAAATGTATGTGGAATTTTAGAATGAACCATGAATTTCAGAACCCTATAACTTCTTCAAAGAATTCATCAGCAAAAGCCATTATATTTGAAAGACCCTGTATATTTTGAGCATCTGCAGATTAAACTCTCATCATAAACGATCGAGTTTATTACCAAATTATTTGGAATTCCAGGCATATGGATATATCAACAAGCAGGACGGGTGCGGCTTCAAGAGAAATGAAACACCTTGTGTAAAATATTGCAGTCCGATTCAGGAGATGCTAATACCATCAATAGAATTTGTTCTCAGTACCCTTCTAAATATCTGGAAATGAATTAAATTCCACCGCTCAATTTTCACCAAATCACAAAAACAATTGCTAGCCTTGCACTCATCCTGTATATGGTGGGTATGTGCAGGAATTATTATACTCTATAGTGGATTTGTATCGACCATATAAATAATCTATGCATGGTTGAGTTGGTTCACATATTCGAAGAAATGGATTCACAATGGTCATTTGAAATTTTGGAAAAGTCAACTTCAGCACCCTGTATGATCTAATCCGATGAATTTAAAGCATTCGCGCAATGGAGACATTTGATCAGCATAACGATTTCTACAATATATAAAAAATTCGAGAAAATTTACCGAAAGCCAATTTCCCATTAAAACGGTGCGGGGTCCTTTGATGTCTGAATTTTCTATGTATTTGCTGTTACTAAAGATGTCACCAAAATCATTTCTTCTGGGTCAAATTAAGATTCTAGGAGAATAATAGCCCCTTTTTTACATTTTTTAACTATAGGGGGTTTTCGACTTTGCTGATAACTGTAATAAAATATACTAGAATTTATTTGAGATTCATTAAGGGTTGGTACGCTCCAATCAGTACCACTAAAACTGTCACAAATTATTGTTCATTTTATTTAGTAACAGACAAAATCCAAAGAGACGTATAATTTTTGGGTTGAATCATGGGGATCATAAGGGAATATCATCAGACCCAAAAAGTATTTTCATTATCTCAGAAACATTGTGATAACTTTCATTATTGTGGCCCACGTTCAACCTAGAGTAAATAGATAAGTAGTTGGCCTTGTCACGCTGCTTTTTGTCGCTTTTATTTGAATATAAAGGTGCTCAGATAGTGATTTCCTAACGCACTGAATGTGTGTTCGTTGACTCAAGCTTGAATACTTGATCAGCAGATGCTCTAGATATTGCATTTCTTCTGGTGGAAACGTTTAACGAATGCAAGCATTGACCAAAAAACTATTCCCTGCTATCAGTTTTACGCATAGACAATGCTGATGTGCTTGAAAATATGGTTGTCTCTACGCATGTGTAGCGCGGATCGAGAATAGGTCATTTGATGCTTTTGCTTATCATCATTTTGCATGCACGCAGCTTTGTCGATGCAAGGATACTTCGCAGTTATTCTTCCATTTTACATTGTTTCCTTTCAATAGGAATTCAATCACGGAAAGTCTGAAAGACTGATCCTAATTTCTCTTGGTTACGTTTTCTTTTCATCTATTTTTTCAATCAACTGGCTCGTGTCATACAAAGAAGGGCTATGAGTGATACCACCGTACATGAGTAAACAGAAGTAAAGTCACTCGTCGCCATATTTGAGTCGACATCCCCACCTCCAATTTTACGCTTAGCCGATACCAACGCCGCAATCAAATCATTCTGAGATCCGAACCACGTACGTAAGACCAAGTAAAACAGAACAGCTTCAGCCGACCCCTCTTGCCCCTTCGCATTCCAAAAAAATAAAATCTCAGCCCGGTGCATCAAAGGAGCCGATTGGGAGTGCATATACTTCTGTTTACCAATACATGGTGGTGATTCTGGTGATTCTATGAATCCGATATTAGCTTGATTGAACTGAGCTTTGGCTCAAATTAGACTATATTTAGATCTTTAAGGCACGTGCAGATCATTCCCGTGGCCAGGCTACGTCTCTTAAGGTAATCGGAAGTTTTCCACCCAGCCTAATATTCATATAATATCTCTCAAAGGGTCTGAGTTACTCTTCCCTTTCGAGTGGTAATTCCTGTGTCTCGAAAAAGATCATTCAAAGGGCAGTTCTATCGTTTCTCGAACTTCTTACCAGGGGGAATTTGTCAAACTTTGCCTTGTCAAGCTCCTGAACAGACCTTAAAGGACAGTGTCATGTAATGAAGCCTGTTGTGGCTATCAGGCTCTGGTTTTCCGAGATCGATCTTATTCTCGCCTCTCTGGAAATGGGGACTTGATCAAAATATTATTGATGTCCACTTTCATCAACAGGTAGAAAAAGAATAGCCAGTCTTTTTGGTGATACACAGAATTATTGTGTTCAATATCGTTTTGTATAAAATATGTCTCTGTCATATTTTTCTCAACATTTCCTTGAGAAAGGGCGTGTTTTCCTTCTGAAGCTTCAACTCTAGGTACCTAGAACATTTCTGATATAGGCGTGCTGAGGATAAAGATACACACCGACCACAACAGGAACGCTATTATTTCATCAAACTTGTTTCATCAAAAGGTGTCATCCAAATGGGCAGCATACCATTGTTGTGCCAAAATACTCTAAGTTAATCCGTTAAAAACAGACTATATATAGCATTATCTGTGGAGCCAGACATGTAAACAATGAGACCATCTAAATTCAGAACGCCAAAATATGACTATTACTTGGATTTTTATACAGGTTTGAACTCATTCATACATGCCAAACCTCAATTTCACTGCTATCTTGTTGTCACGAAAGCGTCGATTTAAGTTATCCAATGAGTAGAATTCTTATAGTGGTGCCCCCAACTTTTTCTAGTGGTTCAGTTGTTAGATAATTATGAGTCTCACAAGGTCATGTTACGACAAATGAAATCACTCGATCCATATTGATGATGAAATCACTAGACTTCTGAGATAATGAGACTTTGAGGAGTGCTGAGGAACTTCTATATAGACATAGAAATGTTGAAAAAAAGTTATCAAGTGATTGTAATTTTTCAGTAAATCTGGTTACCTGCACCCTAGCTACAAGGGTAAGCGAGAGCTGGTGTGATTTTGTGCCTGTTTTGATTTTTTAACCAGTGGATTTGTTTTATTTTGATCGCTAACTGATTTTTGGTGATGTTGTGTTTGCTAGTCTGCAGGGTGACCACACGGAGCTGATGCCCCCAACTCCACCACCGCGACGCGCGCGCCTGGGACTGGGGAACCTGGGGGGCGGTTGCATGCCTTCCACGCCATCGTCTGTGCCGCAAGCACCGAGCTTTAGTCGCATTGCAAGCGGGCTGAAACTGGCCCAAGCGCAAGCTATGGCCGTTGCAGGCTTCTTGCCGGGCCCTCCGCTTGGCGATTGGCCTACGTCTGGCGGACGACTTCATCCATCTGTCACTGATTCTGCAGGAGATAGCCGGCATGCGCCTTGTACCCTTCTAAATCACAGGGCTTCCTTCCACGGCAGAGGTTAGCCCCAAACACTTTATTGCACTGAACTTTCAAGCCTAGTTTTCACAAGATGCTGCGGAGGTCGAATAGTGCTATTTTTTCACAAATAGAATGCTTTGCTTGACTCGATCCATGAATTTCCATTACACAATTTCCTGTTTGGGTGGTCAAACCATATCATACTGTGATTCATCCACTTATCCATGATAAGATTCTTCATAAAAGTATCCAGTCAGAATATGAGAATAATAGCATTTTTCCGTATTGTGAACTCCACTTCAGAAAACCCTACTCCATCAGACTGGGCAATAACAGAGCGACATTGCACCCCCTTGAGAGTATGTATTTACACTCATTTCATTTACCATAGTTTTTGTTTCCAAGAAACGTTTCCTACACGAATCAGATTCAAATGATTTTATTTAAAGATATGAACCGAACTTAGTAACAGTAAACGTACAGCATCCCAATATCACTTTATCAAAATATGGGCTTCCGTCTGATAGCTGAGGGACCCAGGAAGACAACACCACTCACAGGGACCTACTCTCAGTGGGATTGCAACATTTTTGAACAGAAGTCGCTGCCAAGTCGATGTTAGTGTTTTAGTCCCATTGGCATTCCGTTAGTACCAGACCACTTTCTCCTTTCCATCTTTGTGTCGAATGTTCCTGATGGGTCATGATGTGCCAGAAGTAACTGCTACAACTGATTGTGAGGCGGCAACGACCGAAACTCTCAAATGTTGAAAACTTAACAACAATACCTTATGAAAACTAGGCTTGAAGGTATTACGTCATTTGAAAGATTTATGCGGTAATCGAACATACTATATGAAAAATTTCCATCACGCAGACTGAAATTCATTAAGTTTCATCATCAAGAGCTTCCGACTACACCTTTTCAACTATACATTTTTCCACGATTTTGCTTAATTTTTTTTTGGAACAGTTTTTAGAAATTCTTATTGACAATTAAAAGTGTATCAGGATTCGTGTCATTTGATTAATGCAAATTTCATTGAAAACCAATCAATTTCAAACAAATGGAAAAATCCAATGTATATAAATAACTAACATATTTCGGCTTCTTTGTCATAGCTATGTTTATCAAAGCACAAAGCAAGTAATAGTTGCCTGAATTCAAAATGAATAATTTTGAAGGCAAATTTTTTTGAAAGCAAAAATATCGTAAACACAAATATAGTGAGTAATCTGACACTAACCGATTGTGAATTGAATTTCAACTGAAATTCTCGCAGTTTTCATGATTTAACAATGAAACCATCTATGTGAGTATTTGTTTTTATATTATTTGATTATTTTTTACATTTGTTTTCCTGACTTCATTCAATTTTACTGCATGGATAAAACACCATTTTTTAACTAACGTTTATGTGACATTTTAACTAACTATTTGGAACTCTGATTTTTTTATTTTTATCTCCATTGGAATACCATTTCGTCATTACCACATCTGAATGGAATTTATCCGGTCGGCGCTATCTGATGTTTTTTTTCTGGTATTGATGATGATTTTCTTAGAATTTGTTTTGTTTTTCGTTGTTTCTTGACTCTGATTTCGAAGTGGAAAATTTTCGCATATTCATATTTCCAAACTGCATTATAAAATGGATCAGTACAGAAGAGACCTCATTAGAAATAGTGCCAGAACACTCGAATGTTCCATAAAAATTATTTTAGACACTCTGATGGCTGTTAGTATGACTTCAGACCGAACATCAGCCTAAAATGTTTAAGTCTTGATGCATCCTTTGGATGCATATCCTTAGAAGGGTGGACTTCTGGTTCCTACGAGAAGAAACATTCTGAATTGTTGAGAGAAACTTGTGTAATTCAAGAGGAACAAGTTCCTAGGCAATGGAATCGAAATATATGCCTTTAGTTAAAATAACGAGGGAGAGAGATACAATTTCGACAAGTGGGACGAAAAAAGGGGAGTGAAGATTAAATTCGTCAGGTCCATCTCGATGGAACTATTAATGGTGGAATAATTGATGATATTTCAGAAGAACATCGATCATCTATGAACATGACAGATGGTATACAGATGACTCGAGGAAGCGTGGCATATCCAGTGCAGGGATATATGGAAGATGATATGATGTACTGACTGTACATATTTAGGATTGATATCTATGGTTTTTAGGAAATGATGTCCACTTTTTAAGCTTTTGAAAACAATTGTCCTAATCCCAGTACTGGATGGATATGTTCTTGGAGGAGGAGGGATCTCTGTTTAATTTGAGAAAATATTCTACTGACACTAGTAATGAATAAATATTTCTCATAGTTCAATGAATAATCGACCAGTTTTTTCTTTGCATCATAGTTTTTGCAAGTGAAGAAATAATTTCAAAGAAAATTTCACACTCAGAAAGGATTAGAGTTCTAGAGAATGCGGAGGATGGGTGACCAATTCACAAATTTCATGCAATTTGACCAGTACAGGCTGGAAATATTTCAGCAATATTCGATGAACTCAATTGATGATTATTAACGTCTCTTTTCCTCACACAAATTTTCAGAAGTATATATCGGATTGGTACGTACATTTCGATGTCTGTTCTGAATGCATTTTCGTGTTATCTGTAGGTATCAATTTGTTATATTCACTGATGGCAATGGACATCCACGATATGTCTTTTGCATCAGTTAACAAGAACTGATGGAAAATAATATTTCTCATCGAAATAGTAAACAAATATCATTGAACAACCGGAGCTATTTTGTCATTGATTGCTCGTTGAATGACCTGCATCTTTGTTTTCATCCGTGACTTACTGTTCTTATCATCTCATCGGAATGAAATTCATTGACATGCAGGAATATTTGCTTACTCAACATGCTTTACTTCGCTTTTGTGCTTTCGATCTGTTTACTTGTCTTTTACCTGCACAGCCACATCTGTAGCATTTTTGTGACGTGAGATAGATATCGAAGTGACTATCTTTATTTTTGAAGCATAGTATTTCAATTTACGATTAGGAAACGGAAGTCAAGAATGTAATTTGTGAAAATACTGAAAGGAATCACATTCTGAACTGCATTTTGAATTAGGCAGCAGCAAGGTTTTTAGGCAGAGCCCTCTTCATTTGAATGGAAGAGTGTTATGTATGAATCAATTGTGAAGAGACTGAACCTGAGTATTTTCAACTCCAAGCATTCTAGACTTGGGGATTGAGGGACCCCGTAAGCCTAACAACCTTGTCATTAGAAATTCAAAAAAACTAACAGACAAACTTGGTAAGTTTTCAAAAATTTATTCGATTTTCAATCCATTCAAAAACAAGTTCTAACCAATGGCAGGTAATCAAAGAATAAAAAATTGACCACGCCTTCCAAACCACGTCTTTTTTTACCGCTGAGTTGCCAGCCATCTCCCATCAATTTAGTTCGAAAAGTAACCCCTTACTGGTAATACATCATCAAAACTATCTTGGAGGCGTGGTTTTAGGATTTCGACTGGGACCTTCCATTGGTTGATTTCAAATGATGGCAGGACTCACAAACATAATGAATATTGCCAGAAGATTTGGGATTTATTTTGAATAATTCAAAATTCCTGTCTCCCCGTCGAATGATCCCGTTAGGTAACATATTGGACATGAAGCAACTTTTATTTCCCTCAAGAACATTGAATTACATCATTTGTGAAATAATTCCTTCAGGTAGGGACCTTTGGCAAGAGATTCTCTTAATTCAACACCGGGACTTCGTCTAACTTCGACTGTGTTTTCCATCTACAGACCTGTTTCTTTATTCTGCCCATCATCAGTGCAAAGATAGGTAATCAGAAACTACGTAGATGCTGTCCGAGTCCCATTATCGTTAGTATCGGCTTGCTATTTGAAAACTATATTAAGACGTTGATGAGGAACATTGTGCACGTTATATGCAACATTTTCATAATAGGTTTCAACTTGAAGGAATAACACAAATTTAAGTCAGAGGTTGTTCAAACTTCCTGGGAGGAAATAGTTTTTCCTGTCAGATGTTTACCTCACCTATCCTACCCTTTAGGATGATTCCACGGAGAGAAATGAGATTCGAAATATATCCCATGAAACCTCACATTTATCACCTTCCAGAAACTCTTCATCTCACTCGTCATCTATATTTTTATGTATCTGACGTCACCATTTTGAATATTACTATAACTACAGAGGGTCTGTAAAAGTCCTCTCTAAGAAATGTTGAATGGCGTCTCTAATAGAACCGGTTTATTTTTCAGTTGGACCCGGTGAGCCCAACGGCCATGTTGGTAATGAACGACTAACCCATTCACTGCCAGGCAGTCCAGCAGACCGTAGACCAGCGTCATTCGAAGTGGTTGGGTCTGCGGAAAGCTTAGTTGGCCGAATCCTAGCTGAACAAGGCTTGGGCAAATACTGTGATCCAGATTTCGTGCGCTACACCTCGAAAGAGATGCAGGAGGCGTTGGACATGACCCAGGAAGAGATGGACCGTGCGGCACACCAGATTCTTCAACAGGAGAAACTCGTACTTCCCGCGGGTTTCAGTGATCCCCTTCAGCAGCCTCAGTCATAGCAAGACCTGAAAGTTTCTTGAATACCTCCCGCCACACTACCAAGTGCCTAAAATTGATTTCTTCTGGTCCAAAGAAGACTTATAATAATAAGGTGTAGTTTTTTAACCCGGGTTTTACTGAAAGGGATTGTTTCTCCAGTTAAAATTACATGTACAGGGTGTGAGAGTAAGAGTAAGAACTGTCTTTACGATTTACGATTTTCTAATATCAAATGTGTCAAAATAATAATAACAATAAATCCTAATTTTCATTTAGATGGTGTGTCATTCATTATTTCGCCTATGCAGGTACATTCCAACGGAGACGATCCGTAAGATACAGTGCAGGTGAGATACTACTGGATAGATGAAAAAACTCACAGTCTGAATCCACCAAAAATTATCTTCTTTGTAAATGTAAATATAGTTGGAAGACTTGCATCAGCACATTGTAGATGTGGTCGGAAAACTCACATCAGCAGAACATGTTTCGAAGGATTAAGTCTTCATCCTCAAGCAAGAAAAGTACGTTTTACGAGCAGATCATTTTATGGTAGAAAAGTACATTGAACTGTGGAAAAACCTTAAGTAGAATTAATGCGCAACTAGAGCGGGGTCCACAAATGTTAGGGACCGTGGTTGTTCATCAAAAACAACATATTCATCAGTTAAAGAACCCCTCAACAAACCTTATGGAAAATATCTCTCGGTGAATTTTTTTTCTTTTCCGTTCAACTTGAATATGCTGACTTGACCAGTCTGAATCGATTGGCGTTCGCAGAATTGCTCTATCTCATACCGTTCCCGAATTGAAAACTTCAAATCGTGTTAAAAGACGTCAGTTCCGTGAAATTCAATATTTTTTTCGAATCAATCGATGCAACATTTTTTTTCGGAACACTCGAATGCCATTATTTTTCGAAACACCCGAATGCAACTTTTTTTTTAAACACTCTTGAATGCAACTTTTTTTCGGAATACTCGAATTCAATTTTTTTCGGAACACTCGAATGCAGCTTTTTTTTCGGAACTCTTGAGTGCAACTGTTTTTTTCGGAACTATCGAATGCAACTTTTTTCTTCGGAACTCTCGAATGCAATTTTTTTTTCGGAACATTCGAATGCAACTTTTTTTTTGGGAACCCTTGGCTGCAACTTTTTTTTCGGAACTCTCGAATGCAACTTATTTTTCCGGAACACTCGAATTCAACTTTTTTTCGGAACTCTGAGCGCAACTTTTTTTTTCGGAACACTCGAATGCAATTTTTTTCGGAACACTCCAATGCACCTTTTTTTTTTCGAAACACTCGAATTCAATTTTTTTTTCGGAACTCTCGAATGCAATTTTTTTCGGAACACTGCAACTTTTTTTTTGAACTCTTGAATGCAACTTTTTTATCAGAACTCTCGAATACAACTTACTTTTCCGGAACACTCGAATTCAACTTTTTTCCGGAACTCTGTGCGCAACTTTTTTTTTCGGAACACTCGAATGCAATTTTTTAAGGAACACTCCAATGCAACTTTTTTTTTCGGAACACGTGAGTGCAACTTTTTTTCGGAACTCTCGAATGCAATATTTTTTCGGAACACTCGAATGCAACTTTCTTTTTCGGAACTCTTGAGTGCAACTTTTTTTTCGGAACACTCGAATTCAATTTTTTTTCCGGAACTCTCAAATGCAATTTTTTTTCGGAACACTCCAGTGCAACTTTTTTTTTCGAAACACTTGAGTGCAACTTTTTTTTCGGAACACTTGAGTGCAACTTTTTTTTCGGAACTCTCGATGCAATCTTTTTTTCGAAACACTCGGATGCAACTTTCTTTTTCGGAACTCTTGAGTGCAACTTTTTTTTCGGAACACTTGAAATCAATTTTTTTTCCGGAAATCTCAAATGCAATTTTTTTTCGGAACACTCGAATGCATTTTTTTCCGGAACTCCCTAATGCAACTTTGTTTCGAACCATTCTAAACCAGAACATACTTATTTGGCCATTCTGAATCGATTGCCGTACGCAGAATTGCTCTATCTCTCCGTTCTCGAATTGAAAGTTCAAATCGAGTTGAGAGAGGTTTCCCCAGGTAATTTTTGTTTCAGATTTTTGGAATCAGTTCCGTAAAATTCATTATTTTTTTGAGAATGCACAACAAATTTCAAATCGAATGCAACTTTTTTTATCGGAGCACTCGAATGCAATTTTTTTTCGTAACACTCGAATGCAACTTTTTTTCGAAACACTCGAATGCAACGTTTGAAACAACTTTTTTTTCGGAACTCTCAATGCGACTTTTTTTCGGAACAATCGAATGCAAATTTTTTTCCGGAACTCTCGAATGCAATTTTTTTTCCGGAACTCTCCAATGCAACTTTTTTTTCAGAACACTCGAATGCAACTTTTTTTTTTGTAACACTCGAATGCAATTTTTTTTTCGTAACACTCGAATGCAATTTTTGAATTTTCAACCTTTCCTTCTCGTTTTCGGCTACATCTTATATTCTATTCCCATCAGATATTTTTGTAATCAGCATGAAAATTCACGTTTATTTATTATTCAGTTGGTTTATTTTTCGTGATTTTTCTACCCCTCACAGCTATTTTGGGGTCAATTCTTTTCCCTATTTTCGACTTGAATATACTAACTCGACCATTCTGAATCGAGTGGCGTTCGGAGAATTGCTCTATCTCTTACCGTTCTTGACTTGAAAAGTTCAAATCGAGTTGAAAGAGGTTTTCCCAGGTAATTCTTCCTTCTTCAGATTTTTGGAATCAGTTCCGTAAAATTCAATATTTTTCTGAGAATGCACAACAAATTTCAAGTCGGATGCAACTTGTTTTTTCGGAAAACTCGAATGCAATTTTTTTCGGAACACTCGAATGCAACTTTTTTTCGAATGTACCTCGTTATCGAAACACTCGATGCAAGTTTTTTTTTCGGAACACTCGAATGCAATTTTTTTTCGGAACTCTCGAATGCATTTTTTTTTCGGAACACTCGAATGCTACTTTTGAAACACCTTTTTTTCGGAACTCTCAATGCGACTTTTTTTCGGAACAATCGAATGCAAATTTTTTTCTGGAACTCTCGAATGCAATTTTTTTTTGGGAACACTGCAACTTTTTTTTGGTTCTCTTGAGTGCAACTTTTCTATCAGAACTCTCGAATACAACTTATTTTTCAGGAACACTCGAAATCAACTTTTTTTTTTCGGAACACTTGAGTGCAACTTTTTTTTCGGAACTCTCGATGCAATCTTTTTTCGAAACACTCGAATGCAACTTTCTTTTTCGGAACTCTTGAGTGCAACTTTTTTTTCGGAACACTCGAATTCAATTTTTTTCCGGAACTCTCAAATGCAATTTTTTTTCGGAACACTCGAATGCAATTTTTTTCCGGAACTCCCTAATGCAACTTTGTTTCGAACCATTCTAAACCAGAACATACTTATTCGGCCATTCTGAATCGATTGCCGTACGCAGAATTGCTCTATCTCTAACCGTTCTCGAATTGAAAGTTCAAATCGAGTTGAGAGAGGTTTCCCCGGTAATTTTTTTTCAGATTTTTGGAATCAGTTCCGTAAAATTCATTATTTTTTTGAGAATGCACAACAAATTTTAAGTCGAATGCAACTTTTTTTATCGGAGCACTCGAATGCAATTTTTTTTCGGAACACTTGAATGCTACTTTTTTTCGAAACACTCGAATGCAACTTTTGAAACAACTTTTTTTTCGGAACTCTGAATGTGACTTTTTTTCGGAACACTCGAATGCAAATTTTTTTTCAGGAACCCTCATATGCAATTTTTTTCTGGAACATTCGAATGCTACTTTTTTCGCATCTCTCGAATGCATTTTTTTTATTTGGAACACTCTAATGCAATTTTTTTTTCGGAACTCTCCAATGCAACTTTTTGTTTTCGGAACACTCGAATGCAACTTTTTTTTTCGTAACACTCGAATGCAATTTTTTTATTCGGAACACTCGAATGCAATTTTTGAATTTTCGACCTTTCATTCTCGTTTTCCCATCATGAACAAATCAGATATTTTTGTAATCAGCATGAAAATTCACGTTTATTTATTATTCAGTTAGTTTATTTTTCGTGATTTTTCTACCCCTTACAGCTATTTTGGGGTCAAATTTTTTTCCCTATTTTCGACTTGAATATACTAACTCGACCATTCTGAATCGATTGGCGTTCGGAAAATTGCTCTATCTCTTGCCGTTCTCGACTTGAAAAGTTCAAATCGAGTTGAAAGAGGTTTTCCATGTAATTCTTCCTTCTTCAGATTTTTGGAATCAGTTCCGTAAAATTCAACATTTTTCTGAGAATGCACAACAAATTTCAAGTCGAATGCAACTTTTTTTTTCGGAAAACTCGAATGCAATTTTTTTTCGTAACACTCGAATGCAACTTTTTTTCGAAACACTCTAATGCAACTTTTATCGAATGTAACTTTTTTTCGAAACACTCGATGCACATTTGTTTTCGGAACTCTCGAATGCAATTTTTTTCGGAACACTCGAATGCTACTTTTTTTCGAAACCCTCGAATGCAACTTTTTTTTGGAACACTCGAATGCAATTTTTTTTTGTAACTCTCGAATGAATTTTTTTTCCGGAACACTCAAATGCCATTTTTTTACGGAACTCCCGAAGCAACTTTGGTTCGAAATATTCGAATACAACTTTTTTTTTCGAAACACTCGACTGCAAATTTTTTTTGCAACTCTCGAATGCAACTTTTTTTTTCGGAACACTCGAATGCTATTTTTTTTTCGAAGCTGAGTTACTTGTCAAAAGATGCAGTTTGATGTCTTATACAGATCCTCCAAACTACATTCCATTATCTTCAAATACAAAAGTTATGAAAGAAATGGAAATCATTGGAACATTTTGTCTCGCTGAATCAATTGTGCTAACTACCTTGATTAAGAAACTTTTCTGAAAAAAGAGTGATTAATGAATGAAAGGCAACGTTTTTCAAAATAATTTATTCCAAATGAAAATATAATTTTATGTACAACAATAAGTTAAAATCAGTGATCATTTTCGTAGTTTATCTTCAAGTATATGTCATTCGATTTATATGGGACGTGCCGATATAACAAATAAATTCAAATTAATAGCTAGTTAACTGGGTAAATAAAATTTATCAAAAATTCAACAATCTACTTGTGCATAATTTTAATACTGTTCATTTTTATTAAACCAGGTGGACATCGATCAAATTGACTACGAGATTAACAGTTTGAGATAACATATCATGCAAAACAGTCTACATTTGATATGGTAATACTCCCTGGATAGAGTGAAGTAAAATTACCATCCAAGAACATACAGAAACATTTTGATTTGTTACATCCAACAAATGTTGCAATTCCATTTGAATGGAGAACATGAATGGAAGTTTGTGCATTTCATGGAAATATAAAAACTTCAAAAACCATTTTTTCTTGAAGTGATAATGACAATAACAATAATAATAATTTTAATCAATGTCCAGTTCATAGACTATAAAGTTGTATAATTTTCGTAGTGGAGTTTTCTGCTCCAGTAGAAGCGAACATGGTCAGAAAAAAGCAGAAAAACTAATGAAATATCGAGATTCACAATTTGAACTCCTCACGAGTGTACCCAAATGACAGTGAGGGAGGTTATTATTATCATTTGCGTAAGAAATTAGTATAGATATGAAATCTGATATCGTGGTCAATACTGCAATATGAGCTGTTATGAAAAATTTATTTTACAGGAGACTGTAAAACGAAAAATAATATTTTTAAACTTGGTTAAATAAAGATGATAAGTACTATATAAGAAACAATTTTTGTCTATTTTCCACGATAATTTTATATTTGATGACTAGTTTCGGTTATTATACACCATTTTCAAAACTAACCAGATTACATCCAAATCTGAGTATTTATACCCACCTTGCCTATACCTAGGATATACCTTAATTAGTAACAGTATATCGATTCTCAGAATCAATACCAATGATAAATGAACATAACAAATGATTTGATAAATGCAGGTTTTGGGAATTAGGTCATAGGTTCAGGAGAGGGCTATTAATTGTTTAAATTGAGTTGTTTGTTGAGGATAATAGACTTTGACTTGTTTATTTCCATACTTTCCAACAAATTCATCATTTTTCCCTTGTTTGCATATGTGGAGGATTTTTAAATTATATTTATCTATTTTATGTTTTGAATTTTGAAGATGATAGTCGATATATACCAGATCTCTTCATTTTATCTAATTTAGGTTTGGCATTAAATAATCTGTTTCCTAAATTCCCATTGGTTGTGTAGTATGTTTGTAGATTGAATTTTGAAAGACAATTTTTAATATTCTCGGAGATTCTACCTGCATACTTGATACTAACATATTTGTGTTCTGGTTTTGTGGAAACTGAATATAGTTCTTTCATAACTGATTTTTGTTGATATTTCTTTATAATTTTGTTGATTAACTGCTATTTGTTTAATGATTTCACCTCGAACGTTTTGATTAGAAAGGGGTATTGTGGAAGCTCAATGCATCATTGGCCTGAATGCAGACAATTTCTGTGAAATCGGGTTGAAAGAGTCAAAAGGTATTGTGCAATCTGTGAAGTGTTTTTTCGGAAAATGTCAAAGTCGAATTTATCATTGTTTTGGATATTGTCAGATCTAAAAAATTTGATGACCAATATGTCATCTACATGTGGATGACATATTGGTAGGTTTCGATGGTTCAACGAGACAAATAACTCATTACTTGAAATTCCTCAATAGTCTACATGATAAAATCAAATTCACCGTAGAGATAGAAGAGAATAGTAAGATAATTTTTTTAGATCTGACAATATCCAAAAAAAATGATAAATTCCGAAAAAACACATTCACAGATTGCACAATACCTTTTGATTCTTTCAACCCGATTTCACAGAAGTTGTCTGCAATGATGCACAGAGCTTTTACAATGGTTATGCTGAATAGTACAGGCAAGAAAAAGTTGTATGTTCCTATTTAAGTTATGGACCTACAGAGTATTGTTTTTTTCACAATTTTTCCAATATTTTTTTTGGCGGCTTTTTATAACGCCGACGAATGAAAATAAAATATCACAGTAGTAGCAACTGTTATCAAGTGACGTATGGTTTCCATAGCCAACTTTTCAATTTTTGGCTTTCATTTTGCTTCCACGGCCTACTCGGTGAATTTCAATAATAATTTTTTTCTGATCTAGTTTCTGGTTAGATACCAACTTGTGATATGTCATTAGAAAGGGAATTGAATGCTGAATAAAGCGAAAAGAAAAAAAATAGGGTTTCCATTTAAAATAAGAAAGTTGATGTTACTTCCGGTCAGACCGGAAGTTAACTTGTCAATATGCTCAAATTCTAGCTCTTATGTCATTATATCGACGCTCCAAATTCCACAAACCTACTTCATACAATAACTGAGATATTCCGTAGGCAATACTTCCGTAGCCACCCGGTATACAGGTCAAACTGGTAGAAATTTTGATATAAGGTACCATGAACATGTCATTTCGGATAAAAAAATCACTAATGTATGATCATCTTCAACATTCGAAACATAGAATAAATAGATAAAGATAATTTAAAAATCCTCCACACATGTCAAAAAGGGAAAATCACGAATTTGTTGGAATATATGGAAATAAAGAAGTCAAAGAAAAATCCCAATTCTATTAACCTCAACAAACAACTCAATTTAAACAATGGACCTATAACCCAATTCCCAAAACCTGCATTCATCAAATCATTTGTTATGTTCATTTATCATTGGTATCGATTCTGAGAATCGATATACTGCTACTAATTAAGGTATAGGCAATGTAGGTATAAATACTCAGATTTGGACGTAATCTAGTTAAATTTGAAAATGGTGTGAAGACCGAAAATAGCCAACAATCATAAAATTATCGTTAAAAATAGACAAAAATTTTTTTGTTGTATGTCCTCAGTGAACATGAATTTCCACAAAATAAACAAGTCGTCCATCAACGAAGTACTACATAAGATATCTTACAGGCAATTATTTTGGAATTTATGCTTTTAATTCCAAAATAATCGCCTGTAGAAATTCTTATGTAGGTACTAAATATTATCTTTTTACAGAATCCTGTAAAATAAATGTTTCGGAACATGGCTCGTTTTGCAGTATCAACGACAATAATACGCTTCTTGACAAAGTCAGTATCAATTTGTCCTCAGAAACAAACCATTTTGTTCGGATAGATGATGCTGCACAGTTTTAAAAATTTCTCGGGTTTAATAAATGGGAATGGTTTCGTGAAATTCCTCTACTTGACATTATAGTTACCACAGCAATATTGATGAACACTTTCGATGAAAATAATCATAACAAAGTTCACGGCATAATTGACCTAAATCCATTGACTACCTACAAACAATTGAAATTACAAATTTACATTTCACAAGGAAAATTCTTATACATAAACATTCATACATTTTTAAGTACTTTTATTTGTACTTTTTGATTCGGATTCCTTATACTATTTACGTACATTATTTTGTATCCATATATATCAATATATAAAGTACGATTCAGTCCTGAGTACTGGAACTAACTGGGTTATTGTAAAAATTAACTAATAAATTGACATTTTGCAGACTTTGAATCGCCATTACTGTTTATATATTTGGAAATGCCAAGTCCATAACAAGTAGTTATCAAAACGTAGTGGTTGAATATTCCATATGTTCTCGTATGGGTAGGGCTATTTTAAAATATAATCGGTCGAGTGCCAAAAATAATCATACAAAAATATTGTGTATATATAATATGCGTAGAATCTCTCATAGTAAGTCTTGGTCGTTTTTGTCTAGTCCAGAGAAGACGCCTCAAAATTGGGAATGTTGTTCAGATCGTTACCTTCGTTACTCCAGTGGTAGTAAGGTGGGCCCTCAGTTGTGCAGTATTTCATTTCCAAAGGGGAGTTGTTCTCCACGTAGTACATGATGTACAAATTGCACATTTCGTCATTGTTCGTTGGTCTGGAAAGAGATTAAATTAATTAATAACTGTGAAAGCGTTTGATGTCCTATGAACTCAAAATGACGTCATAGGACACGGAACATCAACTTCCTGTGAAGCTGATCTACTCTCTCTTCAAAGGTATTGATGTATATTATACTCTGTAATGTTCATCGAGAACGATTCCTTGAGAATATTCCATATAAGTTCAAACTCGTCGCATTTAAACAGGACCACTCAATAATACTTGTTAAGATGAAATTACAAATTTCCACCAGTGACCATGATTTTTCTGAGAGGTTTTTCAATAAACGTAGACTCGTTTTAATTACCGTTGAAATGAAATCATCAACTTTCCACCTGGATAATGAGAGAACACTACATCAAAAATAGTCAACTTATTATCTGGTTATATTTTCTCATCTGTCCACCAATAACTCAAATAATTCCATATAAAAATGTCACTACATGCCAGAGCTGTGCCGAGCACTGTGCTAAGTGCTTGTGTAAGCTCTTTTTCAAATCAGTGCTTAGTGATTTGAGCACTTCAGAAAAGGGATTAGTGTTCGTAAAAAGTGCTCGCAAGCTCTTAAGGGCTCTTAAGGGACAAGCAGTCAAAAGTGCACGAGAACATTCAAAAGAACTCGCCTAAAGTATGTAAGTTTAAAGTTATAAATATTCTAAATATCATTCAGATGGTGCAGATTATATCATTATGTACAGAGTGAAAAATAAAAACATTTTAGAAATGTCTGAAAATTCGATGTAATAATGAAATATAGATAAAATTATTTTGACATGCAATATTCTATTCTTATTCAATCATTAATCACAATTCATACATTTCGTACAGGGTGATTTGAAAAATTGGTGAAATATATGGCGGGTTCTTTCGTACATATCCTGTATATTCAAGTGAATTATCATCCTCTGAAGATAGCTGATACCGTATTAACATGATTTCGTTGGGATATATATGAAAATTTTTGATGATAAAAATGACAAAATATCAATGTTTCAGAAATCACCCTGTAATTCACGATTAACTCGGTGAAATTCCTTTATTATTATTAAATATATTCATCATTCTCTCCTCAACAATGTCCCAAACATTCAGTTCCTACTATGACTAGTTTCATAGTTATAAATTGAGAAACTTATTACCATTTGCATGACGAGTTGAAGGAACTTGTTCACGCGTACATTCTACTAGTGCCCAAGATTTTTCACATATAGTGAAAAGTGAGAGTGTGAGATCAAAATAAATGTAACATTATATGCAGGGTGATGACCAATCACGGTCCATCCAATTCCATCCACCATTTAGGAACTGACTGAATATACGACACATAGTTACAACTTACAACTCAGGCATGAGCCAGATAAAATTCCTAATGCTTGGATAGTTTAACTCGCCCAATCTTGTATGAGACGGAAAATCACTTATCACTGAAGGTGACATCAAGGAACAGCCTTAACCGAATCCACCTCCCCCGTAGCAGCGCTACGGTCCTCATCCAACAAGAATACCCTATCGGCTATTGGGTACATTTTGATTCTGTCGTTGACGGAAAGTGAATGAAAAAGAAAAATCAATTAGTTCCATCAGTGATAATTATTATTACCTTTACGTATTGAATTACCTATATTGATGAAATATAGTAGATGTCTATATGTTTCTATTGATAGCCAGCAAATATAAAAATCATGGAAACCTCTATTCGAGTGGAACACGCATTGGAAAAAACCTTAGATTATAGAACAGGTCATTGAAAAAAACCGTCGTTGCCAAGATTCAAATTCTCCTATTAGAAATGAAAGAGTTCCATCAATCATTTTCACTTTTACCAGATAGTTTGTTTTTTATTCAAAGCTTAAACCAAATTCACTTAACCGTCTGTACCTTACATCATAAACTTCATCTATTTGATGTGATTGTTATCTCTAATCTTCACCATCTTTTATATTTATTTTAATCTCCACATTCTCACGTTTCACTATTTGTG
Organism: Chrysolina oricalcia; assembly: GCA_944452925.2. Lineage (NCBI taxonomy): Eukaryota > Metazoa > Arthropoda > Insecta > Coleoptera > Chrysomelidae > Chrysolina > Chrysolina oricalcia. The sequence continues at coordinate 2,244,323 of OX101809.2, read as the reverse complement.
AAAAATCTTGGCCACTAGTAGAAAGTACGCGTGAACAAGTTCCTTCAACTCGTCATACAATAGGTAATAAGTTTCTCAATTAATAACTATGAAACTAGTCATAGTAGGAACTGAATTTTTGGGACAGTGTTTAGGAGAGAATGATGAATATATTTAATAATAATAAAGGAATTTCACCGAGTTAATCGTGAATTACAGGTTGATTTCTGAAACGTTGATATTTTGTCATTTTTATCATCAAAAATTTTCATGATCACCCTTTATATCCCAAAGAAATCATGTTAATACGGTATCAGCTATCTTCGGAGGATGATAATTCACTTGAATATACAGAATATGTACGAAAGAACCGGCCATATATTTCACCAATTTTTCAAATCAACCTTTACGAAATGTATGAATTGTGTTAATGATGGAATAGGAATATTGTAATGCACGCCCAAATAATTTTATCAATATTTCATTATTTCATCGAATTTTCAGACATTACTAAAATGTTTTTATTTTTCACTCTGTACATAATGATATAATCTGCACCATCTGAATGATATTTAGTAATATGAAGGTACGTTGATAATAAGAGCGAACAAAATGCAGTTTGGCACTTTCGAATCCCGAGGAAATGATTAAATAAAAATTACAGATTTTTAACTTGAACTGTATTTCAAAATTTATCCATCAACGAACTTTGCGATTCTACACGTTCAATTAGTACATCGAATACTACAATATACTAAAAATTCAGACAATTTCACCGAGAACCATTTTACCCATAAAAAGTGCGGGGTCCTTTGCCTATCTATGTGCCCCTTTAACCCTTTGAGGCCGGAATTATTTTTTTGAGAAAAAAATTCAAATATTCAGTTGCAGATGATTATTATTACATTATTAAATAAATTTAAAAGGTAATTTTTTATGACTTGACTTTGATTTAGCTTTAGAAGGGAGTGCTCACAGTGAGAACACTAGGAGGTGAAAACAATGTTTTATTTCACATATATAACAACATCTAATTTTTTATAATATTCCAGGAAGCAGTTTATTTGTCGAAGAGACTTAATGCGACGTTACATCTGAAACAAATGAGTGTTTTCATAGAAAAATCAACAAAAATATCAAATTTGTTACCTAGTACAATGCCATCTGGACTTTTGTGGTTCCAATGTAGTGCTACACAATGAAAGTTTTTATTTCTGTGATATTACTTGGTACAAAGCTATTGGGATTACCCCCAGCTTTTTGCAAAGCATGAAAAACTATGTGTTCCAAAAGTTGGTTCTAAAATATATAGAGAAACATATTTTCTATATTTTCAGTAATTTTTGGTCCAGATGACTAGACAAATTGTTTCAATGTTAGGTGGCAGTCTGAAGCCGATTGCGTCCAAATAATTAATTTTGCCAATTTCTGAGCCTTTACCACAGAAAGGGGGTATTCATGATTAGTAAAACAGGATTCCTATTTTAGAAAATTCTGATCTGATTCTGATCTGAAAATAAAGAGAAGAGCCCTCTTGTTTCTAGTGTCCTCCTGAACACACCACAAAATATGAATCATAATTATCACTTTTTCTTATGCATATACTGTGACAACAATGAAAATGTATTTTCAAATGCTTTATGAATCAAATTATCTTGAAACACACCTATTCATTTTCCACTATTATTTTTATTTCAGATGAAACAGGTGGTACTTAAAAGCATAAAAAAAGTAAAAAAACACTCGCATAAATAACCAACACGAATCCACATCATTCCAACCATCTCGTATTTATATAATGATAGAATTGTTTATATTTTCATTCGGTCAACGATTTTAGCACGCCAGGCGACTTTGCCAATTTCAATGTCAGCCATGTGACAATGAACTGCCATATCGTGATCGAATTATTAAATAACAAGAGTGAATGTATCAATGCACTAAAGCCGCACAAAGGGCTTTCCTGGCATTCGCGAAAATATGATTTTCGGTAGTGGTTCATCTTTCTGTTGAACTATCTTTCAGAGATTAAAATTAAAAAAAAGGACAGCTGGCAAATTCTATAAGAATATTGTGTTCCTGGGTCATTTATATTGGGCCAGCCATTATTCTGTATCACAAGTTGAACTGACATAAGTTTTGGAAGTGCTTTGTGCTAGAACTTTCATAGCACTCTTTGAAAGTGCTTAGTGCTCGCGAATATTTCACTACTAAAATTGGTCAATGACACATGCCTAAAAACACTTTTTTGAGTGCCTAGTGTTCGCGAGTACCTATTTTTATTCAGTGATCGGCACAACACTGCCACATTTTAAGTCAAACGCTAAATAAAATATACATACCCAACTTGCGTGATTCGATCTCTTCTTGTACTGTCCATTGTGCATCTGGCAGCCTTAAAAAAAAATCAACTATTTGATAGAGAACATCGAAAGTAAGAAGGAAAATTATCTAAAGTTCAGAGAACATGAAGAGTCAAGAGAAAAATGGAAGAAAGTTTTTTTTTTAATTTCTGAGACTGTATGCCCCAGGGAACACCTCTCGAGGTAGTGAGTTTCACAGGGTAATGTTGGTTTCTCAGATACTGATTCTAGTGCTTGCTTTGAGGAGCGAGTTTATACTGAATTCCCTATAGTCGGAGAGGCGCGTAAATAATGAAATCCATCTCATATCCAATTACACCTATAACTTTTGATCCGAAGTCGAATGCAACACTTTGTAGTTTGGAAGGTCTGCGAGTTTTTTTTTTCGTAAGAACCATCAAATGTTTAATAAATCTGGGAAGTTCTGAGGTTAATAATATTAACGTGCCTTTTGAAAGAATCGAGCCGGGGAGCAAGGACCAAGAGAACTTTAGGAAGAATACTGAACTGAAAAATACTTACCACACGGTCTCCAAAAGAAATAGAGCTGTTGTCAAAAACTGGATAAAACATCTGGGGTGTGAGTGGGTCTCTTTTTCCAAGTAACTTCCAATGATCCTTTCCAGTGTCGTCACGCCTGATGGTGTAACCCGACACCACACGCCCTGAAACGGGTATATTTTATGTCAACTCTTTCTTTGAACCGCGGGAATACAATATACAGTTAAATTGATGGATGTAGCCGTTACTACGTGGTAGGAAATCATCACGAAAAATGATAAATAAAACTTTCTATGTTTTTATACCACTTCTATTTGTAACCAACGTTACTGCAGTTTCGTCCTATATGGACATTATCAAACAATACAATAATCTGAAATAATAAATAACACTCCTTAAATACCCTTAATTCTACCCGAGGCCTGTCTTAATGACTAACGGTCATTAATGACTTTTACCTGGACCTTGTTTATTTGGGACAATGTGACTGAGCTGCCTTAAAAACCGGTGAATAGACCAAATCCAGTTGATCATTCAGTAGGTTACATCCACAATATTTGTGTTTATGAATTTCTAGGGATTCCAAATAATTCAGTTTCCAACCCTTGCTTGCATATTGCAAAATTTCCGTATCGTTCAGACTCGGAAAATTCCAAGGAATGTTTTGAAAACGTCGAATAATTTTTTCCTAGTCTGAAGGACCTTTCATGTTCAGCGTATCTTTTTGAAAAATTACGTCCACATTGTCCCACATAAACACCGTTACACTCTGGACACTTAAGCTTATAAACTCCAGATGTTTCTATTTTTGCTATTCTATCTTTGGCATTGAAAAGAAAATTACACAACCTGGCATGCGGCCTGTATAGAAGTAGCATACATTATTTCAGATTACTGTATTGTTTGATAATGTCCATATAGGACGAAACTGCAGTAACGTTGGTTACACATAGAAGTGGTATAAAAACATAGAAAGTTTTATTTCTCATTTTTCGTAATATACAGTTACTTTTTTCAACCCATCTACATATTAAGGGAAAAAAATGTATTCTTACCTAGGGTATGTGTATGGGTTCTATACGCGAATGGGTGTATCGTCTTATCTTCTGCAATCTGACATGCTGTCTCCATGTGCGTTATAGTTCTTGGGGGTATGAAGCCACCTACACCCAGTAGTAAGACACCAGCCAATTTGTTTTGACTGAAAAATTTCCATAATTCAAACGTGATTTCAGTTTATTTTCATCCAAATATACCTATAAAAAATGCTCATGTTCTATCGATATTGAGGTTATAGTCCAGGAGCCCGGTAAAAATTTGGTCAGTCATTTCCTCTCAAGCGATATTTAGTGGAATGCATCAGAGAGTCGTATTATAAAGATTCGTGAACGTCAGCTGCGATTCCGTTGGTGGGGGGGGGGGGGGGGGATGATCAGCACAGTAGCTTCCTACGCGCGAAGAAAAAAAATATATTCAATTATGTCTTTCTTCCCGGAAACATGTTAAATTGACGCATTCAGAATATAGGGTAAAATTTTATTTGAGAGGAAATCATAGAAGGTACAATTTTTTTTGTGTTCGACCAACTAGCTGTCTTATAATACACCATGCTATAGTCAGCTGATTTTTTCTTTCTTCAAGATATTGCTTTAGCGATAATTTAACATATTTTCAGGTAGGAAAACAAAATTGAATACATTTCTTGTTCTTTGTGCATGGGAGGCTACCACCGCTCATCCCCCCACAGAACCGCAGCTGACGTTCACGAAGCTTTATAATATAACTCTCTGATGCATTCCACTAATTTTCGCTTGAGAGGAACTTGGTCATGGAAATCTGTCACTGGCTCCCGGACTATTAGGATTGAAATAGTTTTGCTATTATTGACCTACTTTTAATAATCTTATATTCATATTTTCTTACAGCAAATTTGTTGGGGATGATGACAGCGCATCTCACGCGAAAAACTCGGAACAAGACAAATAATGATTTTTACTCTGAGTTTTAGATGTTCAGTATGTGTGCATTAATTCAATTGCGAAATAGTAGTTACTGTTTATTTCTACCCAATATATGGCGCAAACTGTCTTTTAAGTCACTTGGAAAGGATGACTCTTTTATTGATTTTATACTGTGCCAATATCGACAAGAAAATTGTTTGTTAATGCCTCTTCATCGTTTCAATAAAAATTAGCATTTTTAGAAATCGACGGTTATGAATTAAGTAGGTATATAGGTACCAAATGGCAACCCATAACATTACCTTGATAATAGTTGATAGTCCCTTATCTGCAGTGTGAGAGTTTTTGCAACGCACAGAAAATTTGCAAGCGATAGAAAAGCATTGGCAGAAATGAAGGAGAAAAAGCAAATCCTGCTTTGTGTTGAGGTTTAAGAGTAAAAGGTAAGATCAAATTTTGGTTCAATGAATTCAGATCCAACCGTGCTTATGATGATCTATAGTCTTTATTCAAATCAGGATTTCACACTGAAAATGATTATACCCGTATTTATTGTTACAAGGAACATAACGATACTGTTAATAATATTAATAAATTCCCGCTGAAGAAAATATAAAGGGAGCAGTGAGAAATAAGCATAAGTAAGCTGGTTTTATTCAATGTTATGTTAATGGATTGAATGAAACTCCGGATTAAACTTTTCTGGAAGACAGAATGAAATTACTATAAATGCTATAAATACTAGCAAATCTGTAATGACAATCCAAATTCATTGTTTGGAACTGAACCGAAAACAATAGCAATAGGGAATATGCAAGTGATTTAAATTTACTTGATTTTTTTACCTCCGATACTTTATTGTCTTGACATTACACCTAAACCATTAGTTTATCATTTAGTTTGTATTTAACTCCATAAAACTTTAATCAAAAAGTGCATAATAAGTGCGCGGAATTCAAATTTGCGAAACGCATCACCATTGGTCGAAACGAATAATGACGTCACATGGCACGTTATGAAATTTATCTGTATTGATATTCATACTGTGCTAGTCGTCTTTCATAGATTATAGACAATTGTAAATTATCAAGAGCAATGACTGAAAGTGGTTTTGTCAAAGCACAATCCGACAATACCTGAACTGATAAGTAATAGTTTATCAAATGATAGTTTTCCTTTTGTAATTCAGGTGAGGCAGGTATAAACAGAGTTATCTCCCGCTTGATATACAAAACTTACTTCTCATCAATTCAAATCATGTTAACTATCGAAATACAATATACTCACATTGAAACGATATTCACAACAATGTAAATGTGATATTGGAGATACTTCGCCCCTTCTCATAACCTTACATCATTGTTTACGTATTTTCGCATCTCTTGGAACAGAAAAAAATACTTTATTTGATGCACTTATAATTGTGTTTTGGCATTCCGATACTAGACAATACCTATAAAATGTTTTTTTTTAACATTTTCCATTATCGTAATAGCGATTAAAACTGCAAATCCCTAACCTAAGTAATAACTGTCAATAGTGTCAATGGCCATAACTATAGAAAGGCTTGTTCATTGAAGACTGCTCTGGTTGATCGAGATCACTTTCACATATGTTCATCTCTCTCTAACACTTGTACTGCTGCATTTGTCTTATTCTTTTATAAAATATCAACTTCAAGCAAGTAGAGCAATGAGAGTACGTCTCAACGAACACTGAACACTGAGTTGCGTTTCAATTTAACGTCTGTCGTCCGGTAACGGACGATGTATGACGTCATAGTTGTTTCGTCGGGCGATATTTGTCAGATTGAATTTTGAAACGCTCTCCTAAATCGTGGGGTAAATAGTTGAAGGTCGGACGTTCCACTCAAGAATTTTGAAAAAATAGAATGAAGTTTTCGGACATGACGTTCTAATATCGAAACGCTTCATAAGAAAAGTTAAACGTCGGACGCACGTGGACGTAATATTGAAACGCACCTCTGAAGAAGAACAACACTGATCACGCCTTGTGTCGTCATCCACAGCGCGCGAAAATGGAGGCGTTCAAATGGATCAAATTCAATCGGTATTTTATATATTATTTTAAAAATTAATTCCAAGACTTTCAACAGTATTTATATTATTTACTATGTTGTAACGAAGTGAAAAATTGATTAAACGAATAAAAAAAATTATGCATATTCCCTATTGCACCCGCGCTCTATGAGGTCACTGAATTTCCTTCTCACACGTATTGGCGCTTTTGCCAGGTTCTTCTGCAATGAACCCTTGTTCATCAATTTGTACCATTTTGACGTTTTTTCTAGCTCTCATTAAAAAGTTTCAGATCCAGAGCTTCACACATTCAATGAATAAAATAAAAGTATGTTAAAAATAATGCTAAAATTAAGAATGATAATTGATATGCTCACGTTGTGAAAGTGTCTGCGAAATGTTAATGAAGTGTTGTGCCAGTAAGGGTGAAAGGTAGCCACTTAACACCAAAGATGGTTATGGAAGTACCAAGCATACAGTACTTACGGTTCTTCGGTATACATTAAGAAAAGGCCGGAGTTATCGGTTTTTCTTTCTGAAACGGAAAAACACACATCAGCATGTGAGAAAATTCTCGATACCAGTGATAAATTCATTGCGTTTGAAACCATAATTGTACACCAATATGAATACTTTCAGGCATTAAAAAAATTTTGGGGAGGGGGGAAGAAAGAGTGAATAATCAAAAATCCGGGCGCGAAGCACCCGGAAAATTTTGGGGAGGTGGGGAAATGATTAGAAATCCGAGCACAAAGCGCCCGGAAAAAATTGTGTGGGGGGACAGGGGGGATTGATAATAAAAAATCCGGGAGCGAAGCAACTGGAAAATTTTGTGGGGGGCAGTGAGGGGGTAAACAATCAAAAAGAGTGGGGCAGAGGGGAAATGAGGAGTTAATAATCAAAAAACCGGCTGGAAAAATTTGGAAGGGCGCACTGCGCCCGTAAAAAATAGTAGGGGGGTGGAGGGAAGAAATAGGAACTAAAGTATCAAAAATTCAAAATGAAAAATTTTGGAGAGGGAGAGGAGGAGGGAATTGGGTCCATAATTTTTCGTTTTTGTTTAATATTTTCTGGACTATTGATATTACGGAAAAATTATGTGAAATTTGAAAATCTGTCACAATTTTTGATTTTTTGGTGATTTTATAAATGAAATTCAATATTTTGTTAATTTTCCAAGATACGAAAAAAAAATTAAACTTTTTATAGACCTTCTTGAAATCAACAAAACTACCCATTTACATTTTTTTGATATCTTGTTTCGTTTTCGAGTTTTTGGTATTTTTAGAAAAAAATGTGAAAATTGTATGGTCCATTATTTTTAGTTTTTGTTCAATATTTCCCGGACTATTGATATTACGGAAAAAATGTATCCACATTTTTCGCAGATTCTCATAAGCGGTCATAAGATCTGTCGATATCTTGGGATTTTTATAAAAAAATTACAGTTTTCCAAAATATGAAAAAATTCATATACTTTTTGTAGATCTGTTCAAGTACAATGAAACTGAATGTCTGTATGAAGTTTTCCGATATCTTGTTTCGTTTTCGAGGTTTCATTTTTTAATTATTTTTTTTCATTTTTTCACTAGAGTTTTGGAGAAAAACGGTTTAGGAGTATCAGTGTGGCTTGTCAAAATGTATTCGATGCAATTTTAAGAGTTTCATTTGTTTCATTAGTACGGCCAATATCTCAATATTAACTTGATTTTGAAGTATTTCCTGGACTATGGATTTTACGGAAAAAATGTTTCGACCTTTTTTCTAGATTTTCTGAAAGCGGTCGAAAGAGATGTTGTTAATTGGAAAAATATCAATTGTTTCTGAGATATTTCGTATTTTCCTAATTTAAATTTTTCAATTTTTCGTGAAAAATAGTTCTGGTGAAATTCATTCGTCTATTTGAGTTCTGCCCGTCGCATTTTTGGAAATTCAGTTTAAATGAACGGTTCGGCGTACATGAAGAAAAAAAAAATTGACATGTTTCGGAAAATCACCGGAAAATCTTGAAAGCACATTCCGATCATTCTCAAAAACTATACACTCCTGTAGGACATATTGAAGTATATCTTCAAGAAATATTCAATGGATTAAATCAATTCCTGAACCTGTAGAAGGGATAGAAACGATAAAAAACGAAAAAACCCCGTAAAATTTTTCCAGATTTTCCGATAGCGAAAAAATGTAATTGACAAATACTGTCCTCGAGTTATTGAAATGATTTCAATTTCAAAGCGAAATCTTCAAGGGTTCAGAAAATATAAGGCTTCGAAGTGCCTACGACAGACTGAGAGACAGACAGACGGACAGACAGAAAAAAAGTTAATTTTTTTGTCCAAAGTTGGGCTCCCCTGGGAAAACCGTAGTATACTACTCCCTAAAGGTCGTAGTAAAAAAACGTATGGATCGTTGTCAGTATTCACCTGAAAACGATTGCAGATACAAGCAATCGAAACGTTGTGAAGAAGTGAAAGAAGTAAAAATCTATCCACCCCTTTAAGACGATGGATGTTCGAAACGTGAGTAATCAAATTGCATGGTCTGCAACCTTCAAACAAGCGTTGTAGGTAATGTCACTAAATTCTTACCTGGGAACTTTTTCGAATAATGTATTTGCAGAACTATATACTGTATAGCTGTTCCTTGTCCAACTTGAAAGCCAACATCTTCTGGAAGTTCAAGAGTTTTAGCGTCTCTGGCCCAGGCATAGAGGACCTGAAAAAAAGTTATCAATATTTGGATAAGAACATCCGTTACCAAAAGCACTCAAGATGACTCAATGAGTAAACAGATGTACCCAAGGCAGAGTAGTAGCACATTTACTGCAGCCGATGGTTGTGAGGGGCAGATGTTATCCCTAGTCCCACCGAGACAGACTCGTCGATCTTAGTCTTCACATCCCTTTGTCATCACTATGGAGACTACCAAATACTTCTTTCCCAGGACTTGTTCTTCCAACAAACGGCAAAGCTTTGTAACTCACTGCCTCTGAAGGTGTTCCCTGAGGCATGTAGCCTGCAGAAATTCTTTCCCCCGGCTCTCACGCTGTTCTTTGAACACTGCAGGATTTTCATCTGCGTGAAAACCAAAACATTGATAAAAAAACGGAATAAGGGTATATATTGGTCCAGAATCTAGTACTCAGAAAGGTTGAGCAACCAGTTTTTTCTCGCAGAAACGCATGCTACTTATTGACAAATGCGCCCAATCCCATATTGAAACGAATTTCCGCAGACAAAACATTATCCTCACCATGTCTTACAGTCATCAGCCTTCAAGACATCAAGCTTCAGAATGGTCTGGGATTACTCAGGAAAAACATAGGTCCAGTTCATTTCCATTACAGGATGTCTATCGAAGATCCAATTAATGTTCATCACAGGTCCAGATGATATTCATTATAGGTCCACCTTTTGTATTATCATTTTCTATCCAATGCTTGCCGACGAATCTCCTATAGTACCTGGTGGTTCTGTACCTACTTTCTTAGTGGGTACCGGAGTTATCGTAAGAATATTTGACAAAGGCAAATGGAAATCTCCTAAGTCTGCAGACATTTACTAGTTGTTACAGTGAAGCAAAATATCTGGGAATAACCCTGGATAAAAAACTTAATTGGAACTCGCACTTGGAAAAGACTATCCGGAAGGCTAGCCTTTCATTATGGACATGCCGCAGAATATGTGGCAAAACATGGGGCATGTCACCAAAACACGTATACTGGTTGTACGTGACCATCATACGTCCAATGATAACGTATGGCTCTATAGTCTGGTGGAGCAAGGGACATAAAAAAATGACCATTGCTAAACTTAATGGACTACAGAGACAAGCGTGCTTGGCGATTACTGAAAGCATTCGCTCCACGCCAACGGCAGCAATGGAAGTCCTCCTTGGATTACTTCCTCTCCACATAGTTCTGGAGAGAGAGGCAAGATGGGCAACATACAGACTTTATCAAGCGGCCATTAGTCTACCGCAGGCATGTGTCATGAGAGGCAGCGGCATGCTGGAGGGCATAATAGCTCACAACATTCTAGGAATGCCCTCAGATATCATGCCTAAAACTATCAACCTTCACATGTCCTACACTGTAGTCTTTCCCGAAAAAGAAGACTGGGTCCGGAATGAAACCAACCTATGTAGGGCAAATGAACGTTGGTTCACCGATGGTTCCAAAACTCAGGAAGGCGTCGGAGCCGGAATATATGGGATGAACCCAGTAGTGAAACGCTCGTTCAGTATGGGCAAACTAGCTACGATATTTCAGGCAGAGGTATATGCCATTGAAATGTGTGCCAGGGAGCTGTAAAATCGACACCACACACGAAAAACAATAAAAATATTTTCAGATAGTCAAGCAGCACTTAAAGCGCTTGAATCCAACTGCTTTAAATCTAGGGCAGTATGGAACTGCAGAGACGCCTTAAACCGACTGGCGCAACGCAACAACGTTACCCTAGTCTGGATACCAGGTCACACAGGCCTAGCAAAAGGGGGGGCCGAAACAACGTTCACTGGACCAGAACCGGTAATCGGTTTAGCATATAGCACTGCCAAGAATGTCATAACAGCTTGGGCAGACAATAAAAGACTCGAGTACTGGCGTAGTCTACCGGGCCTAGCCCATTCCAAAGCATTTATTGCTTGTACAAGGAAAAAACAGGACTCTGACAAACTGCTAGAACTCAGCAGAGCGCATCTCAGAGTTATAGTAGGTTTGCTTACTGGCCACTGCAAACTCAAACATCACATGCATAAAATCGGACTTGCACAAGATGCAGAGTGCCGGCTATGCATGGAGGATGATGAAACGGCTGAACACATTCTGTGTACATGCCCTGCAGCGGCCAGAACCAGATTCTCAATATTTGGCGATACGACAGTAAGGCCAGAAAACCTGGTAAATTGTTCTCCCAATGCATTCCTCAATTTCGTCAAGAGATTGGATATACTGGGAGAAATATAACTATAGGGTGAGCCACAATAGGCCATTGGCCGCAGTGGAGGGCCTGATACGGGCCCACTCACGTTCAAACCTAACCTAACCTACAGGGAGCATTGAATTGTGGAAAATCTTTGCCGGGTGATATGCAGGGGTGTCTCGATAGTCATAGGGGGCTGTTTTTTTATTTAGTGTTTCTGGGTAGGCTGTGTTACTGACTCAATGCGCCATCTTAGATGCAGCACTGTTGATATGAACGCGACAGTGAATCGTGCAGGACTCACCCAGTCGATATCTTAGTAATTTATTTGGTCAAACTAAATTTTAAAAAATCCCCCAGCTCCGACTGGGGCTCGAACCTGGGGACACCCAGAGTCGGACGCTCTCACCACTGCGTCACACCCCAACTCTATAAGGGTCTGTTCCAACACTTTCTGGTCAATTCTTGCTACGAAATTTGCGAACGGCTAGATTATTAGTGATTCATTTTCATTTGATGACATGTCCTGGTGCCAAACTGTGATAGGGAAAGTTACTTACATGATTACCATCAGCGCAAGGACTGGCTCTCCTCAAATTGCTGACCGAATCGGATACCGCCATTTCACCACAGTCCCTACAACATATAATTTTGAAATGTTTTTTGAAAGAAAAAGATTCAGCGAGGACATTACCAATAATCATCCGTTGTTCCCGGTGTTGTACAACCAAAAAGTAACATGTGATGGGCGACATTCATGGTGGCATTTGGTTCAAAGCCAACTATAAAAAATATATGAAATTGTTTGTGGATTGTGGACTAATTTTATGTTCTAGAAATCAACAAGAATGTTTTCAAATGAAAAATCAGTTGAAAAACCCATACTCACCTATATAAAAACTTTTCTTATCAACTACTCTCACGGGCGTACATAAGTATAATTCATCCTGTAACACAAACAAATGAAATTTATTACAGCAATTTGCATAAAGCTATTGATAAGAAGCTGACACTTGCGGTAGTGTTAAAATATATTGGTCAGTACATATTCATGAGAATACGAATTATTTGTAAGGAATAATAATCTCAGGTCAATATCGTGAAAACCAGGAGAGGAAGGGGAATGAGGGAAGAATATAATAGTTTTCTTTTGTGGGCTTCAAACAAAACTTCACTAGGTGATGAATTCCTTATCAGAGCCATTGAATAGATGATCAGAACACTATCATTCACTGAAATATACCGGATCTCCGCGGAAAGTGGTCCGTCTCTAAAATTTAAAAAAACAATGGAATGAAATTTGGAGGATCTGTATATGCGATATGAAACTGCATATTCTGACAAGTGACTGATGCAATTTCCAGTTTTAGAGGACGTGACATTAACTTTCAATTTTTAAATTTTGTCTTCCTATGACATACTGAATACAACCATGTATCACTTGTCACTTTTTATAACCAATCTTTTTTCAAATTCATTCTTGATGGCTACGGATACGTGAAGGCACAAATTTCTATGATAAAATTTTGGAAATACACAACTTTACTGCTTTCAGTCAAAAATGTATCTGATAGGTAAAATTGACTTTTTAAACTTGTATTACTGACTTTTTTTCAATTGGCAAAATGGTGGCTCGTTGGGTTCGGAAAAAAGCATTTTATTACTTCATTATTTCCGTTCAAAAATTCGAGAGGATTACGTTAGATTCTTAAACATATTTTGAGATTAAAACAAAATTCAAATCATCTCCGAAACATCTCCGAAGTTTGAATAAGTTAATTTTGCAGAAACGAGGTGAAATGAGATGACGTCATGTAATTTCTTTTATGATTTTGTTTTATCAGGTGTGTTCAGTGGCGGATTTATGGGGGGGATACATGGGCTTTAGCCCCCCCCCCCCCACCACCAAGAGTGACCTACTAAATAACAGCGGCCATAAATTTGAAAAAAATCTTAAGAGAAAACATACTCTATAAAGGTACAAAAAGATATTACTTTTCCAACATGCCAATACTTCAAGCAAAGTCGCTATGTTTAGTTCCTCGTTAAAACGAAGCGATTTTATTATCTCCATGGAAGTGACAGCTTATTGCCTATCTCATACTTTACATTAAATAACTGTTTGCAAAGTGTTGAACAGGATCTATCAACTGCCCTATCCTAAGTTAATGATATAAAATCAGTGTTTCAAAATATCAGAGTAAAAAGTGAAACGGAATTTAGATTACTATATACAACTTACCCAGTGGTCGTTGATGGTGATGTACAATACTCTCATCCTACCGCATTTTAATTACTGTGCAACAATATTATTCTTACTGAATCTGAATGAAATCAACCGATTTCAAAAATTGCAAAATCGAGCAATGCGTATAATATTAAGATGTTCCAAACAAACTCCAATAAAAAATATGTTGAGTACATTGGAATGGTTACCAATCAAAATATTTTGGCAATATCAAACAATGATAATCATTTTCAAAATAAAATCTGGTGATGCTCCTCCATACTTACAAGATATTGTAAATTACAAGTATCAAGTTCATAAATATGATACAAGATCTAGAAAGGATTTTTCAATTCAGAGGGTATCAAAAAAAGGAACAGAAACATCTGTATTTTTTAAAGGATTGAAAATGTATAATCAGCTTCCTCTAGTCATCAAAAAATGTTCTAGACTTCTGTCATTCAAGAGTAAGTTAAATAATATCTGAGTGAAAATTTCTAGCTACTCGAATATCTGTGAGTCTCTTGTCTGCTACGCCTATAAGTTTTATTTATTATATGTTTTATTTATATGTTATGTTTTTATATGATCGTTTTATGTTAATTTATTTATTGACTGTATGTGACATTATATTTATATTAATTCTAACTCATTTATTGTATGACAAATGTATTAGTCGTTGACTAAATAAAGGATCTATATATATATATATATATATATACATATATATATATATATATAAGTGAAAATAGAGTATATTTCGTTTTAATTCCGGGAGTTCTAACCTTTGACAGCTGTTTCGTGCTAACGCACTCATCAGAAAGGATTTATGGAGCTCTCGAAATCAAAACGAATCCACTCAAGAATTAATACCGTGAGGCAAGACAGAATATAACAGGGAGTTATTTATGACATCTACAGTCACTAGTTGAAACTTAATTTGACACGAACCAAGGAATCCAAAAGTAGAGGTTTGTCCACAAATTGACAGGCAGCCAACAATTCGTTGTTCTGACCAACCCAAGGTTCAATCAAGTTTCTAATACGTTATGAGGAACGCAAGCAGAATCTAAGTGAAAATAGGTTAGAACTCTCGGAATTAAAACGAAATATACTCTATTTTCACTTAGATTCTGCTTGCGTTCCTCATAACGTATTAGAAACTTGATTGAACCTTGGGTTGGTCAGAACAACGAATTGTTGGCTGCCTGTCAATTTGTGGACAAACCTCTACTTTTGGATTCCTTGGTTCGTGTCAAATTAAGTTTCAACTAGTGACTGTAGATGTCATGAATAACTTCCTATATATATATATATATATATATATGTGTGTATATATATATATATATATATATATATATATATATATATACACATATATATATATATATATATATATAATCAGGCAAACAACCTTGCCAGTGAAATTTGTGCGACCATTTCTATGCCTCGAATATGTAAACGAAAAACCAAGAAAAGCAATATAGGATTATGAAGTACAAAAGAATATTACAGAATCAACTTATTCATACCATTTATGGATCATATAATTGCTCAAATTGAATACCGTTTTGATGGCATATGCAATGTTATTGTACTCGAAGGCTTAATTCCAGTATTTTTTCACAAATATGAAGATGTACAAATACTTGAAGCATCTGCAGTATACGAAATTGATATGCCCGGATCGGTTATGGAATTAAGTTCTCAGCTTAAAATTTGGAGGCAGAACTGGCAGGGTCAACAAGCAATTCCAAAAACTGCTCTGGATGCTCTAAAAGGATGTCATCATTTATTTCTTCCAAATTTAAGAACGTTGCTTCATAGATAGATAGTTTATTTGACTACATCACATACATTCAATATTTGTAGCAAGTCAGAATATAGTAAAATTACAAGTATGTATAATTTAAAAACATCAAATTTCAATTAGGTAAAAACATAAAATATTTGTGCGAGCCCAATTTTCCATTTTAAAAACATCAAAGTATCAATTAGGTTAAAACATAAAATATTTGTGCGAGCCCAATTTTCCATACAGAATACCTGGGAGATGATACCTGCACTTATAGCATTTAAAAATTTTAAAAGCAATTTTTCCTGACATCAGGCAAAATATGAAAATTTTACATATTTCGTAATATAGTGATGAAAATATTATATTTGATTCGATACATATCATGACCAAATAACTATGTAACTTTGGGTACTTTTTTGCATACTTTGTCTGACGTGAGTTGAATATCTAAAGAAATATGTTCGTTTATTGACCAAAATAATCAATATAAACTATTATATCGTTTATGTATCTCCTGGGTGATGATCATTTTGAAAATCAAATGTAAACGTATCATTTTTATATGTTTACGAAAATTGTCCCTTCGAAGTTTTCTTGGTATCAGACGAAATGTGCATATTTTTCATATAGTTATGAAGGTGATTTATTCAAATTGATACATTTCACGATCAAATAATTCTGTATTATTGCATACTTTGCCTGATGTAAGTTAAATACCTTAAAAAATATGTTCAGATATTGATCAATATAATCAATATGAAGTATTCTACCCAACGATAGGTGTCGCTGCTATTGAAGTTACGAAGCATCATCTCAAACTCAGTAACAGTATATGAATACTATCAAAAGCTTTTGTGAATTGTACATTAGTTATTGGACCCCGTGGGTTACCATGCACAAAAGGCCTAATAGACTGCTTAGTTGATCCATTTTTTAAGTCTTTGGATAATGAAAATATGATCAATGAATTATGACGTCGTCGACGTCGATACAACGCTGAAAGTTAGGACATATCGCCTCAGAAAGAACCGTAGTATTGGGAACATGAGTTTTGAATCACTTACTTGACATATATTATGATATGTTCTTTGGACATTGTGCATAATACGTCATTTTGATGATAAAAATAAGATCAATGAAATATGACGTTGATACAACGCTGAAAGTTGGGAATTATCGCCTCAGAAAAGACCGTCGTATTGGAAATATAAGTTTGAATCAGTTACTTGACATATGTTATAATATGCTATTTGGACATTGAGCATGATACGTCATTTTGATAATGAAAATATAATCATTGAAGTATGACGTTGATACAACGCTGAAAATTGGGACTTATCGCCTCAGAAAATATGTATAATGGATATATATTGATGATGTTGACCATCATTCATAAGACGTTAAGTTTATGTTCCACATATGTAACAATTTAAAAAATGTTCACCGGGTTACCAGTGCAGAATATAAGGTTGATTAAATTTGTTAAAGGCTCTAGAATTTATTGTCGACTTAGTCGATTTTATTCATAATGTTTATTTGTACTCTCCGGTAAAACCTTCGAACTTGTTCGAATTTCCTGAAGTATTTGCTTTCTCGAGGAGTGCTTATTGAAACAACCCCTTATACGACTCAGGGTGCTACCCTAGCAGCCCTAGTCGCGACAATATCATTTATTTGTACTCCCCGGCAAAACCTCACGGACGTGGGGAGTTGTTATTCGGGTAAATGACACCAGCGCGCCCTCCGGATGTATCGGAGCATCGGAAACAGGGCGCGACTGGAACATTACCGACGAAAAAAAAAAAAATAATAACCGAGCTAGTACCTCTAATCTGTAATTTTTGCAATGAGGACAAACAATTTGCATCAAGCTGAGATAGTGATAGGGCTATGCAAAGATAACCTAGTCACTGTCCCGTAGAACCCATTTCTTTATGCTCCATTGCGATGATTTCCTGGCAACCACACAATGAATTCCTCATTGCTGGAGACTTATGAACCACGTGCTTGATTTGAAATGAACGATTGTAGACATTTGATTCGAAAATAAAGATTTGACCACTGATGTAGAGGTCAGCAGTAACTGGAACGACGCAAGAGATTATTAATCTGAGGAGCAGTTTGTCTGAAATAACGATTGGCTTATCACACGAGTTAATTAAAGAAACGGAAACGGGTCTTCCCACTTTTATCAAGCCAAACCATGTATTTCCCAAATACCATCTCATCTTTGTTATCTATACAGGTTATCATCAGCTGATTTTGGACAGAATCTTGGGATTAACAACCCGAAGTGTACAGGGATCATCAATAGTTTATTTATATAATAATGATAATAATAATAATTTGTCTTTATTTATATCATAATGCGATACAAAAAAGCGGAATTCAGCCGCTGCACATATGAAAATGTAAAAGACTGCTGATTTGATTATTTCTTTCTGTGAACTTTCAGGCATTATACAATTTCCTCCATTTTTTTTAAATCTCTTGTGTTTTAATTTGATGAAAGTAGGTTAATCATTTTAGCATTTATAATTAAAAATGGGGAAAAAATAGCAAAGCAATGCAAACTTTCACAAAAGTTCTATTTTAGTGCGAAATGAAACTATAAAAATGTACTCTCTTATACAAGGTCAGCAACATTGTTAAAAATGTAAATTAAAAACAATTCTAGTTATTTTGTAGATAAAAAATGCAAAAGAGTCGCAAAATGACCATTTCCAAGTTTGACATCCGAGTAACTAAATTTTTCATTCAAACTTTTGTTAATAACTCGCCCGAAAAAAATCTCCGCCGATAACGGCAACATATATATTTTTTATTATATACTAAAAAATTTTGTTTGTAACCTGAATTGATTTTGGAAAAACTGCAAACATTTTTGAATTGGTCGGGAACGTAGGGGGTAATTTTCCAGAAAGCATATAAAATTTGCCACCACCACAGATTTCGCGAACTTTGTCAAATTTGTAAAGAATAAAAAAAAAAAAAATTGCTTTGTTTTTAATTTGACAAATTACCCGAAATAAGTTTTCTAGGAAATAACTACCTACGTTTCCCACCAACTCAAATAACTTTTGCATTATTTCCATAATCTTCAGGTTGCAAACTAATTTTTTCGTGTAAAATAAACAAAAAAAAATATATTGCCGTCATCGGTGGAGGTAACAAAGTTTCGGCGAGACTTCTGAAAGTTTCAAGTTAGTCAAAGAAATAAAAAAATCACTAGAAAAAAGTTAGAAATTCGCACCATATACGTAAAATTTCACGCTGATTTCGAAAATATATGATTTGTATATGTTTAGATGAAAGATTTAGTCGGAAAAGGGAGTAAAAGGCCGAAAGAGAGGTCCCATAAAAAGCCAATTAAATCTTTAATTGAAACAGATTCGACTTGAATTTGCACATACTGTGTACGAAAATCTGAAGAAGGAAAAATTGGCGGAAAAATCCTTTTCAAATCGATTTGAAATTCTAAATTCGAGAACGGTTAGAGATAGAGCAATTCTGCGAACGGCAATCGATTCAGAATGATCGAATTCGTAAATTCTGTGAGTTTGAATCGAAAATATCAACAGACAAAATATTTGAAATAACCACTTGTTTTTTTAAATTATAATATGCTTAGAAAAAGTTATATAAAATTGTATATAATTGTTGTTTAGAATTCTTTGAAGGGTTCTCTTTCTGAAAATATACTATTTTAGTCAGTGACAAAACCCACGATAATTTTTTGTGTTGTAAGTACTTGTTTGGGAATAAATTTGCGGTGTTTTTGTAACCCTATATGGCTATATGTGTGCAATTTGAGTATACATTTCGGGTGTCTTTTATTGAAATATGAGTGTAGTTTTGGTATAAATTTGGAAAAATCTTTTAAGTCTCTTATTTGATAAGATAATTTTATTCATGAACATCCTTCAATATGGTGAAAAAATGAGAAATGAAAATTCCTATGGTTTTATACCACTTTTTATTTGTAACACTTGCGTTACTGCAGTTTCGTCCTATATGGACATTGTCAAACTATAATTCAAACTGTCAGTGGTTTGATTTTCAGTTTCTTGAAAAAATTCCTTTTTTAAAATTAGCAAAATCTCAAAATTTATGGTTCGGAACATTTTTCAAGAGCATCTTTGTTGGAGATCGATTAGAGTTTTCTCAAGCCATTTGAATCGGGATCAGTCAGTTAAGGAAGGTATTTTGCCAAAAAAGTTCCTTGCAACAAAAACCTTACGTGTTTGGACAAAATTCACTCTAGAAAAAATTCTATGAAATGTAAAGGAATAATTGACAGTTTTCAATGGTTTTGCCAATCATTACATAGCTGAGGTCATCCTGAAAAACAAACGGAGTTTTTAAACCAATTCCTGTTATACGAAATTTATAAGTAATAAAAAAAATCGATTATTGTAGAACTTTACGAAAAAAATCTCTCACCTTCATATTGTTGAGCTCTACAAAGATCTCCTTGAAAATTTTCAACCAAATGTTATTTATTTTCCGAAAAATATAACTTTTGATATTTTGCTAATTTAAAAAAATGCTGCACGTCAGCAGCACTGACACTTTCGAAAAATTATAGTTCCTGAAAAATATTCAATTCTTAAAAATCCAAATTTGTCTCACTTCTTTCGGAAACACCCCCATAATTTTTCAAGTTCTTACGAATCGGAAGATATTTTCCACCTATTTTGTCTCCTAAAATGAATTTTTGGAAATATTGGTGGTTCCATCGCAACTGGCGTGCAGTGTATATCACTTGAAATGGTCCCTTCTAGATCATTTTCTTCATTTATTATGTATCTAGATTTTGTGAAATTACGGGGGTGTTTCCATGAGAAGTAAGATACTGTATATTCACAAATAAATATCGGACTGCTTCCTATAAAGTTCTGAAAGCTGGCATCTGGACCACAATACAGGGTGTCAATTTGAAAACTTTTCAGTAAGGAATTTGAAAAATCGGGAAAAAGTACATTTCTTTTCAAATTCTCAGTGAATATAACATTAGACCCTGCTTTTTGGTGGTCGCGGACGTGCAAAGATGAGGATCTAAAGCTGCCAACTTTACAGTCCATCTTTCAGTCATGGACACAAAACTCAAAATCTCTCTCTCTCTCTCTCTCCAAAGGAATAGGTTATAAGATCGAAGTGGCAAGCATATTTTTAGTAGAAACTTTGTTTCCCATAGTCCCCATAGACAGTTCTTATTATGATTATTATTATCATTCAATGAAAATGAACAATAGTCTATTTATTATGACGGTTATCTGTGCGCTAGGCTGATTATTGTAACCATATGGTTCATTGATGTTAATGATTTTAGACAAACAATGCCAGGTGCCAGGTAAATATTATGAGATTATTGACGCATACACTCCGTTATACAGAGCAACCAGAAGTTTCTCTTGATTTCCATTTGTGTCAATCTGCGTATATGTTTTCATTTAACAAATTCATAAACGCAAATAAAATTCCTGAATTTGAGATATTTTGACTAGGGTCTCATCATTATCAAATATTTATGTTTTGCCATCAAATATAGTGTATGGGACTAAGTAAGTATCCACACCATATCTGAAATAATTACTTATTTTTCTATCAATATATAATTTGTAAAAATAAAACGAGGGAAAGAATATGCAATTCCAGGAAGAATAAATAAAAAATATGTACTTAATTCTCGCGAAACATATAAAATGGTAACGGATTTCAAACATTTTATTCAATCATAACTATTGAGAGATCCCCATACATGAATATAAAATACCCTGTACCAATCACAAATTGAAGTAAAATTGCAAGACACAATTTAATCTAGTCTTCCAAATTAAAATTTTACACCAATATCAAGTAACTTGTAGATAGGTATTTATTTTCCAATCTTTAAAGGCATATATGCATGATACCTAGGTATAAAATATTTCGTTCTTGTGCAATTAATTCCATTACGGTAATTTTGATTCAAAATGTCACAAATTTATTTTCCCGTCCACGAAATACACATCCTCAACATATTCAAAACACAAAAATAATACAATCCACAAATAATTTAACACTAAAGTCTCCGAGTCAATTCATTGCAGTTTGCATTCTAATGTAGTGAAAGGCATTGAACTTACTCTATCAGGATAAACATTTGGCATCAGCAAAGGAAACTTCTTCACTTCACAGCATGTCAAGTCAATAATTATCGAAAATAATAAAGCCACTCGTAAGCATAACATATGTCTAGGCGCCATTCTTTTCAAAAAATCAATAAAACTCCAGCACGCTCTGAACCGACTCTGACAACACAGATATCATTAGCCTTGGATTCATCCTTATAAACCTAACCTCTCGTTGACGTTTTTCCCCGTGACGTCAGGAAAATCGTGGGAGTGGAGGCTGGGGAAAGTCATCCCATATTTCCAGGATTGTCCGGAAAGTGGGGTCGATTTAGAGAGAAGACAAAACGAACGATTCCAGAGGGTCCTGTTTTCCCGGAGGCAAGTAACAACCGCAGCGGACAATGCCACAACCCATACAGGAATTCTCCAAAAAAATTTTTTGTTGTGCTACTTGCTAGTAGGTGGCGTTGAATACCACCACAAACTCGTTGGTAGAAAATTTAGGAATTGGTAGCTTAGGTATAGCTTTTGACGCTAGAAGGCGTGATAAACAACTGTGGAAAGATAAAAGCTGACTGTGCTGGGTTAAGAAACATAACCAAACATTATTACTTGAAATGATAATTTTTTCCTGAATTATTTATTTATCAAATTCCAGCCGAGTTGGTGTTAAATTTAAGTTTCTGCCAAAACAAGTAAGAAAAACCTCATAATAATAATTTCATATTCCAAATAAACTGTTTTTTCACTAACAAGAATGAAGACTTTCCTACTTTCAGATTATGGGGGAAGAAGTGGTTTCCAAAAAGCAGTGTCTTATTTTAAATGTTGTCAACTTCTTACAAGATGAGTTGATTACCGGTAATTTGAACGATGAAAAAAAAGAATCTGTTGAAGTTGCGATACAGTGCCTTGAAACAGCTTTCGAACTGGACACTGAAGCTAAATCGAATCTAGAAAAAAACAAAGTGGACCTCCTTTCATTAATTCCTCATAAGAAGAAGGTGCGTATTCGAAACAAAAGCAATATTGATAGTGAAAAGTTCAATAAACTATTCTTTGTCATTTAAAAAACCATACCTAGTCGATTGTATCCTGACATTTTCACTTTATGTCCGTCTAAACAAGATATTACTGAGGTGGAGCAACTTTCATAGCTCAGTGAACCCCAATAATTGCTAGACATTTTCGTTACAGAATAGTTTTGTTCTGATTCTTATTTGTATTGATTCCCAAATCCCAATATAACACTGGTGTAATAGTTGATTTTGTTAGGTTGAAGTTACTGAGGAAGGTGCAAGAGAGGCTGAAGTATGCAAAAACAAAGGAAACTCCCACATGAAAAATTGTGCTTATGTCGAAGCTTTAGCAGAATACACAAAGTGGGTAGTACTTATTTTTTCTGCAATATAATTGATACCCTATTACTTGAATGTAGTACATCGAAATTATACCAACTTTGAGTGAAGATATTCATTTGACAATTTTCTATTTAAGAGCAATCCAGCTGAACCCAAACAATGCTGTTTACTACTGTAACCGTGCGGCAGCCTTCAGTAGACTAGAAAGAAACATAGAAGCACTCAGAGACTGCCAGGAAGCTATAAGTTTAGACCCAAATTACGGAAAAGCTTACAGTCGTCTGGGCATAGCTTTTTCTAACCTCAACTGTTTAGAGAAAGCTAGAGATGCCTGTGTGTTGGCTCTGAAACATGACCCTGGGAATGCCATGTATGAAACTAATTTGAAACTGGCTGAGGAGAAATTGTTGCAGAACATGGGTAAGTAACACCAGAAATTTTGATTGTGCAAGTAAAAAGTGGATTTTACCAAGTTCATCTTGTATAAAGGCGTCTTTTTTGGTAAATTATACTGTCTAAAATTCATATCACTTAGATAGATGTCAGTTATCATCTTTAACTTAAACTGAATAGTTGTGTTTTGCTTGCAATTATTGAGAGCTTCTTAGCAAACCATTCATCTAGATGCATATAATATGAATAGTAAAAATTGAAACAGTCCATAGATGATATTGTTGTTCTACCTTTCTGAAAAAGTTTTGGTTGATTTTTCGCTGAGGGTATCTTTCCAAATAGTATTTAACTTACCAAAATAATTCTGATATAAAAATAGTGAACTGAACTCTTTGAATAATTCTAGGTCAATCTCCTTTGTCCAGTATTCCTTAAGGTCTTGAAAAAAAAATTGAAAAACAGGACATAAACTATACGGAAACAAAATCATTACTTTTTGACAAACAATTTGATTCGATTTGAGGAGGGAAGGCAGCTTTCAGTTCTCAATCTGTGTGATCTCTCCAAAACCTTCATTGACTTCCCAAAACAGCCTTATTGAAAAACAGGAATTTTTTGGTGTAAGGAGGGGGCTCCTCTCATTGAAAATTGATACTGAACTTTCAGGAATTAAATATGGAATGCCTCAGAGCTTAGTCCTGGGCCCTGTCCCATTCACCATGTGTTTAATTATTCTAAAAGTGTTTTAATGAGGATGATGTCACATTTGTTAATTCAATAAATCGTATTGTACTTGTATAAACAAGCTCTGGTTTTGAGAGGTGTTCTCCAAAAACAAGTTTTCAGAAGTTTTACAAAATGCAGAAATTTGATTGCTGAAATCATATTTTTTATCGTTTCAGAAAGTGCTGCTCCCCCAGAGCATACTCCAGTGGATATTTCACAATTCATCAACAATCCAAACTTAATAAATATGGCTACACAAATGCTTGGCGATTCTAACTTCAGAAATCTGTAAGAACGCCTATTTTCATTTTTGAATGCTTTTTTCTACTGTTCACTCATTTTTTTTAGGATGTCCAGGTTCATGTCAATGAGTCAGTCAGGGGATCCAAATCTAGATGCCTTATTTCAAGCGTAAGTATATACCAGGTGTTGAATACATCCAGAATTTGAGTTGATGACTTTGAGTGAAAAGCTCAAGGTTTTCCATGAAATGTTTATAAAAATTGCCCACTTATTTTTACTTATGGCCTTATAAACTTCCAGTTGATGATTTTATTTATTGAATGACTCAGGAAAATTGTTTTTAGTGGACAAACTTTGGCTTCAAGAATGCAGTCAGCAGACCCAAGCTTTGTAGATAATTTACGAAGGTCTTTGGATCCGGAAAATATGCCTTTTCCGCCTCCGGAAGGAAATAATTTTAATAATGTGAATGATAAATCAGAGGATCCCAGCAAGAAATCGGAATAGATTATTTCCATATTAATTTTATCATTAATTTCATCTTTATAACTTTGTTATTCCTTTTGTTCTGTTGGTATTTTGTTTTGTGGTTTTATTTTGAGAACTCTGTTGGAGGGATATGCTATTCAATAGATGCCATTTCTTTGTGGCTGTCTTGCAGTTTAAAAATCGAAGGTTCAGGAATGGTTGATGTTTTTTTTTATAACTTTTACCAAATTTTGTCTAAAGCTAAAACTTTGAATTTTTGATATGGAATGTTGAATTTAAACTTATCAAACCAAGCTGTTGTATATCCCTTATGACCTATCAGGCGACTTAATCTTAAAATCATATTCTAGTACATATAGGATTGATGTGAAAAAATTGATTTATTCTTATTAAACCAGACATTTGACAAAGTCCTTGTTCTATTTCCAATAAAATAATCCTCTTTTCCTGCTGCAATGTTTTTTACCACGCTTTTATAAACTCTATTGTCTGTTTAGTTGGTATAAATTTTGTAATTGATTTTAAAATAACTTCCTGATGAGCTAGAGACTTGAAACTTTAAACATAGCTCAAAACTAGTTGAGAATGCAATATTATTGTAAATATCTTAAGAATATAATAATAATGTTTATAATACTGATGTCCCATTGAATAATAAAATATTAATACTCCCTCATAAACCTCTTAGGGTGTACGAAAAGGCATAGCCTGTGCGGGTATAGGGCGGATATTATTATTTGCCTTGACGCTCCGGGGCCAGAAATTTCAACGGCCGACCCCTCGACCACTGAGCCACCAATCAATTCTAAAAAACTGGGAAAAGGATATAAAAAAGGAATCTTCTCAATAGATAATTTGTAGATACATTGAGAAAAATCTAGTAGTCCTGACCGGGAATCAAACCCGCATTCCTACCGATACGCGCCGAGTGTTCTACACATTGGAATGGACATTAATATGTTTCAATATTGAAATAAAAATCTCATGACATTAATTTTGCTTGCTTCTTCATTGTATTTTTCAGAAAAATGACGATTGATATATTATTGGTATAACCATTTTCTGTTTCATATAATATGATCAGGGGAAGAGAAACTGGCATAAACCTGAAATTTGTCAGATATTTTTGTCATAATTTCATCAAGATGTGTTAAATGGATTGCAAAATTTCACACGCACAAGACTAAAAAGCAGGAATTGATCATTTGAATAAAAAATTAATATACCACCTTTTTGAATCGGACTGAAATGAATAAAATATTGTTTCCTAGTCCCGTAAACATTTTTAACCCCATACAGACTGCCCTGAATAATTGTGAATGTAAAATCACAAATTTCTAGGACAATATTTATGGGGTTACAAATCTAGGGCTAGCAGAAATTACTTTGTTGTTTTTCAGTCCGTTTTAAAAACTTGGTATTTTTTTTTTTTTTATTTCAATGAATAATACTTGAAATACGCAAGGTTGACTGGTCATCTGCATGATTGCTAATACATTTATTGGTCCAGTAAATTAGACACTTCAATAATGAAATAAACAAAGCCCTATATCAATTCATATGCGATCGAACGTGTGACACCTATATATGTTTTTATTTGAATAATTCAAACTTAAAATGCGTAAGGTTGACTTTTATAGATTAATTTATTTGTCCAGTAAATTAGACACTTCCATAATGAAATAAATCACCTTGAGGCCCTATATCTTTTGGGGATCACATGATCACCAAACTGCAATCTGATTTAATTAGACCACATATCACATTAAAAGGAAAAAAAACTGCCAAAGCAGTTCATGATGATGCCACGTACCAAAAATGCTTCCATTGAATTTGACGAAGTTTTTGGTACATTTCTATCTTTTTGAATTGTATACATGTATAAAAACCCTGGTGTTGCCTCTAATTCCTGCAAAACTGTGAACTCATCTGAAGATACCTGTTTATTCAATTTTTTTTTTGATTACACCTTATCGATCTAAGCGTCATCTCAAGGATAATTGGAACCAAGAGTTATACTATAGGTGGTGCCTTCTGTAAGAATCAAGACTACAGCAAATCGTCAATTTCGTTAGACGTCAACCTATGGCTCACGGTCAAATAGCTTGAACAACAAATTACTTCGAAATAACATACTTAATTTCTATTATTTGAAACTATTTGACGGTGATCCACGTGCATTACGTGACACGTATTACCTAAATATGGAGATACAAGTAATTTCCTTTGGTTCAAAATTATGCGAAATGTTTTCCATCAACCGTTGTGTTGCAGATGTGCCCTAGTTTCTAAAATTTATCAGAAATGGTGCTCAATAGGTATAATTTTTATTAGTTAATAATCTCAGGCGCTATCTATAAATGACGCCAGCAACTACGGTAGGGTTAATCATCAAAAATCAACCATTGCTTGCCAAGGACTTGACATTTCTTGGTTTTCTAATTTTTGTAGCATATCTTCATAAATTTCCTTTCGGTGACAGAAAGCTGTGACTCGAACACAGTACTCAAGATTAGAAAATCTATCACCAAAAATATTTGTTTATGTGGTAAATACATTGTTTCATTTTTAATTGTTACACATATAACAAAAAGGAGAAAACTCAAAAAAGGATTCATTCCCAGTCAAAAGATTCCATTATCTCCTTTCATAAACACTAATAGCATCTCGTAATTCTATTTCATACAAATGAGCTCAAAAATACTAATACTTGAAATTCGCAATGCCCAAACTCCACCAAATTTACAAATTTCAACCGATGGCTTTATGTACTGATTAATCCTTATCGGTAATCCTCACTGAAATATAGTATATTTCAATTTCAGTGGTAATCCTCCCCCTGTTTGGCTTTTTTACTAATTATGTTAATGAATAAATAGTGCGCCACTGCTTCTAGGATATGATCATAACAATAACTGGTCTATCCTCGCCGCACTTCACCAATTAACTATAACAAAGGATAGACTTATATGTACCTTTAACACATGTAAGAGATAGCATCACTATACATATTTTCGGAGCTTGCAGCTAGAGTAACTGTCAAAAATGTTAAAACTGAAAGAGTATTTTACATCTTGCTCTGCGCCAAGTATAAGAAGTTTAAGAGTAGAAGCGGGTCATTTTAATTCTATTTTAGCATGATGTACCATGCTATTTTTATTCACGAAATATGTTCCCGCTAGATGGCGCTCATGATTTAGGCATTGCCTAAAGAAGACAATGACGCGAAACAGGTGGTGTTCTGCCAAACTCCATGTGTTTAATTTCATTCTCATTGAAACTCAAATATTGAAAGTTGAAGTGAGTTTATCAGACCTTTTTATAAATAACTCTTGTTTTCGATTAGAAAATAATGTGAAGATGTCTATTGTACCATTGTTGATGCATCTGGGACACTAAGCATATACGCCTAGTAATGTTATCTGATTCTGAAACTATGAACACTAGAGAATACCAATGAATTCAATTTGTTGTCAACAAATCGATTAGTATGCGAAAACAGTTAAAATAATTGCACTTCTACTTATGACAAGAAATTACCTTGTATACTTTATATCAGTTCAACCCAAGAATTGTAGATGGCAGAATGCGAATTATGAGGTCTGTGGAAGTTTTACACATAGTTCTGCCCAGAAACAACTAGAAAAAGCTGCTGTTCTATTAGCAAGCCGACAAAAATCAAAAGACCCGTTGGACAACACTGGGAGACTTGGAAGCAGTTAGTTGTACCAAGATTGAAGATTGAGGCACCGGACGAACACAGAAATGTCTGTGTTTTAATGTGCATTGAAGTAATCTCGAATAGTTTTTACTTTGTAGACTGAAAGTACTCAATCAATGAAGTTTATGTGTCTTTCTCATCCATGATGACTGAGAAAGAACAAAATAAAACACGAGTTGGGTTATTCAGTTCACAGTTTCAAGTTCGGCTATTCAACTGAAGATGGCGCCACTTTCAAAAGTAGTTTTGCACAAAAGCATTGTTTAAAATATTTCTATTTGAACAATGATAAAAGGGTTGATTGATTGATAATTCGGACTTCTGCACATACCTTTACGTTCATAAGAAACCAGCTACTGCTTCCTACGATCTTTGAATTACATCTGTTAGATAATCTTCTACAGGAACGACATTAATTTCACCCACTTCTTATGTTACGATTGGAAACTTTCAGACGAAAATATCCCTATTGTTCTGTTGAAAACACTTAAAATGATACTGCAGCTACTACTAGACTCTGCTTGTGGTAAGTTATTGCCAAAAAACACATCATATTGTGTTACAAATTTTCTATGAGTACCGACTTAAAAATATACATACCTACTCCTACAAATAATTACCCAAAAAACATAACAGGACAATTACGAATCGAGTTATTCAAGTATTTCATTAATTAGGTAGGTAGGTATTATTATTATAATCAGTATCAACGAATGTTGTCAAATGATTTCACCAGCAAAAGTGATTTTTACTTTTCCTCTCTCTATCAGCTCTCATCAGTTTTTTATTCGTTCAATGTATGACGTTCAAGAGGGTGTAGTTTCTAGTTTGGAATCATAATCACATCAAGTAGTCTTCATTTAATTAATTATACAAGTGCGAAGCGGTCTTGGACAAGTTTTTATTCAATTCATCCGCTGTCATAATGTCACATCTAAACATTTTGTAAGTGCAAAATATTTGAATTGTTGCCGAAATCGGCATTCCCGTTGTGTTTAGTGACTTAACAGCCTTTCGCGAACTAAAATAAAGTGATTTGGAGATTAGACGAGGAAATAGCAAGGAATGACCAACTCTGCATGTTTTGTTGTAAGGATGAAGAAGGTAAGATATGAACATTTTGAAAGTTTACTGTTCGCACATGGAATTTTTGGCTTGTATTTTTGCTTGGCAAATAATCCACCGACTTTCGCAAGACAAATCTTATGTGAAAGTCTTGAAAACTCAATTAGCGTCTAATTTTAGTTGATGTGTATAGTGGCGTCCTATACAGATATTCATAATAGTATTTTTCCTCACAGTTTATGCCTAGGCACAGTATACAGCCGAAGATTTGTGTACTGTGTTGAAGGTACCTGTCCAATCATATCCAGCTACGCTACAAACTCCTATTTTTACAAAAATATCAGAGATTAAATTATATTTTTCCACGGTATTGAAAATTCATAGCAATCTTGATTTGACGCACGTTGTTGAAAGGTGATTTATTTGGCTAGGAAGTGTTAAACCATGGCCTGCTTGTGATTTTTTCGATAGTCTTCCAAAATAAGTCGAGGTCAGGGGTGGATTATGAAATTTCTGGTTTCAATTAAATTAATTTTCAATTCATTTAGTTTCCATTTTGACATTTTACAATGTATAGGAATAGTCGAGTTGTAAATACGTACACACACACACACTCACCTACACACATCATACATAAACATATAAATACATATAAATATACATAAAAATAAGTATGTTTAGATATAGAAACTTGTTCATTTCATGTCAAGAAATTCATTTAAATTATAGAAGCAGTTGTGCAATAAGAACTGCTGTAGGCTATTTTTGAATTTCTTTAGAGACTTCCTTTTTTTAAATTTGAATAGGTAGTTTATTAAATAATTTGGGGCCCACGTAATCGGGAGAGCAATGCGCAACTTTTTTGTTTGCTCTTATTTTCATTTTGTCGTGATGGAGGATGCAATACAAAAAGGAGGTTTCCAAAATGAAGCCAATTTTGGACAAAATAAGTTTCTGAGGGTAGGTAGGTACATTGATATTTTGACTGTTTGATATTTACATTTTTGTACGAAAACGTTATCATTTGCTAAAAAATTTGCGGTAAAACATCGGTTGAATTGATTTCCAATCTTGGAGCTTACGTAGGTATTTCGGTATCCTCTACAAAAAATCCAAATGAAATTTTTAACGGCCACGACTATTTTTGAAGAAGCAGGTCCATTTTGTAGTTATTACCAAAATTGACAGATCGAATTTCTGTTATTGAAAACACACAAAATTTTCCCTTCTTCCTATTATAATAACACCACACATACTCTTATTTACTTTTTTTCATCATTGTTTTGCGAAAAAATAATTATTATTTTTTTGAATTCATCCTTTGTCAAAACGTGAACAAATCATGTGCTGAATTCGAAAAGCGAGAACTATCGAGAGCCGACGACAAACGAACAATAATAATTAAAAATACCATTATTTGTTCACATTTTGAAGAAGGGGGAAATTTTCGAAAAACTAAGTTTGTTTCGCTAAAAAGTGCTAAAAACAAGTAAATAGGGGTGTCTGATTGAAAGAAGGACAAATATGTGTTTTCATTAACAGAATTTTGACATGAAGGTTTCACAACAAAATATTCGTGACTGCCATTTGAATTTTTTGTAGTGGAAACCGAACTACGTAAGTTTCAAAATTTTTTTTAAAAATTCAATGGGTTACTCTAACCGAAGTTTTACCAATTTGGCTTTTTCAAAATTTTCCAAAAACGTTTCTAAAGTAAAAAATATATATTTGCCGTGAATTTATTTGCATAATGTGGGAAGCATATTTATAATAAAAAAAAATCAGGGGATGATCTATGCATATTGGAAAACCTAAAAATCATTTTGACATATGTCACGTGAACGGCAATATGGCGGCAATTTTGATAAATTCATTACGAATTGGCAAAAAATGGGGTAATTTTTAAAGATAGGTAAAATTGAAAATATTTGCAATTTAATTTTATGGCCATATTTAAATTTTTACATAAATATATGAATTAAATAATGGGTCGGTTGGTTCAAGGCTGATGGGCGAGATACCGGGTTTAATCATGAGGTGTCCCTTAACATTGACACCAGTTTGGATCTATTGTATTGTTCTGTCTTTAGTGGTTCCTAGGTTCCAAGTTAAATAGGCCTGTGTCTTTCACTAGGTGAAATAATTAAAAACTGAAATTTTTTTGAAAAATTTATTTGTTACTTAAAAAACACGTCGTTTTTTGTATTGAATAACTTATAGGAATCATTATAAACTCATTCAATCCATAAAATAGAACTTTCAGGTTTGTTTCCAGATGCTAGTGCCAAATTTAAAAATTCTGGGTTTTACTATGCTGTTGCAGTGGTTTATATTTCATAACTTCGTTCAATTTTTTAATTCCTTTTTGAATTTCAAGAATCACAATAGACCTATTTTTTTCGAAATCAAGTTTAATGGAAAAATAAGGTAATCAGTATGTATTCAGCAGTACAACGTGGAAACTTTAGGTACCTGCTTAATTTTTATAATTTCCTCAAGAAAGATTCTCTATTTATGAGAAAAATCAGACAGCACATTTTTAATTTTGAATTTAAAAAGTTGTTAAAAACTTAAGGAAGTAGTAAGACATTAACAATTGCAACATAAACCTAGTGAAAACCAATTTTTTTATTTTCAACTAGTGTATGGAAATAACCTAAAAGTTCTATTTTATTGATTACATAAGTTTATAGTGATTTATAAAGTTATCTAAGATCAGAAAAAACACCGTCTTTTGTGCAGCAACAAAAATTATTTCAAAAAATTTGCACTTTTCAATTATTTCAGATATATTTTTTAAATTTTTCGATATGGAAAAGCCAATTTATCGAAGAGGGTAACATATAACCGATGTAAAAAAGCACCCAGAGATAGCATACCAAAGAATATCCGGAAATACCCGAAGTTGGTACCAGTGGCGTACCGATGAAAAGAAAAAACATATTTAATAGACTATACATAGTGAGCACGTGAAGGTTGGAACAAATTTGTTAAATGCTGGATATGGTCATTGGAGCAAAAAGCTCAGACACGTCGATTTTCTTTTTTAGTTGCGCATTTTTTGGTCTACTCATATTTTTGATGACGTCATCGCTGTTCGAGTTATGACGTCATTTTATTTTCTTTAAATAATGGCATAACCCTATTTTGACAATACCTCCAAAAAGAATGCATTTTTCTGTGTACGGATTTTTTCTTATGTTACATAACCGCATTTTCGAGAAATAAAAGATATTTCATTCATAATTAGGCCTGTTAACATTTTACTGGAGGTAACCCCACAATAAAAAATCTAGTGGGATCAGATCAGGAGATCTAGCTGGCCACTCTAACAAAATCCTCGTCTGCGATCGAAATCCGGAGTATGAGGGATTTTTTCTCAAGTACATCGGTATCGATAGGCGACTTCATACCTTTTTGTGGATCAAGTGCAATGTGAGTTGCATAGATGCCAATCCCGACGTTTGGTGTTTGCTCGAAGTGTGCAACCGACCACACAGGGTGGGGCTGTAGGTTTTTCCGAGTTTTCCTGCAGCTGAAAGTGCCACGGCAAATGATAATGATACCCCCACTAAATTTTATTTTTTGGAGTTACCTACCTCAAGTCAAAAGTTTACGTTAACAGACTAATATCACATTATAAATGAAATATCTTTTATTTCTCGAACACACGGTTATCTAACTTAAGAAAAAATATGACATCCATACACAGAAAAATGCGTTCTTTTTGAAAGTATTATCAAATTAGGGTACTTAATGCCGTTTGAAAAAATATATAATGACGTCATAACTCGAACAGCGATGACGTCATCAAAAGTCTGAATAAACCAAAAAATGCGCAACTGGAAAATAAAATCGACGTGTCTGAGCTTATTTTCCCTGATGGCGTTTGACGAATTTGTTTCAACTTTTACGTGCTCTCTGTATATTACGACGAGGAATAAGTCTTTTTAGGGAGTATATTGACTAATTGAATGGGTCGAAAGCGCGTTTTTCACCCAATTTCCTCCCAGTCGTTAGTTAAATTATTCAAAAAGTCAATATACTCCCTCTAAGATATTTATTACTCAAAGCAAAAAAAGTCTTGTAGATTGTGCTTTGGAATAATATCTATTAGTTTTATTAACAATTTTCAATCATCAATTTAAAGTCCTATCTGAAATAAAAATAAACAACTACCGTGGTTGCAAAAGTGCCACAGTCCATTAATTATTTTTTTTATCCTATTCGTACGTCACTGGTCTCAACGTTCGGGTTTAGGAGATTTGGTATTTTTTTTTGTAGTGGTTCTTACGAAGAGGAAAATCCTGTAATGTTCGAAGATTCAAATGTTCCACTATGGTCAAGCCATTTACAAAAAAAATATTGATTTTTGTGAAGAGATCGGAAAATAGTAAAAAAAAATTGCAAATTTTTCAGATGTATTGTTTGAAACTCTCTATGTGAGTATAAAATTGAATTTTAACTTTTACTTTTACACATTACTATTTTCGATATCTTACCCATCTTACCCCACTACCTATTTAATTTTTCAAATTTGCCGCCATACTAGTGATCACGTGACATGTGTCAAAATCGATTTTTAGGTTATCGGACATTCACACACTTTTCCCCTGACAGTTTTTTCCAATACTCTAACATAATCTTTTTTTCATTTGGTCACTGTATACTGGGTGATGAAGCAAAAACCATAACTTACCTTATAAACTTTTTGTACGGTCCACTTCTGTGATCCAATTTATTTTTCTTACCTGAAGTTAGTTGGGACAGCAATCATTTAATTGCCACCAACGTTTCGATTTTGATGAAATCATTCTCAGGACCCAGAGAGGAAAAACTGCTAAAAAGTTTGAATAAAACACATCATGTATTAACAATTATGTTGCGTATTTTATTGTAAATGCATCTGGTACATTAACATTATAACAGGTAAATGATTTTTGTATTGTTATTTTATTAAGTAGTCAATAGGTGTTCCAAGCGATTATGTGCTGAAACACAGCAGGCAGTGCTATACGGTATGTACAAATTTATATTTTCATTAATATCCATGTTTTCGTTAACAAATTTATCTAACTCGTAAGGATCGATCACTGTTAGCAAAGCTAGATCAACCTGAATGCACTTTTGAAAGACAAAATAAACAGTGATCTTCAATAGCCATACTATCCTAGATGACGAAAAGATTCAGAATTTGATACCGCATAAATTACTATTGGTAGGGCATTGT
Source organism: Chrysolina oricalcia (assembly GCA_944452925.2). NCBI lineage: Eukaryota > Metazoa > Arthropoda > Insecta > Coleoptera > Chrysomelidae > Chrysolina > Chrysolina oricalcia. Next base: position 2,209,186 of record OX101809.2, on the reverse strand, counting down.
ACAAGTGCAAGTTAAAAAGAGAGGGTCTTTTAGTATATACATCACCCTGTAGTATATCAGTTTCACGTTAGAAATAAGTATGTGTGATTGATAAAAAAAGTCGAGGAAATGAGAGTGGGGGACCCCATACGCACGATTAGAGCGACAAGAATAAATCATTTTGGATTATACAGGATGAGTAAAAATGTAGTGACGTTTGAAAGTTGTGTTTTTTCAAATGCAGTACCCTGTATTTTGTTACATTTTTGAAAGGGTCGTCAAAAAATAATAGGATTTCATTTGAGGTAGTATGTACCTCTACTTCTATAGCTGTTTTCAAGTTATATTTTTTTGTCAAAATGCTATAGGTTCAATTGGGAGCTAAAAAACATCGAACCGACAAAAATTATTTCTTCAAAATTTAACCAAGCATCAAATATTTTTTGGGCTATTGATTTCAATACAACCCGTTTTTCAACATACAGTATGTACCAAAATCAATTTGACTTTTTTATAATTTCGAATGGAACACTCTGTATTTTTTTGGTCTGAGCTATAAAAAATTCAATTACCTATTTCTTATCTGACACACTATTGAGGTTAGGTATAGGAAACCCCAATATGAAGTGAGAGATAATTGAATTTTCTATTTTTCAGCCCAAAAAAATATAGGTCGTTCCATTTGAAATGACAAAGTTATCTTTGTTGGATATTATAAAAAAGTCACATTGATTTGTGAATATATTGTATAATGCTGAGAAGCGGGTTATATAATAATGATAACATTTATTTCTTTGGTTGAAAAGTACAGTTGAAAAAGTCAATGCACAACAAACAAAGAAAAAGTCAAGTACATACATGACTAAAAGTACTTATAGTATAAGAGTAGCATAAATATAAAAAACTGCACACAATTTATCAATACAAAAAGACAGTAAAAATTAAAATATTAACACCAGAATAAAGAACACTTAAGAGTGAATAGTAAAAACCAAATATGCTGAAGCTGAGGATCTCAGGTTAGTTCATCAGTGAATTCTTGAACAGTGTAACAGATCCTCTGAAGTAACAATTTTTTCAGTTGACTTTTGCAGACATGAATGTTTGTAGATCTTTTAAAAGCTATTATTGGAAGGATATTAGAATTTACTCCTACGCTTTACACTCTACGCTTTTTTCATATACAGTGCGGCTTTTTTTAATCCCCTCCCCTGTTACTTTTGAACGATTTGACGTACAAACATGAAACAAAAAATCATTTTGAATGGTATTACCGATACTACTCATTGCCGTGGTAGCCGTGCTGGTAGAGCGTTCGCCTTTAGAGCGAAGGGTCGAGGGTTCAAATCCCCGCATGGTCATCGGTCTCGTGCATGGCATCACACGTTAAAAGGTAAGGGCTGCGTCTTCCCTAGCTCACACAAGTCTCTCGAAGACTACCGAGGGTTGCGCGTAGGGGTGCAATCGGTTGACGGAAATAACAACAATAGCAACAAAATGAAAGACACTGTGATTGCTCGATAGGGAGGGGGAAGGGGGCATATTTATTTAAAAATTTCAAATGGCATGGGGGTCAAGTGACACCTCGTTGAGAAGAGAATTCAATCCTCTTTTCAACCATCTCAGTTTTTTTGGATTTCGTTGAAAAACTGTTTACCAAATGCACCCGAATTATCAAGTATAAACCTATAAGTGAGATCTGAATGGTACTCTTATCTCGATCAATTTGAACAATTTGATTTGGAGCACCGATACTACTTTTTGAGACAAGAAACATTGCAATTACTCGACAGATGGCGCTGGGGGCACATCAACTTGAAAATTTCGAAATGCAAAGAGATCATAATTGTGAAAATACGTATTAACGAAAAAATAAATCATATGGTTGGAAAGAGAATTGAATCATCTTTTCAAAGGTGTATAATTTGACCCTCCAGCAATAATTAACACATTGATGTGCCCTCCCGCGCCCTCTATCGGGCAATCGTAATGTCTTTCAATCCAGAAATTAGTATCAGTGATACCATTCAAAATGGGTTTTGTTTCAAGTTTGTACGTCAAACCGTTCAAAAGTTAACAGGGGGGGGGGGCTAAAAAAAGCCGCAGTGTATAGAAGTTCTATGAGCATTTGGAACAAGTAGATCTCTTGATCGAGTATTGTGGTTATGCTATGGATAATTGGACTGAAAAACTGATTTATGTTTATAGACGTATTAGTTAGTGAGGTGGCGAGCAAAATTTCGATATATTCAGCACACGTGGCAGACGTTATTAATAGCGATACTTATACCGTTAGAAACATCAAGGACCGCGTCTGCCACCATGGTGGCGCTGCGTTGTTAATTGACAGCGTTTCAAAAATGTTGACATAAAGGTGTGTTATCTTATGCGCTCCTGTCTGCCTCTGGGGCTGATGGTCACAGTCATCATGTAAACACAGAAAATCGAAGAGGCAGGCATCCAGGGCTCTGACTGTTGTAGTATTTAAGCTATTTTTATGACTTGAAAAACTGTATATTATGTGAAAACTTGGCAGACCTGCATTGTTCGATTGAAAACAATGAAAAAAACCATGGAAAAATGGTCTGCCAGCATGTCGCCTCTGCGTTGTCTATTGACAGTGCTTCAAAAATGTAAAAAAAGTGTTCTATATTATGCGCACATGTCTGCCTCTTGAACTGATGTTTAGATTTCTTATAAAAACCAAGAAAATCGATGAGGCAGACATCCAGGCCTGTGATATTTCAAAGGCAGACCATTTGAATTTTTTTCCAACCCGACGCTAGAGCCAAGTTACGAGTACAAAATTCTACGTCTACTGAATATTATTGAAAATTCCACGACTAACATTTTCGACCAATTAAAGGTCTGTATTTTTTATCATTACCTTAGCAACTAATGAAATTTCCGGAAATTTTTGTCGCTGGGGTAAGGAGCATGAAATAACACTGAAAGTTATTTGACATTTATTGTTAGAATGACATTTAAAGAGTAATTTCGAATCCCACTGCTGGAACTTTAAAAAAAATCCCTTCAAGCATTTAGGTATTCATGTATAATTGTTATTCTACCTTAAACCTATTGCTTTTGAATTAACATACAAATACTATTTAAATTTCGAAACCATCAAAAAACCTCATTATCCTATTATTTTTTAATAATATTTTGGTGTGAAATTTACCACTCTAGCTTCAATTAAAAACAGAAAAAAATTTTATCGAACACGAATATTATTCAGAAAATTCTCGAATTTTCAAAATATGCGTGTTCTCGAAAAAATTACCGGTAATAATTGAAGCTGTAGTGGTATTACTAGTGAAAATTATTAATATTACAGATTATATTAATTATTTTCACTAGTTATACCACTACAGCTTCAATTATTAACGGTAATTTTTTCGAGAACACGCATATTTTGAAAATTCGAGAATTTTCTGAATAAAATTCGTGTTCGACAAATTTTTCTCTGTTTGAATGAAGCTGGAGTGGTAAATTTCACACCAAAATATTATTAAAAAATAATAGGATAATGAGGTTTTTTGATGGTTTCGAAATTTAAATAGTATTTGTATGTTAATTCAAAAGCAATAGGTTTAAGGTAGAATAACATTTATACATGAATACCTAAATGCTTCAGGGAAATGATTTTCAAAATCAAATCGAAATCAAAATGTGTCGGAAATGTTTGGGTTCTTAATCTGTTAACTGTGTCCCCGCAGGTATAAAATAACTCTCAATTGTACAGCTAACTCAAACAATTGTACGGCTAAAAATCAGTGAGCAAAGTGTCTGCCAAATGTTTTTTCGTATCCATGGAGTCAAAATGAATTGAATGGGCACAATGAGAACCGCGTGCAAATGACTTGATAAAGCTTTTTTTACATTTTTACAACTCCGTCCCGTGATAATGTAGAGCCCTGAATGTCTGCCTCTTCGATTTTCGTTGTTTTCAGGATGATTGTGACCATGACTCCCAGAGGCAGACATTTGCAAATGATATCATACTCCCCTTTTTTAAGCAACTTTAACCACGCGGAAACGCAGCGACATAGACCTTAATTGACTGTACCAAATCAATTCGTAGTGATCTAAACTGCAATCCACCTCATCCATCCACCAATCATATACCAAATTGCTCGCCACCTCCCTAACTATATGCACTAGCCTCTAGTATATAAGTGCTGGCAACTATAAGAATTTGCAGACGTTAGGAAGCATCTCCATATGGATCTCTGTATCCTAGGTTAGCAATTATTCTAACTACGTATGTGTGGAGTCGAAATATCCTTTGGACACAAGCACTCACACCCCAGTTGAGAATACCATATCGGTGGTGTGAATAGAATTTGGCATGGTACAATGTTAACCATATGCTAGAACTGCAGTAGTTTGACATTAATCTTATAGAATAGCAGCTCTTTTTCAGTTGTGCACATAATGCATCAATATGATGATTCCAGATTATTTTTTGTCTAGAAGAATGGACTAGTTTAGTTTGAAAATACTATATTTGACGCGATGGAATTCAAATATAGATCAGAACTAGTAAATCAGTGTTTTTTTATCCATCAATAAATGACTGAGATATAGATTATTTAAATTTACGTATTTTAGCGCGGAACGTCTTTGGTCTCCGACTCGTCTGTGACGTCACGCCACATGTCTGAGATCGCCACACCACAAATACTTACGTATTAGATCCTCAGCCGCGCCAAGGCACACATATGTACTACTTTTAGGTCCAAGTAAGTCACGCCTCATTAGTTTGCACCACTTCTTCCTTTTATTCATGTCATTTGGTACATGAAAAAACAATTTATTGGGGTTTTTAATTGTCGTGCTTTCACACATAGGGACAATACAATATTTGTAGGATATTTTTTTAATTTCAGTCATTGTGTAATGCACAATAATACACTGTACACCCAGTGGCGGATTTACCAGCAGGCTGAGTAGGCTGGAGCCTAGGGCGGCAAATTTTAAGGGGCGGCAAATTTAGTTCATAAATTTATTATTTCGGTTTACAAATTAAAAAAAAAAAATTATTATACACACACATAATACGAATTTCGAAAATTGGAGAGAAATTGAAATATTTAACAAAAATCGAAATATTCTCATATACAGTGCTAATTAATAAATATTTCAACATCTCTGCATGAACAATTCCTAAACGCTTTACTAATTATACATTAATGATTATGAACTTTTAGAATATCGCGATTCGATATTATAATCGAAATTTAGTAATTTTTACATATATACTTCACTGATAACTGCTATAATTTTTTCTCCTTGTACCTAATAATTATGAGATCTGCTTACCCAATTCAATCGATATAATATCGATGGTCAAATAAAAATACTGACTAAAATTGACTAATTTTTATTAAATAAAAAACTAGTTCAATATCTTATAGAGATCATATTAATCAAATAACTGATAGTTAAACGACTGTGACTTGACAATAAAAAAATTCCCTCCACAAAATATGAAGTGAGACAATTTGCTCATTAGAAAATTGATACATTTTATCAGTTAATTATTTTATTTGCAGTAAGAAAAAGTTTGGAAAATCCAAATGAGCAGGCCTTAAGCGCTCATGTCGTACACGAATTATTTAAATTAAATGTTTACATCAGTATATTTGATAACTTTTTCGCAAAGCCAACTTTTTCAGAAAATGCCAATCGGAATGAATTAATTATAATAAGATAAAACAATACTCAGCTGCAATTTTTTATTCAACGGCTTCTCTCCAGTTAAACAAGTATATTAAAAAAAAATTGAAGTGTCAGAGCAGAGAAGAGCAGAGAAGAGTCAGAGCTAATGAACAAGATTTCGTACGACGATATAATAAATGATTTTGCGAATTCAAAGTCTCGCAAAAAAGTATTGTAATGCTTTTATAATTTAACTTAAATCATAATGTTAACAAATAATAAAGAAAAGATATATTTATTGTATTGTTTTTAAACTGTGAGTGTAATAATAAATGTTAATCAACGTTCGCCAAATGTATGTTTTTTACGTAAGCTTAATTCATATTTTGTAAGTATTGTATAGTTTTAAGACATACCTTACCTTACTTTAAAAGTGGTATACGGTTGAGATATTTTTTCCTTAAAATAATGTTTTTTGATAATTCTTTGCTGTAAAAATAATCAAGGATCTAACACGGTACCATAGTTCTCAATAATAATAACTATATGGGAAAAGTTGATGTAACGAGGATGATGGAGCACAAATTATAAAGTTGGAATTTTATTGATGGAAAATTGATATGATTGTGGACTAAGATATCAAAATTTAGAGGCGGCAAAAATTGAATATCCTACGGGCGGCAAATCTATAAATCCGCCACTGTGTACACCGATAAATTTGTAGCACTCTGCGAATACCAGTCGGCTCGTTCATGTGACGTGACGTCACACACTAGAGCGCTGCGTACTATGAAATTATTCTTCCGAGCGCAACTTCAAAGTCCCATAACTTTTTCATTTCTAGAGATATTTCAATGACTCTTTCACATTTTTGTTTCATTTTACTTAAATTTTTAGAATTAATCCATAATAAAAAAATTAAAACTGGTCCATTCCTAGCATATTTACCGTTTCTACTGAACTAATTGCTTTGATTGTTCCTGTTTCAATAATATGGTGTTCGTTTTGGCTTGAGTTTTAAATTGTTCTTTTTAGCTCACAGTATGACTTTGAACAATAGCTTAAAATATCTTTGATGCATGGTAGAATTTAAAAAAATTATTTCTATCGATTTCGATCTTGTTTAGTTTCAAATTTTTCTGCAAAAAAAACAATAACTCGAGAACGGTTAGAGTTGGGTACGTGATACCTTGTATGAAATCTTATTATATTTTGACGACCCTTTGAAAATGTAACAAAATACAGGGTACAGGGTACAGGGTAACACAAAAGTTATTCTGAGTCGATGTAGCGGAAACAAAAATTATACAAATTATACAAAATAATTCGATTGGCGTCCAGAGTCCATGTCGTATGGGGTGCCCACCCTGTACAAATAACTGCCCACATCTGACACAAAGCTAAACATATTCACATACTCTTTGAATTGTGCATTCAGGTTGATATTCTATCAGCTAAGGCCTGTTATGCGGCAAATCTAACGTCTTGTTAAAACGTTCGGAATTTCAACAAACAGTATTAAAAACTGTATGGAAGACCACTTAGTATTCTACATATCCTCGTATGAATCATTTGCCGAAGAATAATATAAACCTTAAATATAAGAGAAAGAGATATTTAATACTGTTTGTTGAAATTAAATTATAGTGCCCTTGATCAGTTTTCGCTAAACCAAAACTAGGGAATGTGAGGTGGTCGAAGGATTTTGTGAATAAAATGGAGTTTGGGGCTTCTATAGAATTGTCTTTGGATGGTGATATAACTAATACTACCTAGATAAATATATAGTCATTGCTTACGTGAAGCAGATTACATGCTAATAGTGATCAGTGTGTATGAGACGTTCAATACTGAACGTTTCTTATTCCTAATCATTCCTATATAAATCATATTCTATATCTATAACCGTATTTTGAGCAAATTTTACATTTTTTGGCTGTTGCATCGGGAGACCATTATCTAATGCAAGTTACATTTTTCAGGATATATTTTCCAAACTCGTGACTTTTTCTTTAAATCGTTTCTCGTGCTCTATAATGAAATCTAGCTATTGGGTTTTTGAGGAGTTTGGGGTTTCCATAAATATGTTGTCTTTGACATTCAGATGTGGAAATTACAAAATAAATGGAAAAGGACCCTGCACCGCGTCAATGGGAAACTGACTTATGTGAATTTGCTAGACTTTTTTTATATATTGTAGAACTCGTGATGCTGTTCAAATGTCTCAATTGCTCTAACGTTCTAAATCCAACAGTTTCGATTATACAGCAGTTTATGAAAGTTTCGTAACAGAAGGGACATCTACATGGAAAAAAAAATTACAAAAATATTTTTTACTGTCAAATTATTTCAGAAAAACTGAAATTTTCAATTTCTTATTTAATTGTTTCAGTTATCATTAGGGCTGGGACAAGATAAAAAATACTTCTTCATTGAAACTTTTTATAAGCTTTTCTGCGATGGTATCAATTCTACTGTCTGACGTTCCGTAATCGAACAACCATCATCAACTTGACAAAATGGTTAAGGCTTTCGCGGCCGAAGTGTTCAGTGTCACAATTTTCACTCGGGTTTGAAAGCCGTCGTTTTTTGGAATTTCTTCCTAACGTTTCGCTAGCGCGAGTGGCTAGCTTCTTCAGAGGCTTATACATAATAAATAATCTCAGATGACTGGAGATTCCGTCTGCGAAGATTGTATTTATTCTGATTTAGGTAGTCCTGTTCGTTAGTTACCGTATCTGGATTGGGTACATTCTCACTAACCCTAATTGACCCCTTTCTACCTATCGGCTTAATGTCGTTGATATCGTTTGTTCTTTCAGAATTACTTATTCTCGTATCTGGTTTAAGCATATTTTCGATAACATTAATTGACACCTTTTTGCCTGCTGTCTCAATGTCGTAGTTTTCTTTTGTTACTCTGGAATTTATAAGAATGGGATTCCATATTCGGTTAAGGTTAACAGCTTCTTCTTTTCTGTTGAAATTCTCCGTGTGTTTGTGGATCTCTATTGCCTCCCTTACAAGTCGGCTATGGTATCCCTGGTTGGGGGCAAGAAGTTTTACGTCCTCAAACAGAATCTTGTGGTTTCCTTCACTGAGCGCGTGTTTTGCCACTGCTGACTTGTCCGTTTGGCCTAATCTGCAGTTCCCCTGATGTTCATTCAGCCTTGTTCCCATCGAGCTTTTTGTGGTTCCGATGTATACCTTTCCGCAGAGTCGGAACCACAAAAAGATCGATGGGAACAAGGCTGAATGAATACAATCTTCGCAGACGGAATCTCCAGTCATCTGAGATTATTCATGATGTATAAGCCTCTGAAGAAGCTAGCCACTCGCGCTAGCGAAACGTTAGGAAGAAATTCCAAAAAACGACGGCCTTCAAACCCGAGTGAAAATTGTGACATCATCAACTTATTTTTTTAATGCGGTCCTGCTTCGAAAAATATTTTTTTTAGAGGTATCTTTCTTTCTGAATTTAATGATGTATCACTTGTGCCCGTTTCATCACGATTTTTTAAAGAAATGATCACCAATATTCAACAGAAGACCCCAAACTTTTGCTTTTTTTTCAGATCTAGAGTATCTAATTTTACTATTTTTTTCCAATTCAGTACCTACTTACCATATTCTTAACTTTCTTAAAAAAATTTAAATTTCAAAAATGTAGAACGGAAAGTATTATGAAAATCTGTATTCATTTGGTAGGAACACATTTAAAAAATAATAATTTAGACTATAAAATACTTTGAAAAATCTGCATTTATCAAATGCCTGAAATGGCGGACAACTCAGTGAAAAACCCCATCGTTCATGATGAATTTCAACTACGCATATACAGAAAATATACAGGGTAGATCCAAAACTAGTGACCTTTGCTGATAATTTATTTGAAATAGTTTTGATTGTTATATATTTAACCTTTTCAAAAATACATTCTGTTCGACAAAAGTCTGCTGCAAAAATTTGAACAATTTACTGTGGAATATTTCAAATAAATATAAATATTTCATAATCAGAATCAGAATATGCTTTATTGTCAGAAGATTTGTATCCTATTGACAAAGCATTGAATGTATAAATATATAGGTACATACATATTAGTGTATAAACTGGTAAATTACATATTAAAATACATATTACAAACAAAATACAATAAAAATAAAATTGAATAAAATGAGATCCACGTATTATTAAAATGATTCGTTAAAATATTCTTGTAAGCTATAAAAGGGTCCATCAGCTAGCAAATTTCTCACTGTTTTCTTGAATAATACGTTGGTCAGATCTGCAGATCTTATATCTACTGGTAAGTGATTGAATAATTTACCACCATTATAAATAAGGAATCCTTCATTAAATTTGGTTGGGGTATTTGAGTGGGTATTTAATACGAGTAGTAGAATAACTTGAGTGTTGGTCCAAGAAAAGTATTGTTGAAAAGGAACAAAAACATGAATTTACAATGTAATAGGTTACTAAATTTGCTCAGCTTTTATTGTAGAGTGTATCACATTTCAGGCATTTGGATGTATAAATAGAACATCTTGTATATATGAGCCAGGAGAGTCTTTTTTCATATTGGTTTCCTATAAAATACCTGAAAGTGAATGAAATTCCACCTCTCAGTTTTTCGAAAATCACTGAAATTCATATGAAATATATCGAAAACTATTGAATTTAGAGCATAAGTGCAAGGAGACATTTGTTCAACATCACAGTTCTACGATAAATAAAAAAATTCGAGCTTAATTCACGGAAAGCTAATTTCCCATTGATTTGGTGCGGTGTCTTTTGATGAACATAATTTCATTTATTTCCGTAGCAAATGCTTGATATAACGTGATTTAACGTGCTCAGGTAACTGACATTCTCTTCATTTTCATCAGAGCTCGTCATACAAGATTTTGTCTATTCGGAAAAACTTAATTATTGAAGAATCATGTGAACGTTTATAACATGAAGTCAGATCGTACCTGCCATAAATAGCGATTTGATGATCATTTCATTGCAGACATTAGTTCGGGTAGAAATAATTCATTGAATATAATCTAACATTTTGATTCTACACTTTTTCGTAATGATCTTTGATACAAAACCAGAACATATATCATATTTCCTAGGAAGCAGACAATGCCATGAATAACATAAGAAGACACAGTCGCCAACTCAGCTTTTATAAGATATTGTGTTGGCTGTATGCCTCTAATGACACGAGGCCATCAGTCGGGAAGAAGAATTTGTAATCCATCCATATTCATTGCAACTCCAGGGGGTCTATTCTCGAGTTTCAACTTATATGAATTCAATGTTGTATCTCTTTCCAACGCGCGGTGTTTGTATCGCTCTATGTTACTTCAAACGTTTGAAAATGATTTCACATGAACTCGAGAATAGACAGGCTGGTTATTATCAAAGATTGTCACGAAAAATGGAAGTGAAGAATGAAAATGTTAGATGATATTTGTTGCTAAATTATAATTCGTGATAATTCGATGGACGAATCGGTTTTTGGATGTGACAAAGTATCTCAACCAAATAGTTTTTCTGTATGAGAAATCAAAAACAACTATTGAGTAAAAAACTGCAGTCTTGGAAACTTTGACCTTATATCAAGCACTGCCTTAACGTAGATTCAACTGACCCTCTTTTTGATAAGCTACTGAATGAGAATTGGCAACAACGCTGGAAAAGATTTGAAGGAGGCGATTTCAATCAAGGAGTGTTACTTATTTGAGTTCGTTATGAAAAATGTGTCATCATCAAAGTATAGATACAGAAAATGGATTCTCTTAGTGACACATTGAATTTCCTGATCGTTAAACAGGAAAATCTATTGAATTATGTTCTGTATTATTATAATTACTTATTTGTTCATTGTGGTGTGTCATGAAGGTAACACCTGAAAATAATTCAATTCTGAGTAACTGAAAATGGAACAGAATTGTCCCTGCTTTTCTACATACGATTGTAGTTGCTACGATTTTTTAACAAATTATACGTAATGTTTCGTCATAGATTGAATGCTTCGGTAAACACATTTGGTCGGAATCGCATCATTTCTGACACTTTTGACTATCAACCATGCTTTGTTGTCATTTTCCTCAGCATAGCTTGTTGGAAGGAAGAGTTGCCAGTGATATTTTTGGACACTAGGCCTGCGACAACTTAAGACACGATGTTGTTAGTAGTAACAGTATAACACTGCCTAGTCTCATTCACTCTACTCTAATCTAAACATACGACAGTGTAAATATTTTAACTGATGTCGCTGGAGTTCAAGCCACAAGCGTCCTGACATTCGTGTGGATACACCTTTCAGTCGAGTATAATCGATTTACTTCTCTTCATTCTGATCAATTTTCTTCAACGTTTCAGTTCTTCAACTCGTGAACGCGAAAAAATATCAGTTCTCTAGTACGAAAGACAATGTATATATACAATTCACCGATTTAACTTGACAGAAAAATGTGTCCGAGCAAATGGTAGATGCGCTTGCGTTCGAGCACGCCTTTACAATCTAAAAATGTCTTCGATGTCGCGAGATTTCACGAGCGTCATTTTTATGAACGCATCAATATGGTGAACGGGGTGATGTGGTCGAAGTGCATATTAAAACCCCGGGAAACGTGATTCCAGCAAGTTGCTGCTAATTGGTTCAGTCGAAGTCAAATTGTTGAACCATTTTTTCAGCGACAGCACGAAGTTTTGAATAATTTTTGGGAAAGTATCTACTGGGATACTTTGGTGGGCCCCCCACCACAAGCAATTATTTTTCACTCAGGTGGAGATGGTGGACAGTTGACCTAAAGTTTGTTCGAACTGAATAGGAAGGAAAGAGTGGATTTTTACCGATTGTGATTCAAGAATTTGGCCGCTTCCAACCAACTGTAATCACGTTCATGTTTGTTTTACATATTTGTCCAAAACGTATAGGTCAGCTGCTGGGGATGTATTGTCAGTGAGTATTGACAAAACGCTGATCGCATCAAAATTACGGAATCAGGAATGTTTCTGATGAATATTTGGGAAAAAAAATATTTGATATACCACGCAGGGATGCTATTCTTGACCGTTTGCAATATGCACCAGAGCTAGGATCGTGACATTCTCAGTTACTAATATCATTTCCACAACAACCAGAGAGCATTAGAATGTGACGATACGAGTACACATTATCATTGCGAACGGTTGAGAAGAGCACCTCAGAAGGGACTAATTCGTCTAGTTGTGTCTTCATTTGGAATAGAAATGATTGAACGGTCTTATACCAACAAATCAAGTTGACGGAATTCTTCATTAATTTTTAGTTCGAATGATTCTTAATTTAGAATATAGAAGGACGGATCTAGGATTCAGTATTCGAGGAAAATTCTCTCGGGAGATCAGGAATTTTCAATCTCTCGCCACTTATGACGTCGGAGTTACAAGCAAACTCACAGATAATATTATTACGAAATCGTTAAGATACGCCAATGGTAACTTGGTTTCTCGTTGGTTGCACAAGAAATAGAAATGAACTGAATTATAGTTGAAGGAATGATTTGTTGATTTTTCGGTATGATTCCACTGATTCCTCCCAAAAATCGACGTAGTTTTTACTGGACAATGTTTCGAATACATCTCTGACTCACCGAATGATGATAGAAATAAGAAAGACAACTAACTAATTGTGAAATGTTCGTGAGTTCCATGATAACGTAAAAGTTAAGTGTTGGTTGATTGGAGATTTTAATGACTATATCAGTAGTATATGGACAACAACGTTCGGGATGGGGTATGGCAAGGGTATAAATATATGTACATTTTCCTTAGCAGCAGACCCAATCAGTAAACAATTCTTGATCGTCTTTATTTGGTGATGAATTAACGTTGCTATCAAAAGGTGAGATAAAAACAATGGGTTAGTATTTTCAATTTGATATAATCCCACTGAAACTCTACATTTCGGACAAGAAAAGCTCTTCTGTAAAACAATATTTCAATCGACTCAATGAATTACAGCAGAGTACCATTTCACAAAAGTCGCATTTCTTAATAACGACAGTGACATAGCATACTTTTTGGACAAAACTGTAGAAACAACAAGTCATACATCAATTCTATTATTGGCATTGGATAATCTAGACGCATTTTTTTCTCGACGATGAACGATATCGTTTATACAAGGTTTCCGTGCACACACGGCTTTCATTCGATTGTCACTCGACGATACTTATAACAAATGAAAATCAATCAATTTTGGTACACCCGCGACCGATACGAGTGTTTAACAACACCAGACGCAATCGATGATTTCACAGAATTTTCAAAACGTTCAAAGTGAAGGTTAGACAAAATTACGAACCCAAAATTCAAGGTCTACAGAACTCGTAAGGTTGAATTTTGTTTTGACATTGGTTTGTATTATTATGGGTAGGTATCGGTTTGTAGGAGTAGTAATGAAAAGTACAAAATTCTTGTTCTTGAATGCAGCTGAAAAATGCATCCTTCCTCTTGCCGTAGCTCATTGAAAATTCTTGCGCATTTTCAGAGTCCATTGGCAAACAGGGTACAATTTGGCTGTATACTATTTCACTTTGACTACCTTGCAAATTCACGGAAATGCTCGATTCCGACTATAACATTTCACTGATTAGTCACTCACTACACTTCTAAGTCACTGTTTAAACATCCTCGTAGGCCATTGTGTGGAAGCCACATGATTTGTTAGCCAGCGTTTGGAACTTTTTATTTACCGCGGTATATTTCTATTATTCTGTCCTGATCCACGTACTCGAAGATATGGGGAGCATCCATCAGGATACCGACAGTCCCAGCGGTAGTTACAATAAAAAACATGTACAGCTGGAGCCTATCGATGACCATTGCCACATACTTCCAGTCTTCTCGGGTCTGCAAACAAAATATGCAATTTAAATTAAACGTGACACTATAACCAGTCCTTGAAATAATTGCCTCTTCAGTTCTAAATCCTTCTCAAAGTCTGTCTGTCATAGTGACTCCGGATGCAATGCAACCATGAAGACGCACAGTGTTTCGTGATATTTCTTCATCCGCCCATCTTTGCAATGATCGGCAGAGAAAAACCCCTACGACCTAGGAGCACAGAACAAGGTAAAACTTGTCGGGTACCAGGTCACAGGGGCATCTAGGGAAATGAGAGTGCAGATGCCCTAGCAAAAGCGGAGGCAGCAACAACTCTCATTGGATCAGAAGCTGCCTATGGAATCACGTATGGGGACATCAAGCAGGACACGAAGAAATGGGCTAAGAACCATTATCAATCTTACTGGGGGAATGCCCCAGGCAATACTCAAGGAAAAATGATGTTTTCACAATGAGACAATTAAGGTGGTTAAATGAATCTGGTTAGGGTCGAATCTTACCTGTATATATAAGTCTTCGTTGCGCAAGTGTTCTGCGATGAATTCTACTGCTTCCGTAGCTTTGGATGCTTCCGGCGACAATAAAATGGAGTCTGAACTTTCGCTTTCTCTTCTACAACTGTCGCCGCCCACCCCCACTCCTAAATCGGAGTTTGGTTTCCTGTTGATTTTACAGTTGGGGTGATGATGTAGATCCGAGAGCTCCATCACTTCTACTTTACTTTGGGATTCGATGGAACTGAAAATATGTCCGAAATATATGAAAGTGGGAGGAATTCGAATTCAAAGTTGATAATGAACAATATATAAGGGGTGCGTTTTGGACAAGGTGAGGATTTATGATGATGAAGTGAACATCCCAATTTGTTACAAGTTATAGTTCAACTTGGTATTCAGATCTTGATTCATGGAAATGCACTGTTGTACGGATTGAAACTCACCTTATGTGTTTGGGGATGTCGGTTGGAGAGCCATATGGGTGTGGAGGTACTCCCATGCCAGGCATTTCCATCATCCAGCGCAATCTCGTTTTGCGCGGCCTCTTCATGAGCAATATTGATGGAAGATAGTTGAGGAACATACCTCGAATCCATGTTGGCATTCTGTGGATAGGTTCAAAAAATGTAGTAGAGTCATATTATTGACATGCTTGAATGAACTGTGTTGTGTGGTTATGAATAGTATTTGTGTTCTGTATAAATCCAGTATTTTTTTATCTGTTGGAATTCAAATCAAATCAAATCAATTTATTCTATTCCATGACAATATGCGTAGTGTATAACAATATTTTTGTTTGAGATTATTATAATATATACATATGTAAGTATATTTTATATTATATATATGTTTTGATTTTGAGGCTTCGTAAGAAGAGGAGTGACCTAGGCACTAGTGCCTGTATTGTCGACTATCCTCCTCCGAAGAAGCCAGAAAAAACTTAATTCTACAATAAAAAGTAAACAAGAAAAGTAACTTAAAGCTATATGTAGCTAAAAATGATACTAGGGGTGGGGTGAGATGGTCAAGATGAGGATATAGAGCTATTTCGATAAAATAATTTTTCGGGATTTTTGAGAGTGGATGAGTTTGAGGATTTTCATGACTTGAAAATTTCATACTTTTCGAAGTTTTCCAGAATATTTTTTTTTATTTCGGTTTTGAATTTATACGTTTTAGTAATTTGTTTGATATGTAATTAGAGCAGTGTTTTCAATACAAGATATTCTTTCGGTAACAGAAATGTATAAACATTTTCAAAGAAATCATCGAGGAATTCGAGTCATCTAGGCAACGTCGATTATTTTTAACCAGGTCTTCTAGCTTTGTCAAATTCTTCAATTGGCCCTTGTCCCCATCCCTATGTGTCCATGTTCTTGCATAAACTACTGCTAGTGTACATTCTTCTAGGTTAAACATTAGTAAACCATCGACAAAAGTATAATTGCGCCCCCAAAGCAAAAACTCTCACCGCTGGTATCAAAGCGGATATAGGTGAACAGCGTGGATGCTTTGGATTAATTAATCTCTGATCTGAGGTGAAGGCCAAGGTGAAATTGCATTGTTAACCGTGTGTCTGAGATGATCAAAGAAGGCAAAAGTGACAAGTGCGCACTACCTCAAGGTATCTGTTTGACTACAAACGATAAGATAATAAGCTTTATAATTTCTGAAACCGTTGGGAGTTTTTGTGAAGTAAGAATAGTTTGTGGATTCCTGAAAGGGGTTTTATCTTTTGAATATAAGTCAGCCAGAGGCTAAAGCTTCAGTGCAAATTTCTAAGGTGAGCGTCGAAGTTAATTCATTCGCTTTTCAATTTTCCTTTGCGGAACGAAGTTTGTTTTGATTCAAGGCTAAGTTCATAGAAATTTCCAATGTGTGAGGAAACGATTAATCTACGAGCTTTGACTCATTGCGGAATTGCTTTCCTTTGATTTTCTATCGAATAGAATGCACCAGTTTCTGATTCTCTCGTGTTCATGACGGCGCATAGTGAGAAACAGTGCCACAATATGGGAATTACGGAAACATTTCGATATAATTGTTAGACATTATCGGGCCATATATTCCAAATATTTTTATTTCTATTTGGTGCATTGGTTACTCAGGGCAGTTTAAATATATACAGTGTATAGAATTCAAAAGTTGCGGAAAAAATATCTGGGAAAGGAAAAAACATATGATGAAATGCTGGAACCCATTTCGAAGAAAGTTCGCCCAAGCAGCGATCCTACGACTACTGACTGAATTTGTACCAAATCTGACGACAGATTTGGTCCAAATGTTAGTCATTCATTAAATGTTGCTTGAATTCTAACCCATCCTCTCTTCTTAATGGTGAATAGGAAGGTGACGAATTAATCAGATGTCTGTATTTTAAGACATATATGTAATATTTTGAAACTATTTTATTCGAATCTCTTTTACGCAAAAGGCCATATTTACTTGACAACTGCAGCAAACTTTCTTGGATTTTCGTAAACAAACCATTCGACTCTAACGCTTCCTGGTCGCAATCTTCCATTAAATTCGTTAAATATGTTAATTTTGGATGACATATTTGCACTTGACTCAACTCTTCGCAGCATTTACATAAATTGTACTTTTAAAGCATTTCATTTTTCTCAAATTGTTCAACGCAAATGCTTACAAGAAATGTTTTACATAAGAATATCTTTGCTGGTTTACTATACAGTAACTCAATGTAATTTACCAATATAAACCTCATCTGTCAAAAGCATGGCCGCCTATATCACGGCCACCTACTGCAACAAACCATGTTAATATTATATTTTTTACATTAGAAGTGTTATGGATTACTTTAACAAAAAATACATTTCTACCACCTTTAGTAACCTAAAATTATGAAAGGGCGATAGATTGATCTAATACCCATCTGAGTTTTAGCATTTGGTGTAACTAAAGTTGGTAATATTTTTTATTTAACGAAACATGGTGGACTTGAGAAGCAGTGAAATTGATTTAAAATGTCAGATTGGATTAATAATTTTTTTCCACATTATGTTGTGAAATTTTCTTACCAAATACCACGCAAGCTTAAATTATTCCTGGAAATTTTCTTTCGGGCACGAATATTTTAAGAAAATTATCCCTCGTCACTTCGTGACTCGGGATAATTTTCAAAATATTCGTGCCCTCAAAAAAACTTCCGGAACTAATTGTCTTGTCTTGTGATATTATAAGTGAAAATTTTATGAATATGGATCATTACAAGACAATAAAAAGTTCCAAAAATATTGTTCATTGAACTCACCTGTGTGTCCGTGGACCTCTGAAGTTCCAATTGATTATAACAACTGTTACTAGAATACTAACGGTGTTCATGATAAATGTGAAAAGGAGGTATTTTGCAATGAGTGGCAATACGAGGGAAGTTGGAGGCAGAATCTTCGATACGAGCAAGAGGAACACAACCAGTGACAGTAAAATACTGATGCCCAACGTTACCTGAAAACAATACATGATTAAAAATATGGAAATCATAATTCGAAAATAAACTTTTATTTAAATATTAACTTTTGCCAAAATTGGGGAATGTTGCACTGGGTTATGAGCGATGTAAGAAAACTTTTGTTTAAAGGTCATAATTGTGTTTGTAACTACGTCATCGTTTTTTTTCAAATGGCATTCTCCGTTTAGTAGAGTGTCTTCAGAAAGATAATTGTTTTCTGTATGAAGTACGTTGAATTATACAGTGACATTCAAAAAGTGAGAAACAATTGGAAAACACATTTATTTGTGATTTTTCAAAAAAATAAAAAATTATTGTCATAATTTCTTGAAACCTACTTAGCCTCTGAGTCATTTTCAGTTTCTTGAAAAAACACGTTTTTCAAAGTAAGGACAATCTCAAAAGTTATATTTTTCGGAAAATAAGTAGGTAACATTTGGATGAAATTTTTCAAGAAGATTTTTGTTAAAGCTCATTAAACGATATGAAGGTGCGAACATTAATAATCGATTTAAATTTTTTTTTTAATCAATTACAAATCAGGAATTGATTTAAAAACTCCGTTTTTCAGGATGACCTCAGCGATGTAATGATTTGCAAATCCATTGAAAACTGTCATTTCATAGAATTCATTCAAGAGTACATTTTTTCCGAAAAATATAACTTTTGAGATTTTGCTAATTTTGAAAAATGCATTGTTTCCATAAACTGAAAATCTCTTAGTTTATCTGATAGGGTATAAGTAGAATCCAAGACGAGCCTAAGTTGATGACAAATTTATTTATTTCGAAGAATAACAATTAATTTTTTTTTCTATTTGTTGCGTAATTTTTGAATTTCACTGTATAGTACGGTACAACAATGCCAACAAAATGTATGAAACGTACAATATAATATCGTGTAATCATGCCACAGTAATGAAAAATTATATCCCAAAAAAAATTGATGTACGAGGAAATAATTATTATAAAAAAGTAGAAGCAAAATTCCGATGATGGTTGGAAAATTCAACCAAATCCAATGTTCTTAGGAGAAGTGTGAAATAAAAATCGCGGGAAACCCAAAATCCCTCATATTCAGAGCCATCCCGTTTATCGAACTTTACACTCGCCCTGTATGTAATCTTACCTTTTCGCCCGCTTCCGCTGGCAAGTAGAAAACGAGGACGCACAAAAACGAAATCAAAACAGTCGGAAGTATCAAATTGACGGTATAAAACAACGTTTTGCGCCTGATGATGATGTAGAATGTAATATCGGTTTCGGTTGGATGGTTTCCTTCGTAAATGTTGAGGTAAGCTGGCACTTCGATGATGTCCCACGTACCCGATTTCCAGTAGTCGGACAAGTCCACGAAATTCTTGTTATTGTACAGGGCCAGTGAAACCTGATCGCCATTGAAGGTCCAAGATCCGAACTTCATTATACATGTTTGTTGATCGAAGGGGAAATATGTTACATCTATAGTACAAGAGCTCTGAAACATAAATGGAATGTGGTTTGTGATACTGGAAGATATAAATGTAACGCTGACTATTTTTTTGATTCCGTATTATCGTTTAAGTTCTACGGGTGATCTAGTCTTTAGGACTTTTGTGTCTATTGCGATCCAATGCCTCGCACTCACACATTTGCTACACTCTTCTACAGTCCCATCTTGTAAGAGTGTGATCATCCTGATGTATTGATTTCTTGTCAGAGCTAACAGCCTTCGTGGGTTTTCATAGAAATAATAAGCCCTAGAAGGCCAATGCGTACTTTCCATATCTCCGTTTAATGAAACTCAACAGCTAGTGACTATGCACCTACCAACTGTACATGCGCAGAACATCCTGACGTTGCCATAGACACTTTTTCCATAATATTTGAAGCCTATAGGTGTTCTATCGTTTCACAGATCTCGATAACTGTGATTAGGACAGGCAACCAGGAAAAGCTTTCATACATTTGGCAACACTACCTTGAAACATGTGCTAAGTAGAAAGAAACAGAGTCGGTGTTAGCCTAGAAGTTGTTTCCTGTTTGCTTTGACGTGTTCTGTTGCTTAATTTTATTTTTATTTCACATTGAATGACTAACTATTACTATCGAATATTGCTTCCGTATAGTTGGTTAACTTGCTATAGTGCACGGAAATATCTTATAGTAGACAAACTGAAGTGTATGGTTGTATTTTGTGAAAATAGGTAAGTGGACTGTCTCATCAATAAGTTTCATAATTAAATCATGATTAATATGAATAACAATCAATGTATCAGTTCCATTGATAGTATTAAATAAATCGCATTGAAAACTACTGTGGTACTTCTTTATCCAAACCATGTATCCTAGATTCTACTTTGAGAATTAAACATAATGACACAGAAATAACAAATGAATTGAAACACATTGCATAATTTTTGCTTATTCCAATTATGAGCACCGATGAAGAAGAAAACAGCTAATGCGATGTAGCATCAAACGCCTTTCGGTAATTGATCCAGGCCATCAAATGATTAAGCTTATACTGCACAAAATCCTATGTGATACATCTGTCGATGAGCAGGTTATACTTGCCGCCAGTGACCCCTTTCTTTGAAATTGTTGAAACTGTTTTTTCCGTTAACCAGCTGTCGTCTCCTTGTGCGAGCCAAGAATTAACGAGGTCTTACCTTTTTACGTGCGATTCCTAGCACGAACCTCTTCATAATCCCTGTGGTTTTGAATTTAGCGGAAATGGCTGCATGCTCCTGGTGTCTTTTACACTATGGAGCATGCAGTATCATTATTACTATCAAAATTCTTATTATTAAACATAAATTATATTTTATTGTGAAAATTTCAGCACTCGGTTGAAAAATTTTCCTGATACGGGCTAGTGGTTTTCCTGCTGTTGCCATCTCTTAGTCAATAAATAAAAATCGAGTCAGAAGAATTATTTCCTATATCAATTCGAATCCCACTAGATAAAAAGTAGCCCTACTAATCTTCAACAATCCACAATTACATTCGCTTTTGTTTTAATACTCAGTCGCTTCGTGTACTTCTCAAATTTCATGATAATTCATAGAACAGTTTGAAAGCCACCAAAAAGTATTTTTCATGAGGCACTATACAAATATGCAAGTGCCAAAACGAATTTTAAACGCTCAAAATAAGAAAAAAGTAACGCAAGGAACAGGTGGAGAGTGTTGTTCTTCAAGGGAAAAAAATTAAACACGAAAACACTCAAAACGGTCAAATGGGGATGCAGTTTAGGGGTTGAAAACGGTTTTTTGGGATTTGTGGCGAAACGTGGCCTCTTAGCAGAAAATGTTCAATAAAGAAGTTGTACATAATTAAGTTTTGTATTGTAACACTTTTGGCAAAATGGCGAAAAACCGATTTTTCAGTATTTTTTTTTCTCTCGAACAAAAAATTTAATTTACATGAAAATTTGTAGGAATATGTCTTTTTTGGAGTTGAATGAGTATGATTTTTTTTGCAATTCAGAAGACAACTAGTTTTCGAGTTATTTACATTTGTCGACAAAAATCCCCTTATATTCCACGGACAGTTGTCTTGATATTTATTTTGTATTTCGAAGGTATATAAGTGACCATTTTAATTGATGAAATGTCTACTTCAGAATGGTATATGTGGTATTGGTTGTTAAACCGCTCAAAATTGAAAAAAAAGTCTCGCTGAATCATGATTTTCTCAATATTTTAAATTATTTTCGACTTTCTTCATTATTTTTATAACAAAAAGTAGTTTACATTAAATTATTCATAATAAAATATTGGAATACATAATTACACTATAAAATTAATTTAATAATATCATTTTTATTATTTTCTACAACAATTGAAAATCATTGAAAATATTGAGAAAATCATGATTCAGAGAGACTTGTTGTCGGTTTTTCTCAATTTTAGGCGGTTTTACGATCAATAGACTACCAAGTAGACATTTCAACAGTTGAAATGATCACTTGTAGACTTTCGAAATACAAAAAAAACACAAGAACAATTGTTCGTGAAAGATAAGGGTATTTTCTTCGAAAAATGTACCTCAAACTCAAAAACTAGTCATCTTCTGAATTGCGAAAAAATCATAATCAGTCGAAATTAAAAAAGACATATTTTTACAGATTTTCATCTGAATTAAATCATTTATAAGCGAGAAAAAAATTAAATACTGATAAATCGGTTTCCGTCATTTTCACAGTTAATTTGAGGTTATGTTGGAAAGTGTTGAAAACAAAAGTTTTTGATTTTTTTGTTATCTACAACTTTTTCATTAAACATTTTCCGCTAAGAGGTCACATTTCGCCGCAAGTCGCAAAAAAACGTTTTCAACCCCTAAACTGCACCCCCATTTCACCATCTAGAGTGTTTTCGTGTTTCAATTTTTTTTTCCTCAAAGTTGAAACCTCAACAACATTTTCCACCTGGTCCTTGCCTGTTAATTTTTAATTTTTCACAAAAATTATAGGCACCAGTCTGAAAGGGCAAATAACATGAAAATGGGGCGCCTTAGAAGAAAAATGTAAAGGAACATCTATTATTATTTTTACTCATACTACATGTTCCTGAAGTATGGTCAGTATTGTGGGAAACCCTGTAGATCGTCTCCCACTTTGTTAGAAAATTCCAATGAAAAAACAAACGCATAACAAATTCAGATCAATACATAATTGAAAACAAACAATATGGTTGTTAAGCTGCAAAAAGCGTTGGTGACGCTGCATTCGACTCAATTAACAAAATCAATATTATTACTGAGAAAAAAAGCTATTTGACTCGCTGTGCTTCCTCTCTGGAGTGCACTACACTCTCAGCCACAGTTTTCTGACGATCTTTTTCAAGTGTGGCCCTTAAGTAGTATTAAATGGGTCTTGTGAAAATTGCGCCTCTTCGTATGTCTATTTATAGCAGTTTTGTGAGTACTGTCTATTGGAAATCGATTGATATGCATGCAAATACTGATAGAAATCATAATGAATTTTGACAGTACAATGAATGAAAATGTGAAGTGTGAAAAACCGCATCATCTTTCGCTTTTCTCAGATATCTTTCTCTAGAGAAGAATTTGGAACGAACCATCTAGGTCTTGCCGTGAAATTGTCGTTTAAGACAGTGATTTTCGATTTAAAATAATTTGACGTTCCCGATATTTTCGTTCCTTGTTTTGGTGTTCGCGAGATCACTGGTTCTTTGCAGACCTCTATGGTAGTTTTCTGAAGTATTGCTTCGAGTCCCTCGTTCAATACCCAGATCACAAGGTTCCACAGAGGTCACAATACCCTCCTTGTGGAACTGCTCTAGCTATATGAGCCTCCAAGATTTCCCTTCGATTTAAAGACTATCTACCTTTTAGCACCACCTTGATATCAATAACCTTTACTGAACAATGATTTACATACCTGGTAAATTGCAGGTGGTACCCACAGTACTTCACCATTAGGGTAAATTAGTACGTTCGATTTGTATCTAACTTCGTAATTGCCATCGGCACTGAAACACAAAACAGTGGATAGATTTATTATACGAAGAAATTAAAAACTAGAAAGACTCAACAAAGGACATATTACATGGTGGTTCTTCGTGTTGTAAGGCCAACGTATGTTTATAGAAGATCTCGACGTTTCGCCAACACGAGTGGTTATCATTTTCAAGAGATATTTTCAAGTTTCTGATTTCTTAATTCGCTGTCAAATGCTTGACATTTGGTATACGTTGTCTCAATAAATACCTGTGATTTGACGTTCTTACATCTGATTGGTCCATAGCGTTAGCTGACATCATAGAATCGTTCGCACCGTTATTTTGTGGGTAGGGAGCTAATTGAGAATTCTTGAGAACTGGAAGCCAAACCTTGTTCAATTGTAGTCCTTCTTCGGTTCTGTTGAAGTTGTTGTGGTGTTCTGAATTTCAATTGCTTCCCGGAAGAGTCTTGGGTAATAGGCAGATGTTGAAGAGATGACTTGGTTTTCTTCAAATTTCACTCTATGGTTATCGTTGTTGAGAGTATGTTCTGCGACATCGGATTTCTGTGTGTGCCCTAACCGACAGCAAGCCTTGTGCTCTTTGATTCTTGTTTTAACGGAGGGTTTCGTGGTTCCGATATAAACGCTGCCACAGGAACATGGAATGCGATAAACCCCAGAAGAGCATATTACGTCTCGTTTGTCCTTTGCTGATCTGAAGTGGTCTTTCAGTTTTTTTGAAGGTTTATGAACGGTTTTAATCTCATATTTTCGTAGAATACGGCCAATACGATCTGTAACTCTGGGAACATATGGTAAGAATGCTTTTCTTTTTTCGGTGTTGGTTTGACTACTACTTGGTTCACTGGATAGACAGTCATTTGGTCTACTATTGATTCTTCCGTCTCTAATTTCTCTTCTATTTTTAATACACCTCTCAGTATCTCTTTCTTTGTACCCATTAGAAAGAAGAGCGTTTTTTAGATGTTTCAGTTCAGCTTCCAGGTATTCAGGTTCGCAAATTCTTCTAGCTCGATCAACTAATGTCTTGATTACACCTCGTTTTTGGCACGGATGATGGTTTGAGGTATTGTGGAGATATCGATCAGTGTGTGTTGGTTTTCTATATACCGTATGCCCCAGACGTCTTTCTTTTCGAGAAATGAGAACGTCTAAGAATGCCAGTTTCTTCTAATTTTCAATTTCCATGGTGAATTGAATAATCGGGTGTATGTCATTGATATGGTTAAGGAATTCATTGAGTTTTTCTGGTCCATGGCTCCAAATTATAAACGTATCGTCTACATATCTTAACCATACCTTGGGTTTTAAATTTGAAGTTTCAATTGCCTTTTCATCCAGTTTTTCCATGAAGAAATTAGCAATAACTGGGCTAAGTGGGCTTCCCATTGAAACACCATCTAATTGTTCATATATTTTGTTATTGAAAATGAAATATGATGATGTTAAGCATATTCTGAAGAGATTGGATATATCACTTGGGAAAAGCAGTTCAATTTCCCTCATGGCTTCATCTAACGGGACCTTAGTGAACCATATGTTCCCAGAGTTACAGATCGTATTGGCCGTATTCTACGAAAATATGAGATTAAAACCGTTTATAAACCTTCAAAAAAACTGAAAGACCACTTCAGATCAGCGAAGGACAAACGAGACGTACTATGCTCTTCTGGGGTTTATCGCATTCCATGTTCCTGTGGCAGCGTTTATATCGGAACCACGAAACCCTCCGTTAAAACAAGAATCAAAGAGCACAAGGCTTGCTGTCGGTTAGGGCACACACAGAAATCCGCTGTCGCAGAACATACTCTCAGCAACGATAACCATAGAGTGAAATTTGAAGAAACCCAAGTCATCTCTTCAACATCTGCCTATTACCCAAGACTCTTCCGGGAAGCAATTGAAATTCAGAAACACCACAACAACTTCAACAGAACCGAAGAAGGACTACAATTGAACAAGGTTTGGCTTCCAGTTCTCAAATATTCTCAATTAGCTCCCTACCCACAAAATAACGGTACGAACGATTCTATGATGTCAGCTAACGCTATGGACCAATCAGATGTAAGAACGTCAAATCACAGGTATTTATTGAGACAACGTATAACAAATGTCAAGCATTTGACAGCGAATTAAGAAATCAGAAACTTGAAAATATCTCTTGTCGAGATCTTCTATTAACATACATCGGCCTTACAACCCGAAGAACCACCATGTAAGTGACGATGGCCGCGAAAGCCTTTCACAATTTAAAGTACATATTAATTAAATTATCTAAAGTAGAATTCTAAAAATCGCAATATTTTCTATGTAGATGCGATGGATAGTGAAATTTTTTCATGTCAAAATGTCTCGTTTTGATTTTTGTGAAGATTTAGTCAAGTTCACTTACTTATTAAATAAAACTATGTCTGGTTTCCAGACTTTATCTGGTGGTAACCTGAGAACTGCAATTCCTCCGTAATCAGCTTCATCCCATTGTAGCTGATAATCGCTCCATACCTTGAAAATTACCCTGTGTTAAATTACTCACAAGAATTATCATCAAATCACTTACCAATCTCAACCAGACGTTTGATTTCATTATTTGATTTTTCTCGTTCTGTAATCAAAATTCATTTTGATCAGTACATCAGAAAACCAACAAAAATAGAACATTTCCAATAATATGGCTACTCGTTGAACTAATCTTGTTACTGCATATTGAAAATTCAGTAATGAACCATAAACATTATTAACTAAAAATAGTTCACAGTGAGAAACGGTTCTGAGCTTATTTTATATTTATTTCTCTTGTTAATAAATATAAAATTATCACAAGAAACATTTTCATACAGTAGCAAGTAAGACGCCAGTGTGAAAATAATGGAATTTGTAGATAAAAAAATGTACAAAATTTTATAAAAGAAAGTTATTAAATCTCATCAATGGTGTAGCAATTTCTTCCTATATGTTTTCAGTTTTATCTTGAAAATGGAAATATTCACCGAAACCTTTATAGAAGCATCTAACTTGTTTTATAATCTATCGCTAGATCCTCGTATATCAATTTTGATTTTTCTCATTATCTTCCGTTAAGTCACGAACATGTCGAGCATGGCTCGTATGAGGACAAAAACATTTTGTGAGACATATACACTGGCAGAATAGTATAAAAATTCTTATGAGAAATAATACAATTTTGAAATAGATTTTTTCTACACCCGTACTATAATAATACACTTATATGCCCATAATCCGTTTCATAATGAATAGAATAGAATAGAATTTTATTGATGTTTTTGAATATTTCTTTCATTACACAAGTCAGCGGTTTGGAACATGTCCGTGGGTAAAAATATCTAATTATAAATATATAGGAACATAACAAATAAAAGCTACGTGTTGTATATATAAAAAGTTACACAATAAATTATGATGTAAATATAAAAACAAGATTGATATTGTTTCATAAATATATCATGGTGATGGTATTTATATTAATATTTTATTCGGTTAAATCACTTGACAAAAATTCATCCACCGAGTAGAAGCTGTGTTTCAGTAGGAGCTGTTTGACAGCTAGTTTAAATTTGTATAGGCTGAGCTTTTTGATTGATTCGGGAACCTTTATTGTATATATTCAAATTAATTGTGTTTTTTATTGATGTCCTCAGACGAAATCTAGGATTGATGAGCTGATAGTTATTTCTGGTAGGATAGCTGTGTAAATCTTTGTGTCTGTTATAGCAATGGATGTGGTTATGTATTTCAATCAAACAATAATAAACATATAGTGCAGGAAGTGTCAATATTTCCAATTCTCTTAATAATGGTTTACAGGATTCTCTGTAGGCAGTGAGACAGAGATGCAGTGAGGCAATGAGAACCATTATGATGCAGATTCTTCATAACGATACAGATTTTTAATGAATAGAAACCCATGATTTTTCATTGTTATTGATAAATTTTGTAACTTGTAAAAGGGAAGCAAATAGCAACATATTTAAATCTACCTGATCCGAATTTATATACAGGGAATTGTTTTCGAACGACATCTGCAATAATATTTGTTGTTACTGGTGGTGATATAACTGCATTGAAAGGTCATGGTGGCTGGAAATCCAATTCACTGGCGGAAGGCTATATTGAAAATTCGGTTCAGAATAAAATCAGCATTTCCAATACAACATTGAACTCTATTGAGACTAGCAATAACGAAATGAATGTAAATATTCCTTCCACTTCCAGATCAGTGGGACCTAGAATAAACTTTCCAAACTGCACAGTAAAATAATCTTAATATTTTCAAGAAATCAGATTAATTATAATTATTACATTCAATATAAATATAAATAGAATATTTATAGTTTTCCTATATCCATGGTAATACCCGAGGTAATACTATTAATTACAATTTTGTAAAATAGGACTAATTACTGTTATTGTGTTCAATAATAAAATATAGCGTATGCAACTCTCATGTAATGGTTATAACATGATCGTTAGATAATATACTATTATAAAATGTTTCTGTCGGCGTCAGAATGCATTACTTACGACATTGATAAGTTGAACGAAGGCTAGACCAAATCGGACGTCTACTTTTTCCGTCATATTCTGAACTGGGCGAATCAACTTGTTGTACCCCCTGAAAAGGTCGCGGACAAGCCGCTCCTCATCTTCAGAACAGCTCCCTGGAAATTAAATAAACATTATTATTATAGGCGAGGACACGAAAAAAATATTATCGCTCCAAATATGCTTTAAAGAACACCACGCATATACAGTGTGTCCCACTTTGAGCAGCCACACCCTCATATTTCGTTGAGCATGAAATAATTCGAAATTTTCTTTGACTCAAGTTGTAGTACTCGGAAATACCTACCTTTATGTTTACGTAACCTTTGTATATCCATTTTCCACGGCTAACTACGACCAAATGAAAAGTGAAAAATTGGGAAAAACATACTAGGCATTTTTTTATCGCAAAAATAACACCAGATTCTGTTTCAGAACATCTTAAAACCCCCAAATCTCAATGCTTGAATCATTTGAATATACAATTTTCCTCTTTATGTTGAAGGAAACCTTTTCAAATTAATAACTAGAATTTTTGGGAATCTATGAATCGATAGGGATTTCGTGCACTTCTTTCTCTCTTTGAACTTCGCACATGTATGCTTCTCGTCACCATCCAAAGTTTCTTCCATTCTGAATGAATCCAAACATTGTGATAGTGTTAGCTGGCCTGCTCTTCGTGGTATTGAGAGGGATAGATCCCAAAACGGATCGAAAGAGACTGAATAGTAACCACAATAAGTACATTTCAATGTAGATTTTAACTGGCCAACGAAGTTGTCTACAATTTTGGAATTGTCAGTCCTTAAGTATCTTGACCATGACTCTTGAGCATTCTCACTGTCACTCAATTCCTCATAAATAAATTCAATAACACCGTTCAAAAAATAAGCCACAACGAGAAACTCATTGAATCCAAAAATGAACCAAATTGCTAAAATTGTTGAAGGTCAAGTATATCGAGAAAATTCAATGTATATTAAGATTATTTTTATTGAAATTATAAGTCTTTATGAAATGATTTTCGCAATACTGCAAGACATCGAAAATTCTATTATATTTTCGAGATTAGGCATGATGCACCCTAGTATAATAAAAACTGCTGACTTTTTTACAGAACTTAAGCATTTGCAAAACAAACTTAATAAAAACCAGGTACCTCTAGAAATTACCCCAGAAAATGTACTACTATTGGAGAAATTGGTGAAAATAGAAAGCTATACAATTAATAACAGAATTATTTATATTTTGAATATACCAACCACTTTTCCATTTGAATTCAATTTATTCAGTCTCAAAAATACTTGAGAGACTCATATATAACAGACTCGTGAAATTCTTGAACAAACATAATATATTAGCAGAATCTCAACACGGATTCAGGGCAGACAGATCCACTGAAACTGCCACCACTCTCTTTACAGACTTTTTACATAAAGGCATTGATGATAAAAAATATGTGGCGCGAATCTTTTTTGACTTGTCGAAAGCATTCGACTCCATTGATAAAGACTTCATGGCCTCAAAAATGTATAATATGGGTATTAGGGGGAATGTTCTGGAAGTTATCTAACAGAAAAATCTTTGTAACCTTAAATGGGGAAGAATCACATCAATTTACAATAAATACAGGAGTGGCCCAAGGCTCAATTCTAGGCCCACTCATTTTCCTTCTTTTTCTTAATGATCTTCCATTGAACATCAGTAATCGATTTCACCTGATCAATTTTGCTGATGATACAACTCTGGGCATAGCCGAGTCTACCATGGAAGACATGACTAATGGCATTGAACTGGCAATTGAAGAAATGACAACCTACTGCAACTCAAATAAACTTATATTAAATTCTCGAAAAACCAAAATCATTTTCTTCAACAAAAACACGGAGTTAGCCAACGAATTTCCCCATATGCACCACTCCACAAAGTTCCTAGGTGTGACGATTGATAGATCACTTTCGTGGTCTGACCTTATCGAGTTAACATCAAAAAAACTCTCTAAGTCATACTTTGCCATCACTCAATTGAGATATGAGCTTCACGAATCTATCTTAATTCAGGTGTACTATGTAATTGTCTACTCTGCCATATAATTCCATATCATTCTTTGGGGAAATGCAAGCGAGGTCAACAGGATATTCGTAGCCCAGAAGCGAATCATTAGATTGATGTTCAATATGAAGCCACGTGACTCATGCAGAGATATATTTAAAACCAAGAAAATACTGACTGTTTGCTGCATTTTTATTTTAAAGTGTTGCTTATATATTAGAAAAAATGAGCAAAAATTCGAAAAAAATTATTCCCACCATCAATACAAAACAAGAACAGAGAATAATTTAATGACCACTGCTCACAGAACAACCTTATTTGAAAAATCTCCTTCATATGCGAGCAGTAAAATAAACAACAAGCTTCCTATAACTATATTAAAAGTTGCCGTACTATCAATACATTTAAAAAAAACTGAAATATCTGCTTTACTCGAAAGCTTATTATTCATTATCAGAATATTTTGATTATGCTCACATGGCAGAACCCATACTATGAATTTTTTTTCTTCATTACTCTTATACATATTCTTATACTTATTTTAATGTATTATATACTATCATGTTTATTAACTCGAAATTTATATATATTGGATATGTTATATTATTTAACTCAATTATTCATATATTTACTTTAAACCAATCAATTGTTTGTGCTTATGTATATGTGTATTCTACTTATATTTTTATACCTATGTGTATATAGAAAGGGTAGTCCTATGTATATATATATATATATATATATATATATATATATATATATATATATATATATATATATATATATATATATATTGTTATATATTTTAGTTTATTATAAAAAAAATAATTGTTTTATTTATATTTTGATTTATTTTAATTTTATTTATTTTTGATTTAATTTAATTTAATGTAATTTAATTCAATTTTATTTAATCCAATTTGATTTATTTTATTTTATTTAATTTGATTCAATTTATTTAATTTATTTTATATATGAAATAAATTTATTCCCTGGACTATAATTTTTACAACTCAGTCATACAACATGAAAAACTCTCAATCTCATCAGGATTCTAGGCTAAATTTTGAATCTCAAACATATAAGAATGAAATACTGATACAATTTTTTTTTTTTAATTATAAACTCCAATTCAAATTCATACAATCTTTATATAAACTTTTAGTCAAATAATAATGAAAATCTCCTTCACCTATAAAATACCTTCTCTACGAGAAACCCACCTTATATTATCAATAACTATAATTTAGATAAATTCAAAATTGATTGTCCTAACACTTTCAAGAAAATGAAATCTATCTATAACGTCCCTGCCTATAATTTTATGACACTGAAATGACAGTTCTAAGAAAATCACAACGACTTTTGTTGATAACTTGGAAGTCCAGAAATTATAAATGAAAAGGATAATACCTTGTAGTATAAAGTTCTTATTTCCAATTCTACTTCTTTTACTTCTTTAGTGTTGATGCTATTTCCTCTGGCTTTCAGAGTTTAGTCCTGCTTCTTCCTCCTTTTTAATTTCTAGTTCCTCTGCTTCCTCCTTTAAATTTCTAGTTCCTCTGCTTCCTCCTTTAAATGTTAAACTTTGTTTCAGATGATTCCTCTTTTACTATTAGTTTTGGTTCTTCGGATATGTTTTACTTGATTTTATTTTATTCTCGTTCCTCTGGATGATATGCACACCTTGTTTATACTATTCTTGATTTCTAACTTTTCTAAATTCTCCTTCAAAAATTTTAGTTTTTTGCTTCCTTCAGTTTTCCCATAAAAAACAATCTCCTCCTCTCAATCCAAACAACCGTCGTCATGTCCATACATCCACGAACCTACTTTCTTTTTCCATCTGAATTCACAGGCACCTTTCTATCACTTACAATTTATGCATTTTCTTTCCAATCCGCATTCTAAATCAATAAACTTACTATTCTATTAACAATTCTTTTCATTGAATGTGTCCCTTTCATTTTATTTGACTATACTTTCATTTTTACTTCAAACTTTTGCCTTTCTATCAATATTCATTCCATTATGTCAAAACTGTCACTCTCAAATCTCCTAGTCTCCATACTGAATGTTTCAAAGTTTTTCAATTTGGTTTCTGAGAGTAAAATTGTAAATTTTGATAATCTACCTGAAATATTTGGCCCTTCAAAATTATTATATCAACTGAAATAGTGAATTTATATTATGGTTGTTTAAAATCTGGTTTCAAACACATAAATAAACATATCTATCAGTTTTATTTAAGTAATTTTCTTCAAAAACTCGTAAAAAAATTTTATTTCAAATAATTTCAAATTATATCATAACAATATCCTTAGAACATTTGTTTTATATCTTTTATAGTGGTTTTAAATGCTAGTTTTTAACTCTTGGACCTGTCCAACACCATGTATGTGGTTATTAAGGATTAATAAAGTTCTATTCTATTCTATTCCACTTGTATTCCACCCCTATTCCCGAAAAGAGTCAATTCTAGGTTATCGTATCAAAAAACAAATTTTTGGCGATACATAAATTGTTCTACGCATATTCGAACAACCTCTGCAAGAAAGTCATGCCTCAATCATACCTGAAATGAAATGAAACTCCGAGAACTTCAAGAAGAGAACCCCTGCGAAGTCCAACTTCTGAGCCTGAAAAACACCTCCACATGTCAGCAGACTACGTTGTTGTGAATCACTCTATATTCCAAAGACTTGGAGAATCCAATCAATGGGTAACCGTGCTGCCAAAAGAAGAAAAGATAAAAATCAACTGCTACAACCAAGGGTGCAACCTGTTGGAAATTCCAGTGGGATGCCGAATAACCTCACCGTCACTACCTGGAACATTTCACCCAACCGGGACAAGCCATGTTATTCCCAAAAATCAATACCAATGAAAAGGAAATGCCGAAAGTAAATCTCAATATTTCCTTAGAAGACATAGAATTGGACGACCTACACAATATTAAGAAGATGATAGTCGAAAATCAACCGAACTTGTCATTCAGCGTAATGCCTCACACCCCTAGCATTTGGACAATGCTTTTGTATGGATTTGGAATCATACTGATTGGGTTTATCGGCTACAAGAGGACCCATTCAAGATGGTGTAGCAACAAGAAGAAAGAAAACGAGCAACCACCACTAAACCTTTCAGATGTTCAAATCCCTCGCTAACCCTCTGGATTTGAATCTTCGAGGGGAGGAAATATCTCACCGAGTTCGCCGCCGTTCCCAAGAAATGTGCTGATTATGCTGTCGTAGCAGTATCGTCTTCCCGACAAGATGTTAACATAATCTTTTTGTTAGAATCAGTTGTAGTTGAGCACTCGTACAATTCACAATAATTTTGATGTATAGTAGTTTAGTAGTTTTTCGAATGTTGTAACTGAAATAAATTTAAAAAAAAGGACTTGAGCATTCCCAAAACTTATTTCATGTCAGTGTATCAATTCAGTGTGTCAAACAGTTAAAAACAAAATTTATCACCAACCTGAAAAGTACGTCACAATAATTTGCAATGGCGCTAGAAAGAAGCCATTGGAATTTGTCGACTTTGAATATTGTTGAAGCACAAGTGTTAGGTCTGATGTGATTAAATATCTGTCGAGTACTAATCCGGGTATAGTTGCCTTTTGTCAACTCAATTGAAATATGCATTAATTTGTTAGTGCTTCGTATGCGAGTTTATTTGTCTGCCCTGATGAGGGTCAGTATCTTATTCGTCATTACCCGGTAGAAACTCTCTAGTGCCTCGCCCCATATAATTGGGTGCATCAAGTGTGTCGAGTGTAATGTATCTGGGCTGTGTTATTTAAAACTAATTATGAAGATAGCTTGTTAGTCCGCAAAGGGATATAAACTGCTTTAAGGTTTTCATCGCATCTCATAAATCGTATTAGGAATTACTGGGGATGAATTTCCGAAGTCAGTATCAAATTTCGACGGGTATCTTGTTATAGCGGGCTTGGGCTGGGAATCTAATGGTGCACGGTTTGTGGAACTGGGTCTGGATCGTGCAGATGCTCCCAAAACAGTACTAGTACCCAATGGTAACTGAATATAGGCTGGTCACAAAGTGCTTTTTGGGTCAACGTTTTTTCTCCGCCTTCAAAAAATAAGAACGAGGTGTCACTCGATTCGGATCAGCGTGAGGATGATTTTTGAAAAATGCCGCTTGCATAAATTGCAAGAGTTATTAACAATCAACTGATAAAACAAAATGGGGTTCGGTTCTTTGCAAATATCTCATAAATGATTTGACAGTTTTCAAATTTGAAAATATTCAAAAAGAGGAGGAAATTTTCAAAAAAAATTATTTACCTTCCGGAACTGTAGGACCAACATTTTTCATTTTTCCAGAGGGTCCAAAAACGGGGACTCTGGCTTGCATAAGCCATTTCGGACCCTTCTTTAACACGTTCAGCGCCAAGCCTAGGTGGAAAATTATCGTGATTTTTAGGAATTTGATATTAATAATCTGAGCATTTACGTAATTAACATACAAAACCTTCATCCATCCTAAACCACAATTTCAAAAGAAATTCTAGGAGGCCAGAGCTTATAATTCCCTATGTAAAATGTACATAAAGTGTGTTTTAGCGATACACACGGCCAAAACAGATATATAGTAGCTGTTAGATTTAATTCAATACCCGTCGTGGTCTTAGCCAGGGGAGTAGTTGTTTTCTGACAGGTATTTGCCATAATAAGCCTACGTAGTAGGTGTTTATGAGAGTAAAGGGTTCATCATCGGTCGGTAACGACTGTTCGTTAGTAAACGATCTCCCAAAGATTTCTGTTTTCTTCGATTAAATCTCTCAACCCGGAGATTCGGAGTGTTCTTCCTCTGCTCGCTAGGTGGAGCGGCCTAGAAACTGCTTCCATCTCGTGAACCAGAATTGACTAATCAGCGGAGTGTGTATTGGTTTGGACGGGGAACAGATGGCTTCACTGCTGTCTGTGTTGACCTGCCCTTGCACTGATGAGAGGCAACAACCTCGAAACTAGTCTGCAGGTGGTCACCCTGTCCAAATCAGAACATAATTCTGCTGGTTGGTCATAGAGGGCACTTGCAATTGCGTCCTCTGATGCTTTGAGGAACGTTGCACAAGTAGCTGTTTGATTTAATTCAATACCCGTCGTGGTCTTAGCCATGGGAGTAGTTGTTTTCTGACAGGTACTTGCCATGATAAGCCTACGTAGTAGGTGTTTATGGGAGTAAAGGGTTCATCATCGGTCGGTAACGACTGTTCGTTAGATATATAGTTGGTGTATCTTTCAAGATACACAATGTTTTAACAAAGCGTATCCAGAAAGATACAGTGGCGTTAAACGTGTTAATGAATGAATATTATTTAAACCAACAAAAAAAATCACTTTGTTACCAACAATTTACTTTGGTTAAAAATCAAAAAGCTTGATTAATCATTGGAATATTTTTTCTTATGACTATTGGTCCCTTTTTTATGATCAGAAGCCACATGAAAATGATTCTTAAATTTTTTATATCCTATTGTTTACAAAATTGTTATAAACAAATGCGTTGTTTATAAGATAATTACATTTTTTATCAGAAACATAATTTTTGGTGGAAATTATGAAAAGATTCCTTAAATATTAATTAAATATTTTTTTCTACCACCTGTAATTAAGGAACAATTGTTTTTACAAATCATAATTTATCTTGCTCTTTAATAATTAAAAAAAAAATTGTTTCTATTTAAATTTTCAACGTTTATGCAATAAACAATTTGTTATAAACAAATGTTTTCTTTCTATGATTTTTCTTTTCCTACATTTTGAAACAAAAAGAACCATGTGTTATTTTTTGAGAAAAATAATTTATTTATATTTCTTTAATTGTTAATCAACAAGCGAAGTGGCCGAGGTGTTAGAACGTTTGGCTTCCACCCAGACGGTCCGGGTTCGATCCCCGGTCGTGTGTCACTGAGCTGAAGTGGTTCGGATTCCACTTTTATTTAAACTGTAGGTCCCCGATCTTCCTTGCTCGCACAATCTCTGCTTTTGAGGGGTTTTCTCCGAAAACCTGGGAGTTTCGTAAAAACAAATTTTACAATTTTTTTTTTACAAAAATCCGTTTTTAAACAATAATTTTTTTGAATGAACGATTTTTTTCAATTATCATTTGTATCAAAGATTGTGTTAAAAAAAAATTAAATTATCTTATAAACAACGCATTTGTTTGTAACAACTTTGTAAATATAAAAACAATAAATATACAAATGAAACATAAAATAAAACTAAGTATGATCTGAAAGCAGCGATTTAGAGCTTTTCTGCTCTTAAAAGAGAACATAGTCACCTCCGCTCACCAGGGATCT
This sequence comes from Chrysolina oricalcia, assembly GCA_944452925.2. Lineage (NCBI taxonomy): Eukaryota > Metazoa > Arthropoda > Insecta > Coleoptera > Chrysomelidae > Chrysolina > Chrysolina oricalcia. The sequence continues at coordinate 2,172,270 of OX101809.2, read as the reverse complement.
GATGAAATTGGGGTCATATGTGAATCATTATATTCATGCCACGTACTCGCATACGGTTGTCTACAGTAGGCTGTGTAGTGTCCGCTATAGGTAGTCCCACTATGATGAGATACTGCACATAGACTATATTGACAAAGGGTTACGTTTTCTGCTGCATAATTACTCATATCCAATCCCTCTAAAGGAAAATCAATGGTAACATTCAATTTTCCTTGGAAACTTTCTGTTGAAGAAAACCGTTTCAAATGGATTACTGAAATTTTCTGGAATTTATGAATTGATATGGTTTTCGTGCACTTTCTTCTCCCTTTGCACTTAGCACTCGTCGGCTTCTCGTCACCATCCAAAGTTTCTTCCTTTTTGAATGAATCCAAACATTCTGAAAGTTTTAGTTGGCCTGATCTTCGTGGTATTGAGAGGGAAAGATTCCAAAATAGATCGAAAGAGACTGAACAGTGACCACTATAATTTCAATGTAGATTTAAACTGGCCAACGAAGTTTGTCTACAAATTTGGAATTGTCCGTCCTTGTTGGAAATCTATGTAGTTCCACAAGTTCTCCTTATTGTAGTTTTGAGTTGGTAGCATATTTCTTCATTTTTGTTGTATTGGTAACAATGTTGAGAGTTTGCAACATTGTAGATATTCTGTCTCTTTTGTTTATTATGTTCATGTCGGACGAAATATCTAGCGTCGCAGTAGAACTGTTATCTTGGGTTATATAATTAAAAAAGTGACAAAAATTGCTCTTTGATATTCCTAGTTTTCCACCGCCATCAAACCAGCCAATCTAACAGTCCTTAAGTATCTTGACCATGACTCTTGAGCCTTCTCACTGTCACTCAATTTCTCATCTATCTCTCTAATTATGGGTATCGGCTTTTCCGTTACTCTATTGACGTCACAGGAATCGTAAGAACTCTTGAGCATCTTCCTGGGCAAAATCGATTAAACGATGAGCGATTCTTTGAATTTGACATTTCAAGGAGACTGTATCTACAACTCTACCAGACGATATCTACAACTCTACCAGACGAATCATCTGACCAAAGTTCCTTGATCATCTGGGCAAATGCTTTGAATAAAGCTCCATCCCTTGATATGTTAGTGTTTACATCCCTCGTGCGGGCGTCTCTGTTCAAATGCTCCAATAACCATCTTGTGTTTGATAAACACTGGAGAATACTGTTCGTGAAGCATGTGTTACCAATATTTTTCAAGTTCTGGCAGTACTATGTCCTATGAGCAAGTTGTTGTTGAAGCTGTTTGTGCTGCGTTCGCCACTGCTATCGTTTTCAGAATAGTCAATGATGTGCTGATTGCCCTTGTCACTAGATCGGTGTGATGAGGTATCAGAGTTAAGACTGTTGGAAATTGAGTTGGATGGGGAAATGATAGATTGTCTGAGCTTTGGAGATGTCGTTACATCATTGAAGCGGCTTTTCCTTTTTGTTGGATTGATGAAAAATTCATCCAGTTGATGACTGGCAGGAATGGTTCCCAACACTGATGCTGCGTTGCCTCTTTGAAACAATAGGAATTCTGATCGTGAGGAAACGGATCAATAGTAATATATAAAAATAAAATTTCAATGATTAATCAAGCTTTTTTATTTTTATCCTTAGTAAATTGTTGATAAAAAAGTGAAATATATTTATTTTTTATTTTTCCAATGAGAGTCTCTTCTGAGACCTTTAAAAATAGCTCCAAAGAGGAAAAAAAAATGTTTTGTTATCGATTATCGCACTTGCAGTGTTCATGTTTATGTCGAAAAAAAATGTTGATTAACTAATGTATAATTAATAGAATTATTGTTCATTCATCTATCCAGTAGATACTGAAAAGACAGTTTATTCATAGTTAACGAAATTAATTAACATCTAATAAATCATTTATTCGAATATTGCGGAATAAACGTTTATTTATTAGAAACAAATAATGCATTTAAATTATTTAAATATTCCTCATTAATAGTTAATTCAAATCAATTTTCAATAAAATATAGATTTATCAACTGTAAATAAAACATTATTTATAATAAATAAAGAATATTTATTAATAACCAATATTTCATTACCATTCAATAAACACATATTCATTATCTATTAATATGTTTTATTCATTAAAAATAAACGTTTGTACATAACAAACAATAAACAAAATGCAATATGGAAGAAATTGGAATCAAATAACTATCAATATCAATATTTATCAAATCAACAAAACTGTTATCATTCAGGAACTTTTCCAGCTCCTGAACCTGATCCATGCTTATGACGCGAGACCGCCTTGATGAACTGCGTTATTAAGTAGGTACTTGTGATTTTTCCAACAGATGTCTTATCGTAGATTAGATGTCTTCTAGTCTTTTTAGTTACACTTCAATCACATTAAAATAACACGCGACCTAACCTACACAACATTCACAAATGGCACCACACACCACACGACTTGAAGACAAACACCGAGAGATACCAAGACGTACGACGTGTCACGTGGCCCATCATAGCGAAGCCACCAAGGCACCTATAGCGGAGATTTGATAATAATAGCAGCGCGGTATTTTCAATGAATATTAATTAATTATCTATTACTAAGACTTATTCACTTTGAATAAACTTATAATTATTAATGAATACAATTTTCGTAATATCACCCAACAAGTGATTTCATTAGGAATAAATTCATATTGTTAATTATAAACATATCGACCTCAAACAAACTATTAATTTTTTATTAATATATCATATTATCGCATTTACTAATATTAAATAAAATCACCTTGAACGAAATAAAATATTCTTTTCTTTATTCATTGTAAATAAAAGGCACCCAAACAAATATTTATTAACTATAAGCCCTATCTTTTTTTTCAGTGATGCCTGAATTTTTTCAATTCCTAATTTTCATACTTCATAAGTTTAAATAATATTTATTCATTTGAGGTCCAAAGTGGGAGGGGCTCTGTTTTGACACCGCAATCTTGTAAAAGGGAGATCGAATTTTTTCATTTGTTTTTATTTTTTCCCATTCCACTATTGATTATCCTCCATGTTTCTTCAGTTTTGTTTTCCAATTTGTATATGTTTGTATTCTCGTAATCTAGCTTTGTAGCTTTATGTCAAATGTTGTTCAGAATTCTGGGAGTTTGAGAGAAACCAAAAGATTTTTCTCAAATTTCTACCTTCACCAATTATGTCTTCTACCCCTCTGGATTGTTTTTGAAAGAAATTGAGGGATAAGGGTGGTCACCATGTAGTCATGCATGTTGAACTGGTTTGTGCATTTTTATTTGTGAATATTCTAGTCGCGCCTGGAGCAGTTTTGTATTCATATCAGATTTTTTCCGACAATGAAGAGGAGATTATGTTGCATAATACAATATTACGCGCTTCAAATTTCAGTTGCATCTGCAGTAGGCTGAGAAATTTGCAATAATTATAACCAAAGTTGATAAAAATCCTTTGAATATTATTTGGTTGTAACGGCATAAGCAATTTCATCCAGTGCAAAAGAAAAGAAATAATTCTAATCGAAGACATCAAGTAAATTTGAAAATGCTATTGTTGATTTAAATATTGTGAAAAATGTAAACTTCAATATCAGATCTTTTTCTTCAAACTGCACACTGAAAGAGGTACAAGGAGTAATGCATGGATCAGAATAATCGTTTTCCATAAGGAAATGCCCTTCTACTATTGTCACATCAGTCGGGATAACTATAGTAAATCCAATACGAACGAATAAGATTTTCAGGCAATCTATTATTACGATCTCTTGCGCTGCTCCTTCGTTTATCGAAAATATAGAGCGGCCGGAAATTGTGATTCCAAACGCTTCTCTATTATCATGATACATTCCGAGAGTAACGATTTACTCGTCACATAACACGATGTCACAATATTGCGGTTTTCCTCGTTCCTATTTCAACTACACCTATGATAATTACTTTTTGAACGAGGACAGGAACTGGGGTAAGTATAAATTTTGCGAAATTTTTTTATTTTCCATTTTTCAAAATGTAGCAAACTTCCTTCAGACGTAACTCGATATGCCGATTCCGAATATCACCTTAAAAATTGAATTCTACAAAAGAGTGACTAGAAAAGGACAATTTTTCCGACGAAAAAATGCAGCCATCCTTAAAATCGACATTTTCTAAATGAATTAGCATTCTGATTCCAAGAACAAGTCCATTTTAGGATTCAGAACGTAATTTTTTATGAGATGAAGGAATATTCGCGGGATTCCGCATTTTCAAATATTTCCAGCGATCAAAGTCGAAAAATGCAATATTCTATATAGAAGCAGATCGAATTTTTCGAAAATTTGTATTTTTCAGTTTTCAAAAAATCGCAAACGTCCTTCAGACGTACCTCGACGAGCTGACTCCGAATATTTCCTCAAGAATAGAGAATATGCATAATTTTTTAAAATTTGTCCCATCAATTTTTTACTTCGTTACAACATAGTAAAAAATATAAATGCGGTTGAAAGTCTTGGAATTAATTTTTAAAATAATATATAAAATACCGATTGAATTTGTCCTATTTGAACGCCTCCATTTTCGCGCGCTGTGGATGATGTCACATGGCGCGATCAGTGTTGTTCTCTTCAGTGTCGTTCGTTGAGACGTACTCTGATTGCTCTACTTGCTTGAAGTTGATATTTTATAAAAGAGTAAGACAAATGCAGTACAAGTGTTAGAGAGAGATGAACATATGTGAAAGTGATCTCGATCAACCAGAGCAGTCTTCAATGAACAAGCCTTTCTATAGTTATGGCTATTGACATCTTTGACAGTTATTAATTAGGTTAGGGATTTGCAGTTTTAATCGCTATTACGATAATGGAAAATGATAAAAAACATTTTATAGGTATTGTCTAGTACCGGAATGCCAAAACACAATTATGAGTACACCAAGTAAAGTATTTTTTTCTGTTCCAAGGGATGCGAAAATACATAAACAATGGTGTAAGGTTATGAGACGAGGTGAAGTGTATCTCCAATATCACATTTACATTGGTGTGAAGATCATTTCAATGTGAGTACATTATATTTCGATAGTTAACATGAAGTGAATTGATCAGAAGTAAGTTTTGTTTTGTATATACCTGCCTCACCTAAATTACAAAAGGAAAACTATAATTTGATAAACTATTACTACTTATCAGTTCAGGTATTGTCGGATTGTGCTTTGACAAAACCACTTTCAGTCATTGCTCTTGATTACAATTTTCACTAGACCAAAATCGCACTATGTAATTGAAAACACTACAAATATATAAATAAAAACAAATTTTCTATGAAAGACGACTAGCACAGTATGAATATCAACACAGATGAATTTCATAACGTGCCATGTGACGTCATTCTTCGTTTCGACCAATGGTGATGCGTTTCGCAAATTTGAATTCCGCGCGCTTATTATGCACTTTTTGATTAAAGTTTTAAGGAGTTACATACAAACTAAAAGATAAACTAATAGTTTGGGTGTAATTTCAAGACAATAAAGTATATGAGGTAAAAAATCAAGTAAATTTAAATCACTTGCATATTCTCTATTGACGAGGGGGTAAGATTATCTTCTTTTGAAATATCTCCAGGCGATCAAAGTCGAAAAATGCAATATTCTATATAGAAGGAAATCGAATTTTGCAGAAATTTTCATTTTCCGTTTTTAGAAAAATCGCCAACTTCCCTTCTCTATTATCATGATGCATTCCGAGATTAACGATTTACTCGACACATACACGATGAATCTTGCGGTTTTCCTTGTTCCTATTTCAACTACAGCGATGATAATTACTTTTTGAACGAGGACAGGAACTGAGGTAAGTATAAATTGTCCAAGGATCCACTAGAGTGAAATATTACTTTAATGAAGCCGCTTCGTTTGGAGGGAATTTATGGCGCTACTTTTAATGGAAGTGGACCCAATATAAACCACCATCATATGAAATATCCCACAAAGTAACCAACCGGTCGTCTTCAACGTTTCAGTGTCGAATATTTCGGTAAATTTTCAAGCAAAATGATCGAAAATTACGTCAATTTTGTCTGGGAAGAAATTTAATATTTTCCACCAAAACCCTCCAAGCATTTTTTCGAAAAGGGGGTAAAGTTATATATAGTTGGAAAGGCGTTTTAGTTTTGCAAGGTTGAAAATCAATCATGAAACTCAAATGAACTTTATCTTCCTAACGATTTGGACCAACGCTGACCATTTTGTGAAGATGTTAGCAAGAGTACATTGAATAATCCATTGAGCCAGCTCATACTCAGCGAAAACAGTGCTGCCAACTTTGAAACCAATTGATATTTCAATAAGACGGAGCTCCCTGCATTTTTCACAAATTGTGCGTGCTTCTTCTAACAGAAGCTTTCCAGGACGCTCAATAGGACTAAAATATCCTATTGCTCCTCGAGCACCAGTCTTAAGTCCATTGGATTTCTTTTCGTGGGGCTATATCAAAAGTGTGATCTACTTCACTCCACCAGTTTCCTTAAAAGATTAGCGCCAACGTATCGAGAATGAATGCTGGGAAATCACTATTCTGATGCTTACAAATGTACAAAGATGCTTTAATGACAATCTGTTCCAATGTATGGTAATTATAGTGGTCCTATTGCATTGTTTTGCTCATTAATCAACTGACAGTACTTTTTTGACAAATTTGATATAATACCAAATTTGACCTATCGTTGTTCCATTGTTTATATAGAAGTAAGATAGTTAGTCAATGCCTGTGTAATTGGTGTTGGACGCAAACGCAAGTGTCATCTAGCGTGATTAGTTACAAACATGAATATTTGACGTAATTTTAATGCAGGTTCCTTCAAAAAACCCTGATTTTAATGCTGTCCAATTGTTTCAATCAAGTTACGACATGACTTGGAGGCCAGATCACTGAAGTTACGACATGACTTGGATGCGAGCTCACTATCGCCATCTACATGTCGCATCCATTTTGATCCAATTTTAATCCCATAAGGTTGACTAACTATCTTCTATATAAACAATGGTTGTACGCAAAATTGAAGTAGCTTTCCAATAATATTCAACTTGACCTTGATTTTTGAAATATTCCCAGGCGATCAAAATCGAAAAAAGAATTTTTTGAAATTATTTATTTTCAATTTTTCAAACAATCGCAAACCTCCAGACGTAACTCGACGAGCTGATTTCGAATAACGCCTCAAATATTGAATTCGATATAGGGGTAATTGGGCAGGGCAGTTTTTTCGACGAAAAAAATGTACCAATCCACAAAATCGACATGTTCTATATGAATTAGCATTCTGATTAGAAAAACAGATACCTTTTCGGATTCAGAAGGAAATTTTCTATAAAATGAAGTAATATTCGCAAGATTCCGCATTTTTGAAATATTCCCATTCGAATTTTTGGAAAATATCAATTTTCAATTTTTCAAAAAGTCTTCCACCAGACGTAACTCGATGAGCTGATTTCGAATATTGCCTCAGAAATTGAATTCGATAAAGAGGTAATTGGGCAGAGCAGTTTTTTCGACGAAAAAATGTGACCATCCACAAAATCGACATGTTCCAAATGATCAAAAAAACAGGTAAATTTTCGGACCCAGAAGGAAATTGTCTATAAGATGAAGTAATATTCACGGGATTCCGCTTTGTCGAAATATTCCCAGGCGATCAAAAATGCAATATTCTATTTAGAAGCAAATCGAATTTTTCGAAAATATTTATTTCCATTTTTTTTTTCAAATCTAAAACTTCCTCCAGACGTAACTCGACGAGCTGATTCCGAATATCGCCTCAAAAATTGAATTCGATATAGGGGTAATTGGGCAGGGCAGTTTTTTCGACGATGAATGTACATATGCACAAAATCGACATGTTCGAAATGGATTAGCATTCTGATTAAAAAACAGCTACATTTTCGGAACCAGAAGGAACTTTCCTATGAAATGAAGTAATATTTGCGGGATTCCGCATTTTTGAAATATTTCATTGCGATAATAGTCGAAAAATGCAATATTCTATATAGAAGTAAGTCGAATTTTTCGAAAATATTTATTTAAAATTTTTCAATACATCGCAAACCTTCTCCAGACGTAATTCGACGAACTGATTCCAAATATCACCCCAAACATTGAATTCGATAAAGGGGTAACTGGGCAGAGCAGTTTTTTTTACGAAAAAATGTACCCATCCATAAAACCGACATTTTCTAAATGGATTAGCCCTTTGATTAAAAAAACAGGTACATTTCCGAATTCAGAAGGAAATTTTCTATGAGATGAAGTAATATTCGCGGGATTCGTCAATTCTGAAATATTTTCAGTTGATCAATTAAAAAAATGCAATATTCTATATAGAAGGAAATCGAATTATTAATATTGAACTCAGTTCACTTAGTCAATAAATTAAACTTCCATTGAATAACCGGCCCTTAAGCATCCACAAAATCGATATTTTCTAAATGGATTAGCCCTTTGATTAAAAAAACAGGTACATTTCCGAATTCAGAAGGAAATTTTCTATGAGATGAAGTAATATTCGCGGGATTCGGCAATTCTGAAATATTTTCAGGTGATCAATTAAAAAAATACAATATTCTATATAGAAGGAAATCGAATTATTAATATTGAACTCAGTTCACTTAGTCAGTAAATTAAACTTCCATTGAACAACCGGCCCTTAAGCATCCACAAAATCGATATTTTCTAAATGAATTAGCCCTTTGATTAAAAAAACAGGTACATTTCCGAATTCAGAAGGAAATTTTCTATGAGATGAAGTAATATTCGCGGGATACGGCAATTCTGAAATATTTTCAGGTGATCAATTAAAAAAATGCAATATTCTATATAGAAGGAAATTGAATTATTAATATTGAACTCAGTGCACTTAGTCAGTAAATTGAACTTCCATTGAACAACCGGCCCTTAAGCATCCACAAAATTGATATTTTCTAAATGGATTAGCCCTTTGATTAGAAAAACAGGTACATTTCCGAATTCAGAAGGAAATTTTCTATGAGATGAAGTAATATTCGCGGGATACGGCAATTCTGAAATATTTTCAGGTGATCAATTAAAAAAATGCAATATTCTATATAGAAGGAAATCGAATTATTAATATTGAACTCAGTGCACTTAGTCAGTAAATTGAACTTCCATTGAACAACCGGCCCTTAAGCATCCACAAAATTGATATTTTCTAAATGGATTAGCCCTTTGATTAAAAAAACAGGTACATTTCCGAATTCAGAAGGAAATTTTCTATGAGATGAAGTAATATTCGCGGGATTCGGCAATTCTGAAATATTTTCAGGTGATCAATTAAAAAAATGCAATATTCTATATAGAAGGAAATCGAATTATTAATATTGAACTCAGTGCACTTAGTCAGTAAATTGAACTTCCATAGAACAACCGGCCCTTAAGCATCCACAAAATTGATATTTTCTAAATGGATTAGCCCTTTGATTAAAAAAACAGGTACATTTCCGAATTCAGAAGGAAATTTTCTATGAGATGAAGTAATATTCGCGGGATTCGGCATTTCTGAAATATTTTCAGGTGATCAATTTCAAAAAATGGAATATTCTATATAGAAGGAAATCGAATTGTCAACATTGAACTGAGTTTACAACCCGAAGAACCATCATGTAAGTGAGTTCACTTAGTCAGTAATTTAAACTTCCATTGAACAACCGGCTCTTAAGCAAATAGGTCACCAGTCTTTTCATGAAATGGTTGTTTTCTCGTTTTTCCTTGTAGAGTTAATTGTTCCCAAATTGAAAGTAAGTTCATTAACTTACAAAGTTTTGATTTTAGTCCAGGAGCATGTTTTTGCAAAACTATCAGCAAAGTTCTGTCAGATCCACTGACTATTTTGCTGTTGAGGCCAATACATGCATTCCATAGTTCGTCGACCAAAATTGATCTCAGGTATATTCCTCTCAATATGTTTGGAATTTACTTTATCAACCAATACATTGCAAAAATTACAGCAAACAGATATCATCCTGGCTAGGGTTGTGGTTGTAGGAAGAAGTGAAGAATGTGAGCTTTTTTCCTAATGACCAATGGGAACTAGACCTTTTGGTGATATTTAGCAACTTTCTCTTGTATTTTGACGTTGTGAGCCTATTTCGAGAATTCAACTGTGTTATTGCATATATGTCTAGCCTCAACATATTCTGCTCTGGTGTTAGTTAGGACTTTTGAACCATAAATAGAATACTGCATCTTTGGAACCGACTGCTCTAGACCAGATTCAGTTGATCCAGGGTCTATCACATCATGTTCTTCTTGGTATATATGTTTCTATTTCCAGCGTCATGATGATGCACCCAAGCGGAGCCCAAACTTCTCCTCTGTGGGGATCAGCATTGGAGAAAAGGAAAAGAGTGGTTGTGACAAACTGTTAATTGACACTAGGAATGCGCGTTTTTATGTTCAGAACAATATGTGCGGTCACTGATCTCAAAAAATACCCTAGACCAAGCAAATACTGACAAGACTATCTGAAGACATTAACAGTTGTCCATTTTTTGTTCTACATGGGGCTTCTATTCTATTCTCTGACGATTTGGATTGTCAGTAGTATACCTATTTGGGAATGTCTAAGAACCATTTATTGTTCATAGAATGTGATGGCGAAGATCTCAACTTACGACCTGCATTATCCGTTCTGATCATCAGAGATTGCGTGGCAGAAGATGTATTGTCTTCATTAAGTTGAAGGAGTGTTGATAAATGTAGATACCTCCCAGAACTTTAATTTCGCATATTTTAAACACTGCCTAGAGAAGCGGTGGGCTCATCATGACCTCTTTCTGCGTCTTTGAAGCTTTGTGAAATTATGATTCCCATGTAGTTTTTTAATCCTTCACCAGTCTTCTATATATCTTCACCGAATTCCTGCTGAGAAACGTCGTCTTTCCAGATATTGACCAACTGTTTTCACTGCACTGAAAATATCTGGAGCTGGCATCTCTCATGGAGCAAAGGCCAAGTTCAGTCCTCTCTCCAAAAGGGGCTCTCAGAAGGGTCAGTTGTTGAGAACTTATAATCCTCCTTGTCACAGTGGTGTTAATAACGGAAGTTGTACTCTGCTGTGCTTGTTGACAATGAGGCCTTAACAATGCTTGATAATATTAGAATGAAGAGGAGCCAGGTTAATCCGTAACGGGGATATCGGTATAGGAGATATGAAGGTATTTTGTCACATAGAAGGGATAAGATTCGTAACTCCTTCTTTGTCGATTTTAGACTGAATTACGCGATTCTCACATTTGCCAACACAGCAAACTTGTAAATCGAAGGTAAATATTCGCTAGTAGAAGTCAGTTATACTGAGCGGAATGATGTGCCGACAAAATTTGAATTTATCAACACGCGGAAAACACTAATGATCACGGGAGTTTTTTCAATCGAAAGACAAATAGAAAAGCGAGTTTCCGAAGCGTGAAAAGTTTTCATTCCAGCAGTAAAATATAAGAACAGTGAGAATTGTTCGAATATAAAGGAATAAATTCGATGTCGTGTGTTATGAATCGAACCAACATATCATATCAGATACAGAATTTTAGGACTGAAATAACAGTAAGTAGGTTTCTGATATTCTGCATGAAACAGGTGTTATTCCTTTTCACGAAGCTGATTGAAGTTTATTACTGATATTGAAGGGAATGGCGATAATATTATTCATTCCAAATATTTTACGAATTACTAATACTATTTGGATTTTCTGTAGAGCTAATTTCCAGGGATTTTTTAAAGATAAACCCCACATACTGCTACATTTTGAGATCAATGAAGAAAATCTTAATTTGCCTTCCATATTTTCAAATTTTTGTTGAATGCGCACTTTGTTTTTCTTTTACTGCTTGCCACAACCCTCATTCTTTCCGGTCCTCTTATTCATACGCTGAACAAGAATACCTATTTTGAGGTCTATGCAGATTGAGTTGTACAAAACATCCACAATTGAACCTGTATTCGCAAGTTTTAGATAAAATGTTGCTGTTAAATTTGGCGAAGGCGCTGATCAAGAATGAAAAAATTAAATGAAAAGTAATAAGCTTTGGTAAGCACCTCTCTAGACAATGAGTTCTGAAGCTTTACGTGCTCTGAGGAATTTTTTTTATTCAGATTGAATTTAAATGAACTAAAATAGATCATCGATCGAGCATGTTAAATGAATTCAAAATATACTTTATTGTCCAAAGATTCTGGTTCTTGTTGATAAAGTTGAAGGATAAATAATACAAAGATGAGATATATTCACGCATTAAAATATTTATAGTAAAATTTGAATAAATTAATTCAAAATAAAGTATAGAAAACGGTATTTGAACATTTTGATATTTTTTTAATGTTAGTCATATCTCTATAGTATACGATGAAATGAAAGTGTGAAGATGACATATAATTTGTCAATACATCTTAAATTTTTGAGTGCAAAGTTATCATTGTAAAATTCTTGCATACTATATGATCCGCTACATAGTAGTTTTTTAATGTTTTTTTTTAAAGCTTTCAATTTTTTCTTGGGTATTGATCGAACATCTTGATACCTTTAAAACAATTGTTTTTATTAGGGATGAGAATGGTGAGGAATATTTTCAAATCTCTCAAATGAATCAATTCGCTGTAAAAACTCACTATAATAGTAATAATGAATTTCATTCATGCAAATGAAATATGAAACACAATAAATAATTATACACAAATCTTCTTGAATAAAGAAAATACAGTGATAAGTGCTAATGCACTTGTTTCACGAATATATAAATACCTGATCAGAGAACCCAATAAAATAGTTAAAATTAACACAGATGAGATTGAGCATAACAATAACGTATAAAGAAAAATAGTTCAGAACAAAAAATCGTCAAAGACGTCAAACTATGGTATTTGACGTCTATATTACTAGAGACATTATTTTTGGATTGTTTCACGTGTTTTTCAAACTTCTACTTGCTTTCAATGAAAAGACTACTTGAATATTCAGTTTCAATGATTTCGTTCATTCTCTTGAGGCACACTAATAAGAGTACATTTGATAGCTAGCATGTTTGTTTTTTATATTTAACGAAAGAAAGTTTGAGTCGCACTAATATTCCATAGTATTTATATCTCTGAATTTATTATCATTCAGATCGTTCACAGTTTTACTATGCCATAAAATTGTGGTGTCGTTTGTAATTGAAGTATTTTTTTCAGTGTCCAGACTGAATCATTTATATATACCAGAAAAAGAGTCGGCCCTAAATCCGATCCTTGTGACACTCCAGTATAGATATTGATATATTATGAAATTTTATCAATTTTCATGACTTGATTGCGGTTAGATAGAACTTAAACTGTTCCAGGCTGACCTCTTCGCAGTAGTATCGATGCAGTTTACGCGAAAGTATTTTAGGGCCACAAAACATTGCTGCTGTTACATCTTCGGTATTCATATGAGAATAAACCTCATACAGAAAGTAAAAAATTGCTTCTTGAGTGATCTTAGTTTGGAATCCGAATTGATATTATTTGATGATGTTATGGGAAATGAGGAATTGATTGAATTTTTTGACGAGTTTTTCAATTATTTTTGCCAGTCAGGATATTGGCCGATATTTTGAGGGATCGTCCACGATATCGCCTTCGTTGTAGTGCTATTTGACATGTCTTCAGACTCAAAACAAAATGATGAGGAGTGTCAACTCGTTATGTCGATCTCAGCAAAAGTTTCGATCAGGGATGATGGACCATATTGTGGGAGCATGAAAATTCCAATGGAAGTTCGACAAGTCCACAACTTTCATGCGGTGTTCTGGAGAAGTAGGCGAGTTTATGAGCAAGATATCACTGGCAAAACCATATCTCATTTACGAATGTTATCTGTTTTTATTTTTGCACTGGACTCCAATAAATCGTGTTCTAGACATAATGATCCACATATTGTTAGGAAGTATTTTAATAATTTTATCTACATCATAGCCACGGATTTTTTTGGATTCATTTTCTAAGCATGATTGGTTGATAATTTTTCTAAGGAATCTAGATACAATAGGCTGTAGCCAAATCCGAGAAATGGAATGAGAATTATAACTGGGTATCATCAGCGTTAAAATAATAATCCCAGTGTTGATTTCATTGAAAATATGAACAGGATGTTCATAAAGTCAGTTATATAGATTGTATGTTTCTCTTTAAAAAAATAATCATTTCAAAACGATAATAAAATTCGAAGTAGATATACAATGTAAATACTACAAGAAAACTCCCCTGAGGTACTCCGGAAAGCAGTTTCACGGGAGTGGATGTCTCCTCCTTGATTTTTACAATTTGTGTTCTATTATGCAAATTGAGAAAATTTTCCCCAATTTTAGCTAATAGTAAGTATGTTTAAGTTATTGAATCTCAAATATCGCTGAATTCAGTTGGGTTTTGGAAAATATAGTCTGAAATAATACAAATTGTCAGTTTTGGATGAGCTGCAAATTTCTTCGAAGTTATATTGTTTTTGTCATTTTCAGGTAATTCAATCGAATAGATCTATTATGATTTAGTTTTTTTGGAAAAATCTAATCTATTGAAGTATTAGGTGGCGGAAAATGGTTACTCATACTATTAAAAGCGCATCAATATGAACTGGATATGGTTCATATGTCGACAACATATTGTTCTTCTGAATGGATAACAGCAAACCTTGAATGGTATATGTTATCCAATTCAGGATAGTTTTTCTTCTTCCAAAGATATAATCTGAAAGGCCAAAATGTTGCCGAAGGAACAAAAAACAATATAAACAAACATTCGATAAGCAAAACAAGTTGCTGTGATACAAAGTAATGTCTATCTATCTGAATGGTATATGAGTTAATTTATTATCAGATATTCGTGTTCCCGAATCGGTTACGAGTTTCAATGGACACTGTATTATTTTATAAACAGGAAGTATTTTTCTACGAAATTGTTCGCCAGTTGTATTAATTCAGAACAGACATTAAAGAATATGTATGATGTGAAACACATCAATAGTCTAGAGTGTGTTTTGCAAGGAAACCGTATCTCGAAATATAGTCCAATTCAGTGTGTTGACGAAGGGTTCATCATTTATTGACAGTATATCAGCGATATCGTCGTAAAGTTTGGCTATTCCAATGTGATGAAGTGTGGATTTGATGGGTTTTGGTACAATGGAAGTGGAACCGAGAGGAGTAATAAAATCCCGAATTTGGGCGCTATTCTTTGTCTGAAGGTGATTTCGAAGGGGAGGGGCTGTGTTTACATGTCATTCAGCATGGTAGTGGGTGTGCCTATCTTACCTATGAGGACGAGGCAAGAAATTAGAAGCAAGGAGAGTAGACGGGCCACTAAGGCCTTCCACATCACGACGTGCATGGCACTTCACTTTATCATCGAGATCGCCTTCGAAAGCTCAAGTCCATGGCTCGGGCTATAGCCAGGGCGCGAGCTTTATCACAACACGGAGATGGAAAGTCGAGATTTTTCACCGCACTAACGTACCGCGGTCCTGACATTCTGGTGTAGCCACATACTTAGCACTCGCTCACTGAAGGAATTTTACACCCTCCCAATCATTCTGAGAGAGTAGCGTGCATATCGGCGTAACGCTACCTCCTCGCGCCTCAGTTCGATGTGTCGCCGCTAGATGTCGGGCAAGAGGGCGCAAGACGACACCCTTGAACCAATCCACACAGTGAATTAGGGCAATATCGATCTGTGGCCCATTGAAGGGTGATGCGGAGTTGCCGATAACGGCAGCTGTTCGCTGTTTACAGGAAATGAGGTTTGGTCTTGTCTACAAATAAGTTATTGGGGACTTTTTTTTCAGGGGAAAATTTTAATAAACCGTCCTTCAGGTTACATATAGCTGCTGTACTCTAACTTCCAGGCAACAAATATAAATAAATGAATACAAATAATAAATAAATTCAACAAAAAATTATAAACTTCAAAATTAAGATACTAATAGGGCTCATAAAAAAGAACATATGCCTCTATGCCCAAAATATGTTTTGATGTAATTGGTGAAACACAAGAATCATTTTACTCATGCCACGTATAGTACCGCTGTGATTGGACAATGCATAAAGGTTGTATCGATGAGGGGCTAAACTGTCCGCTGCATAGTTTTCTCTGAATTTTTCTCTATGTGAAAAACGTTTTAAATTGATCACTAGAACTTCAGGAAATTTACAAATAGATAGGGACATCATGCTCTTCCTTTTCTCTTTACACTTCGAACATGTAGGTTTTTTTTATGATCGTCCAAAGTTTTTTCATTGGTAAAAGAATCCAAACATTGAGCCAAACATTGAGCCAAACTTAGTTGTCGTGTTATTTGCGGAAACGGTAAGAAAAGATCCCAGAATGGATCAAATGTCACTGAATAATGACCACAATATGTATACCTTAATGTAGATTTCAGTTGGCCAAAAAAGATATCTACAATCCTGGAGTTAACCATCATCATCAGGAATCTTGACCATCTTCAGCTTTTTCAGTGTCACTTAATTTATCGTCAATTTCTGTAAAGATAGGTTTACGCCTTTTTGTAATCTAGTAAAAATCTTAGGAACTCTTAAGAATCTTGCTGGGCGTAACCTATGAAACGAAATGCAAACCCATGAATTTCAATTTTTATTGAGACAGTGTTGAGGATTGATTAAAGCTCCATTCATACTGGAAATGGTCGTATTTATATCCCTTGTATATGCATGATTTCTCAAAAACTCCAACAGCCATATTGTATTGGATAAGCACTGGTTAACACTGTTCATGAATCAAGTAATACCAATATTTTCAGGTAGGTATATTGAAACCTAGAGTTTTGACGTTTCTGTGTACTAGCAACCCTAAAAGTATTTGTGCTACATCGATCAACCCATATTTTCAACTGAGTGGTCTTTAAAATGGTTGTCTCTGTAATTGGAGCGACGTAATAATGAACTCGAGTTGAGAATACTGACTATTGAATGGAAAGGAGAAATGGCAGATCTTGAGAGATTTGGAGAGGTTGTCAAATCTTTCCGCTATGATTTTTCTCTAAGATAACTATCCTTACTATCCACATCATTTTTGGAACAGATTGAAATCGAATATGACTTGGAAAAAGTAGGTTAAACGAATATCTCTTCCAAAGAGTGGGATGGTGGTATAGTTCCAAAAAAGATGAAGCATTTTCCCGTTGTATATTTTAGACTTGTATTGAGTAGTTCAGGATAGGCAAGTTGATACGGCATTCTAACAACGAACTGATCGCTGGTGTTCCGCTGGGATCCGTTCTAGCGCTCAATATATGAAGAAATTTACCACCGTGGTATTTGGTGTCGAAGGTTTTTATAAAAGGGGGGATGTTGTGTAATATGTTGACTATTGATACCAGTAGTGACATCTCTTTATTTAAGTGTCATCTAATATATTAGATTATATGTTAATAGGTAGCACTGCTTTGGCTGTCATCATTATGATTATTCTGAAAAGTTCTAGAATAGGATTCTTCTGTTGTCACGTTGTCAGGTCATGTATTATGTACGCCGCATGAGTTGTTGTGCATTATAAAGTTGTTACAAACTTCTGAACGAGTTTTTTTTTTGCAATCAAGAGAATATATAACAGGTTATGGGCCCAGCACGCTTCCACTGCACCATTTTCAATCATAACAATCTCATGTAGCCAGATACTCATCTGGCTACATGATTGTTATTTCTGAAGATTACAATTTCAATGGAAAGGATTTCCTCCTTATTCTTTGCTTTTGGAAGGGACCAGTGGAAATGGTTGCCAGGCCAACCCAGTCCTGTCTGTGCTATTCGACTTTTCATGCAAAAAGGCTTCCGCTCACCTGCGCACCAACAGGAAGTAATGAACTTGAAATTTGAATAACTCAGAATTTTTCTCGGTGTATATTGGGGAATATCCACTCTGCTTTACATTCGATTTCTACAGAACGCGCAAGCTTCGGTGTTGCCGATATCAACACGATGCATTTCTCTTTGATCGTTTTCCGCCACCCACTTCAAAAGTTTGAATGGCATATCCCCATGTGTGATACATCATCGGGAAGCTTTTTAAAATACCTTTGTATTGTATTAATTATTGGATTTTTTTTAGTTCTTCAAATGCAAGTGCTTCTTGTAACTCAGAAATAGCGTTATAGATTAATCTCAATTAATTTCAAACCGTACTACAAGGGTTTTACGGTTTTTCTAAAGTTGTCATAATACTTACTATCTGTTATCGAGAATTGAAATGCAAATTGTAATTTGTATACGATTATATTTTCATCGAATTTTCCCTTGTGAAATGTCACAATATTTTTACTGTCATTTCGGCAACTGAATGAGTACCAGTACCATCAGTGAACTAATAACTCTCTCATGTATCACTAGAAGTGTAGTATTCATCTCTTAGAATTTCCGTAAACACCCCTATTAACCTCTATATCGAATTAATTACTTATTATATAACGGAACGCGAGATAAGAGAGAGTCTGCATATTTCAATCGACAGACGCTGCAGGGTGTGTGTGCTCTTGATTTCCTTTTAATAGTATCTGTGTATTAATTCAAGATCAATTTAGCCGATATTAAGTCTTAACCTTGACCTGTCGACACAATCAGCGTTTCCATCGTAATAGATTTGCTGGCAAATTACGGGAATTCATTTATTGAACTGATCGAAAGAAACTTAGGCTAATTTTCAAACAACGCTATGACAGACTGAAAAAGTTTGAATAATGTATATTTAATACTCCAAGCAACCGAATACAGGGTATATTCGGGAAGCAAGAGCCTCATGGGTCGTGATGGTAGAGCGTAAGCCTCTCAATCATAGGGTCGTGGGTTCGATTCCCAGCATGGTCACCGGGCTCATGCATGGCATCACACGTTAAAAGGTAAAGGCTATATCTTCCTTAGCTCGCACAAATCTCTCGAGTACTTCTGACGTTTGCGCGTAGGGGTGCAGCCGGTTGACGGAAATAACAATTTTAAGAACAACAATTCGAAAACTATTTTAATTGGAATATACAGTTAGAGCCTGAATACACTCCCCTTGCCTGCCCCATGTGAGAAGGTTGAGATCAGGCGGGTACCAGGTGGCCTAAAGGGAACGACCGGGGCCCTCACAGTCCCGGGAAACACTCCAACCTCGTACGTGCTGGCTCGTCCAGCCTCCCAGGCTGTTTCTATGACACGTAAGCCTAGACGCTCAGTGTATCTTACCATACCTCTTTCTCGGGCAATCATAAAAATGTCTGCAGTTGCTAGGATTTGAACCCACGACCGGTAGCTGGACTAATAAAGACATCGGTGCTTTTAGCACTCGGCTACCTTACTTCACCTTAGCCAAAGACAGAACAGACTGGTTGAAATTTGATTACTGTTTAAAAATGTTTTGTTTCTTGCTGCTCTGTTGACTCAGTGGAAAGATGTCAGCCAGACGTAGCAAAAGGGGTGGTCGAGGTAGAACCTCGAAGTCAATCCCTCAAACCTTACCTGGAATAGAAACCCAGGAGTTGACAAGGACGAGGACATCACTTATGATGGCCAGGCGTTCCTTTGGCAAAACTTGGGTCCTTGGACCCACATGATACTTTTGAAGCCTTGCTGTGGCGGCCAAATGTAGAACAAGTGACAATCAGAAGGAAGCTAGCTAGCTCATAAAGACTTGTTCTGCTCGAAGTCACTGTTGATATGTACAGCACATCGACAGTCAGACTGGAGGTGATTCTGAACTTCAGTTTCCTGCATCTACATATTGCAGCGCAAGTGAGGATCGAAGCATCCAGACTTAAAATGCTTGGGCCATTAGTAGGACAAAAATCTAAGGTCACTCCAACATAAAAGAGGTCATAAGAATCGACACATTTGAGATTCCGCCGGAAGAAATGATTTCAACCTACCCAGGAAGGACATTAGTATAAGCCCGACTTAGTGCATAGTTGTGAGCTATCAAAGTGACGTCACAAGCATAGCCTTCACTGATTGTGTGATATTTCTAAAATAATCTGATATTTTATTATTGAGGTACATGACTCTTTCTTCATTCTGGTCTAATTCAGGCACAGAAGTGAACAATAATCTCCACCTATTTATATGATATTATTTTTATAACTGTATTGATTTATACTTCATTATTCAGCAATATTATAGCAGTGGGTTGTTCCATTACATCAGGGTGGTTTCGAATTTTTATTGGCGATAAATCCGTGGCGTTCCGGCAAATTGAACCCTATTTAATTCAATATTATCGAAGCCTAGTCTCATCATCGTACCAACACCCAACTGAGCTACTGGGACAGTTAGAGGCGTGCAACATCTTTTGCACATTCACTGCTGACCTCCCCTAAATTCCCCCCCTAACAAGCAGATTCAATGTCACTTGCTTAAAGCTCATTTTTTTCGACGTTTGTATAAATTGTAGCATAATTGTTCGTCGTTACGCTCCCAACTCAATTTTAACATATTATTATGCTCCTTAGGTTAGCCAATTGACAGATATGCATGTAGCCCAGGGAGTGTCCGTGAATATTATTCAATCAATTAGCCACGATATGCCATGAGCAGCGGTAGAATTAAACCTAACCTTACCCCTATTTCACTAACTTCCAAGAAAATTCAAAAATATCGGTAATGTGTGTGATATTAATGCAGACACCGTTTGTTATTCTCTCTTAATTTTATCATTTGTTCCATTCAGGGTAATCTGGTTTTATTTTTTTAACGGAACTTGTTCTGTTGGCAATACAAGCCTTATTATATTTATTATTATTACCAAGGGAGTAGGTTGGAGTTATTTTGTCCGACGGCATCTAAGAGTTACCTGGGCTGTTGTCTCTCCTTTGGTCTGGCCTAAGCACCTTAGTCTTTGCCTCCGCTACAATATGCAGATGCAGAAGACGGAGATTCAGAATCACCTTCAGGCTAATCGTCCAGTGACTCCAAGCATGGCCAGTCTTTGTAAGCTAGCCAGATCACTTCTGGATGTCACTTCTTCTATCTTTGGCTACCATAGCAGGTCTCTATACGTTATCGAAGGTCGTACTATCACTGTGTATAGTCAGAGTGATGTATTTTTGCCAAAGAAACGCCAGGCCATCACTGTCTTTGCCCTCGTCAACATTTTTTGTAGATATTTGCTCCAGGTGAGCTTGGAGTCCAGATTCAACCCAATGTATTTCAACTCTACTGACATCTGTAGGCTTTTTCGAAGGAGTAGAGTAGCTCGGTTTGTCTCAAGGTTACTTTCCTGGTGAAGGGTACTATAAAGGTTTTTGGGGGTTGAGGGTTGACCGTGAGGTTCTTCCTCATGCACCAGTCTATGCGGACTGATTGGAGATCTGAACAGACTCCCATGTACTTTTCATCAATCATTAGGACGATATATTTAGCGTAACCCTGGGCAAACACTCCCCCCCCCTCGGTTTGGCTCTATAAAGGTTGTCTACCACAAAGTTCCATAGTAGTGGTGACAGTATGTCCCTCTTTGGACAGCCTTTCGTATCTTTCATCTCCATTGTGTCCCCAAATAGGGAGTCCTGTATTACCCTGCAGATTTGCACTGGTTCAGTGCTTCATCTGGCGGCTGATGTGATAGACGTATATGATGTTTTCTCAAACGCCCCTTATACGTCTAGAAACGTTGTGAGTGAAATCTCCGTATTTGACAGAGATTTCTCAATCCTGCCGACTAGGCTATGGGGCGCCATCTGATCTGAAGATTTTCCAGGTTGCGTGCTGGTAGTCCGATAAAATAGGAAATTCTGTATCGGTATATCAAATATTCCTATTTACTAGTTATTCTACCGTTTAAAAATAAACGATGGAAGGCAAATTGGATTGAATTCCTCAGCCTGGGAGTAGGATGAAGACCTCCTTGGCTCTTCGCCAGGTGCTAGGATCAGTTTGGCCGTTCCCATACTTGTGATGTCCAAAGGTGGATGTTTTAGGATGATTCCCAAAGCAACGTTTGGAGTGCTATACTTGAGGTGACCTATGATGCTCAAGAAATGTTGCTATTCCAAGCTCTAATGTGCTGATTAACTTTCGACTAAAAACATTTTTTTAACACCCTACCACCATGTGGAAGTAATTTTAACTAGATGGGGAACAACATATTCTGGATTGGCAACTGGTCAAATCCAAAGAATTACAGACCGATAACATGCCTGACTGAATGTTAGAAGATGTTCACGGACATCTTCTATATGCGCAGTTGACCGGGTGTAAATTTTTTTCGTCAATTATCTATGTGCAAAAAAGGCCAAAGAAGGGGATCGCTGGATTCAAGGAGAATCTGCTCGTCGGCAAATGCAGGATTCCGTGCAAGGCTTTTGATGAAACATCGCATGAACTCAACATGCATTTGTTCAGATGCCTTGCCCCATCGAAAGTGAGATGCATTGGATAGCTTATGTTGCTCTAGAGGAATCGCTTTACAATAAGATCTGGTCCAGTCAGATGCCAAAAAGACTAATCTCCAGAAAAGTCGTGTTCTAGGAGACTCCCTCAGCCTTCTCCTGTTCTACTTAGGTGGTATCCGATCGTGATAGTTTCATTACTTATCTTTTTCTACTAATTTCTTTTAAATGTTCAACCGTACTTGGACGAGGTAGGATATTGAAGATGGGGGCTACAAAGAAACACAATTTGTTCGTTCGAATCTTTAATTAAAATTCTTTTAACAAAGTTCAAACTATGTAATAAAATTTCACAACAGTTTTGTAGAAAACAGCACTTCACAGCGATGCAAGAAGACTGCGATAAACGATGTTCATACATCATCTTACTCGGTGATCACAGTCAACTTCATCAACCCCTTTCGAAGCTTTTACATGTTTCAGAGTCGATATTCAGTGACCAGCAGTGGATTGTCATTTTCAAGAATTTTATTTTAATTCCGAGCAGCTTTAAATTAAATTAGTGGAAGAAGTACTTACTTATTTATATGTCGAATAATAAAATAACCTTACATTAGTACGGATATCATCGAAAGTTTCACAATTCAAATAATTCAACTATAAGAGAATGTCTGTCAAATTGACAAGCGTGATCACCTCTTACCATCAGTTTATTTATAAGCCATTAGGAGAAAGAGATGACAGTAAGCGCTTACATTCGAAATATATATCGCTTGGCGATGTCTTCTTCAAAAATTAAAAGTTGGCAAATTGAGTTTATAGGATTACCCGTATTTAGTTTAGCTAAACTGTTATACTTCCTAAGTCTGGATTTAAAAGAGCTAACGGTATAGAGCAATTATTCAACTTTTAATTTTCATCTTAATATTAATATAATGTGGAGAAAGCCCATGCTGACGTACTTATGCAATCCTTCAAACAGTATAATTTTTCTAATCTGAAGTCTTACAGTATTAATAATAATAATAATCCACCATGAAGGCTCGTAAAGTGTACCCAAAACATAGTCGGTGCAGTTAGAGGATGGCTATTTTTATTACTTGTCGTGGCTATCAATCCATTTGCTTTTTGCTAGTTAGTAAACTATCTATCCGTGTGTGTTAGGCAATAGATGGAAAAACAAAAATAAAATTGGTAACAGGTTAACAGACCATCAATTTTTTTCATTTTCGTTAGTTGAGAGAAGCAAATTCTCATTATATTGATGATGTATGAAGATTTGTGCTAGCTTGAAACAGGTTCACGGGAAAATGTTAAATGTTTACTCAAGTTATACTGCCTTTCGCTGTTCCCAGGAATTCTGGAATTATTCGTCATGTAATAAACAGATGATACCAATTTCACACTTTGACAACAGTTTCTTCAATATGGGCCATCTCCACCTTCCAACACACCTGTGTTGATTTTAGATACAATTTTAAATATAAGAACACTATGAACATCTGTGATCTATGCGTTTTATTCATTAATATTATTTATCTTTATTATTTTAACAATATTTATTTACCTAAATAACAAGAAACTGTTGGTCTATCACCAAGAGTTCGCAGAATAATCATCATAACTTACGTGTTATTTCCTAAATCCAGCCTTCAAATAAAACGAAAGTATATCGTCAAATCATTGAAAATACTACGTGTGAGGACATACCCGAATCATGAACGGTACATTCAGTATCGGTGATGTCTTCAAAGCGCGAAATCTAGAACATTTTCAAATGAAAAAGTACTATATCAGACTCCTAGATGTTCGTTTGAACTTTTCCTTTGGAACAAAGTCAGATGTCAAGATATTTTGATCGAAAAATGACGATTATTATCCATAACTATAATGATTGGATGCATTGCAAATAGACTTGTATACCGGGTGTCCTAGACATATTGAATAGGTATAGAATGGATAGGTATAGGCTACTAAAAATTAAGTTTTATTCCAGCATATACGCTTATCCAAATTAACTGGATTTTTGGATGTGCACTAAGATGTGAAACACTTGGTATAGTGAATTATAACGACTGATTTGGCTCTGGAATGGAAAAAAATGGAACGATTCTATGCAAATATTATCGATTTCATTATAGCATTGGAGGTTTTAATATTGATAGTCCATTTTTTTTTAATTTTTGTGTGGTCATCCAAAATTATGATCACGATGTCATTCGATTCGTAATGTCATGTAAAAAGTTTAAGGAAGAGTCCCAAAAGGTGCGGAAAAAAATTGCAAAAGTTATAAACAATTGAGTGAAAAAAAGAGTGGGGCTTTGTTTTTTTTAATATATCGAAAAATACTAAAGATTTTCGAAAATTTCCAACTCCCGAAACTGTATAATTTTTACAGAGCCCTGAAAATAAAACCAAAAACGGGTAGTCTGGCTTTCGCGCGCGTTGTGTCACTCTGACACAACAACAAAAATCATTTCAACATATTAAATATAAAAATTAAAGAATAAAAAAATGCATGTAATATTGAGATACATCAATTAACAGTAATCTGGTATTGAAGAATTTTTATCCCAATTTCTCCATAAATTATGCATTTGTTTATTAACAATTTTTTTAAAACTGAAAGTTAAAAATAAAAATCCCGATAATTATTCAACTAACATACTAAGATTTTTTTCACTTAGTGAAGTTATTCTTAATAGGCTTACAAATGAAAAACCGTTGTAAAAATTGTAAAATTTTGATATTCCACTTTTTTATTAACAATTGAAAATTAGAAAATGGAAAAAAATAATTTTTTTTTCACAATATCTTGGATGATTCGATTTCTAAGGGTTTAAATCTAAATAAAAATATATTTTTTAAATATTTTACCACTATTGTTTAAAAAATTGTTATAAACAAATACATTGTTTATGAGCAATTCAAAAAAATTATTTTGTAAAAATTTGATTTTTAGAGAAAAAATGATTCCTTAATTTTGATATTTAGCCGCAAATAACGATTGTTAATTAACGAACGCAATTTTCAGCAACAGTTGAATTTTTTTAAGAAATAGTCTTTCCTTTAAAAATCATAATTTTCATCAATAAATATATTACAAAAAAAATTGATTTGCTCATAAACAATGTATTTGTTTATAACAATTTTTCAAATAGTGGTAGTGAAAACTTAAAAAAAAAATATTTTCAATTAGCTTCAAACCCTTAGAAATGGAAACATTCGGGATATTTCAAAAAAATCATTTACTTTTTTATATATTTTTTATTTTCAATTGTTAATAAAAAAGTGGTAAATCAAAATTTAACAATTTATGCAACGGTTACCTATTTGTAAGTCTAATAAGAATAACTTCACTAAGTGAAATAAATCCTTGAGTTTTAGTTCAATAATTATCAAGATTTTTATATTAACATTCAGTTCAGAAAAAAAAATTAATTAACAAATGCATAATGTTAAAATAATTTTTGTTGTTGTTGTGTTAGATTGACGCAACGCGTGCGGAAGCACCCGTTTTTGGCTCTATTTCAGGGCTCTGTAAAAATTATAAATATCAAAGGTACAGTTTCGGAAGTGGGAATTTTAATTCAGTAAATTTGCTGATCTTTTCAGATCTTCTTCAACATTTCGAAAATCTTTAATAGTTTTCGAGATATTCAAAAAATCAAAGCCCCACTTTTCACTTTCACTTAATTGTTTACATCTTTTGCATTTTTTTTCTACATGACATTACGAATCGAAGAACACCATGATCATAGTTTTCGGTGACTATACAAAAATAAAAAAAAATGGTACATGTTGAAAGATCGGCTTAATCCGTTATCGGCATCAATCAAGTTTGATTTCAAATTGACATCTGGCCTGTATAAATATGGAAAAGTTCACTGAACCGAGAATATGGAAACGTATTTTCGCAGTAGAATGCACATTTATTCGATTCATCCCTGTATGAAACAATCGGGACGTGACTGACATAGATTAGAATGTGCTTAAATTGAAAGATGAGAATACGCAACAAATAAGCATGAAGTGTAGCTTACTGAACACCACTGATTTCTAGGATACACTAATAAATACCTATATTTTGTATCAAATATTTTTTTTCAAGATTCATTATTAATATTTTACAAAATCAACAGCCAATGGGAGCAATGGGAAACCATCTCGGGGAATGGTTGTTTTTAATAGATTTGTTGACCCTCGATTGTACAATAGATTACAAACAATTTTTACAAGTATTTGGTAGCAGATTAGTACATTAGACGCCACACCTGGAATTGAATTGTTCATCTAGTCTTTTAAAGATGGCGATCAGTTTATGCGCATGCCTTTCAGACAGCAAACGCTCCAACTACATCGCAGTCCCTGTTAAAATGGCTTCTCAATAATTTGGTACTGAGGATACATTTTATTGAGGGCTTACTTTTTATTTACAAACAATTTTTGATTTTGGATGAAATGAAACTTTTGGGGATTGGGCAAAATTCAGTTGAATTAATTCTTCGTTTATTGCATCCCAATTTATAGGAGCAGCAATCTGCTGACGTATCAACTCAATTCTCAAAAAAATCCTTCGTTACCACTGGGTTTATGAAGGAGATTTTTCAGATGAATACTATAATAGACTTTAGTTATGCCACTTCATTCGATTAAGAAATTACAACCTGTGTTCTATACTAGGGATCTAGTGAGATTTCTAAATGATATGTAATTTTTATGTAAAATGTATGTACAGTGAAGCATAACATTTCTTTACATTCAATAGAAAGAGAACTAGAACAGGCTGTTAAAAATGAAATTAGACCTGTACTATCACTTTTTAGGGACACTTATTCATCAGTATAGTGAACGAGATAGAGATCCGCCATCAGTATTTTTTTCAGCCAACTGTAGTTTTTCATAGATGAGATGATCTTTTAGATTGATGAGGAATAGTTAACCCTACTTTCATACAGTGGATGAGGATGATGCAGATGCTGAACTATCAGCTAAAACTTACTGATTATGGGAACTTTCAGTTGCTCTCGCAGGTCAAATTATATTATCGAATATTAATAGTGATAATTATAGTAATAATGGATAACAAGTATTTTCAACTAGTAAAATAATCTACTTTGATAAAATTTACAAATGCCTCTAAATGTAAATCATGAAATAACTGAAATATATACTATTTAAAGATGATTTCATACAATACTTTATAAAAGCTACTATGTAATATACACTTTTCAAATATAAATTTCATTTTGATTAATATGATCTACTGAAAAATTATGCACTTTTCAATTTTTACATTTAGGGCTGAACAGGCATTGAAGTTCTTCAACAAGGTGTGTTGTAGAAACGACAGCAATTTTTTTTACTAAGAAAGATTGGGTTATTTGTCAGTATCTTTCAGTCAGTGGATTTCTACATGGGGTAATGTTCGTCCTAAACTAAGTAAAACTTCTAATTTCTATGAAATCACAAATCTGGAAGATTTCGGGGGATTTTTCGAAAAATAACCCAATCTGGCTTGATGGAGACTTGCAGTTGTGGTAGAAAACACTTCATAGTGATATTGTCGGGAAATATTTTGGGAAATATTCTGGGATGGGGCTCATACTGACAAATCACAGATGCGCAGCCGCATTCGAGCCGAGTAGGTAGCACATCCGACTAGTTGCTATACGAACTATGGATCACGTATGAATAACCCAATATTCAAGTTGAATTATCACAGTATGATTATGTTAATATCCTAAATAACACGATAAATGAACAAAATGGGGTATAAAAATCTCCAACTGTCAAGAGCACACCCTCAGGATTAGGTCAGATCCGGTACATACTGAGTCAGAATTATCAGGGAAAACAGATTGTTTGTGATAACTTGTTATATGCCTACAAAATGATAATAACAAGAGAAAAACGGCGTCAACGGTTCTCAACACTTGATTTTACAACGTTTTTTGCCAGTGACAGTGGCTTTTTCAAAGTGAAAGATTGCAAAGTTAGCAATGGACGGCTCTGGTGTCAAATAATTAGAAGAAATAATATTATTTGCTCTCAAACTGGAAGAAGACTGAAACTCAACTTACCATTCGGTAGTTTGATCAATCTTAAACGGAAAGGAATGGGTTATAGGAATGAGAGGAATTGAATCATTGGACCAAAAATACTGGTTATAATCCATAACCACTGTTGACTTGAAGTGAGGTTTTCGCGGATAGTGATCAAACTATAGTGTATTCACATTTCAAATACGTACAATGTAAAGAATGATCTATGCATGCTTGCCGCTGACCAGACGGTCCAGACTTTGCAGAGTTGAATAATTAAAGCTGCATTTCGTAGTTGCCACGGTGATTTCTTTTGTGTTTTTAATTGAATTATTGATTATTTACTTCAAGTATTATTTTAGTGTAAAAGTTTGTGTTGGTTTCGGGTGACGTTAAACTTTCGCTGGTTTCATTTCACAACGTACCTACGTGTTGTGAGCATAATCCGCTTCTGTTCTAGTTTGGTGTTCACGTGCTTTTGTTGACATCGACCGTATTTGCAATGTGAATACACTATAGAATAATCTTTTATCTTTTCGATGACGCGGCTGGCTAGCTTTTCAGCGATGCTTCCATCTCTAAAATTGGATGCAGACTAACATATTCTTCATCATCACCGGTAATGAAACTACTTTCGTATTCAAAGATTTTTTTATCATCTATCAGTCTGGCCTATGTAGAACTTGTCGTACTTTTGTAAAGTCAAGTAGTGATGACTGCTGGCATCGATTTTTTTCTATTATCATTATATTCGTCATTGATTTTCAAGTATTGGCGGAGTCAATTCGATAACTTGGTAATAGCAGCGTCGCTTAAAAAGTAGTCTAACTATATTATTATTATTTTAGTTTTTTGCAATGAAGACAATCCGTTTTCCCTAATAGAAAATTTTGAATTTTCGAACCTTTCACAAAGGAACCAGTACTAAAATTTTGAGAATTTCTGTAAAATATCAGTATAATGTCTCTCATTCAATGTTTGTAAGTTACCTTCGCACCAATCTTCTCTTTGTTGCGGTTCAGAATATACAGGTGTTCAAAATATCGACCGATAGTGATTGGTTTTTCAAAGGTTTTTTCAATAAGTTTACGCGGAATTTGTTGGCACCACGACTTGGAGGGTTAGTAGTCTTTCGATTCAAACCCTGTATAACGTAAACCGTAGCATTACGAAGGTTGGCGTATTGGTAACTTATGAAGATGAATTCACGACTGATTTTACACTAAAATTTCAGGAAATTTCATCGAAACTTTTTTTCTATAACTTTAATCGGTGTCTTTTTTTATCAATCAAACCTGAGAATTTCTTCCGTGAATTCTGTCAGTTTTCTAGGAACTAATCGTTCTATGGGACACTATCAAAACTAGTGGAAATTCGTGAAAAATTGATTCAATTATGCTCTCAGGTCATACTGATCATTGATTAAGGTTGTGACCATTCAAATAGGACCGTTGAAACATGTGTATATTCCCAAAATGGAGGGCATTGTCACCTATAGGTAATCGTTTTTGAATGACATTATTATTATTGAATTTTGTATTGCCCAAAATATCAGGTACCCCGAATGTTGAGGTTCTTGAAGCTCTTTATCATATTTTTCCAATGAAAAGTTCCTTATCATAGATAGTAATGAGCTATGATCGAAATTTCGAAATTTACAAAATATTGAAAATATTGCTGACTCAGCATGTAGTAGTATGTTAGCCCAAGCGCCTTGGATTTGATGTGTTGTTGAAATCAAACAATGTGGAATTGTACATGCTAATGATATCCAAAGTGGTGGATTAAACAAGGGAAACTTTGTCAAGCTGGAGCACCGGATTTCCCAAAAATAAGCGATGCTTGGCTAAACATGTCAGAAGGGACGCACAAAAATATATGGGAAATTGGATTTCGATCAAATTGACTGAAATTTAATTATGTTATAGTGAGATGGGTATTTAGGAAAATGTGTGAATTAAAATGATTTTGTATTTGTCGTTTTTGAGATAAAATCGGTCTGAGTTGTTAAAAAAGTTGTACTTGGGTAAGATTGACAAAGAAAAAAAAATTGTTTTGTTAGACGAAAAACGACAAATTCAGGATGAAAATATATTCGTTGGAACTCGTTAACATGTCCAATTATAATCTTATTGATGATAGTACATTAGGGTATACCTATACGGGGAATAGTCAAAAAAGTCGTTTTCGGGTTTTATATTCTAGCACTATTCTAGAACCAACAAGTTATATTTAGGCAAGACATGATCGTTTTAGTCTATCCTAGCTGATAAAAACGTATTTTGTTCCTTGAAGTCTCTATCTGTTTGAAATATGAATATCTAAAATTTTGGAATATACCCCTATACTGAAATCATTTACCTGGTCGATTTTTACTTCAAAAAAATTGATCATTACTGCTGTTGATTGAACAAAATATAAGGTAGCTTTCCGATGAATTCAGTTGTTCTTACCTTTCATTTAGATACTACATTTTTTTGTTAGGTCATTTACAATGTTTTCATTGAATATCTCAAAAACTGTTCCATCAATTTGGACATAATTCTACTCACACTATTTTGAAAATGTTGACTATCATATATTGAACTTTTGTCAATTTTGTATGTTGCGTTTCTAAGATATGCATTTTAAAAGTTAACGGTATTGCGATATATGGGTATATTACTATCGATTGTACAAAACTTTAGGGAACCTTTTGATAATTTGAATTCTATTACAAAACTGTTCAAAATCAATTGTTCGATACTATCAACAACACAAACTACAGTCAACAATAAGATTGCATCAATACACGCAAACTCAAGAACATATTATCATCAACGACTTCAACAACCCCATATATCGTAATACCGTAAATTTTAAAAATGAATATCTTAGAGACGCAACATACAAAAATGACAAAACTTTTATATACAAGGTGTAATCTAACCTCTTGCACTCCCGTGAAGGAGGGGTCTATAAAGGCATGTTAGAACGAATGGCAGGTGTAAAAAATGCGAAAAACAATTCTTGAGAGTTTAAAAATTTTGTGAAATGTGGGTGGACATTTTGGGAACCTCTGTCCGCCACCCTTCCAGACCAGAAAAGGCAATTTCCGGTGAAGAAAAAATAATGAATGTCGAACCGAATTAAGATTACGTTTACAGAGGTCTAGAGAGACCCTCATTTCATAAAATTTTGAGATTTTCAAACATTTGTTTTCGAATTTTCCACACCTGCCATTCGTTCTAACATGACTTAAACACTCTTTCTTCACGGAAGTGCAAGAGGTTAGATTGCACCCTGTATAATAGTCAACGATTTCAAAATAGTGTAAGTAAAATTAGGTCCAAATTAACGGAACAGTTATTGATATTTCAATGAAAACTTTGTAAATGACCTAAAAAAATGTAGCTTTACATGGAAGGTAATAATGAACTGAATTTATCAGAAAGTTACCTCATCTTTTGTTCGATCAACATCGGCAATAAATAATTTTTTGTTGTTGTCAAAAATTGAAAAATAGAAAATAACTCGTATTTCAAACAAGAAACAAAACACGGTTTTATTGCTTAGGATAGTGTAACTGTGATGTCGTATCAAAATATTACTTATTGGTTCTGAATAGTGCTAGAAAAAGAAATCTCAAAAACGACTTTTTGTACCATGTCCCGTTACACCCTAATTATAGTATATTTAATAAGATTATAATTGGACGTATTAACGAGTTCCTAAAAATACATTTTCATCCTAAATTTGTCTTATTTCGAATAACAAAACAGTTTTTTTCTTTGTCAATCCTACCCAATTACGACGTTTTTACGAACTTTTTACGCTTATATCTCAGAAACAACACATACAAAGTCATTAAAACTCACACATTTTTCTAATGACTCATCCCACTTTGACATAATGAAATATGAACCAATTTGACCGAGAGCCAATTTCTGATATGTTTTTGTGCGGGGTCCTTTTCGTAAGTATGAAAAGTATAGATCGACAAGAGTGAAAAAATGTAAATAAAGTAATTTCCGCAACATCGAAATACCGTTTTCTCTAGTAATAGGATTTGTGCCCAAGAGTGGAAAACAAATACTTCCCAGGCTAATACCAAGAAGAGTATTATATTATACCTGACTCGTGCAATGTTACTCAAGAATGTCACTGTTGGTTTCGATGACATATTATATCTCATCCAAAATTAGTTTGTCTGTCAGTATTAGCCAAGAAAGTAGTTGTTCACAGTCCTTTATTTGCTTCATATCCTACAGAATAGAGTATTTCGCCGTTTTAAAATCTCTTTGTACTGTTGATGTACAACAACTTTTTTTTTAACAAAACAATAATTATTGCTACATTTGGGGGCTGACGGGGAAGCGGGTGCTCCAGCCATGTGAACTTTTTGGTGCCCCTCTTCCACTACACCCTGTTCGCATGCACAATTTCAGCCAGTTCGGCATCAACGACGTTTCGAACCTTTAATCCACCTTCGGCGCCTGGGCTATATCGGGATCGAACTAATCCTAAGGAGGAGCGTCTGGATCGTCGGGACGGGATGGCTACGAGACGATGATGTGGGGCGCGGAGAAGAGCACCGCTAACGTGGCGATGATAGTGAACAGAGTGAATATAATAAGGCACAGTCTGTCGACCACCATTGCTGCGAATTTCCAGTCTTTGGTCACCGTCGCGTTCTCGTCTTCCTTGCGCAGCTGATCCGTGATGAAACGGATCTCCTTCAGGATCATGGCTAACTCGTAGTCGGCGCTGATGCAGGCGTGATTGCTCGAAACGATGGAGGATTCGTGCAAGCGTGGACCGCCGCCATTGTTGCTCTCCTCGTTCTGCCTGGAAAGAGAGAAGGGTGCGTGAGGACCGGCAGCGGTAATAGGCCAATCATATTAGCATCAAATTCAAAAATAGGGGAAAATATAGCAAAACTTTCACAAAAGTTGTATTGAAGTGCTCTATAAAAATTTGCTACCTCGTACAAGGCCTGCAAGACTGTTAAAAATGGAAATTATAAGCAATTCTGGTTGTTTTATAGAGAAAAAATGCAAAAGAGTCGCAAAATGATGAAAACGAAGAAAATATCATTCTTTATGGTTCTCCAATTTTGCGACCATATCCAAGTTTGAAAACAGGGTAAATAAATTATTTATTCGTGCTTTTGTTAATAACTCGGCCGAGAATAAACTAAAAGAGTGGAAAACATAAACGTCATAAGTCTTGCCAAAACTTTGCCGTCTCGGTAACATATTTTTTTTACTTCACACTAAAAAATTTTATTTGTAACCTGAATCGATTATGGAAATGATGCAAATGTTTTTTGAGTTGTTTGCGTACGTAGAAAGTAATTTCCACTTATATATAATTTTCCAAGACCTTGATTGATTGCCAAAAATTTATTCAAGGTGCAAATTTTTTAAATATTTTCCGAGGCACCAGCAGAGAGAAATTTCCTCAAAAAAATTTACAACTGAGAAAAAATTTACAGAGAATAATTCAAATTGTATACCAAAAATTATTTTAAAAAAACACAATTTTTGACAGGTGAGTATATAGGAGTTTATCTTGCTTTGATATTTGGTGACTTAATATATTGCGGTGGTTATGACATGACTTTTTGTTGACGCTTTGATTGACAACTTTCAAAGGTGTAATTTTATTTGTGATAAAATACAAAATTAAAATTTCGTTTTTTGGAAAAACAGTCAAGAAGTAATAAAAGCAAAGGTAGAAAACTTAATTCCGTCCAATTTATAAGTCAATGTTATGGAAATAATTCTTAGCCTTCTGTGAAGAAAGAAAATACAAAATTAGAACATCTGAAGTAGCGCTCGCTAGAATTTTAAAAGATTGTGGATTTAACATGAAGAGGAAAAACTCAGAGGTCTATAAGAAATTGGCTGTGAAGATAGAGAATTATTCTTTACTTTAATTTTCTATGTATATAGGGCATCGGCAGGTTAGGTCACCTAAGTGAATTACGACAGAGTTTTTTTTCTTCAAATTATGTGAAATTCAACTCCTAAACTATTACAAAAAATGTGTTCTGCCAAATTCCAGCTTAAGTTTACTCCAGATGTGGAAGTATACAAAAATACCATAAAAAGGAAAGAACGTGCAGTTGCTCTTACAAACGATTTTTTTACTTTCCCTTTGCCCTAGTAAAAAAAGTAGAAATCATAGTCTTAAATAAATACATTTTTTTGTACTATAAATAATTTTATACTACTAGAAAGAAAGGAAAATTAATAAAGAATCAATGACAATTGTACGCGGCAACATAAAATCTGCAGCGGTTTGGTGGAATGACGTTTAACAATATTCTCCATATTCTTACAATCGTACAATTTTTGTTCTTTTTGTACGCAATCTGAGCATATTCCAATTTATAATAATAATAATATAAAATATTTTACGTATTTGGTGTACAATTCTGGATTAAATTCCGAACTAGAAGATCTATTCGAAGGAATGAGCAATATTCTCGTGAAATTATACCACATTTCACCCATAAATCCAGTGTTGAGAATAACAAAATCGTATCGAAGTATTACTCTTATTTCATGAAACATACATTTAGTGAAGAAAACCCACAGCTCTTTACTCGCCATTGACGAAAAAAGAAATGAAAAATTAATTTCAGAAACACGTGCAATTAATAATTGATGACAATAATGAATAACATGTACTTATTTTTAGATTGGAAATAACTATTTTTTGTCAAAAAATTATCTACGCTTTTGATATTCTGGCATCTGCACGTGACAGCTGTCAAGCCAGGGAAATTATCACTTATTAGTTTTGCAGCTAGGTCACGTGACCAACATTATTTTCGGAAAATTCAGGTTGTCGTCATAGCAACCTTTCAAAACCAAGGCATCTACTTGATTGACTGAGCACAGGTTTGAAATTTTCTATAATATTTCCCTCAAATGTTAAATTTCTCATAAGAGGAATGTAATTCTCGAGAACGTGCACTGCGAAAACATTCCGTCGCCATAACAACACAAACAATACTGAAAAATGTCAGATAAACTTCAAAATGTGAAAAAATGTCGCGGTTAGCATAATTTTATTTTTAGTATTGAACGAAAGTTTGTTTTTAGTCTTTGTCAGAAAACAAAACATTTCTTTATCCGTGAAATATTCCAATGAATTTACACTCGGTCATAGAAATGACCATATATCTTTATATATATATATATATATATATATATACATAGAAAGTTAATTAAATTATGACATCTACAGTCACTAGTTGAAACTTAATTTGACACGAACCAAGGAATCCAAAAGTAGAGGTTCATCTACAAATTGACGTAGCCAACAATTCGTTGTTGGCTGCCTGTCAATTTGTAGACAAACCTCTACTTTGGATTCCTTGGTTCGTGTCAAATTAAGTTTCAACTAGTGACTGTAGATGTCATAAGTAACTTTCTGTTATATCTGTCTTGCCTTCACGGTACTAATTCTTGAGTGGATTCGTTTTGATTTCGAGAGCTCCATATATCCTTTCTGATGAGTGCGTAAGCACGAAACAGCTGTCAAAGGTTGGAACTCTCGGAGTTAAAACGAAATATACTCTATTTTCACTTATATATATATATATATATATACATATATATATATATATATATAGTCTTTGCTGACTAGTTAGGATACGAAACAGGAAATTTTTCGGGTATAACAGCAAGCAAAACGTGTACTCTTTTAACACTATATTTCTGATATTTCAATAGTGAATATGTGATCTTCAGGGAAGCTACAAGTAACAAGCAAAATTGTACGATTAATGGAAAGAAAACTTTGAAGAAGAACCACTTACTGTGTTGATGATAATGATTGCTATGGATGTAATATTTAAAATTATAATCAACATGACATGTAGTCTGGTGGCGGAACCTAACAGAGTTTGTAACATAAAAACATAAAATAAATAACAGGCAATAAGTACATCTATATCAAATTTAACAAAATAACAACGATATAATTATAAATATCAAGAAATGAATACAATACACAAGTGTCTTAAACCATTACATATTATGAGTGCTTATATAAGTGATCAATTCTTTTTTGAATGCTGCATAGCTGTCTTTGACTTTAATATAATTTGGTAAGGCATTGTACGTTTGGAAGCATTGTGAAAGCGGGTTATCTCATAAAAATTGCACTTTGTTATTTTCATATTTTGTAAAAGAGCCCTCCTCCTTCGGACTCGGGTTCTTTCCCCAAAATAGGAAAATAAACTCGTGCAATTTTTAGATAACATGCTTCCTTGCAAAACGATTGGTAATTTTTATGCTCTTGTGCAATTATAACCGAAAATTGTATACCAGTCATTTTCAATCAGATGGTTTATTTCGACTTTGTTACTATGCTAACCAGCAAATTTTCTGAAAATTTTTCATCCACATGAGCATGTAGACGTAAAATTAATAAAATTCCCGGCACCTGACAGCTATCATAGAATTAGACAATAATAATATTGATAATATTTTTTATCTACTTACTTTATAAGTTGGAAATATTACAACAATTTATTAATATGTACATTCTATGATATCATTAATTAATTTTAAATTCTTCAAGAATTCCACTCCTACCTCCTCTTTCCTAAGTGGTAAATAAAACAATAACAATAAGCCCGTGTTTCATAAAATAAAAATAATGCGGACACCAGTTTATTTCTTTGACTATTTTTCGACATATCTTGCAACCAATAAAAACCATCAATTTTAAGCTATGATGTACTTTCAAACCAATCACAACATTATTATAGTGGGAATTTTCTACTTAGATTATTGCCTCGGGAATATTCGTGGTATTTTGTTTTTATTGTGTGACAACTGATACTTTTGATTTGACGTCTGTCATCAGTTTGCATGCAATTGAAAAATGAATTTAGATAACCGTAATGAATAAAAATGTTATATAGAGAATGTGTCTATGATTGGGGCATCAAAAAATAATCTATCGAATTCCACACGAGAGTTCGATAGAGTAGAAAATAATTCTCAACACTTTTTCTCAAACTTGTTGCCATTTGGCAATAGCCACTCGAGCCCTTCGGGCTCTCGTGTCTATTGCCTGGCAACAAGTTTTCGAAAAATCTGTCGAATTATTTTCACTTCATTCTCACTCTCTTGTGGTATTACAACTGAGTATTAGATTTGTGTCCAAAATAAGGAACAATATCACACAGAATGTTGCCAATCTCTTTGAATAAGTTTTCTTGCTCAAGATTTAATCCAGATTCTTCCACTAGGTTTGTTAGACATTTTACATTTTTATGGTGAATTTTAATGTGCTGAGATTCTTTGCAGAAGGAACACAATTCATACGATTGAAAGTTCATTTTATTATCGATTTTTTATTAACTTATGATTGTATACAATGTTATGAGGAACTTATAATGCCACAAATAAAATATTGATTGACAGGAGTAGTGAATGTCAAATCCATGGCTAACTTTGCAAAATATTTTTTCAACCGGCAACATAAGTCAACAACATTCTATTTAGAATAAAGAATAAAATATCCCAATTCCCTGAATTATTTGAAAAACAAATTGTTACCGCTAATATTAATATTTCTTAGAATTAAACCTAAAAGAATATGAAAAATATATGTATGGGTATAGTTATATATTTTTTCGTGCAATCGCACGCGAAGTCAGTATTTCCGCGAAATTTAATTTCGCTGCCGTTACCCATAGCAACGGCCGCGAAACCAAACGTCACTTTCAAAAATGTTTTCAGACATCGTCTTAGCTTTCTGTTTGTCACACCAATATTTGAACTCGCCGTAACATTTTTCGTACTGCCGTTTAGATTTTTCGGGTATTAGAACGGAAAGCGCCGAATTTACAACGCTTTTGAGTTCAGGAGGAGTGGAAGGTACTGAAATATCGCTATCAGTATCAGACATTTTGCGTTTTGACAAGAACTGTCAAAATATTTTGTATATATTGAAACATATCATTTCCATAGCACACGGTGATATTGTTAAATAAATTGAACTGCTGTTGATTTTAGAGCAATAATATATTTATTTACAACTATCTATTTTAATAATTTTAACGATTGCACGAAAAATAGTGTGTATGCCGCATGGCCGCGAAACTTTCTAACGACCTCAAGATTATCTTGCCTCGGCCGCAAATGGCCTCGGCGATAACTGTTCTTTCGGTACGTTAAAAAGGTATTTCGCGGCCTTAGCATACAAATAACTATTTGCTGTATATCACCTTTGTTTGTAGTCAATATTGACATTTCCATGAAACCTAGTTAGAAAATTATATGAAATCAATTATTTTTATATAATAATGGATCTGATATTATAAATTTTATTTTACTAGGGCACGAGAACAAAAATTATCCTAAAATAGGAACCTCCACTTTCATGTTTAATCAATATTGATATTTCCCTGAAATCCAGTAAGAAAATTGTATGAAAACAATCAATTTAATATAAAAATTCATCTACTACTTATCATATATTTTATTTTACTAGGGCACGGGGAAAATGAAAAAATATCTCCCGCAATACGAAACTTATCCACTTTCATTTTTAGTCAATATTAACATTTCCCTGAAACCTTGTGAGAAAATTGTATGAAATCAATTAATTTTACATAATAATTTATCTGATATTATATATTTTATTTTACTAGGGAACGGGGAAAATCAGAAAAAAATACAAGAAGTGAGTCATACTGCCGTCTTAGACTTTTTGGTATTTGATGGAGTTAAATTTTCCACCTCCTTTTTAATTAACTCTGTAGTTTCCTTTCCAAATCGCAACATTTTTCATCAAAGTAAAAAACCCACACAGTGTTAATGACGAAAAACGTCAAAACTAGCATTACACACAGCCTTCTATTTATTTGTGGATAACGTCCAAATAAATATTTACTCAATGTTTTCTATTCAAATATAATTCCGGTATAAAATTTTCTCGCCGAATCCCCCACGTGCTTGAATTAATTGCAGAAAATTCGTATTTTTGAAGGAAATTATCCCTCGTCGCTTCGCGACTCGTAATAATTTTCAAAAAATGCATGTATTAAAAAAATGAGGTTAACACATTCACAATACTTCCGTTAGTCAGGTGACACTATGACTCTTATGTAACAAAGAGTGACTCTAAACTAGTGTAGAAAGTACTAAAATCCCTGGTAGAAACTATTCTGGGTACCACGACATATAGGAACACTAAGAGTTGATTAAAGTCAGTGCACAACTCAGTGACAACTCTCTATTTATTTTATGTACCCACTCTCTACCTATCTTCAATAATATGACAACACTGTCAACCTCGTTATACACCTACAAACATTATTCTTACTTGCAAGGGAAAACACAGGTGAGTCTCGGAGAAGACAAACCCAAGTTGTTCTTCGAAAAAGACGTTTTCGCAAACCGTAAGTCCTTGATCCGTATATAAAATTGAGAATGTGTTCTTGTGTTCAATATTTTCATCCTCCACGATCTGTTAAAGTGACTGCGAAGAATTTATCGAAAGTAGAATATAAAATATTCACTGGGAGTTCTAGAATTTGAGCTGCACCTTTAGAAACTCTTTCATGTTATTTTCATTTTATATTTAATCTTATTCTTGGAGAATATCAAGTGAATCTTGACAAGACGTATAATCTGAA
Organism: Chrysolina oricalcia; assembly: GCA_944452925.2. Taxonomy (NCBI): domain Eukaryota; kingdom Metazoa; phylum Arthropoda; class Insecta; order Coleoptera; family Chrysomelidae; genus Chrysolina; species Chrysolina oricalcia. Next base: position 2,132,198 of record OX101809.2, on the reverse strand, counting down.
TAAATTGTAAATGATCGAAGTAAATTAGATTGATTTGTGTAAAGATAAACTAAAACTGCTTGATAGTGTCAAATGAGGCAATCGGCAGAATATAATAAAACATTGGAGTGCAGGGTCAGCTAGGTGTCATTTATGAAACTCGTAAACAAAAGAGGTCCCGGAATTGATCCTTGTGGAACACCAGATGAAGCTGATATTTCAGTAGATTTGAACCCAGTACTTACCTGTATACGGTCCTGAAGAAAGTAGCAGGTGGCAACGGTGTAGGGGTTCCGCCTCCCCTATGGTTGTGTCTAAAATCGTCGTCTATGTCTAGAACGTTGGCTAATAAACTTTTGGAAGAGCGTTCCTTCAATTCGACCTCCGGAAAATGGATCGGCTTCCTTTCAGGTGGTGATGGTCGATTCGACGGTGGTACGAAGTCGTTGGCTTCGGGCGGCCTCTGCATACGCAAAACCCACGGAAGCCAACACAAAAACACCACGCGTATCTGAAACAAAAGTTATTTTAGTCTTTACTAACTCAATTGAGATAGCGCACAACCAAGCGATCATACGAGGTTATATCAATATACAAATTGCCGCTGATAGTTTGCATAGGCATGAATAACACGTTATTCTCTAACCGCTCCTCGTCTAAACTCGATTGGCAGTCCACGTGGAGATGATATATTCTGTCACATAAAAGGGGAGGGCGAAATGACAACCGAAAGATGTACTAGTTGTCTTTCACCACTGACTTGAAATGCAAACACCAATACGGCTGAGAGTTTTTATCCACTTTCTATGACCAGATATTTTTTTATGTAGCTGCCGATATGAATAATCCAAATCTACTACTAAAAAACACAACAAGAATCCTTACTTGTGGTTCGAAGTTGCCAATGGAAACTGTTTGCGTTTACTTGTTCAATAAACACTAAAGATAGGATTGACCAGCAGTGAAGTTATTTTGAAATGGCATTTCCTCGTAATTTATTGATAATCTTCGGAATAACGTCAAAAATAAACGGAAGCGAATATTTTTCAGTCATATATATATATATATATATATATATGCTGAATACTTGTTTCAAGGAGCAATAAATGTTCCAGTGACTGTAAAACAGTCGAAAACAATCCTTTAGGAACTCACTATACCTTTGTATAGATTGTATGGCATATGTCCGACAGAAAACAACTACTTCTCTGGCTAATACCTCGACAGATATTGAATTATATCTGTCAGACATATGTGCAAAGATCCTTACTTTGAAGGAACAAATTTGCAAGAGCTCTCTCTCAGAGACAGACAGCAGGACACCGCCTGATCCAAACAAGGAACCAACTGCAGACCGGTTTCGGGATGAAGTCCCTCATCAGTGCAGTCCAGGTTATCACGGTTGTATACACGCGGGGGCCCGGTGCCCGTCATCGTTCGCCGGGATGAACACTGCAATCGCTTACAGGATCCACCACGGTAACAGATTAGAGAGCGCTCCAGAAGGACATTTCGGATGCGAAATGGTATATGCTGAATACTTATATACATATATATATATATATAAAAGAAAATTCGCATTTCAAATGAAGAAATTGTTTGTCAAAGAGAGAAACATTTTCTGCAATAAAAAAAAAATTATTCAAAAATGAAATCCAGAAATTTTGTGTCCGAATACATAATGTTGAAATCATGACATTTCGTATCAAATACATTATATTGATGAGGTTTAACATTGTTATCAGCAGTAAGCAATATCTAGGTACACTTTAACTTTCTACAATGTGGGGTATTTTCTGTTTTTAGGACTCAAACTTTGATGTCGGATTCTAGTAAAAAAAATAACCACATTGGAGCAAATAATAAACACCAGTCCGTATCCACACCACCTTATACGCAGAGTTTCCGGCGCGTTTTTTTCATAGTGGCATCCCCTTCAGGCCTAGTTCAGTCTTATGATATGATAAATTGCTTCTATGACAAAATAAAAAATTAAACTCATTCCCAGATTCGAATCAGTTCTTTTCAAAAACATAACTCGACGTGACTCAGGGTTTTTCTTAAAAAATTATAACGTGGAAAATTAATGTATCCATTACTTTAGGACATCACTGTATAAAACGTCGTAATCATGTTTCCGACTTATGGCTTTTTTTTCTGGTCTTGAAATCAGTTTTTCTTCCTACATGCCAATTCCCATAAACGAGAAAATTCCTGTGATTTTCCTGCAAGTTTTCCAGTTTCCTATAGTATGATAAGCACGAACTAGACTTATGGCTTTTTTTACAACAGACTTTTACATTAACAAATTTTTATGGAACATTATTTCGTTCACTAGAAAGTTTGCCGGAAAACTAAAAAAATTTCACAAACTTTTCTTTCCGGAAAATTGACCTCAACAGCTAACCGGCTTATGGGAATTTTTTTTCGGGTTCCTAACAATATTAAATTTCATTCTGTCGATTGCCATAAGCGAGAAAATGCATCAGCAAACAACAATTTTTTTACAAGATCGCGCCCCTATTTTAACCCTTTAAGCACACCTTATGGCTTTGGTTTTTCACTATTAGATTGTTATACCTATTCATGTGTTAAAATGCAATAAACGAGAAAATTAAACAAAAAACAATTTTTTTCTGCAAAAGGAAAATGAATTTTCTATATGCCTAGCACACGTCCGATCGCTAAATTTAATTTTTTTGGGCTCAACACTGACATATTTTTCAGTGGTTAAAATCCCAGAAACGAAAAAATGAGTCAGCAAAATCTGTCGTTATCTGACGGTCTATGTACAATAAATAAGTAAATGAATAAACAATACAATATAAAAATACAAATGAAACATAAAATAAAACTAAGTTTCATGTTGAAAATAAAGATAGGTATCAAGCTAAATAATTTAGAAACACTAGAAATCAATAAACTGAAAAATTCCAATTGTTTACTCAATGACCAATTAGACCTTAATAATTCCCCTTTGTTGAACTTATTCTCTTAGTAATTAACTATGTCCAGGCATACTATTATTTGTCATTGATTTGAGTAATGATTAAGAAAGTTAGTAATTAATTCCCAGGGACACTGTTTTTAATTGATAGGTTGTGTAATAAAAATAATATTTATTTTCCAACAAGACATATGAATATGTATAGGAATAGTCAAATTGAAATAGCAGTAACAAAATGTCAGAGCCTACACTGTAAATATAAAAAAAATTGAATATTTAAAAGTCAACACGAATACACACATATGTAAACTTAGAATATAATTTAAAACTACATATTAAAATATTTAAAAGTCAACACGAATACACACATGTAAACTTAGAATAAAATTTAAAACTACATATTAAAATATTCTTCTAATGAATAAAACATTTTTCAGTCAGGAATTGTTTCAGTGAACTACTGAATTTTTTTAAGTATGTGGCTTCTTTTATATTTTCAGGTAGATGATTGAAAACAGACAATACCAATATTGTAGGTGAATTACCTGAAACCTTATATTTTGTAAATGGAATATGGTAATTTTTTTTTGACGTGTGTTTACGGAGTGAAAATCTCCAGTGAGAACAAATTTGTGTCTATATTTAAAAATAAATATTGACAATTCATAAATATAAACAGATACTAAAGTCAATATTCTCAGTTGTTTGAAAATGTCTCTACAAGAATGTGTACTAGGAACTCCAGCTACCATTCTTAATATTCTTTTTTGTACTACGAAAACATCTTTTGACAAGGTGGAGTTGCCCCACAAACATAATCCATATCTAATTCGTGCCACTAGTTGAGGAATTTCAAGTATATGTTTGAGATTTCTGAATATGAAACATAAGAAATTATTCAACCTTTTCATCAAATTTTGACAGTGACCTTTCCAACTTATGTGTTTATCGATAGAAAGACCAAGAAAATTGGTTTCGTCTAAGCTATCAATGGTAACATCATCATTTAACTGAATTCTGACAGGATCGCACTTTCTTTGATAGTTGTGAAATCTTATAATTTGTGTTTTCTGAGCGTTCAAATGCAGATAATTGGTACTGCACCAGTCCTGCATCAGCTCTAAGACTATTTCTGTTTCTTGATGAATACGAATTTCATTTTTGTGTGATATTATCAATGACGTGTCGTCTGCATACATTGTTACGTGAACACCTTTCAAGAATTTATTCAGATCGTTAGTATAAAGTAAGAATAAAATAGGCCCCAGGACGGAACCTTGTGGTACACCCACATTAATAAGTTTACTCTTCGAATTGATGTAACCAACACTCTGAGATAGAATATTTGGTGCACATACGTACTGATGACGGTGTTCCAAAAATGAGGAAATCCATTCTAATGTTACACCTCGTATTCCATAATTATATAGTTTAGATTTTAGCTGATTATGATTGACACAGTCGAATGCCTTGCTGAGATCACAAAAAATTCCAGCAGGGCACTCTCCTGCCTCCATAAAATGTATGACCTTTTCAAAAAAAGCATTAATGGCAGTATTAGTAGAACGGTTGGTTATAAATCCATGTTGATTTTCCGTGAAGATATTGAATCTATATAAAAGTGTCATAAGACGGTTGAGAAATGAATACTCAAATATTTTAGAAAAACTTGTTGATGTTATAGTAACTGGACGATAATTATTCATAGTAGTTGTACACGCCTTTTTAAAGATGGGAATAATTTTTCCAACTTTCAGACATTGGGGAAACTCTCCATTCAGAAAGGACAGATTCACTAAGTGTGTTAGAGGTTCAATAATGTTTTCTAAACAAGCCTTTATTATAAAAAGAGGAATTTCATCATGCCCGGATGAATGCTTATTTTTCAGTTTATATTTTAAAATTGTTATCAGTTCGAGACTGGTAAAGGGTTCAAGAAAAAAAGAGTACCTACTCATTCATATCTACCTCGATATCATTGGAAATATTACTTTTTTCATATTGTTTGCTTGGTACTGGAGCATTTATAAAAAAATCATTAAATAAGTTTGATACATCATTTGGGTCTTCGTAAGTCATTTCACCATCTTTTATAATAATAGTATGACGACTTTTCTTGTTCTTGTTGCTGAATTCAGAAATTACATTCCAGGCCGTTTTGTTGACGTTACTGGAATTAGCGATTCTATTTTGGTAGTATCTTTTCTTTGAATCTCTCAATAAAACTTCATGTTCTTTTTTAGCTTTTTTGTACTGAATGGTTAATTGGGGATAATATTTTTTAAGATGGTGTAAATCTTTCAGTTTTATACTAGATTTCTTAATTTCATCTGTAATCCATTTTTTGTTACTGTCATCATTATTATCAAAATATTTTTTTAAAGGGAAATGTATATTGAAATGAAATAGAAAAATATCCATGAATGAATTGTAAGATGGCTCAAGTTTTGAGTTATTGAGAATCTCGCTCCAGTTTTCTTTTAAGAGATCATTATTAAAATTGAGAATAGCTTGCTGGTTGAAGCTTCTTCTAATTTGAAAAGTTTTTTTACAATTATCAGAATCATGTTCAGGAATCTCAAGTAATACAGTGCGGTGATCAGACAAATCATTGTCAATGACACACACTACCTAGACCTAGTAATTGAAAATAAGCATTAGGGAAAAGTATTCAAGTAAGATTAGGGTAGAGACACCATTTGTAGCCACTACACCATTTCTAGCCACATTGAGTTTGAATGCGTATTAATAAGGTTTTCGCACTGTTGGGGGCAAGAAACTAGTGTGATTGGCGCTATTGAATTTCCCGCCAAAACAATGACTCCCTCTACGCGTCTAGATCTGTTGTACGTTCAAAGTGACAGTTGCTTCATTATACATAAACTCGATGAGACGCTGTGCTTACTGCTGTGAATAAGTAACAAGGTAGGAATTATTAAGGTTCTAACAATAAATTGTAGTTGATATTGTTTTTATATGAGTTTCTGTAGTTATTGTAATGGTTATGGATCTTGGTACGTTCATATCGATTGTTTACCTTATGAATCTATTTATAATTTGAGTGGCCAGAAATGGAACAAAAATAAACCTCATTTTCCCATTTCTGGCCATTAGATGGCTACTAATGGAGGAAGCATTTTCCAATTCTGGCCACCGAGTGGCGGCTATTGGAAACTATATATCCTATTTCTGGCCATTCTAACATAAACTGAACCCCATAAAAAGGGGGAATCTAATTTTTTTTCAATTTTCATTGGAATTACATATGGAAATATCTATTTCCAGATAATGACCTCAACGCGGATTATTAAAAGAAAACAAAAAATTCGGAAAGGAAGAAAACTGTTTCAATATGAACCTTCACAAGTTGCCAATGCTCTGGCAGCAGTAAGGAGTAATGGTATGAAAGTGGCTTGTAAGCTGTAGGGGGTTCCCCGATCAACAATACGGAATAAATTGAGTGGACAGGTTCCTGATAGTACAGGAAAGGTTGGAAGAAGTCCTGTTTTAGGCAGGGACGTAGAAAATAAATTGGTTGAATGGATTATAAACATTTCAAAATTGGGTTTTCCTATAGGAAAGGAAGGGCTGCTTTACTCTGTGAAGAAGTTGGTAGAGAGAACAAACTTACCAACTCCATTCTCCCAAAATACTCCTGACCGTAAGTGGTTCCAATTATTTATGACTTGCCACCCTGAACTTTCTCAAAAACAATCAGAGTACATCAATCGTGCACGATCACTCATAACAGAACATAAAATAAGAGAGTGGTGCAAAGAAACTTTAGAATTGTTGGAAGATAATAAAAACATTCTAGATGACCCAGCCCGTATATGGAATATGGACGAAACAGCGGTTTATTTGTGCCCAAAGGGTAATCTCGTTCTCACCGAAAAAGGCCTGCCAGTTTATGACACGTCTTCCAATTCAGACAAGGAAAATATTACTACATTATTCGCAGTTAACGCTGTTGGTGAATTTGCTAATCCTCTAACTGTATATAAATATGATAGGTTACCAGAAAAAATTGCAATTTTGTGACAATAGATGATGGTATTGAATTTGATTTTCCAGAATTCACCACAGATGCAAACTTCGATGCTGATTTATTGAATATTGTTGAAAACCCCAATGAAATGAAACACGTTTTCCCGGAAACTCCAAAGACTAGCCTTTCCGTAGGAGTCAAAACTCTAGGATCATTGATAACTGATGACAGTCCACTTACTTCAGGAGATTCTTTTCCGGATAAGATCGTGACTGTGAGTGACATCAATGTTCGTACTGATGATCCAAATCATGAATCAAATATCACTACAGATGATAAACAAAAGCTACCAGCAGCAACTGTTGACGTTAAATTTCGCCCTGAAAGTATCTCTCCGTATATTGTTGCCACGCCAAAACGCAAGGTAGTGAAAATATTGAATGAAGTGATATTTTACCCTACGAATTCGAATGAATAAAAAAAAGAGACATCGCCAGCATCTTCCAAGTGTTATTATCGAAGTGGATCGAGATAGCAGAGTCCAAACAATATGCAAAGGACAAGGAGAATGAAGAAAAGTTACGAAGACAACAAAAAAGGGTCAACAGAAAGGAAGGGTTAGAAGTAGGTAAAACGATTGAGAATTTGAGAAAGAAGAAACCGAAAGATGTGGAAAAAAGCCAGTCCAACAAAAATTAAACCATTGAAGATCTGGAAATTGTTATCCAAGATTCCACTGAGCAGAATGAAAGTGATAGGAATGTTCTGAATGAAATGGGAAACTGCAACGAACATGTGAATAGACACGAAGGTTCAAGTCTACAAGTTTTGGAAAATTCAGAAAAGAATCAGGAATTGAAAACAACTGTCGGTCGGCGGGTATGTTGTTGTCCAGTATGAAGGAAGTTACTATCCGGGAAAAATCACTCAAATGAAGTCAAATTCATTGTTAATCAGTACAATGGAAAGAAGTGGAGTAGACTGGAAATGGCCATCCCAAAAATACGATAATATCGAGGTCATGGAGACCATTGAAACACCTTCGAAAAAAAAAATCCCGAGGAATATACACTGTGAAGGAAATGAACAAATACACAAAATTTTGTTAATGTGATAAGTTGTTTTAATTCTCACCCATTATCTCATTGGTACATTATATCATTTAACTTTCATTTATTCTTAAACGTGTCTCGAAAATCTCTTGACATCGATTTATCTGGTGAGAAATCTTGGTGATCACAAATGGTGGTAGAATGACAGTATTTGATACCAGCTGGCTACAAATAGTGACAAAAAAGGCCAGTTGAGGAACAAAGTGGCAACAAATGGTGAAATTGTAACTATTTTGATAAAAATTCATTCCAGAAAATTTTCAATATTTTATCCCCAAATGAATAGTATAAACCAAAAATAAAAATATTCAATTCGATAAATGACCGGATCAAAATAGTATGCTGCTATTAAAGTAAATATATTCGATTCCATCAATTACACATTTGCTTAAAGTGGCCACAAATGGTGTCTATACCCTATATGTTAGAATACCAATATCGCTTGATAAAGTTACAGTATAGCGAAACATGTCGCGAGTATAATAAATTTAATCGTGTTTTACCTTAGTGTTTATACATTTTCATACAAGAGAAGCGATAACAGACCTCGATTGTACTATGGAACGCGATAACGTAACTAGAATAATCGAGAGTTTGATGAATAGGGGGAAAACAGGGAAAACTTTCAAAATCTACCCTATGTAATTCCTGGAATCTACTCCCTCGCTGCGTCTCTGTAACCTTCGGACATGGAACAGTATGCGGGTGAATACTGAAAGGGACCCGAAACCGAATAAATAATAATCTTGAATGTGGAGTTTTGAATACACGTACGAAACTAGGAAATGAAGAGCTTTCAGATGTCGCGCATGAAATTTATTGAAACGTAAAAGCGCTTTCGACATTCATGCATCATCAGTACGTGCGGTCGTGAAACAAACGAATGGTGCAAATATTTTGTCCCAGCGATTGATTCTATACATGTTGTCTAGTTCTTAGGATTCATTCTGTGGGGAATTATATACCACTTGTATATTATATTTCATACATGTGAATTATTAATTAGGTCAATATTCCACACATTTCAATTTCAAATATTATTTCTGAGCTTCTGTATATATTTCAAATTTAATCCAGCTGAGGTGTCGTATCTTACAGACAAACCGGGCATTTCCAACTCATAAAAACAAACCGGGAATTCCCAATTCATAACATTTTACCAATAAACAAATTGCTTTCCCGATTTAACAAATACCTACGCTTACCTAGCTTGGCCGGTTTTCTCAATTTGTAATTGACTGGAATTTCCTAGGATAATAATTCAGCAGTTTTATTCACGAATTCAGTTTTTTTGCAATCAGAAAATCAGGGAAAAATGTATTGGGTTTGTCCCTTTTTTATTTTGTTTTCCTACTTCCCTCGACACAGGTTCAGGAATTGATTTGATTCCTTCCATATCTCTTGAAGATAACTCCAATGTGTCATAAAAAAGTGTATGGTTTTTGAGTATGATCGGAAAATGCTGAGATTTTCTTTTAGGCGATTTTCCGTAACATGTCGATCTAAAAAAAAAAGCAAATACTCCGAACCGTTCATTTAAACTGCATATCGAAAAATGCGACCTGCAGAGCTCTAATAGATGAACAAATCCTACTTGAACGGAAATGATATATGAATATGAAATATCTCAGAAAAGGTTGATATTTTCACAATCTTTTTTGACCACCTTCAGAAAATCTACGAAAAATGTCAATACATTTTTTCAGTAAAATTAAAAGTCTAGGAAATATTTCGAAAGAATAGAAAATCGAGTTATTGACCGTACTAATGAAATAAATGAAACTTTTGAAAATGCCTTTATGTCTTTAGAAGCCACATTGACATTTCCAAATCGTTTTTCTTCAACTCAAATAATTTTTTTTTAAACTGTAAAATTTGTCCATTTCTTTCTAAAATCGCCAAAATCTCGAAAACCAAACTATGAATGTTATTGTTTTTGAACAGTTCTACAAACAGTTTTTTAAAAAAAATTTCTCATATCTACAATAAAATTGAGATATGAAATTAAACAAATTTACCGTTTTTTGTCTAAAAACACCAAACACTCGAAGACGAAATAAGTATCAAAAAATGTTAAGGACAGCTTCATAGTTCCTAAACAGTTCTAAAAAAAGTTCCTCTAAAATTTTTCAATATCTTAAAAACAAAATTGCGCTATGGACTCTTTTTAAAAACATGAAAAACTCGTAAACGAAACGAGAACTTGAAAAAATGTATACAAACAGTTTTTTTTCTATTTGGAGTATAAAATGAAGTCAATATGAAACCCAAATACGTATCGAATTCGATACGCATTTTAATTTTTTTTCGAGATTGGTAATAATGGTAATATCAACTGTCAGGTGAACGTCAGACAAGAGGGATGGGATTTTCAGATATTACAAAAAGTAACTTCAATTTTATCGTAGGGTTTTTTTTTCCATTTCCAGAGGAGTCATGTATTGATTCAATTTTCAATTGAGAATGTTTCTCTTTAAAACATGAATCCCTTCCAAGAGATGTTATCTTGTACGATGGAAAACAGCGACTAAATTCCAACTTTCAGTCGCAGATGATTCCACAACTGACTTTATGAACATCCTGTTCATATTTTCAATGAAATCAAGAAGAATAACCTTCGAATGTTGTGGTGTTATTTGTTGCCTTGGATGGTGCAGTTATTATAAACTTTAATTATTACATATGACTGGTTTCTCGAGAGTTTATAATTAAATTAGCCCTCGCTCGTCGTACTTCAAACAACACGTGCGACAAAATGGTGTCTTATAAAACTTGTACTATACTATATTGAACTCAAACACATTTACAGAAAGTTCCTCTAATTTCTTTTTTCATATCTTGAAAACAAATTTGCGAAGCATTTTTTTTCAAACTCCAAAAACTCGAAAACGAAACGAGATATCAAAAAAATGTATATCAACAGTTTTATTGTTCATACTCTAGATGAATGCTGCCCACTAAAACGCAGCAACAAATTTTTTTTGCGAAAATCACCCAGCTGGATCACACCCACTATCAGGAAAGCTAGTCAGCAATTAAAATACTTATTTTGGCTGAGTAAAAATGTTGGAAACGAGGGCCTTAGAGAAAATTATAAACATGCTAAACAATCCTATAATAAAATGCTCACCGAAGCCAAACTTAAACATAATGAAAAACATAAGAGAATCTAGTAACAAACAAAAACGGTAAGGAACTTAGTAAATCAAGACATTGGTAGGACTAGAAAACACAAAAATATACACTTGAATGTGGACAGTAAGTTATATACAACTCCGGCAGATGTTACAACTATATATGGGGATTATTTCGCTAACATCACCGCTGAGAGCCTACAATGTCACTTTGGTGATTCAATGTCAAAAACTTGTACTGTCTCTACAATGGTTGGAAATACATTTTTCTTCAACCCCGTAACTCCTGAGGAAGTCATAACAGTTAACAAAGATTTGAAAAATAAAAATAGCACAGGAGTTGATAACATTTCAACAAAACTCCTAAAATCTGTTAGCACTGCTATAGCTGAACATTTGGCACATTTGATCAACTTTTCAATAACTTCAGGTAAATTTCCCTCTATTTTGAAATTAGCAACTATCATTCCTGTTCATAAGAAAAGTGACCCTGAGAACATAGCCAACTATAGACCGATTTCAATTTTGAGTGTATTTTCAAAACATATTGAGAAAGTAGTCTACAATAGAGTATGCAATTTCCTATCTAGATTTCAAATACTCACCGAATGCCAGCACGGCTTTCGAATAGGCAAATCTACCCGATCGGCAGCATGTAGCCTAATTGAGAGTATTTATATCAATTTGGATAAAGGTAGACACGTTGCAGGGCTCTTTTTTGATTTGTCCCGCGCTTTCGACTCCATTAATTTGGACTTTATTAAAAGTAAAATGTATAACTTGGGATTCAGAGGAGTATTTCTAGATTAGGTGTGTGATTTTCTTCATCACAGACAAATGCTCGTTGAAGTGGAGAACAATTTTTCAAACAAGCATTTCTTGAACATAGGTGTTCCGCAGGGTTCAGTGTTAGGGCCATTAGTATTTTAATTATTCGTCAACGATATGCCCCAACACATCGATACCGAACTGTTGGCTTTATTTGCAGACGATACTTCATTAGTGGTTACAGGTCGTAATCCTGAAGAATTAGTATTATCCACTAAACAGATTATAGAATGTTTCGATAGATGGTGTCAGCAAAATCGCTTGATTTCGAATGTCTCCAAGACAGAGTGTATATATTTTTCTTTCCAGAATACCACGAACTTAATACAATTTGATCTATATGGAACAAATAGGGTGTCTACTCGGAGCACAAAATTTTTGGGTAAACAATTAGATCAAAACTTACGTTTTACCAATCACATCGACATAGTCAGTAAAAAGTTGAATAAATCTAGATTTGCAATATCACGCATACAGTCGTCAATGCCAACTGAGTCTTTGTTGGCAGTTTATTATAGTCTTGTCTACAGTCACATGTCCTATAATGTTCTATGGGGAAATGCAGTAAACAGTGGAAGAATTTTGACATCACAAATTAGAATAATTCGCAATGTTCCAATTACCTCCACAAGAGTCGTGTAGGCCATACTTAATATTTTACAAAATTCTAACCTTCCCATGCCTGTATATATTGGAATGCCTAATGCACATAAAGGAAAATTACTCCAAACTCAAAACAAATTCACATTACCACAATTATCCCACTAGGAATGGAAATCTTCTGTATATCCCGAAACATAACACAACAAAATTTGAACGATCACCCACTTACCAGGGCATAATATTTTATAACAACTTGCCGGAGATGATGAAAAATCTCAATAAAAAAATATTCAAAAGCAGAGTGAAGTCAATACTATCCTCCAAAGGATACTATAGCATTGAGGAATTTATGTCAGATTGTTACTTGGATCAATTTGTTTGATGTCTTGAGTGAGTCATTAGTAGTAAATAGTATGTCTTTATACCCTTAGTGTAATATATTATTATTTTGTACAGTGATTATTTATATTATGTGTATGTCCTATACAAATTGACTTGTCCAATACATTTTTTGTCAATGTCTGAATGGATCAATAAAATATTATTATTATTATTATTCGAAGAAGACAGAAATCTTTGGGAGATCGTTTGCTAACGAACAGTCATTACCGACCAGATGGCTTCAGTGCTGTCTGTGTTGACCTGCCGTTGCACTGATGAGAGGCAACAACCTCGAAACTAGTCTGCAGGTGGTAACCCCGTCCAAATCAAAACATAATTCTGCTGGTTGGTCATAGAGGGCACTTGCAATTGCGTCCTCTGATGTTTTGAGGAACGTTGCACAAGTAGCTGTTAGATTTAATTCAATACCCGTCGTGGTCTTAGCCAGGGGAGTAGTTGTTTTCTGACAGGTTCTTGCCATAATAAGCCTACATAGTTAGGTGTTTATGGGAGTAAAGGGTTCACCATCGGTCGGTAACGACTGTTCGTTAGCAAACGATCTCCCAAAGATTTCTGTCTTCTTCGATTAAATCTCTCAAACCGGAGATTCGGAGTGTCTTCCTCTGCTCGCTAGGTGGAGCGGCCTAGAAACTGCTTTCATCTCGTGAACCAGAATTGACTAATCAGCGGAGTGTGTATTGGTTTGGACGGGAAACAGATGGTTTCAGTGCTGTCTGTGTTGACCTGCCGTTGCACTGATGAGAGGCAACAACCTCGAAACTAGTCTGCAGGTGGTCACCCCGTCCAAATCAAAACATAATTCTGCTGGTTGGTCATAGAGGGCACTTGCAATTGCGTCCTCTGATGTTTTGAGGAACGTTGCACAAGTAGCTGTTAGATTTAATTCAATACCCGTCGTGGTCTTAGCCAGGGGAGTAGTTGTTTTCTGACAGGTTCTTGCCATAATAAGCCTACATAGTTAGGTGTTTATGGGAGTAAAGGGTTCATCATCGGTCGGTAACGACTGTTCATTATTATTATTATTATCGCCCTCAGATAGATCTACAAAAATTTCCCATGAAATTCTCTCATATCCTGAAAAAAAATTGAGGTGTGAAAGTTTTCCGGTGTTTTGTAAAAACACCAAAAACTCGAGAACGAAACGAGCTATCAAAAACTGTATTCTTACAGTCTCGTTAAACAATATATTGGATTTTTTTCAATATATTGGATTTTTTCAATATATTGGATTTATTTTCAATATATTGGATATTTTTCAGTATATTCCATTTATTTTCAATGAATTGTATTTTTTTTTCAATATATTGGAAATAAATCCAATATATTGAATTTTTTTTTCAATACATTGGATTTTTTTTTCAAAAATTTCTAAAGTTAGGAACTTTATGAATTAGTTGGTGAAATCGGCCATCAGTGTCTTTGAAGAATTGTACTACTCTCAGAACAATATTTTTTAACTATACCGTATAATTTTTTACAGATAATGTTCGAGAGTTCAGCTGCGGAATGATGTACTATCGAACTTTTCACCTGGACAACAGAGGTGGCGCACTTTACGTTGGAGCAATGTGAGTAATCACCTATATTCGTAGTAGTAGTACTGTTATTATTGTCAACATCAAAAGTCGGGAGATCATCGACCGATTTCCTTCATTATCTGAAAGAATTCAGAGCAGTGTCGAGCATTGACAAAAAGTCGAAGCACTTTCGAATGATGTTGAATTGAATAATAGAACATAACTTTATCACAGTTCATTCATAGAGAACAATTACCAATAAAAATTATCCAGGACGATGACATTGTTATAGAATTTGAATGCTGTCGCTTTTTTGAAGTGAAAGTAGAAAAAGATGCTCACGAAGAAAACAATAGCTATTTATGATACAAGTTCGTAAAGTAGGACTTTTTTGTATGAGCGCGAGTACAGAAAGGCCCTTTACGAAAGTGTTTCACACAAAGTTTTTTCTTCGACAGTTATTATATTGCCAAATTGTAGCAATTTTATCATTAATTTGAATGTTTGATGATATGAATTGTCGACGTATTATCAAATAAAGACTTTCGAGTTATATTTGACGCAAAATACTGTATTTTTTAAAATTACATTACGCACAGTTGATGATTTTACGCCCAGGTGATTTTTTTATGCACTTGTTCGAAAAAGTATTACGTCACGCACTGTCAGCAGTGCGTAAAAGCTTAGTTTACGCACTGTCGTTGAAAAACACTGTTTAAATTTCAGTGATATCTGAATATCTCTAAAATATTATTTTGAAATTTTCAATTACTCATAATTGATTGAAATTTGCACACTCCCGTAAGTAGATAACAAATGAGAGAGCAACGGGAGGTACACGTCAGCAGAAAGTGCACATGTCAGGTATCGAATTACCTTGAAAGAGGTCAATGAACCCGTTTCAAGTTTCTCTGCTTGTCGAGACTTGTCTGTAACGAAACGTCATCAAATTCCAGGTAATCTGATATCCGACACGTGCATTCATAAACCTTGAAATAGGTCATTCAACCCGTATTGACTTTCTCTGATCGTAACTATTGCGTGATCGAATTCCAGGTGATCTGATACCTAACACGTGCACTTATTGACCTTGAACTAGGTCATCGAACTCATATTGATTTTCTCCTACTTGTCGAGACTTGTCTGTAACTGGAAACGTGTGAAATATTATATCTGACACGTGCACTTATTGACCTTGAAAGACGTCATTGTACCCGTATTGAATTGTTCTAACTTGTTGAGACTGGTCTGTAACGTGATGTCAACAAACTCCAGGTAATCTGATATCTGACACGTGCATTCATTAACAAAAAAATTGGTCATTTAACCCGTACTGATTTTCGCTGACCAGAGCTATTGCGTCATCGAATTCCAGGTAATCTGATACGTAACACGTGCACTCATTGACCTTGAAATAGGTCATTGAACCTATATTGAATTTCGCTGACCGGAACTATGGCGTCAGCGAATCCCAGGTAATTCGATACCTGACATGTGCACTTTCTGCTGACGTGTACCTCTCGTTGCTCTCTCATTTGTATAGACCCTCCTCCCGTTGCTCTCTCATTTGTTATCTACTCCCGTATTTTTACTGTGTTTCTAGCTGTCGAAATAATGATGTTCAAAAACTATTTATTTATTTTATAATAATTACAGTCAACACTGGCTTCTTTCGGCTCTCCGGGCTCTTCTTAAATGCTGTCAATCAAAATATAAAAAAAAATATATCAAAGTATTTCAGAAAACTTGCAACTGAATGTTTGTAAATGTTATTCAGCACGGAAAATCCAGTATGGAGTGTTGAGCTGACAGAACCTATGATTTCTCCTTCAACTGAATAGCAAAAAATGTATAACTGGGTAATAAATTAGCCTGCATTGAGTCTGACATTATTATCCAACTGGATTTGTTCTGAGTTGGTCTTTAATGGTTGGGTTTTGCTAGCTCAACGGTAAAGCTGGCAGAACCCAGAATTTAAAAAAATGCATTCCCAAAAAATCGGTGGTGGGTTCAAACATGAGCCTGAAATGAGCCTGAGATTATGGTTTGATCAAATTTTTCATAACAATTCAATTAAAACAAATCATACATTTCGAAAAAAAAATCCAATATGTTGCATTTATTTTCAATATGTTGAAAAGAAATCCAATATATTGAAAAAAAATCCAATATTTTTTCAAATTTTATTATAAAAATAATTTTATTTTATTTGTGTAACCCCTAGATGTTTTCGTAGAGATCAAAATTATTTTCACAATTTTACAGTTTTTGCGCATGGGAAGGAAGTTGATTTGTTTGCCCTATAGAGTAGAGTACTTTATTTAACCACATTACGTACAGGTACAGGTACATTTATGGCAAGTCATTGTAAGAAATAGAGAATATGTAAGAAATACATTTTGATCTTAGAAAATAGTAAAGACTAGGGTAAATGTATAAAATAAATAATAGAGTAAATACATAAAAAATGTAAAATGTAAAAGTTTGTTGTTCAACACCTATAGACAGCGGTCAATTAAGAATATATATATATATATATTTATATATATATATATAAGGATGGATTTAGCGAGGGGCAATATATGAAAATATAAGTAGAAAAGTTATTGGGTATAACCCTCAAAATGTTGTGCAACCGTAAACACGTGTTTCGAGCTTAAGCTCTCATCATATATATATATGGACAAATACATGCAAGTTAAAACATATATTCAAGTGGGACACAATAAAAACCATAGTCTAAACCTCCAGTGTGCTTGCCAATATAATATAATCTGGTATACTGTAAAAACAATTTTTTAAAAAGAATTTTTTAATGGTAAATTTGAACATTTTTGGTTTCATTGACTTTACTGACTTATCTAGAACATTATATAAGTTTAAATTCAAATAATTTTTGGAGCTGACAGCTAATCTATGTCGCTGAACGTTCAACAGATCCGCCGATCTTGTATTGTATAATTATGTATGTCACAGTGTTTAGGGAAAGTGATTACTGTGAATTTCTATAAGGGTTGTGAATATATATAAGGTTGGAAGTGGCATGATTCTGAGCTGAACAAAATGTTGTTGACAGTGCTCTCTATATCCTATATTAGACAATAATCTAATGGCTTTCTTCTGATATTTGAAGATTGCTGTTGCGTTACTAGAGTTACCCCACAGAAGAATGCCATAGGATAACACTGAATGAAAAAGAGAAAAATATGCCATTTGACAGTTTTCATGTTTCATCGTTTGCCCATTGACTATGAACTAGTTCAGATGATTTTTTTAAAATAAAAACCCAAACAAAGTGTTACAGACTTGTCAGTAAATGCTAGTGGCTGTCGAACTCCGCAATATTGACCAGCCAGTGAGAATACGGAATGTCAACCAACACTCCGCTGAACATGAGATGATTGTATCAGTGATTGGATTCCATAAATATCCTATATAACTTCATTTCTCGGAAATTTTGCATTGTACCAAACATTTATGGGGTATTTTTATAGTCCCCAATTCCTTGTGGTGTTTCGGCACAGCTACAGAGCAATATTAGTTTTATAGGATGACTGTAAAACCCTTTCAGTTGTGTATTCGACTTGTTGTGTTTGGGTGTTCAAACACGACTCCATTTGATTGCTTGACAAATTCCTGAAAGTACACTCGGTTTTACGATATGATTTGGAATTTGTGTGTACACATTTTCCGTGATGTGTTCGCTGCAAGTTCATAAACAGGAAGCGTCCTAGTTGAGTTTATCGCTCATGCATAAAGGATAATGAGTGAAGAAGTGAAAAATTATTGGAACTGGAAAAATAGTAGGTATAATTTTTCAGTCCACCTGAATTTACTGTAGCAGATAAAACAGCCAACGGACGTTGAATGCAAAGCTAGCATTCTGAAAACTGGGGAAAGTATGCAAATAACTTATTGAAGATTCCTAGTTCTGGTTAATAATAATCTACACGCTCTACAATTTTAATACTTTTTTATTGAATATTTTATGTATTTTTCGTTTTTTTTCATTAACTTTCAATGAACAATTATTTTCCTTAATATTCACAAATCATATGTTTATTTGTATGTTCGTAAAATGTATGCAATACAGTCATTTGTGACGTTTTTCTTGTTATTGTATTTATAGAAATGTTCGTAGTTGTACTTTCAGCAAGTGAAATATATACATTAATATCATTATTATTGTTGCAAAACATAAAAAATTTACTCTGCGACTTTGATTTCCAAAAATTAACGAAAATCCCTTATTGAAATCCATCATTAGTGTGAAGTTAGCAAAGAATTCTGATTAGGAAATTTGATGTGGGATATGGTAATTAGACCTCGTGTCGAAACCAATTGATATTAGAAATGGGCTTTTATCTCATAATCGAATTTGCATCCAAAACATCTTTCAAAGTTTACTTCCTTTCTATAAATAGTATCCGTGGATAAAAAAAATCAAACACCTTCAAAAATGAATACTCTTTTCAAACTCAATGACGTACCATACGAAAATAGCAAAAAATGCTAAAAATGCCCTAAAAACTAAAAAAGGCTACTTATATCTCCATTTTTAATATTTACAAAATAGACAGGATTTAATTATTATATCATTGAATTTCTCAATTAAAAACATATCTTGAATTAAAATATGTAAAATTATCTAAATCAAAAACTAAATTATCAAAAATTATCTATTCAATTTTACTATAAAAATTAATTAGAATAATAAATTAAATTATTTAGTTTAAAAATTTATTTAATTTCTTTTTTAAAATTAATAAAAGTAGGGATTTTTTTCGTAAATTTTTATAAACATACAAAAATAATATTTTTTAATAATATATAATAAATACAGTTGAATACATGAAACATTTATATATTAATTATATATTATATACTCAATTTTTCTTTTCTGGTGTTTTTTATGTTTACAAATTTCTGCGATTCAACGATTTTTTTTTAATCCCAAGCTAGGAGAAAAAAATATAAGTGGTCATAGCCTGATTACATTGGGTTGTCACTTATGATTAAATGAAAATGTATCTGAAATCATCCCCATTGATGTCTAGTTACGAGAGCGAAAAATAAATCTTAAAAGTTATCGAGTAAAGATATCCACGATATTTCTATCATAACACCAGTATGATACATTTAGCAGACTTACACTGTAGGTCAAATTGTTGCTAATGATTTACTTCATGTGAGGGTAATAATGAAGCAATTTTAACCCGCTCAGCTTTTTCATGAAAGGTGTCGAAAGTTGATAAATCAGATATACTTACAATATTTCGATAAAGAAAGTACCACAACAGTAGCAGAACCTTACAGTCAGCAGACTTGCACGTATATCAAATTGTTGCTAATAATACACTCCATGAGAGGGTGATAACGAAACGATTGACACCCCACCCCCTCAGCTTTTTCATCAAAGGGGTCATAAGTTGATAAGTCAGATATATTCACAATATTCCGATCAAGAAAGTACCATAACTGTAGTATCTTACATTCTGTAAATTTGCACGGTATAAAACTGAAATAACGAAATGATTGTTAGGTTAGGTTAGGTTTGAACGTGAGTGGGCCCGTATCAGGCCCTCCACTGCGGCCGATGGCCTATTGTGGCTCACCCTATGGTTATATTTCTCCCAGTATATCCAATCTCTTGACGAAATTGAGGAATGCATTGGGAGAACAATTTACCAGGTTTTCTGGCCTTACTGTCGTATCGCAAAATATTGAGAATCTGGTTCTGGCCGCTGCAGGGCATGTACACAGAATGTGTTTAGCCGTTTCATCATCCTCCATGCATAGCCGATTTTATGCATGTGATGTTTGAGTTTGCAGTGGCCAGTAAGCAAACCTACTATAACTCTGAGATGCGCTCTACTGAGTTCTAGCGGTTTGTCAGAGTCCTGTTTTTTCCTTGTACAAGCAATAAATGCTTTGGAATGGGCTAGGCCCGGTAGACTACGCCAGTACTCGAGTCTTTTATTGTCTACCCAAGCTGTTATGACATTCTTGGCAGTGCTATATGCTAAACCGATTACCGGTTCTGGTCAGTGAACGTTGTTTCGCCCCCCCCCCCTTTTGCTAGGGCGTCCGCTATTTCGTTTCCCTCTAGGCCTGTGTGACCTGGTATCCAGACTAGGGTAACGTTGTTGCGTTGCGCCAGTCGGTTTAAGGTGTCTCTGCAGTTCCATACTGCCCTAGATTTAATGCAGTTGGATTCAAGCGCTTTAAGTGCTGCTTGACTATCTGAAAATATTTTTATTGTTTTTCGTGTGTGGTGTCGATTTTCCAGCTCCCTGGCACACATTTCAATGGCATATACCTTTGCCTGAAATATCGTAGCTAGTTTGCCCATACTGAACGAAATGAACGAAATGATTGTCACTCCTTCATTTTTTTTCGTTGTGGTCGATATTTGATGAGTCTAGAATATTTAGAATATATCGATAAACAAAGTGCTATAACAGCAGTATCATACATTTTGTAGACTTGCGCGTTTGTTAAGTAGACAAAACCCTGGAGTGGGGCAGGAGCTCAATCGCTCTGCCTTATTGAACAGTAGTCGATCTTTGTCGCACATCTACTCGCGCTTTCTATCGTTTGCGCATCTCAGAGGCACCCTAACGCTTGTCGATCTGTACAATTATTTGTCACTCGTTGGTTTTCCATTTGTGGTCGGTTAAAATGGCCCGAGTCAAACGGATCACGATTATTCGTACACTTTGTCAAGTACATACTTGTCTTTAGGGTTCGATAGTTGATGAGTCAGATATATTCACAATATTTCGATTAACAAAGTACCATAACAGCAGTACCCCACATTCTGCAGACTTGCAGGGTATGTCAAACTGTTACTAATGATTCAGTCTATGAAATTAAATTAATGAAATGATTGTTACTCCCCCCGTTTTTTTCATTGAAAGGATCGATATTTGATGAATCAAGTATATTTACAATATATCGATAAACAAAGTACTATAATATCAGTATCATACATTTTCTAGACTTGCACGATCGTCAAGTTGTTGCTAATGATCTACTCGATGAGAGGGTGATAACTAAACCATTGTCACCCCCACAACTTTTTCAAAAAAGGGTGTCGAAAAAAGATGAGGAAGGTATATTTACAATATTTCGATTAACAAAGGACCATAACAGGAATATCTTACATCCTACAGATTTGCACGGTATGTCAAACTATAACTAATGATTCATTCTAGAAGAAGGTAATAACGAAGTGATTGTCATCAGGGAGGTCACGTATATTAACGATATTTCGATAAACGAATGACAATAACAGCAGTATCATACATTATGCAGACTTGCACAGTATGTCAAATTGCAAACTGCAGACTTGCACAGTATGTCAAATTGCAAACTGCAGACATGGACACATCGATGGTAATGATCCCTCAAAGATGGATAATAACGGAATGATTGTCATCCCTTTGATTATTACCAACGATGTGGTATGCAGTGCAAGCCTGCAGGACATATGAAACAGTTTTTATAGTACTTTGTCGAAGTTTTCGTGAATATTTTCTATTGTTAAACTTTTGACCTGTACGATAGAAAAAACTGAGATGGTGACAATCATTTTATCATCACTTTTTCGAAGAATGTTTTATTGGCATCAATTTGAGATACCAGGCAAGTCTACAGAATGTTTGGTACTGGTGTTATGTGGAAATATAGTAGATATACTCAACTCCTCATAACGAATGATAATAACTGTAAAAATTGATTTTTCTTCAAAATTCATTCACACCAATAAATTTACCGAGAATCTCGATAGAGAAAATAATAACATTCGAGTTAATTTTCCTCACGAAAAACGAACCTTCTATCATTTAGCATCGTTCTTTATGATAATTGATAATATTTCTGAGAAAATCCGGATTCATTAGGGTTTTGTCTATAATTGAAGTATAATATAGTTTGAAATTTTCAAATGTATTTTAATATTTTTCATATTCAGTCTTGTTTCAAGCTATCGACTGAAATAAAAAACAAATTCAGTTCTATTTTAATAGTATTCCCACTTTATTGAAAATGCATTAAAATATTTGCGGCGTTCTATTTTTAGAATTCATGAAACTATCAGAAACAGAGATTCAAACATTTCATAACAAAGAAATCGCCCAGAAGTAACGAGCTTAGTGCTCCATCTAGGATTGAAGTATATCTTTTTGAATTACAAGAGTCTCTCATCCTCTCGCTCTATACTTCTGCTGCTGGCACCCTGAAGTATCAAAATGGGACATAAATTCCCCTTCGGTATC
Source organism: Chrysolina oricalcia (assembly GCA_944452925.2). Lineage (NCBI taxonomy): Eukaryota > Metazoa > Arthropoda > Insecta > Coleoptera > Chrysomelidae > Chrysolina > Chrysolina oricalcia. The sequence continues at coordinate 2,109,409 of OX101809.2, read as the reverse complement.
GGCATAGTCATTCACCGAGGTATCAGCTAAGTTCAGGCGGCGACACTCTTGAGGCTGCAAATTGAGTATGAATAAGTATATAGTGCCTGTGTTTTATAGAAGCGTCTTGAGTATGGGACGTCAGTTTATGTGAGTGTCTTCGGCCATAGCCAACAGACTTGAATCACGAACAGATGAAAGATTATCAAATCTTGAGCAATTCACGATGTACAGAGTAACCCGAAAGTGTGTTTTTTTGAGTCAAAAGCAAGAATTCTGAAACCATTACTCAGGGTATCAGATGAGTTCCGTAGAGAAATAACAGCTTTCATTCCATATATTCGTAAAGTTTGAGTGAGAAAAGTGTCTTTCGTATACGTCTGTTATCACTGATACTGTTGAATACATATCTCTTGGTGGACAGTTATAGACGAACCCAGGGACAATAAAGTATTATCAACTTCTGTTAAAAATGAGCTAAACAAAATGTTATTAACTAAAGATGGTGGATAAGAATTTTGTATGAAAAGTTCTTGAAGTATTTTCAAATTTGTATTACTCTGTCTTTCATTTGTTTCAACAAATTCAATTTCATCGAAAATTTGTGATAAGAAAAAAAATGCAAATACCTTCCTGAACTGCATGTTTTTCTATACCAATCAATTATTATTGTGTTATCAATCGATCGTATAAGTTTTGTATCTAGGAAAGGTACCGAGAGATCTGAATCTTCTGTTTCGATTGTGAATTGTATGTATGGGTCGTAACTATTGAAAGTATCCAAAATTTCGGTTATACCATTTTTCGGTAATGCTAGTATTATATCATCCACATATTTTTTGGTGAAAAATAAGTTAAAAGACAGGACTGGTAACACTGTGTCTAGCAATTCATCCATAACATAAGCTGCAAGAATTGGTGAGATTGGAGATCCCATTGGTGTTCCCAAAGTTTGTCTGAAATATTTTCCATTAAATGAAAAATAGTTATTTTCAAACAGAAATCTTAAGTTGGAAATACAATCTTTTTCAATAGTGCAATGACTGCTGATACGATCCCAATTTTATCTATCGCTTTAAGGCAAGTATCAAAATAAACATTACTGAAAAGAGAGACAACATCCAAAACTGGCCAGAACATAGATATCAGGTAATTTGTTAATAACATTTTGTTTAGCTCTTTTTTAACAGAAGTTGATAATAATGTAAGACAGAATATGAATTCTCATAATGAACAACCTGTTGCAGATTTGAATCAAAATTCAATTTTCAATGCTTCATTACCTTACATCAAGGAAATAACACCTAAACTAATCAGAATTTTTCAACCATTTGATAACATCAAAACTGCAAATAGAACAGTTACTTCAATAAGACAAATATATTCAAAAGTAAAAGAAGAAAATGATATTTTCTCACTTTCAAATGTTGTTTATAGTATCTCTTGTCTTGATTGTGAAAAAAATTACATTGGCCAAACAAAAAGATTACTAAATTACAGAATCACTTCTCATAAAAGTGATAGTAGACTACACCCTGAAAGATTTGCTTTAGCAAAACATGTCAATGATCTTGACCACCGAATGAACTACCCTTCAACAACAGTTTTTGCAAGAGAATCATATTTTTCGAAAAGATCTTTCTTAGAAATGGCCTTTATCTCTCAAGAGAATGACTCCATCAATAAACGAACACATATAAAACATTTGAGTGAAATTTATTCTTTTTCACTCTCTCTTGACATTGAACATCATGAAATCAGAGTAACCGAACGCACAAATTCTAACCTACACTGAAATTTATTTGTCTCGGAACAAAATAATGTCACTTGCTAAATTAATAACTGTCACATTTGAAAATAAACAAATGAAGTATGTCTCTATGTACAACTAATTTGTCATTTCGTCTAGTTCTATATTGTTTGAAAAAAAGACTCTGAAAATACTGCATTTATGATAAGTATTAATTAGCTGAAACTCAATCTTTTTGAAAAATGTTTCTTATAAATAACTTTTATGAACATATATGTAAGCATCCTCAAGTAAGATGTGAGTACTCATAATTTTGAATTTACAATCTTATATGACATTTCCAATTGTAGTCTCCCTGATGATGGAATAAACGATTCCGAAAGCTTGGAAAAACTTAAAAGAGTTTCGTTTAAAATCGCTGCAGGCCCTACAAACAGTCATACTCTTAACTAGTCAGCGACTATCTTTTGTTTCTATAATATATATACATATTTTCTACTATTGGCGTATATGTCAGAAAAATATCAGAAAATTGTTATTTCTTGCACAAAGAAAGGTGATTTGGCAAATGGCCTACATTGTCTACTTTTTACGAGACATGTGCAGAGAATTTCAAGAAACCAGTCCAAGCTAAGCGAATCAACACCAGCTAATATTAAATATTCATTCATCCAAAAACTAGTGCTTGAGAATATTATTAATCGTCTGAGTGCGACCCTGCTCCGAGAGCTGAAAGAATAGTCTACGGTGTTTGGGCTTTTGTGGTATCGCTCAAAAAGTTCGAGTTTTTTTTTAAAGTCCTCTGAACAGAAATATGTTGAAGACAACAAAAACGAAAACTTGTCCAAGAGAGTTACTTTTGAAACTTTTAAGAGTCGAGTAAGTTGGCCTGCTCGTTTACTGGATTGCAAATATAATTTTCAGTGATTGAATTGGTATAGAGGTCGAACGGTTCTGTCAGTTTGACGATTAATTGGATAAAAACAATTGTTTCTTCAATTATCCGAATACATCGATACACAGATACAGAAAACTATCATCGGCATACATACATATTACATTGTACTTACAACTATAGTGAGGTTGTTTGACATGTTATTAATGCTTTGTATAGTGACATTACAGTTTAAAATTGTAAATAATGCAAAAAGAGACTTCACGAATAAAAAATAAACAGAAAATTTTAAAATTTCAGTCGAAAAACAAAAGACTTGTTGATTGTATCTAAGCGATATACATCAAGTGTCAACTGTCAATAGAAGAAATCTGTAATTTTCAAGTCAATGTTACCAACTGTAATCTTGTACCAACTGTTGAAAATTGAAATATACGACTGTTGTTTTGTAAGTTAGGAAAAAATTACATTTCCAATTGAGTAGAGATATTATTATTCATAGGGAGAGTGTGGTCTAACGACAATAAGAAGGAATGAATCTCACTCAAATGATTTATATCAGTTCTTTTATTCATACATTTTTTATCTTGAGATATGAAGGCCATTTCCAAAAAAGTTCTCTTAGTCATATGAGTCTCTTTAGCTAATATTTTAGTTGAATTATAATTTATTCGATGGTCAAATTTGTTAACATGATCAGCAAGATTGTAGACTTCATCCTGAAAGATGTGCTCTTGCTGATCATGTTAACAAATTTGACCATCGAATAAATTATAATTCAACTAAAATATTAGCTAAAGAGACTCATATGACTAAGAGAACTTTTTTGGAAATGGCTTTCATATCTCAAGATAGAAAATGTATGAATAAAAGAACTGATATAAATCATTTGAGTGAGATTTATTCCTTCTTATTGTCGTTAGACCACACTCTCCCTATGAATAATAATATCTCCATAACTACTCAATTGGAAATGTAATTTTTCCTAACATACAAAACAACAGTCGTATATTTCAATTTTGAACAGTTGGTACAAGATTACAGTTGGTAACATTGACTTGAAAATTACAGATTTCTTCTATTGACAGTTGACACTTGATGTATATCGCTTGGATACAATCAACAAGTCTTTTGTTTTTCGACTGAAATTTTAAAATTTTCTGTTTATTTTTTATTCGTGAAGTCTCTTTTTTCATTATTTACAATTTCAAACTGTAATGTCACTATACAAAGCATTAAGAACATGTCAAACAACCTCACTATAGTTGTAAGTACAATTTAATAACATCAACATGTAAAATTGACATAATAATTCTTTGTAGTTCCCTGAAGATGTAAATAAAATTTACGAAAGCTTGGAATTCACTCTATAAAAGAGTACACTTTTGACTGCTGCAATCCCCAATATTAACTGGTATTATTTTATATATATATATATATATATAAGGATTTAGCGAGGGGCAATATATGAAAATATAAGTAAAAAAGTTATTGGGTATAACCCTCAAAATGTTGTGCAACCGTAGACACGTGTTTCGAGCTTAAGCTCTCTTCAGTACGGTAAAATCAAGTGCGAAGATGTACAACACTTGGATGTAAAAATAGAAACAAAGGAAGTCAACAACAGGAAGCTTTAATTTTCATATATTGCCTCTCGCTAAATCCATCCTTATTTGTATCTTCCTGGGTAGGATTGTCACGCTGGTAGCTATAGCTACCTCCGTGGCGACGTTAGTTGTTGTCTTGTGAGGAAAAGGTCTTATATATATATATATATATATATATATATATATATATATATATATATATATAGATTGAAAATATCTTGAGGTTGCAGTCTACAGTTATTGTCAGTCACGAATTACCTAATTTCATATATATATATATATATATATATATATATCGTCGGAAGCCCATAACGATTGAAAACGAAATATGTTCTTGTCAGAATGCGCTCATTCACAAATTTTAAAGTGTTTTTTTGGAGGTCACTCGATTCAATATACAATAAATTTGTTTATTGTTGCATTTGAAAATAGGTCAATTCCGTCTACCATTTTCTGAATTATTGAATAATGTGGAATTGTCAAAATGTCGATGAAGCACGAGTGAAACCAAGGAATGAAGAGCGTCAAAATAGAGAAATAAGTGTTTGTGCAGCTATTGAAGCTAGTAAACCTTGTACGAGCAGACAAATTGCCGATCAAATTAATATGAATGACAGAACTGTTCGGAATATTTTGGAAATAAGTGGATACCATGTTTATAACGTACAAAAAAGTCAAGATATTTTCCCGTGAACCACATTCGACGGGACTACGACTAAATATCCCGTCCAAAAATTTCCTGTCAAAAATATCCTGCCAATAATCCTCCGTCCAATAATATCCCTATGCAAAATTATCCCGTCCAATTATTAGTATGATCTAACCTGAACGCACTAACCTAGCTCGCAAGTTGGGAGCTTGGAAGTTGGAGAAAAATTCATTTTGATGGTAGAGTATTTCATTAGTCTGATCTAACCTAAACGAACTAACCTAGCTCGCAAGTTGCAAGGTTATTATTGGTCAGAATATTATTGTCTTAGGATATTATTGGACGGTGGATTTTTGCAGGATATTTTTGACAGGATATTTTTGGACGGGATATTTAGTCGTGCGACCACATTCGACGAATGGGATATTGTGAATCCATGACGGAGAAACAAACTGAAAATGATGAGTTTTTACGTAACGTATCATTTACAGACGAGTCATCATTTTTTTACGTAGAAATCACAATCAGTTGTACGATATTGGTCTCGGGAAAATCAGCAACTAAGTATTTCTGTGCTTTCTCAATACCCACAAAAACTCAATGTTTGGACAGGAATGTTAGGAGGTTATGTCGTAGGTCCCTTTTTTATCGATGGTAACCTAAACGCGGTTGAATATCTACAGCTTCTGCGAAATCAAATTATTCCTACAGTTCAGAGCTATTTCCTATTAATTTTGGGGTTGAAACCAAATCAGCAAAAACTACTGGTTTCGTACAAATAAGTATGAACCAAGCCAAAATTCTCAAAGGAACTTGGGACCTCCTAACTGCCAACCTGAACAACTCTGTTGGGAATTTTATGATAGAAAGGCCAAATGATCAACCAATATTTCTGAGAATTCGTGAATACACCTGCTTACAATTTTTTCAGAGTCACAATTTTCACTCGGGTTTGAAGGCCGTCGTTTCTTGGAGTTTCTTCCTGAGTCTTACTAGCGCTAGTGGCTAGCTTCTTCAGAGGCTTATACATCATGAATACATCAGGCATGAATACATCATGAAAAACATCATGAATAATCTCAGATGATTATTCATGATGTATAAGCCTCCGAAGAAGCTAGCCACTCGCGCTAGCGAAAAGCTAGGAAGAAATTCCAAAAAACGACGGCCTTCAAACCCGAATGAAAATTGTGACACTGAAAACTTCGGCCGCGGAAGCTTTAACCATTTTGTCACAATTTTTTGTTCACTTGAATGACAGGAGGTATCCTTGTGTTCCTGCGGGACATTGCAAAGTGATCGCTCACTTCCTTCAATAACTCCCAAGCCAGTTCTCTGGTTGATCTAAAATTTTTCCAAACATTTTCTTCTGGAGTCTCGAAACGGCTGCTGATATCCCTAAACTTCCTACTGAATATCCGATTCCACTCTCTACGGAACAACAGATACGGGATCCGATTTACCTCATCATAATACCTTCTTCACAGTTCTTCCAGGATTATAACCAATAGATAGATAGATATAGGTCTTTATTGCCCAAAACACATAGCAACATAATAACAAGATCAATCTTAAAACTTATTTCATATGCATTAGGAAAACGCCGTGGATCAGATGACCCCTGTACAAGTACCTGGCTCCCTGTTATTATTCCCAAGCGGTGGACGCAAACATAAAATGTGAATATGAACAATAATGAAACATGAAAAAAATTTAAAATATATAAAAAAAGTTGTAGGTTATACCTAGGTTCCCTAATTTTTTCTTTAGGTATTTTTTGAAGAGGTCCATTGATTTGTCTTTAATATCTTGAGATATACCATTGTATCCATTGAATATCATCTAGTTTGTGTGATATACCTTCTCTTCTTCTAATACCAAGAATTAGGAGTAGGCAAGAATTTTGCATAACTTGCAGTCGTCGTTTATCATCTGCATCAAGGAAGGGACCATACACTGCATCACAATAATTAAACCTTGAAAGCACTAGAGTGTCACACAAAAGTGCCTTCACTTTTCTATTCAAACAATGTCTGGAATTGTATATCAGCTTCAAATTATAGAATGCAGCTCGCCTACCATTGTTTAGGTGTGATTTGAATTTAAGGTCATCATCGAGAGTGAGTTTTAGGTTTTTAGCACTTCTAGACGGTTTTATTAATTGATCCTCAACTTCAACTTCGATTAAATCTTTCAACGCGTTTCTATTTAACTGAGATCCAAAGAGCAAAACAGAGGTTTTCGTGGCATTTATTTTGATATTTCAAGAGAAGCGGACCAAGAATGGATCCTTGCGGAACTCCAGTTCTTATCCCAAGAGGTGTGGATATATCTTCACCAATACTGACTTGCTGACTCCTATTTCTCAAGTATTCGTGAAAAAATGTCGACGCTCCTGGACCTAGTCCTATGTAATGTAGTGTAGCGCATAACATTTCGTGACTCAAAATGTCAAAAGCTGTACTAAAGTTCAGGAGAACCAACACTGTTGCACATTTTTCATCCAACCCTCTCAAGATATCATCAGTTATGTTCAGCAAGGCTGTCTTACAACTATGAATCTTCCTGAACCCTGACTGCTCTTCAGGAATGATAGCAAACTTGGTTACATGATTCCTCAATTGATTTTCTACTTCCCTTTCCAATATTTTGGATAGACAAGGCAAAAGGCTAATTGGTCTAAGGTCTTTGAAATGCTCTATTTTTTGCTTTTTAGGTATTGGTTGCACGATTGCTTGTTTCAACTATTAGGAAAGATGTCATTTACCAAACACTCATTAATGATATGTGTGATAAATGGTAAGATGAATGGGCAACACATTAGTATGAGCTTCACATTTAAACCATCTCCACCTTGAGCATCAGACTTCATACTGTAAAGAATGGTTTGTACCCGTTCTTCCGTCACTTGTTGGAGTTCGAATTTATCAACATTTGGGAGAGTATTTTGGTATATTGACATAATAATCATTGAAATAGTTGGCGTCACTAAAGTTCGGAGGGATTTCGTCGTTATTTTTGTTACCTATATTGAGAAATTTGAGATTTTTCCAGACTCTAGAAATACCCTAACTACGAGCCAAGTGCTTTTTTCTCGTTCCTGCATGACAGTGTTCTGAGATTTCTCAGTGATTTATAATAATCAAAATGAGTTCTGCTCGAAATGATCCATTTCTATTTGAATACTATTTAAATTTTGCAAGGACGAGTAAGAATAATTTTTTTTGTTGGCATTTACGACAGCCAAATAGAAGTCGTCTGCTCAACGATGTTTTTGCAACGATATATCGTTTACTAACGATGAAGAAACAGATAGTGAATACGATTTTGTGATTTTGTCGTTATTTAACGGCTTATCGCGTGATAACGACAGCTAACGATATCGTTAAAAGATAGTCAACAGACCTGTAGGTGAGAATCAGGTTTGCAAAGCAACCGGAAAACTTCGCTTACAAATAGACCATTTTAATGAAAACAATCGGTACTTACCCACTGAGACATCTCGTGAGTGTCAGCATTGCGGTGGTGGTAATTGAGAATGAGTATAGTCGAAACAACTGAAGATGCGACCATGAACATGATACAGTTGAAGTAGGTTCCCAGCAGAGGAACAGCGTCTGAAGTGGCGGGCATGGTTTCGGCGACCATGTTCAGGAAAACGGTGAGAGAGAGGAGAATAGTCACCCCTAGCGAGAGTTTCTCTCCCGAATCCGGGGGCAACGTGAAGCCGAGAACAGCCATGGATGCTATGAGGACGCAGGGTACTATGAGATTGAAGAAGTAGTAGAGCGTACGCCTCCGAATTATTATGACGAAGGTTATGTCAATGTAAGGCTCCGGACAGCAATTGTAGTAGATTTCATTTCGTTTGCCGGGCACTCCTGAAAATAAATGTTATACCAATTAGAACCAAATTGAGGAATTACCTAAAATAGTATGTCCTATGTTTTTTTTTAATTTGGGAAATAGCGCTTGTAGTCTAGTCTACAAGAACTATTTTGGTGAATTTCTCTTCAAGGGCACCGAAAGTTATGATCCAGGGCTCATTCGATTCGGAATGACCTCCAGAAACTTTTTGAAAAATTTGAAGGTGCGCCTGCAAAAATTACAATTTAGTAAAAAAAGGGAGGTTTGTTTTTTTGCAAATATCTCGGAAACTATTGAAGATATCCAAAATTTGAAACAAGATCCGGAAAGAGGAGAAGATTTCCCCACCTCTTGGTACTCAACCATCAATATTTAGAATTTCAATTTAGAGGCGAAAATAGCGCTAAAAGCGGCCGCGGGTGATGCGAGTCCTGCGTGCGCTGACTGATACGGACCCTTGAACAACAAAAATAATTTTATCCCATTAAATATCAATAGTGGGAAAATATAAAATTCACTCACCTTTTAGACACTTGAAAGAATGAAAATCCATGAAAGAATTTTTTTTCCGTGATTATTTTATTACATATGCTTTTGTTAATTAACTAGTTTTTACGAGTTTCAAATTTACATACAAACCCTGATGATTTTTAAACTAAAAACCTCAAATTTGTTTCACTTGTTGGAGCTATTCTTGAAAGGCTTTAAAAGAGGTCCCTATTGGAAAAATGAATGTTATTAACAATCTGAGAGACTAAAAAATAAAAAATGCAAATAAAGCTATGAAAACAATTTTTTTTCAATATACCAATTTGTTCGTATTTTAATTATTTAAAGTTACATCAAAATAATTTTTTTAAATTTCTCACTGTGATTGTTTAAATAATTGTTATAAACAAATGAATTGTGTATAAGATATTTGAATTTTTGTTTTTGGAATTTTAATCAGCAATGAATAAATATTATGATCTTTAAAAAAAATAATTTCTAAAAAAAAATTGTTATTGCTTAAAAACGCATTTGTTGATTTACTATTCTTTTTTACCAAATATTAATATTAAGGAACCATTTATTTTTTTCAATCATAATTTCCATTGCTCTTCCATATTCTAAAAAAAAAGTATGTATTTATATTTTCTTTGTTTATTTAATAAACAATTTGTTACAAACTAATGAATTTTCACGATACAATATTTTTTCAATACTGCAAAAAATAACAAAAACAACCATGTGTCATTTGTTGTGTAAAAAAATGTGTTCTATTTTCTACATAATTTTAAATATTTTTCTATTTTTTCGTGTGGCGTTTCCTCGTAGGTCTCAATCATTGTTATTAAAATAACTCGTAAACAAATGGAGATAGGACAAAGACAGGTCAGGTCTTTTTTAGATAGGAGTACAGCTTTTAACCGAACGTAAAAATAGAAAAAGTTTTGAAATTATGTAGAAAATAGAAAAAAAATTGTTTACACAACAAATGACACATGGTTGTTTTTGTTATTTTCCTCAGTATTTAAAAAAAATTGTATCGTGAAAAATTTGTTTATAACAAATTGTTTATTAAATGAACAAGAAAATATAAATAAATATTTGGTAGCAAAAAAAATTGTTAATCAACAAACGTTTTTAGCAATAAATTTTTTTTAAGAAATGATTTTTTCTTAAAGATCATAATATTTATTGCTGATTAATATTCCAGAAACAATGATTCAAATATATTATTAACAATGAATTGGTTCATAACAATTATTTAAACAATCAGAGTAAGAAATTTTGAAAAATCATTTTTATGTAACTTTAAATAATTAAAATACGAACAAGTGGAATATTAAATAAAAAATTTTTTCACAGCTTCATTTGCATTTTTCATTTTTTAGTCTCCTAGATTGTTAATAACAAAGTGGAAAATAAACATTTTTTCATTTTTCCAATCGGGATCTTTTCTAAAGCCTTTCAAGAATAGCTCCAAGAAGTGAAACAGATTTAAGGTTTTTAGTTTAACAATTATCAGGGTTTGTATGTAAATTTGAAACTTGTAAAAACTAATTGATTAACAAAAGCATATGTAATATAATAATTACGAGAAAATTTTATTTTTCATGGATTTTCGTTCATTCAAGTGTCTAAAAGGTGAGTGAATTTTTTTATTTCTTAATATTGATATTTAATGGGTTAAAATTATTTTTATTGTTCAAGGGTACGTATCAGTCAGCGCATGCGGGACTCGCATCACCCACTTTTAGCTTTATTTTCGCCTCTAAATTAAAATTCAAAATATTAGCGGTAGAGTTCCGGGAGGCAAGATTTTTTTTTTGGAAATTTCTTCCTTTTTCAGGATCTTTTTTCTAATTTTGGATATATTTCATAGTTTCGGAGATATTTGCAAAAAACCAACCCCCCTTTTTTTAACTAAATTGTTTATAACTTTTGCAATTTTTACCGGCGCACCTTCAAATCAAAAAGTTTCTTGAGGTCATTCCGAATCGAATGAGCACTGGATCATAATTTTTGTTGCCCTTGAAGAGAAATTCACCAATAGTTCTTGTAGACTAGACTATTGGATCTGGTTCAAAACACTCCTAATCTCCCAAATATCGATGCTTGAATCATTAAAATATACAAGGTGTCATCTTTAGTAGGCAACATTTTAGAATAAAGAGTTAGACCAAGCGAAGTGGTCGTGGTGTTTTCGTTTGCCTCTCACTCACACGGCCCGGGTTCGATCCCACCGCCTGTCATGGAGTTTTAGTGGTTCGGAATCCACTTTTTCGTAAGCTTCCGGATGTTAGTCTCTGCTTCCGAGAAGTTTTCTCCGACAAACTGGGATACTTGTAAAAACAAATACTACAATCTTTTTACATGTTGCCAGTTACAGATGTCATCCCATATAATTTCATAATTCTGACATGGAGGTCTGCGTGCCTTACGGAGTTCTGAACCAGAATCTGCTGTTGACTAGGTGATAAAAGAATTTCTTTTTTCTAGTTTCCTAGTTTTCCGCAATCTTTCAATTACCACCTAGTCATAGCTGGCCATGAAAAAATTATATTTGGATTTCTTTTACAGCATTATTTGAACATTTTTGATTTCTATACCAAATTTCAGATTGAAATTCCAGGATTTGATAGATATCAATCGGCGAATCTCGTCATGAATTGCTCTGAATAATATGGAGGGTGTTCAGAAACATCTCAGTTGATAATTGGAGTGCGTCAATGAGGTTATCTATGTATAACTATCTGAATGAAAATGCAAATTTTCTTTACTCCCAAGTTATATGGATCTTTTTACAATATCTATCAGATGTAGTTCAATGTCCAGCATGGGCTTGAGCCGGGAACTTAATTGTTTTCTGGTAGATATTACAACAAGTAGTTTCTTTTTAATAGCAGGTTTCTTCCATGTCTAGAGGAGTCATGTTTGATTCAATTTTTAATTGAGAATGTTTCAGGGGTAATCAAAAACATCCATAAATCAAAAATTGTCCATTTCCAGTTACCCCTTTGTTGAATTAAATTTTTTCGATTTATTGAAAACTGAAAAACAAAATTTTTTGCAAAATTTCATTTTCTTCTGTATAGAATATTGCATTGATTTTTCGACTTTGATCACCTGGGAATATTTCAATAATGTGGAAACCCTCGAATATTACTTCATCTTATAAAAAAATTCTTTCTGAATCCGAAAATGTACTTGTTTTTTCGAATTGGAAGGCTAATTCATTTGGAAAATGTCGATTTTGTGGATGGGTGCATTTTTTCGTCAAAAAAATTGCCCTTTTCTAGTTGCCCCTTCGTCGAATTCAAGTTTTGAGATGTTATTCGGAATCAGCCCGTTGAGTTGTCTGAGGAAAATTTACGATTTTTCGAAAAATTAAAATCATCGCAAAATTCGATTTCCTTCTATACAGAATATTGCATTTTTCGACTTTGATCGCGTGGAAATATTTCAAAAATGCGGAATCCCGCGAGTATTACTTCATCTTATAGAAAATTTCCTCCTGAACCCCAAAATGTACTCGTTTCGAATCAGAAGGATAATTCATATAGAAAATGTCGATTTTGTGGATGGGTTTTATTTTTTCGTCGAAAAAATTGCCTACTTCGACTTTGATCGCCTGTGAATATTTCAAAAATGCGGAATCCCATGGGTATTACTTCATCTTATTAAAAATTTCCTTCTGAATTCTAAAATGTAATTGTTTTCCGAACCAAAAAGCTGACTCAATTAGAAAATGTCGATTTTTTGGATGAGTGAATTTTTTCGTCCGAAAAATTGCCCGTTTCCAGTTACCCTTTGTCCAATTCAATTTTTGAAGTGATATTTGGAATCAGCTCGTAGAGTTACGTCTGAAAAATCGAAAATAAAGGTTTTTGCGAAATTCGATTTCCTTCTATATGGAATATTGCATTTTTTGACTTTGATCCCATGGGAATATTTTTAAAATGCGGAATCCCGCGAATGTTACTTCAACTTATAGAAAATTTCCTTCTGAATCCGAAAATGTGCTCAGATTTCAAATCAAAAGGATAATTCATTTAGAAAATGTAGATTTTGTGGATGAGTGCATTTTTTCCTTGAAAAAAATTGCCCTTTTCCAGTTTCCTCTTTGTCGAATTCAATTTGTAGTTCAATTTATTGAACAGCAACCAAAAGTTTCTCCAAATTCGTTGCTCTGCTTCAAAATTAAACAATTCTGTAAAATAACTCGAATCCAGAAATTGAAATAGGTGTGAAAATATCCACACTTTCCTAGACACAGTTTCTGACGTGGTGAGTATTGTAGATGGGATGGAGCAGAATTTATGGCAGTGTTGCCAAATACCTCAGGAATTCTGAGCCCAATTTTGATATAGGGAATGTGCATAGTGAACTTTACATAATGAATACTCGCGATAGGGTCGATAGGGAGCAAGCAATTATGTGATTTCAGAATAAACATGAGGATATTAACGAAATCTGAATATATAATTATGCAGTATGATGGAATTTCAGAAAACGTAAAATATTCAAGGCGAGCAATTGAATGAGTGTGTTGACGAAATTCTTAAAACAAATTTGAGAACTACCTGAGCATGAAGAGCGAGAAATTCTGAATAGAATATTCATTATTTCCGAAACTACTACCAGTTCGAAAACTAAATCGATAGAATTTCATTTAAAATGCAAATCATACAGATTTAGGGAATTTCAAGCACTGCGAAGGTATACAGGGCGAGATAACTAAACAGAATATTCATTATTTCCTAAACTACCATGAGATAAGGAAATCGAAGGTGTGTTTTTAGAAATTATAATCATACCCAAATAACACACCTATATTGGTAAAATATTGGTACAATATTGTTAACATATTGCTAAAATATTTGAAATGCAATATTGGCGAGAAAAAAAAAGGTGAACGTTCGGCGATATTGGTCTAATATTACTCAAATAATAATAGTGAAATAATTTCAAAGCAAAATTAGCCTCAAAATATTCAGCGATATTGATACAATATCACTTGTACAATATTATGAAAATATTGGCAAAATAGTCAAACGTTATATTGGCGAGAAATAAAATGTTAACATTTTGCGATATTGGCCCAATATCGTTTGGACATTTTAAAAATAGTATTCGTGAAGTTTTCTGGAAAAAATAATGGCCCTAAAACATACAGCTATATTGGTACAATATCATTTGTATATACAGTGTGACCCACTTAAGACCGGAGCATCCTTTTAACATCCACAGTCTTCAACCGATCAATTACTTTTTTGTTCCAGCAGAAAGAGTATCAAAATATCTACGATTACAGAAATTTGCAAAACATGATTAAAATTTTCATGGCTTACTATAATTTTTTATTTCTTGTTAAAAATTGCGAAATATCATTGGCGATTTTTTTCGTGATATTTCGACTCCACCACTGGATTTAGCATTCTTCAAGGTAAATCCCAAAATTTCATTGAAAAATATTCATTTTCAACAAAGTTAAACATTGTTGGTTTCCATCAATAATCAACTGATTATGAAAAGCTGTTTTCCTACTTCATTACTGCATTCCAAAAGGTACCGTTCTAGATGTTATAACTCGAAAACAATTTATGTTCTGAATTCGAATTTCTACCAGCAACCTCAGTATATCCATAAAAAATTATATTTTACCAAAATCAATGTTGTTATAACTTTGTTGTCAATTACATTTTCCCAATGAATTTTTTTGTTTTACGTGATTGAAGGATGTTGAATGTAGTGTGGAGTCGAAATTTCATGTAAAAACCGCTAATGATATTTCGCTATTTTTAACATGAAAAAAAAAATCACAGGATGCCCTGAAAATTGAAATTATATTTTGCAATTCTGTGTAAACGTGAATCATTTGATACTTTTCTGCTGAAATTGAAAAAAATTTAATGGCCTGAAAACTGAAGATGTCATAAGGTTGCTAGGTATTCTTTGTAATATTGAATATTATTATTTGAATATAAGCGTGAGCTCGTGATAATTTCAATCAATATGGGTCGATATAATTTGTTGATTATTCGCGAAACAAAATATTCAGCTACTGTGTTATCAAACTTGGATGTATAACTTTTTTTTTATCCTTAGAAACGGTATGAAAAAAATGTTGGGATAGCAATATTTATTCTAGATGTTGGAAGCAATATGCAGACAATATTGTTTCATCGATATTGGTAAATACTGTTGAACCAGAATTGACTCAAGTTATGATTTGTTCAATATTGGTGAAATAATATTCAACCAATGTTTTATCAAACTTGGATGTATTATATTTCTTTATCCCTAGAATCGAGATGAAAGCAGGAATATTAAGATTGCAACATTTATTTCAGATGTTGGAAACAATATGAAGACAATATTGTATTATCGATATTGGTAAATACTATTAAAACAATATTGAAACAATATAAGTTAATGCGATTTGTTGAATATAGTTGAAATAATATTCAACCAATGTGATATCAAACTTGGATATACAATATAGTTTTTTTATGCTTCGAATCGCTATGAGTAGGATAATTGGATTGCAATATTTATTCTTAATGTTGGAAACAATATGTTAACAATATCGTGTTATCGATATTGGTGAAAATTACTCAACCAGTATTGACCTAATATTATATGTTACAATCTGCATTCAGTTTGAACCAATATTACATCAATATTATTAATACAATATTGATTTTTCAATATTCACCCATAATGGATCAATATTATTTTTACATTAACAATATTGGCCCAAGATTCGGCCAATATGAGGTGCTATCTTGGTATAGTTTGATGAAATTTCAATGCATTGAGAAAGTGTACAGGGAGTTCTAAAACGGAATCAAGATATATTGAGGTTATCGTACACGTACATGTAACTCATTGATTCGTACTATTATTACCACACTTAATTCCCAAAGACTTTTGAAGCTGACTTAAATTTTGGTCTTATATCAATTAACCCAAATTACACAGTTATTGTTACTTGGTTGAGTAACTGGACTTCACCGAGGATAATAAAATACAAATATTTTGTTATTGAACATCCTCCTCCAGTCCACTTGACCGGTAAATGAAAAAGTAAAATTTTTGGGTAAGCAAAGGTCTTCAATGTAATTGAAGAAGATCTCATGCATGCATTGCCTAATCTTTGTGTAGCTGCAGAAGTATCTGAGTCTGCACTGCTTTGATGTGAGCTTTTCATTGAACGGGTTCGAAATTGGTAACAGAGTTTGAATCTTCTCTTTGAATATCTAACACGTGACCAAGTTCTGCACGGGTGCTGTACGGGTTGCTGCTTATAAAAAGAATGCTTTGATCCCTGCTCTTTCAATGTTCATGGTGATATCACCAAATCAATATATGTAGGTATTCGTATGAATATGAGAGTTTCTTTTTTCAGAATGCTAAATTTGAACTTGTACTTTGATTTCACAAAATATTATGATGAATATTCTGATCAGATGACTCCTTATTTTTCGCCTTGTACGGTTAAGCAGTGGTGCATGAAATTTCATCACATTTTTCAATATCCATTTTTAATAACATTCTATCAATTTTGTATTCTCGGAAATACAGTAACCTTCTAGTTTTGTCTAGTTCTTGCCTTACAGCATGCAGTATCATCAGCATATCGGGAAATTTCTTCATGATTTGTCATCGAAAACATGCCATCAATGTATATGGATTGGAAAGACCTAGAACGGTTCCTTATGGTACCTCCTTCTCGAAATCCGTCTTTTCATTGAGCATGTTATCTACTCTCACACACAGGGATCTATTAGTTGGACAGCTTTCGAACAGTTTTAAATAGTTATCTCGTATACCAAGATTTTTTAGGATGTTCTTTTTTGTGAGAACCAGAAGGTAAAAGAAAACTATCAGGTTTCTCGGGCTTTGTCTCGATTGCTCCCATTTGGAATCGTTTATCGTTAATGACGTCAAGTAGATTTTGGTGTCACGTCTTTTCTTTCATACGGAAGCTGTCGATTACTCATTTTTGTGAGATTTCTATTTCGGTATCGACGGTAACATCAATTAAAGCATTTTCCATCATTCATAATGGCGGAGTGGTATTGCAACTAGCTGTCAAGCCGTGTTTAACGGATGATTTATCATTGATAGAATTTGGATGCGGAAACCGTGGCAAAATGTCGGAGCAATACTGGATTTAAAGTGATTCGATTGCAATTGCCTGTGATTGAAGTAGATAGGTAGAATTGTTAATTCAACTACCTAATAACAGATGATCATTTGGAGCGAGTTGGTGAATACAATAACAAGTATTTAATATAATATACAGTCTGCCTGCTGCTGTGTTTATCGCTTACCGGAAGACTCAGTAATCAAACAATGTTCGCCTATTATGATTTTCTATGAATTCTCCAGAACATTTGCCTCATTATCATACACCTAACTTTTCAAATGACTTAACAAAGTCCAATGGATTAAGATCTCGTGATTTTTCGGGTTATCCAATCATAGAAATGTTATAAAAGCTGCAAAACAACAAACTCACAGAATATACTAATTCAACCATTCTGAATCGATTGACGTTCGCAGAATTGCTCTATCTTTACCCGTTTCCGAATTGAAATATCAAAGTAGTAGTTTTTGAAAAGTGAAAGAAATGTGATCAATTGAAAATTTATGTCTATTGATATTTTCCACTCGAACTCACATAATATACTAACTCGACCATTCTGAATCGATTGCCGTTCGCAGAATCACTCTATATCTAACCGTTCTCGAATTGGTAAGGTATAGTAGTAGTTTTTGAAAAATAAGAAAAAAATGTATTTGTTTCGACATATTTTGATATTTTGTAGTCCAACTCACAGAATATACTAATTCGACCATTCTGAATCGATTTCCGTTCGCAGAATTGCTGTATTTATAACCGTTCTCGAATTGGAAAATTATTGTTGTAGTATTTGAAAAATTAAAAAAATGTAGTAATTTCCAAAAAAAAATTCTTTCGATATTTTCCATTCAAACCCACAGA
Source organism: Chrysolina oricalcia (assembly GCA_944452925.2). Lineage (NCBI taxonomy): Eukaryota > Metazoa > Arthropoda > Insecta > Coleoptera > Chrysomelidae > Chrysolina > Chrysolina oricalcia. The sequence goes on along the minus strand of OX101809.2, from coordinate 2,091,163 downwards.
ATATACTATAGACCATTCTGGATAGATTGCCGTGGTCATTTAAAAAATTTTGTCTGTTGATTTTTTCCATTCGAACTCACAGAATATACTAATTCGAGCATTGTAAATCGACTGCCGTTCGCATAATTGCTATATCTCTAACCGTTCTCGAATTGAAAAATAACAGTAGTAGTTTTTGGAAGATAAAAATTTGGTCATTAAAAAATTTTTGTCTGTTGATATTTTCCATTCAAACTCACAGAATATGGAAACTCGACCATTCTGAATCGATTGCCTTTCGCAGAATTGCTCTATCTCTAACCGTTCTAGAATAAAGAAATTATAGTAGTAGTTTTTGAAAAATGAAAAAAATTTGGTGATATCAAAATTTTTGTCTGTTAATATTTACCACTCGAACTCACAGAAGAAGAACCCTTTGTTCTATCACAGAAAACACTAACTCGACCATTCTGAATCAATTGCCTTCGCAGAATTGATCTATCTCCAACCGTTCTCGAATTGAATAATTATGGTGGTAGTTTTTGAAAAATGCAAAAAATGTGGTCTTATCAAAATTTTCGTTTGTTGATATTTTCCACTCGAACTCACAGAATATACTAATTTGACCATTCTGAATCGATTGCCGTTCGTAGAATTGCTCTATCTCCAACCGTTCTCGAATTGAAAAATTATGGTGGTAGTTTTTGAAAAATGCAAAAAATGTGGTCCTATCAAAATTTTCGTTTGTTAATATTTTCCATTCGAACTCATAAAATATACTAATTTGACCATTCTGAATCGATTGCCGTTCGTAGAATTGCTCTATCTCTAACCGTTCTCAAATTGAAAAATTAATGGTAGTAGTTTTTGAAAAATTCAAATTATGTGGTCACATCAAAATTTTTGTCTGTTGATATTTTTCACTCGAACTCACAGAATATACTGATTCGACCATTCTGAATCGATTGTCGTTCGTAGAATTGCTCTATCTCTAACCATTCTAGAATTGAAAAATAATGGTAGTAGTTTTTGAAAAATTCAAAAAATGTGGTCACATCAAAATTTTTGTCTGTAGATATTTTTCAGTCAAACTCAAACAGTGTACTAATTCGACCATTCTAAATCGATTGCCGTTCGCAGAATTGCTTTATCTCTAACCGTTCTCGAATTGTAAAATTATGGTAGTAGTTTTTGAAAAATTCAAAAAATGTGGTCACATCAAAATTTTTGTCTGTTGATATTTTTTACTCGAACTCACAGAATATACTAATTCGACCATTCTGAATCGATTGCCGTTCGCAGAATTGCTTTATCTCTAACCGCTCTCGAATTGAAAAATTATGGTAGTAGTTTTTGAAAAATTCAAAAAATGTGGTCACATCAAAATTTTTGTCTGTAGATATTTTTCAGTCAAACTCAAACAGTATACTAATTCGACCATTCTGAATCGATTGCCGTTCGCAGAATTGCTTTATCTCTAACCGTTCTCAAATTGAAAAATGAATGGTAGTAGTTTTTGAAAAATTCAAATTATGTGGTCACATCAAAATTTTTGTCTGTTGATATTTTTCACTCGAACTCACAGAATATACTGATTCGACCATTCTGAATCGATTGCCGTTCGCAGAATTGCTTTATCTCTAACCGTTCTCGAATTGAAAAATTATGGTAGTAGTTTTTGAAAAATTCAAAAAATGTGGTCACATCAAAATTTTTGTCTGTAGATATTTTTCAGTCAAACTCAAACAGTATACTAATTCGACCATTCTGAATCGATTGCCGTTCGCAGAATTGCTTTATCTCTAACCGTTCTCGAATTGAAAAATTATGGTAGTAGTTTTTGAAAAATTCATAAAATGTGGTCACATCAAAATTTTTGTCTGTTGATATTTTTCACTCGAACTCACAGAATATACTAATTTGACCATTCTGAATCGATTGCCGTTCGCAGAATTGCTCTATCTCTAACCGTTCTCGAATTGAAAAATTAGAGTAGTAGTTTTTGAAAAATGCAAAAAATGTGGTCATCTAAAAATTTTTCTCTGCTGATATTTTCCATTCAAACTCATAGAATATACTTATTCTACCATTCTGAATCGATTGCCGTTCGCTCTATCTCTAACTGTTTTTGAATTAAAAATATAGTAGTAGTTTTTGAAGAATGAAAGCAATGTGTTCATTTAAAAAATTTTGTCTGTTGATATTTTCAACTCAAACTCACAGAATGTACTAATTTGACCATTCTGAATCGATTACCGTTCGCAGAATTGCTCTATCTCTAACCGTTCTCGAATTGAAAAAATTTGGTCATTTCATAATTTTTGTCTGTTGATATTTTCCATTCGAACTCACAGAATATACTGATTCGGCCATTCTGAATCGAAAATTATGGTAGTAGTTTTTGAAAGATTCAAAAAATGTGGTCACATCAAAATTTTTGTCTGTTGATATTTTTCACTCGAACTCACAGAATATACTAATTTGACCATTCTGAATCGATTGCCGTTAGCAGAATTGATCTATCTCCAACCGTTCTCGAATTGAAAAATGATGGTGGTAGTTTTTGAAAAATGCAAAAAATGTGGTCATATCAAAATTTTTGTCTGTTGATATTTTTCAGTCGAACTCAATGAATATACTAATTCGACCATTCTGAATCGATTGCCGTTCGCAGAATTGCTTTATCTTTAACCGTTCTCGAATTGAAAAATTATGGTAGTAGTTTTTGAAAAATTCATAAAATGTGGTCACATCAAAATTTTTGTCTGTTGATATTTTTCACTCGAACTCACAGAATATACTAATTTGACCATTCTGAAACGATTGCCGTTCGCAGAATTGATCTATCTCCAACTGTTCTCGAATTGAAAAATTATGGTGGTAGTTTTTGAAAAATGCAAAAAATGTGGTCTTATCAAAATTTTCGTTTGTCAATATTTTCCACTCGAACTCACAGAATATACTAATTTGACCATTCTGAATCGATTGCCGTTCGCAGAATTGATCTATCTCCAACCGTTCTCGAATTGAAAAATTATGGTGGTAGTTTATGAAAAATGCAAAAAATGTGGTCTTATCAAAATTTTCGTTTGTTAATATTTTCCATTCGAACTCACAGAATATACTAATTTGACCATTCTGAACCGATTGCCGTTCGTAGAATTGCTCTATCTCTAACCGTTCTCAAATTGAAAAATTAATGGTAGTAGTTTTTGAAAAATTCAAAATATGTGGTCACATCAAAATTTTTGTCTGTTGATATTTTTCACTCGAACTCACAGAATATACTGATTCGACCATTCTGAATCGATTGCCGTTCGTAGAATTGCTCTATCTCTAACCGTTCTCGAATTAAAAAATAATGGTAGTAGTTTTTGAAAAATTCCATAAATGTGGTCACATCAAAATTTTTGTCTGTTGATATTTTTTACTCGAACTCACAGAATATACTAATTCGACCATTCTGAATCGATTGCCGTTCGCAGAATTGCTTTCCCTCTAACCGTTCTCGAATTGAAAAATTATGGTAGTAGTTTGTGAAAAATTCAAAAAATGTGGTCACATCAAAATTTTTGTCTGTTGATATTTTTTACTCGAACTCGTAGAATATACTAATTCGACCATTCTGAATCGATTGCCGTTCGCAGAATTGCTCTATCTCTAAGCGTTCTCGAAATGAAAAATCATGGTAGTAGTTTTTGAAAAATTCAAAAAATGTGGTCACATCAAAATTTTGTCTGTTGATATTTTTCACTCGAACTCACAGAATATACTAATTTGACCATTCTGAATCGATTGCCGTTCGAAGAATTGATCTATCTCCAACCGTTCTCAAATTGAAAAATTATAGTGGTAGTTTTTGAAAAATGCAAAAAATTTGGTCTTATCAAAATTTTCGTTTGTTAATATTTTCCACTCGAACTCACAGAATATACTAATTTGACCATTCTGAATCGATTGCCGTTCGTAGAATTGCTCTATCTCCAACAGTTCTCGAATTGAAAAATTATGGTGGTAGTTTTTGAAAAATGCAAAAAATGTGGTCTTATCAAAATTTTCGTTTGTTAATATTTTCCATTCGAACTCACAGAATATACTAATTTGACCATTCTGAATCGATTGCCGTTCGTAGAATTGCTCTATCTCTAACCGTTCTCAAATTTAAAAATTAATGATAGTAGTTTTTGAAAAATTCAAAATATGTGGTCACATCAAAATTTTTGTCTGTTGATATTTTTCACTCGAACTCACAGAATATACTGATTCGACCATTCTGAATCGATTGCAGTTCGTAGAATTGCTCTATCTCTAACCGTTCTCGAATTAAAAAATAATGGTAGTAGTTTTTGAAAAATTCGAAAAATGTGGTCACATCAAAATTTTTGTCTGTTGATATTTTTTACTCGAACTCACAGAATATACTAATTCGACCATTCTGAATCGATTGCCGTTCGCAGAATTGAACCGCTCTCGAATTGAAAAATAATGGTAGTAGTTTTTGAAAAATTCAAAAAATGTGGTCACATCAAAATTTTTGTCTGTAGATATTTTTCAGTCAAACTCAAACAGTATACTAATTCGACCATTCTGAATCGATTGCCGTTCGCAGAATTGCTTTATCTCTAACCGTTCTCGAATTGAAAAATTATGGTAGTAGTTTTTGAAAAATTCATAAAATGTGGTCACATCAAAATTTTTGTCTGTTGATATTTTTCACTCGAACTCACAGAATATACTAATTTGACCATTCTGAATCGATTGCCGTTCGCAGAATTGCTCTATCTCTAACCGTTCTCGAATTGAAAAATTAGAGTAGTAGTTTTTGAAAAATGCAAAAAATGTGGTCATCTAAAAATTTTTCTCTGTTGATATTTTCCATTCAAACTCATAGAATATACTTATTCTACCATTCTGAATCGATTGCCGTTCGCTCTATCTCTAACTGTTTTTGAATTAAAAATATAGTAGTAGTTTTTGAAGAATGAAAGCAATGTGTTCATTTAAAAAATTTTGTCTGTTGATATTTTCAACTCAAACTCACAGAATGTACTAATTTGACCATTCTGAATCGATTACCGTTCGCAGAATTGCTCTATCTCTAACCGTTCTCGAATTGAAAAAATTTGGTCATTTCATAATTTTTGTCTGTTGATATTTTCCATTCGAACTCACAGAATATACTGATTCGGCCATTCTGAATCGAAAATTATGGTAGTAGTTTTTGAAAGATTCAAAAAATGTGGTCACATCAAAATTTTTGTCTGTTGATATTTTTCACTCGAACTCACAGAATATACTAATTTGACCATTCTGAATCGATTGCCGTTAGCAGAATTGCTTTATCTTTAACCGTTCTCGAATTGAAAAATTATGGTAGTAGTTTTTGAAAAATTCATAAAATGTGGTCACATCAAAATTTTTGTCTGTTGATATTTTTCACTCGAACTCACAGAATATACTAATTTGACCATTCTGAATCGATTGCCGTTCGCAGAATTGATCTATCTCCAACCGTTCTCGAATTGAAAAATTATGGTGGTAGTTTTTGAAAAATGCAAAAAATGTGGTCACATCAAAATTTTTGTCTGTAGATATTTTTCAGTCAAACTCAAACAGTGTACTAATTCGACCATTCTAAATCGATTGCCGTTCGCAGAATTGCTTTATCTCTAACCGTTCTCGAATTGTAAAATTATGGTAGTAGTTTTTGAAAAATTCAAAAAATGTGGTCACATCAAAATTTTTGTCTGTTGATATTTTTTACTCGAACTCACAGAATATACTAATTCGACCATTCTGAATCGATTGCCGTTCGCAGAATTGCTTTATCTCTAACCGCTCTCGAATTGAAAAATTATGGTAGTAGTTTTTGAAAAATTCAAAAAATGTGGTCACATCAAAATTTTTGTCTGTAGATATTTTTCAGTCAAACTCAAACAGTATACTAATTCGACCATTCTGAATCGATTGCCGTTCGCAGAATTGCTTTATCTCTAACCGTTCTCAAATTGAAAAATGAATGGTAGTAGTTTTTGAAAAATTCAAATTATGTGGTCACATCAAAATTTTTGTCTGTTGATATTTTTCACTCGAACTCACAGAATATACTGATTCGACCATTCTGAATCGATTGCCGTTCGCAGAATTGCTTTATCTCTAACCGTTCTCGAATTGAAAAATTATGGTAGTAGTTTTTGAAAAATTCAAAAAATGTGGTCACATCAAAATTTTTGTCTGTAGATATTTTTCAGTCAAACTCAAACAGTATACTAATTCGACCATTCTGAATCGATTGCCGTTCGCAGAATTGCTTTATCTCTAACCGTTCTCGAATTGAAAAATTATGGTAGTAGTTTTTGAAAAATTCATAAAATGTGGTCACATCAAAATTTTTGTCTGTTGATATTTTTCACTCGAACTCACAGAATATACTAATTTGACCATTCTGAATCGATTGCCGTTCGCAGAATTGCTCTATCTCTAACCGTTCTCGAATTGAAAAATTAGAGTAGTAGTTTTTGAAAAATGCAAAAAATGTGGTCATCTAAAAATTTTTCTCTGCTGATATTTTCCATTCAAACTCATAGAATATACTTATTCTACCATTCTGAATCGATTGCCGTTCGCTCTATCTCTAACTGTTTTTGAATTAAAAATATAGTAGTAGTTTTTGAAGAATGAAAGCAATGTGTTCATTTAAAAAATTTTGTCTGTTGATATTTTCAACTCAAACTCACAGAATGTACTAATTTGACCATTCTGAATCGATTACCGTTCGCAGAATTGCTCTATCTCTAACCGTTCTCGAATTGAAAAAATTTGGTCATTTCATAATTTTTGTCTGTTGATATTTTCCATTCGAACTCACAGAATATACTGATTCGGCCATTCTGAATCGAAAATTATGGTAGTAGTTTTTGAAAGATTCAAAAAATGTGGTCACATCAAAATTTTTGTCTGTTGATATTTTTCACTCGAACTCACAGAATATACTAATTTGACCATTCTGAATCGATTGCCGTTAGCAGAATTGATCTATCTCCAACCGTTCTCGAATTGAAAAATGATGGTGGTAGTTTTTGAAAAATGCAAAAAATGTGGTCATATCAAAATTTTTGTCTGTTGATATTTTTCAGTCGAACTCAATGAATATACTAATTCGACCATTCTGAATCGATTGCCGTTCGCAGAATTGCTTTATCTTTAACCGTTCTCGAATTGAAAAATTATGGTAGTAGTTTTTGAAAAATTCATAAAATGTGGTCACATCAAAATTTTTGTCTGTTGATATTTTTCACTCGAACTCACAGAATATACTAATTTGACCATTCTGAAACGATTGCCGTTCGCAGAATTGATCTATCTCCAACTGTTCTCGAATTGAAAAATTATGGTGGTAGTTTTTGAAAAATGCAAAAAATGTGGTCTTATCAAAATTTTCGTTTGTCAATATTTTCCACTCGAACTCACAGAATATACTAATTTGACCATTCTGAATCGATTGCCGTTCGCAGAATTGATCTATCTCCAACCGTTCTCGAATTGAAAAATTATGGTGGTAGTTTATGAAAAATGCAAAAAATGTGGTCTTATCAAAATTTTCGTTTGTTAATATTTTCCATTCGAACTCACAGAATATACTAATTTGACCATTCTGAACCGATTGCCGTTCGTAGAATTGCTCTATCTCTAACCGTTCTCAAATTGAAAAATTAATGGTAGTAGTTTTTGAAAAATTCAAAATATGTGGTCACATCAAAATTTTTGTCTGTTGATTTTTTTCACTCGAACTCACAGAATATACTGATTCGACCATTCTGAATCGATTGCCGTTCGTAGAATTGCTCTATCTCTAACCGTTCTCGAATTAAAAAATAATGGTAGTAGTTTTTGAAAAATTCCATAAATGTGGTCACATCAAAATTTTTGTCTGTTGATATTTTTTACTCGAACTCACAGAATATACTAATTCGACCATTCTGAATCGATTGCCGTTCGCAGAATTGCTTTCCCTCTAACCGTTCTCGAATTGAAAAATTATGGTAGTAGTTTGTGAAAAATTCAAAAAATGTGGTCACATCAAAATTTTTGTCTGTTGATATTTTTTACTCGAACTCGTAGAATATACTAATTCGACCATTCTGAATCGATTGCCGTTCGCAGAATTGCTCTATCTCTAAGCGTTCTCGAAATGAAAAATCATGGTAGTAGTTTTTGAAAAATTCAAAAAATGTGGTCACATCAAAATTTTGTCTGTTGATATTTTTCACTCGAACTCACAGAATATACTAATTTGACCATTCTGAATCGATTGCCGTTCGAAGAATTGATCTATCTCCAACCGTTCTCAAATTGAAAAATTATAGTGGTAGTTTTTGAAAAATGCAAAAAATTTGGTCTTATCAAAATTTTCGTTTGTTAATATTTTCCACTCGAACTCACAGAATATACTAATTTGACCATTCTGAATCGATTGCCGTTCGTAGAATTGCTCTATCTCCAACAGTTCTCGAATTGAAAAATTATGGTGGTAGTTTTTGAAAAATGCAAAAAATGTGGTCTTATCAAAATTTTCGTTTGTTAATATTTTCCATTCGAACTCACAGAATATACTAATTTGACCATTCTGAATCGATTGCCGTTCGTAGAATTGCTCTATCTCTAACCGTTCTCAAATTTAAAAATTAATGATAGTAGTTTTTGAAAAATTCAAAATATGTGGTCACATCAAAATTTTTGTCTGTTGATATTTTTCACTCGAACTCACAGAATATACTGATTCGACCATTCTGAATCGATTGCAGTTCGTAGAATTGCTCTATCTCTAACCGTTCTCGAATTAAAAAATAATGGTAGTAGTTTTTGAAAAATTCGAAAAATGTGGTCACATCAAAATTTTTGTCTGTTGATATTTTTTACTCGAACTCACAGAATATACTAATTCGACCATTCTGAATCGATTGCCGTTCGCAGAATTGAACCGCTCTCGAATTGAAAAATAATGGTAGTAGTTTTTGAAAAATTCAAAAAATGTGGTCACATCAAAATTTTTGTCTGTAGATATTTTTCAGTCAAACTCAAACAGTATACTAATTCGACCATTCTGAATCGATTGCCGTTCGCAGAATTGCTTTATCTCTAACCGTTCTCGAATTGAAAAATTATGGTAGTAGTTTTTGAAAAATTCATAAAATGTGGTCACATCAAAATTTTTGTCTGTTGATATTTTTCACTCGAACTCACAGAATATACTAATTTGACCATTCTGAATCGATTGCCGTTCGCAGAATTGCTCTATCTCTAACCGTTCTCGAATTGAAAAATTGGAGTAGTAGTTTTTGAAAAATGCAAAAAATGTGGTCATCTAAAAATTTTTCTCTGTTGATATTTTCCATTCAAACTCATAGAATATACTTATTCTACCATTCTGAATCGATTGCCGTTCGCTCTATCTCTAACTGTTTTTGAATTAAAAATATAGTAGTAGTTTTTGAAGAATGAAAGCAATGTGTTCATTTAAAAAATTTTGTCTGTTGATATTTTCAACTCAAACTCACAGAATGTACTAATTTGACCATTCTGAATCGATTACCGTTCGCAGAATTGCTCTATCTCTAACCGTTCTCGAATTGAAAAAATTTGGTCATTTCATAATTTTTGTCTGTTGATATTTTCCATTCGAACTCACAGAATATACTGATTCGGCCATTCTGAATCGAAAATTATGGTAGTAGTTTTTGAAAGATTCAAAAAATGTGGTCACATCAAAATTTTTGTCTGTTGATATTTTTCACTCGAACTCACAGAATATACTAATTTGACCATTCTGAATCGATTGCCGTTAGCAGAATTGCTTTATCTTTAACCGTTCTCGAATTGAAAAATTATGGTAGTAGTTTTTGAAAAATTCATAAAATGTGGTCACATCAAAATTTTTGTCTGTTGATATTTTTCACTCGAACTCACAGAATATACTAATTTGACCATTCTGAATCGATTGCCGTTCGCAGAATTGATCTATCTCCAACCGTTCTCGAATTGAAAAATTATGGTGGTAGTTTTTGAAAAATGCAAAAAATGTGGTCACATCAAAATTTTTGTCTGTAGATATTTTTCAGTCAAACTCAAACAGTGTACTAATTCGACCATTCTAAATCGATTGCCGTTCGCAGAATTGCTTTATCTCTAACCGTTCTCGAATTGTAAAATTATGGTAGTAGTTTTTGAAAAATTCAAAAAATGTGGTCACATCAAAATTTTTGTCTGTTGATATTTTTTACTCGAACTCACAGAATATACTAATTCGACCATTCTGAATCGATTGCCGTTCGCAGAATTGCTTTATCTCTAACCGCTCTCGAATTGAAAAATTATGGTAGTAGTTTTTGAAAAATTCAAAAAATGTGGTCACATCAAAATTTTTGTCTGTAGATATTTTTCAGTCAAACTCAAACAGTATACTAATTCGACCATTCTGAATCGATTGCCGTTCGCAGAATTGCTTTATCTCTAACCGTTCTCAAATTGAAAAATGAATGGTAGTAGTTTTTGAAAAATTCAAATTATGTGGTCACATCAAAATTTTTGTCTGTTGATATTTTTCACTCGAACTCACAGAATATACTGATTCGACCATTCTGAATCGATTGCCGTTCGCAGAATTGCTTTATCTCTAACCGTTCTCGAATTGAAAAATTATGGTAGTAGTTTTTGAAAAATTCAAAAAATGTGGTCACATCAAAATTTTTGTCTGTAGATATTTTTCAGTCAAACTCAAACAGTATACTAATTCGACCATTCTGAATCGATTGCCGTTCGCAGAATTGCTTTATCTCTAACCGTTCTCGAATTGAAAAATTATGGTAGTAGTTTTTGAAAAATTCATAAAATGTGGTCACATCAAAATTTTTGTCTGTTGATATTTTTCACTCGAACTCACAGAATATACTAATTTGACCATTCTGAATCGATTGCCGTTCGCAGAATTGCTCTATCTCTAACCGTTCTCGAATTGAAAAATTAGAGTAGTAGTTTTTGAAAAATGCAAAAAATGTGGTCATCTAAAAATTTTTCTCTGCTGATATTTTCCATTCAAACTCATAGAATATACTTATTCTACCATTCTGAATCGATTGCCGTTCGCTCTATCTCTAACTGTTTTTGAATTAAAAATATAGTAGTAGTTTTTGAAGAATGAAAGCAATGTGTTCATTTAAAAAATTTTGTCTGTTGATATTTTCAACTCAAACTCACAGAATGTACTAATTTGACCATTCTGAATCGATTACCGTTCGCAGAATTGCTCTATCTCTAACCGTTCTCGAATTGAAAAAATTTGGTCATTTCATAATTTTTGTCTGTTGATATTTTCCATTCGAACTCACAGAATATACTGATTCGGCCATTCTGAATCGAAAATTATGGTAGTAGTTTTTGAAAGATTCAAAAAATGTGGTCACATCAAAATTTTTGTCTGTTGATATTTTTCACTCGAACTCACAGAATATACTAATTTGACCATTCTGAATCGATTGCCGTTAGCAGAATTGATCTATCTCCAACCGTTCTCGAATTGAAAAATGATGGTGGTAGTTTTTGAAAAATGCAAAAAATGTGGTCATATCAAAATTTTTGTCTGTTGATATTTTTCAGTCGAACTCAATGAATATACTAATTCGACCATTCTGAATCGATTGCCGTTCGCAGAATTGCTTTATCTTTAACCGTTCTCGAATTGAAAAATTATGGTAGTAGTTTTTGAAAAATTCATAAAATGTGGTCACATCAAAATTTTTGTCTGTTGATATTTTTCACTCGAACTCACAGAATATACTAATTTGACCATTCTGAAACGATTGCCGTTCGCAGAATTGATCTATCTCCAACTGTTCTCGAATTGAAAAATTATGGTGGTAGTTTTTTAAAAATGCAAAAAATGTGGTCTTATCAAAATTTTCGTTTGTCAATATTTTCCACTCGAACTCACAGAATATACTAATTTGACCATTCTGAATCGATTGCCGTTCGCAGAATTGATCTATCTCCAACCGTTCTCGAATTGAAAAATTATGGTGGTAGTTTATGAAAAATGCAAAAAATGTGGTCTTATCAAAATTTTCGTTTGTTAATATTTTCCATTCGAACTCACAGAATATACTAATTTGACCATTCTGAACCGATTGCCGTTCGTAGAATTGCTCTATCTCTAACCGTTCTCAAATTGAAAAATTAATGGTAGTAGTTTTTGAAAAATTCAAAATATGTGGTCACATCAAAATTTTTGTCTGTTGATATTTTTCACTCGAACTCACAGAATATACTGATTCGACCATTCTGAATCGATTGCCGTTCGTAGAATTGCTCTATCTCTAACCGTTCTCGAATTAAAAAATAATGGTAGTAGTTTTTGAAAAATTCCATAAATGTGGTCACATCAAAATTTTTGTCTGTTGATATTTTTTACTCGAACTCACAGAATATACTAATTCGACCATTCTGAATCGATTGCCGTTCGCAGAATTGCTTTCCCTCTAACCGTTCTCGAATTGAAAAATTATGGTAGTAGTTTGTGAAAAATTCAAAAAATGTGGTCACATCAAAATTTTTGTCTGTTGATATTTTTTACTCGAACTCGTAGAATATACTAATTCGACCATTCTGAATCGATTGCCGTTCGCAGAATTGCTCTATCTCTAAGCGTTCTCGAAATGAAAAATCATGGTAGTAGTTTTTGAAAAATTCAAAAAATGTGGTCACATCAAAATTTTGTCTGTTGATATTTTTCACTCGAACTCACAGAATATACTAATTTGACCATTCTGAATCGATTGCCGTTCGAAGAATTGATCTATCTCCAACCGTTCTCAAATTGAAAAATTATAGTGGTAGTTTTTGAAAAATGCAAAAAATTTGGTCTTATCAAAATTTTCGTTTGTTAATATTTTCCACTCGAACTCACAGAATATACTAATTTGACCATTCTGAATCGATTGCCGTTCGTAGAATTGCTCTATCTCCAACAGTTCTCGAATTGAAAAATTATGGTGGTAGTTTTTGAAAAATGCAAAAAATGTGGTCTTATCAAAATTTTCGTTTGTTAATATTTTCCATTCGAACTCACAGAATATACTAATTTGACCATTCTGAATCGATTGCCGTTCGTAGAATTGCTCTATCTCTAACCGTTCTCAAATTTAAAAATTAATGATAGTAGTTTTTGAAAAATTCAAAATATGTGGTCACATCAAAATTTTTGTCTGTTGATATTTTTCACTCGAACTCACAGAATATACTGATTCGACCATTCTGAATCGATTGCAGTTCGTAGAATTGCTCTATCTCTAACCGTTCTCGAATTAAAAAATAATGGTAGTAGTTTTTGAAAAATTCGAAAAATGTGGTCACATCAAAATTTTTGTCTGTTGATATTTTTTACTCGAACTCACAGAATATACTAATTCGACCATTCTGAATCGATTGCCGTTCGCAGAATTGAACCGCTCTCGAATTGAAAAATAATGGTAGTAGTTTTTGAAAAATTCAAAAAATGTGGTCACATCAAAATTTTTGTCTGTAGATATTTTTCAGTCAAACTCAAACAGTATACTAATTCGACCATTCTGAATCGATTGCCGTTCGCAGAATTGCTTTATCTCTAACCGTTCTCGAATTGAAAAATTATGGTAGTAGTTTTTGAAAAATTCATAAAATGTGGTCACATCAAAATTTTTGTCTGTTGATATTTTTCACTCGAACTCACAGAATATACTAATTTGACCATTCTGAATCGATTGCCGTTCGCAGAATTGCTCTATCTCTAACCGTTCTCGAATTGAAAAATTAGAGTAGTAGTTTTTGAAAAATGCAAAAAATGTGGTCATCTAAAAATTTTTCTCTGTTGATATTTTCCATTCAAACTCATAGAATATACTTATTCTACCATTCTGAATCGATTGCCGTTCGCTCTATCTCTAACTGTTTTTGAATTAAAAATATAGTAGTAGTTTTTGAAGAATGAAAGCAATGTGTTCATTTAAAAAATTTTGTCTGTTGATATTTTCAACTCAAACTCACAGAATGTACTAATTTGACCATTCTGAATCGATTACCGTTCGCAGAATTGCTCTATCTCTAACCGTTCTCGAATTGAAAAAATTTGGTCATTTCATAATTTTTGTCTGTTGATATTTTCCATTCGAACTCACAGAATATACTGATTCGGCCATTCTGAATCGTAAATTATGGTAGTAGTTTTTGAAAGATTCAAAAAATGTGGTCACATCAAAATTTTTGTCTGTTGATATTTTTCACTCGAACTCACAGAATATACTAATTTGACCATTCTGAATCGATTGCCGTTAGCAGAATTGCTTTATCTTTAACCGTTCTCGAATTGAAAAATTATGGTAGTAGTTTTTGAAAAATTCATAAAATGTGGTCACATCAAAATTTTTGTCTGTTGATATTTTTCACTCGAACTCACAGAATATACTAATTTGACCATTCTGAATCGATTGCCGTTCGCAGAATTGATCTATCTCCAACCGTTCTCGAATTGAGAAATTATGGTGGTAGTTTTTGAAAAATGCAAAAAATGTGGTCTTATCAAAATTTTCGTTTGTCAATATTTTCCACTCGAACTCACAGAATATACTAATTTGACCATTCTGAATCGATTGCCGTTCGCAGAATTGATCTATCTCCAACCGTTCTCGAATTGAAAAATGATGGTGGTAGTTTTTGAAAAATGCAAAAAATGTGGTCATATCAAAATTTTTGTCTGTTGATATTTTTCAGTCGAACTCAAAGAATATACTAATTCGACCATTCTGAATCGATTGCCGTTCGCAGAATTGCTTTATCTTTAACCGTTCTCGAATTGAAAAATTATGGTAGTAGTTTTTGAAAAATTCATAAAATGTGGTCACATCAAAATTTTTGTCTGTTGATATTTTTCACTCGAACTCACAGAATATACTAATTTGACCATTCTGAATCGATTGCCGTTCGCAGAATTGATCTATCTCCAACCGTTCTCGAATTGAAAAATTATGGTGGTAGTTTTTGAAAAATGCAAAAAATGTGGTCTTATCAAAATTTTCGTTTGTCAATATTTTCCACTCGAACTCACAGAATATACTAATTTGACCATTCTGAATCGATTGCCGTTCGCAGAATTGATCTATCTCCAACCGTTCTCGAATTGAAAAATTATGGTGGTAGTTTATGAAAAATGCAAAAAATGTGGTCTTATCAAAATTTTCGTTTGTTAATATTTTCCATTCGAACTCACAGAATATACTAATTTGACCATTCTGAATCGATTGCCGTTCGTAGAATTGCTCTATCTCTAACCGTTCTCAAATTGAAAAATTAATGGTAGTAGTTTTTGAAAAATTCAAAATATGTGGTCACATCAAAATTTTTGTCTGTTGATATTTTTCACTCGAACTCACAGAATATACTGATTCGACCATTCTGAATCGATTGCCGTTCGTAGAATTGCTCTATCTCTAACCGTTCTCGAATTAAAAAATAATGGTAGTAGTTTTTGAAAAATTCCAAAAATGTGGTCACATCAAAATTTTTGTCTGTTGATATTTTTTACTCGAACTCACAGAATATACTAATTCGACCATTCTGAATCGATTGCCGTTCGCAGAATTGCTTTCCCTCTAACCGTTCTCGAATTGAAAAATTATGGTAGTAGTTTGTGAAAAATTCAAAAAATGTGGTCACATCAAAATTTTTGTCTGTTGATATTTTTTACTCGAACTCCTAGAATATACTAATTCGACCATTCTGAATCGATTGCCGTTCGCAGAATTGCTCTATCTCTAAGCGTTCTCGAAATGAAAAATCATGGTAGTAGTTTTTGAAAAATTCAAAAAATGTGGTCACATCAAAATTTTGTCTGTTGATATTTTTCACTCGAACTCACAGAATATACTAATTTGACCATTCTGAATCGATTGCCGTTCGAAGAATTGATCTATCTCCAACCGTTCTCAAATTGAAAAATTATAGTGGTAGTTTTTGAAAAATGCAAAAAATTTGGTCTTATCAAAATTTTCGTTTGTTAATATTTTCCACTCGAACTCACAGAATATACTAATTTGACCATTCTGAATCGATTGCCGTTCGTAGAATTGCTCTATCTCCAACAGTTCTCGAATTGAAAAATTATGGTGGTAGTTTTTGAAAAATGCAAAAAATGTGGTCTTATCAAAATTTTCGTTTGTTAATATTTTCCATTCGAACTCACAGAATATACTAATTTGACCATTCTGAATCGATTGCCGTTCGTAGAATTGCTCTATCTCTAACCGTTCTCAAATTAAAAAATTAATGGTAGTAGTTTTTGAAAAATTCAAAATATGTGGTCACATCAAAATTTTTGTCTGTTGATATTTTTCACTCGAACTCACAGAATATGCTGATTCGACCATTCTGAATCGATTGCAGTTCGTAGAATTGCTCTATCTCTAACCGTTCTCGAATTAAAAAATAATGGTAGTAGTTTTTGAAAAATTCGAAAAATGTGGTCACATCAAAATTTTTGTCTGTTGATATTTTTTACTCGAACTCACAGAATATACTAATTCGACCATTCTGAATCGATTGCCGTTCGCAGAATTGAACCGCTCTCGAATTGAAAAATGATGGTAGTAGTTTTTGAAAAATTCAAAAAATGTGGTCACATCAAAATTTTTGTCTGTAGATATTTTTCAGTCGAACTCAAACAATATACTAATTCGACCATTCTGAATCGATTGCCGTTCGCAGAATTGCTTTATCTCTAACCGTTCTCAAATTGAAAAATTAATGGTAGTAGTTTTTGAAAAATTCAAAATATGTGGTCACATCAAAATTTTTGTCTGTTGATATTTTTCACTCGAACTCACAGAATATACTGATTCGACCATTCTGAATCGATTGCCGTTCGTAGAATTGAGCTATCTCCAACCGTTCTCGAATTGAAAAATTATAGTGGTAGTTTTTGAAAAATGCAAAAAATTAGGTCTTATCAAAATTTTCGTTTGTTAATATTTTCCACTCGAACTCACAGAATATACTAATTTGACCATTCTGAATCGATTGCCGTTCGTAGAATTGCTCTATCTCCAACCGTTCTCGAATTGAAAAATTATGGTGGTAGTTTTTGAAAAATGCAAAAAATGTGGTCTTATCAAAATTTTCGTTTGTTAATATTTTCCATTCGAACTCACAGAATATACTAATTTGACCATTCTGAATCGATTGCCGTTCGTAGAATTGCTCTATCTCTAACCGTTCTCAAATTGAAAAATTAATGGTAGTAGTTTTTGAAAAATTCAAAATATGTGGTCACATCAAAATTTTTGTCTGTTGATAGTTTTCACTCGAACTCACAGAATATACTGATTCGAACATTCTGAATCGATTGCCGTTCGCAGAATTGCTTTATCTCTGACCGCTCTCGAATTGAAAAATCATGGTAGTAGTTTTTGAAAAATTCAAAAAAGTGGTCACATCAAAATTTTTGTCTGTAGATATTTTTCAGTCAAACTCAAACAGTATACTAATTCGACCATTCTGAATCGATTGCCGTTCGCAGAATTGCTTTATCTCTAACCGTTCTCAAATTGAAAAATTAATGGTAGTGGTTTTTGAAAAATTCAAATTCTGTGGTCACATCAAAATTTTTGTCTGTTGATATTTTTCACTCGAACTCACAGAATATACTGATTCGACCATTCTGAATCGATGGCCGTTCGCAGAATTGCTTTATCTCTAACCGTTCTCGAATTGAAAATTTATGGTAGTAGTTTTTGAAAAATTCAAAAAATGTTGTCACATCAAAATTTTTGTCTGTAGATATTTTTTAGTCAAACTCAAACATTATACTAATTCGACCATTGTGAATCGATTGCCGTTCGCAGAATTGCTTTATCTCTAGCCGTTCTCAAATTGAAAAATTAATGGTAGTACTTTTTGAAAAATTCAAATTATGTGGTCACATCAAAATTTTTGTCTGTTGATATTTTTCACTCGAACTCACAGAATATACTGATTCGACCATTCTGAATCGATTGCCGTTCGTAGAATTGCTCTATCTCTAACCGTTCTCGAATTAAGAAATAATGGTAGTAGTTTTTGAAAAATTCGAAAAATGTGGTCACATCAAAATTTTTGTCTGTTGATATTTTTTACTCGAACTCAAAGAATATACTAATTCGACCATTCTGAATTGATTGCCGTTCGCAGAATTGCTTTATCTCTAACCGTTCTCGAATTGAAAATTTATGGTAGTAGTTTTTGAAAAATTCAAAAAATGTGGTCACATCAAAATTTTTGTCTGTAGATATTTTTTAGTCAAACTCAAACAGTATACTAATTCGACCATTCTGAATCGATTGCCGTTCGCAGAATTGCTTTATCTCTAACCGTTCTCAAATTGAAAAATTAATGGTAGTAGTTTTTGAAAAATTCAAATTATGTGGTCACATCAAAATTTTTGTCTGTTGATATTTTTCACTCGAACTCACAGAATATACTGATTCGACCATTCTGAATCGATGGCCGTTCGTAAAATTGCTCTATCTCTAACCGTTCTCGAATTAAGAAATAATGTTAGTAGTTTTTGAAAAATTCGAAAAATGTGGTCACATCAAAATTTTTGTCTGTTGATATTTTTTACTCGAACTCAAAGGATATACTAATTCGACCATTCTGAATCGATTGCCGTTCGCAGAATTGCTTTATCTCTAACCGCTCTCGAATTGAAAAATTATGGTAGTAGTTTTTGAAAAATTCAAAAAATGTAGAGTAGAGTAGAGTAGTTTATTTGACCATGTTATGTACATAAAAAACATTTATGGCAAGTCACAAAAACAATATTGATTCAAGGTCAATATTGACATATGGCATTATGAAATTAGTAAAAAAATATAAAACTATAAAAAATATATAAATATTCAAAACTACAGAAATACATTTAAAATATCGAAGAATTTGACAATCCTGAGTTTTCAGGGAGTAAAGAATAGAACAGTATAAAAAAGTACATCGAGATTTGAAATTACATACATAATGAGCTCGCTGAGACAATGTAGCTATCAATATCATAAAAACAATGACTAAGTAGAAATGTTTTTACTGCCTTTTTAAATGCATTGAACTCCAATACTTTGACCGAGCTATCAAGGATATTGTAGAGTTTGAGATTCAATGAGTTTTTGCAGCTTACAGCTAATCTATGTCGAGGAATATTCAGCAGATCGGCAGATCTTGTGTTATAGCAATGAGAGTCAGAATGTCTAGAGAAATTGCTCACATTTTTGTGTATTTCTAAAAGGACTGTAAATATGTATAACGTGGGCAGGGGCATGATACCAAGTCCAATAAAGTGTTGTTGACAATGATCTCTAAAACCCAAGTTTGCCAAAATTCTGATAGCTTTTTTCTGACATTTGAAAACTGCTATAGCGTTTTTTGAATTTCCTCAAAGTAGAATACCATAAGTGAGCACAGAATGAAATAAAGAAAAGTATGTCATTCTCAATACATTGTGATTTGTGAGAGGTTTCAATTGTCGTAGTAAAAACAGAGTAGAAGATAATTTTCGAACCACGTGATCTACATGATTGGACCAATTCAATCTGTCGTCAATAACGAGACCAAGAAACGTTACATGATTTCCATCTTGGTACGTCGTGTTAGAACCCCTTGAGTTTTGCTTTCATTCAATTTGAGTTTATTTTCAGCAAACCAATTTTTTGCTGAGGTTAGGCTCTCAGATGTGAATTCGGTTAGGGTGTTATATGATTTATCAGAGCACACAAGGGTTGTGTCGTCAGCGAATAAAATACATTTTGTAGGTGCCATGTATTGACAGAAGTCATTGATATAAACGATAAAGAGAAAGGGTCCCAGAACCGAACCTTGTGGTACACCATGTTCTATTTTTTTGAAGTCAGATCTAATATTGTTCAACTCTACACATTGGAATCTTTCTGAGAGATAAGAACGAATTAGATTTAAAGTGGTGCCTCTTATTCCATAGTGACTCAGTTTTTCAATTAATATGTCATGCGATATGCAATCAAAGGCCTTCGTTAAATCGCATAGAGTCAGGCAAGTATGCCTGTTTTGATCAATGCCCTCAACTATGTCAGTCACAATTTTGAAGGCGGCTTGTGTCGTGGATTTATTTTTGCGGAAACCATATTGTGACTCGCTGAAATAGAATCTGTTTTCGAAATAGGAGTACAATCTTTCTTTCAGAATATATTCAATGATTTTACCGATGATGGAAATAATGCTGATTGGACGATAGTTATCTAACAAGGACTTGTCTCCTTTTTTGAATAATGGTATTACTTTGGAGATTTTGAGTGCTTCTGGGAAGAAGCCATTATGAAAAATTTGATTTATCAAGTCGGTCAGAGGTGGAACGATTAGTTCTGCTACAGACTTTATTAGACGGCTGTTTAAATCATAGATGTCGCGAGAGCTAGATGAGCTCAGTTTATTGATTGCAGCAAATACTTATTGTAAACATACAGGTTCCAAGAAGAAAGAGTGGACAGGAGAAGGGAAATTTCTAAAGTTATATGAGCTATGAGAGTTTAGCATCGGAAGCGATTTGATGGTTTTCTCGGCAATTGTACAGAAAAATACATTAAAATCATTTTCTGAAAATTCTTTTATGTATTTCTTGTGATGTGATTTATTTCTTTCCGAATTTATTATATTCCAACACGCTCGAGATAATTTTGGAGAGTTGACAATATATTCATCATACGCCTGTTTTTTTTGCCGTGACAATTCCCTGTTATACCTTTTCTTCATTACTTTATATGCTTCAGCATCCTCGGGTCGTCTAGACGCTTTGGATATTATTTTTATTGCTTCTAAGTCACTCTTCATGATTTTCAGAGCATCATTATACCAATTCAATTTGAAAGGACGTCTTGTTCGTAATTTCTTTTTCGGAAAACACACGCTTGCTGAACTTTGGAGGTTATCAATGGAAAATTTACATTTTGAGTTAAGGTCATGATCTTTAGAATCCAGGATACTCCAATTTACTTCAGAAAGAATCAATTTGAATTGATCCAAACCTGCTTGTGTTATCGTGAGTCTATTAGTGATTTTTTCATCATTGTGGTCATCAATAGATTCATTCATTATCAAGAATTGACCTTTGTGGTCAGAAAGGCTGGGATCAAGAACACCAACATCAAAAAGGTGATCGCTAAAATCTGTAATGATATTGTCAATGCATGTAGAAGATTTTGGCGTGACTCTGGTATAGTCTAAGATTTTTGCAGAGAGTCCAAAATACTCTATAACTTCCCTAAGGTTGAGAAGCGATGGAGTTTGTGACATGAAATCTATGTTGTAATCACCAAGGAGCACAATTTGGGTTTTTAGCTTCGAATATTTGAACAATAAGCCTTCAAGGTTATTCAGGAATACGTTAACATCTCCTCCACATGGTCTATAGAGGCAGATTATTAGGATATTTGAAAGCTGAAAATGAATACCACAGAACTCAGAATGTAGTTCTTCATTAAACTCACCCAGATCCAAAGTATTGAAATTCAAATCATTTCTGCAGTATATGGGAACACCGCCATGTTGTCGAACCTTCCTACAAAAGTAAGCAGCTACCTGGTAGTTATTTATATTAATAGTCATCAGATTATCCTCATTCATCCAATGCTCAGAAAAACAAATTACATCAAATCTATACTCATCTAAAAAAACACTTAGACTGTTCACCTTGTTTGAAAGACATTGTATATTGATATGAAAAATGCTAAACATGTTAGTTTTTTTAGGATTTTTTAAAATTGCACGCTCTCGTTCGGACCCGTCTCTTCTTGTGATTGTGACGCCGTCCTCTTCTTCACTAAAAACCGTGAAACCAAAGCACCATTAGGCCATATCTCTCGTTTCCAAGCTTTAGCGAAGTTTTCTTGTTTTATTGTGACTTTCATGGATGCATATAAATCGGGATGTTTGGATTGATGTCTTTCACATATCACTTCTGGGAAGTTTTCTATCAAGATTTTTTTGAGGTCACTAGGTTCTGTACTAGGACTCAACCTTGTCACATGCAGTGATGTATATTTTGCAACTGTGCTTATGCCTGTATTTTCATCGTTACCTCCCACCATAAATCTGCGGTTTTTCCTGAGTGATTTTCTTTTGACTACTTTCTCCCAGTTACCAACTTCATTACTTTCCAGGTTTAAAACTTCCTTCATTCTACTCGAAGATTGTGCATTCAAAATAGCGGCGCTCACTTCCTTGCTGCTGATAAGTGATTGTTTATTCTGAAAATCCATGTTGAAATTTGATTCAGTATTAGAAGTTTCAGAGGCAACAGTGGCAGCACTGTAGGATGGTTTTGTTATTGATACTGGTGCTTTTTTTCCTACTGTCGATTTAAATGTAGAGAAATTTAAGTTTTTTTGACCTTGGGTGTCATCGGAAGTTTTTTTTTCTTTTTCTTGCAGTATTGACTTGTCGTTTTTTCCAAATAGAAACACGACCTTTTCTCTTAGCAAACTGCAATTTTCATTTAATATTTCGCATTTAGATTCCAACTCCTTCACGAGTTTATGAAGTAATTTGTTTTCCGACATGTACCTCATAATATCAGCGTTGGTTTTTTCCTCCTGATCTCGTTCGTCTTCGAATTCGTCATAGTGGCTGCATGCTGGGTTTTTTGCTTGTGATGACTGAAGGATGAAAGTACTCATTGCATTTTTTACACTTCACATGATTAACAACAAATTTTTTGCATTGTTTACACACGATTTTCGGTACCGCGCCCGAGGACGATTCACCTCCGTTCGCCATGAATGCCAGCGTGCCAGCGTGGTCACATCAAAATTTTTGTCTGTTAATATTTTCCACTCGAACTCACAGAATATACTAATTTGACCATTCTGAATCGATTGCCGTTCGCAGAATTGATCTATCTCCAACCGTTCTCGAATTGAAAAATTATGGTGGTAGTTTTTGAAAAATGCAAAAAATGTGGTCTTATCAAAATTTTCGTTTGTTAATATTTTCCATTCGAACTCACAGAATATACTAATTTGACCATTCTGAATCGATTGCCGTTCGTAGAATTGCTCTATCTCCAACCTTCTCAAATTGAAAATTTATGGTGGTAGTTTTTGAAAAATGCAAAAAATGTGGTCTTATCAAAATCTTCGTTTGTTAATATTTTCCATTCGAACTCATAAAATATACTAATTTGACCATTCTGAATCGATTGCCGTTCGTAGAATTGCTCTATCTCTAACCGTTCTCAAATTGAAAAATTAATGGTAGTAGTTTTTGAAAAATTCAAAAAATGTGGTCACATCAAAATTTTTGTCTGTTGATATTTTTCACTCGAACTCACAGAATATACTGATTCGACCATTCTGAATCGATTGTCGTTCGTAGAATTGCTCTATCTCTAACCATTCTAGAATTGAAAAATAATGGTAGTAGTTTTTGAAAAATTCAAAAAATGTGGTCACATCAAAATTTTTGTCTGTAGATATTTTTCAGTCAAACTCAAACAGTATACTAATTCGACCATTCTGAATCGATTGCCGTTCGCAGAATTGCTTTATCTCTAACCGCTCTCGAATTGAAAAATTATGGTAGTAGTTTTTGAAAAATTCAAAAAATGTGGTCACATCAAAATTTTTGTCTGTTGATATTTTTTACTCGAACTCGAAGAATATACTAATTTGACCATTCTGAATCGATTGCCGTTCGTAGAATTGCTCTATCTCTAACCGTTCTCAAATTGAAAAATTATTGGTAGTAGTTTTTGAAAAATTCAAAATATGTGGTCACATCAAAATTTTTGTCTGTTGATATTTATCACTCGAACTCACAGAATATACTGATTCGACCATTCTGAATCGATTGCCGTTCGTAGAATTACTCTATCTCTAACCGTTCTCGAATTAAAAAATAATGGTAGTAGTTTTTGAAAAATTCGAAAAATGTGGTCACATCAAAATTTTTGTCCGTTGATATTTTTTACTCGAACTCACAGAATATACTAATTCGACCATTCTGAATCGATTGCCGTTCGCAGAATTGCTTTATCTCTAACCGTTCTCAAATTGAAAAATCAATGGTAGTGGTTTTTGAAAAATTCAAATTATGTGGTCGCATCAAAATTTTTGTCTGTTGATATTTTTCACTCGAACTCACAGAATATACTGATTCGACCATTCTGAATCGATTGCCGTTCGCAGAATTGCTTTATCTCTAACCGTTCTCGAATTGAAAATTTATGGTAGTAGTTTTTGAAAAATTCAAAAAATGTTGTCACATCAAAATTTTTGTCTGTAGATATTTTTTAGTCAAACTCAAACAGTATACTAATTCGACCATTCTGAATCGATTGCCGTTCGCAGAATTGCTTTATCTCTAACCGTTCTCAAATTGAAAAATTAATGGTAGTAGTTTTTGAAAAATTCAAATTATGTGGTCACATCAAAATTTTTGTCTGTTGATATTTTTCACTCGAACTCACAGAATATACTGATTCGACCATTCTGAATCGATTGCCGTTCGTAGAATTGCTCTATCTCTAACCGTTCTCGAATTAAGAAATAATGGTAGTAGTTTTTGAAAAATTCGAAAAATGTGGTCACATCACAATTTTTGTCTGTTGATATTTTTTACTCGAACTCAAAGAATATACTAATTCGACCATTCTGAATTGATTGCCGTTCGTAGAATTGCTCTATCTCTAACCGTTCTCGAATTAAGAAATAATGGTAGTAGTTTTTGAAAAATTCGAAAAATGTGGTCACATCAAAATTTTTGTCTGTTGATATTTTTTACTCGAACTCAAAGAATATACTAATTCGACCATTCTGAATCGATTGCCGTTCGCAGAATTGCTTTATCTCTAACCGCTCTCGAATTGAAAAATTATGGTAGTAGTTTTTGAAAAATTCAAATATGTGGTCACATCAAAATTTTTGTCTGTTAATATTTTCCACTCGAACTCACAGAATATACTAATTTGACCATTCTGAATCGATTGCCGTTCGTAGAATTGCTCTATCTCCAACCGTTCTCGAATTGAAAAATTATGGTGGTAGTTTTTGAAAAATGCAAAAAATGTGGTCTTATCAAAATTTTCGTTTGTTAATATTTTCCATTCGAACTCACAGAATATACTAATTTGACCATTCTGAATCGATTGCCGTTCGTAGAATTGCTCTATCTCTAACCGTTCTCAAATTGGAAAATTAATGGTAGTAGTTTTTGAAAAATTCAAAATATGTGGTCACATCAAAATTTTTGTCTGTTGATATTTTTCACTCGAACTCACAGAATATACTGATTCGACCATTCTGAATCGATTGCCGTTCGCAGAATTGCTTTATCTCTAACCGTTCTCGAATTGAAAAATTATGGTAGTAGTTTTTGAAAAATTCAAAAAATGTGGTCACATCAAAATTTTGTCTGTTGATATTTTTCACTCGAATTCACAGAATATATTAATTTGACCATTCTGAATCGATTGCCGTTCGCAGAATTGATCTATCTCCAACCGTTCTCGAATTGAAAAATTATGGTGGTAGTTTTTGAAAAATGCAAAAAATGTGGTCTTATCAAAATTTTCGTTTGTTGATATTTTCCACTCGAACTCACAGAATATACTAATTTGACCATTCTGAATCGATTGCCGTTCGTAGAATTGCTCTATCTCCAACCTTCTCAAATTGAAAATTTATGGTGGTAGTTTTTGAAAAATGCAAAAAATGTGGTCTTATCAAAATTTTCGTTTGTTAATATTTTCCATTCGAACTCATAAAATATACTAATTTGACCATTCTGAATCGATTGCCGTTCGTAGAATTGCTCTATCTCTAACCGTTCTCAAATTGGAAAATTAATGGTAGTAGTTTTTGAAAAATTCAAATCATGTGGTCACATCAAAATTTTTGTCTGTTGATATTTTTCACTCGAACTCACAGAATATACTAATTTGACCATTCTGAATCGATTGCCGTTCGTAGAATTGCTCTATCTCCAACCGTTCTCGAATTGAAAAATTATGGTGGTAGTTTTTGAAAAATGCAAAAAATGTGGTCTTAACAAAATTTTCGTTTGTTAATATTTTCCACTCGAACTCACAGAATATACTAATTTGACTATTCTGAATCGATTGCCGTTCGTAGAATTGCTCTATCTCTAACCGTTCTCAAATTGAAAAATGAATGGTAGTAGTTTTTGAAAAATTCAAAATATGTGGTCACATCAAAATTTTTGTCTGTTGATATTTTTCACTCGAACTCACAGAATATACTGATTCGACCATTCTGAATCGATTGCCGTTCGCAGAATTGCTCTATCTCTAACCGTTCTCGAATTGAAAAATTATGGTGGTAGTTTTTGAAAAATGCAAAAAATGTGGTCTTAACAAAATTTTCGTTTGTTAATATTTTCCACTCGAACTCACAGAATATACTAATTTGACTATTCTGAATCGATTGCCGTTCGTAGAATTGCTCTATCTCTAACCGTTCTCAAATTGAAAAATGAATGGTAGTAGTTTTTGAAAAATTCAAAATATGTGGTCACATCAAAATTTTTGTCTGTTGATATTTTTCACTCGAACTCACAGAATATACTGATTCGACCATTCTGAATCGATTGCCGTTCGCAGAATTGCTCTATCTCTAAGCGTTCTCGAATTGAAAAATTATGATAGTAGTTTTTGAAAAATTAAAAAAATGTGGTCACATCAAAATTTTGTCTCTTGATATTTTTCACTCGAACTCACAGAATATATTAATTTGACCATTCTGAATCGATTGTCGTTCGTAGAATTGCTCTATCTCCAACCGTTCTCGAATTGAAAATTTATGGTGGTAGTTTTTGAAAAATGCAAAAAATGTGGTCTTATCAAAATTCTCGTTTGTTAATATTTTCCATTCGAACTCATAAAATATACTAATTTGACCATTCTGAATCGATTGCCGTTCGTAGAATTGCTCTATCTCTAACCGTTCTCAAATTGAAAAATTAATGGTAGTAGTTTTTGAAAAATTCAAATTATGTGGTCACATCAAAATTTTTGTCTGTTGATATTTTTCACTCGAACTCACAGAATATACTGATTCGACCATTCTGAATCGATTGTCGTTCGTAGAATTGCTCTATCTCTAACCATTCTAGAATTGAAAAATAATGGTAGTAGTTTTTGAAAAATTCAAAAAATGTGGTCACATCAAAATTTTTGTCTGTAGATATTTTTCAGTCAAACTCAAACAGTATACTAATTCGACCATTCTGAATCGATTGCCGTTCGCAGAATTGCTTTATCTCTAACCGTTCTCGAATTGAAAAATTATGGTAGTAGTTTTTGAAAAATTCAAAAAATGTGGTCACATCAAAATTTTTGTCTGTTGATATTTTTTACTCGAACTCAAAGAATATACTAATTTGACCATTCTGAATCGATTGCCGTTCGTAGAATTGCTCTATCTCCAACCGTTCTCGAATTGAAAAATTATGGTGGTAGTTTTTGAAAAATGCAAAAAATGTGGTCTTATCAAAATTTTCGTTTGTTAATATTTTTTACTCGAACTCACAGAATATACTAATTCGACCATTCTGAATCGATTGCCGTTCGTAGAATTGCTCTATCTCTAACCGTTCTCAAATTGAAAAATTAATGGTAGTAGTTTTTGAAAAATTCAAAATATGTGGTCACATCAAAATTTTTGTCTGTTGATATTTATCACTCGAACTCACAGAATATACTGATTCGACCATTCTGAATCGATTGCCGTTCGTAGAATTACTCTATCTCTAACCGTTCTCGAATTAAAAAATAATGGTAGTAGTTTTTGAAAAATTCGAAAAATGTGGTCACATCAAAATTTTTGTCCGTTGATATTTTTTACTCGAACTCACAGAATATACTAATTCGACCATTCTGAATCGATTGCCGTTCGCAGAATTGCTTTATCTCTAACCGTTCTCAAATTGAAAAATTAATGGTAGTGGTTTTTGAAAAATTCAAATTATGTGGTCACATCAAAATTTTTGTCTGTTGATATTTTTCACTCGAACTCACAGAATATACTGATTCGACCATTCTGAATCGATTGCCGTTCGTAGAATTGCTCTATCTCTAACCGTTCTCGAATTAAGAAATAATGGTAGTAGTTTTTGAAAAATTCGAAAAATGTGGTCACATCAAAATTTTTGTCTGTTGATATTTTTTACTCGAACTCAAAGAATATACTAATTCGACCATTCTGAATTGATTGCCGTTCGTAGAATTGCTCTATCTCTAACTGTTCTCGAATTAAGAAATAATGGTAGTAGTTTTTTAAAAATTCGAAAAATGTGGTCACATCAAAATTTTTGTCTGTTGATATTTTTTACTCGAACTCAAAGAATATACTAATTCGACCATTCTGAATCGATTGCCGTTCGTAGAATTACTCTATCTCTAACCGTTCTCGAATTAAAAAATAATGGTAGTAGTTTTTGAAAAATTCGAAAAATGTGGTCACATCATAATTTTTGTCCGTTGATATTTTTTACTCGAACTCACAGAATATACTAATTCGACCATTCTGAATCGATTGCCGTTCGCAGAATTGCTTTATCTCTCTCTAACCGTTCTCTAAGTGAAAAATTAATGGTAGTGGTTTTTGAAAAATTCAAATTATGTGGTCACATCAAAATTTTTGTCTGTTGATATTTTTCACTCGAACTCACAGAATATACTGATTCGACCATTCTGAATCGATTGCCGTTCGCAGAATTGCTTTATCTCTAACCGTTCTCGAATTGAAAATTTATGGTAGTAGTTTTTGAAAAATTCAAAAAATGTTGTCACATCAAAATTTTTGTCTGTAGATATTTTTTAGTCAAACTCAAACAGTATACTAATTCGACCATTCTGAATCGATTGCCGTTCGCAGAATTGCTTTATCTCTAACCGTTCTCGAATTGAAAAATTAATGGTAGTAGTTTTTGAAAAATTCAAATTATGTGGTCACATCAAAATTTTTGTCTGTTGATATTTTTCACTCGAACTCACAGAATATACTGATTCGACCATTCTGAATCGATTGCCGTTCGCAGAATTTCTCTATCTCTAACCGTTCTCGAATTAAGAAATAATGGTAGTAGTTTTTGAAAAATTCGAAAAATGTGGTCACATCAAAATTTTTGTCTGTTGATATTTTTTACTCGAACTCAAAGAATATACTAATTCGACCATTCTGAATCGATTGCCGTTCGCAGAATTGCTTTATCTCTAACCGCTCTCGAATTGAAAAATTATGGTAGTAGTTTTTGAAAAATTAAAAAAATGTGGTCACATCAAATTTTTTTGTCTGTAGATATTTTTCAGTCGAACTCAAACAATATACTAATTCGACCATTCTGAATCGATTGCCGTTCGCTGAATTGCTTTATCTCTAACCGTTCTCGAATTGAAAAATTATGGTAGTAGTTTTTGAAAAATTCAAAAAATGTGGTCACATCAAAATTTTTGTCTGTAGATATTTTTCAGTCAAACTCAAACAGTATACTAATTCGACCATTCTGAATCGATTGCCGTTCGCAGAATTGCTTTATCTCTAACCGTTCTCAAATTGAAAACTTAATGGTAGTAGTTTTTTAAAAATTCAAATTATGTGGTCACATCAAAATTTTTGTCTGTTGATATTTTTCACTCGAACTCACAGAATATACCGATTCGACCATTCTGAATCGATTGCCGTTCGCAGAATTGCTTTATCTCTAACCGTTCTCGAATTGAAAAATTATGGTAGTAGTTTTTGAAAAATTCAAAAAATGTGGTCACATCAAAATTTTTGTCTGTAGATATTTTTTAGTCAAACTCAAACAGTATACTAATTCGACCATTCTGAATCGATTGCCGTTCGCAGAATTGCTTTATCTCTAACCGTTCTCGAATTGAAAAATTATGGTAGTAGTTTTTGAAAAACTCAAAAAATGTGGTCACATCAAAATTTTTGTCTGTTGATATTTTTTACTCGAACTCACAGAATATACTAATTCGACCATTCTGAATCGATTGCCGTTCGCAGAATTGCTTTATCTCTAACCGCTCTCGAATTGAAAAATTATGGTAGTAGTTTTTGAAAAATTCAAGAAATGTGGTCACATCAAAATTTTTGTCTGTAGATATTTTTCAGTCTTACTCAAACAGTATACTAATTCGACCATTCTGAATCGATTGCCGTTCGCAGAATTGCTTTATCTCTAACCGTTCTCAAATTGAAAAATGAATGGTAGTAGTTTTTGAAAAATTCAAATTATGTGGTCACATCAAAATTTTTGTCTGTTGATATTTTTCACTCGAACTCACAGAATATACTGATTCGACCATTCTGAATCGATTGCCGTTCGCAGAATTGCTTTATCTCTAACCGCTCTCGAATTGAAAAATTATGGTAGTAGTTTTTGAAAAATTCAAAAAATGTGGTCACATCAAAATTTTTGTCTGTAGATATTTTTCAGTCAAACTCAAACAGTATACTAATTCGACCATTCTGAATCGATTGCCGTTCGCAGAATTGCTTTATCTCTAACCGTTCTCAAATTGAAAAATTAATGGTAGTAGTTTTTGAAAAATTCAAATTATGTGGTCACATCAAAATTTTTGTCTGTTGATATTTTTCACTCGAACTCACAGAATATACTGATTCGACCATTCTGAATCGATTGCCGTTCGCAGAATTGCTTTATCTCTAACCGTTCTCGAATTGAAAAATCATGGTAGTAGTTTTTGAAAAATTCAAAAAATGTGGTCACATCAAAATTTTTGTCTGTTGATATTTTCTACTCGAACTCACAGAATATACTAATTCGACCATTCTGAATCGATTGCCGTTCGCAGAATTGCTCTATCTCTAACCGTTCTTGAATTGAAAAATTATGGTAGTAGTTTTTGAAAAATTAAAAAAATGTGGTCACATCAAAATTTTTGTCTGTTGATATTTTTCACTCGAACTCACAGAATATACTAATTTGACCATTCTGAATCGATTGCCGTTCGCAGAATTGATCTATTTCCAACCGTTCTAGAATTGAAAAATTATAGTGGTAGTTTTTGAAAAATGCAAAAATGTGGTCATATCAAAATTTTCGTTTGTCAATATTTTCTACTCGAACTCACAGAATATAGTAATTTGACCATTCTGAATCGATTGCCGTTCGCAGAATTGCTTTATCTCTAACCGTTCTCGAATTGAAAAATTATGGTAGTAGTTTTTGAAAAATTAAAAAAATGTGGTCACATCAAAATTTTTGTCTGTTGATATTTTTCTCACTCGAACTCACAGAATATACTAATTTGACCATTCTGAATCGATTGCCGTTCGCAGAATTGATCTATCTCCAACCGTTCTAGAATTGAAAAATAATTGTGGTATTTTTTGAAAAATGCAAAAATGCGGTCATATCAAAATTTTCGTTTGGTAATATTTTCTACTCGAACTCCCAGAATATAGTAATTTGACCATTCTGAATCGATTGCCGTTCGCAGAATTGCTTTATCTCTAACCGTTCTCGAATTGAAAAATTATGGTAGTAGTTTTTGAAAAATTCAAAAAATGTGGTCACATCAAAATTTTTTGTCTGTTGATATTTTTCACTCGAACTCACAGAATATACTAATTCAACCATTCTGAATCGATTGCCGTTCGCAGAATTGATCTATCTCCAACCGTTCTCGAATTGAAAAATTATGTTGGTAGTTTTTGAAAAATGCAAAAAATGTGGTCTTATCAAAATTTTCGTTTGTTAATATTTTCCACTCGAACTCACAGAATATACTAATTTGACCATTCTGAATCGATTGCCGTTCGTAGAATTGCTCTATCTCTAACCGTTCTCAAATTGAAAAATTAATGGTAGTAGTTTTTGAAAAATTCAAAATATGTGGTGACATCAAAAATTTTGTCTGTTGATATTTTTCACTCGAACTCACAGAATATACTGATTCGACCATTCTGAATCGATTGCCGTTCGTAGAATTGCTCTATCTCTAACCGTTCTCGAATTGAAAAATAATGGTAGTAGTTTTTGAAAAATTCAAAAAATGTGGTCATATCAACATTTTTGTCTGTTGATATTTTTCACTCGAACTCCCAGAATATACTAATTCGACCATTCTGAATCGATTGCCGTTTGCAGAATTGATTTATCTCCATCCGATCTCGTATTGAAAAATAATTGTGGTATTTTTTGAAAAATGCAAAAATGCGGTCATATCAAAATTTTCGTTTGTTAATATTTTCTACTCGAACTCACAGAATATAGTAATTTGACCATTCTGAATCGATTGCCGTTCGCAGAATTGCTTTATCTCTAACCGTTCTCGAATTGAAAAATTATGGTAGTAGTTTTTGAAAAATTCAAAAAATGTGGTCACATCAAAATTTTTTGTCTGTTGATATTTTTCACTCGAACTCACAGAATATACTAATTCAACCATTCTGAATCGATTGCCGTTCGCAGAATTGATCTATCTCCAACCGTTCTCGAATTGAAAAATTATGTTGGTAGTTTTTGAAAAATGCAAAAAATGTGGTCTTATCAAAATTTTCGTTTGTTAATATTTTCCACTCGAACTCACAGAATATACTAATTTGACCATTCTGAATCGATTGCCGTTCGTAGAATTGCTCTATCTCTAACCGTTCTCAAATTGAAAAATTAATGGTAGTAGTTTTTGAAAAATTCAAAATATGTGGTGACATCAAAAATTTTGTCTGTTGATATTTTTCACTCGAACTCACAGAATATACTGATTCGACCATTCTGAATCGATTGCCGTTCGCAGAATTGCTCTATCTCTAAGCGTTCTCGAATTGAAAAATTATGATAGTAGTTTTTGAAAAATTAAAAAAATGTGGTCACATCAAAATTTTGTCTCTTGATATTTTTCACTCGAACTCACAGAATATATTAATTTGACCATTCTGAATCGATTGCCGTTCGCAGATTTGATCTATCTCCAACCGTTCTCGAATTGAAAAATTATGGTGGTAGTTTTTGAAAAATGCAAAAAATGTGGTCTTATCAAAATTTTCGTTTGTTGATATTTTCCACTCGAACTCACAGAATATTCTAATTTGACCATTCTGAATCGATTGCCGTTCGTAGAATTGCTCTATCCCAAACCGTTCTCGAATTGAAAATTTATGGTGGTAGTTTTTGAAAAATGCAAAAAATGTGGTCTTATCAAAATTCTCGTTTGTTAATATTTTCCATTCGAACTCATAAAATATACTAATTTGACCATTCTGAATCGATTGCCGTTCGTAGAATTGCTCTATCTCTAACCGTTCTCAAATTGAAAAATTAATGGTAGTAGTTTTTGAAAAATTCAAATTATGTGGTCACATCAAAATTTTTGTCTGTTGATATTTTTCACTCGAACTCACAGAATATACTGATTCGACCATTCTGAATCGATTGTCGTTCGTAGAATTGCTCTATCTCTAACCATTCTAGAATTGAAAAATAATGGTAGTAGTTTTTGAAAAATTCAAAAAATGTGGTCACATCAAAATTTTTGTCTGTAGATATTTTTCAGTCAAACTCAAACAATATACTAATTCGACCATTCTGAATCGATTGCCGTTCGCAGAATTGCTTTATCTCTAACCGTTCTCGAATTGAAAAATTATGGTAGTAGTTTTTGAAAAATTCGAAAAATGTGGTCACATCAAAATTTTTGTCCGTTGATATTTTTTACTCGAACTCACAGAATATACTAATTCGACCATTCTGAATCGATTGCCGTTCGCAGAATTGCTTTATCTCTAACCGTTCTCAAATTGAAAAATTAATGGTAGTGGTTTTTGAAAAATTCAAATTATGTGGTCACATCAAAATTTTTGTCTGTTGATATTTTTCACTCGAACTCACAGACTATACTGATTCGACCATTCTGAATCGATTGCCGTTCGCAGAATTGCTTTATCTCTAACCGTTCTCGAATTGAAAATTTATGGTAGTAGTTTTTGAAAAATTAAAAAAATGTTGTCACATCAAAATTTTTTTCTGTAGATATTTTTTAGTCAAACTCAAACAGTATACTAATTCGACCATTCTGATTCGATTGCCGTTCGCAGAATTGCTTTATCTCTAACCGTTCTCAAATTGAAAAATTAATGGTAGTAGTTTTTGAAAAATTCAAATTATGTGGTCACATCAAAATTTTTGTCTGTTGATATTTTTCACTCGAACTCACAGAATATACTGATTCGACCATTCTGAATCGATTGCCGTTCGTAGAATTGCTCTATCTCTAACCGTTCTCGAATTAAGAAATAATGGTAGTAGTTTTTGAAAAATTCGAAAAATGTGGTCACATCAAAATTTTTGTCTGTTGATATTTTTTACTCGAACTCAAAGAATATACTAATTCGACCATTCTGAATTGATTGCCGTTCGTAGAATTGCTCTATCTCTAACTGTTCTCGAATTAGGAAATAATGGTAGTAGTTTTTGAAAAATTCGAAAAATGTGGTCACATCAAAATTTTTGTCTGTTGATATTTTTTACTCGAACTCAAAGAATATACTAATTCGACCATTCTGAATCGATTGCCGTTCGTAGAATTACTCTATCTCTAACCGTTCTCGAACTAAAAAATAATGGTAGTAGTTTTTGAAAAATTCGAAAAATGTGGTCACATCATAATTTTTGTCCGTTGATATTTTTTACTCGATTTCACAGAATATACTAATTCGACCATTCTGAATCGATTGCCGTTCGCAGAATTGCTTTATCTCTCTCTAACCGTTCTCAAATTGAAAAATTAATGGTAGTGGTTTTTGAAAAATTCAAATTATGTGGTCACATCAAAATTTTTGTCTGTTGATATTTTTCACTCGAACTCACAGAATATACTGATTCGACCATTCTGAATCGATTGCCGTTCGCAGAATTGCTTTATCTCTAACCGTTCTCGAATTGAAAATTTATGGTAGTAGTTTTTGAAAAATTAAAAAAATGTTGTCACATCAAAATTTTTGTCTGTAGATATTTTTTAGTCAAACTCAAACAGTATACTAATTCGACCATTCTGAATCGATTGCCGTTCGCAGAATTGCTTTATCTCTAACCGTTCTCAAATTGAAAAATTAATGGTAGTAGTTTTTGAAAAATTCAAATTATGTGGTCACATCAAAATTTTTGTCTGTTGATATTTTTCACTCGAACTCACAGAATATACTGATTCGACCATTCTGAATCGATTGCCTTTCGTAGAATTGCTCTATCTCTAACCGTTCTCGAATTAAGAAATAATGGTAGTAGTTTTTGAAAAATTCGAAAAATGTGGTCACATCAAAATTTTTGTCTGTTGATATTTTTTACTCGAACTCAAAGAATATACTAATTCGACCATTCTGAATTGATTGCCGTTCGTAGAATTGCTCTATCTCTAACCGTTCTCGAATTAAGAACTAATGGTAGTAGTTTTTGAAAAATTCGAAAAATGTGGTCACATCAAAATTTTTGTCTGTTGATATTTTTTACTCGAACTCAAAGAATATACTAATTCGACCATTCTGAATCGATTGCCGTTCGCAGAATTGCTTTATCTCTAACCGCTCTCGAATTGAAAAATTATGGTAGTAGTTTTTGAAAAATTCAAATATGTGGTCACATCAAAATTTTTGTCTCTTAATATTTTCCACTCGAACTCACA
The DNA here is from genome assembly GCA_944452925.2 of Chrysolina oricalcia. Classification (NCBI taxonomy): domain Eukaryota; kingdom Metazoa; phylum Arthropoda; class Insecta; order Coleoptera; family Chrysomelidae; genus Chrysolina; species Chrysolina oricalcia. The sequence goes on along the minus strand of OX101809.2, from coordinate 2,055,438 downwards.
GAATATACTAATTTGACCATTCTGAATCGATTGCCGTTCGTAGAATTGCTCTATCTCCAACCGTTCTCGAATTGAAAAATTATGGTGGTAGTTTTTGAAAAATGCAAAAAATGTGGTCTCATCAAAATTTTCGTTTGTTAATATTTTCCACTCGAATTCACAGAATATACTAATTTGACTATTCTGAATCGATTGCCGTTCGCAGAATTTATCTATCTCCAACCGTTCTCGAATTGAAAAATTATGGTGGTAGTTTTTGAAAAATGCAAAAAATGTGGTCTTATCAAAATTTTCGTTTGTTAATATTTTCCATTCGAACTCACAGAATATACTAATTTGACCATTCTGAATCGATTGCCGTTCGTAGAATTGCTCTATCTCTAACCGTTCTCAAATTGAAAAATTAATGGTAGTAGTTTTTGAAAAATTCAAAATATGTGGTCACATCAAAATTTTTGTCTGTTCTGTTGATATTTTTCACTCGAACTCACAGAATATACTTATTCGACCATTCTGAATCGATTGCCGTTCGCAGAATTGCTTTATCTCTAACCGTTCTCGAATTGAAAAATTATGGTAGTAGTTTTTGAAAAATTCAAAAAATGTTGTCACATCAAAATTTTTGTCTGTTGATATTTTTAACTCGAACTCGAAGAATATACTAATTCGACCATTCTGAATCGATTGCCGTTCGCAGAATTGCTCTATCTCTAAGCGTTCTCGAATTGAAAAATTATGGTAGTAGTTTTTGAAAAATTCAAAAAATGTGGTCACATCAAAATTTTGTCTGTTGATATTTTTCACTCGAACTCACAGAATATATTAATTTGACCATTCTGAATCGATTGCCGTTCGCAGAATTGATCTATCTCCAACCGTTCTCGAATTGAAAAATTATGGTGGTAGTTTTTGAAAAATGCAAAAAATGTGGTCTTATCAAAATTTTCGTTTGTTGATATTTTCCACTCGAACTCACAGAATATACTAATTTGACCATTCTGAATCGATTGCCGTTCGTAGAATTGCTCTATCTCCAACCGTTCTCGAATTGAAAATTTATGGTGGTAGTTTTTGAAAAATGCAAAAAATGTGGTCTTATCAAAATTTTCATTTGTTAATATTTTCCATTCGAACTCATAAAATATACTAATTTGACCATTCTGAATCGATTGCCGTTCGTAGAATTGCTCTATCTCTAACCGTTCTCAAATTGAAAAATTAATGGTAGTAGTTTTTGAAAAATTCAAATTATGTGGTCACATCAAAATTTTTGTCTGTTGATATTTTTCACTCGAACTCACAGAATATACTGATTTGACCATTCTGAATCGATTGCCGTTCGCAGAATTTCTCTATCTCTAACCGTTCTCGAATTAAGAAATAATGGTAGTAGTTTTTGAAAAATTCGAAAAATGTGGTCACATCAAAATTTTTGTCTGTTGATATTTTTTACTCGAACTCACAGAATATACTAATTCGACCATTCTGAATCGATTGCCGTTCGCAGAATTGCTTTATCTCTAACCGCTCTCGAATTGAAAAATTATGGTAGTAGTTTTTGAAAAATTCAAGAAATGTGGTCACATCAAAATTTTTGTCTGTAGATATTTTTCAGTCTTACTCAAACAGTATACTAATTCGACCATTCTGAATCGATTGCTGTTCGCAGAATTGCTTTATCTCTAACCGTTCTCAAATTGAAAAATGAATGGTAGTAGTTTTTGAAAAATTCAAATTATGTGGTCACATCAAAATTTTTGTCTGTTGATATTTTTCACTCGAACTCATAGAATATACTGATTCGACCATTCTGAATCGATTGCCGTTCGCAGAATTGCTTTATCTCTAACCGCTCTCGAATTGAAAAATTATGGTAGTAGTTTTTGAAAAATTCAAAAAATGTGGTCACATCAAAATTTTTGTCTGTAGATATTTTTCAGTCAAACTCAAACAGTATACTAATTCGACCATTCTGAATCGATTGCCGTTCGCAGAATTGCTTTATCTCTAACCGTTCTCAAATTGAAAAATGAATGGTAGTAGTTTTTGAAAAATTCAAATTATGTGGTCACATCAAAACTTTTGTCTGTTGATATTTTTCACTCGAACTCACAGAATATACTGATTCGACCATTCTGAATCGATTGCCGTTCGCAGAATTGCTTTATCTCTAACCGTTCTCGAATTGAAAAATCATGGTAGTAGTTTTTGAAAAATTCAAAAAATGTGGTCACATCAAAATTTTTGTCTGTTGATATTTTCTACTCGAACTCACAGAATATACTAATTCGACCATTCTGAATCGATTGCCGTTCGCAGAATTGCTCTAACTCTAACCGTTCTTGAATTGAAAAATTATGGTAGTAGTTTTTGAAAAATTAAAAAAATGTGGTCACATCAAAATTTTTGTCTGTTGATATTTTTCACTCGAACTCACAGAATATACTAATTTGACCATTCTGAATCGATTGCCGTTCGCAGAATTGATCTATTTCCAACCGTTCTAGAATTGAAAAATTATAGTGGTAGTTTTTGAAAAATGCAAAAATGTGGTCATATCAAAATTTTCGTTTGTCAATATTTTCTACTCGAACTCACAGAATATAGTAATTTGACCATTCTGAATCGATTGCCGTTCGCAGAATTGCTTTATCTCTAACCGTTCTCGAATTGAAAAATTATGGTAGTAGTTTTTGAAAAATTAAAAAAATGTGGTCACATCAAAATTTTTGTCTGTTGATATTTTTCTCACTCGAACTCACAGAATATACTAATTTGACCATTCTGAATCGATTGCCGTTCGCAGAATTGATCTATCTCCAACCGTTCTAGAATTGAAAAATAATTGTGGTATTTTTTGAAAAATGCAAAAATGCGGTCATATCAAAATTTTCGTTTGTTAATATTTTCTACTCGAACTCACAGAATATAGTAATTTGACCATTCTGAATCGATTGCCGTTCGCAGAATTGCTTTATCTCTAACCGTTCTCGAATTGAAAAATTATGGTAGTAGTTTTTGAAAAATTCAAAAAATGTGGTCACATCAAAATTTTTTGTCTGTTGATATTTTTCACTCGAACTCACAGAATATACTAATTCAACCATTCTGAATCGATTGCCGTTCGCAGAATTGATCTATTTCCAACCGTTCTCGAATTGAAAAATTATGTTGGTAGTTTTTGAAAAATGCAAAAAATGTGGTCTTATCAAAATTTTCGTTTGTTAATATTTTCCACTCGAACTCACAGAATATACTAATTTGACCATTCTGAATCGATTGCCGTTCGTAGAATTGCTCTATCTCTAACCGTTCTCAAATTGAAAAATTAATGGTAGTAGTTTTTGAAAAATTCAAAATATGTGGTGACATCAAAAATTTTGTCTGTTGATATTTTTCACTCGAACTCACAGAATATACTGATTCGACCATTCTGAATCGATTGCCGTTCGTAGAATTGCTCTATCTCTAACCGTTCTCGAATTGAAAAATAATGGTAGTAGTTTTTGAAATATTCAAAAAATGTGGTCACATCAACATTTTTGTCTGTTGATATTTTTCACTCGAACTCCCAGAATATACTAATTCGACCATTCTGAATCGATTGCCGTTTGCAGAATTGATTTATCTCCATCCGATCTCGTATTGAAAAATTATGGTGATAGTTTTTGAAAAATGCAAAAAAAGTGGTCATATCAAAATTTTCGTTTGTTAATATTTTTCACTCGAACTCAAAGAATATACTAATTCGACCATTCTGAATCGATTGCCGTTCGTAGAATTGCTCTATCTCTAACCGTTCTCGAATTAAAAAATAATGGAGTAGTTTTTGAAAAATTCAAAAAATGTGGTCACATCAAAATTTTGTCTGTTGATATTTTTCACTCGAACTCACAGAATATACTAATTCGACCATTCTGAATCGATTGCCGTTCGCAGAATTGCTCTATCTATAACCATTCACGAATTGAAAACTTATGGTAGTAGTTTTTGAAAGATTAAAAAAATGGGGTCACATCAAAATTTTTGTCTGTTGATATTTTTTACCCGAACTCACAGAATATACTAATTCGACCATTCTGCTCTATGTCTAACCGTTCTCGAATTGGAAAATTATAGTAGTTTTTGAAAAATGAAAAAAAAAATGTAAAACTGAACCCAGAAATGTGTGCAAACCGTTGTTCATTGCTTGAAAGTGTGTGCTTGATTCACGAAAAATATTACAATAAAATCCAACATACTACATATGGAATCATAATTTCACAGAATCCCCTCCAATTCTCAGAAGCTCATTATTACATAAATCCGTAATTTATAATGCTAAAAAAATTTTGAACCCTTACATACTCGATCACTGGTGGCACTAAATGGATTCAGGAAGGCTGTTAAGGAATTACTGCTTGATAGAGCATATTACAATATGAAAGAATTTTATGACAATGTCAAAGTTTTTATTTCCATGTGTGTGACTGTTTACATATTAACGTGTATATGTTATTTGTTTTAAATTGTATATATGCTCATATACACATTTTTTGTGAATAATTTCTATTTCATTGATTTTAAAGTAATTGTGAATGTTTGTGACATTTTTTATATTTGTTTTCTGTTATACATTTTTATATCTATTTTTAGACTCATCGCAAATTTGAATTGACTTGACTCATCATTCATATTGGATACGTTGGATTATGCTCATTTTACAGCAGTACTAAATCGTGTCCCTAGAATGTGATTGCACAAGAAATCCGTATGAAAATTCGATTCCTGGAGGATTGTGTTATTCATTTCCTCAAGAGCCTTGCATTTATTTTGTTTCAATATATTCTGTTATATAGAATCGATATTCCGTTTAACATAAATGTATCCACCCACTAAAACCAACTTTATAAATTAAATTCAGATTATTCAACACGCGTTCGATTTTACTCTCATAGAACTCCCATCGGCTATGAACGTCATCATTTTCATTAACTTAGTGCACATAATTAATTTTATACGATGCAGCTTATTACCGTATAACATTCACCGAAGACTAGTTCGGCATATTCGACACTTCAGATAACTTTGTCGAGGTATTATCTAGTGAAACGTGTTTAAATTAAGCTGCATCCCTTTACTTGTTACATCAGAGTAAGCATGATTGCTTTTAATATTTTTCATCAACATGGCCCTCTTTTATTTTTTCTACATGATAATATTTATTTTCCAACAAGACATATGAAAATGTATAGGTAGAGTCAAATGGGAATAGCAATAGCAAAATGTCACTAGTCTAAAATGTAAATATAAAAAAAGGTAATGTTTAAATATATAAAAGTCAACACATATACACACAAATACTCAGATGTAAACTTATAATACATGGTGTTATTTAAGTACGTGGCCAAACTTGAAGGGGTGATTCTTTGAGTGATTCTAAGACGAAAAGTTCATATAAACATAGGTCCGGTAATGCTTCGTTTTCAAGATACAGGGTGTCAAAATTTTTAAAAGAATTCGTTTTTGTCGTAAATATCTTAATAACCCTTCAACCGATTTTATTGAAATTTGGCAGTGTTATTGAAGGTCGTAAAGGGCGAATTTAACCCTAACTATATCAAAATTATCATGTCCAGTGACGTCCCGGAAGGCACTGTAACCAATATTTTTGACAGAAAACATGTGTGCCACTGATTTTTTTGCAATTTTTGTATTTGTTTCACATTGAACAACTAAAATTACAACTTTTTTATATCTAGAATTTTTTTCGTATCTTGCTTTGTTTTTGAGAAAAAACATAAAAATCATTTCATTGCACATCCCTGTGACAACACAATAAAACATTTCAACTACTAAACCATCAAAAACTGGGGTCTTACTAATTTTTTTTCATATCAATACTCTATTCTAGTCTAGTTTCTATCAAAATTAATGCAATGAAAAAAAAAATATGTATGTATGAATTGCAGCACTTGCCTTCGGCTCGTGCTGCAAAATGGGCTCATTGTTGTCCATGGACATGCAATAAAGACATTTTTATTTATGATTAAACAATTAATATTACATGGAAGTCATCTTTTAATTTTTTTCGCTCATATTACCTGTTTTCGATGAAACAAGTAATGTTGTTATGTATTACCATTGTTTATATAGAAGTAAGATAGTCAATGCCTGTGTAATTGGTGTTGGACGCAAACGCGAGTGTCATCTAGCGTGATTAGTCACAAACATGAATATTTGACGTCATTTTAATGCAAGTTTCTTCAAAAAACCCTGATTTGAATGCTGTCCCATTGTTTCAATCAAGTTACTACATGACTTGTAGGCCAGATCACTGAAGTTACGACATGACTTGGATGCGAGCTCACTATCGCCATCTACATGTCGCATCCATTTTGATCCAATTATAATCCCATAAGGTTGACTAACTATGTTCTATATTATAAACAATGGTATTACTGCAGTGTTTTGAAACTAAAGTCAGAGGGCCATGGAAGGAACAACAAATGTTCAAACAAATTTAACTTCATAACTGTCACAAATTGAAACGGTACATACGTAATTATTTGATAGTAATTATTTGTGTTTTCAAGAGTTTTGAGATATAAAATTTGTTACTGATATCTGAAAATGGTTCGGTTTACAAACTCGGAAATGGCCGATATGCATTTTGTCTATGGAATGGCCCAGGCAATTCCAGAGCGGCTAGACGCATTTATCAAGAAAGATATCCTCAGCGAAATGTTCCAAATAGGCAAACATTTGTGAGAATACATGAAAGGCTGTGCGAATCAGGCACCTTTCAAAGGTCGGCTGCTCTTATTGGGAGACCTGCAACGGTAAGAACAGTGGCGCTGGTGGAAGAAGTTTTACATGAAGTTGAGCGTTGCCCCGATACAAGCACACGCAAAATTGCACAACAATTAAACATTTCTCACTTTACTGTATGGAAGATTTTGAAAGAGTACCAACTGTATCCTTACCACATACAGCGTGTTCAAGCGTTATTTCCTGCGGATTTTCCCAAGCGAGTTGTTTATACTACGTGGCTTTTGCAACAACAGGTTGCATCTCCGACATTTTTATCCAGTATATTATTTACCGATGAAGCGTGTTTTTCCCACAATTCAATTATGAACTTTCATAACAACCATATCTGGGCAGAAGAAAATCCTCATGCGGTTATAGAAAATAATTATCAACAGCAGTTTTCCGTGAATGTCTGGGTTGGTATTGTTGGCGATTATCTCATTGGACCTCATTTTTTACCCCCGAGATTAAATGGTCAAGAGTATCGTCATTTTTTGGAATTTGTATTACCTGTACTACTAGAAAATGTCCCACTGGCAGTAAGAGGAGCAATGTGGTTCATGCACGATGGGGCTCCACCTCACTTCAGCATAGTAGCACGTCAATTTCTGGATGAAACTTATGGAGAAAACTGGATCGGTCGCGCAGGTCCACAGTCATGGCCGCCTAGGTCACCGGATTTAAATCCCTTGGATTTTTTCCTTTGAGGACATTTAAAGTCCCTCGTTTATAAAACTCCAGTCAACACTGAAGAAGAATTAATCTAACGAATACGGGATTCATGTGATCAGATAAGACATACGCCGGAAATATTTTAACGTGTTCGGGAATCGATGTTAAGACGTGCTTGCATTGAAGTTGAAGGAGGACATTTTGAGCAACTATTGTAAGTTTTGTGTTAGTTATTATTGAAGGTATTCTTACAGAAACAAATTGCCTAGGTTTCAGTGTGGTTTTAATAAAGGGTGGTTCTTGTTTGATGTTGCTTTGGCATTTCCGGCGTTACCACTATGCACGCACTGGCCAAATAAAACAAACAATTTTTAAGCATAACAGATTCACCTGTAATTATTAAAAACCCTATAAAAACAATTCTTTATTGTGTTGTGCCAGGGACGTGCAATGAAGTGATTTTTATGTTTTTTCTCAAAAACAAAGCAAGATACGAAAAAAATTCTAGATATAAAAAAGTTGTAATTTCAGTAGCTCAATGTGAAACGAATACAAAAATTGCAAAAAAATCAGTGGCGCACATGTTTTCTGTCAAAAATATTGGTTACAGTACCTTCCGGGACGCCAATGGACATGATAATTTTGATATAGTTAGGGTTAAATTCGCCCTTTACGACCTTCAATAACACTGCCAAATTTCAATAAAATCGGTTGAAGGGTTATTAAGATATTTACGACAAAAACGATTTCTTTTAAAAATTTTGACACCCTGTATCTTGAAAACGAAGCATTACCGGACCTATGTTTATATGAACTTTTCGTCTTAGAATCACTCAAAGAATCACCCCTTTAAGTTTAGCCACGTACTTAAATAACACCCTGTATAATCTAAAACCACATGTTAAAATATTCTTCAAATGAATAAAAATATTTTTCAGTCAGGAATTGTTTCAGTGAGCTACCGAATTTTTTCGAGTATTTGGCTTCCTTTATATTTTCAGGTAGATCATTGAAAACAAACAAATACCTGAAACCTTATATGTTGTAAATGGAATATAGTATTTTTTTTTGACGGAGCGAAAATCTCCATTGAGAACAAATTTGTGTCTATATCTGAAAAAAAAATATGGACAATTCATAAATATAAACAGATACTAATGTTAATATCCCAATTGTTTGAAAATGTCTATACAAGAATGTGTGAATTTCAACTACTATTCTTAATATTCTTTTTTGAACTACAAAAACATTTTTCGCCAAGGTTGAGTTGCTTCACAAACATATTCCATATCTAATTCGGCAACAACCTGTGAATGGTATTGGGCCACTAGCTGAGGAATTTCAAGTATATGTTTTAGATTTCTGAACATGTAATATAAGGAATTCAATCTTTTCATAAAATTTTGACTGTGAGGAAACTTAGGTGTTTATTAATAAAAATACCAATAAAATTGGTTTTGTCCAAACTATCAATGGTAACATCATCTTTTATCTGAATTCTGACAGGACCGCACTTTGATAGTTGTAAAATCTTATAATTTGTATTTTTTTTGAGCGTTCGAATGCAGATAATTGGTACTGCACCAGTCTTGCATCAGCTCTAAGGTTTTTTCTGTGTCTTGATGCATACGAATTTCGTTCTTGTGCAATATCATTATTGATGTGTCGTCTGCATTCATTTTTATGTGAACACCTAGCAAGAATTTATCCAGATCGTTAGAATTAAGTAAGATCAAAATAGGCCCCAGTACGTAACCTTGTGGAACACCAACATTGATGGGTCCAGTCTTCGAATTGTTGTAACACTCTGAGATTGGAGATTTGGTACACATACGTACTTATGACGGTGTTCCAAAAGTGAGGAAATCCATTCTAATGTTACATCTCGTATTCCATAATTATATAGGTTAGATTTTAGCTGACTATGATTGACATAGTCAAAAGCCTTGCTGAGACCTTGCTGTAAATTCCAACACTCGCCTGCTTCCATAAAATGTATGACCTTTTCAAAAGCATTAGGTAATGGCAGTATTAGTGGAACGGTGGGATAAAAATGTATGTTGATTTTCCGTGAAGATATTGAATCTATATAAAAATGTCACAATATTTTTTTAAAGGGAAATGTATATTGAAATAATATAGAAAAATATCCATGAAAATGAACCCCTCAGGAAGGTTTTATTTGACGTTTTAGACCCATGGTTATTTTGGAGAAAATGATCACCATCGAAAAAAATTGTTTTTGAAAATTCTGTCTGTCTGTCTGTCCGTAGCTCTGTCTGTCGGGCATTTCAAAACGCTCGCATTCCCAAATCCTTAGAGATATCGTTTTGAAATTTGAATCATTTCAATAACTCAAGGACAATGTGTCAGTTTTTTTTGCGATCGGAGAATCAGGAAAAATTTTACGCCGTTCTTCCGGTTTTTTGCCCTTCCTGCTTCCCTCGATACAGGTTCAGGAAATGATTTGCTCCTTTTTATATTTCTGGAAGATATACTTCATTATGTCATACAGAAGTGTGAGTGTGAGTGTGATCGGAAAATGCTAACAGAGTTTTTTCGAGGATTTTTCGAAAAATGTCGATTTAAAAAAAATTAAAATACGTTTTTATGAATTGAAGTTAGAAAATTGCGATGAGTAGAGCTCGACAAGACAAACAAATCCTTCAGGAACTATTTTTCATGAATATTATCGAAAAACCGGAAAAACTTGAGAAAACCGAAAAAAAACTGTGGAATGTGGAAAATACAAAATATCTTAGAAACGGTTGGTATTTTCAAAATTCATCAGGATATCTTTTTTGACCGAGAAAATCTACAAAGAAGTGTCTATACATTTTTCCCGTGAAATAAATAGTCCGTGATATATTTCAAAGAAATAGAAAATCGGGATATTGACCGTACTAATGAAACAGAGGAAAATTTTGAAATTGCTCGAAAAAAATTGCAAAAAAATTCAAATCTTCAACTCGAAAACGGAACAAGATATCGAAAAAACTTATATAAATATATCTGATGTCCTTGAACAGATACACAAAAATTGCAAATGAATTTCTTTGATTTTTCGAAAAATTGTAATATATTTTTTTTAACTAGGTACCAAAAACTCAAAGAAGGCGACAGATTTTCAAACTTGACAATGCATCTTTTCTGATCATCTTATGAAAGTTTACAAAAAATATCTATACATTTTTTCCGTAAAACCCATAGTCTGGAAAATATATCACAAAAACGAAAAATTAGGGATTTGAAATTTTTTTCTTCTGAATACAAAAAATAAACAAGACATCGAGAAAATGCATGAAGACAGTTTTATTATACTCAAACAGTTCTACAAAAAGTTTTCATGATAGTTTTGCATATCTTGGAAAATAGACAAAACATTGATTTTTATTTAAATTAAAACCCCAAAAACCCAAAGATGGCGAAATATTTTCAAACTTCGCATCTTTCTTGATTATCTCATAAAAGTCTACAAAAACTTTAAACTCACTTTATCGGTAATATCAATAGTCTGGGGAATATTTCAATAAATCGAAAAATTAGAGTCTTCACATTTTTTTCTGAAAACACCAAAAATTCGAAAACTATAGGAAATATCGAAAACAATTATAGAAGCAGTTTTATTTTCCTTATACAGATCTACAAAAAGATCCTATAAAATTTTTCCATATCACTGACAGCTCTCAAATATTTACAAAGTCCAGGAAATATTAAAAGAATTGGACTGGAATTCTGGAAAAATCGAAAACTATACGATTTATCGAAAAATCATATGCGGACAATTTTATTGTCCTTGAACAATTCTACAAAATATTCCCATGGAATTTTTAGACATTTATTAAAAAAAAAACTGAGATGTGGAAAAATTATCCGTTTTTTTTAAACACCAAAATATCGATGATAAAATAACATATCAAAAAAATGTATATAACTAGTTTCACTGTACTTGAAAGTTCCCATGAAGTTTTTTCATTTCTTTTAATATTTTTCAAGTAATGCATTAGTTGTAGTACCTACTCACACTATTGGTACCCAATTATAGTTTTGAGCGTGTTAGAGTCGTTGTATTTATATTATTGGTGCCCAATTATAGTTTTGAACGCTTCAAAGTCGTTTTATTCATATTTTCGGAGTCCCAATTGTTATAACAGCGTTAACCGTGATGGTTCAAACTTTGATTTATACTTAGTTTAGTTCTTCGATCATGTGCGATATTTCGTATCGCAAAATGACTGGACTAAGAAAAGAATCCGCCTGAACCGGAACACCTAACACTCAACTGCTCAGTTCACTTCACGATCAAATATATCGCCCCGTGAAATAATGGACCTGTCAATAAATAATACGCCTTTCCACAGTTCCCGAGAAGTTTGTTGAATTTTTTTGTTTGCTTTCGATGAATGAATTGAAACCAGTTCATCGGTAAACATGAAAGTGATACAAGCCAGAAAATTTGTTTGTGTTTGATAGTGTCAACGAAGATTTCCAATATAAGATTCTCCAATTGGAAACAAGATCTTCAATTTGTTTCAACAAGGAACTTGTCGTTTGATCATTTCTAATGTAACCGTAGATGAAATTTAGAGCCGATAAAAACGATTGGTTGTCACGTAATTTAACTTCCTTCAACAAACATATCCAATTCCTCTTCTGTCCTTACTTGTTATCGAACGATCCATCTTACGGTGACCCCAATGAGTTTCTTTCTCCTCTCTTTCTCTCTCTCTCCCTCACGATGCAGACTTTATCCAGTCGAATAATCTGTCAGCTGAGATTATCATGTCAGGAGATACCACCTTCTTAATTAAGTTCTGCCCAAATATCCGGACATAATATATGGACTAGAAGGGTTGATCAGGAGCTTGTATTTTTGACCTGTTTATCGCCAATAAATATACAGAATATAAGTCCTTGCGTTAGTCACTGAAAAATGAAATCGACAAACACAGTTGCATTTTTTTGTTTGTAGAATTCTTCTAGAAACAAAGAAAATAAATTCTTTGCATGTGTTTGAGTCACGACGTTTCAACAGTTAACATCAACTGTCCTTATCAAGTGTGTGAATGCGACAAGCTATCTCGGATACTTATTATATAGCATGCAACTAATGTACCTGCTATAAAGGTATTTATGATCTTCGTGGGGTCTCTCTCAGGTCATCAATGTTAATTCATGTGATACAACGACCTTTTTTGGTGAGTATTATTATTGATTACCGATCTTGACAGGTCTTGAGTTTTTACTGAAATCTCAATCGATCTAGCTGAGTGATAAGTGGCTTCCACACATTCCGAATCTCCATGCTCGGCTGACTTAACACGTCATTACTCTGAACATAAGCCGACTCTATAAACTTTCTCTCATACCAATGTTGTTCCTTGTGGATAATTTCAGCTTCCGACCATGCGATGCTGTGCTGATTAGTCCATACGTGATCTGCTATTCCCGACTTCGATGTTTCTCCTCGATGAGTATTTCTCTTGTGTTCACCGATTCTCACATTAGTGGCCTCTTAGTTTCTTCAACATAATCCATCCCACATTTACACGGAAGACGGTAAATGCAGTTTTTGGACTCACTATTCTCGCTGGGTGGTCTCGTTTTTGTGAGTTGGCTACGAATTGTATTACTTGATCTGAAGCATGTTCGAATGTTGTACCTTGATCCAATTCGCCTTATCTTATCCGATAAACCTCTCACATAGGGAAGACATTGGGTAGGCTGTGTTGGTTCATCTGATTTCTCGGTGTTGTCTCTTATGCTGGTAAGGACCGCTGCTATATGTTTGTCGGTGTTACAAAGGCTGTAGGCCCGGTCAACCAACGAGCGGATAATTCCTCTCTTCGTCGCTCCATGATAGTTCGACTCAAAATTCAGGTATTGTCCGGTGTAAGTTGGTTTTCTGTACACTGACGTTTGAAACTCGCCATTCGTTCCTTGGACTTTCACATCAAGAAAGAGTAACCCCTCCTGGGTCTCCTTTTCCATTGTGGAATTTATGGACGATCTAATGTTGTTTAGGAGCCGCAGAAAGGCCTTGAGTTCTTCGTCTCCATGGTTCCATATGACAAAGGTATCATCCACATATCTTAGCCACATCCTAGGTTTCTTGTCGGCTTTGTCTATAGCAAACACCCCGAACAATTCCATATTTATTTGCTATGACAGGTGACAGTGAGGATCCCATCGGTAGTCCATCCTCCTTGGCGAAAAAAACGGTCTTTTCCCTGAAAGTAACAGTTCCGAAGGCAACATTCCAGTAGTTCCATAATACCAGTTACCGGTAGGCTAGTCCTGTTCTTCAATGCTTCGTCCTCTTGTAGTTTTTCGCGAATAACCTGTAAGGAATCTTCAACCGGAACGTTGATATACAGACTTTCCACATCGAAGCTAACTAATTGGTCTCCCGGCTTTACGTCGATGTCCTCCAGGATTTCAACGAAATGCCTGGAGTTTTTTACGAATGTTGGGTGTTTCCTTGTTGAAACGTCGTGACGATTGCGATTTCAATAAAAACTCTGTGTCAAGACCTGACAAGATTGGTCATCAATAATAACATAAAGGTCGTTGTATCACATTAATTAATAGTGATGACCTGAGACAGACCCCACAAAGATCATAATTACCTTTATAGCAGGTACATTAGTTGCATGCTATATAATAATTATCCGAGATATCTGTCGCATTCACACACTTGATAACGACAGTAGGTGTCAACTGTTGAAACGTCGTGACTAAAACACATGCAAATAATTTATTTTCTTTGTTTATAGACGATGGAAGTCCAGAAGAATTCTACTAACACTAATACATTGTCAACCACTTTCAAACAAATGCATTTTTTTGTCATTTCGCAAATCTGCTTAGGTCAGTAGAAAATGTTCTCAGCGTTTTCTAGGCGAATAGGTTCAATGTTTTTTTCGTTGACCTGAAGGGCAGTTTTATTAGTATTATTATCAGTAGGACCTTTTTAACATTTCAAATCTACCGAACTCTGGAGGTTTTTCCCAAAAGTCACAACTTTAAGATACTTCTGAAGAAATTCCAATTTACTTTCCCACCCCACCTTCTATTCTAACAAGATTCCCTGTGAACGTACAGCTGCGAAAATAAAACCATGTGATCATTTGTTTCCAAACTAAATTCGACCATTTTTCTGGCCGCTCTCCTCAGAATGGATTCAAAACTGGTGGAAGCTATGGAGTATGGGCCATGGTGGCCGTGCTGGTAGAGCGTTCGCCTATCAAGCGAAGGGTCAAGGGTAATGGCTGCGTCTTCCCTAGCTCACACAAGTCTCTCGAATACTCTGAGGGTTGCGCGTAGGGGTGCAATCGGTTGACGAAAATGACAATTTCATTGGGTTCCATGCAAATGTGCACCAAATGGCATAGGAAAGTCATCATCATCATAGGCGTTGACTTTGTAAATATCTTCCACATGAATAACTGTTCTCATGTGGCTAAAGAAACCAGTCCTGGGACCACAGCTGAGGTTACCCGCAACATGTCACCAGCAAGTTGTAGTACTCATGTAATGAGTATTAGCTTGTAGTCTCGTAATACGAAGACAAGCAATCCTCTGGATTTTGCAAAGATTGGTTTTTGCCTGCCTCTGTTTTATTTTTGGCCACCACTAAAGTGAGCCATATATGATTCTTGGTCTTATAATCGCGGTGTTTAGCCAGTGCATGACTTTAGGTTTCAGTCCCCATGTTTTTTCCAAAAAAAACTGTATTTCCTCACAAAATCTGAATTCTTCTTCTTCGACTAATCCGAGTTTCTTAAGGTGTCGTCTCAACCGGCAGTGACCTGTTAGGATTCCCATTAGTATTCTGAGCCAGTTTATACTCTTGCTTGTAGTTTCTCAGAATTATCTTGGCCTACCTGATTCCTTTTGATTCTATCCAGTATCAATTGGGATCTTTTTATCCAGTATCAATTGGGATCTTTTGTTGTGTACTTCTTTTTCAAGTTCACTGAGTATTGTGCTGGTACTTATTTCGCAGAATGGTTCAGGTCCCAGAAATGGTTATTCAGATCCCTTTTTTGCCAGCACGTCTGCTATTTCATTATCATCCATTCTATTGTGTCCCGGAACTCATAGCATAGGAGGATAACAGTGTTTTTCTAACCTAATTCACCTTGTTTCTCTAGGCACTCCCACACCATCTTGGAGTGGATTACATGGGACTTCAGGGCATTAATGGCTGCTTGACTATCTGACATGATGATAATCTCTTGGCTGCGAAAATTTCATTCTATATTGAACTGAACGCATTTTCCAATGGCGTAGATTTCAGAAAAGGCTAGGGGATTTGCCTAGACTTTTGGAATATTTGGTTACAGACCCATATACTCCTATTCCAGTTCCTTCTGTAGTTCTAGATCCATCTATGTACCATTTGATAGCACTTCTCTTGAGTCTTCGAATGGTGTCTTTGCCCAATTCAGTTTTGCTACTCAGGTTTGATGATTTCCAGGAAGGACTCGAAACTTGCGTTTGGTGCATCCCTCTCTGGTCATGCTGAATGTTGTCCTTATATACTTTCCACTACTATATGGAAGGGTGTAAGGCTTAGGATTACTTCCATAGTTGAAATTGGGCACGTTCTCATTGCACCTGTTATGCATACACCGGCTAGTCTTAGGATTTTAGAAAGATTTGCCCTTGTACTAGCTAGCTTAGTTCTGCTGCCCCAGACCACCACCCCGTATGTAATGGTCTGCCCCACTATAGACGTTTACATCCACTGCAGGGTCTCTGGGTTTGTTATCTTAGCACAGCCCTAAGTATTTGACATGATCAGCTACCAAACAATTTGAGTAATTTCAAGTCCACCATTCCTTCATGGTCTTCAGAGCATTCTGCATTTGCTAAGAAGTTATTTGGGCATTATTTTCGTGTACGAGGACTACCATGTCATCCGCGTATCCTTGGGAGTAATATCCCTGATTATTTAAACATTCCAGCAGTTCATCTACTACGATGTTTTACAGGAGGATAGAATCCCGTCCGTTGAGGTTCTCTTGGCAATTTTCAGCTGCTCGAAGTCTTCAAACATTTTGGTCTGGTCCTATCGATATTGAAGCATTGAGAGTATCCACCTGTAGGTGGTTTTGTCAGCGCTTCTCCATCTGGTCGCTAAGACTAACCTTTCGAAGGATGTATAAAAAGATGTCTAAAAAAGTGCATAGTACTATTCTTTTTGCAAACGTCTCGCGCGATTTTAATTTAAACTATCCATAAAATTCTTGAAATTGTTAAAATTGTTATTACCGTCAATCGATTGCACCCCTACGCGCAACCCTTGAAAGTCTTCGAGACCCATGTGTGAGCTAGAGAAGACGCAGCCATTACCTATTAACGTGTGATGCCATGCACGAGACCGATGACCATGCGAGGCTTTGAACCCTCGACTCTTCGCTCCAAAGGCGAACGTTCTAATACCAGCACGGCCACCACGGCCCAACAAAGCAAACAAAACAAAGAGGAAGGTTGTGAACCATTCATAGTCGTATCTATCATCTTACATGTCATGAGTAAATAATGTAGATATGTGGACTCAAAATAGTGTTTACTAATGAAGCCTCGAAGTTTATTTAACGCATAGGTATACTTTTTCGAAGATTTCTCTAGACGCAGCATATCTCATTCTGCTGTTCCTCAAGATATATATCTATCTAGTGAATTGTCGCAGTGAAGTCAGTTTCTGTAAATGCACAATATAACGCCCAGTTAATTCTTGTTTAGTTCATTTCGAGTACCTGCGTTATCTACCAAGCCGTTTAATTCATGAATATTCCAGATGAATATACATGAGAATTACCAGAATATCATCCTTGTATCGCACAAAAAGAGTTGGGCGCGTTATGTAACTTCGTAATTAGTTTACAGCACGGGCGTACTTGCCATATCGTTTGGAAGATCCTCAAATGTTTAACGTATGGAATCATCTGAACACCCGGAACTCGTGAAAAAATGATGTTTGCTTTATTCTTCAACAGGACCATTCCGAATACTAATCGTCATTAGAAGACACTAGTCTGATTTCTCCTTTCCTTGTTTCAATTCATGTATTTTTTGCTGCAAACTGTTTTCTATCACACTCACAGGACTAATCATTACATTTACTTCCACAACAACAACATTTATTGATGAAGAAATTCAGCTATACTTCTTTCAAATAGGCCTGGGTCATTTTTATAAGCTTTCATTTAGCTTGGATTGTTCGGATGTCTTTTCGGATCAAAATTTGAAATCTATTTTTCAAGTACTCACTGGCATTCAATTGAGCTGAGATTTTGCAAACGCAAATATAATAGCGGATTTTGGCATTCACTCACAATGAGAGTCGAAAATTCGAAATTGCAGATGTTTCGTGATAGGTTTATGTAATCTTTAATTAAATCGGAATCGACTTGAAATTTGGTGAGCATATGAAAAAGAAAATTGAGTTTTACGAAACTGAGTCTGAGACATCTGAAAAAATTGGAGGAAAAAAACCACTTTCAACTCGATTCCAACTTTTCAATTCGGGAAAGGTTAATAGCGATGGAGCAATTCTGCGAACTCCAATCGATTCAGAATGGTCAAATTAGTATATTCTGAAAAAATTTGGAAAAATCACGAAAAATAGAAAATCAGTCAGATTCACTTGAAATTTGCATTATATACGTAAAATTTCAATTTGTAGATCCCCAAATATAAGATTTAGCCGAAAGAGTGAATAAATGGTCGAATCTCTGAAGCTGCAGAGGTTCTGTTAAAAGACTATAAAATCTTTAATTGAATCGAAATCGATTTGAAACTCCGTATGCATTTACAGAAAAGATTGAATTTTACGGAGCTGAATCGGAAAATTTTAGAAAAAAAAATTGAGGGGAGAAAACCCCTTTCAACTCGATTTAAATTTTTCTTTTCAAAAATGGTTAGAGATAGAGCAATTCTGCGTACGTCAATAGATTGAGAATGGTCGAATTGATATATTCTGAAAAT
The DNA here is from genome assembly GCA_944452925.2 of Chrysolina oricalcia. Classification (NCBI taxonomy): domain Eukaryota; kingdom Metazoa; phylum Arthropoda; class Insecta; order Coleoptera; family Chrysomelidae; genus Chrysolina; species Chrysolina oricalcia. The sequence continues at coordinate 2,036,976 of OX101809.2, read as the reverse complement.
TTCAAGTTTATCGAAGAAACAATTAATCGAAAAAAGTTGTAAAAATCACGAAAAATAGAAAATCGTCAGATTCACTATTCATTATTCACATACTTAAAATTTCATGCTGATTGCGAAAACATTCTATTTGTAGATCCCCAGATGATGTAAGGTTTAACCGAAAAATGAAATGAAAGGTCGAATCTCTGAAGTTGCAGAGGATCTGTAAAAAGACTATGAAATTGTTAATTGAATCGGAATCGATTTGAAATTTGGTATGCACATTCAGAAAATATTGGATTTTACGAAGCTTAGTCAAAAAATCTGAAAAAAACAAAAATTTGCGGAAAGAAAGCCTCTTTCAACTTGATTTGAATTTTCAATTCGATAGCGGTTACAGATAAAGCAATTCTGCGCACTGCAATCAATTCAGAATGGTCGAATCAGTATATTTTGAAGATTTGTCAAGAAATGAAAAATTTACTAGAAAATTTGTTAGGGGGTAGACCCCTAAACATCACGACAAATAGAGAATCGTCAGATTCACTTGAAATTTGCACTATATACTTGAAATTTCAAGCTAATTCCGAAAATATACGATTGTAGATCCACAGATGTAAAATTTAACCGAAAAATGAAATGAAAGGTCGAATCTCTGAAGTTGCAGAGGATCTGTGAAAAGACTATGAAATCTTCAATATATATATATATATATATATATATATATATATATATATATATATATATATATATATATATATATATATATATATATATATATATATATATATACAATATATATATATATATATATATATATATATATAGGTATATATATATAAATATATTTTGAGGATTCTAAGGTTATCAAAAAATGAAAAAAATACTCGAAAAAAGTTGTAAGGGGTAGACTCTTAAAAATCACGAAAAATAGAAAATCGTTAGATTTACTTGGAATTTGCACTGTCTATGAAATCTTTAACTAAATCGGAATTGAGTTGAAATTTGGTGAGCATTTCAACTTTGCAATTCGAGAACGGTTAGAGATAGAGCAATTCTGCGAATTCCAATCGATTCGGAAGGGTCGAATTAGTATATTCTTAAAATTTCTAGTTAATCGAAAAATACGAAAATTTACTCGAAAGAAGTTGTAAGAGAGACTCCTGAAAACAACGGAAAATACTAAGGCTGTAGGTCTATTCTGAATTCTCGATTAATACGTGAAATTTCACGCTGATTTCGGAAATGTATGAGTTGTATATGCCCTGGTATAAGATTTAACTGGAAAAGGGAAAGAAAGGTCGAGAATTCGAAATTGCAGAGGTTGTGTAAAAAGCCTATGATATATTCAACTCAATCGGAATCGACCTTAAATTTGGAGAGCATATAAAAAAGATTGAGTTTTATGAAACTGAGTCCAAATAATCTAGAAAGAAAAACATTGGAGGGAAAATAGTCGTTGCAACTCAATTTGAATCTTTTAATTCTAGAACGGTTTAACATTGTCAAAAAGAAGAAATTAGTTCTGCATATAAATGCAGGATATTCCATTAGGAAAAACTCTCACTGTTTCATAAAACACTCTATATAATTGAAAATATTTTTGAAATAACTGAGGGGCAAAGTTTTTATCTATATGTTATGTCTTTGAAAATATCGAAAAATTACGCACTAAATAATATAAAAGTTATTGTATATGTGGATGGTTATTATTGACATTATCATTATTATTATCATCAGATCAACCAGCTCAGGTTTTTCCATTAATTTCAAATCGATAAAGGAATTGTCAATACGTTCAAATCATCCCCGATTATTGTGCTGTCGCGAAATTGTAATTGACTGTCTCGTGGATTGTTTCAAAATATTTCAACCAGTGAATTTTACGTAATTAATATAATTAATATTCGATTGAGGCAGAGGTATTTCATTATTGTTATAATAATAATATCGTTTGAATCACTTTCATCACAATGCTGGAAATGGATAAATATAGAATAGGATAAATATAGTTTTTTACTCGTATATCTGGAAAATATGTTCCATTCAGAAGGATTAATATATCTGTCGTTCTAGGAATATCAATCGAAAGTTACATTATGTTTTTCATGTTGCTTCGTCCATTAGGTCACGATTCTCAGATCTCGGATCTTTCGTTATAGATCAGTTTCTTCTCTGTCCTTTGTCTGTAGAAAAACGGACATTCAGAGTACAATGTGAGAGAAACAAAAAGTATTGTAAGGAAATGGTTTTCTATCAAGTTTCCATAATGTCGATGAAAGGAAATCGAGGTATTTTCTTTATGAATTTGAAATTGCGGTTGTAAATTCATTTCGAGAAAAGAATGGTGAATAATTCTGCTATTAACACGTTGACTGCCGTGCTCATTTTTTCATTTTTGGTATCAGAGCCGAAGCAAAATCGAAAATTTTGTCCCAGAAACCATTATGGACTCTATGTAGGTACAGCCTACAGAAGATAGTATATCGTTGAATTTTTCGGAAATTGAGACTCTGAGTTTACAGTATTCATCTTCAAAAAATTCGTTGTTTTTACTGATTGGTCTGCCTCGCCGACTCGGTCTGTGCGTCGAATGAGAACAATTTGCAACGCAAACTTGTTACTGAAGCCGTCTCGGTCCGTTTTCGCGATATTATCGACAATAATTTAGACCGATGGCTTCAAGAACAGTTCAATTGGCTCGGTCCCATAGACCGAGTTGGCCTGGTGTATCAACCTCAACCTCGGTCTATGAGACCGAGGTGGCTCACCAGAATAATTTTTCCTCGGTCTCATAGACCGACATGGCAGTCAACGTGTTAAATAATGAATAATGTAACTGTATGCACATATACACCGATGAATAGATAGATAAAAGTACTTACCGTTGAAAATTGATGCATTTCAATAAACGTATCATTAAATATATATGCCATACAGCATCGATAAAGTGAAGGGTGAAAAAAAAGGTGAAAAACGTATGTGATTACTCGTTACAGGATTTTACATTTTGTTCCTCGATTATATTTGAGTTCGATCAAAATTACCAGGGTGCTGCTAAAAATTTTTAAATTTTATTTTATGTCCCTATAATAATAGGTCCGCATGTATAGGGTCTTCGACTGGAATAATAATATTCCCTCATTAACACTCGTAGAAGGCCTAGCCGCGGGCAGAGGATACCTATTATTATTATTTGCCTTGGTGCTTCTTCCCTTTTATTTCAATCGAAACATTGCGTTGATGTAACATTATGTCAATTTTAGTCTTATAGCTTGAAAAACTGGTTCATAGTCAACCCATCATTGTTTCAAAATGCTTCTTAAATAAAAGCAGATATTACTTGCAGATATCAAAATTGACATTTCCGGAGGTAGAGAACATATTGAATTTCTAAAGTTATTTCTTTACAGCAGTGCCAATTTTTGCCACTACTTTGAATATTTTCCTCATAAATAAAATTTCTCATGAGAGGAACGCAATTATCGAAAAATTACAGAGGTAATTGCACTGCTGGGCGATAGTTACACTGTGAAAACACCCCTTCGCCATGACACCACAAACAATACTGAGCAATGTCAGATAAACTTCAAAAACTTTAAAAAATTCGTATGTGCTAGGACAATTTTATTTATAGTATTTATCAGTACTATTACATTTCTGAGAAAAACAAATTTATGATATTCTTATGTACTTTTATGTCTATTCAATAAAATCATTTATTATTATTATTATTAAATCTAAATCTTTTTGTTCGTGAGATATTTCAATAGAATAGAATAGAATACGTTTTTATTTCCTAAAGACAGTACATGCTGTATGGAAAAAGTCAAATACAGATTTAAAAAAAAAACAGAGAATAAAAATGAATCACACTCGTGCTAAAAATTACCAGATAATTTTACATTCAAGCGTGGGTGGGGGGGTTCTTATACTGCTGAGTGTGAACAAATGAGACACAAAAAATACGTTGTGGCCTCCCGATCTATGAGTAAACGATACAGAATACAAGCTGAAATCATCCCACTGAAGTTTTCCTCTTCAGGCAGTATATACAAGTAGATTCTTCCAGAAATAAGAACGTTGACACTGAAAAATATAACCTATACATACCGTGTTGTCCGTCGCATGTAGTAAAGGAGGGTTAAAGGTGATTAAAGTGTATTTTATTGGAAGCGTATAGCCTTCCATCTCTCGTCATTTTAGTATCGCGGCATATACAGGGTGTCAATTTGAAAACTTCCCACCCTTAATATCTTCCTTCCAGTAAACAATATGAGTAATCGAAAAAACAGGTCAATTTTATTGTCAAGGGGGACACTTTCACGGACTATTTGTAGCCCTCGTGGTTCAACCCCCTAGGAGGGGTAGATGTTACCCTTAGAATTTTAAATGGGAAGGGGGGTCAAGTGGCACATCATTTTGATGGGCGTTCAATTCTTGTTCCAATGGTAGCCTGACTTATTATTTTGTGATGAGCATTTTCCGAAAAATTGCGTTCTAAACTAACAGAAGTAATTATTAGAACGCCTATACTGAGATGCATTATTGTATTGACTCCCTTTAATAAAAATGGTTAGAAGAGTAGGTGGCACCGCTCCAACCCTTGAATGACAGGAATAAATTTATTACGCATGGGATTTTTTATTTGGTGGTTATTTTCCTTCTACACAATAAAATTTAATTTGCGAGAAAGACATTTCCAACATAAAATCTACTTACGCTTATCTTATTAGCTGTTCGAAATGTTGTCCATTTTGCTCTAAACAGTAATACAGTCTGTTTTCGAACTCCCCTCTAACATTACGGAAAACTTCACTAGGAATTGACCGGCATGCTGCTGTAATTCGTCTTTTAAGTTCGTCAATATCAGAAGGTTGTGTTTTATAAACAACGGATTTAAGATGCCCCCAAAGAAAGAAATCTAAGGGTGTTAAATCCGGTGATCTCGGAGGCCATTCAACTGCTCCCCTTCTGCCAATCCATCTACCCGGAAATCTCTCGTTTAACCACTGTCGGACGGAAAGAAAATAATGAGGTGGAGCACCGTCCTGCTGGAAATGTAACAGATCCTCCTGCAAAAGTTCATTACCTTCTGCATCAATTTGAGTTTCTAGCTCGTGAGTTATAAGAGGATCGATAGTCTCTTCAAGCATATCAAGGTACAGATTGCCAGTCAAGTTTTCTTCCAGAAATAATGGACCAAGAATGGCATTTCCAAGAATACCAGCCCAAACATTAACTTTTTGTGGGTGTTGTGTATGCCCTTCCCGAAAAATATGTGGGTTTTCGTCACTCCAATAGCGACAATTTTGTCTATCAACATTGCCATTCAGAAAAAATGAACACTCATCGCTGAAACAGATGTTTAACAGAAGATTAGGGATGGTATTGACTCGATGAGACATGATTTCACAAAACTCTATTCTTCTATCATAATCATCCTCGTGGAGCTCTTGAAGAATCTGCATTTTATATGGATGAAATTTATGCATTTTAAATGCTTTTCTTATAGTCTCGCGTGACATTCCCGTCTGTTCTGATACTGATCGTAAGGAGCTCGTGGGCTCTGCAGCAAATGTTCCCAAAACTTCAATTTGAGCTGCTTCATTTAGTACTCTGGGGTTATTTCTTTTTTTATTTGTCACTGAACCAGTTTCGTAAAACTTATTCACCAAATCAAGCACATACCGGTGACTTACATTACAATTTGGATGTCTTTCGTTAAAAAGACATGCCGCCCTTCGTGCGCACTTTCCAACTTCGCCATAAATTACAATCATTTCAATTCTGTCTTGAATAATGTAAACCATTTTTACACTTTTATACACTTATTAAAGTAATTCCTAAACAGCCCAACAAGTACAACGGTATTCACAATACTACCACATAGTTGCTAACCAATTTTTTGCCGGAAAACAGAAACTTTTTACAGCAGAAGTAGCAAAAAAGGAAGGCTATCTGTACAATTTCTGTGATGACACTTAAAAATTCAGCATTTAATAAACACAACTTTACTACCATCTACATTTTACTATTAGACTACTTTTTTATGTAAAGTGTTTGGAGCTAATGGCTAATGTTACCCCTAACGGTACCACCTAATATTCTAACCAGTTCTGGCCAAACCATGCATCTCAGTATAGGCGTTCTAATAATTACTTCTGTTAGTTTAGAACGCAATTTTTCGGAAAATGCTCATCAAAAAATACTAAGTCAGGGTACCATTGGAACAAGAATTGAACGCCCATCAAAATGATGTGCCACTTGACCCTCCTTCCCATTTAAAATTCTAAGGGTAACATCTACCCCTCCTAGGGGGTTGAACCACGAGGGCTACAAATAGTCCTTGAAAGTGTCCCCCTTGACAATAAAATTGACCTGTTTTTTCGATTACTCATATTGTTTACTGGAAGGAAGATATTAAGGGTGGGAAGTTTTCAAATTGACACCCTGTATATGGAAAGAATGGAGCAGTTAGTTGCACGTTATGGAGTGGAAAAGGAAAACAGAAAATATCATTGACTTTGATTGGCATGATAGAAATTTTACTGTCTCGGATTCAATAATGTGAGAAATTCTAAAATATAGGGTTAGACTGGTTTCATAATATTATGCTCTTGAATTGACAACTCTATAACTTCATCGTTAACATCAAAAAAGAAAATTCTTTAGTGGGTTAGCTCAGTTGCTGTCAACGTGGTGGAATGACCGAAAAACAGCTAAGAAGGTCGTAAATCACCAACCACTTGACGTATCAGCAGGCTGTCAAGCAGTCGATTCTACACAGAGTTGTACCTGCCCTAGCCATTAAATTTTAGGTATAAAGATATTATGTTAAAGAGCCCACTATTATTGAAATGCCAAACTATTTCATGATACTTCAATCCGGACCTGGGAATATTTTAAGGGACACACACTCTTATTCCCTATCTTTATTTCGAACAATACGTAATAATGAGGGTCGTCGGCTAATATTGATTTACGACCTTACTAGAGTTATAGTTCTACTACACCTGTAGAAAGGTCAAGTCAAAGCAATGTGTTACAAATCTAATGTTTAGTCTAAAAAAACAACAGCAAATTATGTCAGTTTCTTAAATTACAATCTTGAATATCGAGAGTCAGTTCCTGAAGCATTGAATAAAAAACACCAAATCAGACAAGTGTGAAAATGAAAGCCAAAAAAATCTTTTGGTGGTTACCAGATGACAATTTCGGAGAAGATCGAAGAAGCAACATTTCAATAGAGAAACTGAAATTTGGTGAGCATATACAAAAGAGATTAAAGTTTACGAAACTGATTCCGAAAAATCTCCAAAGAGAAAAATTGGTGGGATAAAACCCCTTTCAACCCAATTTGAACTTTTCAATTCTAGAACGGTTAGAGATAGAGCAATTACGAGAATTTCAAGTTTCAATCAGAGAAAAGGAACATTACTCGAAAAAAGTTGGAAGGGATAGACCTCTAAAAATCACTTAACTAAAAACTCTGCAAAACAATTTGAAATTCTCGATATATAGTAAAATTTTACGCTGATTCAGAAAATATATAGTTTGTATATGCCGTGTATAAGATTTAGCAGGAAAGGGAATGAAAGGTTGAAAATTCGAAATTGCAGAGGTTCCGTAAAAAGCCTATGTCATCTTTAGTTGAATCGGAATCGACTTGAAATTTAGTAAGCGTATACAAAAAAGATTGAATTCTACGAAACTGAGTACGTAAAGAGTAAAAACAAAAAATTGGTGGGATAAAACCCCTTTCAACTCTGTTTGAACTTTTCAATTCGAGAACAGTTAGAGATAGGAGCAATTCTGTGAACGCAACTCGATTCAGAATGGTCGAATCAGTATATTCTGAGAATTTTTATCAGAGAAAAGGAAAATTATTCGAAAAAAGTTGTAAGGGGACTCCTAGGAATCACTAAAAATAAAAACTCTGCAGAACAATTCAAATTTCTCACCATATACGTGGAACTTTACGCTGATTCTGAAAATATAAAATTTGCATAGCCGGAAAAGGGAATAAAAGTTCGAAAATTCGAAATTATAAAAAGCCTATCGAATCTTTAATTGAATCGGAATCGACTTGAAATTTGGTGAACAAATACAAAATAGATTGAATTTTACGAAACCAGGCACGAAAAATCTGAAAAGAAAAACTCAATCTGATCTTTTCAATTTGAGAACGGTTAGAGATAGGGCACTTCTGTGGACTCCAGTCGATTCAGACTGGTCGAATATACTATTAGGAAAATTAAAAGTTGCAATAGAGGAAAAGGAAAATTATTCGAAAAATGTTGTAAGCGGTAGACCCCTAAAATTCACTTTAAATAAAAATTTTGCAGAACAATTTGAAATTCCCACTATATACGTGAAATTTCACGCTGATTGTGAAAATATCTGATTTCTATATGCCGTGTACAAGATTTAGAAGGGAATGAAAGGTCGAACATTCGAAATTGGAGACGTTCCGTAAAAAGCTTATGAAATCTATAATTGAATCGGAATCGGCTTGGAATTTGGTGAGCGTATACAAAAAAAAATTAATTCTACGAAATTGAGTGCAAAAAAACTGAAAACGAATAAATTGGTGGAATAAAACCCTTTTCAACTCGATTTGAACTTTTCGATTCGAGAATGATTCAGAATGGTTGAATATTATATTCAGATAATTTCAGGTTTCAATCTTTAGAAAGGATAATAAAGAGTTGTAAGGGGTAAACTTCTAAAAATCACGAAAAATACAATATCATCAGAACATTTTATGGTATTTCTTATTATTTATTACTTTATTTCAATCTGTATTGACTTGTCCAACTGTTTTCATAGATCAAAATGTAATAAAATCAACAAACGAAAAGACCTACCAACAGGGTCCTGTTGGAGGAATACCTCACAAGAATCCATCAGACGTCACTCGAACTTACGGTTCCACTTGATTCGTGTTTCGCGGCGTCCCAACCTGTATACAAATTCTGGAATAATCAGCGGTCGGTACAATAAAATCCGCTGAGCGGTAGTGGCAATGTTAATAATCATTTGAGGCAATCCGATGCAAATCGATCGAACGCGACTCGCCGTCGTTTTATTTTTGCTTTCAACGCCAACTCGTAAAATTCCGGACTTTTTATGAGTGTGCAGCTAAAAATAGCGTCGGATTTGTATTTGTCACACGGCGTCCTTCCGTGGCTCAGAAAATCCCGATGGACATCTTGCCGTGTATCAGATCAGTCGCAATGGCAATGCTCGGCTATTCCATTACGTGGCATCGCTTTTGAAGTTATTCCCATCTGATTATTCCGGACTCCAATAATAGTCGTAATTGATTGGATATGGACAAATACGTGCCTATTGTTAGCGGACTGGACAGTATCCAATTGATTTTCAGCACAACGATGTTCATCGCTATATGCGCCTCTCTCTATGTATTGTTGGGGATTTTGGGGCTAAGATGTTCTATTATTTATTTATTTATTTATTTATAGAAAACATACAGGATTAACCTAATTACATGTTTCCTAACTAAATACTAAGTGATTTTAACTAGAATCATGGTGAACATAGATTAAAAAAGAAACAGAAATACAAGGAGAATATAGAATATGATACATCAGAAACTATAATAAACAGAAAAGCCAATAGTCAAATTGACTTTTTTGAGTAAATTGACGACAACTACGAATATACTTCAGAGTGCAGGGATTTGTCGAAAGGAGGAGTATTACAAGAGTTTTATGTTCAATTAACAATTGGTATACCAGACAATTCATTTCTGAATCTTCGAAGGGAAATATCAAAGAAACCAAGTTTCATGCTTCCAGCATATTTGTTGCACAAAGAGAGTATGTCACCAATAAGAGTAGCTTCTTTGGTAATCTGGAAGAGAGTCGATTTAGGGCGAAGTCCAGGAGCAGATATATATAATTTTATTTGTGTCAACAAGTACTCACATTCAATATAGTTACATGGTGGTTCTTCGGGTTGTTAGGCCGACGTATGTTCAGAGAAGATCTCGACGTTTCGCCAACACGAGTGGTTAGCATTTTCAAGAGATATTTTACAAATTTCTGCTTTCTTAAGTCGCTGTCAAATGCTTGACGTTTGTAATACGTTGTCTCAAAAATACCTGTGATTTGACGTTCTTACATCTGATTGATCCATAGCGTTAGCTGACATCATAGAATCGTTCGTACCGTTATTTTGTGGGTAGGGAGCTAATTGAGAATTTTTGAGAACTGGAAGCCAAACCTTGTTCAATTGTAGCCCTTCGTCGGTTCTGTTGAAGTTGCTGTGGTGTTTCTGAATTTCAATTGCTTCCCGGAAGAGTCTTGGGTAATAGGCAGATGTTGAAGAGATGATTTGGGTTTCTTCAAATTTCACTCTATGGTTATCGTTGATGTCAGCTAACGCTATGGACCAATCAGATGTAAGAACGTCAAATCACAGGTATTTATTGAGACAACGTATTACAAATGTCAAGCATTTGACAGCGACTTAAGAAAGCAGAAATTTGTAAAATATCTCTTGAAAATGCTAACCACTCGTGTTGGCGAAACGTCGAGATCTTCTCTGAACATACGTCGGCCTTACAACCCGAAGAACCACCATGTAAGTGACGATGGCCACGAAAGCCTTTCACAATTCAATATAGTTGTTGAGGAGTTTATACAAAAATGTTATTTTATTGATACATCTTCGATGTTCCAGCCGAACTATGCCAAATTCATCACGGATTGATTGAACTGACTCAAATCCAAAATTAATTTGATATTTTTTATAATAGATCCATTTGAGGAATTTGTTTTGAACTGTTTCTAAGACCTTTTTCATATTTTTTTTGAGGGGTCCTAAATGATTGAAGCGTATTCCATACGACTCCGAACCAGGGAAAAATAAAGATACTTGAGTGAATCAATTTTAGTGAAGTCAGTAGTAGATCTTTTGAGAAAACCCAGCATCTTCATTGATTCATTACCAATTTTATTAATATGATCACTAAATTTGCAATTGCTATGAAAATTAACACCCAAATCTTTAACTCCATCGACTCTGGAAATTACTATACCATCCATTGTATAAACAAAATTGTTCGGATTAGTGCTCCTATTGTAGGTCATAATAATGCGATTATCCATATTGAGTAATAGCTTGTTCTTGAATGAGGTCAATATCTTGTTGTAATGCAAAATAATCATTGATGTCTTTGATGGAACGAAAAATTTTGAAGTCATCAGCGTAAAGAAGAGAATTTGATGAAACAGTATCAGGTAGATCATTGATGAAAATCAAGAATAAAGGAGGACCCAAGTTTGACCCCTGAGGCACTCCAGACTTTGCCAAAAAAGACAGTGACTCATTTCCCTGAAAAGAAACATATTGTACCCTATTAGAAAGGTATGATAACAAAAAATTCAAGAGCAAATCGTTCAAGCCATATGAGATGAGCTTAGCCAAAATAATGTCATGGTGTACTTTGTCGAACGCCTTGGCAAAGTCTGTATAAACCACATTCACTTGGTTCCCCATATTCAGGAATTTATCAACTTTGTCCACAAACGTACTCAAGTTAGTTTCAATAGATTTGTTTTTACAAAACCCATGCTGAGATGGAGACAGAAGATTTTTATATGACATAAATTTTGTCATAAATAATATATTTGAATAATTTTGCCAGGCAATTCAGAATAGCGATAGGTGTGTAATTTAAAACAATAGTAGTTTTTCTCTTTTTGTGGATTGGTGTCAATTTAGTACATTTGAATGTATCAGGGAAAATACCACTCTCTAGAGATTTTTGGAAAATCATCATCAGAGGATACAGTAGATATTCACTGCATGCCTTGAACAAATAGGGTATTCCATCCGGACCTGCAGATTTCTTCGGATTCAGTTTTTTAAATGCTTCTTCCATGTCACGAACGGTTATTTTTGTATAAATCAGAGTTTCACTAATTCGTTGGAAATATTTTTTATGGTTTGAATGTCATAACTATATGAAACTGGTTCATATATAGAGCTGAAAAAGTTGGCAAAACCCTGAGATATACATGTGGGATCAGATGTGACTTCTCCGTCAACTTCGAAATCAGAACTCTGCTGCCTGCCATTTCTTTTACTTTTACGTAACTCCAAAATACATTGGGGTTAGAGCGGATATTATCTTCAACATAGGCTATGAAATTTTCGTATGCATTTTTTATGTCAACTTTCAACTCAGAACGCAACCTTTTATAGTTATTCAGGTAAAAAACCGATAGATTCTTTTTTTTTCTGAACATTTCCTTTTGTCTGAGCTTTCGCTTGATTTCAGAGGTGAACCAAGGAGGGAAATATGTTTTATGCTGGTGGGAGCCAGAGAATTTGGGAACAGTAATTTCCAGAATATTATTGAGTACATCATAAAAATACTGAACCTGATCATTTACATTTGTAAAATATCCAAGTAATCATATGACGAACCGGAAGACGATATGATTGAGGCGAAAAATTTTAAGACTCAAAATCGATCATTGCAAAAATTTGACGTCTCATATATGCTTAATTTTGTGTTCCTTCACTTTGTCATGTTCTTTACTGAAAATACGTGTGCAAGACTTTTTCAGTAGGGCCCGTCCTCAGGGTTGACCAAATAAACAAATTAAACATCTCGCAGGAGCGACTAAGTTAAAATATCGAAAACTGGGGTTCAATCTTAGGCAATGTTTGGAGTTGGGTTATTGGGCTGAACATACAGTATTCAACTCAATTTTCAAGAACCTTGAAGTTGCTATGATATGTAAAAAATAACAACGATTTTGAATTACAAAAAGAGACAAATAATACATGGTTGTTTTCAGTATGTCATATGGAGACAAGAGAAGTGAAAATATACCGGGTGTCCCATTTGAAAATCGAAAGTTCATATCACTTCTGGTGAAAGTGGAAGTTGAGTTACTGGTCAAAAGATTGTTTTATGTCTTTTATGTCTTATACAGATCCTTCAAATTTCATTCCATTATCTTCAAAAACAAAAAAAATTATGGGAGCGAGCCACTTTCCGCGGACACCCGCTATATTCTGGATTGATCAATCTTTCATATTATGCTATTGCATTATCATCCAGTTCTGAGCTCGGTTTACAGTTAGTTTGAAAATTGATTTCAATATTTCTACCGAACATTATTATTGTTTTTATATTATTAACATATTATTCAATGATATTGCATTGTCATCCAGTTTTGAGCTATGTTTGAAGTTAGTTCAAAATCGATTGCAAAATTTGTACCGATCAGATGAATATTATTAAATTTCAACATATTATGCAATAATATTAGGTATAGGGTAATCCAGTTGTAGCTGAGCTATGATCAAAATTTCAAGTCTGTAGGTGGATTATCCGGAAGTTAGTTTAAATTCGATTGCAAAATTTGTACCAAAACGAAGAATATTATCACTATTATTAAATTTCAAAATATTATGCAATGATATTGCATTGTCATCCAATTCTGAGCTGTTTGAAGTTAGTTTGAAATCGATTTCAAAATTTGTAGTTGAAAGACAAGTATTATTTTTATAATTATTATTATATTTCATCATAGTATGCAATATAAGTTCAAGTCTCTAGCTCATCGGGGAGTTACATAGTTAAAAATCGATTGAAAAATGTGTACCTTACAGACAAACATTATTGTTATGTTATTATTGTCTTATTATGCTATCGCTTTGTCATCCAGTCCTGAGCTTTCAGAGTTGGTTTCAAATTTGTACAGAAGAGACACATATAATTATTATTGGATTTCATCATATTATGCAATAATATTGCAAACCCGTATTCAAAATACAAATTCGTTTCGAGATAAAATGTTCCATCAAGTACAACGTACACTGCATAAATTATGTTGATTTCAACACAATAATCTAGATATTGGATTACACAAGTTTACATTACCCACTACAATTGTTTTCAAATCAGTCACTTCGTAGAACCTACGGCACAATTCAATATATTTCATATTTTACTATATAAATATAGGCTATAATATTTCGTTCTGTGGAAATAACTAAATGTAATTAAATTATGAATAATGGACATGACGTGATATGATGGGGAACCATTCCCAGGTAACACAGGCCTCTTTGCGAGATCTCTGAGAGGATATTATTAGAATCTTATGCGAACTCCTATTGCGAGGACTTGGTAATCGCTATGTGCTGGAACTATGTGAAGTTCTCACTAATTGCCACAGTAGAAATCTTGGAGAACTCACATTCCATTTGTCAGGTTCCATCTTATTGCGAGTTCCTATAGATGTCCTAAAGTTCCTAAAGTTATGCTTCCTGATTTGCACGAATTCCAGGAATATGCCCGAAAACTGTAATTTGAGATTTGACTTTTTCGTCATTTACGACGAAGTAATTATACACGAGACACATCGCACAATTCTATGATAGTGAAAATTTGCATTTTCATTTAGATATTTGATCGAAAAACTTTTTATTCAGTCTTGATTGAAAAAGTTTTTAAATCAAATATCTGAATGAAAATGCAAATTTTCACTTTCAGATATTTTCAGGAGAAAAGTTAGGGATTTCACAATATCTATCAGATGACAAAATCCATAGTAGCGAGGGAGGTAGTTGTTTTTTGTCATATATTGCAAAAGGTATCTTAAATTTTCCATCGTGGTTTTTTCTAATTCTGAAAAGTTGTTTTTTCCAATTTTCAGTTGAGATCGTTTCCTTTTTTATTATGTAAGACTATCTTGTACAACTCTCAATGCAAACTATTGAAGACCACGCCAGAAGCACAGCATGTGAATATCACAAACCGACCGCACATAGATTTTAATAAAAGCAGTTGACGTGAATTTCTCGAAGAAATCGCCAAAAGGCTGTTTATGCCAATTTCCCACAGAACTCGCCAGAGACACTGCCTGCGATGATCACACAGTTATCTTTCATGCGAGCTCACAGAGACCTCATCATGAGTAGTAATTGATGATTCGACTTCCGGCAGCGGTTGAGGTCAGACGGCGGTCTCATGTTGGAAGTCAGGTTAATGTGTGTGATGTCCGCAGTCTAAAAGACGTGCATTGACTGATTAAATATGAAGCGTTTTGTTAAAAATTAAAAAGTGTTTAAAATATGGGATACAGTATTGGCTAGAGCAAGACAACTGCATTCCCCCGATAAAACCCTGCTGTCTGCGTCGGTTGAAGGCCGGATGGGAACGGATTTGTCGCAGCAGGGCATGTCCACATGGCGCCGAATGCAAGCCGACGGATAATAATAGAAGAGAGAGAGAGTAGTAGTAAATGGAAATTTTTCGGAGTACTCGCCTCAAGCTTTTGCAGGGAACTCGCCACAATATTTCGTAAAAAACTTGAGTGTATTGTTAAGAAATTTCCACGTGGGATATCGCTAAGACCTCGATGAGAATATCCTGGCGGCGGACATTTGGAGGAGATATAGCGCTCTCGATAACCTCTCAGAGAAGTAACAAAAGGCGTCACAATTTCCTAAAAGGCGTCACAATTTCCTAAAAGGCGAAATATCTTTAGGACCTCTTCGTGTTTGACATGACAGATGTAATTATGATCAATAATTACACCCTTTCTTTCTGTGGAATGTATTACTAGTGACGCAATTTTATTTTTCGAAAAGAATCGAATATTTTTCTAAAATACTAGTTTGGAGAACTTTGGTTGCTTGAGCGTGGTAGAAGTACATATTCACTATTTCCCATTCCGTCATCACATCACATAATAAAAGTGTACCTACTAGATATTAAGATACAGTTTAGTGAGGCAAAAGTATTTCAATTTTCACAAGTATTCAACATCAAAAACCTTGCTCGTATTTTCAATCTAGTTTTATTTACAAAAGGTCCCTGCACAATGTATATCGATCTCGCTCATGCAATGTATGCTATTCAGAATGTTTGTATATTCGAATCGGGAGTCTTACCCAGCAAATCCCATTCTCCGTTCGTAATAAAACTGCTGAGGTCGCCGCCAGCGTCATCTTGCAATTGTAGATCCAGCTAGAGAAGGAATATATGAGTTACTAGAAAAACATGCAGTAGTCAATGGCGTAACATGAAAATAGGTTATAAAATGTTGATATTTTGGAAATATTTCTCAAACACAAAAGTAGGTGTGGTGAATAAGTTTGAATTGAAGCAAAATATACAGGGTGAGTCTTGTCTCATTTAGAGGCGAAAAGTTCTCATATGTATCTCCTCTGACAGGGTTTCGAAAGAAAATTTTTCACTTCTGAAGGAAAAAATGTAGTCCTGAAACACTGTTGTAGGTTTATCAATGTGATAATTTGGAGTAGTAATTTGTGTATACCAGTGGCGTAGGGTGGTGGTATGTAAATGGACAAATAAGTGTTTGACATTGGTTAATCTTATCGATACTCAACCTAAAAGTCCTGAGGCAGCATCTTGGAGTGACCACATTTCCCGTATACCATGATCGCATAATGCTAATTTGTTACATCATTTCGTAATATTTTTCAACCGTCTGAACATTTTTCAATGTTGTCAAAATTGAAAACATAGTACGGTCTCAATCAGATCGACAAACTCCGAAACTTTATTCCTCACATTATTTCAAAGTGAACCATTCCTTTCAAGGCATATTTTGAAGTGCAACCTGTTTGACGTTATAGAAGGTGTATGTGGTACAAAGACTTTGAGGTCGTGATTTTTTCCGTAAATTATGCGTTTACGAAAGGAACTGAAACTTTTGATGAGCTACTCTTTGAGGTCAAATAATTAGATAACCTAGTATTTTGATTGTCAAATCTCATGAATTAGTGTCGTAGATACGCTGCTATGTGGCCATCAATTCCTGAATTCTCTCCATTCGTGATAACTAATTATAAGGTCGAGCATTTCAGGTCAGTTTGTGGTAGACTATATGTAGGAGTAAATGACTTTCCTAGAAATATACTATTCACGAATGAGCCATGTTTTACAAGAGATGGATATTTTATTAGTAAGAATGGCCATTCATGGGATGAAGAAAATTCTTATGGAATGTTTTGGAAAGGCTACCAATAAGATTTGTTCGTTAATATTTGTGCAGAAATTGTCAAAAATATTATCGTGGGACGAGATAATCGTCCTTTTCGTTCTAAAGGACACATATACGGTGTTCCTTGAACATGTTTCACCTGGGATACTCTATATGTCTGACAAAAACTGTTCTATCAATATAATAGAGCACCGGCCTATTTCCAATAAATTGGTAGTCAATTTCTTGATCAAGCATTCCATGATGAGTGGATAGGTAGACGAGGTCCCTTATATTGGCCTACACGATCTCCCGAAATGACTCTACTAAAGGATTTTTTGTGGAGTTACCCCAAATTCTTGGTGTATTCAATACCTGTAGAATATGTGAAAGATGTGGAACAACCCAACACAAATCATGTTATTTTGCACTTTTTTAATTGAACAATATGTATATCTTCTGAGATCTAAGTATTTCCTATAACAAATAATCCATCTCCTATATTTGCTTTTTCTGCCATCTGATTTCTAATTAGTTAATAATTTCGATTTATTATCATCATTATACAGAATACCTACATCACGGATCTTTCAAAGCATGTGACTGTAGATGATAATCAGATGCCAATTATGCATTGAACAAAATGACATTTGATTTGGACTTTTGCTTCGAATGTATTTTTGTTTTTATGTACTGTATCGAATGAACCAATCACCTCTTGTTGTCAATTAAGTAGATACTCATGCAAAGTAATTGTATTTTTCTTCTTTATAAGTACGTTGATTAGATATTATTTTCCTGGATAATTCAATTAGAAAATGCTTTAAATGAAGCTTCAACGTAAAATACGTTAACAAATCAAGAGGGCCCATCTTCAGTTTTTCGCAAATATATTTACTGACCTCAACTCAAAAATAATTGAGAGGTTGAAAAATATTCCGATATGTTAACAGAAATAAGAATTGTACGCTTATGTCACACTGGAAATTATTTCTGCTCAGTACATTTAAAAAAACTCAACTCTTATGCATATTCCTTCATTTGTTCTTTGTTCTTTCCGTTAACCGGAAGTATCCGCACAAGCAACCGTCAGAAGTATTTGAAAGACTTGTAAGAGCTAGGGAAGACGAGGACCTTGCCATTCAACATGTGATTCCATGCACGGTCGAGAATCAAATTATTCAAGTCCATCTGAGTACGTCATTCACTCATTCAAGAGATGGCCGCTATATCGAATGCTTTGACTTTCAGGTTAAGTATTGATAAGCCTTACTAATAGACCGTCAGATAATGACAGATTTTGCTGACTGATTCTCTATTTTCTGTGATTTTAACCACTGAAAATTATGTCAGTGTTGCTGGTTGGCCGATCAGCTGTTCAAATGCCATAAACGAGAAAGTCTGCCGGAAAACAAAAAGTAAATACACAAAATTATCCTGCCGAAAATTTACCTTAACAGCTTACCGACTTATGGGAATTTTTTTTTGGTATACTAACGAATCAAATTTCATTATTTCATTCTGTAGATTGCCATATTGTCAAGAAGGCGCTAATTAATTTAAAATATTATCAGATCATATCTACTTTCCCAAAATTCACATTTTATGAATTAGTATACAAATTAGTTATTGAAGTTTATGATTTGATAAACAAAACATAACACCGGGGTCACCCACGAAAGTATAAACTAGCAGTCCATTGATGATATTATTCGGCATGTCAGTGGCTCGACATTGAATAATTTTTGCACGTAATAAAAACTTTTACAAAAGTTGAATAAATACACGAGAACCGAAAAGATGAGCTCTCAGTGGCGAGTATTGCGAGTCCCCGAGAGATCCAGCGTAGTAGAGAATAATATTGAGTCATTGGTACTTATTGGGAAGATAGATCGATCACCGAAAGTCCTTCGTGTAAACCCCTCCTCTAAGAGATGTCCCCAAGTACGCTGAGTGTCTGAGTTTGGTAAGAGCCTTTTATATTTGTCCTTCTATTATGTATCTAGTTGAGAAGGTCTTGTGTGCACCAGGTTCTTTATTTAATATATATATATATATATACTATTATATACCTTTAAAGTTGGGAAGTGTTTTTGAGACTTGTTTTATTCATTAAAGGGTATCCTGAGTAAATATCAGGTTACCCCGGAGTCTTGCTGACCTACGTCCCAAGCGAAGGGCTTATAGCTTCCCTATAGAGCCCTATTCGCGACAATATTATGCAAGAAAATGCATCAGCAACAGTTTTTTTTAAGATCGCGCCCTTATTTCAACCCTTTCAGTATGTCCAAATTATATGGCTACGGTTTTTCACTACTAGGTCGTTATATTTGTTATTGTGTTAAAATGCCACAAATGAGAGATTAAAAAAAAAACAGTTTTTTCAGCAAACGAAAAATTAATCTTCTATATGTCTAGCACTCGTCCGATAGCTAAATTTTCTATTTTTGAGCTCGATACTGACATTATTTTCAGTGATTGAAATCCCAAAAAAGAGAAAATCAGTCATCAAAATCATGTCATTACCTGACGGTCTATAATGTCAAACACTAATATGTTCATTCGTTCGTCGGTCTTAAAGATTCACTCTGAATATCTTTTCATACCCATTCGAAAAATGTTTCCATTTGGATTTGAGTTGTACTTGACAAACGTTCATATGAACTTCAGTGTACTTCAGAAAATTCGATCTATACGTTCCCAGTTTTATGTACGCCACTGATTTCATTATTGCAGTTCCACACACGTTCAGAGACATATAGGCCGTGATCGTCCAACTTATATTTCGCTCACGTCAGCCATATTTTTTATTTAAAGGAAAAAATATCGAACTTTATTGCCAAAATCAAATAATGTTATGTTCTGTTTCGAGTGTACGTGTATGGAGTGTACGAGGCGAGATTTTCATGAAAATATAATGCCGGAACTCATTCATTATGGATAGCGAGTAGTTATCACTTGGTTTCGACGTTCTATCGTTCACTCAAGAATTTGTGTGGTCGATGTATATCTACAGGGAATAGTGGCAGTGGTTATTTTTGGAATCCGCTCTTACTGTTATGTTATTCTTCTGGTGGGGTGGCACAAGGAATCATTTCGCCCCAGATGAGTTTTTCGGAAAAAAAGTTCATGTTGTATAGCGCATATCAAAAATTACAATGAAAAATGAAAGAATTGTGCTGAATCATCAATTTGTACGATCATTGTGTGGGTATAATAATTAGGTCTGACAAAGAAACACACTTAGTTTTCACCTTAAGATTGATGTAATTTCTAGTTGTAGTTTTATGAACTCAGATCGACTAAACCGTGTTTGATCTTTTTTTTGCTATTGGTGGTGATAGGGGGTGACCGATGAGCTGGGACCAAATTAGGTCTATTGTGCCCCACATTATCTGCTTCCTCAAAACAGCCCTTCAAGCCCCAATTTCCTGAGAAATTTGAGCATTTTAAGGGGTTCTAAATATAGAATCTCCTCCAACATCAGCGGGTATGATCCCAGATAATCCAATCTTTTGTTGTGTCCAGTGTCATATTACATTATATAGACTACAAGCCCAAGCTAATTTTGGAGGGGTCATGTGACCCAGCAAGAATTATATTCAAAATTTTAGTACCATACGAAACAACTCCTTTACGTACTGTGCCGTCAGTTGTGAACGGTGCAGGAGAGTACGAGGGTAAAAGAAATTTTCCATCGTTGAAAAATAATCAAGAACTTTAGGTCGTACGAAAATAACGGTTATGAAAGCCAGGAATTTTTTTAATTTTTTGCAGATTTTTGTCCTAAGTAGCAAATCACCCGATTGCTACTGTACGGCATTTCTATAATTGAATTTTCATAAGTACGTGGATTGATTTTTTAGCAACACTTTACATATTTGCCGCTACTGGGGTGAGGATCCTCACACACAACCCTCTACCCCTAACTAATATAGTTGGGGCCATTTGATACAACACCAAATTCAATGATCTGAACAGTATTTTATAACATTTTTTTATGCTGTACATTTTTCATGGAACATGTGACTGCCTCAAGAAAATTTATATCCCCATGGGATAGTTAATTTTACAGCAAAGCAAAAAACGTAAAATACAAAGATTGTAAGGTACAGTAGAATAATCGAACATCGAACTGAGAAAAAGCAGCTCGAATTTTCAAGTTACACGGTTTCAGAGTATGGTATCGTATGTTCCATCTGATATAAACGGCATCGTAATTTTCAATGAGTATTTTGTATTGCCAATGAAATTTTGTGAATGCTGTACAATAATCAATGACGCTAACATTTCGTAAAAACATAATGCACAATGTTTTAAAGTTTCTCTTTAAAACATGAATCCCTTCCAAGAGAGGTTATCTTGTACGATGGAAAACAGCGACTAAATTCCAACTTTCAGTCGCAGATGATTCCACAACTGACTTTATGAACATCCTGTTCATATTTTCAATGAAATCAATAATGCACAATCTTTTCACCTGTGGGAAATCCCCAAAACAAAAATGAACGTCGTCGGTTTTTTTTTGTTTTGAAATGTTTGAAAAATCAAAGAAGTAGTAGTATTCTAATTATCACTTCTCTAATGAATAACAGTGCAATTCCAAAATCTCAAAAACTTGTATTGGTGCAATACCTTTTGAGAAAAAAACTGTTTGCCCGACTCACGAGTTAATTTATTTTTTCTACAAACTTCAAAAAATGACAAGGTTCGCGCATTGACAACAGTATGCGAAGTGGCACTTTTTTTCATTTTCATTCGTTACCATGACACCATGCGCGAAGTAATGTGCGAAATATATTTCGCACACTGCATGTAAACTATATGGGATTTTCATATTCTAACCTATATGGTCCTCAACTCCTCAATCAAGCAAAAAACAAGAAATCGTTTATTTATTAATGTAGAACAATAATTAAGGCTTTCAAATTGTGAGAGATATTTTTCTGGCTTTATTTGCTTCACACCACTCTTTCAATTGCTGATATGCATTTTCATACTGCCGCCTCGATTTCTCCGGTAAAAGGTTGGAAATTACGGAATTGGCCGCATCTATCAAGTTAGTTGGGGTACTGCTTAGTTCATCGTCGTTCGAAATTTCCATTCTTTTACAATAATAAATATCACGCACGAAATTGACGCGAATAAAAAGTCACTCCAAAATAATTATCAAGAACTGTCACTTTGAAATAATTGTCAACAAATGCCATTTTATTTCCATAGTTACAGTAATTACTTGATTTGGAAAAATTATTTAAGCCAGTTCAATACTATTTTTCATAGTTATTACTTATTTTAGAACAATATTTTTGACGTTTGTTTGCATCTCATGCGCGAAATACTTTGGTAATCTCGACTATTTTTTTTAACTCGGCTGCGCCTCGTTAAAAAAATCAGTTCTCGATCACCAAAGTAGCATTTCGCGCACTAGATACAAAAATAACTATTATTAGCTTACTTAGATTCTTCATACTGTATTTACTGTTATTTCACAAAATTGCTAATGTGTACAAACTGCCTGCCACCAAGTCGAATGCAAGCGTGTCATCTTTTTAAAAATGATCTTTTTACTCATTTATTGACCGGCATCTGAAACGAACTGCCTACTTTTTTGGAAGATGTATCTTTGGCCATACGCAGGGCAATGTGGTTCCAAAATGACGGCTGTCCAGCTCATTACGCACGACCAGTGAGATATTATTTGAATCAAACTTTCTACAGAGATGGATCGGCCGTTTTGGTCACATTTTGTGGCCTCCCCTGTCTCCAGATTTAAATCCGCTAGATGCACATCCAGTAAATGATGAACATGAATAGAGACGTCGTATTGATGAAGCAGCTGTCCAGATAAGTGCCGAAGGAAGTACACGACGAATAAACATATCGTTTTTAAAAAGATGACACGTTTGCATTCGACTTGGTGGCAGGCAGATTGTACACATTCTCTAATTTTTCTAGTTTTTCTTTGTCTTTTGTTTAGTTGTCGATAAATACCTGTCACGTCAATTTACCAAGTGTTTTCATTCGAATTCCTAATTATTGAAATAATTTCACAATGAGCTCCTATTGGAGTAAACGAGGAATATCTTTTTTTCTCAAGTGGAAGATAGTGAATGTTCTATCAATGTCAAAAACTACACCGTATGAGCAATTTTTTCAAACAACTTGCCAGGTTCGCGTGGTAATTTTGTTTACAGTGTGAAGAGTCTAATTAAGCTAATAAAATAAATTAACTCGTGAATTGGGCAATTTTTTTTTTCTCCAAAGGTATTGCACCAATATTTTTATTTTGGATTTTAATCAATAGAAGGGTTATTAAAGGTTGCATAACAAAAATTAAAATCTTAAACTATGAAGTTTTGTACCTGTGGCACTCGAAATACTGTTCAAAGATTTCGATTTTCACGAAATTCATAAAAGTGCCAATATCTCCAAAACTATCAATATTTTACTGAGGTCATGTTGTGATATTCTGGTCAGTCATGAGCCGTACTATCAACCCTCCAAAGGATGATGTTGAGTTTTGGGACACCCTGTATATACAAATTAAATTGTTGGTGGTGCTGAAAGGCAGGTAGCAGAACTGCGCTAATTCTAGGTCCAGATTGAAGTATATATTATTTAATCCAATTCATCATAGAAGCAGTGTTGTACAAAGTGGTTTTCAAAACCCTTTTGAATTTAATTTCGTTCAGTTCCTTAAATATTTGCGGAAGGTGACTATAGGTATGTCCTACTTGATTATTTTTCAATAATCTATCATCTTGAGAAGTGCCGTACAAGAATCTTTTGTCGCAAAATCTTTCCCTCGATGGAAAGTTTCTTTTACCTGCGTACTCACCTGCACCGCTCGTATGGTACCATAATAATTCTGAATATAATTCATGCTGGGTCACATGGATCACATGCCTGGGCTTGTAGTATACAGTGAGCACGTAATGGTTGGAACAAATTCGTTAAACGCTTGATATGGCCATTAGGAAAAATAAGCTAAGACAGGTCGATTTTATTTTTCAGTTGGGCATTGTTTGGACTACTCAGATTTTCGATGACGTCATCGCTGTTCGAGTTATGACGTCATTATAATTTTTTCAAATGGGCTTACCCTATTTTGATAATATTTTCAAAAATAACGCATTTTTCTGAGTACGGATGTCATATTTTTTCTATGTTAGATAACCGTATGTTCGAGAAACAAAAGATATTTCATTCATAATAATGTGATATTAAGTTGGTTTACGTAAACTTTTGACCTAAGGTATCTCCACAAAATGAAATCTAGTAGGGTTAGATCAGGAGATCTAGCTGGCCACTCTAAAAATCCTCGTCTGCGGGTAGAGGACGGCTATTATCATCAGTCGCCGTTGCGCTCCGGGGTAACTTTCTGATTTTTGGTGGCGTATTCAATTTTCAGCTGCAGGAAAGCCCGGAAAAACCTTCAGCCCCACCCTGAGTGGTCGGTTGCACACTTCGAACAAACACCAGACGTCGGGATTGGCATCTAGGCAACTCACTTCGCACTCGATTCACAACAAGGTGTGAGGCTACCTATCGATACCAAAATAATTGAGAAAAATTCCATTATACTCCGGATTTCGACCACAGACGAGGACTTTTTTAGAGTGGCCAGGTAAATCTCCTGATCTAATCCCTCCAGATTTTTTTGTTCGGAAACCTTAAGTCAAAAGTTCACGTTACCAGACTTAATTATGAATAATTTATCTTTTATTTCTCGAAAATACGGTTATGTAACATAAGAAAAAATATGACATCCATACACAGGAAAATGCATTCTTTTTGAAAATATTATCAAAATAGGGTGATGCCATTTAAAAAAAAATATGATGACGTCATAACTCGCACTGCGATGACATCAAAAATTTGAGTGGACCAAAAAATGTACAACTGAAAAAGAAAATCGACGTGTCTGAGCTTTTTTTCCCCAATAGCCATATTAAGCTTTTAACGAATTTGTTCCAACCTTTACGTGCTCACTGTATAACTTTAAAGATGTAGATATTGCGTTACAGGTGTTTTTCTTTTGCTGGAAACCACACTGTTTGTGTTCAAGAATTCCACAATTCTCCGGTTAACCAATTATTTTGGTTGATGTGGGGATCAGGGATATATTCCTAAAGTTGGATGGAACTTCTTTTTTGGAAGTGAAAAGAGCTTATTGCTATTTGATAAATAACAGTTGGGAGCGTTAATGGCGAAGATACACTCCGCCATTATTCAACCGATTTTGAATTTGAAAAAATTATCTTTCACTATTCCGAAGCTTTTTCTGATAATCAGAAAAAATGTATAGAATGTCATTTGAAAAAATAGTTTGAGGTAATTTCTGGTTAAACCGGACATGACAAATTCTCAGTTGTCACCTCAAAATAAGCGTTTTCAAGTTCCATAGCAACACACCAAATTTGAAACCTGTATCTTCGAAACCATAGAAAAATTTGGGGGCGTACCTCACCTCGTGGCCACACTCTGTTATATCATGCTGCATATGACCTGATCAACCCAATTTATGGACACTTTGAAATTTGTTGAACTGATCGATGAAACAGGATGCCGTCAATGCGGATACTATTATCCAGGTTCGTCTTTAATATCTGTCGTTGAAGACGCATGTTAATATTTCGCAATTTAGTTTGCTGTGCCCTGACATCCTCTAATGGCACATATACCTCCCACGCATAGATACAAATACATGCATAAACTACTCGTTTGAAATAATTGGCCTAGTGCACCCGCGAGAGCTTTTGGCCGCAGCCCTAAAATCTCGAATCTACTTCGGCATATCAATTGCTGGGAATCTCTAATGCAGCGGTTCAGCTCTGCGATCACATGCGGGCAGTTTGCCAGTCTCAGAGATACATGTCCGGGTTCGTAAATTCATCCCGAAAGTTGCAGTCTGGGCATTTTTTTGTATTCGAAGTTCTGAGAGCATGTCGAATAACTACCGGCAATACAATTCATCCGGGCTAATTTGATCTAGCTGAACTCCGAAAGATGTTGCCAAGATGGAATCTGTCGGAAAAAAAAAGGACACAAAGAACGACGTTCAGTGATCTGGAAGTAAGCTTGCGGTGGTAAAATTGTCTATTATGAGGCTGCGCTTTTATTGGTTTCCGTTGCTGATTATTGTAGTATCGCCTGAACTCCTTTTGGATGACTACGCTCTGTCGTTTCAGAGAAAATTACAAATGTATTGGTATCCACATGAAGATTATTTTACCGATCGTCTTTAGATTTGTTTTATCATTATTTCAATGACACCCATCGTTTAATATAATTATTTATCGTCTGCTCTTCTGCTCTGTCGTACAGCTATTTTCATACTGCATGAAATTCTCTTATGTTTCGTCATTCTATAAAAGCAGTCATAACTTCTTTCATTCCGTAATATCAGCACTGATATTTTACTATCCATCTATATTATGAAAATATGGCAACATTCTCAGACCTTGTTCAAAACGATTGCCCATGCAAAGCTTCATTCTCCACATGACTGTACATCATCTCTCACTGCCATATAACAAGGAATTGAAATAAAATGGAGTAGAAACCGTTAGGATATGGAAAGTAATCCAGATCGGTACAGCTAGAATATATTTTCGGAGAATTTTCGAACCATTGTTAGTTTTCTGAGACTCTTGCCAGATATTTTCACAGAAATAGAAAAAGGGACAGTGGAGACACTTTTTCCAATCCCCTTCCTTGATCTATCCCACCCGAGGCCTGGCTAAACAAGGAGCTTTAGTTTTCTCAGAAGCAGAGAAACCAGGACCGTTTGGGCAGGTTGGTTATTCACAGAATGCTCTGATGGGCAGTTAACCCATTTGAGCCTTTCCTTACGTTTCTTTCTATATTTCTTCCATCGTTAGAAACCTTAGCCTTGAAAAGCTTTCGCTATGGTATCGTATGCGTACTGATGTTTTCTCTTCTTTCTGACAGAACCTGTATTGCATTCCTTCTGCCAGACCGACTGTATGCATATGTTTGTTGAGGTTATGATGCCATGTGAGGAGAATATCTAGATATTTTTTGCATTTTGACTTCGGTATTTTCGTAAACTCTTTGGCATGTCTCTTTTCTGACGTGTTGTTCTACCGTTCTTGAGATTTCTGTTCAAGCCATGTTTTGGTGGTTGTTGTGATTACAGCCGATAACCGTAAAACGGTTTTCGACGGTTCAGAGCCTTACCTGTTCTTTTTCTAGCTAGTGAATCAGCCTCTCCATTGCTCTTATGACCTGTATGTGCTAGCACGTAGACTAAGGTCACTCTGCAACTCATGGTCAAAGATGACTCCTGAGTATTTTGGCTCGTAGGCAGAAGGATTTTATATCCCCCTTAGTACAAAGTGCCATTTGAGGATGCGGGATTTGGGTGCCTGGGTAAATGAAGGAGGGATGATAGGTCATACGGAAGTCGCAAAGTGGGTGGAGCAGGAGATCCAGATCTCCGCCCTCAGAGTGAAAAGTGCACAAGACAGACTGCGATGGAATAGAGTTTACTCTTACTATTCCGAGCAGAGAACAATGAGAAAGGAATACGGTTGAGTTTCGCACAGGAAGCACAATATAATAATAATTATAATAAATCGTCTTTATTCAAATAGAATGGGCGGAGTGTCAGCAATATGCTGTTTTACAACTAAACGGACGGCTCGCATCTGACTGACAAACAGAATTCTGGTGCAGGCATCTACCTGGAGGGAAGAGAGGTACGAGAGAGCTACGCTTTGGGTAGATATACATCAGTTGGTCAAGCTGAAGTGTTTGACATCCTAACCGTAGGTAGCTACGAGGCAAGAGGTGAAAGATAAGCCCGAGCAGAGAATTTATATCTGTTCGGATGGTCAGGTAGCGCTCAGAGCCATCTACCATCCTAAATCAAGCACAGCACTTGTACAGGAATGCGGAGATGCACTTGAGAAACTAGCTGAAACGAAGGAAGTTCAGATCGTATGGGTCCCGGGTCACAGAAAGGTGGGCGAAAACGAGGTGGCAGACGGACTTGCCGTTGCCGTCCTGTGGGCCGCAGCCTGCACTAGGCATCGCAAGAAGTCAAACCTCTTCAGCCCTTGACGAGTGGGCGGAAAAAGAGCTTAATAAACTTTGGAGGGATAATACCAGCTGCAGGCAGCTGAAATACTTTATGGGCGGCTCCAGTAAATCAAGGACGGCATGGATCTCAGGCAAAAACACTGCTTCCTTATAAGAATACTAACTGGGCATAACAAGTTAGGCCGACTCCTTTCACTGATAGATATATAGAAGACAACCCCACTTGCCGCAAATGCGAAGAAGACGAAGAAACTCGATCTTACTTCCTCGGCGAGTGTGAGGCGTATGGGAGGATAAGATTCGGTATCTTCGGAGTTCCAACAAGAGGAATTAATCGGTTTGGAGTGGACGGACATACTGACCTTCAAAAGGAGGTCACAAAGGTTCGAAAATGAAGATTAGGAGGTCACGAAGGTTCGAAAATAAAGATTAGGAGGAGGAATGTAGAGAAGTGGAGAAGAGGGGATGGCAAAAAGGGTCCATGAGTGCCTACTTGTTTGGCTGCAGCAGCGATTTTCCCAAGAACTACTACTAATACAAGGTGACTTTAGTCCTTCCATTGCTTTCCTTCTATATTGGTTTTATGATGATTCACTGAGATCTCGTTGTCTTTAAACCACTTTGGAAAAATTCGCAAGACTGTTGGGATATCCAAAAAATAAAAACCTCTGGTCTTTTGATTAATTCGTCCATTAGGATGGCCCAAAGCAGGGGCGATAGCACCCCACCCTGCAGACATCCTCTGTTCGCTCTAGCTTAGTGTTATTTCGTCAATTGATGATAATGCTAAATATCGATTTTCAAGTTGACATTTTTACACAGGCACAATAGAAGAGGTATTCCTTATTTTTTACTAAGACGTTCACTGTAGACTCGGTGGATGCTTTGTTGAAAGCAACCTCGATGCCTGTAAATATTTTCCTGGCATCTCTTTGTCTTCTAAGGACGTTTTGAGTAGGAAATACTTATGGGACGATATGCCTTGCGTGTCGCCTGTTTTCCCCTAATCTGGTAGATATATTACTCTCACCGTTTGCGACATCGTAGGTAACAGTCGTAGTGCTGTGCTAAATTTACGGCACATGTGTGGACAACTGTTAGAAGGATTATAAAAAAATCCATCCGTATCATAGAAAGTTGCAGCAAAAAGTGTTCGTTAGAGATTTCCATTGCCGTATATTTATGTTGATGGATCGATAAAAAGACGTCTGAAGATAGACATTATCTGAGAACAATTAAGTTTTCTGATCAAGCAACATTTCACAAAAACGTCTTGTCAGATTATTAGTCCGGACTAACATGAGCAACCAAACCACTATGTCTGTGTGATAACGTGGTAAACGTATTTTTTCAGCTTCTGCAGTTTCTACCTTCGACCTTTCGAGTGTTTTTCCCGGATCGGAAAAAACCGATAGTAGTTCACTCTCGCGTATAAATCAAGCCAAATTAGAAGGGGTGTTGATTTACCCATAACAGTCCGGTTCAAATGAAAAAAGTGCTGTCTGTTCTAAGATACATGAGTGTCAAAATGGAAAGGAATACGAAATTTGATTGTATCCAGAACAGAAAAAAATTTGAAGGAAGCATACGTTCTAGAAATCTAGATTATGGATAACGCAGTGGGAGAAATTTCACCAAAATCCTGATTTTACGTCTACCCTATTTGTTGTGGATTGAATTGGTCTTCACTTGATGGAAATCAATTTTATATAACACTTAGGTAAAAAACGATTAAATTTCCACGGAATTTATTATACTTGCGACATGCTTTGCTACTGTAGCTTTATCAAGCGATTTTTGTATACTAGCATTTTTTTTGGGGAGCTTACTTAAATACTTCTTCTAAGTGTCCTTATTTTTGTCGGTGACCGCAATTTCGTCGGTTTTGAAAGTTTTTTCATTTTCAGTATAGTAAATTTTCTGACTTCAAAGTATTCCTCAAACATCCAGCAACAACTCTTTTCAGTAGTTATTTCTTGTAACTGCGTGATAAGTCTGCTAATATTGTCATAACAATTTCTTGCCAACAGTGGTTGTGAAACAACATTCAAATTACTTAGGTAAGTTAAGCGTAGGTTGGTACTTACTAAAATTTCAAATTCGATTGAGCATTTGGAATCAATGTTCGATAAAACATGTGTCAGCAATACAAATATGTATTTGAGCCTTTTTGTAGTGACTAGGATGGATGGATTTTAATAAAAAAATAGCGGGTGGCGAAATTTGGGTAACGAAAAATGTAGAATGTCCCTATCTTCATCTTCACTGACGAAATAAAGGACAAGTGCATGTTTTCATTATATGGAGTTTGAATCAAATCGATATGCATTTTCAGGGTAAAACTTTGATAGTTCAATGAAAATTAACTGCATTTTCGTGAGCCTCAATTTTATCACTTAATTACTGAATAACTGTCTATTTAAACAGAAAAGTAATCAATAAATATACAAATATAAATCAACAACAAAAATTAATTGGCGCTCCGGGGCGACTTGATTGATTCCAGTGGCGCATTTGCTCTTTCAGCTGCAGGAAAACCCGGAAAAACCTGCAGCACCACATCATCTGAAGATCTTGATTTGCCAATGTCCTCTCTCTCATAAAATAAAATGTAGGGTGTCTCCAGAGGCTCCAATAAACCCAAGATATCGTCAGAGTATTTAGAAACAAAACTATCGTCAAACTTAAACCAGTCCGTTCCATCTTTCGCCAATGCGTAATAATGGCCACATTCAACGCCGGAACCACAGTGAACAATGTCTGCATGAAGATTATAATTGTGGTCTGCTAGATTGAGGTGTTCATCTATTTTCAATCTTCGTATAAGTTTGGTGCCTCCGCCAGAGGTTGAGTCATGTTTGAAGAGCATCAGTGTTATTATCAGATTGACTGGTGCCTCAGTTATACTCGTTGTCTTATAATTCTCAGTCAATTTGGCGCATATTGGGCAATACAGTTGATCATCACCAGTTAAAAGTTCTATTTTCATATGATGAAACAGCAAGCTCGTTTTTACTGTCTCTCAAACATGTACCACAACATAAACTAGTGAGGATTTTTCCAGCGAAAGATCTAGAAATAGAAGACGAGATAACCTGTACGGAACCATTTCTGGTGTTAAAAATAGTAAAATAATTGCGACGAAATTCAGGATCAACAAGTGACGACTGAAGGGTCACTGTTGACGACACTGAAGCCAAATGTGTTTTCATAATTTTTTGTTACCCGTAATTTCATTAACACCAAGCAAACTGAAGTGAGCCAGGAAAAAAAAGAAAAATGACATCGAGAAGAGATGACGAACAGAAATGCAAAAAGATGTTTCAGAAGCGAAAACTCTGATAGAGAAAACGTTGAAATGTTGGATTATGAAAAATTGGTGCAGACAATTGATAATTCTAGTGAGGGAGACTATATAGTGAAGTACGGGGATGTTCTTATCCTGGGATGGTCATCATAGTGGATCGTCTGAAGAAAAAACTAGTTAAATGTTTCATAGCTTTTTTTTATTTTAGAGTTTACATTTTGTTTGTCTTTTGTGAAAATTAAAAACTAACATTTGTTTTTTTGTCTATTTCAACCAAACTGAGGAATATGACGAAAATTGGGACTAAGATATGACGATAATACGGTATAAAACTGACAAAATGAGAGATAGTTGGTATTTCCAATATATTTATTCAAATAGAAAGAAAAAACAAATATTCTTGAAATAAATGAAAAATCCGTTAGTAGTGTTTAATTTCACACAATTATAGCTGCCAACTCAATACATTGAGGTACATATTTGTTATGGAAAGGCAAAATTGAAAAACTGACAGCCTTATGGCATCTGCTGACGAAAATAGGGACATTCACCTTAATGCTTATCTTTAATTACTAGGTCTATACAACCTTTCAATTAAAAACACTTTACCTAGGAATTGACTACTAACTTTCCTAATCATTATCTATATTAATAACAAATAATAGTACACCTACCTTGACATTGTTAATTACTAAGATAATAAGTTCAAAGGGGAATTGTTAAGGTCTAATTGGTCGTTGAAAAATTCCAATTGTTCACTCAACGAACAATTAGACCTCAATAATTCCCCTTTGTCGAAATTATTCTCGTGGTATTTAACTGTCAGGTATACTGTTATTTGTTTTTGACTCAGATAATAATTGGGAAGGTTAGTAATCAATTCCAAGGTACACTGTTTTTAATTCATAGGTTGTGTAGACCTAGCAATTAGAGAGAAGTATTTAGGGTTCCAAAGAAAAATATGTTGGTATACCAAAATCGCTCGATAAAGTACAGTTTAGCGAAACATCTCGCGAGTATAGTAAATTCCGTGGAAATTTAATCGTGTTTAACCTTAGTTTTATCTCCTATTTGTTTTCAACAATTCCCCAACGTTTTTCTGGAAACTCTGTCCGCAATTTAAGGCAGTTTGTTTTTGAATGGTGAATGTTTCATTGAGTCCGGGCTATGAAATAAAATATTCGAAATGTTATCAGAAATACTGGGAATTCTTTTCCCTCTCATCAGCCGAGTGGATTACGCTTCTCTGATTACTTGGAGCGGAGGAATTTTCTCTCGCGTTTCTGCTTCAAGTGCTATCATACTCTCTTACTTGTATTACCTTAATTACTTCTTAACGGGATTATTTGGAAGCTTGATCCCGTTCAATATGATGAGATGATGAGGTGAATGCCGGTTATCACGTCAAAAATCCGGCTTCAGGAACAGTGAAATGCGCCAACAAAGTTTCTACTGAAATTAATTTAAACGAATTCAAACTTTTCATTGTTTCCGTTGACAGAAGATCGGTCCAAATTTATGATAGTCGATGACCCTCATCACAAATATGGAAAATTATTCATGGAAAAACAACGCAATATTTGGAAAGATATGTTTCAGAAAGTTTCGCAGATTCCAATACTGTTATCTCTTCCTCTTCTGAAAACAAAAATATAAATGTTTTTCTGTTAATCTGATCGAAACTCTGCAGAATTTGTCTCGATATCATATACCGGGTGTCCGCGGAAAGTGGCTCGCGCCTATAACTCTTTTGTTTTAGAAAATAATGGAATGAAGTTCAGAGAATCTGTATAGGACTTAAACTGCATCTTCTGACGACTAACTCAGCTTCATGCAACTTTCGGTTTCACCAGAAGTGACATACACTTTAGATTTTCAAATGATTGAGATACCCGGTATATTTTCACTTCTCTGGTCTCCATATGACATACTGAATACAACCATATGTTACTTGTCACTTTTTGTAACCGAATTTTATTATATTTTGAAATTTATTTTTTATTCTAGAGGGCTATGGGTATCTTTAAATCACTTAATCCAGTCCTTAAATTCAGAGAATGATAGAGATTTAATGGTTTTTTTTATCGAAATATATCTGCTATGCAAAATTTCATTTTAAAATTTCTAGTACTAATTTTTTTCAAATGGCATCATGGTGCTTCGTTGGGTTAGGAAAAAAGATTATTTGATTGCGATTAATTTCTCAAAATGAAGGATTTCAAGAGATTAAAATAAGATTTAAATGCATCGAGCAACCTATAACCAACACAACTGATGAAACACGATCAATAATCCAAAAGAAAATAAAACATAATCTTGCATAAATATTTTCATTAATATGTTCTTTTAATAACTAAAAAATAAGTCGACCTCCTTAATGATTTTGTTTTATCAGTTGTATTTGTCACAGATCACTCGATGCATTACCAGAAGATGCTTTATTTTATGAAACATCTAACGTGGTTCTTTGTGACTTTTAAAGGAATTGTATTTGAAACCTATTAGTGTGCGGAATCAAATTAATCGTAATAATGGTATTTTTTCCAAACCCGACGAGCTACTATGTTGCCATTTGAAAAAAAATAGTAATTTCAATTTTAAAATTAAATTTTATATATAAATTTTGACCAAAAATAGTGAAGTTGTATTTTCCCCAAAATTTTAGGGCTGCAATTAATGATTTGAACATATCCGTAGCACTCTAGATTTAAAAATAAAATTCAAAATAAAAAAATGGTTACAAAAGGTGACATGGTTGTTTGTATCCAGAATGTCATATGGAGACAAAAGAGGTGAAAATATACTTGGTGTCCCATTTAAAAGTCGAAACCGGAAGTTTCATGAACTTGAGTTATTCGTCAAAAAACGCAGTTTCATGTCTTATGCAGATCCTCCAAATTACATTCCATTATCGTCAAAAACAAAAACGTTACAGAGGCGAGTCACTTTTCGCGGACACCCGGTATGTGATTGAAATATTCTCCTTGGTTCTTCCAATACACTTTAAGGTTATTGGCAGTACGAACTGAGTATTAGTGATGCCATGATTTTACGTAGTCTAAAAGAGCTGACGAATTTTGGGAAGGTCCTTTTGGGAAATGGAAATTGCGAATAAACATAATTTTGTCAAATCCAGACTCGCAAGTCTGGGAGAGCGTTTGCGGTTATTTCGTTACTGCGCAGCATGTAACATTTGCAAAAAAATACAATAAAATATATTTTTGGCAACTTTGATTCTTTTGTCATCTTTTAATTTAGTTTTTTCTATAATTCAAAACAAAAAATATTGTACAAAATTAATTTTTTTCGCAATTTCAATTTGCCAAAAAGACCTTCCCAAAATTCGTCACCAGCTCTCCGGCTAACGTATTCAACACATCAAACACATTTTTGTAAGTCTTCCTAAACATTTAAACTCCCCTTCTAGGTATAATATACAGTACGATGCAATTGTATGGAATAAATTCATTATTTCAGAATATAAACATATTTTGGAAAATTCCTCGAACACGTCGATTTTCTTTTCCGATTGGACAATTTTTGAACCCCACCCTGAATATATAGGGTTATCCTGAATATATAGGGTACTTCCTCGTATGTCCAATGAGTATGACTGAGACTTCACACGATTCGGAAGGTCAAAAGTCTCTGTCGCACTCATTGGGCATATGGAGAAGTTTTGTGCTAATATCTCCGCAGCCGTTTGACATAATCCCATCAAACCTGGTATGACTGGATTTGTAATGACGATCCCTAACCAAAAATGAAAAAATACACTGGGTGTCACATTTAAAAATATCACTAAAGTAATTTTTACTCGAATGCGGATAACCCTATCTATTTAGGTCAAAAATTGGCCAATCGGAAAAGAAAATCGACGTGTTCGAGGAATTTTACAATATATGTTTATATTCAGAAATAATGAATTTATTCCAAACATTTGCATCGTACTGTATACCTTATAGAGCCCTGGTAATGAATTACATGTAATTCGAAACGTTGACAATAAAAACAATAGTTTTTCTCCGATTTTATTGATCCACATCCCAACCAAATTATATATTTTTATGACCGATACCTTTCTGAAATATCTCGTTCTTAGGACATTATTTTCTCAGAAAAAACATGGGTTCGGAACAAATTTCTATTCATGCCACTACACAACCCTGTAGATATACTTTCTTGTGCAGACATGGATACAATACTATAGTGCGGATTTTTTAAGTATTCCCCATGTTAACTTTCGAACGGTACGTATAAACATGGACCAAACACCATTTCGAATGGTCTCACCGATGCTACTTTTTGAAATAAAATACATTGCGATTGCCAGATAGAGAGCACATCCATTCAAATGGCATGGGAGGTTAGTGATACATCGTTGAAAAGAGAATTTAAAACAGTTTTTATCCCATGTTGGTACGTCAAACCGTTCATAAGTAAACAGGGGGCGGGGACTATAAAAATCCGCTCAGTATAAGTACTAGTAGTAGTAGAAGTAGTAGTAATTGCGGACACTCACTTGTAATCCGTCGTATGACCAACTTCCGAACTTCATTTCACATCGTTGGTCATCGAAGGGAAACCAGGTTATGTCAATCTTGCACGTACTCTTGAAGATACCGGGTGGCACATACAGACAGCTTCCATTATTGCGGACGACCACGTTGGTTGGATAGGTACCGTCGAATCCTTCGTCAGCACTGAAAATTTTCATTAAGGCTATAGTACAGGAATATTCTGTCGAAATATAGAATACTTTGGAAATATCATAGGGTGCGTTTTTTTCTCTTAGAAATTGTGTGGAGAGAATGTGCTTACAGCCAAAAAGTGTGCAAGGAGTGAATAAAAAAAAATCATATAAGCATTTTGTGAATGTGGACCTGTGGTATTCATATTATGCAATATATCCGTAAGAATTTTTTCCTTTTTTTCTAATAGTTTTCAAAAAAAATTATTGAAGTCAGATTTACTTTATTGGTCACTTATTTTTGAATGAATATTCATTCCAGATATTTTCTCTCAATTATCGTGTCGAAAAAAATTACTCATAGATTTGAAATCTTGATAACAGTTAACTTATCTACCTAGTTTCTCATTGATTCGGCCGTTACTTGATGAAGATCCATAGTAATTGTATAAACTAAAGACGATTTGATCTTCACAAACTTTTATTTCACCACGACATGTTTCCCTATCACAGTAGCTTCTTCAAGTGATTATACAATAAGCTACGTACATTCATTTATATACCTTAAACATTAATTACAACTAAAAACACCCTTAACCAGACAGTTGATAATTCTAATTAACAATGGTATACCTGGCCTACCTGCATTAATAAAATTGTATCCGAGATGACAAAAGTAAACATTCTAGTCTTAAAATAACAATCAAGTGAAGGAATTTCTATTCAAAAACATTAATTGTAACATAACTTAGCAGATTGATTATTTCTGTCTAAGAAAACAAATTCAACAATGGTCAATTATTCAAATCAAGTTGGTCATTGAGTAGTAGGTTTTTATTTTTAAGTTTATTTATTTCTAATGATTCTAAATGATTTAGCTTTAATCCTTTATTTTCTATGTGTAAAATCTCGAATTCTTCATCAAAAGTGTGATTTTCTTCTAAAAGATGATTTGAATATGTTGAATTTGTTTTCTTATTCACATAACTCATATGATGTTCATGAGTGCGATTTCAAAATGTTCTACCAGTTTGACCAATATATACCTTAGGACAAGTACCACACTTCAATTTATATACCCCTGATTTCTCGAATTTGGGAGTTCTGTCTTTATTATTTTTTGTCATCTCGGATACAATTTTATTAATGCAGGTAGGGCAGGTGTACCATTGTTAATTATAATTATCAACTGTCTGGTTAAGGGTGTTTTTAGTTGTAATTAATGTTTAAGGTATATAAATGAATGTACGTAGCTTATTGTATAATCACTTGAAGAAGCTACTGTGATAGCGAAACATGTCGTGGTGAAATAAAAGTTTGTGAAGATCAAATCGTCTTTAGTTTATACAATTATCTACCTAGTTTGGATTTGATTTAGTTTTGGCGATATCGGCCTTTTAGGACTGTATCACCTATGTTGTATTTTTTGTGGGTAACTGTTAACTGTGACATAGCCCAACACGTTTGATAAATCTCCTTAAGATTAATCTCAACCGAGGCACTATGTAGTTGTGAGGTGTTAGTTGAAAGACGACCGAACGTTTTGAAGTCGAAGAAAGAACTGTATCTGTCGGTTGACTAATTGTGACTCTTGAATTCCATAAATAAAATTGCCGAAAGACTATCCCAGGAATTTCCAATCAATGACAATTTGGAAAAACCGGCCAAGCTTAGTTAATCGTAGGTACCTACTAAATCTGATTATAGGAAAGAAATTTGTTTACTGGTGAAATGTTATGACCCATGGAAATTCCCGGTTTGTTTTTATGATAGGCCTTGGCTAGATTACATAGTAATATATAGGTATATAGGAGAGACATAATAATAGTTGAAATTCAAATATGTGAAATATTAACCTATTACATGTATGAAGTATGATATACAAGAGGAATAACTCCCCATACCATATTTAATTATATAATCGTATAAAAGGAGAGCCCTGGAAATATTGGATAAAATGAAATGAAAGAAATTCCTTCGCGGTATTACATTCAAAACTCTATCGAGGGAAGGAAACGGGGTCCTGAGCTAACAATATGTATGAATAATATTCGTGCTCTCGTATAATTTTATTGTAATACAGCATTTTACGATAATATTTTACCTGTTGTACATGAGAACATCGGGTTTCCACAGTCGATGGGGTGGAATTCGAAGATCTTTCACTCCACCGAATTCTGAGGAATTCCACCTCAAATTCATGTCGTTCCATTCCTGAAATAACAACGCATTCATGAATAGTCCAGGAAAAATGAAGGAAACTCAGTCAAGGCCATTAATTGACTAAACCAGAAGCGAGAAATACTTTCCACGCATTCATTCTTGGCAATTTCAA
Source organism: Chrysolina oricalcia (assembly GCA_944452925.2). Classification (NCBI taxonomy): domain Eukaryota; kingdom Metazoa; phylum Arthropoda; class Insecta; order Coleoptera; family Chrysomelidae; genus Chrysolina; species Chrysolina oricalcia. The sequence continues at coordinate 1,998,592 of OX101809.2, read as the reverse complement.
AATTGTTTCAACTTGAGAATAGAATCAAAATGTAGACCGGGAGGTTGCGTCAATATTTTATACATCATTTCAACACGACTTTGTTTTTTTTAATGTTGGTTATTGTTCGAAAAACAACTGAAATATGTGTCAGCTGATGCGACCGTGGAGATGAAGAGCGTGGGAGGCTGCGCATTTAGTTTAGTGATTTTGTTTTTGTGTACATCCAACAATGCTAAAAGACTATAAATAGTTTATTTATGTAACATAAATGGAAAAACAAGGTCAGCTGCATATAGTATGGAGCGAAGGTTGTCAGCTGCCCTAGTCAATACAATAACAAACACGTGAAAATTCTTTATTTGAACAAAGCTGAAATTCATTATATAATTGTTTGAGATATAAAAAAATAATCAAAAAGGTGTCAGCTGTTAATACCATGGGACAAAACCTGTCAGCTAGGTCTTTTAAGTTTACAGATATACAAACATATTAGAGATAATTCAGAGATTGCAATTATTGATTGAGATTAGTGAGGGCTAAATAATGAGAATCAATATAAAAATCTCAGTATACTATTATTTTGGCACATTCGATATGAATGAAACAAATCAATTCTCATCTGAATCATTATCACTGCTAGCTGAGCATTTGAAAACACAGCTTCGTTCAAAAACGAATTTTCACTGGTTTTACATACATATTGACTAGGCCAGCTGACAACATTCGCTACTCATCTTTTGCAGCTGACACATATTTTTTCATTTATATTACATGAATAAACTATATATTTGTAGTTTCGTTGGATTGACGCGAAAAACGAAAAGAATTTATCGGATGCGCAACCTCCAACGATAGGTAAAGAAAAAATAAGCTGTACGGAAAAAATGAGATTTGTTGAAATAATACAATGAAATGTAACGGTACCTCCCGGACCATACTGACTACAGATCAAAACTGCCACAAGCCTTCTTCGGATGGCATGCATGTTATATCCTTAAACTACTTGTTTGGTTTACTTACCAGTTTCAGCCAAATATTAGTGATGAGTAGCTGGTTTTTCTCGTCCTGAAATGAAAGAGAGATCATAAACATGCAAATTTGAGACAGCACAAATTAGTATAAAATCATATTCAATGAAGAGAAGGGAAGAGCACAATCAGAAAGTTACGAAGGTACAGTTTGCAACGAGAACATTCATGAAATACAGACCAATTCATTCCAAACTTTTGTTAAATCGATGGTCGTGATCCAAAGCATGTTGGGTGTTGGGTCAGATTCGATTTTTCCGGTTTTCAATGTCCTATATGAGCAATATGCTCTTTGAACCTTACTATCATGGCCCTTTAAGTTTGACCCACATACATCTTCTCGCAGCCCTCACTGTAAATTTCATAAATCCCTGACTTTTCATTTTCTTCTGTCTTGACTTTGGTAGTACTTTAGTAATACTTGTAGTATTTGTTGTAGTTTATACGAAGTTTTGTATATCACCTTCATATTAAGGGTTCTGATTCTGATTTTTGATAAATCCGATAATCACGAAAGGGTAGTCGGTTTCATTGAAACTGGTCCATACAAACAGTTGACTGGAAACCCATTACCCAGGATGGTTTCAGATGTAAAAATGACCCTAAACGAATGCAAGATATTGGTCACACCGAATTTGAAAAGAACACTACATCTGTCAAATCCGAATGTACCAAAAATATATTGTTTACCCAAGACTGACCGTTTTATTTCAGAATTGAATGGCCAGTTTCAAACCATATCGTTCACGTATGAACCTGAAAACAAAATCAATACTGGTTGCCATTTTGAGGTGTAATTAGAAACGGATAAAATCGGCTTGAATTCGATTTTTACAGGAAGAACAAAAGTACACTCTCATAAATTCCTGGTTATTGCTTGGGTATTCCCAAGGATAAAACAGATCAAAAAGAGATGACGTAGATTTATGAAATGTGAAGACTGCAAGAACAAGTATGTGGGTCAAACTAAAAGGGTTATGCAAAGACCACATTGCTCCTATCCGATTATCGAGACCAAACAAAATCGAATGTGGTCTGGCTTTGGATGATGACCATAGAATTGTCGATGCATTCGAGAGTGTTTGAATTTGATGAATGCTGATAAGGGTCCTATTCCATACTACCCATTGTTCAAGTTCATAGTACAATGAAGGTTTTTCTTTTTCAAATAAAGTCATCAATTTTTAATAAATTAATGTATGTCATCAAATCCAAAACAAGTAGAATATAATTAACTAGAGCAGATGCAAATTAGGGAAAATATAAGGCAGTTTGATTTAGGTAGTGATAATATACGTTTATACAACAAAGGTTGCTTGCTTAAGCCAAAATTTGAGAAAAAAAATAGAGGGAGAAAGACCCTTTCAACTCGATTTGAACTTTTCAATTCGAAAACGGTTACAGATAGAGCAAATCTGCGTACGGCAATCGATTCAGAATGGTCGAATTAGTATATTCTAGAAATTTCAAGTTTATCAAAAAATGAAAAAATACTCGAAAAAAATTGTAAACATCACGAAAAATAGAAAATTGTCAGATTCACTTTAAATTTGCACTATATACATAAAATTTTACGCTGATTCCGAAAATATACGATTTGTAGATTTCCAGATACAAGATTTAGCCGAAAAAGGGAGTAAAAGGTCGAATCTCTGAAGTTGTAGAGGTTCTGTAAACAAACTATGAAATCTTTAGTAGAATCGAAATCGATTTGAAATTTGGTATGCTTATACAAAAAAGATTGGATTTTACGAATTTGAGTCCGAAAATTTGAGGAAAAAAAAATTGACTGAGAAAGCCCCTTTCAATTAGATTTGAACTTTTCAATTCGAGAACGGTTAGAGATAGAGCAATTCTACGAACGGCAATCGATTCAGAATGGTCGAATCAGTATGTTCTGTGAGTTAGAGTGAAAAATATCAACATACAAAAATTTTGATGTGACCACATATTTTGAATTTTTCAAAAACTACTACCATTAATTTTTCAATTTGAGAACGGTTAGAGATAGAGCAATTCTACGAACGGCAATCGATTCAGAATGATCAAATTAGTATATTCTGTGAGTTCGAATGGAAAATATTAACAAACGAAAATTTTGAAAAGACCACATTTTTTGCATTTTTCAAAAACTACCACCATAATTTTTCAATTCGAGAACGGTTGGAGATAGATCAATTCTGCGAACGGCAATCGATTCAGAATGGTCGAATTAGTATATTCTTTGAGTTCGAGTAAAAAATATCAACAGACAAAAATTTTGATGTGACCACATTTTTTGAAATTTTCAAAAACTACTACCATAATTTTTCAATTCGAGAACGGTTAGAGATAAAGCAATTCTGCGAACGGCAATCGATTCAGAATGGTCAAATTAGTATATTCTTTGAGTTCGACTGAAAAATATCTACAGACAAAAATTTTGATGTTACCACATTTTTTGAATCTTTCAAAAACTACTACCATAATTTTTCAATTCGAGAACGGTTAGAGATAAAGCAATTCTGCGTACGGCAATCGATCCAGAATAGTCGAATTAGTGTATTCTGAAAATTTCAAGTTTATCAAAAAATGAAAAAATCACTCGAAAAAAGTTGTAAGGATTCACTTGAAATTTGCACTATATACGTAAAATTTCACGCTGATTCCGAAAATAAATGATCTATAGATTTTCAGTTATAAGATTTAGCCGAAAAGGGGAGTAAAAGGTCGAATCTCTGAAGTTACAGAGGTTCTGTAAAAAGACTGTGAAATCTTTCATTGGATCTGAATCGATTTGAAATTCGGTATCCATATATAAAAAAATTGTATTTTACGAATCTGAGTCCGAAAATTTGAACAAAAAAATAATTGGTGGGAGAAAGCCCCTTTCAACTCGATTTGAACTTTTCAATTCGATAACGGTTAGAGATAGAGCAAATCTGTGTACGGCAATCGATTCAGAATGGTCGAATTTGTATATTCTTTCAAGGACTGCGAGAAGAAGTATGAGGGTCAAACCAGAAGGGTCATGAAAGTACGGTTCAAAGAGCACATTGTTCATGTCCGATTATCGCGACCATAAAAAATCTAGTATGGCTTAAAATGACCATAGACTTCTCGATTCATCGGAAATTGACAAGAGTTGAAATTTTATGAATGCTAATAAGGGCCCTATTCCATACCGCACATTCCTCAAGTTCATAGTACAATGGAGGTTTTTCCAAGAAATGTACGTTATCAAATCCAAAACGAGTAGGATATAATTAACTCAGAGCAGATGAAAACTAGGGTAAAGTTGCTTCCTTAAGCCAGAGTGACAGGAATGTAGTTGAAGAAGGATTTACCTTCTTCTGATATTACCTACTAGTGGAAGAGGACTTTTGCTAAGCAGAGAAAAAGTGAATTGTAATGGTGGATTCATGCAGCAGTCATAAGTCATAAGTTTTAAGTCATAAGGAAGAATATTCGTCAATGATTGGTTGGAATAAACGGTTCAACCAATCATTGACGAATATTCTTCCTTTTGACTTAAAACTTATCACTCTTGACTACTGCATAAATCCACCATTACATTGTCATTCTGAATATGCCTCGGTGCAATAATTTTCTCGAATGATTCCGAAAATAACCGCCAATTCAACTATATTGAACTTCTACCAGAGCTATTTTCGTGGTTTGAGTTCTTGGAAAAATATGGCCAAGCATAAAATGAAATAAACCACGTAATCGAATTGACACCTATGTGAGCAGGAGACGAAAAGAATTGACCCGGGGTTATGGGATGTCGTAGCATATAAGGATCAAACAACCCAAGATGAAAAATAACTTTTCACAAGGTCAATATAGCAGCGCACTTCACATCAACTCGTTTGTTGCCTGAGAAAAAGGAATGAAAGCAATTCACCAATACTTTATGGAGTTGAGGATATAAATCAAACTATTGAATGGTCGTAAAGTTATCATCCCATCCAAGTTTTTAGCTGGCTCGATGCGGAGAAGCTAAAACTGAGAAATGGTTTTGTTCTGCAACTATATCATGCTTATGTGGAGATGCAGTATGAATGTATTCGGTTTTCATTGATTTTATTTCCGCTACACATCTGCGGGAGGCAAAAGGTCGTTGAGATGACACAAACATGTTGACATGTTAGATACGAGTACGATGGACAGTGAAACGTGCTAGCCATCCTAAATCGGAAACGATATTTTCGAAGGGGCATATTGCGAAAGTAATAAACGTTGAGGTCAAAAAATAGAGTTTCTCTTTGCCAAACCAGACTCTTCGTTATATCTGCATGTACCTCTGGTACTTTGAAAATCACCCGCTTATACAGATTATTTTTATCAATATTTTGTTTGAGGTAAGAATAACTGGATATTATTCAGCATTTCATTCAGTTGCTGATTTAGGAGAATTTCATTTCAACCACAATCTTTAGGAAACCAACAAAAAAGCTTGATCTACATCTTGGCATATAAATTTATGGGCAGAGACACTGCACAATTTCGATTCTCCTGGACAAATCATAATGATTGTTTAATAATATCATAAGGGATTTTTCAGAAAAGGGTTTTTGTTTATTGAAAATTTCAATCTAAGTTGATTAATGGTATGTATGAATGGTTTCATTCCATCATCGTACCAGAATATTGGGTCTCATTTTTAGATAATGCAAGTTCTCTCTCTTTCTTTCTCTCTGTCTGACGTTCTCACGACGCTCTCTCGCTCTTCCTCTCTTACTAAATTTATCTCATTCTCTTTTTTGCTATCTCTTCGTCTGACTCACTCTCGCTCTCCCTCTCTTGCTCTCTTCCTTTCTCTCACTCTCTCCCGCACTCCCTCTATTGCTATCTCTCTATTTTGCACTCTCTAACTTTCTCTCTCTCGTTCTCTCTCTCTCTCTCTCTCTCGCGCTCTTTATCTCTTTATGGAGTTTTCTCAGAAAGGAATAAGACTCACCACATCTATTATCTGCATTAACGTCAAACCAAAACTCAACTGAAGAGGATCAGATTCGTTGGCAACAGGACGTTCTAGTACATTGTAGTGATCTAGAAGCTTGTGAAGTAGCTTTTTCTCGTTGATTCCAGCCCAAGATTCTGAAACAAAGACCGTAAGATTGAATTACAGAAGGAGGTGATTTGTCGAACAAAGTGTTCATCGTGCAAAGTTTTCGTCAAATGTGTGTGATGGAAGAGTAGGCCAGGAGGTGGAAGACTATGGTGGGAGTATTACTACTTTCTCAATACTGCTGGTACTCATGTGAAAAAGATACATTCGGGGAGCTACTTTTTTCTCATGGTTTGCTTGTGGTGTATTGTAAAGGAAAATTTAATTACGATCAAAATGGTACAAAGTTGGAACTCACTCAAAAAACAATATTCTTCCTGCAGAGTATTTAATGTTTTAGGAACTGACGTGCAGTGATTGAAAACTATATTTTGTAAATCACTGGCACCTGCATTTTTGAAATGCATAATCAAATGTACTAGAAAACTTATGTTTCATCATTTTGGTCTGTTGACTCCCAAGCTTCTGAGTCTAGGTTCATTTTCAGGGTCCAGGCTCTACACATACGTACTGAGTGGGTGGGAGATTCTCAGTACTGCGGTTGGTACATTTTATTGTCAATTTTGACTGGTGCGGTGCGTGTGCACTGTTTTACAAATTTTATCCAAAAAATTAACATTTTATTTTTCATTTTAAAATTGAAATTTCCCGTTACCGGGAGTGTTGTGTCCTTTGAACACTTGCCCGAAACGCTTTGAATGTATTTCTTAATTTCTAGCTAAGAGATTCGAATTTTGCGAAAGTTTTCATATTCCATTTTTCGAATAATCGCAAAATTCCCTCAGACGTAACTCGTCGAGCTGATTCCGAATATCACATAAAAAATTTAATACAATATCGACATTTTCCAAATAAATTAGCCTTTCAATTCTGAAAACAAGTTCAATTTCGTATTCTGAAGGAAATTTTCTATAAGATAAAGTAAAACTCGCGGGATTCCGCATTTTTGAAATATTCTCAGGCGATCAATTCAAAAATGCAATTTTCCATTTTCCGAATAATCGCAAACTTTCCTCAGATGTAACCCAACGAGCTGAAAAATTGAATTCGACAAAGTAGTGAAATTACAATTTTTTCGACAAAAAAAAGCACTCATCCACAAATTCGACATTTTCTGAATGAATCAGCCTTCCAATTCGAAAAACAAGTACATTCTTGGATTCTGAAGGAAGGAAATGAGGAAAACAATTCCTTATTTTATCGACAGAAAACGTATTGAAATCTCAAAAGAAAAAATTATATTTTTTATATTTTTTTTTAATTTCTGTTCGATACCGTGATCCCGGTTTGAACAAAACGTTGTAGCTTTTGAACAAAATTATCAATTTCGATTGAACAAACTCCATAATGATTGGAAGTAATTGGGCGTCCTCATGAAATGAAAATTGCGGTAAAAAACTACCAGCAATTGAAAATAAACATGTTTAAATAGCAAAAATCGTAAAAATTTTCAATAAAACGCACACATTACCAACATTTTTTATTACTTTAATTTAATCTTTTAATTGTATTAGCTACCGAATGGTGAAAATCTGATGACAATAACTCTATTACAACATTTTCTATCTACTGTTAAATAAATTAATTATCTCTCCAAATAAAGAGTGCTCTCTTTTAACAGTTGATATAAAATGTTACGATTGAGTTATAAACATGCAATTTTTATTATCAGGTAGCTTATACAATGAACAATAATTTAAAGTAATTCACGATTATTTGAAAATGTATGAAAAACTATAATACCTCTGGGGAAAGCGTTTTTCCGCAATTTTCATTTTATACGGACGCCCTATTACTTCCAATCATTATGGTTTCATCATGATATACCGTTTAGTTCGAAAGTTAAACTGTTTTGTTCACACAGGGTTCACGGAAGCGAACAAAATTTTAAAAAATTCCATTAAAAATTAATTAATTTTTTTATATTTTTTCAATACGTTTGCCGTCGACGAAAAAATGCACCCATCCACAGAATCGACAGTTTCTTAATGAATCAGCCTTCCAATTCAAAAAGCAGGTACATTTTCGGATTCTGAAGGAAATTTTCTATAAGATGAAGTAATGTTCGCGGGATTCCGCATTTTTTAAATATTCCCAGGAGATCAAAGTCGAAAAATGAAATAATCTAAATAGAATAAAATCGAATTTTGCGAAAATTATTATTTTCCATTTGTCGAATAATCGCAAGCTTTCCTCAGACGTAACACGACGAGCTGATTTCGAATATTACCTAAAAATTGAATTCGACAAAGGGGTAACTGTAAGAGGGCAATTTTTTCAACGAAAAAATGTACCCATCCACAAAATCTACATTTTTGAATGAATTAGTATTCCAATTCAAAAAACAAGTACATTTTCTGATTCTGAAGGAAATTTTCTATAAGATGAAGTAATATCACGGGATTCCGCATTTTTATATATATATATATATAGAAGGAAATCGAATTTTGCAAAAATTTTAATTTTCCATTTTTCAAATAATCGCAAACTTTCCTCAGACGTAATTCGGCGAGCTGATTCTGAATATCATATCAAAAATTGAATTCGACAAAGGGGTAACTGTAAAAGGGCAATTTTTCGACGAAAATATTCACTCATCCACAAAATTGACATTTTCCAAATGAATTAGCCTTCCAATTCAAAAAACAAGTACATTTTCGGATTCTTATGTGAATTTTCTATAAGATGAAGTAATACTTGCGGTATTCCGCATTTTTAAATATCCCCATGCGAGCAAATTCGAAAAATGCTATATTGTCGACAAAATTGTTTCTTCTAAGTTATTAATTTTGTTGAGTTTATAAATTCACCAATATTGTTTTGTCCTTCACATCTATACTCTGATTTTGGCTCTGCCACATATATTGTATGTTGTCAGGTTGTATTCAATTTAAATGAATACCTGTTCCCGTTTATGAAAGGAAATGCTCTGTAGGCCATTCCATGAATCGTGTAATAAATCTGAAATACATGCAATTACGTGCTGATACGGACTCATTGTCTAAAGCTTCAATGGTGTTTGTACAAATCATAGTTGTGACTCATTCATGACGTCATTTCACAAATTAGTTCAGGTGTGAACCATTGTCAACGTAACAGGAATTCCATTTTATTTGTGCGTTCGGAAACTGACGATTGATTATATCATCGACTGGATATCAGTTGATGTTATCTATTTGATGTGTATTATTTATTTTAATCATTAATGTCATTACTCCGGATTCCATTTGTCTTCCGAATTGATTTGCAATGAAATCAGATTGGAAACTAATAGACTATAGTCAACTAGTGCTTTTTGGTTCAAACTTTTTTTTCAGCCTTCGAAAAATATAAACAAGGTGTCACTCGATTCGGAATAGCGTGTAGATGATTTTTGAATAAATTCAAGCGCCGCTTGCAAAAATTATTAACAATTAACTGAAAAAACAAAATAGGATTTGGTTTTTTGCACGTATTTCAAAAACTATTTGATATTTTTCGAAATTTGAAAAAATATTCAATAAGAGGAGGAAATTTCCCAAAAGAAATCCCGGAACTGAAGGACCAATATTTATAATTTTCCCAGAGGGTTGAAAATACGGCTAAAAACGGGGACTCTAAATTGCGTAAGCTCCTCCCACTTTGGACCTTTAATGAATAAATATTAGTTAAACTTATTAAATATAAAAATTCAGAATTGAAAATATTCAAGCATCTACTGGAAAGATGAATGAACAATAATCCGCGGTCATAAAAATTTTATCGCGAGTGCGATATTTGTTAAATAACAAATCTGAGATTTTTTATCTTTTTTTGGAGCTATATTTCAAAAGTCTCAGAAGAGATTCCAGTTGGAAAAATAAGAATAAATCACTTTATCAACAATTTGCTTAGGTTAAAAATTAAAATGCTTGATTATTCATTGAAAAAATTTTAAAAATGGATATCACCAATAATCCGTTTTTCATGATAGAAGCCACATAGACATGATTCTTGAAGATATTTATTTCCTATTGTTTACAAAATGGTTATAAACGAATGCGTTGTTTATAAGATAATTTAATTTTTTTTTCGGAAACCTAATCTTTGATGTATTGTATTGTATTGTATTGCTTTAAAACGGATTTGTTGATAAACAATTTCTTTCTACACCTGTAATTATTATTGAAGAACAATATTTTTATCATAATTCATCTTGCTTTTTGATAAATATAAAAAATTGTTTTTAATTGAATTTTCATTGTTTATGTCTTAATTTTTTATTCTATTTTGTTATTTATAAACTATTATACAAAATAATTAAATATAGAAATATAAAACAACAACAAAAATTAATTTGCGCTCCGGGGCAGCTTGATTGATTCCAGTGGCGCATTTGCTTTTTCAGCTGCAGGAAAACCCGAAAAAACCTGCAGTAATAAACAATTTGTTATAAACAATTAAATGTTCTCTATATATGATTCTTCTTTTTCTACATTATGAAACAAAAACGACCTTGTGTAATCTTTTGGAAAAAATAATTTATTTAAATTTTTTATCGAATTTTAAAACTACTGTTCTCTTTTGCTCCATCATTTTCTACTGGTTTTTTATGATTGAACTAATTATAACTTATAAGCTAATTGAGATACTATGAAAAAACCTGAGACTTCTTTTTTATTCAAAGAACAAATTAAGCCCAAAATTCAAGCTCTTACCCTAATATTAATTTAATAATTTATAGCATTTGGTTATAAAAAACTTTCAGAAAATATTTTTTAACAACTATTATGTTTATAAACTATAGTGAATATGACCATATTACTCATGTAACTTGTTATCTGACATATATTCATCAACAATTTCAACTTATAGATTTCAGTCTCAAACTATTATTCGATAAATAATTAATTATTATCTCAGGCTTATAAACTTTTTTAATAAAATTTTTTGAACTTATTTTTATTAATAATTCAGCGAATAATAGTGTGAGACTGAAATTAATGAGCCAATATTTTTCATAAATAACAAGTTACATTAGTGAAAAAGTCATATTTATTATAGTTTATAAGATATCCAAACATAAAAGTTGATAAAAAAAATTCTGGAAGTTTTTTTTATTTATAACTGTCATAAATTGAATAAATATTTGGTTGAGAGCTTGAATTTTGGACTGAATTTGTTCTTTGATCAATAAAGAATAAATTAGTCTCAGGTTTCCTCATCGTTTCTCAATTAGTTTATAAGTTGAAACATAATAATTATGGAGTAAAGGAGAACAGAATTCTTAAAATTCGATAAAAAATATTAATTATTTACTTTTCTTCAGAAATAAAACATGTTTTTGTTTCATTATGTAGAAAAAGAAAAATCATATATAATAAACATTTAATTGATTATAACACATTGTTTGTTACATACACAATGAAAATTTAAATATGAACAATTTTTTTTAGTTATCAAAGAGCAAGACAAATTAAGATTACAAAAAAATTGTTCTTAAATAATAATTACTGGAAGTAGAAAAAAAAATTGATTAACAAATCCGTTTGTAAGCAATGAAACTTTTTTTTAAGGAATGTGTTTTTTTAATCACAATTCGCGTCAACTTGGTTTCCAGAAAAAAACGTTATTTATCTTATAAACAACGCATTTGTTTATAACTATTTTGTAAGCAATAAGAAATAAAAATTTTTAAGAGTTATTTCCATATGGCTTCAGATCATAAAAAAACGGATCAATAGTAATTAAAAAAAAATCAATGATTAATCAAGCTTTTTAATTTTTATACTAAGTAAATTGTTGAAAACAAAGTGAAATATATATTTTTTTTAAATTCTTTCAACACATCTCTTCTGAGAATTTCGAAATATGGCTCCAAAAAAAGAAAATATCTCAGATTTGTTATTTAATAATTATCGCAATTGCAATGTTCATGTTCAAGTCGGAAAAAATTGTTAATTAACCAATGCATAATTAATAGAAAAATCACGATAAACATTTTTTGACCTCAGATTATTGTTCATTCATCTATCCAGTAGATTCCTGAATTTTTTCAATTCTCAATTTTCAAATTTAATAATTTTAAATAATATTTATACATTGAAGTTCCGAAGTGGGAGGGGCTTACGCAAGCCAGAGTCCCCGTTTTCGGCCGTATTTTCAACCCTCTGGTAAAATTATAAATATTGGTCCCACAGTCCCGGAAGGCACATTTTTTTGGAAAATTTGCTCATCTTATTGAATCTTTATACAAATTTGAAAACTGTCAAATATTTTTTGAGGCATTTGCAAAAAAACCAAACCATATTTTGTTTTTTCAGTTAATAATTTTTGAAATTTTGGCAAGCGGCTCTTGAATTTTTTCAAAAATCATCCACATGCTATTCCGAATCGAAGCTTGTTTTTGCTGCACCTGCAAGTCATTTTTTCAATTCGACAATAAACTCTCAACAAAAAGTAAGTGATTGAAACAACAAAATTGTTTTTACCGTGTAGACGCCGCCTAATTTAAATCCGTGACAAAAACGTTGACCCTAATAGCAGAGTCGAAATGCCATAGATAAAAAAATCTAGTCTTTGAAAAGGAAAAAATCCTGGCCCTTTATATGTCGGCAGATCTAAAAAATGGCCAGGATCTAACGTCCTCATGCGAGGACAATTATTTGTTATCTTCAGCTCGGCCAACAGAGAAAATTTTAAATGTATTTAGGCGGTTTTATCTGAATTTCGGGTCGAGTTACTTTTCATTACATTTTCAAATCTCCCAGGCGTTTATTTGGCAACTTTCAACTACAGCTAAATTCATCCGTGCAATTAGAACATTATATGAATTATCACGGGGAAAATAATTGCCAGTAGAGCTGCCAGCTCTTTAATTAACAAAAAATTAGAGGAAGCACAAACGTTTCATTTTGTCTGCTTGCACCCCTACAGTGAATTAATATTGCACATGATTCAATTATAGCCGGTGGAATATTCCAGCCTGGTAATCAGCAGCTATTTTCGGGAATCGTAATTACACGTACTGCATTTTTCGTTTAGCTTCTCGTTCCCACAGAAATCACAATCCACTGAGAGAATATTAGAATAACCATTACGCAATCTATCCAACTGAATAGGAGCCTCTTTGGCCTGGTTCACTGTGATATGCATGTCCATTGTAGAGCTTATTCATGTGACTCGGAATACACCAAGTAGCATACCTGTATTGGTAGTGGAATATTGGTACAATATTTTGAACATGTTGATTTTATTGAAAATATGAACAGGATGTTCATAAAGTCAGTTGTGGAATCATCTGCGACTGAAAGTGTGAATTTAGTCGCTATTTTCCATCGTACAAGATAACCTCTCTTGTAAGGGATTCATGTTGTAAAGAGAAACATTCTCAATTGAAAATTAAACCAATACATGACTCCTCTGGAAATGGAAAAACCCTATAATAAAATTGAAGTAACTTTTTTGTAATATCTAACAGAAAACAACTACTTCCCCGGCTAAAGCCACGCTGGACATTGAACTACATCTGATAGATATTGAGAAAGACCCTATATAACTTGAGAGAAAAAATCCGAAAGTGAAAATTTGCATTTTCATTCAGATAGTGGATTATTTATTAAATGTCCAGTTTCCATTGGAGATTCTCATCTATAAATGAGATAAGGGAGAGAGTTATTCAGAAATATCACTCACAGAAAATCGCTCATTTCAAATAACCAACAATCTGAATGCAAATGCAAATTTTCACTTTCAGATTTTTTCTCTCAAGTTATATAGGGTCTTTCTCAATATCTTCAGATGTAGTTCAATGTCCAGCGTGGCTTTAGCCGGGGAAGTAGTTGTTTTCTTTAGTAGCAATAGTTGTTGTTTTCTTTGTTAGATATAACAAAAAAGTAACTTCAATTATAGTCATGTATTGGTTCAATTTTCAATTGAGAATGTTTCTCTTTACAATTGTGAACATATTGGCAAAACATTTGAAATGCAATTTTGGCGATTAAAAGAATGTGTGTGCGTATTACTTGAATAATATTGAAAAAAAAATCTGGAAGCAATATTGGCCTCAAAATATTCAGCGATGTTGGTACCAATCGCTCGTACAATATTAAAATATTCAGACGTTATATTGTCGAGAAATAAAATGTGAACATTTTGCGATATTGGTCAAATATTGTTTGGACACTTCATGGTGCTTTTTTTAACAAAAAAACTTGCCCTTCCACTCATCACATTATCTTTGACAAGGCATTCACTAATCTACAGAAGTAGACAGATATACAGGGTTGCCCAGCGAAAACGAAACGGGGCATCTTTCGCGCATATTCTCAACTTTGTCAGTTCAATCCCCTCGGAGGGGTTAGCTTCAACCCTTAAATCTTTGATGGGATTAGGGTTCATGTGATACCGCATTTTGAAGGTCATCAAATTCTCTTTTCAACGCTTTTTAGATTTTTTAATTTGACGCAGTTGTTCTCGAGAAAACAAGTTTAGAACAATAATCGGCTGAGAATCTTAAGTTACGCTTGTTTCACTCTCATCAGTATTTCTAATTTTGTAGGTAGTACGGTCTTTATCTAAGAATAACTCCTTTTTGGTTGGTAAAGTCCTATCCTGTCCAACTATAATGAGGAAAAATTTAACGTCAGTTTTTTAATACATCAGAAAAATGCATCTAATATTCTTATTTGCCTTTTTAAACGACAGGTAGTATACTATTCTACGCTTGCAAATCATAAAATCATTAAAGTATTTTCAGTATCTTTTTTACAAATTTATTAGCAAAAATAGCTAGACTATCGAGTTACCGGTTGATAATTTTTTTCCAATGTGAGTACTTACTAGGGCCATTATGAAACTCATATCCTGTCAGACTAGAAATACTGCACAAGACATGACATTTGTTGTGGCCAAGTTTTTTAAACTAAGAATTAGAAGCATGTGAAAAAAATAGGTTTTCTCTGAAAATGAAAAAGTTGGTACTGACTTTTGGTACACCCTGTTTAGCTGTAGGTCTGGCAGAATATGATTTTCACATTACATTAAAAAAATGACTCATCTGGTAACTCGATAGGCCAACTTTTTGCAGTGCAGTGGCCCGCAAGGTCACCAGATTTAAGCTCGTTCGATTTTTTTCTTTAGGGTCACTTGAAGAGTATCATCTATAAAACTCAACCAGATTCTTTACATGATTTACGTCAACGGGTCATTGATGAATGTCGGAATTTTAAACCTGTGATGCTTCAGAACGTCCGAAATTGTTTTGAACGAAATAAAATGTAAAATAGTATCCAAATTTTTTATTTAAATTTTTTGAATCACCCCCATCCCATTATATGTATCAAAAACAGATTATTCCACAACTGACTTTATGAACATCCTGTTCATATTTTCAATAAAATCAACATGCCATACCCATGACAGGTTATATAGCAGAAAAATATTTTCAAAGTGTCACCGCACAAGAAGTGGTCCATTAATTTTATCATTACAGTGTGAAATTGCTTCTGAAAAGTATTATTTTCATTTCTTCCGACCTCCGTGATGATCTTAGAAGAGTGAAATAGATTTTTGTCGACCAAAATGTATTGGAGGCCTGGCAAAAGAGATGCAATTCACGCATCAATGAAATGGGCGATTTTCTGTAGGTGATGCTTCTGAATAACACTCTCCCCTATCTCATTTATAGATATGAATCTTCAATGGAAACTGGACATGAGAAATAATCAACTATCTGAATGAAAATGCAAATTTTCACTTTCAAATTTTTTTCTTTCAAGTTAGGTTCCTTTCACAATATCCATAAGATGTAGTTCAATGTCCAGCGTGGCTTTTGCCGGGAAAGTAGTTGTTTTATGTTATTACAAAAAAGTAACTTCAATTTATCTTAGGTTTTTTCCATTTCCAAAGAAGTCCAGTTTTGGTTCCATTTTCAATTGAGAATGTTACTCTTTACAACATGAATCCCTTCCAAGAGAGGTTATCTTGTACGATGGAAAATAGCGACTAAAGTTTGTCTTTCAGTCGCAGATTATTCCACAACTGACTTTATGAAAATCCTGTTCATATTTTTAATAAAATCAACATGAAACCAAAATTAAGCCAATATGATGTTCTACCTGGAACACTGTTTAGCTTGGTCTTGCTGGTGACACTGTAAAGTTTTGATGGTGGTTCCTTCATGTAGTTGTCGGCGTTTGGATTTCTTTCTGTACCACATGTGTCTTGACTTCGTTACGCCTTCGCAATGATATAATTTATTTATTCATCTGACATCATCTCATATGGCTGCTACCTCTGCCTTATTGTTCTTTTAGCCCCGCATATTTCAGCTCAGACAGAAACACCAAGTGCAAAAAAGAGGTACTCGAAGGAATACACTATCGAACAATTTAAATATACACTTTCATAACATACTAAACTAACACCAGTAGACTATTTAACAAGTGCTTTTTGGGTCAAACTTTTTTTCACCTCCTCCGAAAAATATGAACGAAGTGACACTCGATTCGGAATATTGTGTAGACGATTTTTGAAAAAATTCAAGAGCCTCCTGCGAAAACTGCAAGTTATTAAAAATTTACTGAAAAAACAAAATGGAATTTGGTTTTTGCAGATATCTCAAAAAATATTTGACATTTTTCGAATTTGAAAAAAGATTCATCAAGGGTCAGTTTTTCGTGTTCGAGTTAAACTCCAGATAACTATCTAATAGTTTAGATGGTGAATGACATCCTTCAAATGATGTTGGGAGGATGACACTCTAACCAGTAGTTAATTATTCTGGAGTTTAACTGGAACTTGAAAAACCGGCCCTAAGAGGAGGAAATTTCCTAAAAAAATCTAACTCCCGGAACTTTAGCACCAATATTTATAATTTTCCCAGAGGTTGAAACTTGGAAAATATGGCATATCAGGTACAGTTTTTAAATGGTTTGAAAACTACCTCCGTGACAGAAAACAGGTGACTAGAGTCAACAACGTCACTTCCTCTGATCTAATGAACAATAAGGGTGTACCGCAAGGTAGTACACTTAGAGCTTTACTCTTCCTCCTTTACATAAATGACATTGTCAGGGAGCCAACTAAATGTAAAATACACCTATTTGCAGATGACACCCTTATATATTACTGTTCTAGTGACAAAGATGATCTGATGAATACTCTAAACAGTGAACTCAGAATAATAAGTAAGTGGTGCAGTACTAATACTCTGAAACTTAATAGCGAAAAAACAAAATTTCTGATGTTGGGTAACAATGCATTCCACAGTAATACAGATAATAGGAACCTGCAGATAATGATCGAAAATGACAGAATTAAAAATGTTAGTGTGGTGAAATATCTTGGAGTTTTAATTGATCAGGAACTAACTTTCAAAGCTCATGTGCTACAAGTTATAAAAAGAGTAACATTAAATATTAACTTCATGATAAGAGTATCACAGAACATGTCTAGATGGTCCAAATTAACAATATATAATACATTAGTATTACCACATGTTACATTCTGTGCATCAATACTATTCACAGTTAATAAGAATGAGTTAGACCGACTACAGAAACAACAAAACAGAGCAATGAGAAACATATTGAAGTTACCAAGGGATACACCGATTCGTACTATGCTTAAAGAATTAAAATGGATGTCTGTAAAAGATTATATATATTATCATACCATGATACTTATCTACAAAATGTATCACAATTTATCACCGGATTACCTGAGTAAAAAAATTGAATTAAATGAAAACTACCACCAATATAATACTAGGACTAGACATAGTATATATATTGGAGTCAAAAATAAAAAAAAAACTGAAAAATCAATATATCATACAGGAATATTAGCCTTCAACAGCCTCGACAACAACCTCAAAGAATGTATGTCCTTAGGTTTATTTAAAAAAAATATTGAAAATTCACTTGCTGGGGAATGATTAGAACCAATTGTTGTTTTCTTTTTCTAAGATGTTTTGTACAATATTTTCAACGATAAACCTACATTTTAATCTGGTTCTGAAAGTCTAAAGTATTTTATATTGTAAGAGTGTTTTGACTGACTTTAGGATTTTTATAATTTTTATTTTTCATATTTATTGTATATTATGTCTTGACCTTAATTATAACTTTTATTAATGTTTTTATATTTTATATAATTTTTATTGACAAATTTATACACATTTATGTAATATTAGCGATTCTGCTAAATAAAGGATTTATATAATACGGCCGGGAATGGGGACTCCTCCTACTTTGGACCTTTAACGAATAAATATTATTCTAACTTCTTAAATATGAAAATTAAGAATTGAAAAAATTCAGGCATCTACTGGAGAAGTGATATGCATCAGGTAATTAACAATATTTTCCGACTTTAACATGTAAATTGCAGGTGCGATAATTGTTAAATAACAAATCAGAGATATTTGTGTCCTTCTTTCGAGTTATTTTTAAAGAGATTTCCGTGGGAAAAATAAAAAAAATTATTCTTTACTTTGTTGTCAACAATTTACTAATGTTAAAAATTGAAAAGATTGATTGACAATTGAAAACAAAAACATTTATATCACTATTGATCCGTTTTTTTATTGAGCCGCATGAAAATGTAATAATTCGAAAATAAGTTTATGGCATATCAGACGGGAAAATGAAAATCAGAACTGAATTAAAAAAATGTGGATCAACCGGGATTCGAACCCGGGTCTTATTGTCTCCGGCAATGTGCGTTAGACCGCTACGCTATTGAACCTCATTCAAAAACCGGCGGTTCCCGTCTGATATGCCATAAACTTATTTTCGAATTTAATTCAACTACAGACGTAAAACTACTTCATTATTCTAATGTTTATTTCCTGTTGATTACAAAATTGTTATGAACAAATGCATTGCAGAGATGCAAATCAATGACAATAATTGTTTCATTTGAATTAATATTTAATTCTGGGATACTGACACTTTTATTTATTCGAGTTGAATGATATTTTGATGATTTAACCATGTTTTTTTCTACGTACATATATGATTTTTCTTTTTCTACATAATGAAACAAATACAAACATGTATTATCTTTAGAAAAATTATTTATTTAAATTTGTTATCGAATTTTAAAAATTCTGTTCTCTTTTACTATAGCATTCTCTCCTAACTTATTTATTTTTTAATGATTTTTTTAAACAATTTATTCATATGATTTTTTTTTCAAGTTTCATATCCAATAAATATGTCATAAACTGTAATAAATGAATAAATAAGACTATATAACTCATGTCTCTTGTTATCGGACATGAATTTATCAACAATAAAACATAAAAGATCAAAAAAAATTCAGAAAGTTTTTTTTTTATAAATAAATGTTATAAATTTAATAAATACTTTGGTAACAGCCTGAATTTTGGGCTCAATTTGTTCTTCAAATATTAAAGAATAAAAGAAAGGAGAACAGAATTTTTAAAATTCGATAGAAAACATAAATAAATTGTTTTTCTCAAAAAATAACACATGGTTGTTTTTGTTTCATTTTGTAGAAAAAGTTAAATCATTTATAGAAAACATTTAATTGTTTATAACAAATTATTTATTAAAAAGACAATGAAAATTTAAAAAAACTTTTTTTTTATTATTAGAGGGCAAGATAAATTATGATTTAAAAGTAATTGTTCCTCAAGAATAATTACAGGTGGAAGAGGAATAAATTGTTGTTCAGGCAATAAAAAATATTTTTCAGGAACTATTTTTATTTTTAAAATCATAATTTGCATCAAAGATTATGTTTTTAAAAAATAATTTTTAAACGTTTGTACACAAAAGGAAATGAAAATTTTTGAGAATCATTTTCATGTGGCTTCTGATCATAAAAAAACAAATCGATAGAAATATAAAATAAAAATTTCAATTATTGATCAAGCTTTATAATTTTTATCTTCAATAAATTGTTGATAAGAAACTGATTTTTTTTTATTTTTTTAACGGATACCTTCGAAAATAGCTCCAAAAAAGGAAAAGATCTCAGAGTTTTTATTTAACAATTATCGCACTGTAAATGTTCATGTTCAAGTCGGAAATAATTGTTAATTAAATAATGCATAATTAAAAGAAAAATCGCGATAGAATTTTTTTGACAGCGGATTATTGTTCATTCACCTATCCAGTGGATGCCTGAATTTTTACAATTCTCAATTTTCAAATTTGATAAGTTTAAATAATATTTATTCATTAAAATTCCGAAGTGGGAGGGAAGTGGAAAGGAAGAGGAAATCCAGAGTCTCCGTTTTCGGCCGTATTTTCAACCCTACGGGAAAATTATAAATATTAGTCCTACAGTTCCGGGAGTTTCAAGTTTTTTGGGAAATTTCCTCCTCTTATTGAACATTTTTTCAAGTTTGCAAAGTGTCAAGTAGTATTTTACTTGGGATACCAGATTTAAACGGCGTGGTCGAGAACTGTACAATATGGATTGGACAACTTGGTTCAGCTAATATCTGCCTTGCCTCACTATATCGTTATTAACGTTCAAATGAGTCCTCTGTTTAACTATCTGTTTAAATTTTTATATTTTTATATTTATTGTAGAATTTAAATATAATTATACATTCTATGACCTAAACTCTTCAGTGGGAAGACTAAGTAAGGCCTAGCCAAAACAAACTCCGGAGCTTCAGAAAAAAGCAAGTCGTTTTACGTCTCTTCATTAATAACTCGCTGATGTACTTTTATTGGAACATAAAAGAAAGAATATTTTTGAAATTCATGGCAAAAGGTTTTTGTCAATGACAACAATTTCAAAAAACTCAAAAATAATACTAACTTCACGAATTTCTTTAAATACACAAGATATTCCAAATATTAACCTCAAGATCACTGTTCGGAGATAGCAATTTTCATACTAATGTTAACCAGAGATATATCGTTAAAATGTTTCGATTGAACCTATTAAAGTTTAAACATTCATTAAAAGAAAAAACTAAATCGGTAGGAGAGAAATCATATCTACCATCTCTATCAGTCTCGGTGCCTTTGAGACACACAGCTTCAACAACTTAAAGTATCAACTTGTTTGGGAATGCCTGGAAAGCGCATCCAATTCAGCTTTAGCGGTATCAAAGAGCAGATGATATTAACTCAGAGAGTTATTCAATAGTTTAACTGACTGACCAAAGTTGCTACTTATTATCGGTTTGCTAACAACACGTTGCAGTTTCAGTAAATATCTACGTGTCATCGAAATTTCTCGAATTTCCATTCTGTTCAGATTTGTAAAGTGGATACATATTCAGGCAGAATGTTTGGAACAATGAACGGGTATTGATCCAAAACACATAGTTTCTTGGGTTGCTCAACCTTGTGATATGCATGCATTAAACTATTCAGCTAACGAGTTACTTAGAAACACAATAGCCATTTCCCTGGCTGTAGTATTGTGGCTTTCTCGGAAACCCGATCTTTGTATGCAGTTGTTTCCAACCAACTGTACCATTTGAAATCCAACATTATCGTGAAAGCATTTCGCAGTGGAAATATTTTCGTACACAGGAAATAGCATTTGAAGGTAACATCTCGAATATCTACGATAATCAAGAAAATGAAATAGTGAGGGGATATATAAAAATATGATAATGAGTTTACCCTCAGTTGGTCAGTTCCACAGATCCTCGTTGGTCACGGAGGAGGGCCTTAATAGACCCACTCACTCGAAAGGTAAACCTACCCTGAGTTGAGAAACAACCGTATACACATTCTTCGGACTGCTGGTCATCGTCAGCATGCTGTAGCCGAATGCAAGGATGTGTAACACTTGGATTACAGATAAACGGGGTCAACTACAGAAAGGTCAGACTGTTGACGATTTCTAAGCCTAGCTCTGGCCTGATTGGTGGTTTCCCTGATAT
The DNA here is from genome assembly GCA_944452925.2 of Chrysolina oricalcia. Taxonomy (NCBI): domain Eukaryota; kingdom Metazoa; phylum Arthropoda; class Insecta; order Coleoptera; family Chrysomelidae; genus Chrysolina; species Chrysolina oricalcia. The sequence continues at coordinate 1,976,685 of OX101809.2, read as the reverse complement.
CTGTTTGGCTAGTCTGTCTGCCTCTTCGTTTCCGAGAAAACCTGAGTGTCGTAACACCCATATCGTCATTTCGCCAGCTTGGATGTGATTTTGTTTGATCCCAATGCCGGTATTGCTTCTTTTCTGCCTGATTTTTCTTGCAATGAGCCTTCGACATCTTCAGCCTAGAACACTGAAGCGTATTCGCCTAGAGGAATGGAGATTTTCCTAGTCCTCTTTCTTATATATCTGCTCCAGATATGCATTCCGACCACGGGCCCTCTATGTTCCAGACTGTGCTGTCAGCATGGATACTATGCCATTCCTATGTTTTGGAAATCGTAATTTTTGAGCCTTTTCTGAATTTCAGAACAGGCAGGGTGCTATCCCTCTACATCAGTAGGATGGGACAGCTCTCCTGTGCCTTCCCCCAAGTGAGGTAGTATATATGGTTCGTTTCTTCTCCCTCCGGCCCATTGGCTTGTGCTTCCGAGTCGGTACGCATGGCATCCTGTTCATTGTACAGGTGCAGAGGTGGGTCCTAGTGAAACTTCAAGAGCTCCAGTGGGTGAAGCTTTCATTGCACCTGTCTTTCTTAAACAGGCCAGTCTTCAAACTTTGTCTTGTTTGTTTCTGGTGTTGTTCTTCAATATCTTTGGCCCAGATTCAATGACTGGCATGTTTCAGGTCAGCTTGGCTTATGTTATGACTCTAAGTTGGCCCATTCTCTGAGAGAATGATTTCTGGGAGGGTTTATATTTTGCGTTTATGCTGAAGCCGAACACCATTGTTTGAATATGCCTAGAGCTTCCTTGATGGATTTCTTAACCAGATTTACCGAATGGTTTTGTCATCTGCGTATGATTGCGCTTACATTCCAGGCACCATTGTAGGGGTGACAATACCCCTCTCTGAGGGCATCTTCTTGGTTCCCTGGCAGCCACTGAGCTTCCGCCACTCGTTACTTCATGGCTCCCTATCCATTCGATTAGGGTTGGATTGACTCCAAGCCTCGACGCGTTTTGACATATAAATTCAAATGCCATATTGTCGAAAGCTTTTTCTGAATCGATTAATACCCCTACAGCTTATCGTTCACTACCCAGAGCTTCATCTATCCTTTGGTGGTGAAGGGCCGTTTCGTTTGAATTTCAGGTTTAGTAGGGGTATTGTTTATCATGCGGTGGGATTCTCTGTAGTGTATTCTCTGTCGTTCTATCAGTCTTTCCAGTGTCTTCATGCCAAAGGATATCAGGGAGATAAGCCGATGTGCTTTGGCTTGGGAGTAGTCGTTCCTTGGGCTCTGGGATAGAAAAGATTTTGGCTGACTTCCAGGCAATTGGTATGTAGCCTAGTGCCACACAGGACCGTAGAATTCTTATCAGCAATGGAATGATGGTGTCCAGCACCTCCTAGAGAATTGCCATCTTCCCCTGGTGACTTGCATGATTCGGAGGACCTTACGGCCCAACCTTGTTTTTTACTTATCAGTACTCATGAGGCCGTTTCGTAGTGCTCCTAAGATATCCTCGTTAGACTGTTCCTTGAGGGTCTTTGTTACATGGTTCTGACGGGCGAGGAGTGCCCGCGGTGATTCTAAACACCGTTGGCTGAAAGCCGCGGGTCCTTGTCTAGTTAGCATGCAGTGGCTACATAGCTACGAACGATTACCTATCCAATGTAGGCTAGAGACATCCAGTCTGACATGGGTTTGCAGTATGTGTGAAATCTACTGCAGAGGCGACCCATCAAACGGAGTCGGAGGAATCTGACTAACATGGGTAGCTAGGGAGTCGGGGAAGCCCCATCAAGAAAACTTGGTGCTCCTTTCATAAGACGTTGGCCTCTAGGGGGCAGTCTTCTCTGGATAGCCAAAATAATACCGTACTATGGTAGAAGTGACCGATGTCCCCTCTTTTGGTTTTGAGGTGGGCGACCTTGCACCCCCTCGGCGGGTGAGCAACGCTAAAATTACTCGGGCATTGACACTGCAGACCCAGTAGTATGTTTCAGCATACGGCCTCACCAATGGTAATATCCAAATGGTGGCGCGCTGATTTGGCGTAACCAAATCCGCACTTTAGCCCTATTCGGCAGTGGATGGGGTACCCGGAAACTGTCGAGGGGCAGGTGGAGCATGCGGTGCCAATCCAAAAATCGGCAGCTTTTTTATGAAAAAGTGAAATCTGGTTTAACACTTTAAAATGGAATTTCAATTAATTATAATGTGATACTCTGCCCGTAATGCTGTTTAATAAACGCGTAGATCAACTAATGGAGGAACAAAGCACATATCTGTTTTCAATCACGCGCGGATATACCTACTACCGTTCACTTGTGTATTTAATATACCAATTATACATCAACACACCTCTTCGTGTGTTCAGCATTGCCCCCTATCCGTTCATTTACTACGGCGATAATTATTATTAATATCGTCATATTTACCAATTTAAGCATAAGCAAGAACACAGTGGTGGGCTTGGGAGTAGCGAAATCGATGTTTCCACTCGCTTCAGTACGTAATAGACGGGGAATTTACTGCTTATCATGCGACTATAACGACATATTCTCAGCAGTAATTTCCTTCAATGTGTAAGGTACGAAGGTGAATAAGCGAGAATATGGCAATATCGCCAGTTATGAAATAATTTCCCGCGGCAACGATAGATTCGAATTTGTTGGGTGTCTTGTTGATACTTTTAATCTGCCTACTGATAATCACCGAGTTGGTGTACTATGAATGCATTGGTAATAACATTGTTTCGACAAAATATCAAAGAACAAAAATGTGAATTCATAGAAAAAAATTATTTTCTTTCATACGCGTAAACTTTCAATAAAGCACCACCACAAGAAGTGTTTTAATATAATTGCGCTGATCAGATGATTTTAATGGGGATCCCTTTGCAAACAATCTGTTTCGTGTTTGATGACCCTTCACATGGTTCTTGGAAAACACATTTTTGATACATCTGAATACATCAATTCCTCAAGTAGGCACATTGGGTCTTCTTTCTTGGTGGAAAAAAAATGCCATTTTATTTTTCATAACTTTTACAGATTATCAGCTACTGCTCTGGTTGAAAATACTGTTTTCTGAAGAGTTTCCTGACAATTGTCCAACATCGTAGACAATTTATCTTTGGTTTTCAGGCGAACCGAGCAAATCCAATTATCACATCCTTTTGACTTCAAGCCCAGTAGCCCGCTATTTATTATTCTTCTACAGAAAGGCAGAACTTTGGAATCCATTACCTCAGATGGTTTCTTTTGACAAAACAAAAGAGAAATTAACACACACTTCCCCTCCATATTTTACTCCCGCCAAAGAAATATCAAAATTTTAATGAAATCGTCTCTACCTTTCCCCCTGACTTACTTCCTTACACAGGTGGGTAGGTTTTTCAGCCCCTGCACGAAGAGCTTGAGCTCTTTTTGAAACCACATGTTTGCCAGCTTCCTTAGCTGAATCTTTTTAAGGTCCTCTTGGTTCAGTATACTTTTCCCAAATGTAGTCTTTCTCTAATGTACCAGTGCAGGGCTTTCTATGAGGATGTGTTACAAAGTCACCTGCAGGTCTATGATCGAATGATTGTAGCTTCTAGCCCAGTTATTATCTTGAGATCTCATCTGCTAAGACAGAAGATTTTCCTTTTGGACAAATTAAACGGATCTTCGATTGTCTCAAACCAGGTCGGTTCTGCCATGTTTTTATCTTATTTTCGTACATTACAGCAACAGCCAGGCTTTCGGGAAGTCCTAAGAAGGGTTCTCGCACAAGTATTGGTTTCTCCGATCATTTTGTTCCCATCTATGTCGCGAACTAATTCTGAATTTTTTCACAAATTATTCAAATTTGTAAATACCCAACTGTGAAAACTCTGAACCTATTTTGCAATGTTCACTGAACTCCATTCTATATTTTGTAACACAAACGTGCTCGAAAGGTGGAATGGCCTGGACACCGTTTCATCGTCTGAAACCAGTGGTAACCAAATAGCCAGAATGTGTGATGATTTGGAAGGGGAACAGATGGCTTCAGCGCTGTCTGTGTTGACCTACCCTCACACTGAAGAGAGGCAAAACCTCGAAACTAATCTGCAGGTGGTGCTCCTGTCCAAATCAAAACATAATTCTGCTAGTTGATTACAGGGAGCACTTGCAATTTTATCCTCTGCAATGAGGAACATCACACAAGTATCTGTTAGATATAATTCAATACCCGTCGTGGTCTTAGCCAGGGGAGTAGTTATTTTCTGACAGGTACTTGCCATAATAAGCCTACATCTTAGGTGTGTATGGGAGTAAGGGTAAAACATCGGTCGGCAACGACTTTCGATCTCCCGAAAGAACACTAGCTTCAACAAGCATGGGTAATGCCAGCGAATTCGTAAATAATGACAATTTATCTGGAACCCCTCCGCCTCTGTCGAAGAGAAGAGGAGAAAATTTGAATACGCAGTTAATAAACAATGAATAAGTAGCTACAAGAGGCGAATTATAAACATAAGCCCCGTAATGTTACCCCGGGGAGCTACGGAGCTCAAATGCGAACCTTGACATTTGTTATGTGGTGGGAGGGCAGGAAATTTCACAATATGCTATCGATGAACTAGAATTGTTACTAGTACTAAGTTTGATTATTGAATCAAATATGTTTGCCAATGTGATATTATGAATCGTTACTTTGAATCCACGTTCTCAGACGAAAAATATTGATAACCGCTATAAATAATGTTTCGCTATAAAAATATATATGGTGAGTCGATGCAAATACTGCTGAAACGGTGCAGAGCACTGACACACAGGTTCTGAGTTGTGGCATTTCATAATGGTAATATTCCTATACGTAGAATATGATCGCTGCCTCAAAAAACAGTCCATGTCACCTCAACAGAATATGCTGAATCTGGAGTTATATCCAAAAAAATTCTTGAATCCTTGAATGAGGCTGTACTAGTTTTTACAGCGAACAGAATATAGGTGGAATAAAAACATTTGAGCAATTTATTCGGCAATGATCCTAATATATTCTCACAGTGTTGACTACTTCATATCTGAATTTGGGTGGTGTTTGGAAAGAGAGCCGATTACGATCTGAAAGAGTTTTAGACTTCAGTATCGTAATACATTACGTGATAAGGCGAAATCGTAGGAATGTTTCATCGACAATAATCGACAATCATCGATGATTTTCGTAAAACGGGAAGGATGCAGCAGAGTGGCATAATATTATTGAATTTTGCTTATCGTTTCTGATAAAATCTGTTTGGCAAAATGGGTACTAGATTTGCCAGATAACTGCCAGATCACACCAAAGATTTCATTCAGACCTCCGGATTCCCCGACTGTTAGACGGCACCGCCGTACCGCATAAAATATTTTCTCAGAAGGGTTCGAAATCGTCTAGGGACGGATTTACGAATGATTAATATTGTTTGCGTAGTATTTAGGCTCCACCTCCAAGCAACAAATTTTATGCCTTGCCAAACCCGGTGCCCCGCAGGTCTTACAGTTTCCTCTTTACCAAAGAACTATGTAGGGTGTCAACAGCAATAGAGCGAGTGGACCTAGCAGAATTCTCAAGAAATGTTATTCAACGTTTCTTATGATTTGGTTTCATTTTTTCCATCTAGAAAATTGCGAAAGTGCAACCAATCCATAGAAATTTAGAAACTTGTGTTCATCAGACATCCATTCTAGCACCAGACCTGGTTCTTAAATTAACGATTTGATGGAAACAACCTTATACATGCCTCCAAAGCTTTGATATCGACGCGAGAAACCAAAAATGAACGGAGAGGAATGCGAACAATATGAACATGGACCTGACCTGAATTCAAGAACGAGTATCCCTTTTCTTGGTACAATTAATTTTTTCCAAAAACTTTTTTTGTCTTATTCTGTCTTATGCCAAGCGCTATTCCACATCTCTTCAAAAAAATGTACATATGATGATCGGCTAGGAGTTTGTTCCATACAATGGTCGGTTTGATATGAGGATGATATGAGAAGTATATATAACAAGAATATCAGAAAAATCCATTCCGATAACTATACAAATTTCCAAAGAAAACAATGATTTATTCTGTTGAAATTTGTGGAATATGGGAGAAACCATTTTCAGTTGGTGATGTGAGGGTGAGGGACCATTGTCATCCCACCAGCAAGAAAACTTTCAGTGCAACACATTCCCTCTGTAATTTGAATTTCAAATGATTGAAATTTATTCCAATCATTTTGCATAACTCGTAGGATTGAAGAAGAACTTTTTGAGAATGAGATTCATAAATAGTTTCGTTTTCTTTCAACACTAGGCTAGCTCAACATGAACAATTTATGACAAGGGGCTCAGCGATCAAGGTGTCGGCCGTTAAAATTTCTGCTAGCATTTAACCCAGTTCGATTTCGGTGTGCGAGAGAATTTTTCTCAAATTCATCACCGGTATCGATAGGCTACCACATGCCTTATTGTAAATCAAGTCTGAAGTGATTTGCCTGGATACCAATCCCGACGTCTAGTGCTTGCTTTGGGTACGCACCGACCATCCGGGGTGGTGCTGTAGGTTTTCCACCAAAAATAAGTGAGTTGCCTAGTAGCGCCGCGGCAATTCATTATAATAGCCGTCTTTTAGCTGCACAGGCTATGTTTTTGGGTACTCTCTACGAGTGTTCATGGACGAATATTATTATTATTGAGTTGCGCAAGTCCTTTCCACAAAGTCACAAATTCAATCATCCTATTCTGCATACGAAAAATCAGTTTCAGATAACCTTGATGGGGAACATATATTACATCAGGATTATGACTTAATGTACAATGAAGCTTCGGGATAAAATCCAGAAGAGAGCAGTTTTTCCCTTGATCATGCCTTCCTCACCAACTCGCTTACTTCTCTAGAACACCGTAAAATGTTTGCAAACAAATGAACAAACAAACAAACAAAATTATATCTGTAATGGAACTAAATGATTTTCAATACAAAGGATTCACAAAACCACCAGGTGATTTTGTAAACCCTTTCTAGTGAAAATCATTCATTTAGTTTCATTATAGATATTGACATGGATTTTGATGAAGTATCGGCTTCATCAATTAAAAACAAAAATATGCTTCCAGGTGTGAAGAAGCAAAAGAATCAGGGAAAAAAATATTTCGCTAGAATGATCATGTGAAAACCCCTGTTCGATCAACTGCATCTCTCTTCATGCATCATTCGCGTCTCTTGAACTTGATTTTTTTTTTGTCTGATATTCCTTGAAGTTACTTTGAACAAATGAACCGTAGTTAATTGACGTTTCTGTTGGTGATACGCAGAACTTAGAGCTAACATAATATTTTCCAGTGAAAAAGCATCAATTATTTCTCAAAGATAAGTTGGTATCCTGGGAGTGCAGTATAAAGGATTGTGTGGGCCTTCTAGGAGAACACCTTTAAACAGATCAAAAAGTTTCCTTTGAATTGCAAAGAGCAATTTGAGAAACAATTTCAGATGTTGAAAGCTTTTAATTTATATGTATACGATGCTTTCAAGAAAACGCCTGGAAACAACTGACAATTTGAACTTCACCAAGCGTTTCGATAGTTAGAAAGGAGTATATTTAAAGAGATACTATTCCAGTGAAAATTAATAGCAATATTTTGTTAAAATAGTCTATGCCTGATATTGATTTGCCCTCATAAAGACCGAGAACCTTTGATACAAATAAAAATAATTTCTGATTGGAATATCTTAGAAACCATTTTCTTGAATCTCCTACATCATAAATTCATCATAAAAAATTATTTCATTTTGTTAACGACCGTTGTGTAGATATCGAAATATCAAGAAATTTACCCATCTTTCTGATAATCCTACTAGATAGATAGATAGATAGATAGATATATTTTATCAACTTGCTTGTCATTTTCACAAATGTGAGGTTCGTCAATAAAAAGAAAAAATTACGCATATTAAAAATATCAGAAATCACAATTATGAAAAAGTAGTTAAAATAAAAGACGGATATCTGATACATTCAGGTAGAATTATGCAAAAATTTCTCAAATTCCGTAATTGTATAGAAAACAGTTTTGACAAGAATATGTTTTGATTCTCATTTGATTTTTTTTAGATACAGAGTTTTCAAGTCTCTCAGCAGTAAGTTATACAGGGTGTTAGGTAAACATGCGGCAAAAATTCGGGGGATTGTTCCTTGACCTATTTTAAGAATATTTTGTTTCAGGATGATTTTAGAAAAACCCCTGTTTCGAAGATACAGGGTGAACAAAATTTACGATATTAACAACATTTTATTATCATGAAGTACATATAAAGTTGCTCAATCTACAATGAATGTTCGAAATGACTTTCTCCAGCCTGGATACAAGCATTCAATCTTCTTATTATTGACTGCTGAACTCTTTCAAACTCATCAGGGTCATTTCTAATTGAGTTACATCCAGCAATTATTCGATTTAGAAAATCATCCAAATTCTCCTATGGAGTAGCATCATGCGGAGATCGCTGGATAGGACGAGGTAGGCCACACGTATGGCCTGCTCGATCTCCGGACTTAAACCCCTTGGATTTTTCCTTCTGAGGATATCTGAAGTCATTAGTTTACGCTACTCCAGTGGAGAATTTGGATGATTTGCTAAATTGCTGGGTGTAACTCAATTAGAAACGATCCTGGTATGTTTGAAAGAGTTCTGCAATCAATGACGAGAATATTGAATGCTTGTATCCGGGATGGAGAAAGTCATTTCCCCGACATTTATTGTAGATTTAGCAACTTAACATGTACTTTTTGATGATAAAATGTTGTTCATGTCGTAAATTTTGTTCACCCTGTATCTTCGAAACAAAGGGGTTTTTCAAAAATCATCCTGAATTTTTGCCGCCTATTTACACCCTGTGTAAATGTGTACCAGCAGTACAGCGCATTTTTTATTGATTATATTTGAGTAGCTTCGCGTATAATAAGTATGTACATCTGAATACTCCAAGAAAACGTCGATGTTTTATGAATATGTATAAAAATCTTATGTATATAAATTTCTGTTAAAGTTAGAATCTTATATTTCTTAAAAGTGTCTCTACAGGATTCTTGATATTTAACACCAAAGATGGGTCGTGTCAATCTTTTTTTAATGATGAAGACTCTTGTCCACTCGGTTGCTGTTCCCCAACATATTATGATACAACTAATTGCTGAATATGCCAATCCATAGTATACATTCAGCAACTGTTATTGTTCGAAGTAAGCTTTTAGAGAAAGAATTACAAAGTATGTCTTATTGAGTGTTTTACTGACATGATCAATTTGGTTTGACCAAGTTAATTTTGAGTCTAGAGAGTACATAAAAAACGTATGGTGTAATATAGGTGTAATCTATTTAAAGGTATTGTCTTATACAGGAGATATATTATTGAAATGAACCAATTGAGTTCTTTCTAAGTTGATTGATAGACGGTTTATCTCACACCACAGTGAAAATTGTTGAACGACAGAGGTAATTTTAAATAGAATTTCTTGTGGAGTTGTGCCGGACACTATTACAGTTGTGCCATCTGCACACATGGGCAACTTGTCGTCTTGAATGAAATCTGGTAAGTCATTCACGAAAATAAGAAACAGCAGTGGGCCAAGCACACTACCCTGTGGTGTTCCCAAGTCAATGGACAGTTTTTGAGAAAAATAGTTCTCCATTTTCACCAGCGTTTCTCTATTTTCCGTGAATGAGATCAACCAATCGCATATATAACCTCTCATTCCCAAAGCATACAGTTTTGTTTTCATCTAGGGATCTAGGGTATCGAACATGAGGCAAATAATTAACAGAAAACAACTATTTCTGTGACTAATACTATCACTTGCATCAGATTATATCTGACAGCCAAGTACCTACTTCTGCAATGTTTTTTAAAGAGGATATTTTTGCAAATGCTTCTTGTTATGAAAAAACAGAATTTTGTTTCACTCATATAGTCGAAAATAGCGGTATTAGAAAATGAACGAAACATTGTAGGTTTGCAGGATTGTATCATATCCTTGGTATAATTTATTACAAAGCTATAACCACTCTCTTCCCAAATCTGGATCATCTTATGAGAAATGAGTCGCTCATTTTCCCATCGATTGAATTTCATATCACGCCAAAACTCCGTTCGGATTTCCAAATGAAATTCTCCTAAAACTCTCAAACAATAAGTTATCCTTCACCGCATCTAGAGCTATTCAAAAGAGCAGGAAATATGGAAAATCCATACGGGTTTTATTTAGTAGTGCGAATTCTTTCGAATTTAACCGAAATAATTTACGATAACAAGACAAGACAAATACCCGTATCTAGAATGGAGGAATATGCGCTCCGGCATGCTGTGGTAATAACAAAATCTACGATAAGGCCGGTGTCAACTGAAAGCAGAATATGGAACACGGACTAGTTTGAAGCAGGGTCGTATCTAAAGGTTTTGCCTTGAATTTTAATATGAAAGGGTGGACTGCACCAATTACAAAGTCAGAAGCATCGGTTGTTAGAACTATAATTTTTTTTATTCCAGGGGATATATTCAGGATAACGAAATATTTCCTGTTTCTTTTTAGGTGATTTCATATTCGAACTTTTACGTTATATTTTCACAGCTATAAGTGCAATTCGGAAAAATCAATATCACCAAAACTTTTTGTACGGCATGCTGTGGTAATAACAAAATCTACGATAAGGCCGGTGTCAACGGAAAGCAGAATATGGAACACGGACTAGTTTGAAGCAGGGTCGTTCAAGGTTTTGCCTTGAATTTTAATATAAAAGGGTGGACTGCACCAATTACAAAGTCACAAGCATCGGTTGTTAGAATATTTTTCATTCATTCCGGGGTTTATATTTAAGATAATGAAATATTTCCTATCGCTTTTCAGGTGATTGCATAGTTGAAATCGTACGTTACATTTTCACAGCTTTACCTAAGTGCAATTCGGAAAAATCAGTATTCATTGAAAAAAAATTAGTAGATAATGATTTGGAATACATGTAGAGTTATCTATAGAACTGGATTTTTCAGTTGAATTCCTTGATGGAATTATGAACAGTAAAATAAGCCAGGGCCGGTCTTAGGAAAATGTTGGAAAAATTACAAAAAAGTTTAAACTAGATTTGTATATTTGCTGTAACTGGAATCCACCTCCGATTTCAATGATTTCCTAGGTAGGCAGGTGCTCATGTATTTTTGTCGGCTGGTCATGAATATTATAACTTTGCGCTCAAGCATGCTGCTGGAATTATGACTATCACACGGCACACGTCAAAACAATCTTATCACATTTTGGCAATATTCACACCATGTTTCTCTTTCAAAGTAGATTCAAAACCAATGGGAAAATATTATTTTTAAGAAAAAGGAACGTTTCATTCAGATCAACATCAAAAATCAAATCATTTATTTTGTTTGTTTGTTGTTGTTTGTTTTTTTCCATTAACCAGCTGTCGTCCCCTCACGAACGGCAGCCCTCAGAAGTCGAAACTTGTGCGAGCCAAGGATTAACGAGGTCTTACCTCTTTACGTGCGATTCCTGACTCTTTCTCGGGCCAGCAGAAACATTTCTGCAGTCGCCATGATTTGAACCATCGCCGACTGGTAGCCAAAGTGATTGAAACAATGTCGCTTTAACCACTCGGCTACCTGGCAACTTATTTTGTATATTACCAATTTTTGGAAAAAAACGATATCTAAGAAACAAAAACATTGAGAAAGGGTTTTTTTATCTTGCCAAGTTAGTGTGTGGTCAAATCTTTTAACTGAATTATACACCAGTTCCCTCCAACCAATCAGGCTGATATTTGGTACACATATGTAACTTCGATGACAATACAATAATTTATCATGAGGGTCGAATCCCGTCCCTCTAGAAAAAAGTTGCGAAAACTCGCAAAAATAGTGAAGAACATCGGACAGTCAAAATTTTATTGCAAAAAATATTACTCTCCTGACCCCCTGAAGCGCGTAAGACATGTAAAATTGCTGCAAAAACTCACAAAAATAAAATTGGACTCTACTCGTTTTCGAAAAAATTCTAAAATAAACCAAAAACTATGAAAAACAAAGAACTCTAAAATTTTTTAGTATTCTTCAAAGCTTGATTGAGGCTTCATTTCAAGTGTAATGAGTCACTCCTCAAGTTTTAAGAAATTAATAAAATTTGATCTCACCAGTTTATAAATAATAAATTTATTTTAACAATTTTTTTTACGTTTATTTCATTTCGAATAATTTGCAAATTACTATCACAGATGTAAAGAGCACCCACTACTGTTTTTCTGATGGTCTCCAAACATAATATGTATTGCCATCAACTAAACCTCAAAGAATTAACTTTGCAATTGCAAATCTGCATATTTCATGATTTTCATTCGATAATTCATTACGTATTCAGTGGAAGTCTCAATCAGTGTTTCTTTTTTTAGGTGAACCAGCTTGTGCTAATTGAGGCCACTTTCAATACATCGAGAATTTTCGGTTGAAAAATATCCCCGTTAATGGTGCCAGACAAATCCCTATGGTGCGGAGGAGATTCAAGGAGATTAAGCGACAAGGCCAGCGACATGTCGGTGTGATGTGTAGGGTGAGTTTGATATTTCCGAACGCTTGGATGTGAAAGGAACGTTTTATTTTTATTCCGCCAAGCGAAAAATTACAGCGGAATGTATATAAAATTGTTGAAGAACGACTTTTAAAATTAGTGCAATAGAAGAGTGTTGTGTTGAAGGTTTTAGACGATGTAGTAACTTGATTACGTCCATCGTCTTAATGGTTGAAAGATTTGTAACTCTCTCAAATTTCCTCACAACGTTTCGATTGCTCGAAACCGCAATCGTCTTCTGGTGAATAATGACAAATTCAGATTCTACGCGATGTTTTATAAGTCTTTAATTACGGTGTAATTACGCGCGGTCTTGTGGTGCGCGTGGTTACGCGCTTTTTCCTCCAAAACTACCCATGAGCGGTTTCCATACGTTTTTAATTTGATCAATTTGATTTTTGTGCTCTCATTCGAAATTGAACTTCCTTAGCAATGCATCGCATCTGAGTTGTAGCTCTTGAGTCCCTCCATTCGAATAAAAAACAAAATCTCACAAAGGGTGTTCCATTACAGCATGGCAAGACAATGTTCATAGAAATAGATAAATATCAATAACATAATCGTTTTGATTTTCACTCGATCCATTAAAACAAGAAAACAAACGGCTAGAATTTGCCAATTTTTTTAAAAAGTATGAGTGTTTATCCACTACATGAGGATTCATGATTGCCAGTCCAACAGTATCTGGTTTTCCATGTACAGGAAACAATTCAAATGCTTACAAATTGTTGTTGTTGTTATTTCAGTCAATCAAGAAGAATATCATTCTCATAAACAAAGCTTAATTGATACAATTATGGTATCATCAAGACACTTGAGAGAATAAATTCCCGTTGAAAAAAAAATTTATGTCAATTTTTCAAAAAGTTATACTATTGTTAATCATTAAATTTTTTTCCAATCTCTGTTATGTTAAATGACTACATAAAAGTTTAAATAATATGTGTAAAATTTGTTGGCTTCTTGGAGCCCTTCTTATACATATACTTCGCAAGATCACGCGATGGAAGTAAAATTAAAGTTCATTATTTTGTTAATAATGATTTTTTAAATTTAACAAAAATTAAAAAGTCCAAGAAATGTTGTTAATAAAATTTTTTCACAAAATATTATGCTATTGCTGTTTTTGTATCTAACAACGGCATTCAGTAACGTTGGAAAAAAATCAATTGTTGAACAATTTTTCATAAACAAATAGACAAGATTAATATTTTCCGAAAAAAATTTCTCATCACTATTTTGTCTTGGCAAAACAATGATTGAAAACAAAAAAAATTGTTTTAAATGAAATTTTTTATTGCTTATAAACGTTTCTTTAATTTTTGGATTGTTTAAATAAATAGTTAAGTAATTATTTTTTTTCAAAATCATTATATGCATTTCTTCTTCGATTACCAAAAAAACTTATTTTTTATTGTTTGTTAAGTTAACAATTCGTTATAAACAAATTCTAACAACCGTTATATTTTTTTCTAGTGCTAAAAAAATTAAAAAAACAGGCATGTAAATCAATGAACTAAAAAAATGTACTTCTATTTTTTATAAAACTTTTAAATATTACACCGAACCGAAGTTGAACTGGCAGCATGATTTGTCAAGAAGTAACAAATTGATATAACTTATTGTTGTTATAAAATTGTTATTTTCGTCAACCGATTGCACCCCTACGCGCAATCCTCGGAAGTCTTCGAGATACTTGTGTGAGCTAGAGAAGACGCAGCCCTTACCTTTCAACGTGTGATGCCGTGCACGATACCGATGACCATGCGAGGTGATAAAATGTCTATGAATTGACCTTTATGTCATATCTGTTTCTCATATAGTTTAAATTGTATATGTGTTTTAAACAATATTTATTTTACTCGTTTTTCGTTTCACATGAAATTTTATATCCTTATTACATCTTTTACCTATATTTTGCAATATGTTAATTTTCTGTGCTTTATAATAAGTTATTCTGAGTTTCTGACGTTTAAGTGAGCAGCAGATTCTTGCGATGGTCAATTCTTTCGTTAAATCCCTTCCACTTGATCCCTTATACCTGTTAAGGCCGAAAATTCCTGTTAAGGCCAAAAATACCTGTACCTTTTAATAAAAAACAGAAGTATCTTGAGTTAGAAGCTACAATAACTTATTATAAAGCATAGACAATGGAAATATTCCAAAATATAGGTAGGTAATGTAATAAGGATATAAAAATTCATATGTAACGAAAAACGAGGTAGATAAATATTATTTAAAACATATATAATTTGAACTATATGAGACACAGATATGATATAAGGGTTAATTTATAGATATTGTATCACTTGACAAAATTGTACGGAAGTATAGCTGTATTTTCATTGTTTAACAAGTTATAGTCATAAAAGAAAAGAAAATGCAAAAAAAATCTCAAATTTTTATAAACAAATGCTTATAATAGCTGATAAACAATAGCAATAAACTAACGAACAGTCGTCACCGACCGATGATGAACCTTTTACTCCCATAAAAACCTAACTATGTAGGCTTATTATGGCAAGAACCTGTCAGAAAACAACTACTACCCTGGCTAAGACCACGACGGGTATTGAATTAAATCTAACAGCTACTTGTGCAACGTTCCTCAAAACATCAGAGGACGCAATTGCAAGTGCCCTCTATGACCAACCAGCAGAATTATGTTTTGATTTGGAGATGGCTTCAGTGCTGTCTGTGTTGACCTGCCCTTGCACTGATGAGAGGCAACAACCTCGAAACTAGTCTGCAGGTAGTCACCCCGTCCAAATCAAAACATAATTCTGCTGGTTGGTCATAGAGGGCACTTGCAATTGCGTCCTCTGATGTTTTGAGGAACGTTGCACAAGTAGCTGTTAGATTTAATTCAATACCCGTCGTGGTCTTAGCCAGGGGAGTAGTTGTTTTCTGACAGGTTCTTGCCATAATAAGCCTACATAGTTAGGTGTTTATGGGAGTAAAGGGTTCATCATCGGTCGGTAACGACTGTTCGTTAGCAAACGATTTCCCAAAGATTTCTGTCTTCTTCGATTAAATTTCTCAACCCGGAGATTCGGAGTGTCTTCCTCTGCTCGCTAGGTGGAGCGGCCTAGAAACTGCTTTCATCTCGTGAACCAGAATTGACTAATCAGCGGAGTGTGTATTGGTTTGGACGGGGAACAGATGGCTTCAGTGCTGTCTGTGTTGACCTGCCCTTGCACTGATGAGAGGCAACAACCTCGAAACTAGTCTGCAGGTGGTCACCCCGTCCAAATCAAAACATAATTCTGCTGGTTGGTCATAGAGGGCACTTGCAATTGCGTCCTCTGATGTTTTGAGGAACGTTGCACAAGTAGCTGTTAGATTTAATTCAATACCCGTCGTGGTCTTAGCCAGGGGAGTAGTTGTTTTCTGACAGGTTCTTGCCATAATAAGCCTACATAGTTAGGTGTTTATGGGAGTAAAGGGTTCATCATCGGTCGGTAACGACTGTTCGTTAGCAAACGATCTCCCAAAGATTTCTGTCTTCTTCGAGTAATAAACTAGTTCATCAGCTTATTTTGAAGATAAGTAAATCCTTCATAAGAACAACCTGAATGTCCATCATCGTATGTCTAATAGTTTATAAGTTATATCAATTTGTTACTTGACAAATCATGCTACCGGTTCAACTTCGGTTCGGTGTAATATTTAAAAGTTTTATACAAAATAGAAGAACATTTTTTAGTACTTTGATTTACATTCATGTTTTTAAATTTAACTGTTGTTAGAATTTGTTCATAACAAATTGTTAAGTTAACAAACAATAAACATTTTTATAATTTTTTTTTTGTAAATCGAAGAAGAAATGCCTATTGTGATTTTAAAATAAAAAACAATTCCTTAACTACCTAATCATTTAAACAATCCAAAAATGAAAAAAAACGGTAATAAACAATAAAAAAAATCATTTAAAACAATTTTTATTGTTTTTCAATCATTATTTTGCCAAGACAATAGAGTGATGAAAATGTTTTTCAACGGGACTTCATGCTTTCAAGTGTTTTGATTATACCATAATTTATTAAAAATTTTAAATTGATTTTTGTTACTGAAAAATAATTTTTATAAATAAATATTTTATGCGGTAAATTTAGCGGTAGTGCGTATATGTCGTTACGGCTGGGCGGAGCCCTATATTCGGCGTTGAATTGAAATTATAAAAAATACAGATAGAGTTCCGGGAGTCGAAACTTTTTCCTTGTGAATTTCCTCCTCTTTGAGAATATTTTTTCAAAATTCCTTAAATGTTAATAATTTTTGAGTTATTAACAAAAAACGAAATGGTATCTTTTTTTCATCTCAATTTGTTAATAACAATTGCAATATTTTATGTGCTAATACATACTTTCGATACATTTTTCTAGACGAGATTCCGAATAGCTCATATTTTTAGGAGCTTGATCAATAATTAACACGTTTTTGAACTTGTTAATCAGACTATATATCGAAACCATTACCTTCAGTCAATCGAGCGTAGAAATGAAAAAGGTATGGAGACCGCTCCTTGGCAGTTTTGGAGGAAAAAGCACGAAACCACGCGCGCCACAAGACCGCGCGTAATTACACCGTAATTAAAGACCTATAAAACATCGCGTAGAATCTGAATTTGTCATTATTCACCAGAAGACAGACGATTGCGGATTCAAGCAATCGAAACGTTGTGAGAAAATTAGAAAGAGATACAAATCTTTCAACCATTAAGACGATGGACGTCCAAAATGCAAGTAATCAAGGATGTTGTGCTCTTCTTTATTGAAACAGAAACAACTTTATCTGTAGTATTTAAAACTCAATAAAGAGTTTTCCATTTGCTTAGGCCGTCCACGTTAGTAATGTTTGTGATTTGGCAGCGAGAGCAAAATATAGAGTAGAACAATGAACGTCTGCAGAGCTAGACCACACAAAACATTCTTTATCATAACTGATTGAACAATTTACAGTGAATAGAGAGAATTCTCACTAACTCGGCGTATGATAATTAAACAGCATTGCTGAGGCCATAATTTCGGAGTAATTATTATTCATTTTTCTAGAAAATACGGACAGAAAATTATGATTGCGTTACGGATATCGACAAAATTTAAAATTCTATTAAAATGAAAGTGTGGGCGAGTAATCAATTCACGTTTTGATCGTCGTTCAGTAGCAAAAATTGCTTTTTAAAAACGCTTAAAATATTTTGCCGGCATTTCTTATATAACTCAATGCTGTATAAATTAGACTCGGCATCAATGAAGTATCTATTCGTCCAAAATAGACACAAATAGTACCTTGATAAGACCTGTTAACGGTCACATTGATGATTATGTAGCATGCTATCCATTGAAAAATATTGTGAAACTCTGGCCGTGACATTAGAAATCTTCAATTAGTTCGATCACATTTGTCACCAGGGATTCCTCGCCAAGCTTCCTTCTTAGATTTGCCCCCCCCCCCCCCTGCCCCCAGTTATGTCAGAAAGATCTGTCCACGTGATAATATGAATACTACGACATATGCGATATTTGAAAAAAATTAAAATAAATGAAAAAACTTAATGGAAACTTTTTGCAGACCTGTTAAAAAAAATAAAACTGTTGATATACATTTTTTCGACATATTTGTTCTTCAAGTTTTGGTGTTTAAAAAAAGTCCATATCTTAATTTCTTTCATAGTTATGAAAACATTTGATAAGAACGTTTTGTAGATCTGTTTAAGGGGATCATTTCTATTTTTCCTATTTCTCGCTTTCGACTTTTTGCTATTTTTGGAAAAATAAACGGAACATTCCACATCTAAATTTATTTAGTCAATATATTAAAAAATGTCATGGGAACTTTTTGTAGACCTGTTCGAGCACAATAAAACTGGTCATCTAAATTCTTTTGATATCTTGTTCACTTTCTGAATTTTTGCTGTTTTTGGAAAAATTGTAAAATTTTTCAAAATTTTTTTTTATATTTTCCAAACTATTGACATTACCGAAAAAGTTTAACCATTTTTGTGGGTTTTTAGAAGGCAATCAAAACAGGAAAATTGAAAATCTGTCGCCATCTTTGAGTTTTTGGTGGAAAATTCAATATTCCATTTATTTTTCAGGATATGAAAAAATATCATGGTAACTTTTTCTAGACCATTTTGAGTACAATCATCCAAGTTCTTGAAATCTCATTTAGTTTTCGAGTTTTTAGTGTTTTTCGAAAAATGTCCATAATTTTTTTTTTCTTTAAATATTTTCCGGACTATTGTTATTACGGAAAAAATTCATGAATATTTTTTGTACACCTTCAAAAGGTTGTCGAAAAAACTAACTTGTAAAATGAAAAAAATCTACCGCCATTTTTGAGTTTTTGGTGTTTTTATAAAAAAATTACAATTTATCAAAATGTGTATTAAACTTTATTCACACTTTTTGTAGATCTGTGAGAGGACATTAAAACAGTCTATATAAAGTTTTTTGATATCTTGTTTCGTTTTCGAGTTTTTGACGATTATAATTTTTTTGGGACATATTATGATTGATAACGAAACTTTTCGTACTTCCATGGTCGATGAGGATCACTTATTGAATCCAGAGTCAGGATAACAAACGATGCCCCAAATTCGCCCATATTATAGCCAAATAGACACATCAATAATTCCCCACCTTGCTTTGCAATTATCGGTCTTAATTAGATCCGTTATATTGGCAGGGTCGGATTAGGTATAAAATAAAGTACCGAATTAGTTCGGGCATTTGATATAGTCGTTGAGTCATACATTTGATGGCATATTTTCAATATAAAATCAGTGATGTTGAAAACAAAATGAAAAAAGGGAGAAGATTAGTGGTTGTTTCATAAAGTTGTTTTTTCCTTTCAAAGTACTCACAGCTGCAGGAAAATTGAAAGTTCGGGTATTCCAATACAGAGTAAAAATAGAGCTTTTGTTAAATCGTATTTTCGAAGTATTTTGGGAAAGATTATTAGGTAGTGCCTTCAGATATTCAAGATATTTGCTGTAAAGTATGAGAATCGCTGAAATTCCCTTGAAATATTTTAATGTAACGAGAATTGAACTTTTCAATTCGAGAACGGTTAGAGATAGAGCAATTCGTCTGGAGGAACCTCAAATGTTCAACGTATGGAATCATCTCAACACCCGGAACTCGTAATACTCGTTTGCTTCATTCCTCATCAGGACCATTTCGAATATTGATCGTCATTAGAAGATACTAATCTGATTTCTCCTTTCCTTGTTTCAATTCATAATTTTTGCTGCAAACTGTTTTCTATCACACTCACAGGACTAATCATTAGATTTACTTCCACACCAACAATATTTATTGATGATGAAGAATCTTAGTTATACTTTTGTCAAATTGGCCTTGGTCATTTTTATAAGCTATTCAGCTTGGATTGTTCGGATGTCTTTTCTGTTTATAATTTGCAATCTATTTTTCAAGTACTCACTGGCATCCAATTGAGCTGAGATTTTGAAAACGTATTAAGTGAAGGAGACCAATAATAGGGGATTTTGGCATTCACTGACAATGAGAGATAGAAAATTCGAAATTGCAGATGTTCCGTAAAAGATCCATGAAATCTTTAATTGAATCGGAATCGACTTGAAATTTGGTGAGCATATAAAAAAAAGATTGAGTTTTACGAAACTGAAAAAATTGGAAGAAAAAAAACACTTTCAACTCGATTTAAAT
This sequence comes from Chrysolina oricalcia, assembly GCA_944452925.2. Taxonomy (NCBI): domain Eukaryota; kingdom Metazoa; phylum Arthropoda; class Insecta; order Coleoptera; family Chrysomelidae; genus Chrysolina; species Chrysolina oricalcia. The sequence goes on along the minus strand of OX101809.2, from coordinate 1,956,382 downwards.
TTTTCAATTCAAGAAAGGTTAGCGATGGAGCAATTCTGCGAACGCCAATCGATTCAGAGTGGTCAAATTAGTATACACCGTGAATTTTAAGTTCATCGAAGGAAAAAGAATTTTTGCTACATACGTACAATTTCACGCTGATTCCGAAAATACATAATTTGTATATGCTCAGATATAAGATTCAACCAGAAAAAGGAATAAATGTTCGAAAATTTTAAATTGAAGCGTTAGTCCGAAAATCTGAAAAAATTGTTTGTGGGAAAAGCCCCTTTCAACTCGATTTGAACTTTTCAATTCGAGAACGGTTAGAGATACAGCAATTATGCGGACGTCAATCGATTCAGAATGGTCGAATTAGTATACATTGTGAATTTTGAGTATTTCGAACAAAAAAAAAACACTCGAAAAAAAGTTGTAAGGGGTAGATCTCTAAAAATTACGAAAAATACAATATTGAAATTCGCAGTGTATACGTAAAATTTCACGCTGGTTTCGAAAATATATGATTCGTATATTTATTCGAAAATTTCAAATTGCAGAGGTTCCGTAAAAAGTCTATATAACCTGTAATTGAATTGAAATCGATTCGAAATTCAATATGCGTACACAATAATGACTGAATTTTAAGAAACGTTAGTCAAAAATTCTGAAAAAATTTTTTTGCAATAAGATACATTAGTAAAACAGAATGGAAAGAATCATGTACACTTTTTTCCAAAGAACATAAGCTCCTAACACATGTCTCGAATTTTTATATTGGAGACAATTTCTATAATCCATGAAAATAGATTAGAGTATGAAACATTGACATCCTCTACAATAATCGCTAGAACGAAAATCACTCAAGCTCTCCACATTCCCACATCAAACTCAACAAACAGTTATCTGTTTCACAATGGAGTGAAAATGTACAATAAACTCCCAACTGATATTAAAAAAAATGTATACTAGTTAATTTTAGGAAATCCAATGGCATGTTGCTATGACAATGACCTACTTTTTTTTCTGATATCACCCTACCCATAAGCACCCAGCTGAAAGATTAATAAGTGAAAAATATCTCTGGCTTGACAGCTGTACTTCTTGTTTAGCAATTAGGCCAGAGTTGCTCACCAATTACGTTAAATACTTTACTTTTTATGATAAACTTGAAAATGCCCAGATTATGTACAAAAGGAACAAAAATTGTGCGATTTGCAACTCATTATTAAATATTTAATTAGCTTTGCTTTTCACGCTACTCAAACGTCAACAAGGCGATTAACTACTAGGAACTGGTCGCTCCAGAGCCAATTTTGATTGTGTTATTATAACTCGTAAAATGATCATTTATTTTTTAAGCATAATTAATTCATTCTTTTAATACTTTCTCTTTTTTTCAAGAAATAAAAATTTATGGAACGTATGATATTCATTTTGGATTATTATTACAACCTTGATTCACTAGAGCACAGAAAAAGTTTTGAAAGATGCTATTAAAGCTGCTTATGATTTGCCAAAATATAGTGCTCAGTATCAATTACAACACAGGCTTGTATTTTTTTTCTCAAATAAAGTTGTGTAAAACGAGAAAAATATTTAATACTTTATTTAATTATCTAAACCTTATTCTAATAGAGTATATGGAAATTAAAATATTCCTTTGCAACACTAACAACAGAATACTATGATGTTCTGATGACCAAATTGGCTTATTAAAATATTTGCATGATAACACAAAATGGATAATAACAATGAATTCAACACTTCTCGTTCTCTATAAAGGACTCGGTGTTCTCCGAAGTATAAGGCATCTCAGGTGTCTCGTCTATACCGTACGAGCGTCGAAGATGGTAGTACAATACACGTAGCTCTGCGTTAGGCACATGGATTATAGGCTGCTGAGATCGCGTATGCTGGCCATGTTGACAGCAAATGCATAATGGTATTGAGTGCCTGAGGGCTGGTCCTGCAGCTAGTGTCACATACCTTAATAACCATCAACGAACCTTTATGAATATTCCGGTGTTTGACTTCATCCCAATTGACGTGGTCTTCGGTGTTTTTGAAGAAGATCTGATGCATTAGATCATCCTGTATCTCCAGGCGTAACACGTTCTCTGTAGTGTTTATGTGGGATTTTTGCTAAACACGTTTCAACTTGGTAGCAGAATTAGTTTCACTCCCTTCGAAAATGAGACCAATTTCGTTTGGTCAGGTGTGTTTCTGCCTGGAACAGAAATGATCCAATCCCTGCACTCATTTTTTATGGTCACAGATCATTCTATTCTATCTTATTCTGTTTAGTGGGGGTGTCAATACACTTAGACCTATAAGATCTATTGTGCCGTTTGGCTCTCTAGCAGAATAGCGCCAGTCAAAATAGAGCTTCAAAAATAGCGCTGCGACAAAATAGCGCTCTACAAAATAGCGCCGCACAAAAATAACGCAGAACAAAAACAGCGGCGGACAAAATAGCGCTCGACAAAATAGCGCCGCACAAAAGTAACGCAGAACAAAAATAACGCAGAATAAAAACAATAGCGAACAAAATATACCTAGACAAAATAGCGACTTGACAAAACAATTAGGATATTGTCTTCGGTGCGTGATCACGACAAACGGTTTATTTTGAGGATTATTTAAAAAATGTCGAGCAATTGAAGTATAAAGTAACAAATTTTATAGATTCATAAAGCTTGGAAACAACTAGTTGTCAGTGTCATATTTATTTAAAGTCAAAAAAATGCAATTTGGCAAGGAGGTACTACATTATTCCACGAAGGATATAATTACCGAAAGGACAAGCAACGTGAAGGTCACAGCACATGGCGATGTTCTAAGTATGGTTGTAAAGGAAGGTTGATGCTTAGCGGTGATACAGCAAAACCAACCACGAAACATGGTCACGCGCCAAATCCAGAAGAGAAAGTAATTAGGATCGTAAAAGGAACTATACGCGAATGGGCTTCTAAAACGGATGCAAATCTATGAGAAATCATACAACAAGCTTGCAGCAGTGTAACTTTGGAAGAAGGGGCAGTTACTCTTCCAAGCTATGAAGCATCATGTAGAACAGTGCAAATAATAAGAAACAAGGAATTTTTAAGTTCTTCAGCATTTAACGATATTTCTGAAGTGAGAATTGGCGACAAATATTCTAAAACGAGCAGAGGTGAAGTTTTTTTACTGTGGGATTCAGGAAAAGAAAACCGAAATAGACTTCTGATTATTGGGACATACAATAATCTCGATTTGCTCAAAGAATTTCCCCACTTGGCAATAGCCGGAACCTTCAAGACATGTTCAACTTTGTTTTGTCAATTATTCGTTATACATGCATTAATTGACTCAAAAGCTGTACCACTGGTATATGCTATGTTGCCAAACAAATCAGAAGGTATTTATTCAAGTGTTTAATACACTGAAAATCTTAGATGCTGAACTTAAGCCTGAAACTATACTCGTTGATTTTGAACAATCTTTTATCAACGCAGTGGAAAAAGTATTCTCCAACACGCGTATTGTCAGTTGTTCGTTTCATCTGGCACAGAACTTATGGAGGAAAATACAAAATTGTCAATTAACAAACCTATACAGAGACAACGAAAACATAAGAACAAAATGTAAGATGCTTCTTGCTCTTAGTTATATCCCAGAAAAAGATGTGCAGTTCGCACTGGAAATCATTCGTGAAAACTTTCCTGATGAGCTAAAGCCGGTGATCGACTATTGGGAAGATGATTACGTTGTTAAGAGGATTCATAATATCAATCCCCGATTCAGTATAAATTTATGGAATCAATATGAGCGGGTGAAAAACGATTTGCCAAAAACAAATAATTCTCTTGAAGCATGGCACAATTCCTTACAGAAAGGTGTAAACTGCCAGCATCCTCATGTATGCCAATTTGTAAAATTTGTTTTTACGAAACTCCCAGGTTTTCGGAGAAAACCCCTCAAAAGCAGAGCTTGTACGAGCAAGGGAGATCCGGGACCTACAGTTTAAATAAAAGTGGAATCCGAACCACTTCAGCTCAGTGACACGCGACCGGGGATCGAACCCGGTCCGTCTGGGTGGAAGCTAAACGCCCTTACACCACGACCACTTCGCTACGTTGATCAATCAATTAATCAATTGAAAAAAGAACAAAAGTCTTCAGAAATGTTCATTACTAGATACCGTTCGGGATTTAGGAGAAAAAAAAAGTCCTAACAATAAATACGTCCAGCTGAAAAAGAGGTTGAAACGTATGCTTTCAGGAACGTTGAACAGTACAGTCTGTGGCTCATAATTTGTCCATGTTATTTTTTTTTTTGAATTGTTGATTGTTATAAACTTTGCTTTGTATTAAAATTAATTTTGAAAACTTGATTCTTCAATTACATCCTATTTTAATAGTTAAGTTTCTAAGGCTATTTTAACCGGCGTTATTTAGTCGCAGTGCTATTTTGTCCGCCGCTGTTTTTGTTATGCGTTATTTCTGTCCAGCGCTGTTTTGACTGACGCTATTCTGCTCCAGGGCCGTGCCGTTTAGGATGTCTCAACGACAAGAGCAGTTCCTCCAGTCCATGGCTTTAAAGAAGTTCAGGATATCGGATGGCTTCAGGTTGGGTATATCTCCCTCTTCTATTTGGTGTTCTCCTAGGTATCTTACTCTCGTATTTTGCAAGTTGATGCATTCTGAGATGTGGATAGAAGTTTCGTCATCTTCCCCACAAAATCTGCATTCTTCTTCTTCGAATAATCCAAGTTTTTTGAGGTGTCCTCTCAACCGGGGGTGTCCTGTTAGAATTTCCGTTAGTATTATGAGCTTGTTTTAAATCTTGCTGGTGTAGTCATTTGATCTCTTCTGGTTTTAGTTTCCCAGTAGTATCTTGGCCTCATTCCTTTTGATTCTATCCAGTATTGGGATCTCTTGTTGTGTACTTGTTTTTCAAGTTCATGAAGTATTGTGCTGGTACTTATTATGCAGAAGAGTTCAGGTCCCCGAAATGGTGTTTCAGTCCCTTTTTTGCCAGTACGTCTGCTATTTCATTACCTCCACTCCAGTGTGTCCCGGAACCCATGAGAGACTAACAATGTTGTTCTTACCTAGTTCATTAAGTTTCACTAGGCATTCCCATACCATCTCGAAGTTAATTACATGTTAGTTCAGGGCATTAATGGCTGCTTGGATATCTGGCATGATGATAATCTCTTGTCTGGGAAAATTTCATTCTATATTGAACTAGGCGAATTTTCCGGTTGCGTAGATTTCCGCTTGGAAAATACTAGGGAATTTACCTAGACTTTCGGATTATTTGGTTCCAGACCCATATACTCCTATTCCAGTTCCTTCTGTTGTTCTGGGTCCATCTGTGTTCCATTCAAATGCACGTCTCTTGAGTCTTGGGATGGTATCTTTGTCCCACTCAATTTTGCTACTTAGTTTTGTGTTGAATTATTTCACTCAAAGACGTGGATCCAAATTCATAAAGTTCCATACTGTACTATTCTGTTTTGAATGTCCACCTTTGTCATTTTTCAGTTGTTTGTGTGAATGTCGCCAACCGTTTGTCTTCGTATTAATTTACGGACTAAGCCCTTTACTGTAATACATTAATTTATCAATTCGCCTCTTATATAATCGTTCAAGTTCAGTGACACAAAATTCTGATTGATTTCCCATTCAAACAGGCCACATTTGTCGCCAAAAAAACTTACCAGTAGTAGATAAATCTAGGAAAGTGCCGAACAATTTACAAACAAACATTCAATATCTTGAACTAATGCTGTTTGTTAGGGTATCCCTGGGGAAAGTTCGAAGAGCTCTCTAGTGCAGTTCGGGTGTATTTTCAGTTTAAGGATACTGTAAACTGATGCCCTGAGTGGATTAGATCCTTCGTTTCTTCAAAGTTAATGAGTTTCTGTATCTTAAAAGGGTGTTTACGAATGATTGATTGGCAAAGAAAATTAAATGAGGAAAAAATGCTGAAACGAAAACAAGTTCTGTGTATACGGGTTATTTGAGGAAAAGGGGAAGTAATAGGCTGCGGTTTTGAATTTTCTCCGGTTCATAATTATGAGAGTACAGTGGCTCGCCGGAATATTTACTCTGCAAAATACACAGGCTTGGCATGAGAACATTCGCAGCTGAGAGCGGAAAACCGCATAATTCAAATAACGGCAGTCATAATTTGCTACCAATGCAACATGTTTTCAGGTCTGAAAAGTCAATTTGAACTGCTTTTCTCGTCTACTACATTTATTTGATGAAGTTAATTGATGTATACGAGTGCTCTACAGCAATCTGAGAATGTGATTAGGTAGAGTTTTTGACTGTTGCAATTGTGTGGAGCCCATTTCGGTCATGTTAGCTAGCCGACCAGTTTCAAGCGGCCACATTCGATTTATTCCTCCAGGGTAAAAACCGTTGTAAATTAGTTTTCTCTTTGTATTTTCTAGCGAATGATGATTGTGTTTTCTCGGTAGCTAACAAATTGACATTATTTTTACGAAATTGAATTTTCTTTTCACGTTTGTAAATTCTGCACAAAAAAATGTATGGCATCATTTTCTGGCAGCCTCGTCTGAAGATTCATTTCAGACTTTTGTTGAAGCGGAAACTAATTCTTTGACTGTTTTCAAAGAAAGTGTTAGCTTTGATCATTCACAGTACTGACTGAAGAAAAAGTGACCGACATCGACAGACAATTTTTTTGAATTATCGTTGATGCAGAAATGCTTTTTTCTTCGACTCTAATCGTGGAAAAATTGCCAGCTTGGGAAGTAGCAATTTGGTCCAAACCTCGTTATTTAAAAAAAATCGAATATTTTTATATAATAAGTCTCTCGAATACTTCTGAGGGTTGCGAGTAAGGGTGCAACCGATTGACGAAAACAACAAATTTTTAATTTGTGAAATTTTGAACCAGCAACTGTTCAAAGTTGTATATCAGATTATTCTCGATGATACATGACTTTTTGTTGGTCTCATCATTCAGAAACTTCCAGAATTCAAAGCATCAGTGTGGTCCAAACTTCGTGATAAATTCACCACGCTTTTCGATTACTCTCAACCCGATACGGATATTTATTTTTAGTTGTCAATCAGGTGATTATTAATCTAAAAAATACCTTTTGCCAGATTTTCATAAGAAAAAGTGCCGTCTACAAGAGTGTGTATTATTATTATTGTTATTAACTCCTGGAAATTTCTCACGAGGTTTTCCTGTGGGATGTTATCTTCTGCACCGAGAGTCTGAAGATATCCATGCTCATGCGAGCCAGAGCTTGGCATGCAAACAGATCGTCCTCCTCATCACAGAACCTGTATGGTTTGGAGTCTTGGTGTATCCCAGGCTGATACAGAAGTTTGATCAAATGACAGTACCCTGTCGGGAGTGCTACCACCTTTTTGAGATAGTTTGGGCTCAGTTCGAAAAGTCGGTTGGCCCCATCATCATTATTTTCCCGTGAGTATTGCCTGAGGCATTCTCCCAGGAACATTGATGATGGTTCTCAACCCATTTCTTCGTGTTCTGCTTAATGTCCCCAAATGAGATTCCACAGGCTGGTTCTGGTCCAATGAGAGTTGTTGCTGCTGTCTCATTCCCCCGGATGGCCCTGTGACCTGGTGCCCATATAAGCTTCAATCTGTTTTGAGCTCCTAGGTTTTAGGTTGTCTTCCAAACTGATTTGGAAGAAAACTTGCACGATCGCAACCTTGATTGCCTGACTGTCGAAGAGAATGACCGTGGGATGGTTTCTAAGAACCCTCCTCAACTGATATCCAAACCTCGGTTCTTAAGCCTCTATATTCCAAAACACGGTAATAACTCTGCTATTTCCGTATGCATGAGAGAGATTCTGAGTAGGGGTCCTAGAAACCAATCCATAGTTATTCTCTCCGAAAGTCAGGTAGAAATAAAGACAAGCTTTCTTCCAAAGTAGTTTGGGAGACACACAAAACCTCAATGACTAGGAGCACAGAACATGGTAAAACTTGTACCAGGTCACAAGCGTAATGAGAACGCAAATGCACTAGCAAGAGCTGGAAAACGTGTGAAGTAGCAATTCATTTTGCCATCTCGTGATTATTTACCTAACTTTGTCGCTTAGTAGTAGTGTGGTCCGAAACTCATGATTTTTTCACCAAGTGTTTCGATTACTTGCAACACGAAAAAGTGTCCAGAATTGATCAGCAATTGTAAGTGTTGTAATGCAAAAATGACCGACTCTAATCGAAGAAAAAATTCAAGCTCCAAGAATGTGAAGTAGCAGTTCTTGGCAAATTTCGTGACTTTTTAATCAAGATTGTATATTGATTTCACTTGATTTCACAACGAAAAAGCCTTATGCATACACCGACAACAGTTCAAATAACATTTCGTTAGTCTAATCATTAGGAAAGTGTCAGCTCCAAGTAGTTGAAGTAGCAGTGTGGTCCAGACCTTGTGAATTCTTCATCAAGTTTGTGTATTAATTTGTCCCCCGAAAAGAGGTTGGCATCGATCGGCAATTGTTCAAAGTTGTACACCGAATTATTCTTGAGTCAAATGACTTTTGCCCGACTTAAATAAAAGAAAAATTGCCAGCTTCAAGCATGTGAAGTACCAATTCATGTCAAATTTCGTGATTTTTTCCTCAAGTTTGTTGATTATATTCAATTCGAAGAATAGTCCAATATCAACCAGCAATTGTTCGAAGTTTTATATCAGATTAATGTAAATGCAGAAATTACTTCTCTGCAACTTTACATAGGATTATTCTTGATGCAAAAATGACTTATTGTACGACTCTTACTGTTAAAATTTCTTTGAGATTCGAAGGTTTGGACCACAGAGCCACTTTAAACGCTTGTAGCTGACACCTTCTTGAGGATAAAAATTATTATAGAAACTCGATAAAAAATTACGTGATTTGGATTGAAATGTTACATTCCCTGCTTTATGCTGGAACAAATTATTAGCGTTAGACAAAAAGTTCCATAAACAATGATCCGATGTTCGAACAATTACCGGTTGATGCCAACCAGTTCATCTAGTTTGAAATAATCGAAAAACTTAAAAAAAATTACGAGGTTTATGCCTAATTGCTACTTTCCAAGTTTGGAACTGGCACCTTTTCAATGATTAAAATGAGAAAAATTACATTTTTGAATTAATAATAATACTATCTAACGAATTCATGTCGATGCCGTCATCTTATTTGAGTTGAAAATGATAGAAATATTTGTTGAACACCGCGGGATTTGGACCGAACTGTGTATGCCCATGTCTTGGAATTTTCTCAAAGAATAGAGCCGGACCAAAAGTCATGTCACCATCAACGATAATACTCGTCGTTGCCGACTAATCTTTTCCACAAAAGCGGAGTATATAATTTTCAGTTTGGCAGATAAAAATTCCACTAGTTGTTTGAATCTGTAAATAAGGCCTCTGAGCTTATTTCTGATGTTGCGAGCATGAATGTCGCATTTTAAAAAGAAATAGATATGTCAACCTAGATATTTGACAGTGTTTATGAACTCAAAAGTATGATTTCCCACAGAGATAGTAGTATAATCCGGTAAAAATAGTTCATAGGAAGTAAAAGGTATAATTTAAGTTTTTGAAACGTTAACAGTCAATTTGTTCGAATCAAACCACTTAAAGATATTCTGCATATCATCAGAGGCAATTTGTTGGGTGATTTTTCCTACATAAATAATCGCTATGGCATCAGCAAATGACAAAATTACACCAGTTGAAGCCAGCTGTAGTAAATCGTTCAAATAAATAAAAAATAGTATCGGCCCAAAAACGGGACCTTGGGGAACTCCGACTGTTACAATCTTCTTGTCTGCACATATCATCAATTTTTATAACTCGTTTTCAGTATGTGACAGTTAAACGTCAAATATAAGTAATTACACTATGCACGCATTTAGAAACGAGCAAATTTGGGAGAAATTCTATGGAATTAATCAATGCTTCCTGTTTATTGAACTTTAATAATTTCTCAGATTAACTTTTGTGCTAATTTCGCCTAATTCTGCCAAATTTCAGATTGTTTACCGTTCACTTTGTGAAATAATCTAATGAAATTCAACTCGTAATTTATCTCATAAGTTTGTTTTTTTATTTCTGAACTCAATTGAATTGTATCGAGAAAACATCACGAGTCCGCAGGAATTCAGTTTCGTACTGAAATGAATCGATAGACTTATCGCGAAAATATAGGTAGCTTCCGGAAAAATTACAAGTAAACTACTTTGAAATATAGTTACTTCTTAGTTTCGAAGTACCCTAATAGCACACCATGTCCCAGGGACGTCCCTATTTGGTACAAATCATGTCCGAATGTCCGGGACTTAAAATCATTGTCCTTGGGACGTCCGATTCAGTGCATTTTCATGAATTTCCCCAAAGAACTTCCTATGGATGTCCCAATCGGTACATCGTACAAAACGTCTCTGCGAGGACGTCTTTGGTATGTCCTGGGTCGGATATACTTTGTAATGTTTCCTAGGACATCCATCGGACGTCCTTGTTAGTAAGTATTCTGGCATGTCTTTGAAAGGACGTCCTATGGTTGTCCTGGTACGGGACATTTAGGAACATCCCGCATGAATGAATATTGGACGTCCCAATTGGTTAATCTTAGAATACCTCCCTGCGAGGACTTCCTTGGGATGTCCTGGTTTGGATATATTTTGTAGAATTTTCTAGGATATCCATTGGATATCCTTGTTGGCATGATTTGGCATGTCTTCGAAAGGACTTCGTATGGTGGTCCTGGTACGGAGACATTCTGGAACGTCCTTGATGGATGTACATCGGACGTCATCCCAATCAGTGAATTTCAGAAAATGTCCCTGCGAGGACTTCCTTGGGATGTCCTGGATTGAACATTATTCGGAATGTTCCCTAGGTGCATCCATCCAAAGATGAAGGATGGATGATCATAAAAATTGAACAAAATTCGAAAACAGTTACAATAATTAGGCATCCATATGTTCCCAGTACCCGTGTATACATCCCAGCTAGTGGTTTTACAGAAGAAGTATAAAATGGATCGCATATTTACAATAGGGCTAAACATTATAGCGAAAACAACCCATCTGAAATAAAACCCTTTTCACTATCATTGAGGTCATCAGGGGCCATACTCTCGAGTTTGTGCGTATGCCAATATGATTCACTGTTTCACAACAATGAAAAAAAAAATTTATGTTTATCTCTTTATGTATCTCTATGTATGTTCCGTGCATACAGTTGTTTTCTGTGTTTTGTGTTCTGTGTTCAAGTGAAGTGTTGACGAATTGACAGACAATTGTTGAGTATTTACCAGCTATGGCAGCTTTTCTATCGTCTTTTGTGATTAATTAGTTTAGTGACTGTTCTGTAAGTTATTTTGTGTTCATTCAGTGTAGTTATATCTATAAATGAAAATAAAAGTTTTGTAATACTATTCAATAGTTATTACTAACCTATTCAACACTGTTTTGAAAAAGGTGTTTCCGTAAGACAAGTAGAGTTGTGTGTATCCCTTAAACATGTACAAAACCGAATTGAATGACTCTGAGAGAGTGCTGAGCTTACCTAGTAAGTAAATCTGGTTCCATCCACATTGGATTACTGGAGATACCTCCAGTAATCCACAACAATATCATAATCTTAGTCCTGAAACACATCTGATAGTTCTGCACATCCTAAGGACGTCCCAGATGTACTTTCGATTGATGTAATTCGGGGACGTCCAATGAACATCCCAGGTGGATGTCGATTGAATATCCTTATAGAACGTCCAATTTTGGTGAGAAGTCGAAACATTGGTACTACCCACGGATGTCCAATGGACGTCCGCGGTACCAATACTGCACTTCCTAAGGACGTACCAATATTGCACGTCCTAAGGACGTCCAAGATGTACTTTCGATTGATGTGATTCGGGGACGTCCTATTAACATCCCAGGTGGATGTCCATTGGATATCCTTATAGAACGTCCAATTTTGGTGAGAAGTCGAGACATTGGTGCTTCCCACGGATGTCCAATGGACGTCCGCGGTACCAATTTTGCACATCCTAAGGACGTCCTGAATGTCCTGAGAGGATGTCCTATGGATTACTATCGGACTTCACGGTGCTATTAGGGTATCTATTATGTAGAAAATGTATAAAGCATTAGCATGTACTTCATTTTCATTCATACCGGCCAAAGTGCCAACAATGATAGTAAGTAAACTCGGGTACTTTTTTTAATTTGGTTGAAATGCCAAGAGAACTGGACAGAGCTACTACAGAGAATGCTCGTGGCTGATATTCTCTGTTTAAAATTCGTTTTGCATCAACATGATTCTTCAAACGAGTGCCCAATTTATGCCAGTAATTTTTTTTTTGTAATGAAACCGAAACACTGAGAAACATCTAGAGAACAAACTGGTATCTTCAAGAAATTATAATGAAGATATTAAAATTTGTTGGTAAACCTAAAGACTTGGATTATAAGTGGTAAAATAACGATAAAGAGTTGAAATATTTGATGGTTGAAGTTGGTATATATTATTGCTGCCATATACATATAGTACCAGAAATTATTTTCAATACCACCAATCATTTTTCTCCGTGAAGAAAAAAAATAAGCCACCGAAGAAACATAATCAACATTCGCTAGAAAAACAACGGTTTGCACTCCATGAGACCACTCGGAAAATCTGGATATTAAAGAATTGTATGTTTGAGAGAAAACTCCCTCATCCAGGTTTTTTTCATTTATGTGCCTTCGAAATCAATATGTCTTGTTCGAATTCAATTTTCACTTTTCGATTTTCACATCAGAAACGAAATTGGTCTGGACGGGTGTCTCAATGACCTATCATGGAGTCAGTCATGATCCTATTGTATATAAATGCAGACAGAAAAATATACCACTCATCTACTGCTTATACAAATGACATGAATTTTATTGATTCTGGCTGAAAAACAGACGTTGTTAATGTCAAGTCAAGTTCTATGTTCAGGCTGGTTGGGGTCTTCATAGACACATACCAATCAAAATGCAAGTAGCGTCAGATATTCGTATTTTAATTGGCTGAACTTTGTAATGTCATTATGATACGCGCTATGCAAGTGTGTCTGTGATGGCCTTTAGCAGGACTACTGATTTCGGTTTTTCCATCCCAAAATTCATGTGTCATACGATTTCTATGTTCTGCAGTTTAGGAGGTTAGATTCATGTTTCTCCGCTGTTCTTTCAGAAAAGCGGATCCTGTGATTTAAATTTTCCTCTATATTGATAAATTTAACTTTTTTTAGTATTATGTTAATTATACTTAGATTTACAGACCAAAGACCTCTGATGACCCTTAATGTCTTAGTAGTTTTCAAGCGTTACTATCTATGTACAGCAATATGTACAGGGTGTCCCAAATTCGAGCCTCATCATTGGGATCTCGGAAACCAGAAGAGATACGAGGTCGGTTAAATGGAGGCAAAGTTGCGCAATTTGGTGCTCATTGAAACGCCGCTTTTATATTTGAAAAATTCCGAATACTTCCGAAGATTTTTGGAAAAAACTGATTATTCGCGATTTCATTTTTATTTTTTTGTGACTCTATTTGAATAAATATAACAAAACAAATTTCATATTCTCATTGCTACTTTTTCTGTTCTACAAGATGGTGTTATCAGATTTTCAAACAGACGTATTTGAGCTGCCATCATAAACTTTGTTTTTTTAAATACGGCCCTGGGTTTTTTATTATAGATTTTAAAAGTTTCTAATGTCCCAAAACAAATTATGTATCGCACTTATTCTAAAAGTTTATATTAATAGAATTTTTCATAAGAACTCATGAGTTAGAGAGAGACAAAAATTACATTTTTAATAGAGTTAAACAAACTTTTTTTGCAATAACGCACTGCATAAAACTCAAAAACTAACATAAAAGTGGGTGGTTAATAAATAATATAATTGAAGTGTCATCCCTCAATCTCTGTTTAAATTATCCAATATTTTGACAGTTCACTGTTCGTTCACTAATCGTTAACGCTTATTAAACGAAAATGACTTTTTCTAACGAAGAAAAACGAGACATGATAAGGATTTATTATATTTCGAATCGAAATTCAAAAACTGCTTGTGAGCGCTATTTGTTGGAATATCCAGAAAAACGGCAGTCGCATTATAGTTATTTTGCTACTATTGATAATAAATTAGCTCAGTACGGAAGTTTTGTTAAGCCAAGGTTGAACACGAATCGATCCAGAAGAGGAACAAGTTATCTTGAACACTGTAAGTTTGAAAACTGTTACAAAGTAAAAAGTAAAATGAATAATTTTAAATTATTTTTCAAAGCCAATAATAATCCTCGAGCTTCAGTTAGAGTTTTCTCAGAAGAAGTAGGATTACCGCGAATGAGAGTTTGAAGAACTTTAAATAAGCGTGGATATAAACCTTACAAAATCCATATTAGTCATACACTAGACCTGGCGATGCTGAGAGACCATTAGAATTTTGTAACTGGTTGCAAAATAAAATTAATGAAAATGATGACTTCGTTAATAAAACTATATGGACAGATGAATGCAGTTTTTCAACAGATGGACTATTTAACAGACATAATGAACACTATTGGTCAATAGAAAACCCAAGGCAAAATCAAGAAGTAAGACCTCAGGGACGACAATCATTCAACGTATGGGTCGGTATGTGGCACAATGAAATTATCGGCCCGTTTTTTATTCAAGGAAAATTAAATTCCGATAGATATGCAGAATTAATAAGGACAAATATATTGGATTCCTTAATGGAATAACCTTTGGGCGTATTACGTCAACTATGGTGGCAACAAGACGTGCACCACCTCATAATGGGAGATGTGTTAAAAATTTATTAAATGAATTATTCCCTGATAAATGGATTGGAAACCAAGGTCCCGTACGTTGGCCAGCTAGAAGCCCCGACCTAAACCCTCTAGACTACTTTTTTTGGGGATTTCTCGAAAACCGTCTTTATCAAAACACGCCACAAAATCTTGAAGTATTACGACAAGACCTAATAAAGGAGATCAGGGCTATCCCTGCAAGGACCATTCAGCGTGCCATCCATAAACTTCACAGACTGACACGAAAATGCATTCAAACAGGTAGATTACAATTTGAATATTTGCTTTAACTTTTATTGGGTATTCAATTTTATAGTTTTTGTTTGACTTTTTTTGGAATAATTAAAACATCATGCCTATTGTTGAACATCACACATTGTTTTATATCAATTTTTAGGAGCTTCTGAGGTCCTTAAAACAATGATGTATCGTTCTTTTTCGAAAAATTTATTTCAACGATGTCCTGCTAAGATCTTACCAAAAATATATTCTCTGTCTCTCTCTAACACATGAGTTCTTATGGAAAATGCTATTAATATAAACTTTTCGAATAAGTGCGATACATCATTCGTTTTGGGACTTTAGAAGATTTTAAAATTCATAATAAAAAATCCAGGGCCGTATTTAAAAAACAAAGTCGATGATGGCAGCTCAAATACGAAAAGTCTGTTTGAAAATCTGATAACACCATCTTGTAGAACAGAAAAAGTAGCAATGAGAATGTGAAATTTGTTTTGTTATATCTATTCAAATAGAGTCACAAAAAAATAAAAATGAAATCGCGAATAATCGGTTTTTTCCAAAAATCTTCGGAAGTATTCGGAATTTTTCAAATATAAAAGCGGCGTTACAATGAGCACCAAATTGCGCAACTTTGCCTCCATTTAACCTACCTCGTATCTCTTCTGGTTTCCGAGATCCCAATGATGAGGCTCGAATTTGGGACACCCTGTACATACTTCCTCGTGATAAATGACTCAACAAGTGCTAAGTTGCGTGTTTATAGAGAACGTCTGAACATGGCAGGATCATCGTCCTCGCCGTAGCATGTTTTCTTACATAATCGTGACACCGCCGCATTCGTTTCATGTACACCGAATATAAGAGCTGATGCTATAATTCACTTTTTGAAACTCGAATGGATTTCCCTTCCCGCGTAACAAAAGTCTCAATGCGAGCTTCACAATGCTCCTGTCTTCCTGAAACACGATATTTCGTCTCGTAGCGTGAAACTCTGTTTCACTGAAAGGGTTTCCAAATACATGCTTTTATGAACGTCAGTTGTCGTTTGACGTTCACCCCATTCGATACAGAAGTCAACAAGAAACTGTGACTTATTACACTCGTAAGCACTTTCCACACTCGTTAAAGGGTATTCAGAAAACTGGCGACGACAAGGAGTTTGAAGGGGAAAGCGTTCGGATTTATCACTGATCCTTCTGATGGGCGAAAAGAAAGAAATCCACTACTTGTCGCGACTATTTCATTCAATCGTTGAGGGTTGGTTTCCTTATACAGGGTTATTCGAATTCATTTATCCTCATGGAGTTTTCAAAATAGGTAAAAATAACAGTTGGTTAATTAAGGGAAGAATAGGGCAACTGAAAGTTCTTTAAATGCCCGGAAGGAAATCAAAATAACTTGAGACGTTCTAGAAAAATTAAGTGAAAGTTATGTATTTTTATGACTATAATATAAATTTCTTTCCCACATACACCATTGTGAATTTATCTTAGGTGAGCCTAATGAACTTTCAATTTATTTGAAGGAAAGGTTCAGGAAGCCAACTAATAGAATGATTATCACCTGTTGAATATTTCTGAAATTTTGTAGAGAATTTGGCAGTCTGAACAATTTATTCCTACGTCTAGTTTTCGAGATACAGGGTGTTGAAGTTTGGAAAGTTGATTTTTTTAAAAAGTTGTACCCATTGCTAGCTCTTGGGAACATGTCTAAAATGTAAATATTTTGCACGTCCAATATTGCTTACCTAAGGCATTGATTTTGTATTTTTATCTCACAACTTTTTTTGAGAGAGTTTTTTTTCATTGATAAACTGAAAATGTTCAAAATATCCACTGATTCGACCATTTTGGATCGATTGGAGTTCACAGAATTGCTTTATCACTACCCGATATCGAAAAGTTCGATTCGAGTTGAAAGGGTTTTTCTGCAATTTCGAATTTTCGACCTTTTATTCCATTTTCCGGCTAAATCTTATGTCTCAGCATATACAAATCACATATTTTTGGAATCCGCGTGAAATTTTACGTAAATACTGCGATTATCAAATGGATCTGCCGATTTTGTATTTGTCGTGATTTTTGCAACTTTTCTTTTCTTAGAATAGCTTGAAATTTTCTGACTATACCAAATCAACGATTCTGAATCGATTGGCAGTCGCAGAATTGCTCTATATTCTACCGTTCTCGAATTAAAATGTTCGAATCGAGTTGAAAGGATTTTTTACATTTTTTTTTAGTCATCATTTCGATTCAACTAAAGATTGTATAGGCTTTCTACGGAACCTGTGCAATTTAGAATTTTCGAACTTTTTCACCAGTTTTTGGTTGAATCTTTTGGATACGAATCATATATTTTTGGAATCAGCTTAAAATTTTACGTATATAGGCCAAATTTTAATTGGATCTGCCGATTTTTCGGGATTTTTAGGGGTTACAACTTTTTTCGAGAGTTTTTTTCTCATTTGAATAACTTGCAATTTTCAAAATGTACTAGCGCGATTGGTTTTCGCAGAATTGCTGTATTTCTAACCGTTCTCGAATTGAAAAGTTCGAATCGAGTTGAAAAATTTCATTCCCTTTTTCAGTAAAATCTTATATCTGAGCACATTCAAATCTTATATTTTTGGAATCAACGTATATATTGTATATATTGCGAATTTTCAATTGATCTTCTAATTTTCGACCTTTTGATTAATTTTCCAGTTAAATCTTATATCAGCGTGAAATTTTACTTATATAGGTGAGTATCAAATGGATCTGCCAATATTGTATTTCTCGTGATTTTTATGGGTTACAACTTTTTTCGAGAGATTTTTTTTTCCTTTGATAAACTTGAAATTTTCAAAATAAACAAATTCGACCATTTTGAATCGATTGGTGTTGGCAGATTTGCTCTATCTCTAACCATTCTTGAATTGAAAAGTTCGAATCGAAAAAAGTTATAAGGGGTAGATTATAACTTTTTTATGGAGATTTTATTTTCTTAGAATAACTTGATATTTTTAGAATACACTATATCGATCATTCTAAATCGATTGGCGTATGCAGAGTAGCACTACCTTTAACCGTTCTCGAATTAAAAAATTCATATCGAGTTGAAAGGGTTTTTTATTTTAAGTAGTTAAATAGGGATTTCTAATAGTTTAGAGACATGAGATCATTATCTTTTTTTTCGTCAGTATTTCTTCCCTTTCTGTTTTCTGTTGTTCTATTTCTGCAATTCAGAAAAATAACAGCATGCAAATATTATAACAATGCTGTCTTCCTGGGTGATTTTAATTGGCCATTATTCTGTAATACAAATGAAACTGAGATACGGTATATTCCATTTTTCAATTTTGAAAATCTTTCCAAAGTGCTTAGTGTTCGAAAAATCTAAGTGCTCAGTGCTCATGAGCATTTTACTATTGAATGTTCTCACTTCCTGATGGAGTTTGTGCTCAGTGCACTTTTTGTCAATGCTCGGCATAGCCAAAGAGTAGATTATAAAGAGGAAACTCTTAGGCCATTTATCAATGAAATCGTAAACTTTGTCCATTGAGCTTGGTCTAACCCAACTACGAGCGATTGTAAAGTGACAGTTGACGTTGATTCCAACTATCGTTATTGAGAAATCGCTTCGGAAAGATTCGAGTTGAAATGCACAATCATTTCTAATCCTTAATTAGTATAATTACTATTTCCATCAGAAAGCAAGATAAAGTGATGTTTTCCGGAAGAAAATGGTCTTTGAAAGGCAGCACAGAGATCATTCTGGTTGAAAACAAAAAATAATGTATTTCCGGACAACCGACGAAAAACGAAGAGAAAACATATTCCACGTTTGAATTTTGTTTTCAATTATTTGAAACATATTTTATGTGGTGGAGTTATGATGTTCGAATTATTTTTGGGTTTAACATATTTCACAAACGATCAAAAAAAAGTGCTCAAAAATCGCTAAGCAAAATTTCGAATCACTTTCAGGTTTAGCTCTTAAAAAGAATAGAATTTGACATTCGACAAATTGTAAATAGTAGTAAAAATAATAATAATAATAAATGCCTTTATTTCCATCTGAATATCAACTCTTACAACAATTGATGATTAAAAGAGAAAAAAAAATAAGGAAATCTCAAGGGGGAGTTCACTCTTAAGTGCTCTTCTACTCATCCCTTGTTATAATTAAATTTTATTATGTTAACAGAGTAATACCTAACCTAACCTAATCTAA
Source organism: Chrysolina oricalcia (assembly GCA_944452925.2). NCBI lineage: Eukaryota > Metazoa > Arthropoda > Insecta > Coleoptera > Chrysomelidae > Chrysolina > Chrysolina oricalcia. Next base: position 1,937,092 of record OX101809.2, on the reverse strand, counting down.
CTTAAAACTAGTATAGAGCATTATATCATTTTTGAGAGAATGACACTCCTGAAAATCGCTCACTGATTTTTCATATATGATGTAATAGCTCGTTTGAATCTGAAATACTTGTATTCCTTGTAGTGAGAAGGCAGTGCATTATATAACTTATATATATTGAATTTGAAGCCTCTTTCAAAGAACTTAGTTCTATGAGGAGGACATGTGAGCAACCCTTTAGATCTTATGTTGATGTTATGCACGCTACTTCGGTAATTTATTTTATTTAATAAATAGGTAGGCTGTTTCTTATTATTTTATTATTATTTTGTGATACAGACAGAGAGATAGAACGTCTCGACGGCCCTTCATGTTCAGCCATCCTAGTTCCTTGAGTTTGTGTGTTACTCTGTCATATTTTCTGATCCCAGTAACGAATCTGACACATTCATGAGTTTTGAACTCGTTGAATTCTGCTGACCGTGTCTTGGTCTAAACAAGGACTATAAATAGGCGCGCAAAAAGAGAGATGTGAGAGTACTAGGGTCTCGCACAGCATCTTCTTTGTATTCCTACACAAACTTTGCCTATGGGGATATAATAATCTTAATGCCGTATATGCTCTCTGTACACATTTGGTAATATGTTCCCTGAATCTCAATGATTTATCTATTATTAGACCAAGATTTTTCACAGAGTCAGCAAATTCCAAAGGAGCTCCGTTGATACTGATGTGTAGTGGTTGAGTTAATTGATCTGATTATTTACCGAATAAAATAACCGTTGATTTATTTGGATTTAGTTTGAGAGAGTGGTCAGCTGAAATTTCGGATATTTTTTGAAGGTCACTGTTAATTTTGAACTCTGCTATTACATCATCACTAGGAGAAAATGAATGGTATAGCTGTGTATCATCAGCATACATATGTATATTACAGTAATCTAGAAATTTGGGCAGTTGGTTTGTGTATATTGTGAAGAGTAGCGGGCCAAGGATTGATCCTTGTGGTACATCGCTACTGATTATTCTACTGTTAGATAACTCGTCCTTGACTCTGACTACCTGTGTACGGCCAATCGCAACATTTTCCCGCTCTTTTTGAGTGCACTATCTTTGCTAATCTAATCTTTGGCACAGCTCTTCTACTTGTTCTCCCGACCATCGGGCAAGAACCAAAGTCCCACCATCTTTCCTGGATCTTTGGAGAGAACTTTGCTTAGCCCTGCTACTGAGGCCATTTTGTATGTCCTCGTACTCGTCTCTTTTTGTGACCGGGATAGAAACAAACTATTATTTCTCTTATGTCCGTTGATATCAGAATTGTCGATGTAAAGAAATCCCAATAATGTCTCTCTGCACCCTATCTAATGGCAGTAGCCAGCAATCTTTCATTCTTTCCCGTCGCGTCGCGTAAAACGTTAATTATTGTAATGAGAAAAAGCGGGATATGATTTTGATTTATGGCTAATATCGCAGAATCCCTCGGACGTAAATCGTTTATCACAAGAACGTTTTTCGAATAGGCCCATGCCCATGCTCGCAGCTCGCGGCTCGGTTATAAATTCTCTGAACGAAAGCTGTTCCGCAAAGCGGAATGTTTGTCTCAAAGCCGATGGAAGTCACTTTGAACTTTTAATTTGACTTCTCGTTTTATTGGTCTGTTTTCATTTCCCATTTTATCGCATCAGACCGAAATCGCTACAGACATTTCGGACGTTTATTTTTATCTAAGTCGTCTTCAATCGGTACTGGAGATTAATTCAGGGATTGAATCGCTACCAGAAATAAAATGGAAAAACTAGCTAATTGAAATCGGGTGAATAATTGAATCAAAGTTGTGGTGGATGGAATATCTTCCAGTGTTGGATGGAGCATTCTCAAACTTCCAGATTTGCTTCCAACAGATTTTCATATTTTTGTTGGAATTGTTTTTCAAAAGAAGCAAAAAATATCACAACCCTAAAACACGATAAAAACTCGTAGAATATCCTAACCAACTAATGAGAACTACAACAACTACCATAATTTTTGTTGTTGCCTGAGAGGGAAACATTCTCCAGCTGGTGAATGCAGCTGATGAAATTCAAATAGAAAATACAAAATTTAGATGTTGATGACCAATCTGCACCAATCCGTTTTCCAACCACTTATGTTAATCTCTTAAGGAATTTTGTGATTCACTTGCCAGCTGTATATTCTGCAGTCGAGCTTGAATAAATTTCCATTTCCAGGGCCAACTAATCTGATTTTTCAAGGTCAAAAATCTAAAAAAATTATTAGCGATTTTTTTGGAAAAATTCCAACTACACCACTATATTGGCGACATCTTCAAATGGTTCATATGTATATTACGTTGAAATGCGTCAATCAATAAAAATGTTATAAGGGAATGAAATTTGAAAACTATATACCCCTAAAAATGACGAAAAATACAAAATCGACGGATATATTTGAAATTCGCACGATTTACGTGAAATTTCACGATAATACCAAAAATATATGATTTGTATATGCTCAGGTATAGGATATAATCGGAAAAAGGCATGAAAGGTCACAAAAATTTGAAATTGCATATGTTCAACACGATTTGAACTTATCAATTCGAGAACGGTTTGAAATCTGCGAACGCGATTTAGAATGGTCGAATTAGTATACTCTGGAAATTTTGAGAAAACACAAAATATATCACTCGAAAAAAGTTGTAAGGGGTGGACCCCTTAAAATGACGAAAAATACAAAATCGGCAGATATATTCGAAATTCGCACTATTCACGTAAAATTTCACGCTGATTCCGAAATTATATGATTTGTATATGCTCAGGTATAGGATTTGATCGGAAAAGGGCATAAAAGGTCTCAAACATTTGAAATTGCAGATGTTCAACACGATTTGAACTTTTCAATTCTTGAAATACAGAAATTTTGCGAATGCCAACCGATTCAGAATGGTCAAATCAGTATATTCGGAAAATTTTGAGGTAACAAAAAAATGCACTGCTTTAGAACAGTTTCAGGTGGTCAATAGAATTTTATCAAACACTCTACCTATCAAATGCAAGGCTCCATACTCATGTTCAGAACGAACATAGTTTTGCAAAGAATAGTAGTCTTCGTAGCCCTTTTCCCTCCGTACCTTAGAACTCAGCTTGTGAAAGTAGTAATAAACGAGGGTGACATATGAATGATATGGACATATACCTGGTGAAATTTCCAAGATAGGGATTCAATCAAACGACCAAATATGCATTTTTTCAGAAAAAGTCGATCTCACAGTGCCTTGCGCTTTGCCTGGTTTCACAACAAAAACTATTCTTCAACTTGATAATGGAGCCATCCATTTCGATCATCCAAACGTCTACTTGGGAAAAAAAGAGCATCTTTCATTTCGTGCAAGAGTTTTTCATTTTCCGCCAACTCATGAGAATTATACTATCCTCAAAAATGGAGTCCAGCACAAAAACATTCTGAAGCCTTCAGAATCCATTCAGAAGAGAAGCAATTCCCTTACTTATCTAGAATAATTCAAGAATAACATCAACAACTACCTTTTTTCCTTGGTTCTAGGAACACTATAGTATTGAACTAGAGTTATTTCTTCTTGAGTTTTGAGGCTGTCATACATTGGAATTTATTCATAATGTTTTGCTAGCGCAAACGGCGAAAATCTTCACAAGTGCTTTCATCTCCGAAAGAGATGCTTCTATTATCGGTAATGGTGCCACCTCCAATCCTGTTTTTCATTTCCATTGCTGCTAACTGGTATTTCTCTATATTCGAGTAGGTTAACACCTATCAATCAAATGATTGATGTACTGAATGTTTGTGAATGTGTTGACGAAACGATCTGGATGCTGAGAAGGCTTATTTTCTCACCTGCCCCGCAGTAAAAATGCCCTTAGACACTGTGCGAGTGGGATGAGTCTCAGTCACCTAATTGCCCGGTAGCATTTGACATTAGTTCAATTTACTGATTCACAACTAGATTGCTCCGTGGTAGATAGCCTCCTCATGGACCTAAACCAGAAGAGGAATATTTGCCCAAGACCAAATAATGGTAAGCGGGAAGTATATGGGCGTCTGTATAGATTTGATGCAGTCAGAACTCACATATGTATAGACCTGATTCATAGAATCACTGATGCCCAGCTTGCCCAGCAAGCCAAGCAAGCCCAGCAAGCCAAGCAAGTCCAACAAGCCAGAATAAGATACTTGGGACAATTAAGGAGCAATAGTCTAGGCCATTCCAACATTATGAAGGTCGTGAAAATAGACACTCAGAAAGAATGGCTCCCATCCTACTCTTTTGATAGTACATACACTACCGCAATACAACAGTGGCAAGAATTATCAAGAATATTACCAAAGCTGTCAGGGGGCAAATCTGGTACACGGATTGCTCCAAAACAAACAATGGGTTAGGTGCTAGAATATACGGGGACATACTCAATCAGGGCATCAGTCTAAAGCTGGATACTCAAACCCCTATATTCTAAGCAGCGTATGGTTATTTCCTTTTGGACACGGAAGATTCTAAAGGAAAAGAGCCTCAGAAACCAACCAATATTCATTCTCTTGAATGGTCAAGTGATAATAAAGGCCCTGAGATCATGCGGATACTTCCAGACTAGTCTGGCAGAGCATAAAATCCCAAAGATCTTAAAGCACAAAGAAGAGAAGAACTTTGAGTGCATTTTTTCTGGAATTCCATGTCTAAAAACACAAAAAAATTTAATTCTCTGCTTATGTTTTAGTCACGACGTTTCGGCAGTTAACATCTACTGCCGTTATTAAGTGAGTGAATGCGACAATATATCAAAGATACTTCTTATATAGCAATCTGTGTCATGAGTATGCGAATAATTTACCCACCATGTGATAATTATTCTTTGAAAAGGGGCATGTCATGTCATCAATCTTGATTGATAGGATAATTTACCCGCCAGAAGATAACCACGTATACCAATTTCAATTGGTTCATTTCATAGAAGGGATGACTTATGTTGGAGAAACTAAGAGGCCACTAAATGTGCAAATCGGTGAACACGAGAAAAGTACCCAGCGAGGAGAAACGTCTAAGTCGGGAATGCCAACCATTTATGTTGGCAAAACGCCGAGAACACCTCGCAATACACGTCAGCCTAGCAACTCAAAAAGCCATCATTCAATAAACGAGTATATTCTCTAGAGAAACTAGAGCTCCTCTCAGATGAACTGGTCAGAACAGCCCATCTGTTAAGATGATCCTCCAGGATGAGACCACCCCGAACTTTTAAAAACTAGCCTATGAAGTCTCGTAACGAAGACTGGGCTATGTAGAGAACTCTTATCGATTTCAAGAGCACACCAAAGATTGCAGTGTTGAGGCTTGTAGCATGGAAGCCCCAAACCAATCTAATTTAATGTAATTAAGAAAAAGTATGATTATTATCATCGACATGAGAAATATATTCGTCGATAAAGTTGGAATTTTTCCATCAATAAAGTGTCACTGGCGCCATATTGAGCTTGGACGGAAAAAACCATTAAACAGTTGTTTAAGTAAATGATATTGTAATGAAATGGAGATATTCTCAAAGGACTGAAAGTATTTTTAGTTTTGTTTTTTTGATTAGGATTCAGGGGAAATGATGACAGTCGTAATTTAGCGAATAAAGAAATTCAGCAAAACTTTATTTCCGCTGGAGATTTGGTTTTCTACTGTTAATAAACAGTAAATATTTGTGGAGTTTTGAATTCTGAAATATCAAGATGTCGCGAAACTTCCAACAAAACATTAAAAAGTGTACGTTTTCAGTAGCTATTCATCTTGAATCACATACCTTTGCCTCCGTTGGTAAGAATGACACGTGTCGCCACTGGTATCGGCTGATACATTCACACACTTTCGCTCTGGTTCAAGGGTTTTCTTCTATTTAGTCTTCCTCGCGATATCCTTTCATGAACAAGGGTGTCTTTTTGTGATGCCAAGGGAAAAGTATCTTAATATTCAATTGTATTATACTCCATCTCTTTTATTTATCGTTTAACTGCCTCTCAGTTCATGCGCTGGTGGGCTTTCCTTTTTAAAAATTGGGTGTATACTTTGCAGATTATCAATCATCCTGGAAAGGCTGCCGTTGAGAAGGATAAATTGATAGAAGTGTAAAGGGTTTCCGTTCATATTGGCAATATTTTCGTAAATTGAAAACGGAAATCTCCCATGTCCCGAACAGTGTTCTTTATTTAGGTTGGCCCTGAATAAATTATTATTTTGGTAATGTGAGAATTTTTCATATGCAGGCCCTTGCAAGTTTGTGTATACCGGGTGACTACGAAATAAGATACTCCCACAAGTTTTTCACTAATTTTCAAGATACACGTTTCAATTTTCGATGTAGCTAAAGTACTTAATATGCTTATTTTGATAATTTTTATTCAAGAATTTTGCGTTTCTGGAAAAGATCCTAAATTATTTTTTCAAATCACAACCTATAAATATTTTCTGATCGTCCGAAAGAGTTTCGACTTTGTGAAAAAACTGTTTTTAAAAATTGAAAACTGAGATACCAAAGAAAGCTTCTAGGTAAGATACAGTTGACAATTGAGGTTCTCAAGGAATTGCACCTCACATATTCTCCACTAATTTTCAAGAAATTACTCAAATAGTTGCCATAAAGACATGTTTACAACTATCACTTCTCACATAGCAACGGGCTCTTTCCACCATTTCATGTTGAAAAATGATGAGTTATCAGATCACTGGTGTGAAAAGTTTTGGAAAATTCCGCAAGCGACCGAAGATCAAGATGTTTCATTATGAGTGTTCTCAAAATTCCATGTTCTTGAACGAACGCAGCTTTGAACATAGGAAAGTGAAATAAAAAAGCAAATTTCATCAGAAAAGTGGGGCTTTGCTGGACTTACTGAATACTAAAGTTGTTGTGAACATTCTGATGGTGCGAAACTATTTTGATTCCATAATCTTGAGAAATCATTAATAATCCGATTATTTGTATGACATTCGTAATCAGGAATCTACAGAAGAAAATTATGGACCTACTTATTGAGTTTATATTCCAATTTTTAAGACTGAAGAAAACTGCTATTTCACAGAAAGAGTTATAAATATATACAGTGCGACGCTAAATTATGGAACAAATTCATTATTTCTGAATATAAAGATATTTCGGAAAAATCCTCGGACAGGTCGATTTTCTTTTCCGATGGGCCAATTTTTGAACCCCACCCAAAATATATAGGTTTATCCGCAATTGAGTAAAAAGGACTTTGGTGATATTTTTAAATTGGACACCCGTATATTTTTTCATATTTGGTTAGGGATCGTCATTACGAATCCAGTGATACCAAGTTTGATGGGATTATGTCAAACGACTGCGGAGATATGGCCAAAAAACTTCCTCGTATGTCTAATGAGTATGACTGCGAGACTCCACATGATTCAGAAGGTTAAAAGTCTCTGTCGCACTCATTGGGTATATGGAGAAGTTTTTTGGCCATATCTACGCAGCCGTTTGACATAATGCCATCAAACTTGGTATCACTGGATTCGTAATGACGATCCCTAACCAAGTATAGAAAAATATACTGGGTGTCCAATTTAAAAATATCACCAAAGTAATTTTTACTCAATTGCGGATAACCCTATATATTTTGGGTGGGGTTCAAAAATTGGCCCATCGGAAAAGAAAATCGACCTGTCCGAGGATTTTTCCGAAATATCTTTATATTCAGAAATAATGAATTTGTTCCATAATTTAGCGTCGCACTGTATAATTCATTGTTCGTTGGTGCTATAGTCACTCTCCACATTGCTTCCATAACCTCATGAGCCTCAAAGCCTTGAAGCAGCAATTGCTAATATCAATCGGTGCTATGAGGCGATAATCCAAATCCTTCTTTGATGTAGATGAAGAGTATACCTGGTTCTCCAGGTGATCCTATATGAAAAAAGTTCACTGGTGTGAAGTCAGATGGCCTCGAAGGCCACATTGTAGGACCATTCGTATCAATCCATCCATACAGCTCACAATGCTCTAGTATTGAATAAGTAGAACTGAACACTTTCACGAAAAATTATGTTTTTTTTTTGTTCAAAGCCGCCTCCTTTGAAGAACATACAATTTTGAGAACAGTCATAAAGAAACCTGAAATTAAGTTCCTTTTTTATGTACTCCAAATCTGCTAGTTCATCATTTTTCAATACGACGAAGTGAAGAGAGCTCGTAGCTATTCGAGAAATTATTATTGCAAGCGTTTGTTTAAGGCTACATTTCTGTTTTGAGGCAATTTTGAATATAGTAATTATAGAAAAATGTGATGGGTTCAATTCTATGACGACCCAAATTTTCCGTGGATCTGGCTTCTTCTGGTAAATGCCAACGCTTTTCGTTAGTTGACTGATTTAAGTTTAATTTTCATTGCCAACCTTGTTCGATGAGATAATCAACTTTATCTTTGCTATTATTTTCAAGTTTGAAAAACTATATTATCACAAATGCAACGTTCTTTCGGAAAATCGAAGGTGTAATTTGAGAACGAAAAATTGAACTAGAAGTGGTAAGTAAATTCTCAGGTATGGCGTCAAAATATGCGTATTCAAGTGCTATAACGACATACCAAATCTGACAGCTGTATTTTTAAAACTATAGAAAAATTGGTAGGCGTAACTCATCTCGTGGTGTCACGCTATGACAAAGGCAATAGGTAGGTAACTTCTTGATGGTAATAGTTCGATATTGTGAAAGAAAATTAACTTTTTATGCAATAGTTGAAAAATAGTTAAGAAGATTGTGCCTGTGCAGGAAACTATTATTTGCTGTGCCGGTGAATAATATTACTGCAAAATCAATAAGTGGTGCTGTGACCTTTGAACCACACTTGTGAGCGACAGAATTAAAATTATTGAGAAGTATCCAAGGTAGTTAGTCCTTCTCTCGATTAGTTTTAAATGTTCAAAATGTTTCTTTTAGCTCCTTCCGCAACTCGTTAACATACAATGAAAGATATCAGTCTACAAGAAATCAATTGAAACGTATAATCGGCTGTATACTATAGTACGTTTTTGGAGGCATTAATGGGAAAACTAATTGAGTACATTTTCTGATTCAAGGGACATTTTATATAAAATGAAGGATATTCGAGAGATTCCACATCTTCAAAATATTCCCAGGCCATCAAAGCCGAAAAATACAATATTCTATAGAGAAGGAAATCGAATTTTGTGGAAAAATTTCATTCTTCATTTTCCGAAAAATTGCAAATTTCCCTCATTCGTAACTCGACGAGCTGATTCCGAATCTCACCTCAAAAATTGAATTCCAAAGGGGTAACAGGAAAAGGTCAATTTTTTTGACGAAAAATGCATCCATTCACAAAATCAACATTTTCTAAATAAATTCTGATCCGAAAAACAAGTACATTTTCTGATTCAAAAGGAAATTTTCTATAAGATGAAGTAATACTCGCGTGATTCCTCATTTTTTAGATATTCCCGGCGAACAAAGGCGAAAATGGCAATATTCTATAGAGACGGAAATCGAATTTTACGAAAATTATTTTCTAATTTTCGAAAAATCACAAACTTTCCTCAGACGTAACTCAACGAGCTGATTCCGAATATCAATTCAAAAATTGAATTCGACAAAAGGGTAACTGGACAAGTGCAATTTTCTCGACGCAAAAATGTATCCATCCACAAAATCGACATTTTCTACATGAATTAACTTTCAGATTCGAAAACCAAATACATTTTCAAATTCATAAGGAAATTTGCTATAGAATGAAGTAATACTCGACGGGTTTCGCATTTTTGAAATATTCCCAGGTGATCAAAGCCGAGAAATTCAATATCCTATAGAGAATGAAATCGAATTTTGCGAAAATTTTCAATTTCTATTTTTCGAAAAATCGCAAACTTTCCTCAGACGTAACTCGACGAGCTGATTCCGAATATCATTTCAAAAATTGAATTCGACAAAACGGTAACTGGAAAAGTGCAATTTTTTCAACGAAAAAATGCATCCATCCACAAAATTTTCCAAATGAATTAACTTTCAGGTTCGAAAACCAAAAACATTTTCGGATTCATAAGGAGATTTGCTATAGGATGAAGTAATACTCGACGGATTTCGTATTTTTGAAATATTCCCAGGTGATCAAAGTAATTTTTTCGACGAAAACATGCACTCATCCACATAATGGACACTTTCGAAATGAATTTACAAACAGGTATATTTTCCGATTCAAAAGGAAATTTTCTATAATATGAAGTAATATTCGCAGGATTCTGCATTTATGAAATATTCCCAGGCGACTAAAATCGAAAAATGCAATATTCTCTATAGAAGGAAATCGAATTTTGTCAAAATTTTTATTTTCCATTTTTTTAAAAATCGCAAAGTTCCCTCAAACGTAACTCGATAAGCTGATTCCGAAAATCACCCCAGATATTGAATTCGACAAAGGGGTAACTGGAAAAGGGCAATTTTCAGACGAAAAAATGCACTCATTCACAAAATCGACATTTTCTAAATGAAAAATCCTTTTGATTCGAAAAACAAGTACATTTTCGGATTCAGGAGGAAATTTTCAATAAGATGAAGTAATACTCGCGGAGTTACGCATTTTTGAAATATTTTCAGGCGATCAAAGTCGAAAAATGCAATATTTTATATAGAAAGAAATTGAATTTTGCTAAAAATTTTATTTTTTGTCTTTCGGTGATAGTTCAGGAAAGTGAAAATTATAATTATTGATATCAGAGTTACTTTTGTTAGCGGTTATATAGCATTTGAAAACTGTCTTTAGTTACTATTGTCTACAAAATAATGGGAACTTCTTACTATATTCACCCAATCAATGTTGAATGAAAAAACAAAGAATCTCCAAATTTGTTATAAATCGTTTCGTTCCTGAGGCAGTCTTTAGATATAATAAAAAATGGAATACAACCCCATTCTTCAAAAAGAGAATGGAATAATAATACACCGCATCTAAATAAGTACCGCTATAACTCTTGAATGGATTGACAGATTTATTTCAAATTTTGATAGATATTTTCTACTCTGTTCCTTGAATCTTAATTTTCTACCCTTTTATGTTGAAACAGTGTTGGATTCGGGAACATTTTGTGTTTATCGAAATTAAAAATGGTATAATTTTTGTTGAATGTATCATTTTACTAGTGATTAAATTATGAGTCAAAGTTTCTTCAGAAAAAAATCGAGTTTCAGTTCAAACGTTATTCATGATGAATTGAATTATCGAGAACGTGAACAAACAAGGATTATTGAGAAAATAGTGTCAAATGTTGCCTTCCACAGTTTGAAAATGAAAAAATGTATTCAAGAAAAATCTATACGGTGTAGATGGGCAAAAGGTCTTTGCCAGTTTTTCTTAAATGAAATCTTTAAATTTTGTCAGTACCGTACTCTATTCTGAATTTGTCTATTTGAAAAAATAAAGATCAAATCAACTAAATCAAATCTCAATGAATACTCTATTTATCTCAGCTTTGGAGAATGATAATAAGATCTTTTTTGACACAGTAATTTATCTAAGCAAATTGATTCATTTGGTCTCCTACACTCGTATAGATTACCATGAATTTAAATTTTTTTTTCACTTTCAGATTGTGGAAGGTTAAAACACCATGTCAAGAAGCTCCTCAAAATCAAACTTTCAACCAATATTAATGTCTCCCTTTTACTATTTTTATATCTATTAAAATTGACTAGAATTAGAAAATTGATAGAATGGCATTTCATCAGTTCACCTTATATTTGAGTAAGAATATTGCCATTGAAACTACATTATTTCAATACGTAAAACCACTCATCATCATTTTTCTTTGAATGAGTATGACTTTGTCACTTGAATACTTCATACAAAATATTGATTTAGAACATGAACAGTTTTTCGAAATCAGACTGGGGGATCTAGAAATGAGTTCAAGGCAATGCAAAAGATTTTGATAAGTTATGTCTCTCACCCGTTTTACTGTAAGTTTGACCCATATCAAATTGTATACTGAAACAACGTTTTTTCCTTATTTTGTAAACTGGCGAATGGTTAACAATAAATTAATATTGTCCGTCAACAAATTTTCTTAGCAAATGATCATTATTGTAAAGAAATGAAATATATCATACTTCTGATCGAAAACTTTTTAAAATACTTGCAGACATCGGAAGACACTGAGCATAAACTTATTCCAGGTATATCCCTGCAAAATTCAATGTATTCACTCTTCCGTAACTTTTATCCATAATAAGATTAGAAAAGTTTTGTACGTGTTGACTTTCCGCATTTTTCGACCTCATTGAAAGATAGCGAACTTTGGTTTTCAATGTGTCAAATTATCTTTCACTCCATCTCACGTTTAGACACCAACAGCAATAATTCAACTATGAATTGTGAAAGTAGTAATCAAAATTTAAAAGTTTTCCAAATTCGGTTCAATTATGCAACTCAATTAATATATGTATATAAAAATATTTCACATGGTAACAAAATATAACAATAACTTGAAGCATCATCACAACATCAATAAAGATAACGTAGCTGCTGAAAAAACCATTCAAGCATGAGAATTCAATGTTTTGAAGATTCGCCAAAGGAATCCAGTCGATTTGTACGAAATTATCAACTTTTAGCTAATCAAACGAACAAATGTTATCTACTTATGCATTCAAATCAAGTTGGTACAAGACAAAATCAATCTACTAGCAAACATTTCAACACTTTCCACTGTATTACTGAACAAGACAAGACAAAAACCAACATCTACAAAGGTGGTATAGGCAAAGGGAATTAGGGATTTCACAAAAGCTACGATGGAAATGATCTCAAGTGGGAACTAATAATGGGACACCAAGAAGTTTGTGATGCCTACCATTTGGTAGCGATAGACAGACGTGTAAAAGAAGTATGAGCGTCAAAGACCGTGGACCGCATTGGTAGTAGTGACAATGCTGGATATCCATGAGGAGCAATTAACGTAGCTATCTTGGGCCAATGCTGAACGATATTTTAGAGATTTGCATTTAAGTCGGTTTTAAAGCGGTTCAATTTTTAGCATTACTCTTTAGTTATTGCCTAGTTTAGATTTCAACATTTTTTATTAGGTTTCACAAGTGTTTAAAAAGCTCGGAAAATGGTTTATTTTAAGTTGAACACATATATATTCATGTATATTGGTATTGGTATTATACATACACATGTATATACATACAGTTAACTACCGATAATTAGGTTACTTTTAGGTTATATCATGTTTACTGTTTTGTGCCTACAGTGCACGGTCGTGTACTAAAACCAAAACCATTGCGTACCGAGTCGGATGCTCCTCTGTCGAATTGCTACTGCGCTACGGATACCCCAATGCCCAAGCTCAAGCAGCAAAGATACTCTATAGCAGAGATCAGTGCCGTGCGAATGCTGTGCGGACAATTCGTTTAAACTCCTTCACAGAGCGACTAACCCACAATGTTAAAATCTGTATAAAACTTCTTGACAAGAAGAACAGAAACTGAAAATATTTGAGTCATATAGTCAGTTTCAATAGTTTTCCATTTCCCAGTAAACAATTTTTGGTTCCTAGGATATTCCAGAAACATGCTCTGTCGATGACGAAACATTTCACTCAAAGGCTCGGATATTTTCTTGTGGATATCCCGAAGAAACGTTTCATTCATGTTTCGAAACTTTCCTGATTTCTGGAATACTTCTGATATTTTTGAGAAATATATCTTTTAAATATTTCAATATTCCTATGAAAGATTTCATTTGAATGTTCTCTGATTTTATACTTCAACACAACATCTGTTGTATTTATGAAATATTGAATAAATGTTTTAAATAAATTGGAAAATTGATTATTATCTTTCCGAGACTTATCATTTTTGTTTCTAAAACAAGAAATTTTCAATAGAATGAACTATATTACTTTTACAAATTTATATTTAAATATAAAAACATCAAGAAAAAAAACAACTAAGTTCTCTTTGAAAAGGCAGGATTTTTTATTATATAATCTATAAATACATATAAGGTAAAATTTCATATTTCTGGGTTATCATCATAATGTTGTTGACTTTGTTGAAACAATGCACCAACAACTATCTCAAAATTTTTTTCTATTGACTGTTTTGCGAAAGATGTATCTGAAATCAGACCAGTTGAACGAATTATACAGATACATCTAGACTGAAATGAAACGTACCCTACAATATCGCCAGAAATGTTCAATTTTGAATAAGATGGTTTTCATTCCTTCCGGTGACTAAGGTGTTTTAGCTAATTTTATCAGCAAATATTTCAGCTTACCCTCCTCTTAGTAACTCCCGCGAATCAAACTCACCACAGGGATAAAAAAGTTTCCTGAAAAACGTTCAACAAAACAAATCAAAATATAGTGTGGAAGGGTGTCAGTGCCTGTAAATCAATATCTAGAAATGAAATATATTCCACATTTTTAATTCAGTTTTTCAATTACCATTTTTCTTTCTGAATTGCCGCCAATATATTTCATTTCGAAATACAATATTAATATACTCACCAATTCTTTTATTGATTTCTCAAAATGCTCTAAAGTGAGGTCATATAATAATTTCTAAAATTTTACCAGTCATAACATGGATCCCAACATTCTGATTGCCACGAGTCCGTCCACAGCGTTCATCATGTCGTAGATAATATGGCAGTTTTATTTAGGTTATGTATTCTTATCTCAGACCAAGATGCTCTCTTATAGGACCAGCAGAAATATGTCAATATTAATCGTGGTGGCCGTGCTGGTAGAGCGTTCACCTTTGGAGCGAAGGATCGAGGGTTCAAATCCCATGGTCATCGGTCTCGTGCGTGGCATCACACATTGAAAGGTAAGGGCTGCGTCTTCCCTAGCTCACACAAATCTCCCGAAGACTTCCGAGGGTTGCGTCTTGGGGTGCAATCGGTTGACGGAAATAACAATTCCAACAATATTTGTATATAAATGCTTTTCATCTTTTAAATTGTTTCAATAAAAATATTTCTAAGAATAGTCAAAATAAAGCAATAAAATAACAATTTTCATATAGATAAATGAATGAAATGTTCACATATCTAATTTATAACATAATCCACATTAATATTTGAAATTTACTAGAATAGGGGGAATTTCACAACTTCAAAAAAACTGATTAATAATCGAAGACATAATGGAAAATTTCAGAAATGTTTCAATTGTTTTGAAATATTCCTGAAATTCAGCAAAAAATATGTTCCAAAAATGTTCTATCTTTCTTCAATATATATAAATAAAATGTATCAAAATAATTTTCCTCATTTTCTCAATTAAGTTAATTCTGAAATGTTTCAGTTATTACATATCAAGCAATTTTTGGAATGTTTCGAAAGTTATTAATCAAAGATGTCTGGAAATATTCCAAAAATGTTCCTTATATTTAGCAAAATAAACTTTTCAGGTATTCACAAATAAGATTATTTTGAAATGTTTCAATAATTCATGGTTGAGATAATTTTGGAATATTTCGAAAAATATCAATTCGAAGAAAATTCGAAATGTTTCAGAAATGTTACAATTTTTTTTTAATTGCACATATACTGAATTTAATTTATTTTTTAAACATTTTAGTTCTTATAATTATTGCAATTTTTGCAATGCTTTGAAAGTTATAAAGGAAATGATGTCTGGAAATGTTCCATAAGTTTTCAAACATTCCTGATATGTAGCACAAAAATAGTTCAAATATTAACAAGTATAGTGATTTCGTAATGTTTCATGAACATTTCATGTATACTGTGTGCATTCACTCCAAAGGTTCCAATTAGGTTGTAAGATGGGGAAGATCGTCTCCCCTAGCATGCACAAGTCTCCTCCTAGCACGCACAAGTCTCCTCCTAGCACGCACAAGTCTCTGAGGGTTGCTCGTGGATTGACGGAAAAGACGGAATTTTTTCAGGGAGTTTTTTGACAGATTCAATATGAAGAGGGTGGGACCTACGACTGATTCCTGAGGTTTTGAATTATCGATAGATAACAATCTATTTGTTTTAACTATGAAAGTCCTCTTCCTTCTAAGTTTCCAATGAATCATACGCAATTCTCTTTGATGTTCCAAGATGGAGTTCATAAATTATTCGATATCTGTAGGCTGTGTCAAAAGCTCTTTTTATGTCAAAAAAAACGGCTAAGCAGCTTTGCTTCAAAGCAGATGCTTCATGGATGTTACTTTCTAAGCCTGAGATATTATCTATCGTTGATCTATGCTATCTATGATGTTCTAGAATGAACAAGCTTTACAATCGATGGTATTCTTTCATTGATGATTATCTTCAATAACTTTTACATCTTCAGCTCAATGATATTTGCTTGTACTGTTCGCGGTCCATTTTGTTATTTTTAGATTTCAGTATGGGTATTCTAAATGTGTTTCTGGGAAATATAACATTGGAGAGTTTGAGAAGGTGTTCATTGGCACCAAGAGGAAAATTTTTCAGTAACACAACCAGGGCGTTGTCTAGTCCTGGGCTGGTGTCATTAAGAAAAAACAGTGCTTAAGTTTTTGGTCATCATCAACTTTCCTTCCTTCTGGCTCTTTCATCATATAGTTAGTGAATGAAGCAAATCCATTATTTGAATTAGATCTACTCCTGTAGGTCGTGGCAAGCTCTTCCGCGATTTCAAGATCGTCAAAGATTATGTCATCCGATGTTGTAATAGGTTTATTTTACTGAAGAATTCTACCGAACCTCAGTCATAAAATAACCATTTGACAAAGCACTACAGAGGGAGACAGTGAAGCTCAGCAAGAGGCTATCTCTAGGAGGATGAGTCCTCTCCCTTCTGCTCTGGTCACTATTGGTGGATGAATTGTTGCTCTGGGAAGTTGATCTTTAAGTATATACTTACGATATGGTACTGTTAATAATTATTAAATCCGAAGATCAGATTTCCTATTTCCTTCAAAACATACTAAATACTATATATAAATGGCGTAGGGTCATTGAGTTTGACATCGAGAGTTCAGTCTTCACAATCACTTGTCGTCTCTTTGGAGCCCTATCTAATATCTCTTTTCCAAGGCAAATAATTGTCTTTTCTAATTATTTTTTTTAAATTTTATGTTTGTTTTTATATTATTCTTGCTGATTCACTATTCATCTTTCTGAACAGTTTCCCGTCGGACACGCACTCTGCTGAGTAGTGTATGTGCGAACAGGGCTCACGTAGAGTCGACGCCACTGACGCCAGAGCTCTCACTCTCACTGGGTTTCCCACATGACCCAAATCTCTCGTTGCCTTCTATAGCTCCGAGCAGCTCCAGCGTGCCCGTAACGTTTGTTGCAGCTTCTTTCGGGACGTTTATACAAATCAATGAGTGCCGGCGCAAGTGCAATCCCTTGTCGCATCGAGATGGTTCAACGGTTAGAACTAGCTTGACGTTGGCCGGCGTGACTGAGGGATCGACTGCGCGAATGTTCACTACGCTTGAGATAATGGGGGCGCTTTCGGGCCGTTTCGGTAACGATATTCATCAATTGAAATAATGGACGTTTTGGACAGGTACCGTGCTTAGTCGCCCGAACAGTCTCTCATTTACAACATTGATCTGTCACTTACGCTTGCTAAGGGTTACTTTGGAACTCCGACTAGGAAGTAAATGAGCTTCTGCTGGCTTTTTTGGGAGCCGGATCCAAAATTTATTGTGTTGGATATTGTACTTGTATAAGTTCATAAACCGCTATGTGTTTTTGTTGCTCCGAAGTCATTATTTGGCCGGGGTTAATTAGGGACGAGGGTTGTAAGAAATTATGGAAAAAGTTTGGAACTTCGACAATAAACAATACTGTTTCTTTATTTGTCCGACGATGAATAATACTTTTTCTTTTTTGACTTCTCGACTTGAAAGATATGGTGTTCCGTATAGACCTGTTAAAAGGAATAGAGTTGGTACTTATTTTCAAATGAACGAGAATAAAGGTGTGTGGGTAATCTATTTTATGTGGCCACGATGCTTGGTGTCATCAAAAAAAAGCAAAATAGGGACCCTTTCTGAAATCTACATCTCAGGAAGGTATCTTCAATACGAACGGTCCACAAAAAAAAAACTCGCCATCACAATAGACGCCGAGCTACGACGGCGTATTGGCGCCATCCTACCAGTATATTGAAATTTAAAAAATTCGAAAATTTCAACAGTTTTTCTCAAAATTTTAACTTTTTTCTCAAAATTCTGCCTTTTTTTCTCAGAATTTTGACATTTTATCTCAAAATCTAAAAATTCTGAGAAAAAAGGCAGAATTTTGAGAAAAAAGTCAAAATTTTGAGAAAAACTGTTGAAATTTTCAGAAAAAAAGTCGAAAATTTGAGAAAAAAGTCAGAATTTTGAGATAGAAAGTCAAAATTTTGAGAAAAAAAGTCAGAATTTTGAGAAAAAAAGTCGAAATTTTGAGAAAAAAAGTCGAAATTTTGAGAAAAAAGTCGAAATTTTGAGACAAAATCTCAGAATTTTTAAATTTCAATAAAAAACTATACTGGTAGGATGGCGCCAATACCTACGGCGTCGTACCGAGCTGAACTAGCATCCTGTTTTGAAGCCTGGATCAGTGAACATGGTAGTGATCCGTAACTAGTCACAAACCCATCCCAGGTCGCACGGTGACGTCGAAATGACGTCCTAATTTGGTCAGATAATTGAAGTCAAATAGTGACGATTCAGAGACTCTGAAAAGACCTCAAAGTGTCACAGTCATAGGGCATCATCAGCAGGACTTTTATTGTCTTGTTTTTGAAGACCTACACAACCATTTGAAGACGTCGTAAATTACCAGCCAACCTAACCTGAGCTGACTAATCTTACGTAAACAGAATAGCCATAAAAAATTGTTACAATGTAACAACTATTTATCCAAATTTCAGTAGGGACGTAGACGCTTCTGGGTATTTCACGGTTCTTGTGCAGGACCGATGTTAGTCGCGATGGAATTCCATGTTCAAACCAATCATCTTCAGACTCAAACTTCTTCCAAGGTGTCAAAAAATAAGGAAGAAAACGGGCAATGTCAGTTCCACTTGTCAGTGGATTTTGATTAGACTCCTTGATATGCTACAAAAGTTGAGCACTGCTGATGGGAGCACACTCAATCGATAGTTATTATAACAGAACGCTTCATATAATCGGTACTTAGTCAATTTTTGCAAATTGTTATTAGGAGGGGTCCAGATTTCTGTAATCACGAATTCTGGAACGATTCTCAGTAACGGACTCTTTTTATCGACAATTCCCGAATAACAGCTGACTCCGCAGGGACGTCATTATGACCTCCACCAAAAATGTCAATTTGACGTCATGCATTGAGACGTCATTCAAATGTCTCATCGTAGTCGAGGACGTCACGGACCAAAAGTGACTTGAATAAGACGTCATTAGGACGTCATTTCACGAACCTGTGCTACCTAGGATCAAACGAGGCTAGCGGAATCGTTAGAAGCGGCTGAGGTCCCTGCCCTGAAGATTAATGGTTAGGAGATCTTGGCATCCTCGGCGAATATGTGAAATCATATGGACGCACCATAAAATGGTAGCTGGGCGATTGCTGTCCAGAGATAGACATTACCTTAGCGCGCTGATTTGACGTTACCAAATCCCTATATTGAGCTTATTCTATAGTCAAAAGTTTAGGTCGAAAATTGCTTCCCCCTCTCATTTGCAACAAGGCACATAAGAGTTGTTCCATCCTACTGATGGTAAGGGAAAACACACTGCTAGTTCTGAACTTAAGAAAATACTCAGACATCGTCATTGATGTAATGACAGCACAGATTGGTACATCTCCGGCTCAAGATCGGGAAGGATGTCAGTAGCAGGGATTTTCAAAAGAAGTCTAAGGAAACATATCTATATATTTCTAGGCTCATAAGCATCAGTGTTGCAGGTTGAAGTATATGCCAAACTCATCTGCGTCCAAGAAAATCTCGACAATAGATGTCGAAGGCCTATTGCAATTTGCTTGGATCAATCAATCTAGATCACATTCAAGATGGTGTTTGAGTGTGAAAATGCTTCAAAACCTGTCGAAACGATGAAAAGTTAGTCTCATATGGGAACCAGGTCTCCTCGAAAACGAGGTGGCAGTCAGACTTGCCAAAGAGGGACCAGAGAACCACCATTAGAGGCAGAACCCATATTAGGAATCCACAACAGCCTGGCAGTTACTGCAATGGAAGTACTGGCAGAAAAATTACAGGACTGGGAACAGAATAATACTTCTTTGACATATGTCAAACAAGTACGGAATTGATTCATTCACTGGCAAGTGGCTCGACGAGATGTTTGAAAGCAGGTCGGTCTTCAGATTCATGTTGAGGGAAAACTTGGGAGCTTAGGTCTTTCGAGCACTTAATAGTCACTCAACATGGGGGATTCACCAATCTAGGATTTGAGCACCGAGGAAAACAGTCCAAATGCACTAGAGCACTTGACACTATTTTGATAATAGCAATACATTTTTTACTTACGAGTGCAGTATTCTACCGAAAGACGCGTCTGTACTCGAATAAATTGCTTGTGAATATCGTGAACTATAGGATGATATTATCGAAATTACTGGAAGCTTGGGAAATATCAATATTTTTCGATAGTTTCGAAGGTGAATACAAGTTATTTTATCAGAAAAGTTTTTATCGAAGTTTAGTCTTACCATCATTTATGTATATAAATTATTTGTTTCAGTATATATAAAAGTTAGAGTTGGTATAAAAGTTAGAGAAGTCGTTGGAAGTCGAAGGAAACTGAAATTGCACGTTTCTGCATATTGATATTTTTCATAATATGTTGAATGAATTCTGAGAAGTTGTTGATGCTGAAACTAGCTGTAATCGGTAAACTTTCAAATTCCTAAGTGACAGAGTACTGACAATGAGTAAACATTGCACAAGTATCTGATTAATATAATACGAAAATACACGATATGAGACAGGGTAGAAGTTGTTTGGAAGATACTTGGTAGAATGTCGAATACTTTAGGTGAATGGGAGAAGAACCGGTAAAACCTCGTTCATAAATGACAATCGATACTTTTAATAGTTTTATATTTCCGTCCATTATCGCTAAGTCCTTTCTCAATTTTGTATCAATATCCGGACCGAGTATCTGAAGTATTAGTGGTTTATTGAAGTGTGTATAGTATATTTGCAATTTCGAGATGGAATTGCATTCTAGTTGAACAACCGGGTTAATCCCCGAATAAATTTGAAAGGTCGAGACAGAATGGGACGCCTTATTATTCGTCCCCAATAAGCACCGAAGTTTGTACCGAAAACGACTCCGTTTGATTAAATTCGAATTTATAACTCATTTCAATATACCGAAGATGTATGTATAGGGCACCACGTAATTGATTCATACGTGAAAAACTACCCATCGCATGAATACCAACGAGTTCACGATAAAATTAAATTGATGGAAATTCGTTCGGTTGCCGGGGAAATTTGCTTTTCGGATTAAATGATGTGATGCATGTATTGTCCGTGAAACTTACGAGCGGGGTACAGTGTAGGTGTTCAAAGTGGGAAATAACCCCCACTCGTTCGAATGGGATTTGTATAGAAATCAGGTTCGATGCAAACAAGTGAAAAAAATTATATTTTGTGTTATTGTTTGGTCGTTGATCCTAGGTAAGTAGCTTGTCTCTTTAGTGAGTGGGTTCGCTTCAGTCTCTCCCAAATAATAATAATAAGTTTGTTTATTTCAATAAAATGGATATAAATTACATTAAAGATATTTACAAATAAACTGCAATGTCTATTTTTTCACTGGCATTTCTTCAATATATATTTCTTCTAATCTAAGAGGTGTTCAAAAATCTTGGCCAAACTGGTAGAACCTTCAAACAACGCCTGGCCGAGCACAGAAGTAGTTTTGTGAACGGGAAAACAAATTCCACGTATGCTAACCATTTATTAATTGAAAACCATACTTTTGACCATGATTTTGAAATCCATCATGTCGAAAAGAAAGGTAAGAAGCTAAATCTTTTAGAAAGTATGGAGATTATTAAATGGAAAAATTCTCAGTACTTGCTCAATGACCAACTCGAATTAAATTCGTCACCACTAATCAATTTGTTTTCCTGGAAATGTTAGATTTGATTAATAGAAATGTAAAAGTACCTATCGGGAATTTACTGGGAGTTAGGTATACAACCGAACCCTAATTAATTTTGGATAAGTATTTAAAGTAACATAGCAAATATGTAATTTAGTATATCTTCACCACTTGAAGAAGCTTTTGTAAAGCGAAACAATTGTTGTGGTTTTGTAAACCCTCTTTATGTGAAAATCATTTGAACTATGGTTTCATTATATAGAGAAATGTACTTTTATTTAGTCTAGGAATTAAAATTTAGTTGGATTTATTTCTTATGTTATGGTTATGTTTATTTTTTATATTCATTTTGTCTAGCGTCGTGTTATTCTGTGGATATAGGCTGAGACCGCATAAGCTGGGCATGCTAACAGCAAATGCGTCATAGTCTCAGGTGCCCCACGACACGCCCTGCATCTGGTGTTGAAGACACCATCTTGGCAGGCCATTATGAATCCCTTGGTCTCCGACTTTAGCTCACTTGACTTCAGGAAGGCAAAGATCGAACTTTTGGAAAACCCAAGGTCTTCGATGTTGTTGAAGAAGACCCAATAATGCATTGGCTTATCCGTATGTTGCTGTAAGTGGACCTGAGTTTACGCAGCTTTGATGTGAGCATTTTGCTGAACGGGTACCAACTCGGTGACAGAGTTTAGGTAAGCGCATTCAATGTCGAATACGAGACCAAGTTCATCGGCTGTACAGGTTGCTGCCTTAAGAAAAATACTTCAATCCCTGCTTTTTCATGGTCACGGATCATGCAGAAAGGGGATCTGAACTCCTGATGACTTCATAGGCTCCATTCAGTACCATTCTGTTATGCAGACTCTCCAAACCCAAAAGTCCCCTCCCCATTATTATTAAATTTTAATACAAGAAATTGGATTTGATACTAGGAAGTAAATCCTGAAGGAGACAGAGCAAGGTTACAAACGGAAAAAAGAGGCATTCAGAATTCCTTTGGAATAATAATGCCAGTTTATATGTCAGACTTAAATCTCGATACTTGTCAAGATCTTATTTCACTAAAATAGTAGCTCAGTCACTCCACGATTCATGTCGCTGATTCACTCCACAAATGTTATCGCGTTTTTGTCCAAACTGCAAATGACAGGGGAGAAGTAAAAAGGTAATTCGTGACATCCAAGTATGTTCCAGATTTTCCCATTGCTTTCGTATCAAGTAAAAACTTTCAGCAGGAGACCATACGGTGAACTCATTGAATATTCTCATTCTATTTTCATTTGGAATCTTTACGGCGTACTCAAAAACTCGTCTGTTTTGTCGGAATCTCGAATTCAATCTCGAGAGAACAGAATGTAAAATTCAATGGTTGTAAAATGGATGAATTTGTTGGTGTTTGTAAGTTTATGCGTGCCACTAGCGTTATTTTTTTATTACCGTAGTTTTGAAGAATTATCAGATTCTGAAATAACAACATTATGAAAAATTTCTCAATAATTATTTTGCAAGGTCCGTTTATTATTGTGACTACAAGTTACTGTGCTGGGTATCCCATAACTTATACTGAAATTAATGTTACAATACGGCCTTTCTGGCTACAAACAATACTGCGGAAAATTATGACTTGATTATTTATAGCTCAACAATCAACAATACATTACAGAAATCCAATTATACAACTCTAATATTGATTGATTGAATATAATTTATTGTCCAATACTTATTGACAATACTTGTGGTGATAAAAATATTGTAGATATACAATATTCAAATACTATCTAGGTACAAACATACACATTTATTTATATTAAATAAGCATAATATAACAAAAATAATAAATTGCCGAATATGAAAAATGAATGGGGATCCTGCTCGAGGAGAAACTTTTTTCTGGAATTTTAAAAATCTGTCTGAATGCCGCAAACCTCTATTAAAAATAATGAATCACCTAACCTGTAAGTATCACAGACAGAGGAGTAAGATAATCAGGAGAGGACTACGAACTATGGACTACAAAAATATGTAAACTAATTAAATTAAAAAATTATTGAAAATGTATGAAATTCGATAAAAAATATTTTCAGAAGTTGAAGAAAAGCAATATGAATAAAATATTGCCTTATAGGAATCTCTTCTGAGACCTTTAAAAAATAACTCCAGAAAAGGAAAAATAATCTAAGATTTGTATTAAACAATTATTTCACTTGCAATGTTCATGTTCAAGTCGGGAAAAATTGTTAATTAACTAATGCCTAATTAATAGAAAAATCGCCATAAAAATGTTTTTGACCGCAAATTATTGTCCATTCATCTATGTTGATGCCTGGTTTTTTTCAATCCTTGATTTTCATATTTAATGAATTTATTCATTAAAGGTCCAAAGTGAGACTCCGCGTTTTCAGCCGTATTTTCAACCCTCTGGGAAAATTAAAGATATTGGTCCTACAGTTCCAAGGGGGATTCTATTGGGGTGAAATTTCCTGCTCTTATTGAATCTTTTTTCAAATTTGAAAAATGTCGAATAGTTTTTGAGATATTCGCAAAAAAACAAACCCCTTTTTGGTTTTTCAGTTAATTGTTAATAACTCTTGCAATTTTTGCAAGCGGCTCTTGAATTTTTTCAACAATCATCTACACGCTATTCCAAATCGAATGACACCTCGTTCATATTTTTCGGATGCGGAGAAAAAAAATTGATCCAAAAAGCACTTGTTCGCTAATCTATACGTACCTCTAAAATTTTCTTTCGGCTACATCAACAATTGTCAAAATTTGTTAAGCAATATAACAAACCGCTCTGAGTTGCGTATACTGACAAAATTTCGAGCACACATTCCAACATGCTGTAACAGATGGCGCAGAGTGTTTTTGCCGTAAAATATTAGTTTACAATAGGAAATATCTGTAGGCCGGTATTACCCTCATGGCCGGTATTTCCCACCTTTACCCAGGCGTATGGAATCGCCCTCAGAAGGATTTCACTATACTTGATAATCAGCTGCAGTTTATCCATTGTCTATTACATAATTTCTTGAGAGAATGCATCACTGATATTTTCTGGATTTCGACCCGGGCTAGAATCTCACAAAGTCACTAATGATCGGTTGCTATGCTACTAAGCTACAAAACAAACTGATGTCATTTTTTGGGACTAATCAGCGATGTCGCCGACAATTTTATTCAATTTATTTTCTTTGTGGTGAATTTTCTTTCTTCTCATGGCGCATCCCAAGAAAAACTCCCAAATTAATTAGAAAAGAGGCACAACGTAAGTTACTCCCTCCATTGTCAGCGTCTAAGTTATTCGATTGCAGCTGCGGCATTCGTCAAGTTCTTCCACTGCTACAGGATTGCCAGGATTGTTTTTCGGGGGTTGTAAATTTGTAACACCTGCAGTAATTAGCAGGAGAGTGCGATAATAGGCCACGTAGGTTATTGTTACAGAGTTAGTTATTATTGTATCTTGATAATTCGTAAATCTTGAGTTGCAGAGCGATTTCTGAATTGCCATTCTATGGAAATTAAGATTTTTTCTGTTGGCCAATGCAGTGAAGGAAATATTCGATAAGGACTTATAAGCTATCTTCTGTTGCTTTCACAGCTCTGCGGGTGATAATGTTATTAATACCAAGACCTAGCCTGTGCGCGAAAAATGAGGAATGAAACTCTCTATGTTTTTATACCACTATTATTTGCATCTAACATTTATATTTGCGATTACTCGAAAAATGGAAAATAAAAATTTCCGTTAAATTCGATTTTCTTCTAGATAGAATATTGCATTTTTCGACTTTGATCTCCTGGAAATATTTCAAAAATACGGAATCCCACGCGCAATTTCCTTCAAAATCCGAAAATGTACTTGTTCTTCGAATTAGAGTGCTAATTCATTTAGAAAATGTCGATTTTGTGGATGAGTTCCTTTTTTCATCGAAAAAATTGCACTCTTACAGTCCTTACACCCCTTTGTCGAATTCAATTTTTGGATTGAATATTCGGATTCAGCTCGTAGAGTAACGTCTGAGGGAAGTTTGCGATTCTTCGAATAATGGAAAATATAGTTTTTAACAAAATTCGATTTTCTTCTTTATTGAATATTGCATTTTTCTACTTTGACCGCATGGGAATATTTCAAAGATGCGGAATCCCGCGAATATTAACTTCATCTTATAGAGAATTTCCTTCAAAATCCGGAAATGTACTTGTTTTTTGAATTGGAAAACTAAATCATTTCGAAAATTTCGATTTTGTGGATGAGAGCATTTTTTCTCTCAGTTACCCCTTCGTCGAATTCGATTTTTGAGGTGATATTCGGAATCAGCTCCTCGAGTTACGTCTGAGAAAAGTTTGCGATTATTCGAAAAATGGAAAATAAAAATGTTCGCAAAATTAAATTTTCTTTTATATGGAATATTGCATTTTTCTACTTTGATCGCCTGGGAATATTTCAAAAATGCGGAGTCCCGCGAGTATTACTGCATCTTATAGAAAATTTTCTTCAGAATCCGAAAATGTACTTGTTTTTTGAATTGGAAGAGTTATTCATTTAGAAAATGTCGCTTTTGTGGATGAGTGCAATTTTTCGTCGAAAAAATTGTTAATTAATTAAAGATTGGGTCGTAAAAAATCTCATTGTGTTCGTATTTCGATTCTCTACATCTATCCGCTATTGATTGTTCTATACAGTTCCATGTAGTTATTGACATTGTTTTGATTCATTCCAAATTTTCACAACCATACTTCATCCAAGTACGTATTGATGTGTTGTGGTGCCCAGAAGATGGCGTTATAAAAGTCGAAACGGCTAAGCCGTTATAATCTTCAGATTCGAGAACAGCGAGTCCATCATTCCACCAAAGACCCTTGTGATCTGAACCACCTTTTTAAAAGAATGGTTTGGGTAAAACCTACGAAGTTCAAAGAGTAAATCTCGATATTTTGTCAGTTTTTCCTCTCTTTTCCGAGGAGCGGAAAACTCTAGAACGAAAATCATCTCACTTTGGTGGTCGATGTGGACTACATCAGCCTTATTGGCTTGTATTTGCCATAGGGTGGGAAATGAGTAGTTCCAATATATTCTGCACTTCTTCTTTTCTACAACGGACTCAATAACCCTCAGAGCATTCGTCTATACCGTACGAGTGTCGT
This sequence comes from Chrysolina oricalcia, assembly GCA_944452925.2. NCBI lineage: Eukaryota > Metazoa > Arthropoda > Insecta > Coleoptera > Chrysomelidae > Chrysolina > Chrysolina oricalcia. The sequence goes on along the minus strand of OX101809.2, from coordinate 1,909,852 downwards.
GGATGATAGTGTAACACTTGTAGCACCGCGTTATGTCTGTAGATACAGGCTGCCTCAGCAGGAAATGCTTCGATCCCTGCTTTTTCATGCAGAGAAGGGATTATAAATTCTTGATAACTTTGCAGGCTTCATCCAGTACATTTATGTTATGAAGACACTCCAAACTCAGAAGGCCACGGCCTCCCTGTTGTCTGGGCATAGATTCATCTGTGATCTGGGAAAGCATAACTGTGGAACGAACGATTTAGGATGCTACCTTTTATGAAGATTCATCATTTTGCGAGTTATCGCAGTTCTTCTTGAATCCATTCCAACACTTCGAATGAGTAGTGTATGATTTAAACGGCGAGCATATTTTTTGCAACAACTTCATTGTCCCTGATAGATAATGATGAATAATGAATGAATTAATTACTATTATTATGATTATTAAACTACAGAAGAGATTCAATTGATAAGTTCTATGTGATCTCTTTCTTGGTCTTTGTGGATCTCGTTGTCAGTCCAGTTGTTGTCAACTGCCGTGGTTCTATAAATCGCTGCTTCCTTCTCTTTTGCTCGTCGACAGTGTGAGCAGTCGTCTGGGCATGGTCTTCTTGATAGGGCATCTGCGTTTTTGTGGCTACTCCCTGCGCGATGTTCGATCTCGAAGTCGAAGTCTTGGAGTCTTTCGATCCAACGTGCTACTTGGCTCTCGGGGTTTTTGAACTGTAGAAGCAATTTGAGGGCTGCGTGGTCGATCCTCGACAGGAATCTTCTACCGTATACGTATTTATAGAAGTGTTCTACTCCCTTGACAACAGCCAACTGCTCTCGCCTGGTGACACAGTAGTTTCGCTCCGGTTTACTGAGAGTTTTACTGAAGTATCCAATGACCTTCTTTTGCCCATTCTGGATCTGGGACAAGATAGCTCCAAATCCCATGTTGTTGCTGGCGTCCGTGTCTAAAATGAATTTTCCACTCGGAAGGGAATAACTTAGAATTGGTGCGTTGATTGATGCCTCCTTTAGCTTCCTGAGGGAGTCTTGGCATTCTTCGGACCATTGAAACTTTGTTTGACCTTCTGTGAGCCTGGTCAGTGATTTAACGATGTTGGCGAACCCCAGCACATATCGGTGATAGTATGTGTAGAAACCAAGGAAACTCCGAAGTTGGGGTATATCTTTCGGAATGGGCCACTCCTTTACTGCTTTGATCTTCTGGTCATCCACTGCTACTCCGTGTACAGAGACAGTGTGGCCGAGGTATCTTACTTCTTTTTGGAACAGGTGTCATTTCTTGGGGCTCAGCTTCAATCCAGAGTTCCTCAGTCGCAGGAATGCCTCTTCCAGGTTTTTTACGTTTTCTTCGAACGATCTGCCAACTACGACAATGTCGTCGAGATATACCAGACACGTCTTCCATGAGAGTTCTTTCAGAACATTATCCATTAACCTCTCGAATGTGGCTGGAGTATTACAAAGCCCGAATGGCATAACGGTGAAATGCCACAGTCCTGAGCCGATGGTGAACGTTGTATTTTCTCTATCTTCTGGAGCCAGTTCTACCTGTCAGTATCCCCTCTTCAGATCAATGGTCGAGAAAATCGTGGAGCCGGCCAACGTGTCTAGGGTGTCATCTAATCTCGGAAGAGGGTAACTGTCCTTTTTCGTCACGTTGTTCAGTTGACGATAATCTACGTAAACGCGTGTTGATCCATCTTTCTTCTCCACCAGCACGACTGGAGAGGATCATGGACTGTGGGATGGTTCAATAACACCATCTTTCTCCATATTACTGAGTATTTTGTCAGCATCTTCCTTCTTGGCAAGAGGAAGTCTTCTAGCCGATTGTCGGATCGGTCGGGCATCCCCAGTATGCTGAACTACATTCGGTCGACCCCCTTGTCCGGTATCGGTCGGGTTGTCGCAGCTTTCCTTGCGTCCATTCCAACACTTCGAATTAGTATAGTAAGATCTAAACGGCAAGCATATTTGTTGCAGCAACTTCATTGTCCCTGACAGATAATGATGAAAAAATTAACACATTAATTACCATTATTACGATTATTAAAGTACAGAAGAGATTCAATTGATAAGTTGTATGATGTTCTAAGAAATATTTCTTGTGCACGTTACCGGCCAGACTGATGAAACACTTTTTTCTGGATGATTATGATCCATCGACATTCATTAGGGTAAAGTAGCGAATGTCATCTCTCAATATCCTGTATAGCACATAGATGAAAGATTGATTCTATTATGGCTATATGTAACGTTTAAGTAACTTGAAAGGTTTCTGATGTACTGAGCGTATTCACTCCATTGTAGTGGATATTGGACATGGTGTCAGACTGGGGCGGCTGATATCGCATGACTTGTTAGTTGATAATAATAATTGAAGCTCACAACAACTCAATTAACCTAAATTCCCTGTCGATGACAAAGGAGAGGTCCGCTGAACAAACAATCTCTGTTGCAATTTAGCTGTTCCGATGAAACAACGCAGTGAGGATATGTTGTATTTTGATTGTGATGTATCAGGGATGTTACTCGACGAAATAATCATGCACATAGGAACATTTGAGTTTACTCTACAAATAAGCGATTTAATGTATGTAATGGAAAAACAAACTGAACTGTCACTCGTTGTCTTTCTGTCTGTTGTTGATTGGTTTATTTTCAATTACGGTTGAAAGTTTTATTTTATAGCGGAAATTCGTTTCGTGACTTTTTTAAAGAAATTTTAGTCTTTCAACGACTACGAAAGCGTAGAAAAGACGTTTTTTATCAATTTAGAGTTACAACGCCTTCGTGAACGACTGAAAATTTGAAAATGTTAATCAAGAAACTAAGTGTACAAGTCGAATGAATCGAATTGGACCGATAAGTTACTATGTGTGTTGAAAAGAATATATTTAACCTCTTAGGAAGTTGTATTCTTACGGTTGACCTAGACAGACACCAACTTTTTTCTTGGACGTTTTAGACTGATGGTTACTTGGAAACAAATGATTCCCATCGAGAAAATATATTTTTTGAAAATTCTGTCTGTCGTGGCATTATAAAACGCTCGCATTTCCAAACCCTTGGAGATTTCGCATTGAAAGTTGAATCATTTCAATTACTCGAGGACAATATTTGTCATTCTTTTGTGTGATCGGAAAATCAGAAAAAGTTTTACGGGTTATTTCCGGTTTTTTTGCCCTTCCTACTTCCCTCGATACAGGTTCAGTAATTGATTTATTCCATTCCGTTTCATTAAAGATATACTTCAATATGTCCTACAAAAGTGTATAGTTTTTGAGAAAAATCGGAAAATGCTAACAGGGTTTTTCCGGAGATTTTCCTAAAAATGTCGATTTAAAAAATAATTAAAATACGCCGAACCGTTCATTTAAATTGGGTTTTGAGAAATGCGAATGTGTAGAGCGCGAATAGGTGAACAGATCCTACTCGAACAATTTTTAAAGAAACTGATCAGAAAACCGGAAAAAACTTGAAATTTGGAAAATACGAAATATCTCAGAAACGGTTGATATTTTCTCAATTTACCATGAATTTTTTTGAACCGCCCTCAGAAAATCTAGAAAATATGTTCATGCATTTTTTCCGTAAAATCAATAATCCGGAAAATATTTCAAGAAATGGAAAATCGAGATATTGACCGTACTAATAAAAGAAATGAAAATCTGAAAATTGCATTGAATACATCGTCACAATCCAAACTGATCCTTCTAATCTGTTTTTCTCTATTGACAAGTTGGAAAAAGTTGAAAAGAAAGTGTAAAAAAAACTCGAAAACGAAACAAGATATCGAAAATGTTTATATGAACAGTTCTGATGTCGTTGAACAGTTCTACAAAAAGTTTTTTTGATGGTTTTCGATATTTTGAAAAATAGTAGTTTTTTTAACTACCAAAAACGTCAACGAAGGCGACAGATTTTCAAATTTCACAATCCATCTTTTTTGATTATCTCATAAAAGTCTACAAAAAATGTAGGAACATTCTTTCTGTGATATCGATAGCCTGGGAAATATTTCACAAAAACGAAAAATTCAAATTTTTCACATTTTTTTTTAAAAACACCAAAAACTCGAAAACCATACTTACCGAGTATGGAAAAAATGTATGTGAACAGTTTTATTTTCCTTGATCAGGTCTACAAAAAGTTACCATGGAATTTTTTCATACATCTGAAAAAAAAAATTCCATCTCCACCCTCAAATTTATCTGCGCTTCTCGCCCGGATTTCTGATAATTTTCCCCTTCAACCGCTCCCCAAATTTTTCTGGGCACTTTTCACCCAGATATTTGATAGTTTCCCTCCTCCACTCCCTCCAAGTTTTTCCAGGAATTTCGCACCCGGATTTTTAATAATTTTTCTGATTGAAGAATTATTGACTTGGAAATAATGAGCACATTTTTCCCAAGAACTCGAAAACTAAACGAAATATCGAAAATGTAAATGAACAGTTTTATTGTCCTCCAACAGATCTACAAAAATTTTCCACGAACTTTTTTTATATCTTAAAATAAAATATTGAAGTGTGGACTTTCCGTTTTTTTTTTTCAAAAACCAGCAAAAACTGAAAGAGATTTTAAAAAATGTATATGAACTGTTTTATTGTTCTAGCAGATCTACCAAAAGTTCCTATGAACTTTTTCGATATCTTTGGTAATAAACAGAATATTGAACAGTTTTATAAATTCTATAAAAACTCAACGGCGTCGAAAGAATTTGAAATTTCACAAGATTGGTCTTGAATACATACCAAAATTGTGATTGGATATTTTCCGTAATATCAGTAGTCCAGGAAATATCAAAAAATAACAAAAAATTCAGGACTTGGACAAAATTTTATATTTTTTTCTAAAAACATCAAAAATTCGAAAATTATACGGAATATCGAAAAATTGTATATAAATAGTTTTATTGACCTTGAAAAGGTCTACAAAAAGTTATTTCGAATTTTTTTCATATCTCTAAAAAAATCGAAATGTGGACAAAGTTCCCTTTTTTAGCACCAAAAAATCGAAAGAGATATCGACAAAATGTATGTGATCAGTTTTATTGTCCTCGAACAGGTCTACAAAAAGTTCCCATGAAGATTTTCATATCTTTTCATTTTTTAACCCCAGTTAAGTCGTAGTATACAATTTCGTACAACTTCTAGGCCCTCCAACTTCCGAGCTACTCAGCTTCCAAGCTCTCACTTGTTACATTACATTTTTTCATTTTCAGACTGTTGAGGTTAAAATCCCAAAAAAAAACATATCAAGGCATATTTTCATTTTCGGGTACTGCCCCGCAAAGTCCTCGGGCCTAAATCTGAATTTTAAAAAAATTATGAGAACCTGAACGTTGAGACTTCGTATATAATATGTTCTTATCGAGTCGGGCTACTTTTTTATTTGCGAAAATTCTCGGAGGAGGGCGTTGCATTTTAGTACCCCGCAAACTCATTGATTAGACTTTTGGTCGTCAGTTAACTAGAATTCCATATTTTTTTGTTGAAAGAGGTTATCACGTTATTTCAAATAGTAAAATTAAACGATTCTCTAAAAATCTAAAATGTCTAAATTTGGTGACGGGGTGTCGTTCGCTCCTAATCACTCACAAACAATGTAGGATTTTATACAAAAAAATCGTGCCGATTAAAAGACAGACTAGGGGTCCCAAAACAACTCACCTCCTTGACCGGAATTTTCGCAAATTAAACAAGCGACCTAACTTGACATGAAGAACATATATATACCAAGTCTCAATCAACGTTTGAGCTTTTATATATCTTTTAGATCTGGGCCCCAAGACTATCATGAACAACATGTCGATTTGATGGAAAAAGAAATTGCCAAGAAAATATATATGTTTCAGGAAAAGGAATTAACCGGCAGCGATCCCATCATCGTGATGCAATATAAACTTAAGTATCAGGATTAGTGTGTGGACTGGAAACAGTGAACTTTCTGGAAACCTACAAAGTTTGTCGGCAGCTCGAAGTAAGTGCCTTCCCTCTCATATATCTTTTTTGAAACTTCATTACGTTGTTAACAGACCCGTCTTCTCAAATTAGTCAGTCAATGTGGATTATACTAATTTCCTGGTTATTATTCTTGAAACTTTCAGAAAGCTGGGTATATTGTGCTTTCACGACGTAAATATTGTGATAAATTTATAAAATTGTAGTCTCAAATATTTGCTCTGAAGTCTGTGAGGTCCGCGTCCTCTAATTTTTTAAACATACATGAAATTCAAATAGCCCTGGACAAACTTATGCATTGCATAATTTAGAGTCAAATTGAATTATACTCTTACGAATGACATAACGATTTAGAGTGTGTCAGAATAATTGACATAAAAAAAACGAGTGAATTCGACTCTGTCGAAATACCCCTCTCTCCAAAGATTTTCTGAAGAGTTTTATCTAAGTCAAATATCTGATAAAAGTCAACTACTTTCCTGGTTAATGCCACTACGGTTAACGAATAACTTCTTTGCAAGTTTTTCTTATGTTTTAATTTATTCACATTGTGTAAAAACAAATAATGTATGTAAAATAGAACCCATCTAGGCGCTAGAATAGATCCCTGCGGGATACTAGCGATCATGGGAGTTTCAGTGGCATTTCAGTCAGTCACCACATGAGGACAGGAGTTTATAAACAAGTGTGTAATATAACCTATGAGGAAATTAACACGCAATAATAATCTCAAATGTATTAGCTATCCAAATATCCAATAATTTACATTTCTAACAAAAGAAAAATAACTGACTTGAGAAAAAAAAGGTACCGAATGCCGAAATCAAACCCCAGGTCTTTACTGAGTTGCGACGCGAACCTCTCCACTACCACTGTTATTTAGAATGCTTTGAATTTATTGACTGTAATTTCCATAATGCAAGATTAGGTTCGTTTTCAACAAAAGCTGTGGAGATCGAGCGTTTTTTCAATATTTTCGCTCTAGGTCGAAAAGGCGGTCACAAAATGACATATCTGTTATGACGTTTTTTTGATATTTCTTTCAGTTTTTTAGTTTTTGTCATTCAAAGATCAGAAATTTATGGATAAGTTCAATAACTTTTTCGGAGTTTATTATTCGATATATGAAAAAGTCTATGAGAATTTTTGTAAAGCCGTTCAAGGACCAATAAACTTCATTCATTTTTGTGATATCCTGTTTGATTTTCGATCTTTAAAAAAAAAGATTAATTTCCAGAGATTTTCAAAAATTAGAAAAAAATTCATACGGACTTTTGTAGATCTATTCGAATCCAATAAAACTGTGTATATACTTTTTTTCTATTTCCTTTAATTTGCGGGTTTGTGGAGTATTTATAGAAGATACAGTGACCGCCAAAAAGTATGTACCATATGGGAAAATTTTTTATTATTGGAGTATTGGAAAAAATATTCTGGGGAAAAGTTTGTGCATGTCCGATAACCTAAAAATCGATTTTGACACATGTCACGTGATCGCTAGAATGGCGGCAAAATGAAAAAAATTGTAATGCAAAGGCAAAAAAAGGGGTAAGATGGCAAGATATCAAAAAAAGTTATTTGAAAAAGTCACTTAGAATTCAATTTTATACACATAAACGAAGTTTCAAAAGATAATTCAAAAAAACTGAAAATAGCAATTTTTTAAAAATATTTTCCCATCTATTTAAAAATATATTTTTTTTTCTTATGAATAGCTTGACTATACTGTAACATTTGCATTTTAATGCTAATGACAAAACTTTCTCATTTTCTCCACACCAGAGGGCACTAAATTGAAAAAATGGGAATTTGTCAGAACCCTTGCTGTTACATCGGTTCGTATCTAACAGTTATATCCGAATTCCACGACCATTGTGATGACATGACACTCCAAAAACATGGTAATTTCCAGATTATAATCAAGTTCCGATGATAATCGTGCATGAGCGTTTCACTTCGCACATAAACTTGAAAATAGTGCGTCAAATTAAAGATTCTTAAAGTTTATGTGCAAAGTAAAACGCTCATACAGCATTATTATTGAAACTTGATTAAAATCAGGAAACATGGTGTTTCTAGATTGCTATATCAACACAATAGTCTTGGAATTCTGATATAACTGTTAGATAAGAACCAATGTAACAGCGAGGGTTCTGGCAAAAACCAATTTTTTTAATTTAGTGCCCTCTGGTGTGGAGAAAATGAGAAAGTTTTGTCATTATTATTAAAATGCATATGTTTCAGTATAGTCAAGCTATTCATAAGAAAAAAAAATTAAATTTTTAAATAGATGGGAAAATATTTTTAAAAAATTGCTATTTTCAATTTTTTTTTAATTATCTCTTGAAACTTCGTTTATGTGTATAAAATTGAATTCTAAGTGACTTTTTCAAATAACTTTTTTTGATATCTTGCCATCTTACCCCTTTTTTTGCCTTTGCATTGCAATTTTTTTCATTTTGCCGCCATTCTAGCGATCACGTGACATGTGTCAAAATCGATTTTTAGGTTATCGGACATGCACAAACTTTTCCCAAGAATATTTTTTCCAATACTCCAATAATAAAAATTTTTCCCATATGGTACATACTTTTTGGCGGTCACTGTATATAGGAGTCGTTACAACATCCGCTTTTTATTGTGTAAATCATTCGATTTTGAAGAATAAACTCTACTTCTATGGTATTAGAGGAGTTTGTCTAGAAATAATCCTCTCATATTTCAGAAGATATATTTCAAGTAGTATACTGTGGTTCAACCCGCAGCGATGAATTGCAACTTCTTCGAGCAGTACCTCAAGGATCAATATTAGGCCCACTATTATTTATCATTTATATTAATGATCTACCCCTTTCGATGGATTCACTGGGTATCAAAACTACAATGTATGCAAATGATGCAACTCTTAGCAAAAGAATTACTGCAATCGATAATCCTCAACAAATCCTTATATTAGAGAAGACACGTTCATGTTTTAATCAGTCGCTTTTAAATGAACAGAAAACGGAATCAATGATCTTTCAATGGAAAAACAAAAATGAAATGGAAAGTAATACTGTTACATTTTTAGGGGTTAAATACATTCAAATCTAACGTGAATCAAACATATAAATGATATCAGTAGCAAGTTGAGCAGGTCAGTATTTTACATCAGAAGAGTAAGAAAAATTGTCAACCAAGATGCTGTACTAACCACATATCATTCACTGTTTCATTCGGTTCTCAAATATGGAATATATAAAAGCTGCTGTGAGAAGTTTATCTTTTGCTAAATCTGATGAAACGTGTCTTCCGACTTTAAAAGAACTCTAAATGATGACCCTTTTCTGTGTGATTGTTTACGAAAACTCTGTGCACAAATTTATAAATAAATAAATGAATAAATATGAATCAAAAAACAGATTAGGCAAGATGAAAGACAAGGGTATCAGACTCTATAATACGAGTATATTGCCACATGAACTACGCAACATGCCGCTAAAAAAATACAAAAACTTGATGATTTTTTTTTCATGTTATCCAAACTACAGAGATGCTGCCGAAGTGATGCCTTTTGATATTTAATCGGTTACTGCAGTTTGCATTTGCTCAAAATTTCTACTTCTGACTGAAATTTTAAAATTTATGTGAGCTAACTTAAGAATTGTAAAAGAGAATGTAGGTGCTATTTTTATTGCATTTTAATGTATGATTTTATATGAACTTTCATTGGCGTGTCTACAAACTTTGGGTTTCTTAAGACAAATACAAATAATTATTATTATTATAGAAAAAAAAACGAAATTTTTCAAGTTTTTCGGAATTTAAATGACTTTGGAGAAAAATGAATTCGGAATAACGTCGAGGTTCGTGCAAAAAAAAATCATTAGTAGGTACGGTAAATTTTTTGTTTTTTTGAAATCTTTCCCGGACTATTGATGTTATGAAAAAAATTCGTCTACATTTATGTAGGTTCTTCAAAGGCGGTCAAAAAATATATCATAGTAACCCAAGAAGCACACCTATATTGGTAAAATATTGGTACAATATGGTGAACATATTGGCGAAATATTTTAAATGCAATATTGGCGAGAAAAAAAAAGGGAACATTCGGCGATATTGGTCCAATATTACTTGAATAATATTGGCGAAATATTCTCGAACTAATATTGGCCTCAAAATATTTGGCAATATTGGTACAATATCGCTGATACAATATTCTGACAATATTGGCACAATATTCAAAAGTTATATTGTCGAGAAGTAAAGTGTCAAAATTTTGCGATATGGATCGAATATTGTTTGAATATTTCAAAAATAGTTTTGCTGAAATATTCTTGAAGCAATAATGGCATCAAAATATTTATCGATATTGGTACAATATCATTTGGATTTATTGGTGAATGTCAATATACCTTGGTAAATTATTAAATGTCCTTTAGTTGATGAAGGTGACACCAGAGTCTGCCTTTTGATTGCCATAACACCTAAGTGGTCTTGAAAACAAGTTTTGGGAAATATTTAATATACTTTCGTAGGTTTTAGAAGACGTTCTATATGTAGAGCCACCTAGCGGATTTTTATCCAGGTTTGATCATGAAATAATTTTAATATGTTTCATTGAATATTCGGCCAATATTCAAATTTCATCTCAATCTAGATGTAGGAAACAATATGAAGACAATATTGTTTTAACGATATCGATAAATATTATTGAACCAATAATGACCCAATATTAATGATTAAGATTTGTTGAATATTGGCGAAATAATATTCAACCAATGTGTAATCACACTTGGAGATACAATATAGTTTTTATTCCTTGAATCGATATGAGGGGAATATTGGGATTGCAATATTTATTCTAGATGTTGAAAACGATATGAAGACAATATTGTTTTATCGATATTGGTAAATATCATTCAACCAATATTGACTGAATATGAGTTATTACAATTTGTCGAATAAAGTGGAAATGATATTCAACCAATATGCTATCAAACTTGGAAATACGATATAGTTTTTTCCCCTATAATCGATATGATTGGAATATTTGGATTGCAATATTTATCCTAGATGTGGAAAGCAATATACGAGGGCTGACAATAAAGTAAGGTCTCCAACGCTGCAACTTCGCCGGATCACGCGCTAGGCGAAATCTGGCAACACCGCCGTGTTCCTTGGTTCCCCCACTACCACTTTGCTGCTGGGTGAGGCTTTCCCGACCGCTCAGTCTTGGCTGAGCAGCCGTCAACGATGGAGGTACCACTCGCGTCAGCGTCCAAGTGCGAATTGCGTTCTGTAATACGTTTTTTGAGTGCGAAAAAGGTGACACCTATTGAAATCCATCGTCAACTAGTTGAAGTTTACGGGGAAAAGTGTATGGACATAAAAAACGTGCGTAAGTGGAGCCGCGAGTTCAATTCCGGGCGCACTAATGTTCACGACGAGGAGAGAAGTGGCCGACCGTCGGTCTCGGATGCGATTGTTCAAGCAGTGGAGGCAGAAATGCTCAAAAACCGCCGTGCGACAATTAGGGACTTGGAAGAGAAGCTTGGAGGAGTGTGTAGCAGCGAAACAATCCGTCATATCCTTGTGAACAAGTTGCAGTACCACAAAGTTTCTGCCCGATGGGTGCCGAAACAGCTGACCGAAGACCACATGAAGCGGCGCGTGGAATGTGCGACCAAAGTTGTGGCCCGTTTTGAAGAGGAAGGCGATGATTTTTTGGAAGGGTTTGTTACGGGGGATGAAACGTGGGCTCATCACTACACACCCGAAACAAAGGAGTCGTCCAAACAATGGCGCCATAGCGATTCTCCGAAACCCAAAAAGTTTAAGGCGACACTGTCAGCCGGCAAGGTGATGGCTACGGTGTTTTGGGATCGCCACGGGGTATTGTTGGTGGATTTCATGCCAAGGGGAACCACTATCAATGCAGCAAGGTACTGTGAGACCCTGGAAAAGCTTCGTCGTGCCATAAAAAACAAACGCCCGGGATTGCTGAGCAAAGGAGTGAAATTTCACCACGACAACGCGCGCCCGCACACAGCCAACGTTACCCTTGACCTGCTCAAGACATTTGGCTGGGAAATCATCGATCACCCTCCCTATAGTCCCGACGTGGCCCCCAGTGACTACCACATGTTCCCCGCCCTGAAAAAACATCTCGGAGGGAAGAAGTTTGATAGTGACGCGGAGGTTCAGAAAGAGGTCAACACCTGGCTGCGCGAGGCGGACGGAGAGTGGTATTCTGCCGGCATAGACAAGTTCATCGTGCGGATGCGCAAGGTGTTGGAAAAAAATGGCGATTATGTAGAAAAGTAGCCAAGACCTTGGCCTTTCCAACGGTGTATCGCTTTTTGTAAATAAATGTCATTTTCTATGAAAAAAAAAATTGGAGACCTTACTTTATTGTCAGCCCTCGTATATAACCAATATTGTATTATCGTTATTGGTAGAAATTATTCAACCAATAGTGACCCAATATTACATGTGACAATTTACATTCTGATCAGGTTCAACCAATATTCCACCAATATTATAAATATAATATTGTTTTTTGAATATTCACCCATATTGGACCAATATTGATTTTCAATTTACAATATATCTATATTGGCCCAATATGGAACTAAGATTCAGCCGATATCATGTGCTACCTGGGAAATTGTAAAGATTTCAACCGTTTCCGAAATATTCGCTATTGTTCAAAAATGGTCAATATCAGTTTCATTGAATTTTCACTATTTTCCGATCGGTTTTTCGAAAAACAGTTCATTTGGGATTTGTTTAGTCGTCGGAGCTCTACCGATTGCATATTTGAAATTCTAGTTCCGTTTGTCGGTTTAGCCACATTTTACGTTATAGCGAATAAAATCTTTTCCGAAAATGGTCCGGATAAAATGCTCAACATTTTTCGATCATTCCCTGAATCTGATCACCATATTTGCGCATATAGAGGTATATCTTAACGGATTTTGAAAGCGATACAATCATCGGCCTTGAGTAAAACGAGTAAAGTATAAACCAAAAAAAATCGAAAAGGGGGCGTAAACTTTTTGAACATTGCCTACAAAGCAACTAGTGGTCTAAATCCAAAGATAAAAAAGTATGAGTCCCTCTGAGAAACCGTAGTATACTAACCCTAAAGGGTTTTCGTATAATAATCCTAAAAGGTCTTCGTTTAATAACCCTAATGAGTCTTCGTATAACAAGCTGTAAATATTAGAGTATGATCATCGTTTCTTAGTTTGAGAAAGATTTCCTAGATATAGCAAATAGGGAAAGTCTTTTCAGCCAATCGGCGTTAGTGTTCAAATTAATGAATATTTGGAACCTCTGGTGAGAATACAATTCAAGAAATAGAATCTACCAAAACCACGTCAATTTCACACGACTCGCGTTTCCACAACAAAGTTAGCATCATCAGGAGCTAAAGCTTATTACTGCTTATTGTAAGCTTTTGGTGTTTGGGAAGTTTCTATTTCTTGAATGGCGTATACGTTGTTGAAATGTATAGTTTTACATGATGAAATCAAGTTTGAAAGATAAATGCTTTATTCGTCGATGAAACTATTTCATGTTGGGTTCATAATTTTTATGATAATTCAGTGAAACTTTCAAGCAAACTCAAACATTCCAAACTTACTCCTCAAATGATTAAGAGTATCAAATAAAAATTAAGTTGATCAAAGACATATTTGCAACAATTGAGAACATTCATTTCTTAGTAATACCAAAAATTCTGTTTCATTGTTGAACTCTGCTATGGAACGTCATACCACAATGTGAATACGAAGAAGTAGAGTGCAGTGTACACAATGATATAGTTATTTCAACAATTCTTCATGCACTTTTCCATTCCGTGGCTGCCAGAAATTAATTCCGCTTCCATTCAGAACAGCACTTCGGGTATGACAAGTCTTTGGTCCCACTAATTGGGATGCATTCATTCTTTTCAAACGTTGTTGTGTATAGATTCAGTGTGCTTCGTTATTTTCCATCCATCGCGAGACTACGCTAGGACGATGTTTTTGAACAAATACAAAATCAGTATTTTTTCAGTTCCGCAATTATGCGACTCATTGCAAGAGCTGTGGAAGTTGATTGAAAATGTTATCGAAAAAATCCCACATTGTGAACTGGAATGGTATGTCAATGTTTGAAACAACAAAGATAAAAAGAATACTGTTCTGTGTTCCGAGAACATATATTATAGCCGTTGATGAAATGAAATACATTTGCATGAGTTTCAATTCATACGAGTGCAAAATATAGTTATGATATTAGCATGACCAGAAAATACTTTATTTTATTCCTACCTGTTGAACAATGAAATGCTTGTAGAACTATAAAATCCGACCCATTGGCTTGCGCCTTTGAGTTTGTGGCAGGTACGGATGGCTTCGTGTTTAATGCGCAGGAGCAAAGGTTTCCATAAAACTTCAAAAGTTCTCTCTAGTCGGTGCAGATCTCAGAGCGCCTGTCATTCCCAAGCAGGAAGCCTTTGAATTTTGTCTAGTTCGTTTGTGGCCTTCTTCTTCAATGTACCTGGCCACTATACAATGGCACCGTACTTTATGAAAAAATTGCCCTTTTTCTATTACCCTTTGGTATAATTCAATTCTTGGGGTGATATTCGGAATAAGCTCGTCAAGTTACGTCTGAGACAACTTTGCGATTTTTTGAAGATTGCAAAATAAAAATTTTCGCAAAATTCGATTTCCTTCTCTATAGAAAACAGCATTTTTAGAGTTTGATCTCCTGGGAATATTTCAAATATGTGAAATCCCGCGAATATTACTTGTCTTCTATAGAAATTTTTTTTTCTGAATCCAAAAATGTACCTACTTGTTTTTTTCAATAAAAAAAATCATTCATTTGGAAAATGTCAATTTTGTAGATGGGTGCATTTTTTCGTCGATAAAATTGCCCTTTTCCAGTTACCCCTTAGTCGAATTAAATTTTTAAGGTGAATATCGGAATCAGCTCGTCGAATTACGTTTGGGGAAAATTTGTGATTTTTTGAAAAGTAGAAAATAAAAATTTTCGCAAAATTCGATTTCCTTCTCTATAGAATATTGCATTTTTCGGGTTTGATCGCCTGGGAATATTTCAAAAATGCGAAATCCCGCGACCATTACTTCTCAATTCGAAAATGTACTCGTTTTTTGAATCAGAATGTTAATTCATTTAGAAAATATCGATTTTGTGGATGGTTGCATTTTTTTGTCAAAAAAATTAACCTTTTCCACTTATCCGTTTGTCGAATTCAATTTTTGAAGTGATATTCGGAATCAGCTCATCGAGTTACGTCTGAGAGAATTTTGCCATTTTTCGAAAATCACAAAATAAAAATTTTCGCAAAATTCGATAGGATATTGCATTTTTCGGTTTTGATCGCATGTGAATATTTCAAAAATGCGGAATCCCGCGACTATTACTGCATCTTATGGAAAGTTTTCTTCTGAATCCGAAAATGTACTCGTTTTTCGAATCAGAATGCTATTTCATATAGAAAATATCGATTTTTTGGATGGTTGCATTTTTTTGGTCGAAAAAAATGCCCTTTCCTCTTATCCCTTCGTTGATTTTAATTATTTAGGTGATATTCGAAATCAGCTCATCGAGTTACGTCTGAGAGAACTTTTCCATTTTTCGAAAATCGCAAAATGAAAATTTTCGCAAAATTGGATTTCCTTTTCTATAGGATATTGCATTTTTCGAGTTTGATCGCCTGGGAAATGCGGAGTATTACTTCATCTTATAGAAAATTTTCTGCTGAATCCGAAAATGTACTCAGATCCAACATATTTCCGCAGGCTTTTCGACTAGCTCATTCCAAGTCAGCTTGGCGTCTATTATGACTCCGAAACATTTTATTGGCCCTTTGTATTCAAGACACTTTCCTGAGAGACAGATCGTTAGGGCGGTCCCTATTTTGCGTTTATTTCACTCTCCTAAGATCTTAGAAGAGTGAAATAGATTTTTGTAGACCAAAATGTATTGGAAGCCTAGCGAAAGAGATGCAATTCACGCATCAATGGAATGAGCGATTTTCTATGAGTGATACTTCTGAATAACATTCTCCCTTATTTCATTCATAGATAAGAATCTCCAATGGAAACTGGACATTTAATACACTTTCAGATTTTTTCTCTCAAGTTATATAGGGTCTTTCTCAATATCTATCAGATGTAGTTCAATGTCCAGCGTGGCTTTAGCCGGGGAAGTAGTTGTTTTCTGTTAGATATTACAAAAAAGTAACTTCAATTTTATCGTAGGGTTTTTCCATTTCCAGAGGAGTCATGTATTGATTCAATTTTCAATTGAGAATGTTTCTATTTAAAACATGAATCCCTTCCAAGAGAGGTTATCTTGTACGATGGAAAATAGCGACTAAATTCCAACTTTCAGTCGCAGATGATTCCACAACTGACTTTATGAACATCCTGTTCATATTTTCAATGAAATCAACATGTCTCCTCTATTCCACCCTCCATCCAGAAAGGGTTCGTGTAGCAAGGATATAGAGATAGGCAGTCATCTTCAGTGGCGTAATTTGTAATTGGTAAATCATCTACAGAAGATGATGTTTGTATGAGAGACCACTATCATCTCACCAGGAAACGGAGATTCAATGACTGACATTCCGTCTGTAATTTGAATTTCGAATTGCTAAATTTTATTTCAGACCATTTTTACTAGTAAGAACGTCATATATTTTAGTCATGCATATATCTTCCGATAAAGACTGTGGGGTATTGAAGAATTTTTTGAGAATGGGATTCATAGATAGTGTCTTTATGTCGAATTCTTTGCAGAAGTTTGCTAACTTAATGTCTGATCGGTGCATTGACATGCAAAAGTCCTTTCTTCAAACTGACAAATTCAATTTGTCCTTAAATTGAAAAATTCAGTTTAATGAGTACAATTTTTTAACAACAAAGAAGCATACGAACGTTCGTACATTTTTTTTGTCGTTTGAGATGATCTATTCAGTGTAGTAATATTTGGCGCTTGTGTTTCATTTTACTTTCTATATTTCATGACAGGTAGAATTTATAGCATTCTGTCATTAGGATGCATTTCAATGTTCGGATAGTACTAGGAAAATCCAGTTGAATCCAAATAACTCCCAAATCAGTATCGACAAGAATATCTCGAAGACATCGAGAAAAATCCAATAATGAAAACACTTTCTCGTCGTCCAGATGTTTCCAACATCAGATGTTTACGTGTGGATATTCACGACCGAGTGGAAAAGTTGGTAACATGTTTCCTAGTTACCTAATGTGGACGTATTTAGCACCGAGAATGTATCGCTCTTTCCCATTAAATTGCTCCTCTGGTCTTTCCTAATCGAATTAACTCCGAAACCCCGTGGCTGTCGTTTGAGTTCAACACATTTATGTTGGTTGGGGAAGCAGAGGACGGCATATGCGAGGAATTCGTCTGTGTATCATTTTATTTCATTCAAATTGCGCTGGAGAAGTTATGTGTTTATTTCTAGTCGATTCCTAAAATTAATTGTTGACATACATATGTATGGACTGCGGAGCTTGTTATTGTCGAAAGTATTTTGCAGCCTTTGATGTACATTTTTCAACCGTATCACATCATATACAGTGGAAGTAAAAAGTACTCTTCAGATAATTAACAAAAAGAAAGGAATCCCACCGATTACCAGAATTGCATCATGAGTATATAACTCCGATAAGAATATACCGTTCTGAAAAGCGTCCAATAATTTTCCTCGACAAGACCTGGTTTGACTCGCATGCAGCACCATCTAAAGGATAGTTCGATTCTTGTAGGTGTTAAACAATAGTTCTGACAAATAAAGGGAAAAGGATAACCATTTTACATGCAGGTTCAGAAAACGGTTGGGACCCAAATGCAAATGCTTCATGCAAATAATATCAAAGACAGATATAACGACAGAACTAAAAGAATTACTCAAGACTTGTCTTATACCAAAGAGTTCTCAGAATACACCATTTTAGTGTGACGTCATGACGCTTGATTTGGTTGGTTTAAGTCAGCATTCATTATCCAAACAAAGTATTTGTTTTCGGTGTTTTGAGTGTAATATTTGAGTTGGTACTGATTTTGAGAGCTGTTCACTATTTATTTATTTATTTATACTGAGTACAAACAGACTAAGTCTAATAATATGTATTAGTTAGAAAATTACAAATATACAGAAACATGCATAGCATTTATCCTAGTCAGTGTCAAATTATTAAAAAGAATAATAGGTATACCAACATCTCAAAGCACTTAATCTAATTGATAACACTTGTATGTTTATTACTGAGACGTACCCAAGTAGAAAGTACTTTTTTATGTTTTGGTTCTCACGATAAGGAAAATCCTGTAATGTTCAAAGAACATCGAGATAGCCAAGGGAAAGTACGAAGGAATTGGTGTTCGTCTCAAATTTTTGCAGGCTGTATGCCTCAGGAAGCACCTCCTGAGGCAGTGACTTCCAACGCTTTGCCGTTCGTTGGAAAAAGATGTTTGGCATGTCTCCAAAGTGACGAAAAAGGGATCTGAAGACTGACCTCGACGGGTAAGTCTCGATGGGACCGCTAACCGTGAAACGATCGATGATATTTCAAAAGAGCATACTCCATGAGAATATCTTCAAAACAGAGATAGATCGCCAATCTCGGTGTTCCAGAGAAATGAGCGAGCATCGCCGACGAGACAAATGGCTCTTTTTTGGACAGAATCTAAAAGTTTTAGTGTGTGTTTAGGAGCTGCACTCCATATAAGAGAATAGTATTCTAAGACACGTCGGATCTGTATGCTATAAATCATAATTAACTGACGGGAAGTGAAATAGCTCTTGGGAAGAAACAGAAAACCAAGTTTTTGAGAGGCAGATTTGGCAATGGACCTCACATGGCTTTCCCATGAAAGGGTACTGCTGATGGTAACACTCCTGATTGTTTCTATTTTTCGAATTCCCAGAATGACCAAGAAGTAGACAGTAGTAGTACTATGAACGAACAGGGTACTGAGACTACTGAGGGTACCAGTGAAAGTATCAATAAAACTACAAAAATTCAGCTAGAATTATTAAGTTATCTAGAAGATAAAATAATGAATTTACAAGTCTTAAATGAGTATCAAAAAAGTGTCAATCGAGTATAACACATGCTGACCTTCATCAGCACCAGTAGAAAGACTTTTCTCTTTCGCAACCATGGTATTGGTATGTTGTCGAAAATAAATTCATCCAGTTTAACAATGTGGTAAAAAAATAAATTTTTTCACAGATTATGTTAAAATATTATTTCAACTCAATTTAAAAGTATTCGTCAAAGTATCCGAAAAAGGTATAGGAATACTTGTTTTTGAATACATTTTTAAGTGAAAGTATCCGCAATTTTTTTTTTATATTTGGAAGCATTGTAAGTATCCGTTTCCGGTAATCGGTTACTTTTTTTCTGTATCCAACCCAACTCTGCTTGATGACGATGTGTCCAGTTTCCCTTTTTTCAATTAGTTAGTTGAAAATGATTCTATTGTTCAGTTGTGTTTCTTCCAATTAATTAAAAGCTAGAAATATCAAGATCGTGAAATATCTTGAATGCTCAAGGCTAGTATTGTGTAATACCAGAAATGCAGAAATCGACAAGTAGTATTGAACATTTCACAAATTCACAATATCGCCACTTTTGAGGTAGATTCCTTGTTCTCAGAATTTCAGTACACTTTTCTCAAGAGAATTCATTGCACTCATCCACCAGAGGACACTGTTCATCAACATTCGATTCTCGATAATTCTACCTAGGTTATAAACCAATCCTTCAATGTAGGAGTTTTCTGTAAACATCGGTTTTATGATCTTTTTATGGATGTGGCCATGGTCCACCAGACAGCGCTGTAGTATAACTGACAGAACGAATTGATTTTTTATCTCGAAGCATTTTGTGTGCACAGAACACAAATGTGTTCTGTTATTGTGTGCTGAAGGCCATCACAGAGTCACAGACATACTTGCATAGCGCATAGCATAAAGACATAACAAAGTTCAGCCAATCGAAATGCGAATATCCGTCTTTTGATTGGCTAAACTCCGTTATGGACCCATGCTATGCACTATATAAATGTGTCTGTGGATGCCTTGAGACTGCTCAGGTGCAGAACATAGTATATCACACAGTACTCCAGGATATGGTAGATCGAGTAACGCAAGCAAGAAGTATAATGAAATAATTTCAAAAAGCAATTAATCTCACAACAAAAGAGAGATGACTTCATTGGTAAGATGACATAGATACCTGACATATACGCACTTGGCACTGGGATTTTGGCTGTGTTAGCAAAAGAAACATGCGTTCTTCCTCCTAAATTCCACAAGGTGTTCGGTTCTTCATTCTAGAATATTGACTATAGGTTCGTATTTTTACTATTCACATTCCTTTTTTCTTCATTTCCACTTCTACGAGCTGATATCGGACTCTGGGAGAGAGAGTAATCCGGAGCTATTCACCGGACATGAGCTTGCACCAAACAATTCATTTACGCAACATAAAACATAGAAAAGTGTTTGCGTTTTAATGGATCCCTGTGGACACAAAGTTTGTAGCTGAAGTGGCAGATGACATCGATTACTACTACACCACAGTATAGTGCTTTATAGAATACTATACCACAAAATAGAACCTTCTCTTATTCTGTGACTTTACTGTGACCATACTATTAGAGAATGGACCGTCGGTCGATAGCAGACTACAAAACTGATGGGTCATACCATTTGATGAATGTATGGTGTCTTGAATAAATTTTTAGCTTCAACATATTTCACAGTTATCTCAGGGGCTGTATTATGCCCTGATGGTGCTAATAAATTATATATATTTGTGATCAGTCTCTTTAAAAATTCTCATCACATTCCTTCAGCTCCTAATTTTCCTCGCTTTGGAGATTGCGATTTAAAATACTTCAAAATCACTCCAAAGGATATAGGATAATTTTGCCACTACAATTTAGAGTCTTTGTTCTCTTCGGGCAATAGCTTCGGGCTAACCAATCAAAACCAAACAACTCATACTTGGGATATTTGGGCCATGTTGGTTGTGATGTTAGAACGTTTGCTTCTCAACCGTAAGGCCTAATTTATAAATTCCGAAGCTGTCGCTACTGTAGACGGAGCAGTTGATGCTACTGTAGACGCTGCCGATGATGAAACATGCTTAATACGTACAACTGTTTATAATCTCTGTAGCCGGCGCGGGTGTCAAATTGAGCTTAAGGTAGTGTGTTCATATCACAGCACAGTCACCGGTCTATTGCATGGTATCACACGTTGAAAGATAAGGGCCTCGTCTTCCCTAACTCGCACAGGTCTCTTGAAGACTTCTGTGAGGTTGCAAATAGGTATAAAGCTGCAGCCGCTTCACGGAAATGACAAATTTTGAGCAAACAACAAATATCGCTTGCCTCAACAGGTCAAGCATGCAAGTGAAATGGGTTTGAGGTCTCAATGAAACGATGCGTATTGAAATATATGGTTTATTTGAGAAAAACAATGTTTATGAGAAAATGATGCTAATACAAGGATTTACAGTATCCGTTCCGGAAACTGAAAATGGTTCTATCTTACAATAAATATATTCTCGTCTATAAAGATGTATACAACCAATTCCAGTAAATTATTTCATTTTCTTTATTAACTATATCACATTTTATACTACACAATTTACACAACAATATTATTGATTGAAAAATTGTACTACCGAGTGGTCTACAAAAGTTAAATTGGCAATTTATACTTATAGTTAATCTTAAATGAACATTGTATTGAATTAACTATTTACATTGTTTGTTGCTGAAAGATTATCAGGTTTTCTTTCATTATTCATGCCTCCGAATCTTTGCGAAGGGATTATCATTTATTGATATCGAACAGAACATATTTTGTTCGATATTTGGAAAAGTAGTTCAAAGCCAGAATTCAAAATTATTCATTGCGGTGATTGCTTCGCAGGTCCGAACAGATCCTTGTGATCCCCTCAGTTATTCCAAACAATTCAATTTCCATAGTCAACTACGATTATTTAGTGCCTCAGGAATCTGTTTTGGGTGAACAAAGTGCCCGATCTGATGAAATCATCATGTTTGCAATGAAATGAGTTTCTAGAAAATGTAAGAAGAAATCACCGTAAAAGTAGTATCTCCGTTAAAGTTAGGTTTCAAGGATTAATTCACAGGTTAATCAAAATCTTAAAGGTGAATTCCTGGATTGAAAGTACTCACCACTGTTCATAAAATAGGTAATGTTTTTTGCCGAAATGATGAAATTTTTGGGTCGAACAGTTGAGAGCACTTTTCACAAAGATCAGCCAAATGATGTTTGCATGTTTTCATCAAAATGAAATGAACAGGGTCAGTCAATAATGTGTGTTAATTTGATATAGGGTGAACCAATACAGTTTAGAGAATTTTGCAAATACAGACTTTAAGGCTTGGGTCAATAATGTGTATCACTATTGTACGTGACATGCTAATAATCTGTTTGCGTCAATGATACATTATTTAAGCATTCAATTGTATATTTGAATGCACCATCATAAAAGCTGAAAAATTGTATTTGGAATTCGATAATGTGGTAGTAGGAGATTTGAGCCGGCCTTGATCCTTCCCCCACCTATGCACCTGACAGTCTTCTGAAGACTGTCAGGTGCATAGGTGTGTAGCTATGATCTTGAAATGTCCTTGGGGAGGTTTGCGTTCATATTCAAGGTTTGTGTTCGACCTTGTGATGACATTGGTAGTGGTTGGGAGAGATTGCATATATGGTAATGAAGATCTTGGTTAGGTACTGTTTTTTATTCTCATAATTATGAGTGATATTCATGTGTGACCTTCTTGTGTACTCTCCACAAAGAATACTTACAGTCAGGATGAAAACTAATGTATGCGGCATTTATGTGTCTTCAAAAAAAACTTCTACTATACGATATTCATAGAGAGGACATATGTCTGCAAACTAATGAAATCCAGCAACAAACGTGTGCTCTTGTTCCTCTCTGGTTTGGCATCCCTCTCCTCATCTTGCGAGTAGTAGTGGGGTTGTATGTGACGTGGGTAATGCACATCAAGACTTCTACAAACTGTGTGCGCATTGGAGTCTTGCACAGCTCTATGGTGGTAACGGTTCACTTTTGGCACGGAAATACATCTTACATACACTTGGGTAACGTTCCTTCAAAAAAGGGCTCAGTTGTAAGTGTTTCTTTTGATCTAGCAGCAGACCTGCTGCCGGACCTGGACGGTATAACCACCAGCAAACCTATTTTGGAAATCCTGCTCCTTATGAAAAGTTGGCACGGTGGTCTAGATGTTGGCCGCTCAAATGTCAGCTTGTATTGGAGGCTGATTAGAGACTGGACACAGATGATGTTTTTTCAAACGCATCAGTATCGATAGAGGACTTTATGGCTTGTGTGAAAGCAAGTGTGATGTAGGTTGTCTAGATGCCAATCCCGACGTCTAATGCTTGCTTGGAATGCGCACCAACCACTCAGGGTGATGCTGTATGTTTTCCGCTCCAAGCGCACGGGCTATCCTTGGTGTCTTTAAGGAATTAGTATTATCAGGGTAGGTCTGACGATACTTGAGCCATTCTGGAATGAAATGAGAAAAAGCACAAAACTCTTTTTTGAAGGTGCATCAAAATATGCAAACGGATACATTGGTCAAGTAATTGGTAGAATGATCCTGTCTCTAATGGTTTGGCCTAAATCAAAGAAGAAATCAAATCACTCTGTATTGATTGTTATCTATTTGTGAATGAAAACATGGAAAGAAGGAATATTCTTGCATTACACTTTAAAGTTTTCTATGTAATGATTGTTAGTACTCTGATTTTCCTAAAGAATCAAAGTACCGTAATTTGGCAATAGTGAAGCTGCGTTATTTCGGAAACTATTTTACATCAATATACTGCGCTCTATTAAAAAATTATTACGATATTCTCGAATAAATATATTGATAACCTTAACAATGGCGGCTCGGATGAAACATTGCAATAATTTTATCAAAGGGTTGCTGTCAAGGTTCTCGATATAATAGAAGACGCACGAAAATTGCTTCACCAAAAATATTTCAGAGTTAATTCAGACGTGACATTTATTATACAATGTGTCAATTTGAAAACGAACCATCCCAAATATTTCAGTCACTATAAAAAATCTGAAATATGCGAAAACAGGCAGAATTTATTTTCAAGGGGGACCTTCTGTAGGCCGGTTTTGAATTGAATTACATCAACCCTCCAGCAGGGATATAAATGACCTCTAAAATCTCGGATTGAAGGAGGGGGTGAGTAATGCTTCATTTTGAAGACCGTTCAACTGCCATATACTTGACCTCTCTTCTAAGTATTTTTGAAGAAATACTAAGCATAAAAGTCAATAGTTGTTATGCAGTTCTCATTGGTCAAGTCACTTGAAAGATAGCTCGATGAAGTCAAGTTTATTGAAATACGTAATACTATCCAGATTCGACCCCCTGCCTCTATTATATATTTCCAAATCTTCGAAAGTAGCTGGGTTGTGTCTTACTTCACTGGATTACATATACCGGGTTCGTCATAACGCTCTTGAAAAAGAGCTTGATGGCTGAGGCCATCGTGTTAGGGGCATTTTCATAAAACTTAAAGCAAGTGAGATTGCTCGTCAGGGCTTTTGGGGGGTATTTATTTATAAAGCGTGTATAAGAGCTGTTTGATTATGTCGCCGACTTTGATATTCCGCAGCATAACCAACCGAATCTATCCTATCAAGCTTCATGAGAAGAGTCTTGTTCAGACAGCTGAACACTAGACAGGCGTATAACAGTACAGGTGTATATCAATAACCTATTGTCTTGACTGAGATTGGAGGTTTTGGTCTATGAGAGGGTTGGATAGCCCAATTGCTGTCCCGCCTTTTGTAAAGCAAAATTCAGTGGTTATGGAATGTTAGCCGCCTGTCGAACTCTTACGGTACAGTTGTCTGCTCTTAAATGAAGTGTATTTATTCATTTAAATGGAGGCTGAGTATGTTTCTCTTGCCTAGGTCTGCAATGTTATAAATAGGTTCTGAATATCTTGACCAGTACACCAAGAGCCAAAACTATATATTATTATGTAACATAATTAGTAATGAACGTTTCTTTTATTGTAACAGTTTCAGTAAGTAAATGACAAATTCATCTATGTTAGGAGGAAATGCTCATGACGTTTTAATTTTCAATAATCACAGTTGAAGGATTTTCTTCATTCAAACGTTGTTGGATTTTCCAACCAAATTTTCATATAAGATACTCCGTACAATATATCACGAGATATTTTCTAAATAATAATGTTTATTTTTTTAATGTCACATAACAAAGCAGTTCTTGGTTTCTGGAAATCCAACTTACTAACACATAAAAAATTATTTATCAAATAGATTTAGTAAATGTTAAGGAATAATACATACCTAAACGGTACATTATTGGACCATCAATATTATCTTCAAACATATACCGAGTACAGAAACCAAGAAAAGGATTATTTATATACATAACAATGTACAATAGTAATTCGAAAAAATTAATGACATAGTTGAAGGGTACATTTCTAGTTTTCAACAAACAAGAATAATTTTCACGAAATGCGAAATGAAATCACGTAATAAATTCGTTGTCGTCTACATTCTCTACGACAATTATTATTTCCAGTTGTGCTCCAGCGCTGAAAATGGATCTAATTTTAGTTTTCTCTGAAATATTCATCATTGTTTCAGCGAGTATACATGGCATAATTGATTTACAGGTTTGGACTGAGCTCGGGTACAAAATGATGCAACAGATGAACAAGGATTTCAGGAAGAAAAATGTCAATTCACAAAATACTGACCTTTTTCTAGAAAACTCATTCATGGAATAACAGAATGAAAGAGGTTTCTCCAAGTTGAAATAGAATCTCAATTTGAAGCAATAAGATATTTTCAAAATCATGAGCCATATGCATCTGCCCTCATGAACAGTAATTCATTTTGTAGTTTTCAGTTGAAAAAGAATGTATAAAAGCGCTCTAATTTACTAGAGGTCAGTCCAAGCTTGCTCATCAGTATCTAGTTCTAACAGACATTTCTATATTGAAAATTAATCAGTTCATTAAAGGCACGAAAGAATAATGTCTCCACTTCCACAAAATATTTGTGGAGAACAGTCATGTTGAACAAATATTTACTTTGTTTATCAACATACTAACAGTTAATAAGAAAACAATTGCATCAGTGTTCTTCAAGAAGTTGTCATGAACCAGAATGTTACATATTTTATATTGCAGGCTAAAGAAATAGAGATCAGAAAATATGGAATTCATTTATTACTTTCTGGACGCTATCGGTATTTGCAAGTCCAAAAATTCTCAGGAATACTATATTTAGTAAACCAGCGAAAGTTGGCATACAGTCAGAATCCTGTTCGTTCTTTGTTCTTGATAGTGTGTAGTTCAGTTGAGTTTACCTCTGAAATACAATGAAACACCTTTTCTGGACATATCAGCATTTAGTCATATTTTCGATCTGCGTTTGCCCCTAATCATCGAGATCAATCTGGAATGTATATCTGATACATTCAGATAAATTTGATTCAAGTCTTTACTTACCACAAAGCGTATTATTCTTGCTTTCTGATGATTGAATTTAATAATTCTGAATACGTAATATATTGTATAGCTCGATTGATTTGGGATGCAATTTTTCCATATTCAATTCATTCAACTGATCTGGTTCACCAGACATTTCTTTGGCAAAATTAACACAAGTATATGAATCATCTACACAGTTGGTTTATTAGAACCATATTGTATTCATTCGTCGCATGATCCATTGAGCGCCTTGGTGATATATATTGATTCCAAACCCAAAGATTAAACATCAGTCATCATCCTTAAGGAACTAACTTGTTTATCACTAAGTGGTCTTGAGGATAATGGCAAAAAAATAATTTATTTTCTCTTGTGACCCTTGATCATTCTTTGGGTTTGGCTTATCTGCAGTTATATATACATCATCATGGATCAATATCTGCAAAATCAAAATAATCTCAACGGAAAATTTTGGTAAAATTCACTACAAGCTTTCCGCTTTATTAAGATAAGTTCCATTTATTCCAGAATGTTTTAACAATAAAAAAATCGGAACAATCAGTACACATCACGTTCCACTGCTTAGCACTACACCCCAAATGCGTCATTATTATATACTTGGACACAGATGTTATTCATTTTCCAAATTAATCTCTTTGTAAAGGTGGAGAACTTTAGATTTTGAAATCTCCTGAGATAGAACAGCATTTTGAAACGATTTGGACACATGATTCAATGATTTTGTAGTACCTACGTAGGTTAGTTGTTGAGAACTTTGGCTTTTCGCGGATGAGTAAGTATTTGGATCAAAGTCAATCAGATCGGATATTCAGAAAAGTCAGTCTTTTATGGACATGAATCACGAAACCCACTAGTTTATATGGATGTCCACAGGACGTCTATGTGGTATATTACTTATAAACAAATGCGCCCTGGAACTAATGACTTCTCTCAATGAGTAATCAGAATCAAGACGTTGATTGTTAACCTCGAATTATTGGGAGGTGGTATGTTGAACCGACAGGGGTATGAAAAAGCAATGTTGAAGGAAGGCTAAAATTCTTCGATAGTGTTGATTTGAGCTAATTGTTAACCTCGTCATTTTAAACTTTAATCCGTAATGGAATGATACAGTACCATATACAGGGTAGACTACCTCTAATCGCTCGGGCCATTGCTGCTACGTTTATGAAAATTGAGGATAAAATATGACTGGAAGTTATTGGACACTTGATGTGATTCTTCTTGAGACCTTTTCAAACGAGACCAATTATGGTGCCCCGGATTTATGGTGCACCCATTACACTCGAAAATAATTTCACAAAAAGCAGATCTCAAAAAAGCAGATGAAGTGCCCATATTTGTTCCCCTCAATTTTTATTAGCCCAACAGCAATGGTCCTAGGGAGGATAGATGGACCACCCTGTATGTTTCTAGGAGATCCTCCAAATGATCCATTTTGTCGAGAACAATTTGCTTATCTGTACGACTTTTTTGATTTCAGAGTATCGGCACTCATTTTCCTACTACTCGTCAATTTCAATTTGTGTCATTGTAACGTAGGGTAGGTACCAATGAAGAAAATGAGGTCCATATGTGATCAAGTGATCAAGTCAACAATGACGAATTCGGGGCGTACAGTTAGGCCGATTGTATAATAAACCAACAATTCATTTGGTGTGAAAGTGAAGGCAAGAAATGTGATATGTCTTAAAAAGATGCCTCAACAAGATAGGTTCCATCCATCCCACTTCCCGTTTGGTTGGTCTGAGCTGCGGAAGCAGCCGGCATGTACTTGCCGCACGTCTGCTGGTACCTCCTCGGACAGCAGCGGCCGCAACAGGACTGTAGCAGCCCTATCGATACGGCCGAATGGGCCGGACTGGCCATTGGTGACGGTGAGCCTGGCCTCTTGGGGTGGCCGTTGTAGGGTACTTCCAGTTCGACGAATTCGCGATCAGTCGTCTTCTCGAGGCATCGCAGGAGGTGATGGTGTTGCAATTCGAAGATGTCCTCGTCTCTGTAGTTGTCATCGAGTTCGATTCCCGATTCTTGAGCAGCTATTCGAGCTTCAGCGGCTTTCTTTTTACTCACGAAAGCGGCTCCTGAGGAAGCTTTGGCGATGCGGATTCGGGCAAGCCGCGCTTTCTGAAAATCATAAGCGGGCGTGAATATGGTTGGAAATTCACATGAATACAAAATTCACATGGATACAAAATTTTAAAACAAATGGTTCATAACCTGATATTCTTATAGACAGCCATGGAAACAATTAGATTTACTACATTTATTTAGCCTATGAAAATCCATTATGAACCAATGAAAATAACAAAAGAACAAACATTTTTCAATGTTAACTATTCTCACATTTCACGAAATCACAACATAGGTTTTGCCAAGAAACTGGCTTCTTCATTTTTGTTCTTCTGCTATTTTTATCTAAAATAGGTTTATGATGATGATGAGCGTGACGGTGGGAGAACCATCTGTGAACAGAGACAAAATACAATAGGTGGCTGGAGGTAGGTCTATAATATGCCCTCTCGAACATTGAATTACAACCCGACGACAAAAGAACATAGAGCAAAGTTCTACCTCAGTTCATAGACGGTCATTGTATTCTATAATCGTTGCCACTGATGTTTTTCCCCTTTTTACTTCCACCCCAAATACCTGTCGAAAGTAACTACTGCCCTGGCCAATGCCACGACTGGTATTGAATTAAATGAAATAGATACGTGTGCAATATTCCTCATTGCAGACGGCACTACTGCAAGTGGTCACTGTAACAAACCAGCAGAATTTTATTTCGATTTGGACTGATGGACCATTTTCAGACTTTCGAGGTTTTTGCCTTTCATCAGTGCAAGGGTAGATCAATACAGACAGCTTTGATGGCATCAGTTTCCCGTCCGAATTATCAGATCACTGTGACTTTTGGTAACTCTGACTACGCGATGAAGAAACCGGGTCTAGACTGCTCCACCTTACAAGCACAGCAAAAAGCACTTCAACTCTCCGGATAATGAGATTCAACTCAGATTAAAACTCTTACTATCTGAATCTCTCAACCTGGAAGCTCCAAACCCAGAATAGCGTCTCTAAAAATAAAAGAGCCATTCAATAACATATCATATGCCTCTATCAAATCAGTTTTCAGGCTAAGAAATGTTGCCGCGGCCCTGAGCCAATTGATATCTGCTATGCTCAGTAGTAGGATACAAATATCTCTTAGGGGGCATAATGAACATGAAAGATAGGAAGGGCTGCCCCAGGGAGAAGTACTATCCCCACTACTGTGGAACCTCGTGGTAGACGGCCCTTATGGACCCAAGCCAGAGGGGATATCTACCCAAGGCTATGCTGACGGTATAGTCAGAATGGTAAGAGGAAAGTACATGGGCTTCTGTCTGGATCTGATGCAGACATGGTGACTGAGGAAGGGCTTTAAGTGGTGGCGATACTAGAATCCTCCAGACTAAAGCGCCTGGACCATTGAAATGGCAACAATATGGCCTACCTGATGGAGGTCGTAAAAATAGACTCATCCGAGATGCCATCAGACAAAATGACTCCAACCTATTCCTTTGATGGAGCATACGAAACAGTCATACAAGAATAGGAAGAGGCTTTAGGGGCTCCACCAATTTTGTCAAAAGTACAATTCTTGTACACGGATTGCTCGAAGATAAGTAATTGGATAAACGCTAAGATATATGGGGAGAGACATCAGTCTGAGTCTTGATACTTAAGCCTCTATATACCTGCCATCATGTCTTGGAGACACATTAAAACCTTAATGATCTAGAAGCACACAACAGAGTAAAACTTTTCTGGGCAATACTTCGGAGAAATGGTGATGAGGTTTCAGTTTCCTTTTGACTCTTTTAGTTTGTGGGTTTCAAGTAAGCTTAAGGTTTAGAAAATATTCATATACAATACTTCATTGTTTCCCAAAACCGAACATATATTCAAGGAATGTAAGCCTCAGTGCATATAAAGTATACAGGAACGCAATAGAATATGTCTAACTCCTACATCAACACAAACTGGTTTAACTTCCTTCCAAAAATTTTCTTCTGGTGATCGAAACACGTATATAGATCTGAAAATCTCCGATTTGTTGTCGGGTATTTTAATAGTTATTTTTCAGGATAATAGATGAAGTAGAAATGTCAGTTCATTTGTGCAGTAACTTCATTGAAATAACTCGAAACAGATGAGTGAACCTGAAGGTTCTAATAAACCTCAAAATCTTTCTAGCCTTTTTCATCTACCTGAAAATCAATACATTTTGCTTTCCACTAATAAATCTATAATGTTTTTTAGATTTACTCACCCTTTGAGCTTTTCGTTTGTCCGCCCTTTGGTTTTGATGGTATATCCTACTGAAATTAGATACAATGACGGGTACTGGCAGAGCGATGACCAGCACACCACTCAGGGAGCAGACACCTCCGACTATCTTCCCAGCTATCGTTGCTGGAACCATGTCACCGTATCTGTAAAGAAAATAACTATTAGCGTCTATCGCAAATAGCATATCGAATGCATTCAGCAATTATTTCCGTTCAAGTTTCAATACGCCCCAACAAAACTATTACCTGATCTGAAATCATAGACAGTTAGTTATCTGTCAACAGCCGCCAAACGTAATATTTATGTAAATTCCTTCATAGATCTATTTTAGTGAATTCTTCACAACTAATTTCAGTTTGTTATGACGTCACGTACAGGGACGCCCAGCTACAGGCTCACTATGAATGCATGGAAATGCTGTAAAGCATTGATTTTATTGAGGAATTTCGTTTCTGTAAATGTTTTTTGGGTGTTTTAACTTTGCACAGGCTCGAACTGGAAAATCCAAGGAAATCAATAAAAGTGTAGAAGGGCAAATGAATCAGTTTGATAAGTTGATGATAGGTTACTGCGTTTAGAAGTCTGCTGTCTTAAATAAGATTATTAAATTTTTTCAGTAACGTATCGTATTGTGAATATGCCTGCTTAAAAAAAGTAAGTTCAAAATAACTAATAAATACCTAACTTTTCGGAGATCATATCTGCTTCCGTTGTCAAAACTCGCTGAAAAAGGCAATAAGTCAAAGTCAAATGAAAAAAGAAGTATTTTTAAGTTATTTTGAACTTATTTTCTTCCGAAATTCAAATTCAGAGTACGATACACGTTTCTGACAAAATTTAATAATTTTATTCAAGACGTAAACGCAGCAAATTAAATTTAATCACTTGTATAAATAGATATCCACGTCAAGCTGCAAATCAGTTTTGCTAATATGATTTTAGTATGCTTAGATCAAAAGTCTAATATTACATAATTAATGACTTGTGATATGAACAGTGTTTTTCAATTGACTTCGTTCAAGTCAAAGTATAAACAAACACCCAGAATTTGTTATTTCACACTAAGAGATAGAGGTCAGTGTGAGAATTTGGTGTATCTGCAAAATGTCAAGACATAAAATTGGAAGAAAATTATATTGCAGCGGTGTATACAAACATCCTGTCTACCCAATTGCTCCACTCACGGTAGTTTACTAATACATATTTAAATCCGTTTTTATATAAAGTTTTATGATGAGTTACCTACAGTAAAAACACATTCTAAATGCCATTTTAATTATGTGCCTAGAAAATTTTCTTTCGAATTGCAATGTGCTCTATTCCGCAGTAACTCCTTGACAGCCTTCCTGAATTTATTATGAACTGACTACCAAGTATCGAATATGTGAAGGCAGGTGGTTGAACATTGTTTTAGCATTATAAATTATTGATTTTTCGTATTTATGAGGTTCTGGGAAATGGTAGGGACAGTGAAATTATCATTCCTTGTGTTGCATGTTGACAGAGACTGAATATTATTGTCGGTAATATTTTTTGTGGACAAAACTCACTTTCTTGCATGAAAATACAGGTCGCAATGTCAATATTTTAGCTTCACAAATGTATCTCACGTCCTCTTTTGTAAAACAAACTCAGAATTCAATAGAAACTGAGAACTACTCCTTCAAAAACAATTTCCGTACCTCAATCAGAGTAAAATAATCTGCTTTCGCTGCAGACGTATTCAAGCAATCAGAAGATAAGCTTTTGCATACAACATTAATGTCAGTATTGAATTAATTCTGTCATCCACAAGTATGAATAACCTCAAAATTCCATATCGTGCATCCCTGTTGAAAGAATAAGTTAGCTTGCTATAACTATTATTGCACTACAAAATGCAATAAACGATAGTAACTGAATCCAATTACAGTTAAAACAGTAATTGAACTGAGACAATAATTCACGGTGTAAGAACTAATAATTCACTTTTATGTGGACTGTATATTGACGGAAATATCAAATTTATTACGAAGTCGTGCCTTGCAGAGTAAAATTTTCCGTTCAACAAAATCTGACAAGAGATATATTAAAAGAAAGGGAGTGGTTTCTCTAAAAAGCAACTGACCAAAACGATATTTTAAATAATCTTGAACATCTCTATATTTTTATTCTAGCTTTGAATTTCGTTGTTCAACTACAAGTCGTTTGTTTTCTAAATCGATCAAACTAGATGTTAGATGATAAATAGCGCTTTTTCAAGTTCTTGTTGAATTAGGTAAAAATATACTAGGCTGGGATAGGTGGGATAGAACTTGACCTCTTGAATTAACACGTATTATATTTTTCGTGATTCATTCCTTTCAGAAACAACAACAGCAGAGCTTTTGTCAAACTGAATTGTGAATTTTATGAACGAGTAACTTTCCTCCGGTGAACGACAACTTTGTGAATAGATTGAATCAAATTCGAGTTGAATTATTATTCATTATTCATTTAATGATTGTTTGGCTTATGTTTTCTAATGTATGTTTCATGGTGACCTATATCCGTGACTTTATTGGTCCCAGTCATGAACACTAGAGGACAAGCAGAAAACCCCTTCTGTCATTTTGCTTTATACGAAACACAAAAAAATGTTGATGACGTTTTTATTTTGTTTACAATGTTTTAAACAAAATCCTCAACTACAACACTGATCAGTAGTTTTTTCAGCTAACTTCTATTAAAAATATCCAGACAAGAACAAAGCATGGTCAAGTATTTATTGAGTAAATGATTCAACAATCGGTTGACTGAGCAAAAGCCAATATCGATCAATAATATTCTGACGTACTGTAGGTCGCTACTTCATCCGTAGGGAATTATTAGATGAACAATGTAATTCATTTGGCAGGGACAAGACAACTCAAAGTTGTCGGACCTACCCTTGCACTGATGAGAGGCAACAACCTCGAAACATGTCTGCAGGTGATCATCCCCAGCCAAATTAAGGATAATCTTTTGTTTGTCTACAATAAGCACTTGCAATTGAGTCTTCCTTGAAGAACGTTGCACAAATATCTGTCAGATGTAGTGGCTTTAGCCAGGGAAGTAGTTGTTTTCTGTCAGATTTTTGCCTCATATTTTCCACTTTGTGGAAATATGTGAAGAGAAGGGTACTTCGACT
The DNA here is from genome assembly GCA_944452925.2 of Chrysolina oricalcia. Classification (NCBI taxonomy): domain Eukaryota; kingdom Metazoa; phylum Arthropoda; class Insecta; order Coleoptera; family Chrysomelidae; genus Chrysolina; species Chrysolina oricalcia. The sequence continues at coordinate 1,875,760 of OX101809.2, read as the reverse complement.
TTGTCGATTTTATTCTTATCAATAATATTCCTGTTATTGAGCTCTTCTCTGGATGAACATCGTCTCAATCAATTATTCAATCTCAGGAGAGCAAAACGTTTCTCATTTTCATGCTTGGCTAATGAAGGGCACCATGTTAGCAGCCTCCTTGAATTTTCTTTTCAAGCGATGCCTGTCTCAATGTAGAACTGATATCACATCACGAAACAACTCTATGCTGCTGAATTTGTTCAATTATTTGTGATAAGAAAATTTCGAAAAATAAAACATAGTGGGCAGGGTTGAAGTTCATGGGGATCTAGTATGGTAGAATGCCAATTGCAACGTCAGGTGAATTGGTAGTAGGTAATCAAATCATCATAAACCTAATGGCTGGTAACTGAAAATTATATAAAGGACTCACAATTTCCGTGGTCCAGACATGGAGGTGAAAATTCATAAATTGAGAGGTGAAGAGCTACAAAAGAATTGGTCATCAAGAGTTTTCAAATTTTGTTTATTGATGAAGCTTCCGACAAATTCATCTTCCGCCTTTTATGAAATGTTTTGGCTACATATTGAACCAGAGATGGTGCTGGTTATGCAGAGTGTAATCTAACCTCTTTCATTTTCGTGAATAATAGGTGTATATGTATATAAAAAAGGTTACAGAAAATTGAATTTGGTTTTTGTATAACCCCAGCTGATCGAATCAGAGTGAACAAGAAGAAGGCGTAGCCTCAGTTGGTCTATGGCAGTTCAATGGCAAGGTAGTGTCCGGTCATCGACCAGCTTACTAAAAACAACTGAAATGATTTTTTGTGGTGTGTCCTTCCAAAAAAAATTTTACAAAAAATAATTTGAATCACACATAGTTTGGGCTATGAGATTCAAAGAGCTATGAAAATAGTTCTTGTAGGAAACTTTGCCAAGAATCCAACAGATATAGCTCAACGGTCGTAGGGGGCAGCAGTTGTTTTCTGTTGAATATTTGTCAACGAAAATACCTACTGTTTATACGGAAGACTGGACCAGATTTTGTAATTACTGATATCCTGTCTATGGAACTCACTTTCGGTTGTAATTGCACAAGTGCATGAAAATTACTAATAATTTTGCAAGAAGGCGTGTTATCTAAAAATTGCACGAGTTTATTTTCATATTTTGGCGAAAGAACCCGAGTCAAAAACTATGAAAATAACCGAATGAAATGTTTATAACGCTCTTGAATGTAAAATTATCTGGTAATTTTTTGCACGAGTATGTAATTATTTGGAATATTTCACAAATAAAGAAGTACTGATTTTTTTCTTAGACATAGCATAGTACTGACAAAGACTATAAATAAAATTGTACTAGACACGCGATATTTTTAATTTTTTGTTTATCTAATATTTTTCAGTATTGTTTGTGGTGTCATGGCGACGAGGTGTTTTCTCAGTGCAAGTGTCATTCCGTATTGTACCTAATTACCTCTGTAATTTTTCGATGATTGCATTCCGCTTTTGAGAAATTTTATATGAAGGAAATATTCGCTAATATATGTCGGTGCTGAGGTTTCTGAGTAGAGTAGGGCCTTTGTCTTGATTAATTTCGAAGTCAGACATCCTTTCTCTGGTATTTAACACAAAACGATTTCACAATTAATGGTATCAAAATTTCCGAGCAGCTGAAAGGTGATAAGTTCAGAACTTGGCAATGAATACACGATGATCAGGACGACAATAAGCAAACACTCTGCTCGCCTACAACAACTCAACTCGACTGAACTCCAAATCTGTTCTCTGCGTTCAAAACTTCAAGTTATCATTTTTCTAGAAGACCAACTGCCTCTCCTTTGTATTTTCGTATACCTACCCCTCCTGTCACCGTGTCTACATTCGTGATAATGATCACGCCAAATCTAATCCCTAATTGAAAGTGTCCACTACTTTATGTTACAATCCAACTATTATGTGAAACGGAATTTGTCCTTTCAGGACCAATGATTATCCTACTGCAATAAATTCCGAGACAACCCATGAAGAGATTAATTAATGAATATTACCAGATTTAATAATCAAATTACAGTTCAGGCCGCAATATTTAGCATTCTCTTACAGAGGAAAAACCCGTTGATATTCAATCTCCGACAAATTTATTTATACGGGTTCGATGAATTAATAATCTATGAAACAGAATGGCCCTTGGGACCTTATCTAAGTTTGTCAATATGCCCTTGACACTCCTCAAACATTCCAGTTATTGTTTTGGCAGCCACACTTTCAGCTCTAGCTGACAACAGCTCTGCCAAATTTTTGCTCATTCGAATGTTATCAAGATTTTTCCTCGTAAATTATGCATTTTAATATAGTTTGCGTCAACTCCTGAATCCATTTACACTGTGAAAACCACAGAGAACGCAGTAATCATAATAATCCCATGGCTCCCGCTGGTGCTAGTGCAAATATAAATTGGTTGGCGACGCATTGGGCTTTATTTGGCTTTAATAACATTTTCAACGCGTTCGGTTTTAGTCAAATCAGGGGATCAACTGATCTTGCTCAACTGTTCGAATATCATCGGAGAGTAGGAATAGTAGGGTCGAAAATATAATGGTGTGCTTGTGTATCATGTGGAAACACACCTGTAAAATATTAGCGAAATCTGTTATGATTTATATATTTTTTTTTTGTTCGTCGACCCCCGAATATGCGCAACTGAATCAAATACTTTGATATGCTTGATACATTGATACAGCAGAGCAATCACTAAACAGTAGAATGTCGTATATCATAAGTGATTGATAAAATGAATTTTTTTACGGTATCAAAATTCGAAATATATGTCTCTGAGCTGAGGAATAATTTACTTGACAATTGGAGTTTTGATGTCTGGATATGAGCTCTTCAGTTCAGATTTTGGTCCAGAGTAATTCCGAGTATCTTCATTTTGTTCGTCTTGCACACCGAGTTTCAAGTCCATTCCGATTCAATTAAATATTTCATTATTACATTCTCCGATTGAATTTTTCATCTGAGCATATCCAATTCAAATATTTCCATAATCAGCTTGAAATTTCACGTATATAGAGCGAAGTTCGAATGGATCTATCGATTTTGTATTTTTCGTGATTTTTAGGGGTAATTTTATTTTCCTTCGATTGACTTGAATTATACAGTATATACTAATTCGTCCGTTCTGAATCGATTGACATTCGCAGAATTGCTCTATCTCTAACCGTTCTCGAATCGAAAAGTTCGAATCTTGTTGAAAGGGGTTTTATCCCGCCAAAGTAATCTTTATTCATCATTTCGGACTCATTTTCGTAAAAGTCAAATTTCAAATCGATTTCGATTCAAGATTGGCGTTCGCAGAATTGCTCTATCTCTAACCGTTCCCGAATAGATAATTTCGAATCTAGTTGAAAGGGGTTTTATCCCGCCAAAATCTTTTTCTCCATCATTTGGGACTCATTTTCATAAAATTTATTTTTTTTCTATATTTTCACCGAATTTCAAATCGATTTCGTTTCAATTGATAAATTGTGAAAGGCTTTCGCGGCCATCGTCACTTATGGTGGTTCTTCGGGTTGTAAGGCCGACGTATGTTTACAGAAGTTCTCGACGTTTCGCCAACACGAGTGGTTAGCATTTTCAAGAGATATTTTTTTCAAAGTTTCTTGTTTCTTTATTCGCTGTCAAATGCTTGACATTTGTTATACGTTGTCTCAATAAATACCTGTTATTTGACGTTCTTACATCTGATTGGTCAATAGGGTTAGCTGACATGATAGAATCGTTCGTACCGTTATTTTGTGGGTAGGGAGCTAATTGAGAATTTTTGAGAACTGGAAGCCAAACCTTGTTCAATTATAGTCCTTCTTCGGTTCTGTTGAAGTTGTTGTGGTGTTTCTGAATTTCAATTGCTTCCCGGAAGAGTCTTGGGTAATAGGCAGATGTTGAAGAGATGACTTGAGTTTCTTCAAATTTCACTCTATGGTTATCGTTGTTGAGAGTATGTTCTGCGATAGCGGATTTCTGTGTGTGCCCTAACCGACAGCAAGCCTTGTGCTCTTTGATTCTTGTTTTAACGGAGCGTTTCGTGGTTCCGATATAAACGCTGCCACAGGAACATGGAATGCGATAAACCCCAGAAGAGCATAGTACGTCTCGTTTGTCCTTGAGAGGTGTATGAAAAATAGAAGAGAAATCAGAGACGGAAGAATCAATAGTATACCAAATGACTGTCCATCCAGTGAACCAAGTAGTAGTCAAACCCACACCGAAAAAAGAAAAGCATTCTTACCATATGTTCCCAGAGTTACAGATCGTATTGGCCGTATTCTACGAAAATATGAGATTGAAACCGTTTATAAACCTTCAAAAAAACTGAAAGACCACTTTAGATCAGAGAAGGACAAACGAGACGTACTATGCTCTTCTGGGGTTTATCGCATTCCATGTTCCTGTGGCAGCGTTTATATCGGAACCACGAAACGCTCCGTTAAAACAAGAATCACCACAACAACTTCAACAGAACCGAAGAAGGACTACAATTGAACAAGGTTTGGCTTCCAGTTCTCAATTCTCAATTAGCTCCCTACCCACAAAATAACGGTACGAACGATTCTATGATGTCAGCTAACGCCATGGACCAATCATATGTAAGAACGTCAAATCACAGGTATTTATTGAGACAATGTATAACAGATGTCAAGCATTTGACAGCGAATTAAGAAACAAGAAACTTTGAAGAAAATATCTCTTGAAAATGCTAACCACTCGTGTTGGCGAAACGTCGAGAACTTCTGTAAACATACGTCGGCCTTATAACCCGAAGAACCACCATGTATATCTCAGGCTTTTTAGGAAACCTCCGCAATTTCGAATGTTTGAGGATCAACTTCATCTTCAATTTCTCCAGACTGATCTAATAAGGAACCAAACTCTGGTTCTGAATATTGAATGACGTATCATCAGTAAACATGACAAACTTTCATTTACAGAAGTTACTCTACCCATTAACATATATAAAAACAGGAGTGTTCCCAAGACGGAGCCCTGAGGTATACCATGATTTTCAAATCTGAAGAAACAAAACAAATAGACAACCTGAAACCGATCTGTCAAATAACATTCGACGGAAGTCTCTTATGCCGTAATGACATTTTTTTGCAGTCGAAGGCCTTTGACAGGTGATGGCTGTATTGTGCAGCTGTTCAAGGCCGGCCGTTGACTATGCAGTTATTAGGTCCATTATTGCCATTGGATTTTTTTTCATAATTTTTGAAAATTAAATAGTTTTTCATGATATAAAACGTCCTTGCGTTGTTTGGTATTCCATATCGCTTTTGGAATCTGTTGAATAATGAAACGTTCACAAAACCACATTGATGATGGGCGAAATAATAGAGTGGCGATATGGCGCGTCGAACAAAAGCTCCTCCTCCGAGTAATTCCGATTTTTTTCGGAATGCTGGCAGAACGTCGTTTGTGAGCATACTTCAACGACAATGGCGCTCTTTCAGTCTTTCACCGTGACGATAAAAAAGAGATATTGGACCAGACAGGCACGTTGCCAAGAGTTATGCTATTATCCTTTCGAATAGTTCAATAACAAATTGTATGGTTTGGCGTGATGGGAGGGCCTTGTGCCCTTGTGTTCATTTCACTTCGGGGTGGAATTCCACTTTTGGCACACTGCTCCACTGCGGATTATAGAGTATTCATTACTTTCGCTGTGAAGCATTGTTCTAGATCATCTTTTGAAATATCTACTGATATGTCGGTTTTTTCACGAAACAGTTTTTTTCTATGTTCCACATTCACCCAGTATTGAGGATCCAGAGGAACACAATAATAATAAAAATTATAATAGATAACTTCATCAGCCATTCTGACTGTATCCACAAATGTGCTGGTGTTGGTAGGATCATTTAATGTTTATATGTGATTTGTTTCTACTCCCTCATTACAAAATGAGAAGTTCGTATCAGTTTATAAAAAATTGTATGGGAATTACGAACATCTTGAATAGCATTCCGAATGGACCAACAAAAAAGTGGTCTCAACAGTTTTTAGCACGTATCTTTCATTTCTGTGTACAATTGTATCGAAAATATTGATAAGTACAATATGTAATAATTTCCTGGAAATTACAAACTATGCCCTAGCATCATTTTGTTCAATGATTACCAAAGATATTAGAAAGACTATTCCAAGAACGAATGGGTTAATGAAGAATTCATTGAAATGGAAAAATATTTGAAAAACTCGTATTGGTTAAAAATGAACACATGTGGACACACCGAATTTGAATAACAAAATAAAAATATAAAAACAATACGAAAAAGAATCACTCATACAAAACATAATTTTCATTTATATAAATGACAAACAAGATATCACTGACAAACAAAAGTATTTTTGGAAATTAGTTCTTGACAAAACAGGAAAAACGAAAAACAATCAACCCTTTGAAATTATTATAAATGATCAATCGACTAAATAAGATGAATCTTTAATAGCAGATGAATTTTGTAAATATTTTGCCAAATCACCTGAAACGACAGTAAACTTGTATTTCCAAAATTCCATATCCGAGGAGTGCACTGTAAATAATCTGCGGAAAAATTCACTTTTCTTCACGGCCACCAACCCTGTAGAGATACTAGGTATAATAAATAATTTGAAGAATGCCGATAGTCTTGGCATAGACTGTATTTCTACAAAAATGATAAAAACTATAGGATGTTACATTGCAGAATCTCTCACATATATCTTCAATTCCTATATTGAACTAGGGAGATTTCCTCAAAATTTGAAAATTGGAACGGTCATACCAATTCCCAAAAAAAACTACTCCCAACTACTGGAAAATTACAGGCTCATAACTATTCCTACGGTTATATGTAAAATAATAGAGAAAGCATTAAATAATCCACACATTATTTATTTTGTCATCTACAGTATGTTCACGAATACTTGGATCAGAAAAAGCATGAAGGAGTACTACACGATTTTACCAAAGCTTTCGACTGTTTGGAACTCGAGAAAAAATTATATTCAATAGGCATTAGAGGAAAAATACTATCATGGTAAATGTCCTACCTAGAAAATAGAAAAAATTTCATTAGAATGAATGGCATCGAAACAAAAACGTATGATGAGAATCTTGGAGCTCCACAGGGATAAATACTGGGGCCACTGTTATTCCCCATTTTCATCAACGATCTTTCAAATTACTATATTACTTGCAGCATATGTTAATAATCCGCATGAGCTCCAAAGAAGGTTGAATTAATTGGCGGATAAAACTGTTTTCCTCCACTTCAACGGCCAAAAAGAATCAGACGGTCTAATTAAGTAAATATAGGAACAAGTACGTTGCTCTCACATTTAGTTGTTTTCTCGGTTTTCTCAGAACTTATTTAGATTCCGATATGTCTTGTAGAACAGCTATCGAAAATGTCAGTAAAAAAATCAGTGATATCCACAATGCTATCCTCCAATTGAAAAATATTTTTAATAAAGAACAACTACTGTGTATTCTCGAATCAGTTATGATATAATTGTTTGGGGATATACCTACATCACTAGCTCGAAGACTATTGATTTCACAAAAACGGGTAATCAGACTTATATTTGGCATAAAACGAACTGATTCATGTAAACCATATTATATAGAAAATAGGTCTTCAACGGTTCCTGGTATATACATTTATAAATGTATTTTGCTTGTCAACAATAATATACAATCATATACACTCAATTCTGATAATTATAACTATGGGATCAGACATGGTAGTTTGCTACAGGTACCTACACACAGAACATCACTATATGAAATATGGAGACTTCTTTCATATAGTGATGTTCTACAGTGGTGTAAAGTTTTTCAATACTCTTCACGACATTACAAAGAGTGAAAAATTGAAATACGTTTCAAAAATCAACTGAAATCCTATTTAACTGATAAATGTTTTTATAATATAAGTGAGTTTATGGAAGATAGTTATATTTTTATAAATTGTGATATATTTATGTATATGTGTGAGTCAGTGTATAATTGTTTATGTATATACATGTATCTGTAAGTGTTTATAACGTGTATACAGTTGTTTTTGTTTTCTTTATGTAACAAGATTCACTTCTTTGACATGTCCAGAACCATGCATATGGTCTTAGTGGAATAAATAAATTATTGTTATTATTATTATTATTATTATTGAAATTTTCTGATCAGGTCACGCAAAACGGTTTAGTTTACGGGAAGTTTACAAATTGTAGTTTGATATCCAGAAAATCTTCATATATTTGTCATATTTGCCGTACCTATCCATGTTCAAGTCCAAATATAAGTTCTTTATATTCGACAGAAATATTGATTAGGATCACCAGTTAGATGTTCAGTCCTCAACTCATGAATTGATAAGCGCTGTTTGCACTTACAGATTTTAAAGATTGTCCTCGCATGTTTCATCTTCATCAGTTGATTTCGGCCATTTGTACATTTTGGCCAAAGACAAACGGTCTGGTTAAAATCTGATAATAGCAATGTGATGAGAACAGTATCAGATATATCAATTTGAAGGATTTGTCTGTTTGGTTCTATTCATACGAGATGCATACGAGATGCATTTGCTCCCCAGAGAGCGCCGTTCTGAAGGAAATCGAATTTTGCAATAATTTTTATTTTCCATTTTTCGAACCTTTTCAAACTTTCCTCAGACGTAACTCGACGAGCTGATTCTGAATATCACCTCAAAAATTGAATTCGACAAAAGGGTAACTGGAAAAGGGCAATATTTAAACGAAAAAATGCATCCATCCACAAAATCGATATTTTCTAAATGAATTAGCATTTTGATTGGAAAAACAAGTACATTTTCGGATCCAGAACGAAATTTTCCATAAGATGAAGTAATATTCACGAGATTCCACATTTTTTGAAATATTTCCAGGCGATCAAATTCTAAAAACGCAATATTTTGTATTGAATGAAATCGAATTTTGCGAAAATTTGTATTTTCCAATTTTCGAAAAATTGCAAACATCCTTCAGACGTAGCTCGACGAGTTGATTCCGAATATCACCTCTAAAACTGAATTCGACAACGGGGTAACTGGAAAATGGCAATTTTTTCGACGAAAAAATGCATCCATCTACAAATGAATCAGCCTTTTGATTGGGAAAACAAGTACATTTTCGTATTCAGAAGAAAATTTTCCATAAGATGAAGTAATACTCGCAGCATTCCGCATTTTTTAAATGTTCCCAGACGATCAAAGTCGAAAAATGCAATATTTCATACAAAAGAAAATTGAATTTTGAGAAAATAATTATTTTCCAATTTTCTAAAAATTCACGTAACTCGACGAGCTGATTCCGAATATCACCTTGATAAATACGGTTTCAAGTTTCAGTCAGTAGACAAGCTTCTTTTGGTTGTACTACTTCCCGTTTTTCAAGAATAAATACTCTGAGGTGTAGCCTCCATTTTGAGACCTTATACTTTGGAAATTAATGTTTTTTCCTAATTTGCTTTTTTTCCTGAAAATGACATCAAAACCGAAGCCGAAGCTCAGAACTCTCCGGACAGGGTTTAACCCGAAATTTGAATATTCCAAATATTTCTTCGTTGAGTATTGAAGTGTGTTATTACTATTACTATATCTCATGAAGGTAACATTTCCACCTCTCCAATTATCCTACAAATCATGAATTAGTTAAATATCAACGAAAAAATATGAAACTGTGGTTCGAACCACATTCTTTCAGATGACGATTCTGGAACAAAAGCATCCCCTTCTTAGGTTTAGATAACGATTACTACCCGACTATTGAATAACCAATTTAACATACTTAATACTAATCCGTTTTACAGATTTTATGCGGCAGATGATCTTCGAATAAACAAAGTTACTTCACCAAATTTGCGATCGATCTGCTGGAAACCTATGGAACTCCAACTCAAGAAAGCAGTTTATCACAAGGCGATTTCACAGGTTTGTAAGTAATTTCCTGATTTTTCACTTCATTTCACGAAAAAGAAAGAGCATCGTGAGACTAGAGAAAACGTTGGTAAGAAATGTTGTTATTGAATTTCTGGAGGCTGTATACCTTAGGGAACAACTCCCGAAGCAGTGGGTTCCAAAGCTTAGCCGTTCCTTGGAAAAACGTGCCCTTGGAGACATATGTTCAGCATGTCTCCAAAGTGACGACAAAGAGATGTGAAGACTGATCTCGACGCGACTAATGGATCTTTTTTTAGCAAAATTGAAATGTTTCAGTGTGTGTATAGGGGAACAGAAATCCAGAACAGGCCGGATCTGTGCCTTATAAATAAGCAGTTAAACAGATTGTGATAAAGCTGTTGGCACGAAACAGAGAACCAAGTTTTTGAGAGACACTTTTGTCCATGGACCTCACAAGGTTTTTCCGTAATATAGGGTATCACCGGTGGTGGGAGTAATAATAGTAGTAGTAGTTATTGGACAGCATTTGCTGCAGCCCGGCAAGTAGGCTCCCATATGGACCCTTTTTGTCTTGCCCTGTTTTCCACATATTTTCATTACTTCTCCTAATCTTCTTTTTCGAGCCTTCGTGACCTTGTTAAAGTCAGGCTGTCATTGCCTCCTTCTTACTACTGATGGTAATACTGGGCATCGAAATGGAGGACTCCACTGGTATGGAAACTCCTTACATATTCACGCTGCTACTGTGAGATCAGCCATGCTTAGGTTATTTTGCATTGAATTCCACCAAGTTGTTGGATTTCCGTTCATTTCTGGTTTCACAGGTTGATAGAATTTTGGAAGAGAAAGCGGTATGAAGGGTACTGTTATCTACAAAACTATTCACTGGATATTGGTTTGAAATGAATAGCTAAAATATTTACTGGCAATGCATATCGATGCACAAATATTTCATCACCGGCATGATATAGAAATTCGGTTCGACAGATGAAGTTGCATTTTGAGGAACATAGAATCTTCAAATCCAGCTCAGGTTCTGATATTAAACTATAAACACGGTTTGTTAGGTATTCATTGTGAGCCTACGCTTAACTTTGAAAATTGTTTCCTTTCACTAGCATCATGTGATACACTCCGTGTAGGCTTAATTGAAATTGCACGAATGTAGTTTATAATTTATAAGCCGAACTCATCAATAAACAGTTCACATTAGTTTCGTTCAAATATTTAGATCGATCTTGGATGCTTGCCATTACATGGATGTGTTTGGTGCAGAGGCGTGGGCCTTGTTTTGATGTTTTTCAAAACATCAAATAGATATGCGGAATGAATCCATTCTTCTTGAAGCGCTTTGTGTGTTCCTGCTTTTTATCTGGATTAAAGTGATGCATGGAGAATTTACCTAAATTTTCCTCGAGCGGTTTATTAATGTTAGTGCACGTACGTCTTTCGTCTGACTGGTTTTCAATATTAATAATAATACTTATAATACACCTTTATTACTTTTAATTGACAAGAAATTTACAATTTGCGCTTAGAGTTTTCAAAGAAAATAAAAGGCGAAGATCAGTTTTCGTTTAGCCGAACATCTCTTTTTCATCTTTTTGAACGAACGGCAAAGCTTTGGAACTCACTGCTTCGGGAGATGTTCCCTGAGGCATGCAACCTGCAGAAATTCAAGAAGATCATTCCTATTAACATTAGCATTAACATTGACAGGATTTTCTTTTACGTGAACCAGAATATACAGTGAGGACGTAAAAAGTCCTATTCCCGCCTTAACTTTTGAATTCAGGTAAAAAGGTAACACTTTTACTACTTTTTGGCACGAAAATTATTGTGGTCAAGTGGCCTAGTGTCAGGAGGCACTATCAGTTCGACTAAAGTATAAACAAATTAAACAAAAAACACATTTCAAAATACAAATAATATGCGAAGCTTTTTTACTCAGTAACGGAGTTGAAATTCTGCTGCAATTAATAGTCAAAATAATTTATTTGTCAAATATTTGAAGCAAATTTCAAACGCTTGTCAGTTTTAAACGTCAAAAATAACTTGACAAAGTGAAAGAGAACTTCAAAAGTAATACAACCGCAAAACTAGAAAACAACTCTATTACCCAAGAAATCAGAAATCCTTTGTGTAGGTCCAATAACTCTCAACCGCTCGGTTTCGAATTATTAGAGAAAAAAATCAAACAGAATAAACGGTATACTTATCTGATCTTTATTTTTGAATTAATACACTGAAGTTTGTTAATTGGGATTTTCTTAAGTATTTTTGACAATAACACCCCCAAAATTGGATACTACTGAAAAGAATTTTTTAAGGGCTTTCCAATGATATATCGCACAAGTGCAAAGTATGTCACTTGCATGCGCTTTGCCAAGAATCTGACAGATACTATTCATCGGTAGTAAGGGGCAGTGGTTATTTTCTGGTTGAAGAAATTCCTATTGTATTGGATATAGCAGAATGTCGATCGAAAAGAATTCAGTCAAATGTATGTAACTTCTTCGAAGTATATTTATCAATCTTCGCAATGAAATTTTGCCATATATGGCGAGCGTATGGATATCGTACGAGATCTATTATAGTAAAGAAATCAGTTTTTCGTTAATTTTTAAATTTCCAAGAAATTCTAGTGTATTCATAGACAAAGAAATGTCTTCACGCTTTTAATAAATAATGTTTGCATTCATAAAAAACTACTTATTTCCATGTAGGTTATTCACTCCTGACCTGGCTTTTTATGCAACAAATCGAAATACCAGTATCTATATCAGAATGGTAACGTTTTGCTGAGGAAAGAATCTAGGTCACCACTGACGTATAATTTCACATTTCACATCCTAATTATCATTTTTTGTATAAAACCAGTAAATTTACGTCGTAGCCACGGGGAACGTCTGTTAATGATTCATAATAAAATTGGTGGTTTAGATAGACCTGATCTCTCATGATTTGAAAGACTGCCAATAAGATGCACACTTCTGCACATTTCAAGTTATGATATTTATATCAGCTGATAACATTTCGAAACACTCTACTCTCGCATAGTTTGTACAGAATACTTCGAATTTTGAATTGGAAATATGTTGTTCAACAAAATCGTAGATAAAATATACAGTGTGTTCACTTAGGTTGGGAAAAATATGGAATTAGAGGAAATGCTTTAGATTGGTTTCAATCCTACCCAACACATCGTCAACAGAGAGTCAAAATTCTGAATGATAGACAGGCAACTAAATCTAACTTAGAACACATCAAGATAGGAGTCCCCCAAGGTAGTATAACAGGGCCAGCACGCACTTTTCATGAATTTCATGAATGATATTTTGGAAATCTTAAATGACTTCAATGCTTCTGCACATCTAACTGAGTATGTAGATGACACTAATATGTTGGTTTCAAGTTCAGATTATCCAGACCTAATACAAAGAACGCAGGACGTAACGAGAAACTTTTATAATTGTTTTACCAAATTTTGGTTTTAAGATTGCAAGATTGCAAAACAATTCTTGCAGAAAACTACCGCAAGAATCTAACAGATATAATTCAATGGTCGTAAGGGACAGTGATTGTTTTCTGTTGGAGACTCGCCGATGAATATACCTATTGTACCGATTTGAGCGAAGGACTGGATTACCCAATCCTATTTTCATTATTAGTTCACTGATCCCTCTTTAAGTATTGTCTACTTTCTCTTGAAAATATAATCATATAATTCGGAATTATTTTACTGAATGGTGCCCATTCCCCTATTCAATACTTTATTTGCGATTCTACGAGTGTGTGATAAACAGTTCCAAGGTGATCTTGAATGAGGATATTTTCCAGATTATAAAGTTTATAAATGAAAAAGTGCAGTCTTTTCAAATTGTTGTCTATACTAGTAGCCATGCTAATAAGGTATTTGTAATGGTATGTGGATGCGATTCAGCCTGACAGGGAGGGTCAGAATTTTTCCGCAGTATCCTTTGCCTTTTGTAAAAACCAAGTAAAAGGGGAGGATCTCACCGGACTGTTCTACCCGTGCCCATAGGATACTAGTACCTGACCCTATCGGGTATCAAAAACAGAGTATCTAGGTAGCTGATGAAACCATAAAGAAAACAGCCTTGCACCTGCCCAAGAGGAACTGCAGTTGTTCACCAAACCTTCTTCCCTGCTTGCAGGAACTGTATCGTACCAAAAAACAAGAGGAGGGATCCGGAAGATCTCTCTGAGGAGCCATGAAAGTCCTCTCAATGATGGTGGACCAGATTGTACAACCTACGGAGCCACCGCGTTGGATCATCTTAAATAAGATAGCCCTCTGCAGGAGTAGCAGATACCATCTTTCAAAAAAGAAAACTGTCTGGAGCTGAAAGTTGAAAATTCGAGAAAATTACCAAACTCTTGGCAAGTACGTGACCTGAAGGAAATCAGGAAACGGCTGTTGCCAGACTCTTTTACACCCCCAACTCCAAAAAGCCTTCCAAATGATACAGGAGGATCTCTGGCTGAATGACACATTGTTTTATATCTGCTTTAACGATCGGGACAGCAGATAAATTATTCAAGTAGACATTGAAGAGATTTGGACCTAACGATATTCCTTGTGATACGCCATATTCGTCTATTCTGTATTCCCTTTGGGATTGTTGACCTACTCTCTGCGAACATTCGTAAGGTAGTTCTGAAATATATTCCAATTTCAATATTTTTTCCTCTGTCTGCTGGTGAAATTATATTTTCCACTAACCGTCGTTACCCAATATCAAGAATGGAGGTGAACGGCATCATTGAAACAAAAGACCTATTTCATGTGCCGACTAATTATTCAATTAGACATCGATCGATTTGTTCTGGCAAAGGTCAGTGCGTGTCTGGCATACTTTTCATCCAAAATTGGAATTTGTGTCGAACACACATCGATAGTTATTTTGACGTGACAAAACAAATCAACTTGGTCAATCGACAGAAAGTGTGGATGGAGTATTATTGGCAATCTAATGTAGAAGAAGAAAATGTCATACATAAGAAATTCTTGTTGACAAACACATTGACAGTACCTGAAAATTGCAAATAATTGATATACGGAATGACCGGATGAAAACAATACATTCATGAATGAATTGCCAAAAGATAATTGGATGAATACTGAGATAAAATTTAAAAATATGAATGTAAACACTACAATTAAAGTGTATCCTCATAAAATTATGTCTAACTGTATAAATTGCATAACTTATAAATTGTTTTTGTTAAGTTGGATGTGGGAGTGGTCAGTGGTGAGCTTTAAGTGATTTTCAATCTGGCGAGTATTGTGGGGGCTGACCTTGATATCATACCATTCTATTTTTATGGATCATGGAATTTTTTTTGTAATTCTCTCTATTTCACTTTACAAAGATATTCATTTGTCCGTTCCTGAAGTATCAATACAGACTGGAAGAGCTGATTATTACTTAACCCCGATAGCTATGCCATACTGTAAATGGGAGTCTATAAGTGCATGATAAACAGATATGTCAGCAGTGAATCCTTATTAGTTCAATACTGATCTCGAAATATGAAAACTAGATGCCAGTTTTTCATTTAAATTATTTATGTGCTCTTCAATTTTCTGTCCAAAAATGTTCTCCAAAATTTTGCAGTTTCTTTGTTTTCTATTAGTTGATTTCCTCTCATTTCCTATCATTCAAAAGTAATAACAGTTGTCTTTCTAGAATTTAAGGAGAGAAGCCATTTCAGTAGATATTATTTCGTGCAGTTTACTCTTATATTTATGGTGCCACAGCAGAGTGCTGTCGTTAGCAAATAACGTGAATTTTTCGCGAATTGGCCAGATCACATATGTATAACAGGAATAAGACTAGATCCAAAACAGAGCCTTGAGGTACTCAACACTCATTTTCGGCTATGTCTGAAAATGTTGACAGTCTCACAAACTGCTTTCTATCAGAGAGAACTGAACTGAATCAATTGATTCCTCTGAATCCATAATATTGAAGTTTGCATAGCAAAATATCGTCATTGACACAATCGAATGCGTTCAATAGGTCACAGAGTTCACTGCAACAGCTTTCTTACCATTAATTCTCTGTAGATCATTGACATACCTCAATAAATTTTTTTTATTAAAAATCTATTTTTCAGCAACATCACTTACAATAGGTACCTTATCGGGAAGCATCACACAGAAAACAATTACTGCCCACTACGAATTTTTGATTATGTCTGATACACTCTTGTGCAAATGTTTTACAGAAATATTCCGGCAACAGCTCTCAGTTTGGCTCAATATAAATAAGCAAATATTGAGGAAGTAGCTTTTTTTTAATGATCTGTTTATATGTCTTCAATAGTTGAAAATGTGTTCGTTTGAAGCAATGGTTACTCATTTCCTTGTGTTGAAATTGTATTCTGTGAATCGTTGAAGAATTCGGGTAAACTTCGGTCTAGCTGGATGGATATTGATTATAACGGAAAACGATTTGAAATATACCAGAATTCTGAGGCATTTCGTTCTGATGGAGTGATGTTAATTAATCTCATAATAAATGCAGACAGGCTGCTAGCTCTCTTTTATTTTTAGCCATTTTATATAATTGCTTTTCTGCGGTAAATGCCTTCCCGTGTTCCGGCCCAATTTATCTTCTTCTCGAAATACGAGGCGTATTCGAAAAATTAAAACCCTTTGCGCGTGAACAAAATGATTTCGGTTATTTTTGTTATTTCAACAGTGTAGTTTAGAAATGAGGATCCAAGAAATCAGAATGGGGATGAATAAGACCTAACAGCTTACAGAAAATTGATGAATTTCGCAAGTTTTAGAATCCTGATAATAAAAATGACCTAAGAAAATATCCGTTGTAACACTTTTAGGTCTATGTCGACGTATTTCAGAGGTCAATGGATTATTCTTCATTTGGCTGGGGGTGACCAATTACAGAGATGTTTCGAGGTTCTTGCCTCTCGTCAGTGCAGGGCTAGCTCGGACAACATTTTAGAGTACCTTCCCAACGAATTATAATCAATTTTTAAATTGATATTTCCTCATAAATAAAGAAGAGACTTACGATAGTTGATTACAACAAGCACTTGCAATTGAGATTGGTGACAGACTCTGTAACTTTCTCATGTTCAAATAATATAACCTTCGATTTGCTTGTGTTGAGATTCATATTATGAGCACAAGATATATCAAGTCATTATTTATGTAATCTTGTGACTGATGCAAATCAGAAGATGTGAATGAGAGGTATATCTGCGTATCATCTGCATAATGCTGGATTTCACAATTGAGTACTTGTGTTATGAAAATCATATATATTCAAGGAGAATAATAACGGGCCTGAATGATCTTTGTGGTACTCAGAAGGTTACAGATCTTGCCTGCGACATCTCCAAACTAGATTCATTCGAAGTATTTTGAGTCAATTTTTTCGAAATTATGTAAAAAAATTGTGATTCGATCGATAAGTGTACATGGCATATCGAAAGGCAAATCCTGTGTGTAGGGGGAATGGCTAATATTATTATGTGCCGTAGCGCTCTGGGCGACTAACTAATTTTTGGTAGCGCATTCACTTCATTGCTGTAGAGATAACCCACAGGTAGTCGTTGAAATCCAATCAAGGGAACTATGGAAAATTCTCTCGCTAAGCAATGAAATCAGGTTTCTAGGCTAACGATAAATGGGTCAGAATTGATCTGCTCGATCTCAATAAAACCGGGTGAACAATGTTTCAAGAAATAATCTACCATGATAATATATGATATAGCATTGTCAACAAGTGCTTTCTGGGTCAACCTTTTTTCTCCGCCTCCAAAAAATATGAACGAGGTGTCACTCGATTTGGAATGGCGTGTAGAAGATTTTTTTTTAAATTCAAAAGTTATTGACATTTAACTGAAAAAACAAAATGGGGTTTGTTGTTTGCAAATATCTCAAAAACTATTGGACGTTTTTCAAATTTGAAAAAAGATTTAATGAGAGGAGGAAATTTCACAATAAAAAAATTGTAGTACCTACCAATATTCATAATTTTCTCAGAGGGTTGAAAATACGGTCGAAAACGGGGACTCTGACTTGCGTAAGCCACTCCCACTTCGGACCTTTAATGAATAAATATTATTTAAACTTATTAAATAGGAAAATTAAGAATTGAAAAAATTCAGGCATCTACTGAATACGAGAATGAACAATAATCGGTCAAAAAATGTTTATCGTGATACTTCTATTAATTATGCATTAGTTAATTAACATTTTTTTCCGACTTGAACATGAACATTGCAAGTGCGATAATGAATAACAAATCTGAGATGTTTTCCTTTTTTGGAGCTATTTTTTAAAGGTCTCGGTAGTGATTCCTGTTGGAAGAATAAAAAAATAAATATATTTTTCACTTTGTTATCAACAATTTACTTAGGTTAAAAATTAAAAAGCTTGATTAATCATTGATTTTTTTTTTCCTTTTATTATTATTGATTCGTTTTTTCATAATCAGAAGCCAAATGAAAATGATTCTTAAAAAAAAATATTTTCTATTGTTTACAAAATTGTTCAAACGAATGCGTTGTTATATATTTTTTTATGCATATTGTGATTTAAAAAAATCGTTCCTTAAAAAAGTCTATTTTTATTGCTTAAAAACGGATTTGTTAATGGTGGGTCTAAAATTCATAAGCTGAAATTGTTGATAAATATACGTTAGATAACTAGTTAAATGAGTACATAAAAGTTGGAAAAAAAACATCTATGAGTTTTATGATAAATGAATGCTATAAATAAAATAAATATTTGGGTAAAAGCTTGAATTTTGGGCTTAATTTGTTATTTAATTAATAAAGAATATACAAGGTGTTTATTAAGTACGTGTAGAAACTTTAGGAGCATGTTGCTGACGTCGAAATAAGAAAAAAGTTCCCATAAACAGATGTCCGCAAGTCATTCGTTTCTAACATACAGAGTGTAAAAGTTTAATTCTTATATTTGTTTTTTGTGAATAAATTCCAAAATATTTGTCATATTCGAGTAAAGTTTGGTATCTGGGATGATTTTTCAATGACAAAATCAAATTTTATGTTAATTGTGAAAAAACTAATTTCTAATAGAATTTATTTTAAATTTAAAAATCTTGTCATTCAAAATCACTTGCATCGGTTTTTTCAAATCTCAATAACTCGAAAACAGTTGCTCGCAGTGACCTCTACCAAGAATATATTTTTTACACAAACTAACTAATGAATATTCCCAGATACCAAACTTTACCCAAATATCAAAATAATTTTGAAATTATTCACAAAAAATAAAAATAAGAATTCAACTTTGACACTCTGTATCTCAGAAACGAATAACTTGCGGACATATGTTTATAGGAACTTTTCTTCTTATTTTGATGTCAGCAACACGCTTCTGAATTTTCTACACGTACTTAAGAAACACCCTGTATAAGTAGTAGGTTATTTTTCATCGTATCTCGATTAGTTCATGAGTTATAATAAGTTTAAACATAAAAAACCGGGAGATAATGATGGAGTAAAAAGAACAGAATTTTCAAAATTCGATAAAAAATATGAATTAATTATTTCTATCAAAAAATAACAAATGGTTGTTTTCTGTTTCCTTATGTAGAAAAAGATTAATCATATACAGAAAACATTTAATTGTACACAACAAATTGTTGATTCCATAAACACTGAAAATTTAAATAAAAACAATTTTTTTTAGTTATCAGAGGTCAAGATAAATTATGATTAAAAAAAAGTTCCTTAATAATAATTACAGGTGAAAAAAATTGTTAATTAACAAATCCGTTTTCAAGCAATACATTTTTAAAGGGTTTTTTTAAAATCATAATTTGCATCAAAGATTATGTTTCCAAAAAAAATTCAAATTATCTTATAAATAACGCTTCTTTATAACAATTTTGTGAACGATAGGAAATAAAAAAATTTAAGAATCATTTTCATGTCGGTTCTCATCATAAAAAAAGGAAGAATAGTAATAAAAAAAATTATTTCAATAATTATTCACGCTTTTGAATTTCTACCATAAGTAAATTGTTGATAACAAAGTGAAACATTTTAAAAAATTTTCCAATGAGTTTCTCTTCCGAGACCTTCAAAATATTGTTTCAAAAAATAAAAAATATCTCGGGTTTGTTATTTTACAATTGTTATTATTATACAACTCGGAAAAATTGTTAATTAACTAATGCATAATTAATAGAACAATCGCGATAAAAAATTTTTGACTGCGTATTATTGTTCATTTCTCTATGAAGCAGATGCCTGAATTTTTTCAATTCCTAATTTTTATATTTAATAAGTTTAAATACTTTTCATTCAATAAAGTTCCAAAGTAGGAGGGACTCACGCAAGCCAGAGTCCCCGTTTTCGGCCGTATTTTCAACCCTCTGAAAAAATTATAAATATTGGTACAATTAAGGGAGGCTAATTTTTTTGGAAAAATATACTCCTCTTAATGAAAATTTTTTCAAATATGAAAAAAATCTAATAGTTTTTGAGATATTTGCGAAAAACCAAACCCCATTTTGTTGTTTCAGTTAATTGTTAATAACTTTTGCGATGTTTAAAGCAGCTCTTGATGTTTTGCAAAAATCATCTGCATGCTATTCCGAATCGAATGACACCTCGTTCATATTTTTCGGATGCGGAGAAAAAAAATTGATCCAAAAAGCACTTGTTGACCAGTCTAATAGACCGACAACTTTTTTGCTGTGCTAAAAAAAATTGAGCTGTGTAATATAAGTGAATTCAGATTTCATTACACGTCCACTCAGATTTTCTGACATTATATACTTTTCTGATCGAAGGAAACTGCATGAAATCTCTGTAGTCGTCTTTTCCTCACAAAAATACATAAATTGATATCCAAGAGAGATGTCGCTGGATCGCTTCAATCCCAACGTATTTCGTAAAAATAATTTGACCGACAATATAGTCTCTTCCTTGAGAACAGTTTCCGGAATTGGGGTAATCCTTTCTCCCAGTTTCTCAGCGCAGATCAATACAATGAGTGCAGACCGAGCTAGCGCACGTAATCGTTGCTTTCTGGTGATAAACGCAATTCTAGAATCATTAAGGGCATTAGCTGATTTTTCGGATTGTCTGTGTACAACAAATCAGCAGTGATTTCCACTACTGGTAGAAACAGAATTTTTATAGCAATGGCTGGGGAAACTGCATTTGCAAGGGCGCACCCAAGGGGGGTTTCAGGAGTTGTAACCTCCCCCCTAATTTCAATAGCAATTGATTAATTTACTACAAAAAAAAACAAAATACGATATAATTCAAAATTTGCGCATCTATGTGACCAACAATATGCCATTAAGAAAGTTTCAAAACACCGAGTATATCCGAAGATACCTGAACAAACCAGAAATTTTTAAAAACACCTTTTATTTTTTTCCGGGGTTATTTGATGAAGGATATTAAAATAAATATGTTGCCAATTTGTCGCCGCTATAGGACGATATTTTCAGATTATCATCCGACGTTTCGTCTTTTGGTCACCATCATCAGCTTTATTTTTTCTTTGAACTGTAACAAATTAAAAGTTTTTCAATCTGATTCCAACGATGTATGATATGTGATACGTTTTTATATCAGAAAGCTAGAATTTCAGAAAGCTAGAATTTTCAAGTTGGCTCTAAAACACTTGTTAAATAAGTTGATCCGTTGTTACGCTATTATCTGTCACCAATTCAAAGTGGTAATAAATTTAAAATACCTGGAACCTAAAGATGTCGCTGGATACATACTTCAGTGTTAATCTCAGGAACTCCCAACAGATGCTGAAAAGATTTTTTGGATCAATTGGGAGAACTAGCCTTCGCTGATAATTGGCAAGAACCATGAAACCGGTAGAGAGGTGTTGCCCCAATTGAATCAAAAAATAATTTCAGCTATGGTATTTGAAGAGCAATGCAAAGCAGTTCTTGTAGAAAACTTTGCCAATAATCTAACAGATATAATTCAACGGTCGTAGGGGGCAGTAGTTGTTTTCTGTTGGAGACTTGCCGACGAATACACCTATTCAGGTTAAAGCGAAAGAGTGAATTTTGTAATCCATTTTTAATTATTTGATTGATTGTCTTCCGTCAAGTAGTATCGAAATTATTCTTGTGAGAGAAAAGGGATATGATGAAACTGTTTA
Organism: Chrysolina oricalcia; assembly: GCA_944452925.2. Lineage (NCBI taxonomy): Eukaryota > Metazoa > Arthropoda > Insecta > Coleoptera > Chrysomelidae > Chrysolina > Chrysolina oricalcia. Next base: position 1,853,651 of record OX101809.2, on the reverse strand, counting down.
ATAAATCAGACAGTAATACTGAGAGAAGTGCAGAAAATTATCTTCAACTGTACTCAGAAAGAATACAGAATTATTCAATAAATAAGATAGAAACCTTAGTGAGTATGGTAGTTTAAAAAAAAACGAGGAATGAAAATGGAAATCGATTAGATGAATACACAAGAAACAATATTCAAAATGCGGTAATAACCTTATATCCTTTTATTGAAATATTCTATTTTATTAACTTGTCTGCTTTTTAGACAAATATTCAGTTTCAACACATGAAATTGCTTCAAATACAGGTGCGCCACAAACAAGTGTTTGGAGGGAACTTAGAAAAATGGTCTAAAATGAGAGACAGGTGAGCCTCAACGAAGGCTGACTTACTGTAATTGCATAATAAATAGAAATTATTTCCCCCAATATCTCTCAAACGTTATGTTCAATAGAAATAATGAGCACATCTGGAGTCTGAACAATCCCAGATAGTTCAGAGCAGCTAGGCCACAGGTACGGTGCAGTTTGAACGTATGGGCTGGAATTTGTTGAGATCAAATCCTTGGTCCTTTTTAATGGAACACTCAATGGAAAAACTTGACTGGAGTTTCTCCGAGGCGTTTTACCTCTCGTAAATTCAAATCAATATTGGTTTCACATGACGGTGCCCCTCCACATAATACCAGACCAGTATGTGAATACCTAAAAGAAAGATTCTCAGTCAGTTAGATTGGAAATGATTAACGGTCATGTGATATGGCCAGCAAGGTCGCCTGACCTTACAGTACTTTATGCTTTTTTGTGTGGCAGATTAAAAAACCGGGTTTATGGCCAACATAGTGTTGAGGATCATAGGAGAAACATAATTGAACAGTGTCGGTCAATGAGAAGAAGGGGCTGTAAAAAACTTAGGATATATTCAGGAAGAAGGCGGAAAATTTGAGCAATTGCTTTGATGTTTCAAATTTTTCGTCGTCAGTGTTGTGTCATTTCGTTCGTTCGTATGTAGTTAGAGACAGATATTTTGAATGAAGTTCATTATAAAACAAGTTTGATCAAATCATATCCAGTTTCTTGTATATAGAAAAAAAAAACATTCTACTTAAATTATTACTTTCAGAGTAAAAACAGACGTGACAGAAAATAGTATTACAAGAATTAGATTAGTTTGACGAGTGTTATTTGATGGATCTTATGACAATGTAACATACCAAAGTATCACATGTGATACATCGTTAGAATCAAAATGAAAACCTTTATTTCATTTTTTAACAGTTCCATAGGAAAAAAATTTATTGTCGTATAGCGGGGACAAAATGGCAATGTAAGGTTGCTATTTATTTTAATATCCTTCATCAAATAACGCCATAAAAAATGGTTTATCAAAATTTCGATTTTTTTCCGGACATCTCCGGAAATACTCGGTATTTTGAAACTTTCTTAACGGCATATTGGTGGTCACATGAATGCCCAAAATTGCCCCAATTCAAACATCTGCCTATCTCCCATAGTTTCCGAAATCCCAATGGTGGCACTCGAAATTGAATTACCCGGTATGTAATACAACAAAAAAAGAATTAATATATACAATATCTTTTTGAGGTGTATTTTGAATTCCAGAATTTAAAATGAAAAAATTAACCCCTCCCGAATAAAAAAATTAGGTGCGCCCCTGAGCATATGACACCCTATTTTTATCCCAGATACTGTGCACTGCATCTCAAGCGTTTCTAATAATAATAATAAAAAGTATCATGGATTTGATACCTGCTTTGTACGCAACTTCAAGGTCTTTGAATGTCGCACGCTGTTAAAATGAGGCATAATTAACTTCGCATCCTACCCTCTACCTTCCACCCCATGTTTGGTTTATTCCCTTTGTTTTTCAATTGGGACCGCTATAATTCAATACAACATGACGGTAAAAACTGCTGCGTGGAATTCAAAAAGGCCATTTCGTTTTTATTTTTTGGGACCCTTTGTCAGATTGTTTTCTGTTTTAGTCATGAGATGATTAAGGTTTCCGAGCGAATGGAAAACATAATTAGGTTCTAAATGTTTGAATTTTCGTCAAAAAGGCAAGAGGGAATTCACGCAATAGCCATCAAGACAGAAATATCTGTCATTTATAAATAGTGGAGAAGTCTGGTACTGCCACGGGTCAATATTATTGGAATCCAGAGGCACTGCATTCTCCGGTTATCATTTCTTTTACATCATTGTTTACTTGACGGTACAGTTCTATTGTCATTCTGTCTTGTAGGATTATAGGACAGGACTAGAAGTCTATTGGTCCAATAGGTACCATACATTGTTAAAATTGTTGTTTCCGTCAACCGATTGCACCCCTACGCGCAACTCTCGGAAGTCTTCGAGACTTGTGTGAGCTAGGGAAGACACAGACCTTACCTTTTAACGTGTGATGCCATGCACGAGACCGGTGAATCGATGGATCGAACCCACGACCCCACGCTTGCGAGGCGTACGCTTTTACCAGCCGACCACCACGGCCCATGCACACACTAAATTGATTCCAAATAATCTATTCAGAAAATAATATCCAGTACGAAGCTTTGTAATTTTTCCCAACCAGTTCCCTCTATTCAGTTCAAGTGGGAACCTCAGGCTTCATCTGAAACTTTGATAAAGTTACAGAACAGGCTGTTTTCGATTCGTCTATAAACCGAAAACTATATTTCATATGTCCATGTTTCTGTTATCCAGGATTTGTTATGATAACCTCAAATAGTTTATCAAAAGAGTAATACACTATAGTCCTGCTATCTGATTCTGTCATTTATATGATATTTAAGTCGGCAATACAATATCTCTATTTTATTATCAAAGGACTGTCTGGAGTTTTATGAAAGCATGTTAATTCAACAGATTGTATGATGGTAACGAAACTGCATCTCAAGGAAGTTCATAAAATTTCAGTTCCCTTCTTTCAAACATCTTCAGACGAGTGACTCAGTTCCTTCGAAAGGATTCTCAAAGTCTGAGATAGAAAACTGCTTTCAATAATCCAAAGAGTGGGATTTTTTATTTTGATGGCATGCCCTTCAGACTTCGTAACTCTTTCCAAACTTGGCAACGGTTGGTGGGTTATCTATTTGGGCGTAAACATGACCCCAATATATTTAAAAATATCTCCATAATTATACAGGCATCTTCAACGCTATCAAAGCATTCATTACTTTCACAAAAAAAAAGAAATATTTTAATCTAAAACTGAAACATTGCAAAAATGTATTTTTGGTAATATTTCTGGATGAGTTATTGTATGAAAAACGATAGTTCTGAATTCATCGCACTGAGTATTCTTCGTTTAGCATGAAGGGTGTCAATAAATCAACTTGTTTGTTGATAACCGTGCTACGTCTCTCCGTACTATTATCATATCAGGAACAAGTTCAAACGTGGAGAATTTTAAATGGGCTATAAGTTGTTGCCAAGGGAGGAATTCGGTCATATTCTAATTTCCTGTTGTCGGAGGTAGATTAGAAGAGGAAATTTATGCCTTGCCAAACGTGCTACATATATCCTGACTAGTGTACCAGGGAACAGCAAAAAGTCCTTAAACTCTGGTTCTCATTTTGTCAGTTTTTGGCATGGTCAACAAAGATGGTAACCCTGATGTCTCGGAAAATGGAAACATATTCCTGAAGAAGTAGAAACAGTTGTATAATCTATTATGGTATCCACTGAAAAAAATATTTTGGGAGATAGGAAATTTTTACGTTACTCCCATTTTAAATCAATCGTTGATCAGAAAAGCACTGTTCATTTTATTTCGACAAATTCTCAATAATTTCAAATTGTGATCAACGAAACGTTATTTTTTCAAAACAACGAGTAATATATTCCTATTTTGTTTTCAGATATCCGTGGTCTATGGACGATTCAAAGTTTTGGGGAGAAGAACGAAGAATAATATGAAGTTGATGAAATATCAATGATAAATCATTGTAAAATAAATATAAGAGAACCCATAGTTTAGAGAATGTATTTGAGAGTATAATAAAGATATTTCATAGTTCAAAAAACGATGTTTCAGTGAATAATCCTACAAGTACTAGGTAGATTAAACTAGAGGTATTTCAGAAGAAAAGAATAAAATATAATGAAAGGGGTCATTAATATTAATCAATTATATAAGAACAAATCCCCCATCCTAACCCTCAGATTCATTGTCAGAATAGAAACGAGAATATTTATACCAACACATTGTGCATTAACACGTGCTGCGTATGTGGAGCCATCTATGCGAAATTATCAAAAGCTGGATAGTCAATGAAAAATTCAATAGATGACGCCAGTTGCAATACGCTGGTGTCTGTCGTTCCGGCAGAAATATAAGTAATTGAGACATAGATGGGTTAACAATTCATCGGGAGGGTGGGCCACGGACAGACAAAGCTCTGGAAAGAATTAAATGCAGATCATTGAAATTTCTAGGATTTTAGGAATCACCTTAAAACTTCATTAGTTTTTTGTTGAAATAAAATTCAACGAATCCCCCCCTTCTAAGCCTCAGATCCATCGTAAGAATGGAAACGAGATCATTTATTCCAACACATTGTGCGTTAACACGTGCTGCGTATGTGGGGCCATCTTTACGAAATTATCAAAAGCTGAGTAGTCAATGAAAAATTCAATAGATGGCGCCAGTTACAATACGCTGGTGTCTGTGGTTCCGGCTGAAATATAAGTAATTGAGACATAGATGGGTTAACAGTTCATCGGGCGGGTGGTCCACGGACAGACAACGCTCTGGAAAGAATTAAATGCAGTTCATTATAAATTTCTAGGATTTTAGGATCCACCTTAAAACTTCATTAGTTTTTTGTTGAAATAAAATTCAACAAATCCCTCCCTTCTAACCCTCAGATCCATCGTAAGACTGGAATCGAGATCATTTGTTCCAACACATTGTTCGTTAACACGTGCTGCGTATGTGGATCCATCTATGCGAAATTATCAAAAGCTGGGTAGTCAATGGAAAATTCAATAGATGGCGCCAGTTGCAATACGCTGGTACTTGTCGTTCCGGCAGAAATATAAGTAATTGAGGCATAAATGGGTTAACAGTCCATCGGGTGGGTGGGCCACGGACAAATTACTCTCTTGACAGAATTGAATGCAGTTCATTATAAATTTCTAGGAGTTTAGGATGTGACCACCCTGAAACTTCATTACTGTTTTGTGTTGAAATAAAATTCAACAAATCCCCTCTTCTAACCCTCAGATCCATCGTGAAAATGGAAACGTGATCATTTATTCCAACACATTGTACGTTAACACGTGCTGCGTATGTGGAGCCATCTATGCGAAATTATCAAAAGCTGGGTAGTCAAAGAAAAATTCAATAGATGGCGCCAGTTGCAATACGTTGGTACCTGTCGTTCCGGCAGAAATATAAGTAATTGAGGCATAGATGGGTTAACAGTCCATCGGGTGGGCGGGCCACGGACAAATTACTCTCTTGACAGAATTGAATGCAGTTCATTATAAATTTCTAGGAGTTTAGGATGTGACCACCCTGAAACTTCATTACTGTTTTGTGTTGAAATAAAATTCAACAAATCCCCTCTTCTAACCCTCAGATCCATCGTAAAAATGGAAACGAGATCATTTATTCCAACACATTGTACGTTAACACGTGCTGCGTATGTGGAGCCATCTATGCGAAATTATCAAAAGCTGGGTAGTCAATGAAAAATTCAATAGATGGCGCCAGTTGCAATACGCTGGTACCTGTCGTTCCGGCAGAAATATAAGTAATTGAGGCATAGATGGGTTAACAGTCCATCGGGTGGGCGGGCCAAGGACAAATTACTCTCTTGACAGAATTGAATGCAGTTCATTATAAATTTCTAGGAGTTTAGGATGTGACCACCCTGAAACTTCATTACTGTTTTGTGTTGAAATAAAATTCAACAAATCCCCTCTTCTAACCCTCAGATCCATCGTGAAAATGGAAACGAGATCATTTATTCCAACACATTGTACGTTAACACGTGCTGCGTATGTGGAGCCATCTATGCGAAATTATCAAAAGCTGGGTAGTCAATGAAAAATTCAATAGATGACGCCAGTTGCAATACGCTGGTACCTGTCGTTCCGGCAGAAATATAAGTAATTGAGGCATAGATGGGTTAACAGTCCATCGGGTGGGCGGGCCACGGACAAATTACTCTCTTGACAGAATTGAATGCAGTTCATTATAAATTTCTAGGAGTTTAGGATGTGACCACCCTGAAACTTCATTACTGTTTTGTGTTGAAATAAAATTCAACAAATCCCCTCTTCTAACCCTCAGATCCATCGTAAAAATGGAAACGAGATCATTTATTCCAACACATTGTACGTTAACACGTGCTGCGTATGTGGAGCCATCTATGCGAAATTATCAAAAGCTGGGTAGTCAATGAAAAGTTCAATAGATGGCGCCAGTTGCAATACGCTGGTACCTGTCGTTCCGGCAGAAATATAAGTAACTGAGGCATAGATGGGTTAACAGTCCTTCGGTTGGGTGGGCCACGGACAAATTACTCTCTTGACAGAATTGAATGCAGTTCATTATAAATTTCTAGGAGTTTAGGATGTGACCACCCTGAAACTTCATTACTGTTTTGTGTTGAAATAAAATTCAACAAATCCCCTCTTCTAACCCTCAGATCCATCGTAAAAATGGAAACGAGATCATTTATTCCAACACATTGTACGTTAACACGTGCTGCGTATGTGGAGCCATCTATGCGAAATTATCAAAAGCTGGGTAGTCAATGAAAAATTCAATAGATGGCGCCAGTTGCAATACGCTGGTACCTGTCGTTCCGGCAGAAATATAAGTAATTGAGGCATAGATGGGTTAACAGTCCATCGGGTGGGCGGGCCAAGGACAAATTACTCTCTTGACAGAATTGAATGCAGTTCATTATAAATTTCTAGGAGTTTAGGATGTGACCACCCTGAAACTTCATTACTGTTTTGTGTTGAAATAAAATTCAACAAATCCCCTCTTCTAACCCTCAGATCCATCGTGAAAATGGAAACGAGATCATTTATTCCAACACATTGTACGTTAACACGTGCTGCGTATGTGGAGCCATCTATGCGAAATTATCAAAAGCTGGGTAGTCAATGAAAAATTCAATAGATGACGCCAGTTGCAATACGCTGGTACCTGTCGTTCCGGCAGAAATATAAGTAATTGAGGCATAGATGGGTTAACAGTCCATCGGGTGGGCGGGCCACGGACAAATTACTCTCTTGACAGAATTGAATGCAGTTCATTATAAATTTCTAGGAGTTTAGGATGTGACCACCCTGAAACTTCATTACTGTTTTGTGTTGAAATAAAATTCAACAAATCCCCTCTTCTAACCCTCAGATCCATCGTAAAAATGGAAACGAGATCATTTATTCCAACACATTGTACGTTAACACGTGCTGCGTATGTGGAGCCATCTATGCGAAATTATCAAAAGCTGGGTAGTCAATGAAAAGTTCAATAGATGGCGCCAGTTGCAATACGCTGGTACCTGTCGTTCCGGCAGAAATATAAGTAACTGAGGCATAGATGGGTTAACAGTCCTTCGGTTGGGTGGGCCACGGACAAATTACTCTCTTGACAGAATTGAATGCAGTTCATTATAAATTTCTAGGAGTTTCGGATGTGACCACTCTGAAAATTCATTACTGTTTTGTGTTGAAATAAAATTCAACAAATCGCCTCTCTTTCCAATCCTCAGATTCATCGTACGAATGGAAATGAGATTATTTAACCCATCATCTTGTGCATCAATACGTGTTGCGTATGTGGAGACATCTATGCGAAATTATGAACACTAAATGTTAGTCCATCAGTTACTTGAAATGTAGTGGTTTGTCCATACGGTGAGCATTAGTCATAAAAACATCCATGTGGCTCATGTGGGCAAGAATTAATTTGCAAAATTTGGATAGAAATGGTCAGGTAAGGTAACTATTTTGACAGATACAAATGCGATTTTTTAAATCCCGGGATCTCGCTGTGATGTACTTTGGAACATCGAAACAGTATTGTTTTGTATTAAAGCAAAATTTAATAAAACCACTCTACCTATTTTCAGATCCACTGTACGGGTGGAAACAAGTCAATTTATCCAATCATACTGTGTATCAATGCATATCGCGTAAGTGGCGCCATCTATTTCATTTATACGAAACTATGAAAAATAATATCACACTATTAACTCGTTTTTTATATAAATTATCTGCTCAAAAAATGGTCTCCTATAAGTGGTGCCATCTATTGAAAATAACTGTTTTTCAGGCAGGGCCAGAAATCAGTTTACAACACATTTCTACAATAGGAAACACTTAATGAATAAAAAACAAAAAGCTCGTTTTTCAATTTAATTTCACAACTTCCATCAGTACATTAGCAGTCGGCTTATAAATAATAGAATCGATAACATTACAGGAGACATGACCTACCCAAGTCCTATAAAAGGATTTTCCATATTTACTTTTTCAGCTGTTCGCTATAAATAACCCATTTTATTAGTCTTTCCTGATCATTATAAACAATCGATAACTAAAACAGAATAAAAAGTTTCGGTTTCACTATATGTGTGTCAAATGTTGATATTATGACGAATATACCTCACAAATTATTTTTAACGTTGTATTCGGTTTCACAATATAGAATTCCAAAACAGGTCATTCCTTCTAAGGTAACAACATTGTAGCATATCTTTACAATCTGGGAATCTTCTTGCCTGGCATAATAGAATGTACCATAAACTGAGTTTTACAAACTCATTCAGGATCGTTACGTCATACATTTCCCGGGCGTCTCCCATTTACTCTGAAATTAATAACTTGATGACATTTTCATAAAAAACAGTAAAGGTATCATAAATTTCGATAATAGGGGATATTTATTGATTAGGGAGGTATTCGCTAAAGCTTACAACCTCGAAATTAAACCAATTTCTGATTTTATCACTGTTCCTCCAATCATATAGTACTTTTCTCTTCGTGAGAATCCAAAGATTTAAAAACAAATCCAAAGTTACCCCGCGAAACCAATTCCTCAGCAAAGGGTATCGAGATTGACTTATCCAGGGGTTTACAAGGGTAAACGGTAAAAGTATCCCCGGAAAAAAAACGGAAAAAACCCATATTTGAAAAATGGTGCAAAACTGACCTACATTATCAATTTCCATGCACTCAAATGTCTACGTATGATTAGTTAGTTCTGGTTAGATCATACTAAAATTACTCCTCAGCAATTATAATTTCAAAATGTTCGTAGGGATTTTTTCCAGAAGGTTTTTATTCCGTGGTTTTTTCCGGGGAGGTTTTATTCCGGGTTTTTACTTTCGGGGGTCTTTTTTCCGGCAGGGTTTGTTTTCCGGGGGTTTCATTTCCTAGATTCCCTTCAAAGAGTTAGGCATCTTATAGGTAAAACTTTTATTGATAATTTATCATGAAAATCATCTTGGGCATTAAGTTTTCCTCAAAAAATATGAAAAATTTCCTATTCGGGTAATTTGACTTTTGCTACCTGTGAAAATAAGATTATTTGTTTAAAATTCAAACATTTTTAAGAAAAACGTCTCAAATTTGAACGTTCTTTTATTGCAACTTTTAGTTTCTGTCATTTTTTCAGTATCTACGGAATTTTTAATTACTAAAAATATCGATAAGAACGTTTCAAATTTATTCAAGACCGAAATTTACATTTAATCGATTTTCGTCGGTACAGAAATAATACCAATCTCATTATTAAAAATCCCCTAGAACCACTGAATGATTTATTTACTCTGATGCCAAACTTGGAAACGAAAAAAGATGATTTTTCTTTGTTTTCTTCATTTTGCGACTCTTTTGCATTTTTTTCTCTTCAAAATAACCAGAAGTGTTTAAAATATAAATTTTTAACAATTTTGCCGACCTTTTATGAGGGGGCAAATTTTTATAGTTTCACTGAGCGCTGAAATAGCAGTTTTGTTGAAGTTGGCATTGTTTTGCGATTTTTTCCATTTTTTATTTTTAATCCTAAAATGATTGGCATACGTGAAAAACTTGCGTTTCAGTAATAGTGTACTTTCGGAACCGGAAGGTCAATAAGCTAAACTACTACGACCGTAGAATTATATTTCAATATTTAGAAACATTTCTAAAGGAGTACTTAGCAGAGCTATTCAACAATAGCTAATGTTTGGTTTGGATTCGAATGGGGAAACACCTACGTACTAGAGTTATAGTACTTGCCACATACGAAGGCTAGTTCACCTAATTAAAACAAAAAGTCGTTACAACTCTTATTGGGAATTCCTAAGATGAACACTGAATTATGTATCCAGTGCCATCTCTGTGTTCCAAAAGTAGCACTATGGTATGGAGCCAAAATCTTTTCACGAAGAGTAGACGACACTACTTGATGGAAGACAATCAACTAATTATACATATACAATAGTCCAATCATTTTAGCATTTAAAATCAAAAATGGGGAAAAATAGCAAAACAATACAAACTTTCACAAATGTTCTATTTTAGTGTGCAATGAAACTATAAAAATTTGCGACCTCGTACAAGGTCGGAAACACAGTTAAAATTGTAAATTATAAACAATTCTAGTTATTTCGTATGAAAAAAATGCAGAATACTTGCAAAATGATGAAAACAAAGAGAATATCATTCTTTATCGTTCCCCAACTTTGCGACCATTTCCAAGTTTGGCATCAGAGTAAAGAAATTAGTTATTCCTACTTTTTTTTTTCTGATTGTTTCTGATTGATTCGGCCGTTACTTGATGAAGATCCATAGTAATTGTATAAACTAAAGACGATTTGATCTTCACACACTTTTATTTCACCACGACATGTTTCGCTATCACAGTAGCTTCTTCAAGTGATTATACAATAAGCTACGTACATCCATTTATATACCCTGAACATTAATTACAACTAAAAACACACTTAACCAGACAGTTGATAATTCTAATTAACATTGGTATACCTGCCCTACCTGCACCTGTTTACCTGTTTTCTGTTTACCTGTTTTCTTAGAGAGAACTAATGTGCATATTGTCTTATAATCAATCTGCTAAGTTATGTTATAATTAATGTTTTTGAATAGAAATTCCTTCACTTGATTGTTATTTTAAGACTAGAATGTTTACTTTTGTCATCTCGGATACAATTTTATTAATGCAGGTAGGGCAGGTATACCATTGTTAATTAGAATTATCAACTGTCTGGTTAAGTGTGTTTTTAGTTGTAATTAATGTTCAGGGTATATAAATGGATGTACGTAGCTTATTGTATAATCACTTGAAGAAGCTACTGTGATAGCGAAACATGTCGTGGTGAAATAAAAGTGTGTGAAGATCAAATCGTCTTTAGTTTATACAATTCCTACTTTTGTTACTCGACTGAAAAAATCTAAAAGACGCAAAGAAACGTTTCTCTCTACGTCATAAGTCTCGCAGAAACTTTGTCACATCTGCCCATGACGGCAACATTTTTTTTGTTTATTTTACAATAAAAAATGTTGTTTGATTGATTATGGAAATAATGCAAAAGTTTTTGAATTGGTCGGGAACATTTCCCAGAAAACTTATTCAATTTGCCACCACTACAGATTCCGGGAACTTTATCAAATTTGAAAAGAATTCAAAACTGTTTTTTTTATCTGACAAAGTTTCCGAAATCTGTGATTTTGTCAAATTTCTTATTTTTTCTGAGAAATCACTACCTACGTTTCCGACCAACTCAAAATCAAAAACTTTTGGATTATTTCCATAATCGATTCATGTTGCAAACAAACATTTTTAGTGTAAAATAAACAAAAAAATATTTTAATTTTTGAAAATACGAAATATCTCCCGAACGGTAGATATTTTTACAATTTACCATTAAAAGACATCAATGTTTTTTGAACGTCTTCAGAAAATCTACAAAAAATGTAAATAATTTTTTTCTGGAAAAATAGATATTCCAGGAAATATTTTATAAATTCGGGAAAACTGAGATTTTGGCCGTATTATGATAAAATTGAATATTTTCAAATCGCTTCGAATACGTCTTCACGAGCCCGAACAACATTCGAAAAAAAAACAAATTTTGTATTTTCTCTCTAAAATCACCTAAAACTGGAAAATGAAACAAGATAAAACACTTATATATCCCTACATTTTTTATTATTCTTGAACGGGTCTACAATAGACTTTTTCCATATCTTAATGAATAAACTCGGAAGAATCGACTAAACTTTAGAAAATGAGCAAAAATTTTTGAAAATAACAAAAATTCAAAATTGAAAGATATCAAAATAGTTGGAGTCGTAGTATTAAACATTTCTATGTCATTCAACTTCCAAGCTTTCGCGAATCTACGCCCCCAATTGTTTAATTAACTATTATATAACTATTAGTATTTAAATACTAAGCATAGATTCAGTTTAGAATTGAGTCTTCACGCCATTGACAGTGATGATTTTTATGGCAGATTGACAGAATATCACAGAATAAATAAAAAGAAATACCTAGTAAAAATTACACCATAATTGATACATTCAAAGTGAAAAAATATTTTACAGAGCATACAGGGTGTTATTTAAGTACGTGGCCAAACTTAAAGGGGTGATTCTTTGAGTGATTCTAAGACGAAAAGTTCATATAAAGTTCATATAAACATAGTTTTCAAGATACAGGGTGTCAAAATTTTTAAAAGAAATCGTTTCTGTCGTGAATATCGTAATAACCCTTCAACCGATTTTATTGAAATTTGGCAGTGTTATTGAAGGTCGTAAAGGGCGAATTTAACCCTAACTATATCAAAATTATCATGTCCAGTGGCGTCCCGGAAGGCACTGTAACCAATATTTTTGACAGAAAACATGTGCGCCACTGATTTCTTTGCAATTTTTGTATTTGTTTCACATTGAGCAACTGAAATTACAACTTTTTTATATCTAGAATTTTTTTCGTATCTTGCTTTGTTTTTGAGAAAAAACATAAAAATCACTTCATTGCACTTCCCTGGCACAACACAATTAAAAATTGTTTTTATAGGGTTTTTAATGATTACAGGTGAATCTGTTATGCTTAAAAATTGTTTGTTTCATTTGGCCAGTACGTGCATAGTGGTAACGCCGGAAATGCCAAAGCAACATCAAACAAGAAACACCCTTTATTAAAACCACACTGAAACAAAAATGGTACCTAGGCAATTTGTTTCTGTAAGAATACATTCAATAATAACTAACACAAAACTTACAATAGTTGCTCAAAATGTCCTCCTTCAACTTCAATGCAAGCATTAACTCGTCTTAACATCGATTCCCGAACACGTTGAAATATTTCCGGCGTATGTCTTATCTGATCACATGAATCCCGTATTCGTTGGATTAATTCTTCTTCAGTGTTGACTGGAGTTTTATAAACGAGGGACTTTAAATGTCCCCAAAGGAAAAAATCCAAGGGATTTAAATCCGGTGACCTGGGCAGCCTTGACTGTGGACCTACGCGACCGATCCAGTTTTCTCCATAAGTTTCATCCAGAAATTGACGTGCTACTATGCTGAAGTGAGGTGGATCCCCATCGTGCATGAACCACATTGCTCCTCTTACTGCCAGTGGGACATTTTCTAGTAGTACAGGTAATACAAATTCCAAAAAATGACGATACTCTTGACCATTTAATCTCGGGGGTAAAAAATGAGGTCCAATGAGATAATCGCCAACAATACCAATTCAGACATTCACGGAAAACTGCTGCTGAACCGCATGGGGATTTTCTTCTGCCCAGATATGGTTGTTATGAAAGTTCATAATTGAATTGTGGGAAAAACACGCTTCATCGGTAAATAATATACTGGATAAAAATGCAACCTGTTGTTGCAAAAGCCACGTAGTATAAACAACTCGCTTGGGAAAATCCGCAGGAAATAACGCTTGAACACGCTGTATGTGGTGAGGATACAGTTGGTACTCTTTCAAAATCTTGCATACATTAAAGTGAGAAATGTTTAATTGTTGTGCAATTTTGCGTGTGCTTGTATCGGGGCAACGCTCAACTTCATGTAAAACTTCTACCTCCAGCGCCACTGTTCTTACCGTTGCAGGTCTCCCAATAAGAGCAGCCGACCTTTGAAAGGTGCCTGATTCGCACAGCCTTTCATGTATTCTCACAAATGTTTGCCTATTTGGAACATTTCGATGAGGATATCTTTCTTGATAAATGCGACTAGCCGCTCTGGAATTGTCTTGGGCCATTCCATAGACAAAATGCATATCGGCCATTTCCGAGTTTGTAAACCGAACCATTTTCATATATCAGTAACAAATTTTATATCTCAAAACTCTTGAAAACACTTCAAATAATTACTATCAAATAATTACGGATGTACCATTTCAATTTGTGACAGTTATGAAGTTAAATTTGTTTGAACATTTGTTGTTCCTTCCATGGTCCTCTTACTTTAGTTTCAAAACACTGCAGTAATACATAACAACATTATTTGTTTCATCGAAAACAGCTAATATGAGCGAAAAAAATTAAAAGATGACTTCCATGTAATATTAATTGTTTAATCATAAATAAAAATGCCTTTATTGCATGTCCATGGACAACAATGAGCCAATTTTGCAGCACGAGCCGAAGCCAAGAGCCGAAGGCAAGTGCTGCAATTCATACATACATATTATTTTTTTTTTCATTGCATTAATTTTGATAGAAAATTCTAAGACTAGAATAGAGTATTGATATGAAAAAATATTAGTAGACCCCAGTTTTTGGGTTTAGTAGTTGAAATGTTTTATTGTGTTGTCACAGGGATGTGCAATGAAGTGATTTTTATGTTTTTTCTCAAAAACAAAGCAAGATACGAAAAAAATTCTAGATATAAAAAAGTTGTAATTTCAGTTGCTCAATGTGAAACAAATACAAAAATTGCAAAAAAATGAGTGGCGCACATGTTTTCTGTCAAAAATATTGGTTACAGTGCCTTCCGGGACGCCACTGGACATGCTAATTTTGATATAGTTAGGGTTAAATTCGCCCTTTATGACCTTCAATAACACTGCCAAATTTCAATAAAATCGGTTGAAGGGTTATTAAGATATTTACGACAAAAACGATTTCTTTTAAAAATGTTGACACCCTGTATCTTGAAAACGAAGCATTACCGGACCTATGTTTATATGAACTTTTCGTCTTAGAATCACTCAAAGAATCACCCCTTTAAGTTTGGCCACGTACTTAAATAACACCCTGTATACCATTCCCAAATATTAAGAAAAATCCACTATCAGACAATAAGTATTTTCCATAATTGGCGTTAAACATTCAAACTATATGACCAGAAAAAAAGTTTGACGAAGAAGGTTGCTTCTTTTGATCTCTAGAATGATATATCTAAAAATCAAAGAAATTCGTCGAGCCCCAGGAATACACGTATCCATCTCTTTTGTCAGGTAATGCATGATGTTGGTTGGAAACTTCTGTCGGCCGAAACGTTTCAAATTCAAACGAACTAATAATAAAACATGTTGACTACCTCTTTAAAAATTACAGCACAATTTGTTCCAGCGGTACAATCCAAATGCCGAAGTCAATTGTATCGGTAAGAGTGCCACTTGAATCTGCAAGATCGGTTCATCCACTTTTCAGGGTTCAGATGAGGATTGATTCTACAGCAAAGAATCGTGCAGCGTCACCAGAAAAGCAGGGAATTTTGTCAATCGGTTCAACTGCCTCTCAGGATTCAGATAAGAATTGATTATCTGGTTTAGTCGTGCAAAGTCGACAATAAAGTAGGGAAGTTTGTACACGCAGACTTTAACGACGCTATTTGAAACTTTCAGGGTTCGGCTACTTCAGTGTCACAGAACTTATCAATACACACCCTTGGTCTGGAATACATTGGATGAGACCGATTTGATACTAGGATATGTTCTAATCAATTTCTTGATTGGGGATGGAATACAATGGACTAGTTTTCATTTTTTTATAATGCATTAATTCTAAAAATTGAAGTAAAATGAAACAAAAATGTGAAAGAATCATTGAAATATCTCTAGAAATGAAAAAGTTATGGGACTTTGAAGTTACGCTTGGAAGAATAATTTCATAGTGCGCATCGCTCTAGTGTGTCACATAACGAGGCGACTGGTATTCGCAGAGTGCTAACAAATTTATCGGTGTGCCATCACTTGCGCCGTTCTGGTCGTGTATTGTTCATTACACGATGACTGAAATCAAAAAAATATCCTACAAATATTGTATTGTGCCTATGTGTAAAAACCCCAATAATAGCTGTTTATGATACAAGTTCGTGAAGTAGGACTTTTTTGTATGAGCGTGAAGTTTGTTGAATGAGGCGCAGCCGAGTTCAACAAACACGCGAGTACAAAAAAGCTCTTCACGAAAGTGTTTCATACAAAGTTTTTTCTTCGACAGTAATTATATTGCCAAATTGTAGCAATTATATCATTAATTTGAATGAAGAAAACAGAATTCTTTGGGAGATCGTTTAATAACGAACAGTCGTTGCAAACTGATGATGAACCATTACTACCATATACACCTACTAGTTCAACAAACACGCGAGTACAAAAAAGCTCTTCACGAAAGTGTTTCATACAAAGTTTTTTCTTCGACAGTAATTATATTGCCAAATTGTAGCAATTATATCATTAATTTGAATGAAGAAAACAGAATTCTTTGGGAGTTCGTTTAATAACGAACAGTCGTTGCAAACTGATGATGAACCATTACTACCATATACACCTACTAAGTAGGCTTATTAAGGCAAGTACCTGACAGAAAACAACTACTCCCATGGCTAAGACCACGACGGGAATTGAATTAAATCTACCACATACTTGTGCAACGTTCCTCAAAATATCAGAGAACACAATTGCAAGTGCCCTCTGTGACCAAACAGCAGAATTATGTTTTCATTTGGACAGGGTGACCACCTGCAGACTAGTTTCGAGGTTGTTGCCTCTCATCAGTGCAAAGGGTAGGTTAACACAGACAGCACTGAAGCCATCTGTTCCCCGACCAAACCAATACACACTTTGTCAACAAATGCGTGCACTCGGATAGTTGGAAGTTAGGACGCATTGCCTCTTCCGGCTAGCTCAGACCGCCTATCCAAAGTACAGCATTGTCGCAAAATCTCATCAACTCCAGAGCTCTTCATTTATTTGGAAAACCAGCAGGAACGCGTCTGACATACGAATTCTTTCTCGATATTGTTGGTGTTGCCAACCAACGAGGTCCCATTTATTCGCATGCCAGGCCGAAGATCACTCACTACCAGAAATACTATTTACACTTAAAACACTACTGAGCCATCCAGAAGTGAGGGCTTCTCTCCTGGGAATTGTCCGAGCCCTCGGGCGGCTCCTGGATGACTGCCTAAAACAGCCATTTGAGCCTTTATTTATACCATTGCCGAACATTTAAGTCGGCCAATGGTATCGCAAAGGTGCTGGTAGGCGGAGCCTATTAGAGCTCTCGCCTCCAGATATACTCTCCGAGTATTTTTCCAAAACTTCAAAATCTGTAGTATTTCTGGCAGATTGCTTGGTCAACTCTGGTTCACGCGATAAAGCGGTTTCTAGGCCGCTCCACCTAGCGAGCAGAGGAAGAACACTCCATCATCGATCTGCAACGACTGTTCGTTATTAATTTGAATGTTTAATGATATGAATTGTCGTCGTATTATCAAATAAAGACTTCCGAGTTATATTTGACACAAAATACTGTATTTTTCAAAAATGCATAAATGTATAAACAGTGTGTAAAAAATTACTTTACACACAGGTAATTTTTTTAAGCACCTGTGCGAAAAAGTATTACTTTACGCACTGTCAGCAGTGCGTAAAAGCTTAGTTTACGCACTGTCGTACAAAAATTGTTTTTTCATGTACCAAATGACATGAATAAAAGGAAGAAGTGGTGCAAATTAATGAGGCGTGACTTAATTGAACCTAAAAGTACTACTACTTGGCGCGGCTAAGGATCTAATGCGTAATTATTTGGTGTGTGGTGATCTCAGACATGTGGCGTGACGTCACAGACGAGTCGGAGACCAAAGACGTTCCGCGCTAAAATACGTAAACTTAAATAATCTATATCTCAGTCATTTATTGATGAATTAAAAGAAAAAAACACTGATTTACAGCTCTGATCTATATTTTAATTCCATCGCGTCAAATATAATATTTTCAACATCACTAAACTAGTCCATTGCATGGGTCTAGGAAAGTTCACCGAAAACAATTCACTGACTACCTTTCACTGACTACAATTCACTGAAAAACAATTCACCGAAATAAGTAAAATAAAATAAATACATCATCACGGCATATTACCCATTTGTGAGTGGGGTGCCAAAAATAAAATGATAATTAACTTCCCTTCTCAATTAATCGAGGATGTATTTAGGGACTGCACTCCATACATGAAAACTGTATTCCAGGATAAGTCGGGACTGGTTCCATGACACAAAAACGTATGTGACTTTCTGGAACTTCAACTAGCATTTCCCGATATGACGATAACCAGTCCGTGCAAACTGTATTGCCTAATATGCGCCAAACTAACTGACAGTTATGAGACAAAAAGTATAGCTGAAGCACCAGTCAACCTAATAATAACACTGATGCTCTTCAAACACGACTCAACCTTTGGCGGAAGCACCAAACTCTTACGAAGATTCGAAATAGATGAACACCTCAATCTAGCAGACCACATATTATAATCGTTATGCAGTCATTGTTCATTGTGATTCTGGCATTGAATCTGGTCATTATTATGCATTGGCCAAAGACAAAACGGACTGGTTTAAGTTTGACGATAGTTGTGTCACTAAATACTCTGACGATTTCTTGAATTTATTGGAGCCTCTGGAGACGCCCTACATTTCATTTTATAAGAGACAGGACATCGGTAGATCAAGATATTCAGATGATGTGGTGCTGCAGGTTTTTCCGGGTTTTCCTGCAGCTGAAAAAGCAAATGTGCCATGGGAATCAATCAAATCGCCCTGAAGCGCTAATTAATTTTTGTTGTTGTTTTATAATTTGTATTACCCGTTATTTATTGTGGCAAAGCTGCGGGCGATGCCGGGCCTGAACGCTCACGTAGACCGCGCGTGAGCGCGAATTATTTCCGAGGCGCTTTGCTTCGAGAAGAATCTGGTCGAATAGGAGAACGTTCCTAAGGCTTTCTAGAAATATCAGGATCATTCTGAGAAATGAACGGTGAATATAAAAAGAACCACGCAGCAGAGTTGGTACAGTCAGTGAAGCGAAAATCGAACATAACAGTGATTGTGATACAAATTAGAGTATTGTGTTGAATTGTTGTATTTTGTCAAATAAATTGTTTTAGGGTGAATTAGACTTTAAATATACTACAGTGGTGATCAGAAGTGGATTTAAAAAAATATAAATACAAAGTGTTCGTGTTAGTAGACAGTTTGTGTATTTCGGACAATTGTTTTCGCGAAAAATAGGCAGTGACTGATAAATTTTTTTTTCGTAAAGTTGACAGTTGTGTGCATTAACGGAGTATGATACACTTCTCGCGTGTGAAAATAATAATAATAGACTAGTGGTTCGTGAAATAGACTGTGTGAAATAGACAATAATAATAATAATAGAAAGGTGTCCGTGAAATAGACTGTGTGAAATAGACAATAATAATAATAATAGACTGGTGGCCCGTGAAATAGACTGTGAGACATAGACTAAGACAAAATGTGTTCGAGGAAAGTTCGCCTGGTCGATTTGAAGGTTGCGGAATTGAAGCAAGAACTGGAGGAGAGGGAACTTGATACAAGTGGTAAAAAGGCCGTGCTTCAGGCAAGACTTTCTGAGGGAATAATCCAGGAGGGCGAGGATCCAGAAACATTTTTATTCGAAGTTTCTGGAATAGATATGACTTCAATAATGAGTACTTTGAAAGAAGAACTTCAAGAAAATTCGGAAAATCTGCAAGAAAAACTTCTAGAAAATTCAAAAAGTCTGGAAGAAAAGCTGCTAGAAAATTCCCGCAGCTTCGCCACAGTATATTTAATTAAGTAAATATATTAACTACACGACATTTCACCACGTGACATTTCTCCACGTCGACTATTCATCACGTTGACTATTCACCACGTGAACAATTTACCACACTTCTATCTATTTTTACCGTGAAAATAAATTTTTCAAAGAGTAATTTTTTTTAACCAGAATGAACTAACATTACGTAGACATTTGAGTGCGTGGAAATGAATAACGTAGGTAGGTTTTGCACGTGTATTAGAGTTCTGTCTATTATACTTGTAATGTCAATGCATATAAATAGAAGTCAAAATCAAAGTTAATCATTTTATTTCGGTGAAATGTTTGTTCGGTGAATTTCTATTTCGGTGAATAATAATATTCGGTGAATTGTATACGGTAATTTGTTTTCGGTGAACTTTCAGGTACCCCAATTGCATATGCATACTCATGCATATAAATTGTGTCCGCCAAATAAGTAGTCATCAAACGCAAAACTTCCATATTTTACTGAAAAAAAAATATTCTGCTGAAAAAACCCTATGAAATCATCAATTTATGGTACAAAAATGGCGACACTCAGATATTTGATTATTTTCTTGCCGGGCGCTTCGCACCAGGATTTTTGATTATTCAGCCTCCATTTCCCAACCAAATTTTCAGGCGATCCGAGGCCGAATTTTTGATTATTTTCTGAACGGTTTTTCTTGATATTTCACAAATTCAAGGCACTTTACTCCAGAGCTAACATTCGCCGTATAGATTTCAGTTTTTCGTTGAAGTAAATGCTCTTTGTTTTTCGAATAAGCAGAATTTTTTATCCAGGTTAACTTTTTTCAATAAAAACAATTGTAATAATTTATAAACAACTTAATTGAGACTCAATGTTTAATAGTCCAAGAGCTGACGAGGAAATTAGGGAACGTATTTTAGGCAAGTTGAAATATTTAAAAAACAGTGTTGTATCAACGGGTGCATCTGGAATTGTGAGTCGGTCAGAGGGTTTGCGGTTATTTCGTTATTGCATATTTCCAAAAAAATAAACCAAAAAATAATCTTTAAGGCAATTTGAAATTTTTTAATCTTTTATTGCAGTGCCTACATAATCCAGAAGTAAAAATCCCAGACTTTTTTTTGAGTTTTAAAGTACAACCTGACCCCTCCGAATTTATTTAATTAATAATTTAGGCATTCTAAAATTTTTATGGCATGTTTAATAACAAATTTTGATCGCCAGACAAATTGAACGGTTTTTAATAACTCCCTGGCGTTAATAAAGATTTTAAATGATTACGACAACAAAGTCTTATGTGTAGTTATAACTGCGAGAGAGATAGTTTATCCAACTGACGGTGCTCTTGCTCCTCAGGCTGTGATTGGTCGCTAATTTTAATTCAATTCAGTTTTTTTTGTTCTGAGTGTAACGAAGTTTCAATTTGTATGTATATAGACCAAATATCAGTGGATATAGTTTAAATCGTTCAGCATCATACTAGTGATAACAAATATTTTAGTGACTACTAATTTTAAGGTTATGTACTGAAAAATCACAATGGGTAAAAAAGTTAAGTTGTGTAATTTGTGAAGAGTAGGATTGATATTAGAATATAAATTCATCAACTTTGATAATTTAATTAATCAATGAGAAAGTTGATACGTTTGTGAACTGTTTCCTGAAATAATCTTGTCAACCTTTCCCAAGGAATTCAATAACACATTTTTATTTAAAATAAATTATAAATTCATTAAATACTTGTTTTTTTTATTACCTACTCCATATTACTGTGTGTGAGTTGGAGCAACACTGTAAACTGTGGTCACGTGGTCTTTCAGCGACCAATCACAGCCCGAGGAGCCAGGGCCCCGTCAGCAGCCGGCAGATCTGGATAAACTATCTCTCTTTATAGAGGCTTCGTTACTATATATTTATCAACGTTTCTTTATGGTGAAAAATCGCTTACCAACTATAGATGCTATCATCAACGTTCCTTTGTAATAGGGCTTTTATCTCCTCCATAGCATACGTTGGAACACATGAAGAACGGTCTTCAAACATATCCTCTGCACAAGGTTCTAACGAATTTTCAATGGTCCACCATGGTTATGTGCTCATAAAGCAAAAGATTTTGGTATTAACGGCCATTTACTGATATGGATTTCATCGCGTATCTATCTAAAAGGAATCACGTTGTCAGGCTATATGAAAATGTATCGAAAACAACCATAGTCACATCGGGTATACCCAATGGATCTCATTTGAGACCTCTGCTATTGTAGTTTTTTTTTTACATCATTAATTATATACTATAAGCTGATGATTTGAAGTTATCAATAGCAATTGTTACTTCAAGAATATATTAATCGATTATCTTAATATTATTCGTTCTGACAAATTTCACCTCTGCTATAATAAATGTTTACCCACACAAAATTCCCATGAAAACACGCATATTGCTGATCGAACAATATTTGTTGCATTTTTAGAAGGTGGCTGTGACTTCATAATTGACACTTCCAATCACAAGTTTTTTCTTCAAGTAAAGTTTTTTCTTGAGCAACCTGTATATATTTTCATTATATAGTTTAAAAATTGAAATTGTATGTCTTAAAAGCCATCTAAAGTTCAATTAAAAGCTTGTGCGAACCAGAAAGATCTCTGTTTCGTAAGAGTGGATTCCGAAACTCTTAGCTCGGTTGTAGACACTGAGGGATTTGAACCCTGGTCCTCTGGGTGAAAGGCTGACGCTCTGAAACCACGGCCACTTCGGGCCGGAATGAGATAGTCAATAAGTTTAGATTGTATTCTTTCAGTTTGTAAATATGTAATTCTGATTACTACATCTTTTATTATCTGTTATAAATATTTTATATCACTCAGTTTTATAAACACTTTTAACGATACATAACCTCATTTTTTCAACCCATGCCTGCAAAGTAAGCAGCGGTACACCACTGAAAACACAACAACCTGGCAAGCATCTCGTACGATATGATGAATATTCATCTGTTGCCTATACTTAAAAATAGAATCCGGACAATTGGAAATAAATAAACCATTAACTACTGTGGACAAATATTTACGGGTTATATGAGGCTATTGGCACATGCCCGGAAAAACGTTTGTTCTGAAGGTTGAGTAAAAAATTCTAATGCGATTTTGATTATTACTTCAATAAGATATGATAACCTATACATCCATGACAGTCTTTCAAAAATTTAATGGTCAAGCAATAGAGTGGGGTGAGTCTGCACGATTCACTGTTGACTACAAATTCACATTGCTGCTTCTGGGATGACGTATGGAGATAGTTACAAAGCCTATACACAGAACACACCTGGTTGAAGGACCTCGGTAGATATCATTTATACATTTTATGACCATAAATACAACTACTACTGCTATCAATACATAAAAAAATTTCAGAGTGTATAGTTTTCATTGGCACACATTGTGTAAGGCCACATCAATCTTGTTTCATAGAACCTAATTGCTCCAGCTCGATTTAATTTCAATTTCAGACAAATGATTTATGAGTTTCATTACTCATATATATAAACGCTGATGGCAGCTCAAAGTAAAAAAATAACCACTTCAATATGATTAATAATTTCATTCATAAATATAAACCTCTCATAGTAAAAAATTCAAATGAATCGCTTATTGATAACTAAATCTTTCATCGGGTTTCATATCCTGAAAGAGAAAGGAAACATATGGTAAGTAAGCACCTATGTTCACCTATTTTGGTTAGTGAATTATGTTCACTAAAATTCTAGAGCTGGTAAGAGTGCAACAAAAGACAATCTGAAGAAAACAGAATTCTTTGGGAGATCGTTTAATAACGAACAGTCGTTGCCGACCGATGATGAACCCTTTACTTCCATATACACCTACTAATTAGGCTTATTAAGGCAAGTACCTGACAGAAAACAACTACTCCCCTGGCTTAGACTACGACGAGTATTGAATTAAATCTAACAGATACTTGTGCAACGTTCCTCAAAATATCAGAGGACGCAATTGCAAGTACCCTCTGTGACCAAACAGCAGAATTATGTTAGATTTAATTCAATACCCGTCGTGGTCTTAGCCAGGGGAGTAGTTGTTTTCTGTCAGGTACTTGCCTTAATAAGCCTACTTAGTAGGTGTATATGGGAGTAAAGGGTTCATCATCGGTCGGCAACGACTGTTCGTTTAAAAGACAATCTGCTTCGCATAGTTCGTATAGTAATGTTTGTGTGAGGTGGACTTCCAACTTTCCATCTATAAATACTGGTATTCCGCAGGGATCCATTCTTCGTCGTATCAATGATTTGTTGGGAGCTACCTTATGCCTAGTGCACATCTTTGCAAATGATGGTACCCTTCATCTCGCTTTCTCTTCTAAAGCTCCAATATCACCCCGTGAAACCAGAAATGAACGGGAGAGGATCATGAATGATGTAAATATGGACTCTACAAAAATTCTACAATGGACATCCTACAACTCGGTAGAATTCACCGTTTTGAAGATCAGCAGCATCTTAGTAGTATTCTTCGAAGGCGCTGAACGAACATAACGACACAATGTTTCTTGATTGCAAGATCGATCTTCCGATTTAGCTAATTGCAAGATCTATCTTGCAATTTAGCACTTATTGCAAGATCGATCTAGCAATTAGCTTAGTCCCAAGATTAAGCTTGCAATTAGTCACTAATTGTAAGATCTATTTCTTCATTAAGTACTAATTGTAAGAACAATCTTGCAATTTAGCACTTATTGCAAGATCGATCTAGCAATTAGCTTAATCGCAAGATCATGCTTGCAATTAGTCACTAATTATAAGAGTGTGAGATCTATCTTTATATTAAGTACTAATTGTAAATATACAAATCAGTAAAACGCTAATTGTAAGATCAATCTTGCAATTTAGCACTTATTGCAAGACCAATCTAGTAATTAGCCTAATCGCAAGATCAAGCTCGCAATTAGTCCCTAATTATAAGATTTTAAGGACTGTCTTTTTATTATGTACTAATTGGAAGATCGATCTTGCAATTTAGCACTTATTGCAAGACCAATCTAGCAATTAGCCTAATCGCAAAATCAAGCTCGCAATTAGTCACTTATTATAAGATTTTAAGTTCTATCTTTTTATTAAGTACTAATTGGAAGATCGATCTTGCAATTTAGCAGTTATTGCAAGACCGATCTAGCAATTAGCTTAATCACACGATTAAGCTTGCAATTAGTCACTAATTATGAGATTGTAATATCTATTTTTTTATTAAGTACTAATCGTAAGATCGATCTTGCAATTAAGCACTTATTGCAAGATCGATCTAGCAATTAGCTTAATCAAAAGATCAAGCTTGCAATTAGTCACTAATTATAAGATTTTAAGATCTGTCTTTTTATTAAGTACTAATTGTAAGATCGATTTTGCAATTTAGCACTTATTGCATGACCGATCTAGCAATTAGCTTAATCGCAAGATCAAGCTTGCAATTAGTCACTAATTATAATATTGTAAGATCTATCTTTTTATCAAGCACTAATTGTAAGATCGATCTTGCAATTGAGCACTAATTGCAAGATTTATATTTAAATTAGCTCAATTACAAAATCGATCTTGCAACTGGAGCTCAATATGTAGATCAACCACTAATTAGCTTAATTCCGAAATCGATCATCAATTAAGAAAACTTTTGTCATTATATTCATTCAGATTCAGTCGTGTGTGAAACGTTTGTTGACCACAAGGTCTAAAATCATTCATGACTATAAGACTGATGAAAGAAAATGAATGAAGTTCTCTATTTCAATGTTCGATATTACCATCATCAATACCCTTTCATGGGAAAACCATGGGAAAAACATGTTCCCTGAGGTAGATAGCTTCCAAAAATTCAAGAAGGACAGCAATTCCTACGTACTTTTTCTTGCCTTCCACGAAGTTTTCTAAACATTAAAGCATTTCACTTTTCGACGATACATTTTTTTATAAAAGGCCGCTTACAGCGCACCTCAAAACCTTTGTGTTGCAGGAGAGGTTAGAACTTCCTCTCAACTATAAAAAATAAACATGACGTTGATCTTTCGCGACCTTGTTGATTAGTTCAAAAGACTCAAACAAATACTGCTCACCTTTGTCAGTATATTTAACAAATGCGAAAATATGCTCGTCATTGAAATTTAACATGGTCATGGAAGACTGTATTCTGTATGTAATGGAATTGTGCGTACCGTCCATTTACACCACGCTTAGGTATTGGAAAATCACCGTTTTGAAGAAAAGCAGCACTGAGCACTTATTGCAAGATCGATCTAGCAATTAGCTTAATCTCAAGATTAAGCTTGCAATTGGTCACTAATTATAAGATTGTACGATCTTATCAAGCACTAATTGTAAGATCGACCTTGCAATGAAGCACTAATGGTAAGATCGATTTTGCAAACAGAGCTCAATTGCTGGATCGATCTTGCAATTAAGCACCTATTGCAAAATTTATATTTAAATTAGCTCAATTACAAAATCGATCTTGCAATTGGCTCTCAATTGCCAGATCAACCCCTAATTAGCCTTATTCCGAAATCGATCATCAATTAAGAAAACTTTTGTTATTATGTTCGTTCAGATTCAGTCGTGTGTGAAACTTGTGTTAACCACAAGGTCATAGCGACACTAAAATGTGTTATATGTAATAGCAAAAATCATAAAATTTCTTTATTTACACAAGGCGATCTTGAACAAAGTTTAAAAATACATAAAATTGACAGTTTGAGAGGGAGCAACGTATCTTTGAATGCGACAGTGAATGATTACCAAGGTTATCATCCAAGTGCTTCAATGCCTCCAAAGCATTGCCAAAAATATATAAATAGTAATCGATGCCGACTTATCAGAGACAGAACAATTGCCTGGGCCATCAAAATCTACTGAAGCAAGCAAGCAATTGATGTTCAATTTTCTGTGCATTACCTAAACGAATTTTCCACAAGAAATCAAACAAACTAGAAACTACAAAATTAGACAAATATCTTTCTAGCAACTATAGACCTATCGTACTGATATCTGTTATCTCGAAGGTCACGGAAAATGCCATCAGTTAATGGAATATTTCTCTCTCTCTTTTTGGAATTGTGAATGATCGACAATATGGTTTCCGTTATCAAAGATCAACTGGTGACCTGCTCACACACGTATGGTAGTTATGTAATGAACAAAAAGGTGAAGGCGTTTTATCGCGTATGGCACCAGGGGAGCTCCATCTTATGTTTTTCTGCCACATACCAAGAGCTATTTCAAACTTTGTTAGCTTATGATCTAAGACACCGATCCGACCTGATCTGGAATACTGTTCCCATATATGGAGTGCAGCTCCTAATACAATACAGCTTCTAAATTATGTTCGAGAAAGAGCAACTTGTCTCGGTAAAACCCCGCCAACAAACTTGCTTACTTCTATGGAACACCCACAATCGATTTACCGTTAGCAGCTTCATCAAGGTTGACCCGACGAATTCAGGCGTCACACCCCTTTGTCTTTGCCTTGGAGAAAAAAAGTCTCCTTGTCGGGGCTCGTTCTCTCAAATCAAGAGTCCAATAAAATAGCCATTGGCAGCCGTCAAATCAATCTCAATTTCATTCTCTTCGAAAACAAAGAAATGCAAATTTAAAAAACCCTCCTATCTGGTCCTGTGCTATCAAGCTACCTCATTTGGGCACAGACCTTTCGGTCGGAATCGGATCAGATCAATATACGTAACTGATTCTCAGAGGCAAGAATAATGTTAGGAGACGGAAAAAGTTGGTGGAAATTGACGTGAGGGAATTTGTGTGGTCGGAAGGAACATTCCGTTCAGGAGGAATTTGGAAATGAACGCAATAATCGGGGAATTTACGTTTTTTACAGTTTATGCTCCAACCAATAACATACCGGGTTATTCCATTCGAGGGTCGCTATTGGAAATGTATGTGTTGAAATGGATTTTTTACTGAAACATTCATTCGATGGTGGCAAAATGTTTGGTGAAACGTTTTCGATAAAGAACCATCCTAATTTGGAGCGATTCAAGAGTATTTAATGAGATGCTATCCATATTGTAATACATTTATAGTCTAATTCACTCTAAAATAATTTATTTTATATAACACAACACAATGTTCTAATTTATATAACAATCACGGAACTATTTATATTCGACTTTCACTGACCGACTGACCCCACACTCTGCTGCGTGGTTCTTTTTATATTCACCGTTCACTTCTCCGAAAGCTCTTGAATTTTCGGCCAAATCTCGAATCGTCCAGATTCTTCTCGGTGCATAGCACCTCGAAAGTCATTCGCGGTCAGGCGCTGGCTACGTGAGCGTTCAGGTCCGGCATCGCCCGCAGCTTCGCCACAATATCTTAATTTTTTCTTTTTGTTTGTTTCAAAATCAATTCCAGATTTTAACCTTTCATTATTTTCCGTCATAGCGAATTGCATGACCGGATCAAACACACTTATGAATATGACACTCTTTGGCAACCCAAACTTTCTTATGCTATTCATTACGATTGTAGACTAGTCACTGTACATAAATAGATCAGATGAACGCTAATACTTATAGATTCCTTACAATACGCCTTCCTAATGACATTCATTAATGTAATGACAGAGAATAAAATAGAGAATAGTGTTTTGTAACGTAACACTTAGCCTGTTCTGGCAAGAAATCAAAACAAATTTTGTTTCGGTTCATTTATGCTAAAATATATATTGTTAAAAAATTGTTAAAATTGTTTTTTCCGTTAACCAGCTGTCGTCCCCTTACGAACGGCAGCCCTCAGAAGTCGAAACTTGTGCGAGCTAAGGATTAACGGGGTCTTACCATTTTACGTGCGATTCCTAGCACTTGTTGCATATGAGTTGTATGTCCACCCCCCTCCTGCATCCGCCCCTGACTGATAGATTGGAAGGAGAGGACCTATCGAGTGGCCACCAAGATGTCCAGGTTTGACCCCCTTTAAATTTTTTTAATTGATTCATCTGATATCTGCAGATTACAAAACTCAAACTGCCTCAATGAGTATTTGCAGACATTTCAGAAAAAATAGCTGTACCATTTAAAAAACCGAAAATTCATCACTAAATCACATATTGAAAAGAAACAGAGGATTTGCAATCGCCTGCTGACTAAATACCTCACAGAATTCTGAACGCCGATCAAAATCATCTTCATTCAGTTTTTGCGTAAATTTTATAGATGATGAAAGGAGCATGCAAACATCTTATGGGAAAAAGTCTTTAGGTGAAAATCGCTGGATTTTTTATATGTTGTAGATGGAGTCATTCTGAGTAAAAGTCTCTATTGGCCCTACTCGATCGTATGACTAGATTGGGCGCTAGAGGGCACCAAATCATGAATTTTGTGATTTTTGGAGATATTCACCTGATTAAAAAAATATCAATTTATATTCAATATTGTGTGCGACTAGGCATTCCTAAGATTCGCAAGAAATATTTTTCCATAATACAGAATAAAAAAACGATACTGATTTTCTACAGGGTTGTCAACAATATACTCAATTCTTCAGTGAATAAATTCGCCTACGAGGTTATAAGTTGATTGGGCTCATCATTGAGGATCAATCAGAATGGTTTGATTATCGACCAAAATATAATGAAGCTATGGATACAGAGTGTTTGGATTAAGGAAGGGTCCATATTATATACATACATGTAATTACTCCAAATAACAAATTTTATTATTTTTGAGTGAATTCAGATAAAGGGAAAACATTTACATATTATTTGTAATCGATAGTCAACTGTTGTTCAACTGAGCGTTACTAAGATTATGAATGATTCCTTTATAAAACAAAAAACAGATTTTGTACAGGGTAGTTTCCAATATAATCAATTTTTAGGTGAAAGAATTCGCCTTCGAGACTATGAGTTGATTAAGTTAATTATTATTGAAGTTGATCTCTTAACACAAAACTCAAATGAAAATAAATAGTGCTTCACAAAGAAGGCCCCATTTAATTTGAATAAGTAATTACTCTTCTCGAGGATTCTATCATGACTTCGTCCTCAACAGAGAGAGTCATCTCATATTAACCTAACTATGATATAATACCTAAAGGTTCGGCGATAGAAGGCGCCATTTAATAAATTTTCTGTTTTTGTAAGATTTAGCAAGCTATAGTCACTCAAAGAAATATATCCGATATTCTGAGGATATTGAGTAAGTATATTTCCGACAACTATATATTTGAACTGAATGAACTGAGTTTACTCACCTGAACTTTCTCGGGCTATCAGAAAAAGTTCTGCAGTCGCTAGGGTTTGAACCTTTGACTGGCAGCCAAAAGTGATTGAAACAATGTCGCTTTAACCACTCAGCTACCTGAAGGTATGTTTTCCCTAAGATTTTCTTTCTTTCAGCAATAACTTTATCTGAAATATTTTTTCATATTTCTCATGATAGGTGATATACTGTGCTTCCTCACACTTATGGGCCATCTTGTATATAATACGGACCCTTTCTTATTTCAAACACTCTGTATTAGCTTCATTACATTCTGATTGATCCTCAATGATGAACTCAATCAACTTATAACCTCGTAGGCGAATTCAATCACTGAAGAGTTGAGTATGTTGTTGACTATACCCTGTAGAAAAACAGTGGCGTTTTCTGTATTATGGAAATGCATTTCTCACGAATTTTAGGACTGTTCAGTCGCACACAATATTGAATATAAATGAGACATTGATATTTTTTTATTCAGCTGAATTTCTCCAAAAATAACAAAATTAATGATTTGGCGAATCTGGTAATATAATCGAGTTGGGCCAATGAAGACTTTTACTCAGGATGGCTCCAGCTACAACATATTAAAAATCCAGCCATTTTCACCGATAGACTTTTTTCCATATGTGTTTGTGGTCGTTTGTGGAGTTTCAAAATACGTTGAATGCTGATTCATGAGACACCGGAAACAGTTGCTAGCTGTCTTGTACTAGTACTCATCATATGGTCAAGAGCAACATGACCCAAAATTGCCACCACTGTTGTCGCCTCATTTCTGACTGGGCTGATTCTGATCCCCACATATTTCATGAGGTACATATGCAACATCCACAAAAATTATACGTTTGGGCTGGTATTTTTGGTGATCGTATCGTTGGCACTTTATTTTCAGAAGGCAATCTAACAGGGAAAATGTATCTGGAACTGCTTGAAAACACAATTGAACCTATGTCAATAAAAATTATTTAAAATGACCAAAATTATCTGGAGGATCGTCTGATATTTCAACAAGAAGGCGCTCCTCCTGCACTATTTTTTTAATTATTTATTATTACCCAAAACTCCCATATCAAATTTTTGATGGGCCATACTGTATAGTTAATTCAATGAAATCGTCCATTAAAACTCATTACTAATTTACAAACACAAATCAAAATAAAAAATGAGACGTTACACAATGCATCAGTTCTGCCAACAGATGACTGAAGCATTTATCATTCATTTATTTTATTATAACTGAAATTCTAAATTTACTCTAGTCAGAGAATTTTTTTATTTCTGGAGGTAGGAAAATATAAACTTTGAGAGATTGATACAGCGGAATTTTCTCTAACTAGGCTGAATTATGATAGGAAATTTGAAATTCATTGTCAGTTCTGGTAGTTAAATTCGTAGTTGCTGAGTAGGGTAAAGTGGGATAATACGTCCCATCTGCGAAAACGCCCCACGGCTATAACTTGGTCAGTGGTGCAGTTTCCATTCAGTATGTCCGACGCAGTGGTAGGAGCAACACGTGCGTCAACTTGAAAATTCGTTCAGTGTTGTGCTGTTGTGTTCAAGGGAGAAAATAAATATTATATGGTGAGTAAGCCTGAACATTTGTTGCATGGTTGAGAAAAAAAAATCGTAATACTCCTATTACTCTCTTTGGCCAAAATGTGAAATATGTGACGGATTACTAGGCAACCAGTTATACTTCACAGTAGATATGTTGAGGATTATGCGATTCAGATACTCTGATATTTTGGTGGGGCGTATTCCACTTTACTAAGTCGGTTGCTGGTAATACGCCCTAGTCATACATTTAAAAATTTCTTTGCATTCCAGAATATGGGGAAGATATATATATATATAAGGAAAACAACAAGAGCTGCGTGGTCCGAAGACGCTATGGCCACTGCCATAGAAAAAGTAAAAAATGGAGAAATGGGCGTGAATGAAGCTAGCAGAGAATATGGTATTACTTCCAGAACCCTTAGACGACACATAGCTGCTAATAGTCCTAAAAAACACCTCGGTCGATGTCCAGCACTCGGCAGAGAACATGAAAAGCGCTTAGTCTCACATATACAAGCACTTGAAAAAGTGGGATTTGCTCCAAGTCGAAGAGATGTGAGAGAGATGGCCTTTCAATTTGCAAATAAATTGGGAGTCGCTAATAGTTTCTCTCAAATTGAAAACTCAGCAGGCAAAACTTGGTTTCAAGGATTTTTGAGAAGGAACAAAATCTTGTCAATTAGAAAATCTGAAGGGTTATCACTGGCACGAGCACAGGGTATGAACAGGAGAGAAGTCGGTGATTACTTCGAAATGCTGCTTCGCGTTCTAACTGAAAATGATCTTTTGGATAAACCATCGAAAATATTCAACATGGATGAGACTGGTATTCAAGTAAACAACAAAGCAGAGCACGTCATAGCAACGAAAGGATCTAAAGATGTATATTCCTTAACAAGTACTGAAAAGGGTGAAAATATGTCACTAATAGCTTGCTGCAATGGAGAAGGTAATTTTCTCCCACCAGTGTTAATAATGAAAGGCAAGTACAGCAAGCCCGAATTCGCAGATGGTCTCCCTCCTGGTTCCAAAGTTTACATGAACCAGAAAACTTCGTATATCAATAGCGATTTGTTTTTGAAGTGGTTCCAGGAATATTTCATTCCGAGGAAAGGTATCGGCAAGGCATTATTGATACTGGACGGCATGCATCGCATTCTAATGCTGTTGAGCTATTGGACTTGGCTTCGCAAAATGAAATTGTGCTTTTATGCCTCCCAAGTCTTTTTTCAAGCCTCTCAAGACTTATTTTAGGCAGGAGGCAAAGACATTGATTCTCAACCACAAGGAAAGAAAGCTGAATAGACGTAACGTTTCAACTCTGATAAGAAGAGCATGGGGCAAAGCAGCTACTGTTAGTAATGGAGTTGCTGGATTCAAGGCCACTGGTATTTATCCATATGACCCATCTATTATTCCCGAACATTTTTTTGCCATCTCTGATGCATCCGGAACCGGCAACGTGGATCTTGTGGAATCTGAAAATACTAGTATTCCTAATACAATGGATTCAACATACCAGGAGAAAAACAGTCCATCGAAATCAGAACATGAATCGCAAGGGAAAAACACTCCTTCAAAAATGGAACCTGGCTCCAAGAAAGATGACACTCAATCCAAATTTCTCAGAGAAATCAATCCCGTTCCAAACATACCAGCAAATACATCTAAAAGGAAGCAGTCTGCAGTTATTTTAACTTCTCCTGAACATAGAGTCAAACGTTAGATTTTATCTGAAAAAAAAAGCTAAAGTGGACAAGATTTTGAAACGATCTAATGACCTGGTCCTTCTGGTATCAAAGCAAAATAAACTGCACATCGTAAAAAAGGTTCGAAAAAATCTAAGAAAAATAAACAGAAATGGAATTCTTCCTCGTCCCATGATACATCAATTGATGATTCGCAGAGTTCATCTTCAGAGGAAGTTTCAGAAGTTGAAGATACTGATTGCGTTGAGTGTGGAGAGCACTATTATTCAACCAAGTCTAAAGATGACTGGATTCAGTGCATAATATGCAGAAGTTGGACAATATATACAGATATGTGTAATAGATGTGGTAGGCAAAAAAAAACGCGCAGAAAATAAAAAATAACCGGACTTTTTTTTTTGTTTTTTTGAAATTTTTTCCGGGGCGTATTCCAATCCATGGTAGGAGAATACGCTCCACCGCAGTTGTTTTTAAAAATTAATAAATAAAGAACGTGTAGTTGTTTTTGTTAAATTTGTGTTTATAATAAATAAAGGTTTCAGCTATCGCACCTTGACTCATTCTTTGAAATATCTTCTAAAGGTTTAGGTTGTTGGGATAATTCGGAAATATGGGGCGTATTATCCCACTCTACCCTATTGGTCACAGAAGGCAATATTTGACAAATATGTACAAATGAGGTAATAAAGATGCTTAATTCGGCAAAAAGTGGTTTATAGGAAGTTCTACGATGTACTTGTGAAATGCATATTATTTCAAAAAGAGTGATCGACACTACTTGACAGATCATTTTCATTATGCATACATAGTATTTTCTCCTAAGGACAAAGGTTTTCACGAATATGAATTATAATATAATAACAAAATATCCATCATTCAACTATTACAACAAAAAAAATCTTAACCTTTTGGTTTTTATAATAATATGAAATGATATGTACAAATAATCTTGATATGAGAATCTTTTGTGTTGAATAACGTTTTAATTTAGAGATTTTTAACAGTTAAGTATACATTTCTTTTAAACCGTGATCATGCTTAAAACGGAACAATTCAGAAATCGTTTGACGTTTATACAATTTTGCATAACACCTAACTAATATTTCTTTCGGTTCAGCAATTTTCAACAGTTCTTGTAATTACTAACGTTTACATGTAATTTTTGTATGTTTGAAAGTGGTTGACAATGTTTCACTTTGAGTAAGGTTATTCTGGACTTTCAATGTCTAAAAAAGAACAAAGAAAAATTCAATTCTCTGCAATTTTAAAATCTATAGTCGTTATCAAGTGTATATGATATTCACTTGATAACGACTGTAGATTTTAACAGTTGAATCATCGTGAATAAAATTTGCAAAGAATTGAATTTTACTTTGTTCTTTTTTAGAAAGTCAAGAATAACCTTACTTAATTTTTGTTCCTTCCAAACAAAGAGGATTTTCAAAAATCAATAGACCTCCTTCAAAATTGAACAAATTCCCATTAGCGGTGAACCCGATTGAGAGGCCTTCATGTTTATATTCAACTCTTTACTAGCAACATGCTCTTTACAATGACTAAACCGTACACAGTTAAAACAATGATACTAAAAAACTATGAAAATCAAGTAGAATTTGAATTTTGAAATTAATAACATAAAAAAACAAAGGTTATATGATGGCAACACATTTTCATTCACATATCTACAACATTCCTTTTTAAATGAAAATATTGATGATATTTTGTTCAATCCTGTTGGTAGATTCTTAAAAAAGATCAATCCTTTACTAAATATTATTCCTGCTTTAAAATTAGGGTTAATGTAAAAATCATTAGTCTCTTTCCAACGTGTATTATATGTATGTATATTACTCATATATGTCAGCTGATCTGAAAGATAGGTTAGCAACATATTATTTTTTTATTTACATATGAACAACAACATTTTGTAATTTATTCTTTGTCTAATTATCATCAATGATAGAGTATTAAACATTTCTTTAATTGGTGTTCGCCTATTACAATTTAATATTGCCCTCATGGCCCTATTTTGTTATTTTGTGAATATATTCATTTGCTCATTATTTAGAAAAAATAAAATGGTGCTACAATAATCAAAATAAGGTGATATGACACTTAGACACTTAGATATTTGCATTCCTTGACTTGTTCGATTTCTTCATTTCCAATGATTATCCGAAATTTGAAATTTTCATGTATCATCTTGATCTATTACCTATTAGCATAAATTTACTTTTTTTCACATTGAGTTTCAAACCATTATTACACAACCATGAAGCTATATTTGAAAGATCCGTATTAGGATTGTTCTATATGTCATCTGTTGTTCCTCCGCCCCCACACACCTTTATTCTATTTATCTAACCAATTGAAGTTTTGCAGTATGTTTAATAAACACCCTGTATAATATCAACGTATCCGGAAATCTACCTCCCCTTTAAGTCCTTTTCATTCTATTCCATGATTCATAATCAGGAAATCGATTAGGCAAGATCTTGAATGAACTGGTAATATGATGAGGTTATTTATAAAAGTGCTAGAAATGTTATCTCTGCCATGGACATTTTCTTAATCCAAAATAAAACGGAATGCACTCAAGTTATTGACTGGCGTTTATTTCGTAAACACAATTAATCAGATGTATCTTCTAATGTTCGATTCGACTCTCTGTTGTTGAAAAAGTAAAAATTACAAATACTTTGATCACACAATCGTAGGCGGTTGTTTCTTTTCGAAATGAATGATCGGTTTGCTTTCGGAAAATAGCAGTTGTTTAGTCTTGGAAAGTCGACGGACGAAAATTGTTTTCCACAAACTCACGAAAATGTCAGTCATTAAAATCGAACGGAAAATTAGCGAGTGTATTCAATATAGCGCAGTTAGTTATTCATTGCAATAACATCGGAGGTTTTTCTGAAGTTTGCCTTCAGATTTTCACGAAAAATCCGTCATTAGTTTACCACAACTCTCATGATTCATTTGTTTCTGTAACTTTTTGATTCATCGTCAACAGTATTTATAGTCCGTGACTGTTTTTCAAACTCTATACCATGGGAATCTCAGTTATTATAAGTGATACGAGGTAGGTTGAACTAGAGCAAAGTGCACATTTTCATGCTGAACAATTATTTGAAAAAAGAATTTAATGTGTTATTTTTAATTTTTCAATTATTGGGAAAACGGAACTTTGTAATTGTGGTTTTTCAAGCAAAAACCTTATACTTATATAGGCTTGTGGCTATAAGCCATAAGTATGAAGGCTTATGACGCTCAGATATAGGACTAAAGGCCTATAGCGCCCAGCCATGAGTATGAAGACTTGAAGCGCCAAGTAATACATATGAAGGCTTGTGGTGCCCATCTTAAGTATCAAGGCGCATTGCATCTAGCCATGAGTATACAGATTCACAGCACCCAACTATAAGTATAAAGGTTTATAGTGCCTAGTTATAACTAATGGTGGATTTATGCAGCAGTCATAAGTCAGAAGGAAGAAGATTCGACAATGAGTGGTTGGAATAAACGGATCAACCAATCAATGACGAGTATTCTTTCTTATGACTTAAAACTTATGACTTATGTCTGCTGCATAAATCCACCATAAGTATAAAGGCTCATACCGATCAGCTATAAGTTTGAAGGCTTGTTGCGCCTAGCCGTAAATATAAAGGCAAATGGTGCCCATCTATGAGTTTGAAGGATCATAGCTCCCAGCTACGAGTATGAATGCTTATAGCACCCAACTATAAGTTAGAGCTTATGTAGCTCCTAGCTATATTTATAAAGGCTTATAGCGCCCAGCATAAGTATGAAGACTTGTGTATGAAGGCTTGTGGCACTAACTACAAGTAAAGCTTTCTAACTATAGGATGTACTCGAGGTACTTTTTTACAAGGAATCTTGATCTGTCATCGTATTTTCCAATGCTTTCTTGATACCAGAGTTACAAAACTCAGCTTTGGCTTTTCTTATGAGCGCCATATCGGATTTTTGCATTTTTGAAAAGTATTTTTTTTTCTTGATTACGATATATCACACGATATAACCAAATCTTACGCTACTCAAAAATTGTATTTGCGAATAAGAGTGCGTTGGAAAAAACGCAAACAATTATGTTCAACAAACTAGGATACACAATGAAACACTTTTTGCCTATTTTTCACGATAATTTTATATTTGTTGAATAGTTTCGGTCATTACACCATTTTCAAAACTAACTAGGTTACATCCAAATCTGAGTATTTATACCTACATTGCCTATTCCTAGGATATACCTTAATTAGTAGCAGTATATCGATTCTCAGAATCAATACCAATGATAAATGAACATAACGAATAATTTGATAAATGTAGGTTTTGGGAATTGGGTTTATCAAATTATTTGTTATGTTCATTTCTCATTGGTATTGATTCTGAGAATCCATATTACTAATTGAGGTATATCCTACACGGAAAAAAATGGTCCAAGTAAAACCTTTTCCTGGCTTTTTTTCGATTGTGGTAAGAAAATTATTACCTATATTAAAAGAAATTACGTTTTGTCACTTAAAAAATGAGTAGTCTGAACGCATAAACCTGTAGCTATAATATTGTTTACATACAGTAAGTGCTTTGAACATTAGATAATTCACTTTGTATAATGTCAGGTTAACATTTTACTAGCGTTGGAAAAGTGTATATTCATATTTATCTACTTTATGTTTCTGAAAAGTATATCATAACAACAGAGACTCTTGTTACAGGTATAATACAACAGTTTTGCAGTAGAGCTAGGTGTTCCTACGATAATGAAACTGTTCACCTACTTGTTGATATGCGACCAGTTCGGGATCAATCGGTAGTAACCGTTGCACTGATCATCAACGTTTTCGCAAAACTGGCCTCATTCTAATTCTACATTATCTTATGCATAACTTGGATTTGTTATGATCATAATGAGGAAAGACATTAGCTTGCCTGCTAGATCATTCATTCATACTGATGAATACAAACAGATTCAACAAAGTTCCGAAATTTTTAATTATGCGAAACAGTTTGTACTGGGTGATCCAGTAAGGGTATGTCCAAAGGCGATGATTTGTTTAAAACAACCGTCAAAATGTTTTATACTTCTTTCCACATCAACTTATAGTTCACGAAAAAATATTGTCATAAAACCGCAATCTCTTTCTCCAGTTTTTCTTGAGTAGTGTATTTTGCTAGCCTCTATATGCCATGCAAGTACGTTTTCTTATAGTATAAACTGAATCACTGCTACCTTGGTGCAACCGAACCTTTCATATCATTTTAAATTCAAGAATGAAATGAATGTATTGAAAATAAGGCTTTAAAAAACCAAATGATCCTTCTTTGAAGAACTAATAACTGTAAACTGAGGGCAAGTGAATATTTCAATTGAGTCCGTTGTATCCTGATACCAAAGATGGGATGAAAAAAGGTAAGACAATAATAAACTACCCAAAAGTGAGTCATTTGATAAGGCCAAGTAAACTAAAATTACTATAATAATCTAAAAATGTTGCTGCAGTAGAATACTGTATAGTAGCAACTAATATATTTTTTAGTAGATTTAAGTATATGAGTTATTTGAGAGTAAATCATTCTTCATCAAAGGTAAATTTACTTGTCACTAGTAGTTATCAAACTGAGCACCTACTGCAAATAAAACTTAGATTGAGGCTTATAAAATAAAAAGTTTGCTTCTAGTAAAGAGTTTAATATCGTTAGGTTACATTGCGTTCCTGAAATTACATCAATAACAGCAAGTGATCCAATTCAGAAATCTAATTTTTCTTGTAGCTAATAAAGCGTGTACTTGTCCCATATAGTATGCAAATTTTCACTTGGTGGTATGCAAATTTTACTTGCTACTATTAATTTTTTTTTCCGTGTACGTATAAGCCATGTAGGTATAAATACTCAGATTTGGATATAATGTAGTTAGTTTTAAAATGGTGTAATGACCGAAACTAGTCAACAAATATAAAATTATCGTGGAAAATAGACAAAAAGTGTTTTATTGTGAATCCTAAGTGAACATGAATTTTCACAAAATAAAACAAGTCGTCAATCAAAGAAGTTTAACAAACTAATTTTTGATAGTTCATCAGTTAAGTACGCGAGCAGAACTCTTGAATTATTCGATTCTTAACCTTTAGTTTCAAAATAATCATTCGGTTTCCACAAGTCAACTAGACACAAATCTTGGCATATCGCATCAAGTGGTGTGGAAAATGCTAAAAAAACACAAAAATCGTCCATTCAAAATTAACATCACCCAAGTTCTCTATCCAGGAAATGGTGTTCGCAGGTGGAAAGCCGATCACAGTTAAGATAATTCTAGAAAAGTATGATTGGAATTTTCACCTTGAGAAGAAACTGAGAAAAACATTTTCTAGATACGATTAAAAAAATCGAATACAAATTG
The DNA here is from genome assembly GCA_944452925.2 of Chrysolina oricalcia. NCBI lineage: Eukaryota > Metazoa > Arthropoda > Insecta > Coleoptera > Chrysomelidae > Chrysolina > Chrysolina oricalcia. The sequence continues at coordinate 1,813,634 of OX101809.2, read as the reverse complement.
ACTTGAACGGAAAGTTGTACTACTGTACAACACATTTCAAAATTCTATCTCGAACATCTAATTTCAGGGTCGGCCCTGTTCTTGTGGCCACCCGGTATACATAACACCATCTCTAGGTTTCAAAAACTTCAACTTCAATCCAAAGCCACAAATTTTCAAGAGAAAATGGACACTACTAGACAGAAGATCATCAAATTAACAAAGGAAAAATTGTTCAAGGAGTGCAGTCTTCCGTTTATACATATACAGTGCGTTCAGAAAGTGTGGAAACGCTCTCTTATCTTACGAGTTGATTATTTTCGGAGGAAAAGCTCGGACAGGTCGATTTTGTATTTTAGTTTTCCACCTTTTTTTATAAAAAATTATTTTTTTCCCTACCACCTTTCAAGATATGACGTCATCGATATTGTTTTTAAATTGAAAGGGTATATTTTTATGTCAAAAATTGAATGCCCATATTTTTCTGAGTTCAACCATACCACATACGCATATCTTACAGTTCGAAACACAGTATACTGAGTATAAAGAAAACCAGTGTGACATATGCAATGGTAACTTAGAACTTATTGTCTGGTTGCTAGGGGCTTTCATATGTTTGCTTAGCCTACTATTCAAGTGTAGCAATATACTCGTACTAACTACTGAGTAGTTCTTAGGTTTACGTTGCAAATTGAATAATGAAATGAATGTTGAGAAATATGAACACTGGTTTCCTTTATACTCAGAATACTGTAATTCGAAGTGTAAGATATGACGTATGTGGTATGGTATGGGTATTCAATTTTTGACATAAAAATATACCCTTTCAATTTAAAAAAAATATCGATGACGTCATATATTGAAAGGTGGTATGGCAAAAAATAATTTTTTTCTAAAAAAAGGTGGAAAACTAAAATACAAAATCGACCTGTCCGAGCTTTTCCACCGAAAATAATCAACTCGTATGACAATAGAGCGTTTCCAAACTTTATGAACGCACTGTATAATAGATGTATTCTTCTATCACAGGAAACAACTACTGCCCCCTACAACCATTGAATTAAATCTGTTCAAATTCTGGGTGACCTGGCCCGCTTAGATGATTGGCAATGACCAAGAAACCGGTACGTAGGTTTTCCCCCGTTTGATTCGAAACATTATTTTGACTGTAAGATTCTGACAGATTTAACTCAGCGGTCGTAGGGGCAGTAGTTGCTTTCTGTTGAAGACTTGCCAAGAATACTCTATTCTGCATTGTTGTATAGGTATGAGCGAAAGACTAGATTCCCTCTTTCAATTTTTTCATTATAAGTTTAATTCAATCTTCTTCTTTTGCCTCATATTTTCCACCTTGTGGAAATATTTGGAGAGAATGGTACTTCGAAACATGTCTGCAGGTGGTCATCCTCAGCCAAATTAAAGATAATCTTTTGTTTGTTCACAATAAGCACTTGCAATTGAGTCTTCTTCGAAGAACGTTGCAGAAATATCTGTCAGATGTAGTTCAATATCCGTCATATTTTCCACTTTGTGGAAATATTTGGAGAGAAGGGTACTTGGACTTTGTCGATTTTATTCTTATCATTTATAATCTTCTTTCAAGTAGTGCCGATTTATTTTTGAAAAAACTAGATTGATGCGTTTTCAAAAATAAATGGGCAATACTGCTGAATGAAGCAATTTTTATTAAATTATTTTTAACAACAACGGTACGTCTGACAAGAAATCCCAAGAGACACTTATGTAAAATTGACCAGGCTATGCAGCAAAATGTCAGAAGCGTACCACATTTTTTGTTAAAAACATCACAGGACATGTTTGCTGGGACCCCACTGGAAGAGCAATAGAATAATTTTGTTAGGTGGGATATGTGGTTTTTATTCCATCAACACATATTAAAATTAATAATTTCTGAAGCTTGAAAAATATAAAAGGCAACTTCCTGTAGCAAAAAAAATCAAACAATAAACTATTCTCCATAAAATGACCTGAGGAATCACAAACTGAAATATTAGCAAGACAGAAAGAGGAACACTCTGTATTGTTCAAATATCTCTTAATTAATCCAGTTATTGATTACAGATCTAAAATTTCAAACACATTTCATCACCATGCAGTTCGAAAAATTCCTTGATAAAAATCGGACCCCCTCGTATAGTTTACCAGTACTTACACGTTCATTATTTATTCATTATAGTATTTGAAACGACGTAAGATATATATCCAATGCTTCGAGATGTTTTTCTTGGACCTATTTTTCGCATTGAGAAAACATCAAAAACGCATAAAAGTTTGTTTTCAGCAAATAAACTCAGTAAAATAAATTCTAATCACAGCGAACACATTGTAACATTTTGTTTTGTACAACATTCGACTTGATTGACTTGAAAAATAAAAGATGTGTGCCAATAATTATCTTCACGAACTTTCCAATGTCTGTAATCCGAAACGTTATTGTGACAATTCTTGCAAATACTTATTAAAACAATATCATGACACATAGATTCATTTTCTATCATCATTTGTTACTGATGTTGGTAAGATTAGTAATACCCATGTGATATTGTACTTTTCCATCAAATGAAAATGTCAGTTTTTTCTGAATGGCAATGTTGTCGCTATTGGAGTGACGAAAATACGGATATTTTTCGAGAATGGTATTGGTCCTTTATATTTCGAAAAAAACTTAACTGGCAATCTGTTCCTTGATATGCTTGAAGATACCATCGATCCACTTATAACTCTTATAACGAGCTATAGAAACTCAAATTGATGCAGAAGGTAATGTACTTTTGCCACAGATTAACTTAATCTGTGCTTTTGCAGTATAATCTGTTCTAGCAGGACGGTGCTCCACCCTTTTACTTTCTTCCCGCCCGACAATAGTTGAACGAGAGATTACCGGATAGATGGATTCGCAGAAGGGGAGCAGTTGATTGGCCTCCGAGATCACCAGATTTAACTCCCTTGGATTTCTTTCTTTAGGGACATCTTGAATCCGTTGTTTATAAAACACAACCTGCTGATATTGATATACTTAACAGACGAATTACAGCAGCATGCCGGTCAATTCCCGGTGAAGTTTTCAACATGTTAGAAAGGAGTTCGATTAATTACTGTATACAGCAAAAAGGACAACATTTTGAACAGTTTATAGGGTAGGCGTAGGGTAGGCATGTATGAAATTTCTTTCTCGCAAATTTTAAGATTTTTTGTAAAAGGAAAATAAAAAACAAATTATTTCTTTAAGTTTAAAACACTATTTTTCGGAAACTGCTCCTCAGAAATTGATGGGTCAGGGTACCATTGGAAAGAGAATTAAACGCCCTTTAAAATAATTGAGAAGTTATGTAATTATGCATAAGCTCTTTCCAAAATTTTAGAGTCAGTTTTTCCGCCAAAATCATCAATTTTCAATAATAATTATGATGATGGACAACAGTTTAGGTACTATATCGGTAATATAGTGTATGATGTACGGACAACAAAGATAGATCACCTCACACATTCAACCCATCGCAACCACAATAGTTTGTTCTAATATTTCATAGGGTCATATAGACACACACGTCATTGACCTCTTCAAAGTTGAATGATGAATCGATTTTAGAGTTCATTTTATAACAATTCATGAGTTCAACTGGCGGTTCAGTTTGCAGTGAATCAATGAAAAACTTGTTGATAGCATCTGGATTATTCAGATGTTCAGAAAGTATGTTAATCCTGTCAGAAGTAAACTTTAAATCCTTCAGAGTTTTCCACATTTGCTTTTTATTGCTGATATTGAGCTGTTGCGTAAAGTATGCTTTCTCTTTATTCCTAACAGCCCTGTAATGACGCATATCTTTGTAGAACTGAAAATGTACATTGGATGTAGTTTTTTATAATAATAATAATATCTTTATTTCTCAAATTGAAAGGTACAGTTGTTGCAATAATGTTCCAATGTACAATAATTGGAGAAGAGTGCCAAAAGCATTTGTTTAAGGTTGTTAATATAAAAAAATATAAAAATGTAAAGCCGGACAGAACTAACAAGTAATTAAGTAAATATAAAATTAATTGAGTAATTCATTATCAATGCATTGAAGATGATAAGTCATCTATATTATGAATATGAGTGAGCTTTTGCTCAGTCTATAATTTATAGTTTTTCGATAAATTCCTGAAAGGTATAACAGTTCATTTGAAGTAGCAGTTTCTTCAGACTATATTTGAACACATGAGAACTTGGAGAATCCTTGATATCTTCAGGAAGAATATTGTAGAATTTACAGCCATTAAAATCTACACTTTTTCCATACTATGAGCATTTGACACCAGGGGACCCTTGGAACGAGTATTGTGAAATGGTTGAAAGATTGATTTATGTCTGAATACATATGCACAAGATTCTAATATACGAGGATGTATTGATATCTAGTTAGCCTAGATCAGTTTCCTGCATAAACAAAATATTGCGTTACCGTAGCAAAGAACAATAACTTATTAGAAGTGTCAGTGTAAAGTTTGACGTCAAAAAAGTAAACCAGAGTTAAGCAATAAATTAAAAGAAAAAATATGTCCACCGAAATTGTGAAAATCGAAAAATTGGAGTATCGAGCCATCATCAAGTACCTGTATTTAAAAGGGTTAAGAGGTAAGCAGATTTACGAAGATATGCTTAATACCCTTGGTGATCAATGTCCTTCGTATGCGACCGTGAAAAATTGGACTGCAAGCTTCAAAAGAGGTAAATTTTCCATTGAAGATGATGACCGATCCTGAAGGCCAGTTTCTGTGTCAGTCCCCGAAGATATCGATGCAGTTCATGACATGATTTTAACAGACCGTCGAATTGGGCTAAAACGGATATCTGAAGCACTTTATATTTCATACGAACGCGTTCATCATATAGTTCACGTCAATTTGGACATTAGAAAAATTGCTGCAAAATGGATCCCCAAATTTTTGAATGTTGACCAAAAGCGTGCAAGGGTAGTAGCATCGCGTTCGATCTGTGCTCGATTTGAAAACGATGTAGACTTCTTAAACCGAATTGTTACTATGGATGAGACTTGGGTGCATTTCTACGATCCAGAAACAAAGCAACAATCGATGGAATGGCGACACTCCGGTTCTCCAAGACCTAAAAAGTTTCGTATCCAAAGATCTGCTGGAGAAGTTCTTGCTTCAGTTTTTTGGGATTGCCATGGAGTAATCATGATTGATTTTTTGGATAAGGATAGAACAATAACTGGAGATTACTATTCGACATTACTGACCACTCTACGGGAAAAAATTAAAGATAAAAGACGCGGAAAGCTATCCAAAGGTGTTTTGTTTTTGCAGGACAACGCCCCTGCACACAAATCTCATGTTGCCATGCAAAAAGTTCGTGATTTAGGGTTTGAATTACTAGAACACCCCCCTTATTCACCAGATTTGGCTCCGTCCGACTATCATCTCGTTCCTCAACAAGAAGAAACATTGTTTTTGAAAGGTCTAGAGACGTTGCAGGTTCGCTGTAATAAATGAATCCAATTAAGAGGAGACTATGTTGAGTAATAAAATATTTTGACATTGAAATTTTGTTTGGTTCTATAGTAGGCTAAGAAGTTTTCAATATATCCTCGTATATGTGCTGGCGACTGTTAGAATATTCAGTTCTTTGGATGCATTTCTGCATGACACCCTGTATCCTAGTTGAGCAATTATTCTCATCACATATTTTTGAATTAGAAATACCCTTTGCATGGCTGCACCAGTGCCCCAGTTCAGAATCCCATATGAATGTGGAAATGAAAATTGGCGTGATATGTTTTCAATACATTGATACTACAGTGATTAGACATGAACCTAATGGAGAAGCAACATTTTTTCAATTTAGTACAAAGTGCAAAGATATGTGGATGCCATGATAGTTTTCGGTCAAGAATAATTCCCAGCATATTTACTGTTTCCACTGGGCTTATCGTTTCATCATTTAAAGATATCTCCAAGTTGTTTAGGATGCGATTAGAGAATAAGACGATGTTAGTTTTGCCTTTGTTGAGTTTTAAGTTATTCTTTTCCGACCAAAGATTTATTTTGCTGTATATATCTGCTTTAGTTTTCTTCAGGCTATCCATGTTTTCTTCTATTATTAGTATGTTGGTGTCATCTGCGTAACTGGTAACAAATGTTATGGTGTTATTGCTAATGAATGTTATAAGATCGTTAGCAAACACCAGGAAGAATAACGGACCCAGATCAGATCCTTGAGGTACTCCCTGGCCAGTTTCAGATTCACTGCTAATACATTTGCCAATTTTTACTATTTGTCTTCTTTCTTTAAGGTATGACGTAACTAAATCTCCTCTTCTACCCGATCTGAATAGTTTTGATAGTAACAATTTAAATTTTAATTTGTTTTTACGAAACTCCCAGGTTTTCGGAGAAAACTCCTCAAAAGCAGAGCTTGTGCGAGCAAGGGAGATCCGGGACCTACAGTTTAAATAAAAGTGGAATCCGAACCACTTCAGCTCAGTGACACACGACCGGGGATCGAACCCGGACCGTCTGGGTGGAAGCCAAACGCTCTAACACCTCGACCACTTCGCTCATTCATGATTACATTCATACAATTCATGATATACACAGTCGAAGGCACGAGATAAGTCTATGAAGATACCTAGAACACACTTCCTTTGGTCCAGGGCAGTGATAATTCTGGTTTGAAACTCATATGATGCTGATTCTGTGCTTTTGGTCTTGGTGAACCCATGCTGCTCAAAGAAGCTTGTTAATTGTCTTTTCATGTTTAGTTCAAATGGTTTAGAGAGTGTTTTCAAGAAATTTTCATAGCATTTTTCAGCTAGTATTGTATCTTCTATAATAACCTCGTTTTCCTTGAAAACAATTCCATTCTCTCTTTTGGATTTTTTTTTTGAATATTATTGATAATTTGCCAGATAGATTTTGGTTTATTATTTGAGTTTAGAATCTGAAAATCATGATATTCCTTCCTTGCACTTCTTAATTTTTCTCTATTATAACTATTGTTGAAGTATTTACAGATTTCTTCATAGGTCATACCTGGCAATTGTGGTGTATAATGTTACTTTATTTTCTCAGAGCCTTAATCTCTGGTAGACATCATCAAATTCAATACATCTGAAGTTCATCTTGTGTTGGATGCTTGAAAATTGAACGCAGTTTCATATGATATCGGATATGAAGGTTGGATATTAAAGTAATTTTTCAATAGTCATTTAATGACCTATCGTAAATCATTGTCAAATATTCCACCTAAATACTTGCTTTGTGAACAGAAGCGATCAAATAGTTAACTTCCCACAATAGTTTCAGAATTGAATTATGTTCAACATGTTTATGAATTTCAAATCATTTTGATTGTGTTCATTTCGCAGAAATTTCCAAATCATAAACCAATAATTTTGGTAATGGCAACAATGATCATATCGTAGGCGAGTAATGAAATCAGCCGTGTCATAAACGCCTATCGACATTTTCTTAAATAACCAGTCAAATTGATACATAAATCTGTTCAATTTACAGTTTGAGTGCAAATTTTAATGTCACGTACTTTATAGCTTGCTTGCTAATAGCTTCATTTCAGATTTATCATTTTTTGTGGAAATAACTTTGTATACATTATGTTGCAATTGTATTTTTAGTATTTTATTTCATCGAAACATTTTTTTGAAGGTTATGAGAAATCCTTGTGGTTTCAATTTCACAAGATTCCCAAAAAGCATGGGCAACTGTGGTGGTAACATGATGGCGCAGCACCCTGTAATGTGGCAGCACTCAGTTTCATAATGAAACATTTTCCAATCAGAGTATTGAAAACAAAGCGATGGTGCCTACTAGAAGTCCCGATTTATCCCCGCTGGATTATTTCAAACCAATGAAGTTCTCCATTATTCAATGCTCGGTATTACTATTAGCAATTCCCTTTCATCGAAAAAGCATGTGAGGTCAATTGCTAAAAGTGCCTTCCAGAAACTTGGTTTTCTGTTTCGTGTCAAGAGGTATTTCAATTCCCGTCAACTGATTATGATTTATAAGGCACAGATCCCACCGAATCACAAAAAAGTTACTTGAATTTTTTTTTTCTCAATATTGTTGGCTGTGGTGCCCACTGAGACGCCACTGGGACGAATAATAAAAGTGGTTTATTTATTGTGTGTTTCATACATTATGCGGAATTTTCCCATGAATATGTCTTTGTGTATTTTTATGTAGGTACCTACTCTTGTGACATTAATATTGTGGGAAATAAAGACCTATTATTACTATTATTATTAATAATTTCGATCTAGTTAGGGCTAAATAAGAGCCTTATTAGTTCAAATAACTTTACCAAATTTCAACCAAATCGGTTAAAGGATATTTATGATATTTTATAAATACCATTTTTTTAAACTCCAACGCCCTGTATTTCAGAAACGAAACAACTCCGGACCTATGTTCATAGGAACTTTTTTCCTTAAAACGACCTAACGAACCACCCTCTGCAGTTTCGTACCTTAGTTAGGAAACACCCCGTATATCTACATGTCAATAATCCTCTCATTGATTAAAAATCTGTTCATTTCGAAAAATGTTGACAGCATCTTCACAAAAACCGTTATAATTATAGAGGACGCTATCAACAACTATCAATCATGGTTATTGACATCACAGTTCAATTGTTTCCACACCATATGGACTATGTTTCAACAAATTGATTGAAGTGTTGTAATATTCTCGCTTACGTTGAAACATACCAGAAATTCTACAAGTGATCTGGCAACGGAATATTTCTCTATGGAGTACTTTATATATAGGGCTCAAGGCAGGAAAGAAACTCAAATTTCGAACAAAATGGAATAAGAAAATCTTTCTTTGCTGATCGTAATCTATATGTTGATTCCGATAGAGTTAAATCCTCCCGTTTCACAGCAATATCTGGAGTTCCACAAGGAACCAATCTTGGGCCATTACTATTTTCAATCTTTACTAATGACATTTGATCCTCGATATTTTGGTTTGGTAAAATCAGAAAAACAAAATCAAGACACTTTTCAAGCCAACAAAGAAAATTCAACATAGTCTCGGATCAGCCAAAGATAGGAGGAATCCTCTGGCAGCTGCCGGATTGTATCGCTTCCCTTGCACATGTGGAAAAGATCACGAGGGTGAAAGAACATGAAATAAACTGCAGGTTAGGTGAAACAGACACATCGGCACTAGATGAACATACACTCAGCGAAGAAGACCACAAAATACTTTTTGAGGACGTGAAACGTCTTATCCCCACTCAAGGGTGTCACAACCGAGAAGAATCAATCGAAATCCATAAACACACAGATAATTTCAGTAGGAAGGAGAAAACCCCGAAACTGTAATCCCAACAATTCACAACTCACATCTCCAAAACACGATCGAAATTTACTGGATTCCCTAACGAGTTCCGTTCGTTTTGAACGTTTGCCATAGCTACGAGAAAAAAATTCTCAATTTAATCAAAGGAGATGGGACACTTACCACGACCGTGGCCACAGCAATACATATTTATTTGTCTTAAGAAAATTTACATTTTGCGTGGTGTTCCTCAAGAACCCATACTTGGGCAATTATTCTTCAGTTTATACGCTTCACATACATTAACAGTTATTAGTCAATGCTGTCAGTTTCTTCCCCTATGTTATGGCAACGATCAATGTGGAATTTCCAGAGAGGAAGAATGGTGGAAATGATCGCCTGCTCAGTATACTTTCCTGGAGATGTGGGTGCAAAACAACCTCCTCCAGGTGCCTTCAGCAGAAGGAAAACACTCATCCATAAGGTGTGGTGTTAACAAAGCAATCCTGGTCCTAGTAATTATTAACATATTGATAGGGACGTCTGGCGTCCTCCAGAATAGAGTGAATACAAACATCACGAGATGTTTCTCTCGTGGCTGCACCCTTACGCGCAACACTTAGAAGTCTTCGAGAGACTTGTGCGAGCTAGGAAAGACGTAGCGCTTACCGTTTAACGGGTGATGCCTTGCACAAGACCGGTGACCGCGCTGGGATTCGAACAAACTCATCTACCTAACGCTTTAAACACGCACCACCATTCATAATGTTGATTATATTTTGAAATCAGAACATTTCATTGAGAAATTCATGTATGGATGAATTTGATAAATTCATATGGCTGAAAATACAATAATCGAAAAATTAAATCGCACCTCAATTTATTTCATTCCTGAATTCCAGTAGATTTGCGTGGAGGTGGAATCTGTATGTCGGAGATTTCAATTTAAATTTCGAATTCTTTTCAAGTACATTTGCAATACAGGGTGACTTAAGTAGGTCACGCATTAGAGGTTTTTCAACTTGCTATTGGATTAGAAACTTAAAATTTGGTAAGCTGTTATAATCGATCATGTCCTTTCTACTTGTAATATTTTCAGTCCTACAGCTTTACAGGACATGTCAAAAGTTCGTATTTTAAATGGAAACCTAAACTTTTTTTCACATGGTTCAATTTGCCTTCTGATTATAAGTTTAAACAACCTTACTTATGTCCACTCATCTATAATTTCCATTTTTCTGAAAAAAATTCCCGGCATAGCAGTTTAAGAAAAACTGTGTAGCTCGCAAACCATTCAAAATTAGGAAACCAAATTTGTAGAGCAGTTAGCTGGTAGTCCAGGCTAACACCTGATGTCCCATTGATGGTCCCATTTTGTACCACATGGACGCAGGTAATTTTCGAATGTCGCATTCAAAAATTGTCAAAATTCAATTTTTTCAAATGGCACTTACTATTTTTTTGACACCATTCAAAAGAAAATTTAATGTTAGTATGAGTTACTCAAGCTTTCACTAAATCTAACTTCTTCTAGGTAAGGTAATGATGTATCAGTCTGTCTCAAGCAAATGTGTCTTAGACTATTAGGGTAGGTTTCCAAATAACCCCAGGATCTAAATCCACTAAAGCAAAAGCATCACCTCATTAATAACACCTTTCTAAAATATTAGCACCTCTTTCCACTACAAATTATTGAAAACGGGATATGAAATTTGTATGTGAGCATCTTGGTGAAATGCCCATCTAAGAATGATATTGGCGTGAATCAGCTTTTTTCAAGCAAAGAGTCTTAGACTATTAGGGTAGGTTTCCAAATAACCCCAGGATCAAAATCTGCTAAAGCAAAAGGATCAACGAACGCACTGCGCCACGATAGCGGGAAAACAAAGAGCACACTTACCCTAACGTTGTCATCGTGACGATGGTATACCAAAATGCAGCTGGAATAGAGGTGAAGGTCTTGCCGACGTTCTTCTCAGCGTAGAACATAACAGTGGCAAAAATAATGATGGCCATGGCCAAGGAGAATACAAGGAAGCCTAACTCGGAAGCGCAAGACTTGAGCGTGTAACCCAAAATTCGAAGTCCTTGCGAGTGCCTCGAAAATTTGAAAATTCTGAAAACGCGAAACACACGCAGGGTGACAAACGCTCCGGACACGTCGTCGTTGTCTGTGATACCGAGCCCTATGTAATACGGTAAGATAGCGACAACGTCTATGATGCTCATCACTGACCGAACGAATTTGTAGCGATTCGGAGCAGCGAACATCCTGAGGAGATACTCCGCCGTGAATATCATAACGCAAGCCGTGTCTAAGCAGAAAAACACGATCTTGTAGCGTTCCCCGCAAGGCAAGGAGCCAGCACCACCGGGTCTACTTCCGCATGGCACGGTTTCGACCACGTTTGCCATCACCGAGACGGCGATGAAGAAGCCCGTGACGTAGTAAAACACCAGCGCAGCTGTGGACGTGTGAGGGTTCTCGAAGGCCCTCCACATCTTCTGGCGCAGATTGGTCAGCTGCTGGAGATGCTGGTCACCGTTTTCCGAGAGTTTATCGTCCATCAGGCGCTCCGCGTTTTCGCGCTTCCTGTCGCGATAGTCCTCGTAACAACAATCACCGATGACGTCGGGGAGTATACCGAAGAACGCTAGCTCTTCGTCATAGCTGGTAAGACACTCGTGTTTGGGGTAGTGCAGTTTACCAGTTCTATAGTAGTTCAGGATGTGTCGGAAAATGTCAGGGTCGCGGTCGAAGAAATATTCCTTGACGTCCTCGTCGTAGAAGAACTCCCTCTCGTTGGAGCCCAGCAGGGTGTCGGGGTACTTCTCCAGGGTGTTGCGCCACGTTTCGAAGCGGCGGCCGGACACGTTGATCAGCAGCTTTTCGTCGTCGGTTTTCCTGCGGTCTTTGGGAACCGGAGGTGGAGGCAGGGGGTGCGTGGCGATGGGCACCCATCCTATGGCCGCCGCCCGCGCAAAAGGGAGCCAAGCGGCGACCGAGGCCATGCTGTGAGGAGGAATGTTCGCCCTGTTGTCTCAGAAGCTCGGCTGCTGCACTCGCTACCAGGCTGGCCAGATTCACTCGCACATCGCTGCAAGTGCAGTGTAGTATCCCGACAGCTGAAGGCAGTCTTTGTCGCACTCCGCACTTTGTCTACCCATAACACTACATCGATATGAGAGTACGTACGGTTTCTTGCGCCCGATGCAGAATCATCTTGCTGTTTTTATCTGAAACGCTACTGCGGAGTGTGGTTTTCAGGAGTTTCGGCCGCGTCGCGACGGCGTCTGGGCTGATTTCCGAAACGCGCCGATTCCCGCCGAAAAATGACTAGATCAGTCGCACGCTGCTTGTGCGTCACGACGCAGGATCCTTTTGATCGATTAGAGTGCATTGCGTCTAAATCTGCCAAATATACACAAAGTTTTCATTTTACGGTTTACATGCTATTAAAAACTCTCAGCTTCCTCCCTGATTTACTCGAGCGCTTGTATCAACAAGGAACACAATCAACCGTTGATGTTTGCTTATACTATATTTATACAGTGACGATGGGAACAAATAGTATTTGCCCCTTTGCCACAAAAGTATTTTCACTCCTTGATGCGCATTTCGATAACCAAATTACCCTCATCAGTAACAATACTAGACTTACACCAAACTAGTCGTACTTATATCGAATAATTAATGACTATGAACTAATACCCTTTATCGGAATTAACTCAAATAGTTTAGTATTTAGTATAGCCATTATCATTACTGAGAAGGGATTTATTCAAACTGTTCTTGTGAATAGCAATACTTTTATAATTATCTAATTTCCTGTACTTAAACATTAACTGGTTTTAGTCATTTTAAATTTTGAATGTTTATTTTATTGTGAGTTTCTAATAAAAATACATTTATTCCATTAGGATCATAATTACATGATATTGGAAAAGGTCGGGATAAACGTATATAGATATATTATAAAATTGCTTAATTTCCGTGATGCAAATTATGAAATTTGTAGAGAATTAAAATACGAATGAAATGAGATTCGGATCATTAGTAAACTGGAAAAACCGGAAAATTTTGCGATTTCTTTAGAAACTCATATATCCGACATTTTTCAAGCTGTAAGGCTGGCCCGTCTCATGAAAGTATTGAATCATATGTACTTTATGTGTGCACAAAACAGGCGCAGTAGTTTTGGCACAATTGCAATTTGAATTTTTTTTGCACTATCTTGCAGTGTTCCTGGATGATCCAGTGATAGTCCGATTTCAATTTCTCAGATTTTGGGAAATGGGTAAAAAATTCTTGCAAACATGACTGAAAACGGCCGAGCCTGCGAAAGCCTACGCGCAAACCTCAGAAGTCCCCAAGAGACTTGTGCGAGCTAGGGAAGACGTAGCTCTTACCTTTCAGAGTGTGATGCCCATGCACGAGACCGGTGACCATGCAGGGAATCATACCCAAGACCCTATCATTGAAAACCGTACGCTCCACCATCGCGACCACCATTGTAGTACTAACATATTATACTTGCGCAATGTTCTCTAAATAATAAGTCGATTTCTTGAAAAAAAGTGTGATAAAAGTCCAACAGACAACAAGATAAGAATTGTAAAAGTTTGTAACAAAACACTCTACAAATGCTATGTTTAAAACCAACACTGGCTATCACAATACGAAAATAACAAAACGAATTTTACGCCTTGTTTTTTTCATTCCTATTATTTTCAATTATTAGAACCCAAACAGTTTTTACCTCGTTTTTTATAGGACTTTAATACATTTTTTACAGCAATCCACTTATTACGTGGCAGTGCATATGAGGTTGAAATATTTCGGATAAGTTGTGAAACACCCTGTATTAAAGTAACCACCTCTATTTACCACCTAGTCCACACTTATGGGTTTTATTGATCTAAAATAGTTTTAAATTGTACAACCATCCACCTACCTCCTAGGTTGAAAGTTTACTAGAAAGTCTTTACATACCTGGGAAGTTCTTTAATAGTTCAGAAACCAACAGAGCTTTCGGACAGTTTTATGAGATTCTCCTCAGTTATAACGAGCTTTTTCTGTCAAAAATTCAAGAGTACACCCAAGCCAAGCAACCGCGGGTGGTTATCGAAAGGACTCAGACCATCTTGTAAAAATAAGCGTGTTTTCTTGACCTAAAAAAATTTGTGAATGACAGAATTTTTTTGAAATATGGTATAAAATAAACGTATAAAACTTTTTGAAAATAGGCTTTCATCCATAAACCCAACCTTAAAGGATACATACAGGTTAAGCTACGAAAATTATTCGGCTGCTCGATGTGTTCCACAATTTTTCCGGATTTTTCCAATTTTCTTTTCGGGAGTTTTTGTATTTTCTTTTTAAGAATCCGAGCTTCCCGACATTTTTTTGCCCTAATTTTCCTCGTCCAAAACAGTTGAAATTTTTTTCGAATTCCCAAACATTCTCTATCTGGCCTTCATGTTGGGCAGGAGGGTTACATTTTTTTAAATTAAATCATGCGACTATCCCTTTGTTTTTCACCATTTTTAAAGATTTTTCAGATTTCATTTTTTTGAGTCTTTGCAGTTTTTTTCAAGAAGGAAGGAGGTCCGACCTCCATGGTACTATATTATTACATTGTCGTCAAAGTAACATACGTGTACCAAATTTCAGCGCAACTGGCTGGGGGGAAACGTCTTAAATTCAGTTTAAGCTTTGACTACATCCTCACACCGCAACTTGAATAAAATATTATAATAAAAACAACCTGGGAAATTATACAAATATAAATGCAAAGAAAGTTCAATATAAGTACCACATACCATAAAACTGAATGTTGACAATGAAGTTGAAGATATGACCCAAAAGTTATTGCAAATTCATTACTAGATGTTTTCCTAAATATTGTGAACACACTCGATACAATATCGAACATTGCAAAATCCCAAACCCAAAAAATGTGAAAATTTGCACCCCGATTATTTTCTCTTCAAACTAATACAGAAATAACCGTAAAACAACTAAGAATAAGAAGTCTACTGTTCGTGATAACATACCAAATACAATTCTAAAAAAAAATGTTGATATCGTCAAAAGATCATTAACAAACTTGATAAACTTATTTTCGAAATCTGTTGTGTTTCCAACAATTTTTAAAAAGACAGTTTTCAAACCATTGTTCTAAAATGGCGATAAAAAACATCTCTCTCTAAAATTATCGAAAATGCTATTGAGGAAGCCATTGAAACCAAAAAAATTCCACCAGTTACGTTTCGCGATCTATGTTGATCGCACTATTTTAGCAGAGAAATTAGAACACAAGGGATTGCGCACAATTGGTTCAAATCATACCTGTTAGAGCGCGAAATCACTAAACCCAATTAACAATTCAATTCCGAACATGATTGCAAGCCACACATTAAACAATATCACTCGAATAACGGAAAACTGCAATATGGTGTTCCCCAGGGGTCGATACTGGGACCAATACTATTCCTGATATACATCGATGATTCAGTATAGGTACTTGTCCTATGGTTTATTTTCTGATAATACGAGTATAATGGACTCAAATGAATTACATTCTGATAGCATGCGTGTGTACCTCTTCCACTAAGGAATGTAGTTTGAGGTCATCCATTTGAAATAGAGGATTGACCTTATGCCTCTGGTTGCTGGGGGTGCCGCAGTTGTATATCCACGGGTTACAGGGACATAGGGAAATAGAAAAAAATAACAGGGCTAAGGAAATATCCCTGTAACATGCCCCTTTCAAAGATTACCTGCTCTGTTTCGACTTTGACTCGACCAGATCTTATAGTGAAGCAGCAACAGTTGTTCGGGTACCGCAAGGAATCTGAGCAAATGCATGATTGTATATCAAATGCCTAACGTAACGCATATACTGCACGGAGTCCTGCGTGAAATACATCTGATGATGAGCAGATTCTCTTTGCAGCCAGCGACCCCCATCTTTGACCCTCTTTGCTCATATATCTCTTCATACACGAGATCAATTGCGGAGAGTATTCGCGTGTCTAAGATGCTTGTAAGCACCCTATAAACACGCATTCAAGCATGTTTTAGCTGCCTGTAATTCTTCAGATCTGACAAATCTCCGTTTTTGGGGATCAACAGGGTTCAAACTCTTGCCGGGTGGTGATCTTGGCGGTATGATGCGAGCATTCTCTACAGCCAGATCGACACACACGTGGCATATACTCTGTCTGCCACTTCGAATTTGCTACGACACTTGACTGAAAATGTGAGATAGCAAAGAAGTCCGTCCATACTAATAATGGACAAGATTTCCAACTGGTCAAATCGTAAAATTAAAAATCGTACTTCAAATAGTTTTCGAGTTTTCGAGGCTAGACAAAATTTCGTGGGCCACCCTGTAAAAACATAAAATAGATCACCAATTTCTCTGTGGATTTCCACAGAAGAGAACGAGGCAATTTTTCATATTAGGAAAGCTTCCGCGTACGTCAGGTAGGTACTGGATAAACATCTGCTGACGGAAAGTACAAAATAGCTCTTGGTATTGAACAAAAAACCAAACGTACCCATGTATCTAGTTTCTCAAAAAAATTGTCCATAGTCATTTATTTTTCGTGATATATATGTAGGTAACAACTTTGTAATAACCCCTACGATACTGAACTTTTACTTGAGTAGCCACAAATCCTACATTTTTGATAAAATGAATAAATCTACGTATTATAAGTTACTTACTACTGATAATTATGGACTCTGACAAATTACTTCGAAATGAATTTTGCCTCATCATCATTGTATGCACTCGAATCTTGAAACATCTAAGGAATGAGGATTTCAAAACATTCAAACTATTGACAGCTGGGAAATGTTGGACTTTGAAATAATTGTTCCACAGCCAACTTGAGTTTATTTTCCGTTAGTACGAATATTATCCACTACACCGAGAAGTGATGAAAACGTTAGTTTTTTTACTGCAATTTTACGCCAAAACATTTATGAAATCACGCCTACTTTCGCGGAGCTGTATATCACCTCAAAATATTCCAACTTCCAACAATTCTGGCATCAGGCATACCTATTATTACCTTTTATCCGTAATTTGTTAGTTTGAACAGCTGTCACTCTTGTTTTTTTTTTTACAGCGGCGTGTGGTGCAAATGATTTATTTGTTCGGTAAATACCTACTAACTGAACCCAAAAAAATTAGAGACAATCTTGTCATCAAAACATAAACTTATTTGACGCATAGCTTTGTCCAGATATTTATTTACCAGTAGAAGGACCTATACCTGTACACCGTTCAACGCTCTATTGTCAGCCTTGCCTAGCATTGTCAGCCAAGTTTCGGTCAGTAAAAGTTTCGGTCGAAATGTTATTCCATGTAGATAGGTACTCGAAATTTCGACTAACTCGAAATTTCGACTTATTATCGCGAAATTTCGACTTATTATCGCGAAATGTCTACTTCATCATCTCTAAAAATTGAGTAGAAATTTCGACTAACTCGAAATTTCGACATACTAACCCGACTTTTCGAATGTAACTAAAAATCTCGACTTAAAAGTCGAAATTTCGACTTAGTTTTTTGAGTTAAGTCGAAATTTCGTGTTAGGTCGAAATATCAATAACTGGAAATTTCGAATTAGTAAGTCGAAATTTCGAGTTAATAAGTCGAAATGTATTTTTTTTCGCAGAGCCATCGTACCTATTCCATTGGTTGGAACAGTATTATTTTCAATTTGAAATTCTGAATGAACGGGTTACTATCACGGCATGAACAAAATTTTAATCTACTTGAGAATTATTGAATCAATTATTAAAAATTAGGCAATTTTATAATGAAAATAAATCGCCCTCAAATTTTACCTCCTTGCGAATATGGCAACAATTATCAACCACTTTTACATGTTTTTTATTGGCGCATCAAAATGATACCTAACTGTTGAGTTAGAAGACGAGTCATATTCTAATAAACCATTTGTTACAATGCTTGAAAATACTTTGTGGATTAACTAGAAGATTTTCTACTTTCATCATCTTGGCCTATTAATTATTATAAGGGACTTACGGCCCTTATGGGAATAAGATTGCCGTAATCATACATAAATGCGCGATAGTTCAATGCGCATATCATTGCATCAAGATCAAACTCACGAATGAAATGGACGAGCAGCTAAAGGCTCATTCATACCCTTGCGAATAATCGCAAGTTTTTGCGATTCGACTCGTACGGCGAAAAAAAACCTAACAAGACCTGACTGCACTTACGTAGACAGAATAACCATGCAAAATTGTTACGATATAATAGTGTCGTTCGTTGAGACGTACTCTGATTGCTCTACTTGCTTGAAGTTGATATTTTCAAAAGAGTAAGACAAATGCAGTAGAAGTGTTAGAGAGAGATGAACATATGTGAAAGTGATCTCGATCCAAGAAGACTAAAAACAAGGAGGGTTTAATAAGCTCCAGTCAATCAGAAATTTGTACCATCAACGCGTCATAGTGACGTACTTGGGTATAAGTACAGAGACGAACTCGAATCAAGCAACAAAACTGTCAGCAGTAACTCTCATATACCAAGAGCTACTCCGTCACTGTCTATAGAGAACGGCGGCCATGACATGTATAACTACGTCACATTTCGTCACAAATGTTCTTTCATCTCTTTCTACTAGTGTCCCCATTGTCTTATGGGAATCAAACACTCCTTGTTTTTAGTCTTCTTGATCTCGATCAACCAGAGCAGTCTTCAATGAACAAGCCTAAAGACTATTCATCCAGCCGCTTCTGTAAAATGTCTATAATGAATCTCCATTTGAAATCTAGGTACTTATATGTCTTTACAAGAGTACAAGACTCCTTTCCAATGTAGATTTTTCCGGACACGGGACCAGAATACAGTATAACACAATGGGGACGTAAAATACAAGCGGTACGCGCTCTCTGAATTTTTAGTAAATAGTCGTTATATCGTAATAATTTTGTGTGGTTATTCTCCACGTTCACAGAAATATGACGAAAATGTATCTAGTTTTGTTACAACAGGCATATGCGTATACTCCTTCCTTCAATACCTATAGATAATAAGCTAATAACTAATTCTGGTTGAACCAACTTGATACTATCAACAAATTTGTGAATGCAGACAAGATAACGTTGGCTATCAACTTCGAGATGCTATCCCGTACAGGAACTAGAGATCCAAGAATGGAAAGTATTTGTAAACAAACCTTGTTTTTTATCCTTGAACTTAAATTCCAAATGAGGCCGTTTAACTACTCCCTCCACAGCGAGGTCCCTAGCCTATATAAACACGCCGTGCTAGACATCTATGAGTGTGACTTCTAAACTGCGAAAGAATGAAAACGGAAACTGTTTTATAATTTTGTACTTTAAAGGAAATCATTCGAAATACCAAGGCAGCTTTACTAAGGTGCGACTACCAAAGCTTCCCGCATTCACGTTCATGATCATGGCCAGAGTACACGGCTATTTTCAGGAAAATAATTACTTGCCATAGCCCCTCAAAAGCATTCATGGGAAATAATGTATGGCACAAGATGTCTTAGAGGATTTGCTCGCCGGATATTTCAGGATGATATTACTGCACAGAATTGGCTCGGCCTAAAATGCTCAGTACTGACTGTGCACAAAAATTAAAAGGCAGAACATGTAGACGAATATACTGTTTTACTTTGACTGGAGTGAAGAGAAAATCCATTCATTTTGGTTCTTTATTTTTAACATATACAGGTTATTCTTTTAAACATTCAAATATATAAAAAATAATAGAAACTTATGAATGTACAATAGTATAAAATACAGAGAAAGGGCGTATCTATCTAATTCGTAACGTGCAGGCACATCCAACGTTGAATACACATTTATTTCATACCTATATCTTCAACAAAATCATAAATATCAGATCATTTGAGATTGTGTATTTGGCAATAATATATCAATATAGAAGTAAATTTTTCGATAAATCAATATCACCATAATAATTGTTCTAACTTTATTGCAATAACGAGACGTTGAATTATTTACAAATACAGGCAAAAACGGTATGGTATAGTACAGTCCAAGTTCAACTTCCGATTGAGCACAACAAAATGGATTTTTTAAGTCTATACGCACAACATTTCCAGGGTTCCAAGCGATTTCCAATTGTGTTCTGCAACACAACAAAAATGTGTTACTTTTCTCATTATTATCGTTAAAAATGACATGAAACCCTGAAGCCTTTTTATTTGTAAGATCACCATATAATTGATAGTTCACGAAGTGGCTTTACCATTGACTTACGTTCAAAAAACGAAACCCCAATGAAACTGATTAGGTGGCTTTGAAGTTGATCACTTCTACAACCCCATAAATCACGATGAACATGACCAAATTGTAGGAATACAAAGTATCCATTGATTCAACACAGGCAACTCAAAACTAAAATAACAAACAAAATAACTAGTTCGTACTTCTTGTTACTTAACAATACTAAACACACAGTAAGCTTTAACGTTCTATAATTTCCCAATTATTAATTATATCTGAAGTTGTTGGTCATTCTACATAAAGTTTCGTCTACACCTGTGGCATTTATTATAAAAGGGGATGTGGTAACACAAAAAAGTATGTTATATTAATGTCGGAATAATAGCATCTTTACGGAGTTTGGATACTGTCGAACGAGCTAGAGTTGTGGTAATGTGTGAAATAAAAGAAATACACTGTAAAGTATATTCGGAAGAATTCGCAGCTGCATAGCACACATAAGACATGACAAACATTAGATCATGTTAATTACGAAAAATGCCGGTTGTTTTCTTTTTGGTTTTCTATCCACCTACCAAAGTTGATCGAATTTGAAAGATTTTGATTCATTGAAATGGAAAGCCAATCATTAAAATGCAGGCACCAATCATTAAAAATTCATAAACCAATCGTTAAAACGAGTAATCGGTTCCTGAAATGGAAGGACCTATCGTTTAAAAACCCAAAAAAAAAAGTGGAGAACCAATCGTTAAAATTTGGAGAAACCGTTCGTTAAAATGGATGAACCAATCCTTAAAAATAGATGGACCAATCGTTAAAATTACGAAACCGGTCATTGAAATTACTGAACCAATCACTGAAATATGGATGAACTAACCGGAATCGGAAGAGGTTCTGTCCACCTCGGCGGGAATAAACACATGAGCGCCACAGAATAATTTATGATCGTGTCATCCGAATGAGCACTTCGGCCGTTACCACATCGCCTTTTGATGTCAACCGCAGTTGTACAGGAAATATTAGGTAAAATTGTTCTTTCTTGTCCCATAATCAACTTCATTGGGGTCAGTTTACACCCTCCATAACTGATCTGATGGTGAACGTACATGTACAAAACCAATGACATATTACCGTTAGACTTCGTTATTTACATTTCTAGCTGCGGTTATTTAGAGTCACATTCTAAGCACATTTTTTACTGCCGCTTATTTCGCGGCAATTATCTGCTTATATACATTGTAAATAAGCAGATAATTGAGCAGAAACTTAGCTTTGCCGACTTTTGGGTTGATTGGCAACTATTTTCGGCGAAACAAGCTGCAATTAAAATTGTGCTTAGAATGTGACCGCATCTCGAAATGTAAATAACGAAGTCTATCCGTAATATGTCATTGTACAAAACGGACTATGTGTGATTATTCACCGGGATCACTATTCGACGTTATGGAATGAGCATTTCTCAAAATGGTTCAACTAGAACCTCGATAATTTCGGTGTCAACTAATAAAAAATTACTCTAAAATTCAAGTCTTCTAAATATGGAATTCGGCATAACATTCCAAATTAAATTTCAGTCGATATAAAACGCAAATAAATAAAATTAATATGTACATTTCGGAGAGTATTTTCAGTATAGATGCAAACCCTGTCTGATGAGTTTTAAAATCGAGAGCTTTAAAACAGAACATTCAATTGAAGATACATAATTCGAAACAATAAATAAAATACAAATACGCTGCGATTTTACTTTGGTTCTAATCATTGTTGGCGAAGAGTGTAACCACACGCTGGGCTTACAAACGAAAAAACTCGGTGTACAGGTAAAAATTGGCCAACACTGATTCTAACAGTTTGTACATGAGTACATCCATTAAAATTAGATGCTCTCCTAAAATCACTTCATGGAAAGCTCTCCAATATTCTCATCGAAGGTATGACAAGATAAAAATGATTTTAAAACGTGAATACAATCAGAACTTATAAAAACGGTTCCTAATCAGTTGGTTATAAAAAATTCAATAATTATATTAACAGACTATCAAATTTAATATCATAAAACAAATAACTGCAATGGCATCTGTCAACCAAGGACATTGAACAGTATTTGTAAAAGATTGCCCAATCGGCTGATTTTATGGGCCTGTCAAATGACGTCTGCGCGATGCCTCTTAATGGTTTTACTATACGGGGTACGATATATATATATAGATATACAAACACATACGGAAGGTATGGCGGTGACGTCAAATGAGAGACTACATTAGTGTTCAGTGTCCTTGTCTGTCAACCACCACATTCAGCGCCGCCATGTTGGTGCGGCCAGTGATAATAACAAGAATGGTAAGAATCCGTGATTATACTTTTCACATTGTTGCATACAAAATGGGAATTTACATAAAAGAAGACATTTATAATTTGTAGCGATGTTTTCACTCTGCCTTGAATTGACGTCATTTCTGGTTATACACAATTTGGTCCAAATCAATAAAAATTACGCCACTTCAAACCCGTTCAAGGCAGTTTGGATACTATTTGACCGAGAGCCACGGGCTTTAGAGAGACTTTCAATGCTATTTGCCATTAATCTGCAATTTAACTGATTACTGGGAATATTTTACAACTACCAAACATTTATTTTCAGACGTCACTGGTCACAACAAGATGAGCGAAATGAATAGGCCAACACTTGAAATGGTACTTTAAGTTCTGAATATGGTAAATAAACCAATAAAATGTGTTGGTTCAGAAGGGAAAGCAACAAAAACAGCTATGCAGACCAACTTATGCAGATACGAATTTTGTGAAATTTAACTTGAAACTGAAAACTGCTCGTCTCAGTTCCTGATGTGAAGTTACCAAAACCTGCTTTGAATATTTTACGAGAGCTGAGGAAAGTATCATTCCTAAATATCAGTTTTTTCTGAAGAAGTAAGTCATTTTGGTAGCTGCATCTTCATTTGAAGTAATTACGGTCATTCTGTTGGCGACACTCTGAGAAACGATAATTTGTACTTCAATTACTATATGGCAGTAGAGAATGATTTCTTGCAAAATTTTATATATTTGTATTCATGCGCTTTTGTATGTCTCGATATGAGTTAACTGGATTTAGAGGATTTTTCGCACAAAAATAATTCTTCTGATTCGAATGTAGTTTTTTGTGAATTCATCAGAAATTGCATTGAATTTTCAAAGGCTCTACACCAAATTACATTTTGGACATCATATGTCTATGAAGCGTTGTTTTTGAGTAATTAATTTTTGTTTTTATTTTGGCCAGATTCAGTCTCCACATAAAAGGTAATTTCTCAAAATCCATGAAAGTCAGTCTAAATATGTTCAGGGTGTGCACAACTAAGACTTGTAGGTTTCCTAATAACTACTCGAAAGCTTGCTTCAAAAATATATACAGGGTGCCTACTCAGAAATATGCACCGAAATTTGAGATCTAGGAAATTCGAGAAATCCATTTTTTTCAAATTGCCCCCTTTTTCTCATCAACCTAAAATAATAAACAAAATTTGTTGTTTCATCAACGTCAACAGAAATTCATAGCTTACTTTTCAAAGTAGAATCCACTGCCGCATATTTTTAAGTACTCTGTATACATTTTTGCCAGAAGCTGTCAAAAATTTGGAAATCTATAAGACTTGTACATATCCTGAAAAAATGTTGCATACTGGCATGGATTTTGAAAATCAACTCAAAAATAACGGTTTCTGGGCATATGAAATTGAAGTCAGCATAGATTCTAAATATTCAATAAAAATCGTGACATTCCTATAAAAGTAATGAAGCTGCGGTCCATCTCCAGTATTATTGGAAGCAACTTGAAAATATTTTAGCTGAAACTAGATCGTCGGAAAATTCTATTTAACAAATTTTGAGAGATCTAGTTTTAGTTGTTTTCCAAACTGAGCTCGTCGTGATGCACCCTGTACATAATGTAGTGCAACTTCAGACCAATCATAATAATACGTAAATTTTGGTATTTGCATGAAATGTACCACTTTACGAAGTTTATACACATTTTCCAAATAAAAAACCCTGAAAATTAATAAAAATATATAACCCTAGCTGGCACGGTTTCACACGGATTTCGCCCTTTATTTCTAAAACGTCTTACTCATATTACCAATGTATTTAAATTATTCCCTTCTATTATTGGGAATAATAAAAACGAATTATTATTATTACTATTTTCAGTTTAGTACGACCAACGACGAAGCCTTCCCCATCTTAACCAACTGATTCAATTAATGCATAAAGTACCATTTCTTTCTACAACCATCCATAATTATTTATCAACCCTAAAAGTAACTATTTTGGATCAATTCCAACCCTGTTTTGACCAACAATTGCAGACGCAACATATCCCGCAAGAAAAATCAAATTATGGTATCTATTCAATAATTCTCAAGCTACACCAATGCCTATTTTTGGAATTCAATAAAACCTTAATATGTTATTCTAAAACACAAAAACATTCTATTAATCTGTCATTCTTCTCAGTACATCTTTTTAAAATAATGTTTACGAAACTACTCAGAAAATTATAGAAGTAAAATTATAAAATGAGAGATCACACTAGTAGCAACAGCGATAATAAAAATGTATATTCACAACGGTTCTTTGAATTTTGAGTTTCACAAATTCTATATTCGACTCCGATATTTTTGGTAAAATCACGGGAATTAAACTGTATCTGGAGTTGATAGCAATACAAAAGAATTACTCATAAAATGGGAATACCGAGGCTTTTGACCTGGATGGTAACTGTCAAATATAATCTTCTGTCAATTTGCCTCAATAATTTATTGATATGTCTTAGAGTGATTTTGAAAACATGTAATATTTATTTTAATATATCACCAAAGCCTTCACGGATAAGGTTTTCATATAGCACAATTTCCGAACCCTTAGCTAATTATCAACAAAAAGGTGCCAAAAATTAATAGATAGGACGATTTTGATGACTAGGCCATTTCTCATGTTTCAAAATCCCGTATAACTAATTTGTCTTCTTTGTAGCTGTTTAGAATTTCGAGATGGTTACAAAGTATAGTAAAAATATCTCGATCGTTTTATATGCCTTCTTAGCCATAGAATCTAATATTACCTTTAGTTCTACGGTGGGAGGTTTATTTTTCAATTGTAAGGCAGCATACTTCAACTATCAACAAGGGACGCTATTTGCCTGCCCTCATGGATGATGATCCTGAAAGCCGTGGCCACGAAAGAGAAGAAGCCAGTGTTGCGAACTACTACATAACTACATTCGGAATAGATCTACTACCACTGCAATATTTATAAAGATTTTTTTTCTATACTCCAATGTCAATAGCTCGTAAAATGTGCAGAACACTGACGTTAGAATCTCTTGGATAGATTCACATGGGAAAATGGCCGATTTTGAGCCAGAACTGGGGTGCAATTACGAACACTCGATCCGTTGTAAGTTTGACATATGTCAGATTTTATCAATTATAAAAACGAATACAATTCAAAATATATTGCAACTCGAATCGATATCAATGGTCTATATGGTAGATATAATTCCATTCTATCTCTATTCAAAGAAATTTCATAATTTCGACTTCGTTTCGAATCGGGAACAACCATCGTTCTAGCCTACGTATCGTGACAGCTCTCTCATCGAGTGTTCATAATCCCACCCCTGTAGCAGCTCGTTAGCCGCTTTCCAATTGTCCCAATGAGTAGCTCCGAGTAGCTCGGGGTACCTCCTGAAGTGATCTCACAGACCACAATCATGTTCCAATTGAATACGATGTATTCAGTTCAGTTGAGGTTCAGTCCTCACTACTGCTGATAAAACAGTTTTCTTCTTTTTATATGGTGTACCGAATTATCACGATACCTGTTCAGTGATGGATTTCTAATTTGACAGTTGACCACGTGGTCGTCCAATAAATATTTTATTTTCTGTTATACTGTGACAAAGTAGTAGTAATTTTTTGTAAATTCTTCAACTGCTTATTACATCCACTTGATTCAAAAGTGTAGTTTTTTTTGCTTTATCGCCAATTTCAACCAGCTGTCCGTGAACTAGTTAACAAGATTTTCAGCCGACAATAGAACTTACTCCCCTTCTTCATTTGTTTGGGTTACCAAAGCTGCCATAGTTTTACTCAATCCAATTTCAACATTTCAGTAACTACTAATTTTTAACAAGCTGTGGCAACACTGAATAATTCAATATTGTAATTACCTTCTCCTTTTAAACTGGACTAATCGTGGGGTTTAAATATAGGAAGATACTAATTGTCCAAAAACTCCAGTGCAGGATAATTCTGCCATATCAAAAAAATCAGGTCAGAACCGGAAAAAGTCAGATGACAGTCACCTTAAAACTTGAAATGATCTTGTGAACCACTGCGAATACAATAATTAGTTTAAGCTGAATGAAAATGAATCACAGATCCGGGTTATGAGCTATTGTTAGAGTGACAGACAAACCAGATTCTTTGATTAAGTTGACGATATCACCGTGACTTAGATGCATTATATCAATGTGGTTTACGGCTAGGATATAGTCGCCAACTCTCAATCTTCCACATCTCTCTGCTGGACTGTCCTCGATCAAACGCCCTGATGAAAAACAAAAAACAACCTTAAAATAAAATGAATTGAAATGAGGGGTTGATATAAACATTTTCTAAAAGACCAAACTTAAATAACTTAAAGGCTCATCTATGTAGAAATCAAGCTCGAAGATCTACGAGACATTAACGAAAGTATTCTGTGACTACAGACAGAAAAGTCACAAAATCACCAGGACAGCCGCAAGTACATTAAGTTGAAAATGCGTAGTTTATTAGCCAACCTAACCACAACGACTTTTCACGCAGAATCCGAAAATATACTATTTGTAGATCCTCAGATATAAGATTTAGACGAAAAAGTGAATGAAAGGTCGAATCTCTGAAGTTGCAGAGGTTCTGTTGAAAGACTATGAAATATTTAATTGAATCGGAATCGATTTGAAATTCGGCATGCCCATAAAAAAAGATTGAATTTTACGAATATGAGTCCAAAAATTTGAGAACAAAATTGGGGGAGACAGGCCCTTTCAACTTGATTTGAACTTTTCAATTTGAGAGCGGTTAGAGATGGAGCAATTCTGCGTACGACAATCGACTCAGAATGGTCGAATTAGTAAATTCTGAAAATTTCAAGTTTATCGAAAAATTAGTGGAAAAAAGTTGTAAGGGGTAGACCCCTAAAAATCACGAAAAATTGAAAATCGTCAGATTCACTTGAAATTTACACCATATACGTAAAATTTCACGCTGATTCCGAAAATATACGATTTATAGATCCCCAGATATAAGATTTAGCCGAAAAAGGGAATAAAACGTCGAATCTCTGAAGTTGCAGAGGCTCTGTAAAAAGACTATGAAATCTTTAATTGAATCGGAATCGATTTGAAATTCGGTATGCATATACAAAAAAGATTGACTTTTACGAATCTGAGCCCGAAAATTTGAGAAAAGAAATTTTTGGGGGAGAAAGCCCCTTTCAACTCGATTTGAACTTTTCAATTCGAGAACGGTTAGAGATAGAGCAATTCTGCGTACGGCAATCGATTAAGAATTAGTATATTCTGAAAATTTGTCTTATGTTTATATGGTTTTCATAAATGAGCCTTCAACATCACTCACCGATAGTGGATCCGATTTTATTAGCCGAAGAGATGATAACAAATCCAAATCCTTCGTTTTCGGTCCTCTGCACAGAAACGTCATACGTCGGTCCAGGAAGTGGGTTGGCAACAACCAACGGGGCGGTAACATTATTGAGCTGTTGGTGGTTTTCGGGAGACCAATAACCCGTATTTATCGGTAGCGGTGGCGGGTGGATTCTCCTTCGTAAAATCAGACTAACCTGCCCTCTAGCTGCGGCCGCGTTTATTAGCTGCACGACTTGCCGGTGGGATGCCTTCAAGACGGAATATCCTTCGACGCTGACAATCTCGTCTCCCGATCGTATCCTGCCGTCTAGATCTGCCGCGCCTCCTGTAACGATGTGGCCGACGGCAACCTAAAATTCGAGCGTTACACCGACCATATAAAGTGTCCATACAGAAAGCGTTGGATGAAATCACGAGAGCCATGAGACTTTTATTGAAACTGGGTGCTGTAAGGTGGTGCCTCGATCGGAAGGCTGGAGAATCTAAACTCAGTCTGTTTTCCCCACACTTGAACTTGTTCTCTCATTCTAACGTCGAGGTTTCTTTTTGTTGGACACCAACGGAGTGCATCTACTAATGAACCCTCGTCCTCCAATTCTATATACATATATATGGTCGCTAGTTGAAACTTAATTTGACACGAACCAAGGACTCCAAAGTAGAGGTTTGTCAAATTGACAGGCAGCCAACAATTCGTTGTTCTGACCAACCCAAGGTTCAATCAAGTTTCTAGTACGTTATGAGGAACGCAAGCAGAATCTAAGTGAAAATAGAGTATATTTCGTTTTAATTCCGAGAGTTCCAACCTTTGACAGCTGTTTCGTGCTCACGCACTCATCAGAAAGGATTTGTGGAGCTCTCGAAATCAAAACGAATCCACTCAAGAATTAGTACCGTGAAGGCAAGACAGATATAACAGAAAGTTATTTATGACATCTACAGTCACTAGTTGAAACTTAATTTGACACGAACCAGGATTCCTTGGCTACATCATAACATAAATTCAAAAAAATCCACCGGGACCCAAATTTCTTAAGGAGTTTGCGGGGTCCTTTGCACAGAAAACGGACCTCAACTTGGAAGGGATGCATCAGTGTGGTAAACTGATGGATCAAAGATAGATTAAAGGGCTGGAGTGGGCGTTACAGAGCCAAGTTTCAGGCTTCTAAAACCCCTTGGTAGCACCCCAACCATCTTTCAGCAGAATTACGTGTAACAGAGATATGTGAGATTCAATCCTAACCTAGTGGAGTAAAGTAGGTAGGGTAGGGTAGGGTATTAAGAACATTGAATATAGTTCCAGCTGATTTTAAACAAGGTAGGCGAAACGCGAATAGAGAAAAACTGACTTTTTGGGTAGGATAGCTTACGATAATAAAGATCATAAACAGAACTGCCTGTAATTAACTAATACTCATAAGTAACTCAATAAAAACCCACCTGTGACTTATCTTCTATTCCTCCAATGATTCTGAATCCAAATCCAGTTTCCTGTCTGTTGAGCGTCAGTGCTGTGGTGGCATATTCCACGTTTCGAGACTGGTACCACCAATCGTTCCCGTTGTACTTCTTCGAATTCTCGTAGGAATCGGTCGGTTCTATAGCGCCAGGCCTGGGATTCGTACAGTAAACACAAGAGCAATCGTATCTATGAGGGATAGGCATGTATAATCCGAATTTCATATCTGCTTGAGGAGGATAGTCACCGGGAGGCTTGTTTTGATTGTCTGCTATATCGATTTCATCAATGTCTTCCTCGTCGGGGTTATCTATCAAGGATAATCGTAGTCGAGATCTATCAGCGCTTATATTGTCGTTAGAAAATTCTTGTTTGAACAGCTCGTGGTTTGAGTTCAAGTTGATATCCTTGACTGGTGTCTTGGTGAGCCCTCTCGTATCTACCAAAGGTGTTTTCGGCCTGCTGGGCAGTACCTCCCGCGGTTGGGTGCTGTAAATCTCTGCAGTGGGTGTTTTACTTCGGTAAGCGCTACCCACGTCCTTCCCATTAAACCTAATATCCGTTTTCCTAGGCTTATTTCTAATATTTGGCGTCTTATTTGAACATCCTCTTTGGACACATATATTCGCTTCACTATTGTATGGACAGTTCTTCAAAACCTGCACCACGTCATCGTGCGACATGCTTTGCAAAGAAACGTCGTTTATCTCTAAAAGTATATCACCTTCCATTAAATTTTTACACCGCTGGTGATCTAGAATCTTCTTCACCCTCTGCCCGCAAGCGCTATCCGCTATGGTGAAGCCGAAACCTAAATTACCCTTTACTATTCGAACCCGCACGTCGATTTTCCCCATATTGAGCCCCCCGATACCCTTGATCAGATCGTCAAGGTCGTTGCTTGGCTCCAAAATGGACTTATCGCTCCTGGACACGTCTTCGCCGTCAAGGAAGTTATAGTTCGTGTCGACCAGGCACTTATCATCCCCCACAGGTTGGAGGTGACTGTCAACGGCTATGGTGGTCACAACTTCGGTGTTGGGGTCGTTCGGGTCAAAAGGCAGGGGGTAGCCTCGACAGACCTCCAAAGCCACGGTTGACCCGATGCTGATAGACTGGAAGAGCCTAACGATCTGATTGTGGGTGTAGCCTAGAACGCAGGTATCGTTGACGAAAACTATAACGTCCCCTGTCTGCAGCTGCCCGTCCAACCAGGCCGGACCTTTGGGGACGACGGACTTGATCTGGAGGAACTCATCGACACCATCGTCCCCGCCGACTATGGTAAACCCCAAGCCGCGAGAGGACTTGACGAGGGAAGTCTTGAATCGTTGACCGCATAGCTCAGAGGGGTCTTTGGTGAATGACGTTCGGCTGACACGAGCAGAGGCTTGGGATGCTGCTCTTTTGGCTTGTATCACAGGATTCTCGTATTGCGTTCGACGATTGACGTGATCGATGAAGTACGTTCCGTAATGCGGGTCGCTTATTTTTTCCCAGCCGTAGGGCAACTCGTCGTCCAAGCAGTCTTCTAGGGTTTTCTTCTGGAACTTGGAGAGTCTTGGGTCCAGCCAGTGGGAGGTTCCCGTCGAGTGGCTATGGAAAAAACGTGACTGAGCTAGCGCCTCGACCAAAACAAAGCAGGCATGGTTTTGATTTGCACCCGTTCAACATTACTTGTGAACGATGAATACCAATTAGTGAAAAGTTGCATGAAGCATAGAGCATTATTATTTTTGTATAATTTTTGAATGCATTTCGATATTCTGTGAAATGGGTGTTCTAGGATATAAAAGCTCGAATTTAAATAAATATCAGGCATCCTAAACGAGAGGTCACTCGATTCCATGTGGCACTTTTCGAATAGATGACAATGGAGGTGAGAGGTGTCCCATTCAAAAACATAATTGACCCATTTTGAAAATTTCACGTTATTCAGGGTGGGGGTGTAAACCTCTAAACAGGACACCATGTATATACCGTGTAGCCACGAGAACTAAGCCTGTAACTTTACAGTCGTTTGAGTGTTTGAGATATACTCAATGTTGAAATTTGGTAAGTTCTTATAACATTTCGTTTAGCATTAAGGTATTTGGAACGCTAGAGCAGTTTTCTTACAAATACAATGAAAATGTGGTATGATATTTCTCGATAGTGGCTACATCAGCTGAATTTTTTAAAGAATTTTCGCCCATTTAGAAGAGATGATTGTACTCAAAATTGCTCTCCGATAGACTTTTAAATCATAGCACCATAGGCCAAATGCAACCATTGTTTCAAATAACACGCTGTACAGAAGAAACGCGTCTTACAAATTTGATGGAAAACTAACACATGTCAATAAACTCGATAAAAATGCTAATAACCAAATCCGGAAAAATTCGTCCATCTAATTATCGAAATACAAGCTCCCAAAGTCGGCAATGTTTTGAACGATGAGAGCACAAAAATGACCACGCCAAGAGCAATGGCAACAACGCGCTGCAGCTCGTAAGAAACACGAGACATAGTTTCCGAAATAAATAGACCAGGAACTATAGAAAATTGAAACTCTACAATTGGAGAATTGGGCAGCCTCCCTGTCCATATTGTCCATATGGAAATTTTGGAAAAGATTAGACGTGGAATTGGAATGATTTTCTGAACAAAATGGTCAAAGAAAACTTGTGATTACTTTTTCGGTTTTCGTGGTATATTTTACCTCTCTTTCTAGTTTGGCCCGATTCCATTTGCGTCGAAATTCATGATTCTTTTCCTGAGGTTCTGCACATTTGCATAAATCAAGAACGATCATCATATAACATTCCATTTTCCATTTTTAACTTTTTTTGCAGCCAACATCGCTGCGACTGCATTGCGTCTTTTTTTCAAATGGCTTTCTTTAATGAACCGTCCCTTGTGAACTAAATTGGTTCGAGCCATTGCGTTAACAATTTCTCAGTTTTCAATCACTTTTTTTAAGCAATCTGATCGTCGGGACTATAAATGTTACTGACACCAGCGACAGAGCAGTGTTGCCTAGCGCCTCCGACACTGGATTGGATTATTGAAATGGTGGAGAAATCGTACAGTCGGAACAACAAATTTACTTTTACGATCGACGGATGTCTAATGGGCCGCAAATAGAAAGCTTTTGGCACATACCGTACCGTTCCAAATACCTTAAGCGACGTGATTTTGCTCTTCTGTTTCTTGGAAACATTTCGAAAATTGTGTAACTAATTTTTTTCAAATGGCGACCACATTTTTTTCCCATCGCCAGTGGATTCTACGCTAAAAAAATGAGGGGAACATGCCTACAACACTATATCAATCGTTTAATTTAGATATAGGGTTGTAAGCATAAACTCCCCCTATTTTTAGCGTAGAATCCACTGGCGTTGAAAAAAAATATGGTTGCCATTTGAAAAAAAGTGAGTTACATAATTTTCGAGATAGCCGAAGTTGGCGCCAATTTTTGAGCACCCCGTACAATGTTCTGCAAAGTTTCCGAAGATTTACTTAGGAAGATTCAGGTCTCATTCAGGCAAATTCTGGCAAATTCTGGCAATTTTTGACCCGGCACTATTTGTTTCCAAAAAAATTTTTTGTGAAGGGCTGCGTCAGTCAGAATTTTCAAAAAAAATTAAATAACTGAAAACAGTGAAAACTGGAGCTCTTTAGACATATGATGTTTCGAATAAAGTTATTATGAAATTTACCGTAGATTCTAAAAATGCAATAAAAACAGGGTGTTCCATTTGAAAAAACAAAGGTCTACTTCCGGTATAACCGGGATTTGAAGACAACTGAAAATAATTCAACTGAAACTCCCGTATACAAATTTTCAGAAAAATACTCTCAGTAGTTTCCAAGATAAGGTCGTCCACCATGGGGATATCTGAATCGGTAAAAGATACAGTTTTAGTTAAATAGGAAAAAAAATAGTAACACTGGCCACATGAGCACATGTACCTAAAGTTTCAGCTCTCGACTTACAAGTAGAATAATAGTGAAGTTCCGAAGGTTGATTTTCGATATCATCTTCAAGTGAAAGCTATCCACAACACATATTTACATAAATTACGAAACCAGCGGGCCCTATTCTCAAATGTCGACTATCATTATGTCGCAAGCGACAAAATATGTCCATCGCCTTTCTCGAATATGCATTGAAAAGAGATGGAGATATTTTGTCGAATACGACATAGGCTAGTAGACATTTGACAATCGCACCCCTCTGAGGTGCGTTTCAATATTACGTCCGACGTTTAACTTTTCTTATGAAGCGTTTCGATATTAGAACGTCTTGTCCGAAAACTTCATTCCATCGTTTCAAAATTCTTGAGTGGAACGTCCGACCGTCAACTATTTACCCCACGATTTAGGAGAGCGTTTCAAAATTCAATCTGACAGATATCGCCCGACGAAACAACTATGACGTCATACATCGTCCGTTACCGGACGACAGACGTTAAATTGAAACGCTCCTCTAGAGTAAACTCGTAAAATGTTCGGTCCCTCCACCATTTTATCGAATTGAAGAATATTTCGTTTCTTCTTTTTGAAGTTTGTCGTGAATATAACTTTTTGCCAAGTTGACATGATAAATTTCCGTCAGCTGTTTCAAATAATGTAAATCTAAACGAGAAAATTCAGGTACGTGCAAGTGGTTTAATAAAGTCTAATGACCATTCCTTAAATGTAGGTTTTCAGCTTGAACTCTTGTTTGCATTATTACTTCTTCTAATTGATCTAATATTTCCTGCGCTGTTTGTAATGTACCAGGCATGGTTATTGGGGGATGGAATTTATTTATTAGAGCTCCAGCGATCTGATAATATTCCTTTATATTAGCAGCATGGTGTATCGAAAATGTATTTTTCAAGAATTTGAATATTGACTTTAAATATCCATTATCTTTTTTCACAATTACAAATCTCTTGTGTTGTACAATTTTGAAATCACCATAAAAAAAGGCAATTTATTGATGTAGTGTGCAGCAGTTAAATTAAAAATTGTTAAAATTTGTTATTTCCGTCAACCGATTGCACCCCTACGCGCAACCCTCGGAAGTCTTCGATAGACTTGTGTGAGATAGGGAAGACGCAGCCCTTACTTTTTACCGTGTGATGCCATGCACGAGACCGATGACCATGCGAGGCTTTGAACCCTCGACCCTTCGCTCCAAAGGCGAACGTTCTACCAGCACGGCCCCCACGGCCCAGTACATTTTGTTTTCACTACGATGGGCTAAACTTCATGAAAAAAAATCTACTTCCAGAACTTCTAATAAGAACATTTCTCAAATATTCTGAGTATTTTCGTAGAAGGTAGAATAATTATTTAACAATATTTTATCGAGTAAATGAATTAGAAAAGTGCAAAATTGTACCAACAGCACAAACAAGCTACTGAGAGAGGCAAAAATTCATAATGTTTATAAAAATTAAATGTCTCGAAAACGGTGAGACTTTTATAGGGGGGATTTTTTCATAGCAAGTAGGGCACCCTTTGATCTACATTCTCCTTTAGTTTGACGTGGTCTTTACGGGACACCCGTATTTGAAAAAAATGTTATAAATTGTTATAAAATTGTTATTTTCGTCAACCGATTGCACCCCTACGCGCAACCCTCAGAAGTCTTCGAGAGACTTGTGTGAGCTAGGGAAGACGCAGCCCTTACCTTTTAACGTGTGATGCCATGCACGAGACCGATGACCATGCGAGGCTTTGAACCCTCGACCCTTCGCTCCAAAGGCGAACGCTCTACCACCACGGCCATCACGGCCCAAGAAAATAATGATAGGCTTGCCATCATTTTGTCGGGATAAAAAACTGAAAATAGCAAGTTTACAAAACTTCTACATCCGACCAACAAAGTCAAAGTGAAGGTAATATGAAAGTATCACAGAAATTCACAGTGGAAATATTTAATCACAGGGAGATTTTCAAAAAAAAACTCGATTCTCAGATTTTCTTCCATACATATCCTCTGAATAGCCCTGTATATCATATATAAATTATATATTTCAAAATTACTCAATGTCACCTACTAACATGCAGTAAAAAGTATATAAAATTTTATCAAATATAGGATACAGGGTCGATCAACTTTCTGACTCGCCCTGTAAAAATGTTTGAATACCTTATTATTATAAACCAACCAGAAGCAAATCCAGCCAAATATTTAAATTACTGAAAGTTGAATTATATTTCAAGTCAACGTTCCGTTTTTTCAATTTTTGAGTACCCCTGTAACAAATGAAACTTTTTCTCATGAAGGACTGATATTTAGTAGTATTAGAACACTATCACAGGAAAAAATTCTTGATACATTGAAGAAAATAAGCAATACATGCATTTAAAAAATGGCAATTTTCCAACTTCAACACCCTGTATCTCTGAAACTAGTCATAGGATTGAGTTGGGCCCATGGACACTATTGTTTCGAAAGTCGTCAACTATAATACACTAACAATTCATGAAATTTCACCGAAGCCCATTTCTCCATAAGCCGGCTGCCTGGTACTTTCTGGGAGAAAATTTCATAAGCGTCAATTTTCAATTGGGTTTTTGTAACCGTACCTAGGTGGCTGTGACTGCCATAAAATGTTTTTGTTTCAGTTTATTTTCATGGGAAAAATTCAACTAGCTCTGGGCGTCGTCTAAATCTTTCACATAATATGCGGAAAATAATTATAAACCACGAATAGTCGATATTCATTTCATTAATTTTCTTATTGAAGTAAAAACATTATCAAAAAGTACGTTTTTCTCCTAAAAGCATTTCACTCCCGCCCGTAAAAATGACATTAATGACCATCATGATCATGAACCAAATTTTGTACTATTGAAGCTTGTTGAACTTTTCTACCAAATCATAGAAATTTCATGAACAATCACGGATACTTCCGAATTTTTCCCAAAAACACTGGGACACGTTAAAAGGTAAGGGCTGCGTCTTCCCTAGCTCACACAAGTCTCTCGAAGACTTCCGAGGGTTGCGCGTAGGGGTGCAATCGGTTGACAGAAATAACAATTTTAACAACAATTTTTTAACAGTACTATGCAAATAGTCTATTCTGACTCTGTTACACTAGATTCTGTAATTGTGGATATATTTGTGAAACACACTGTAGCAACAATGAAAGGCTTACCTTTCACTGAGAGCCAGAAAACCTACAATAATCAATCATCAAGGAAGATCAAACATTTTGTTAATTCATTGAACTATGATGCAATTCCAATAACCTTGAATGAACAAAAATGAATTATTATCTCATGGTATTGGAATCCAACAGAAAGCAGGTGTACCTGAGTAGTTTATATTTGTCTACAAACACGTCTACAGTAGATTAGAATATTCGATGAACACTAAATGAGTCATAAGTAGGTTTAAATGTTTTCTGAATGAAAAAGTAGTCAGCTAGCTAATATTTCAGTTGATGATAAATATGTCGGCACACATATTTTTTCTTACAACATGGTCTATGTGACTGTTGATATACTAGGTACTCAGTATACTTGAGTGAATTCATATGATCGGACATATGCCAAATGATGATAAAAATATTAAGGCCTTCATTGACAAGGCATTGTTTATAAATTCCTACTAGAAATGTTCTTGAATTAAATATGTTTCCTCGGGAGTTCCACAAGGGTCAATGTTAGGTCCACTACTGTTCACAATCTATATGAATGACCAAGTTAATTATAAAATTGTAGAATTTGCAGATATCATTCCACAGAATAACTCAGTACCAAAATTAATACAAAAAATATCTGAATTGAATAATCTCTCAAGTTCCTAGGAATGTTTGTGGATAACAGATTGAGCTGGAAACGTCATATTGAAGCTCGCAGTAAGAGGTTACACGCATCCATAAGAAGACTGAGAAAAATAGTCACCTTCCAGATAGCTAAAGAAGAGTATTTTTCAAACTTCAATAGTATTGCTTTATATGTTATACTATTTCTTGTACTATGGGGAACTGTCATGAACATGTACACTGAGAGGAAATTCCTCAACCAATATTGCATACAAACTTTGATTATGATAATGAAGAGAATTAGTATTCTAAAAATTCAGAAAATAAGACATTGAGAGCTAGAAATGGCCATCAACTACAAGTTCGATACCACAGAGGGTGGAAAGCACAGCAAAGAATAGA
The DNA here is from genome assembly GCA_944452925.2 of Chrysolina oricalcia. NCBI lineage: Eukaryota > Metazoa > Arthropoda > Insecta > Coleoptera > Chrysomelidae > Chrysolina > Chrysolina oricalcia. Next base: position 1,775,730 of record OX101809.2, on the reverse strand, counting down.
CTGTCAACTTACTATAAAGGTATACCCAGTGTACGCGGAAGGTGGCTCGCCCGTATAACTTTTTTGTTTTTAAAGATAATGGAATGAAATTTGGAGAATCTGCATAAGACTGCATTTTTTGACGAACAACTTAAGTTCATGCAACTTCCGGTTTTACCGGAAGTGACTTAAACTTTCGATTTTTAAATGGGACACCCAGTAGTTTTCACCTCATTTGTCTCCGCATGACATTCTGAATACAACCCTGTATCATTTGTCACTTTTAGTAACCAATTTTTTTTTCAAATTTTCATTTTTATGAGTGCTGTGGATACGTTCAAATCGCTTATTACAGCCCTAAAATGTTGGGAAAAATACAAGTTGACTGTTTTTGGTCAAAATGTATGTGTTATGTAAAATTTTATTTCAAAATTGAAATTACTAATTTTTTTCAAATGGCAAAAAGACTATGTTATTACGATTAATTTGATACCGTACACTTTAACTTTAAACAAAATTCCGTTAAAAAACGCAAAAAACTACGTTAGATGTTTCATAAAATGAAGCACGTTTTGATATAAAAATAAGATTTAAATGCACCTTTGACAAACACAACTGATAAAACAAAATCATTAAGGTCAACTTCTTATTTTACTTCGCTTCTGCAGAAGTAAATTAGGTATTTACTGTGTAATTATTTAAATAACATGTTAATGATAATATTTATGCAAGAACATATTATGTTATTAGCATTTGGATTATTGATTTTGTTTTATCAGTGTGTATTAAAATCTCATTTCAATCTCAAGATCCTTCATTTTGAGAAATTTGTAATGTAATCTTTTAAAGCTTTTTCAACAAAAATTTTTTTGAAACCTAATAATGTGCACTATCAAATTATTCCTAATCAAATGCTCTTTTTTCTTTATCTGACGAGCTACCATGTTGTCATTTGAAAAAAATTAGTAATACAAATTTGAAAATGAAATTTTCCATAACAGTTACATTTTGATCAAATACAGTAAAGTTGTTGTATTCTAAAATTTTAGGACAGAAATTAGTGATTTGAATATATCCATAACACTAGAATAAAATAATAAATTTCAAAATGAAAAGAAAATTCAGTTACAAAAAGTGACCAGTAACACATGGTTGTACTCAGTGAATAATATGGAGAAAAAAGAAGTGAAAATATACCGGGTGTCTCACTGGAAAATCGAAAGTTCATGTCACTTCTGGTGAAATCGGAAGTTACATAAAGCTGATTTACTTGTCGAAAGCTGCAGTGACTTATAAAGACTTATGAAGATTCTTCAAATTTAATTCCATTATCGTTAAAAACAAAAAAAGTTGTAGGGTCTTTCTGAGGACACCCGGTATACCTACATTGTCTTTTTCAAACAATTTGTTGATAATGAATAAGTTTAATATCAAAAAAGCAGATTTCAAACTATCTCTTGAAACAGAAATTTGCTCTTCCACTCAATTTTAATGTGCTTTAACATACAGGGTCTCCCCTTAGCAATACAAATATGTGGGAATTGAAACAAAATCAACCTTTTTCCCTCACTAAAAGAAAATAAAATGTTTGAACCAAACCATAATTAAAATATTAACACGTTTACACAATATAGTAATAAACACATAATCGAGATTTAAAATAAAAAGAAGTTGTTATGGTCTGCTTCTAATATAAAAAAAACTCTCAGCATAATTTTTGAATGATTTACTCATTAACAGCACATAAAGTAGTTGTTTATACTGTTTTTTGCCTATGACACCTACCAGTTGTTTTGTGTCAAGCAGATATTTGCATTAGAAAACACAAGTTTAATTATACTGACTTTTAAAGGCAGTTTTTCAGAAATGAATCATTAGATACATGGAACATGATACATGAAAATTTATTTTGGTCATCTTGTTACAAAATTAAGAACTATTCTTAGAGATATTCATGATTTTGACAGTTCCTGTTAATAATGCATATTTACACTTGAATCTTATGTAGTATCAGATGTCAGAACTTGGTAAAATAGTAATGGTAAAAATTAATTATCTGTAGTGAACTTTTCAGCAAATCAGTTAAATTTTTTAAATAAACTTACTCGATAAAATATACCTCTCCACTCTCGGTGTAAGCCTTCTCCCATTTGGATGGAAGTGGGCCTAAGGAATCCGCATTATCGTTATTATTGGCATGATTGAAGCTATTTCGTTCTTCTTCGAAGTAATTACCTTCATCAGGATGCACAGTATCGTCAGTTTCCACTCTAAGAGGTTGTGAAAGAGGATTCTGCTCGCTGGTGTGACTCATTTTCAAGAAATTCCAAAGAATTACCTATGGCTAATGATAAGTCATAATCACCTGGTACTGTAACTCTCAACCCTTTCTTAAGCCTCTCTTTAAACTTTATTGAATACATTTGAAATTTTCTTTCTGTTCAATTTTAACTGGATCTACATTCTTGTGTTTACTAGTTTTTCTTGTCGACATTTTCTTGAAAGCAGAAATACTTCTGGAAATATCACATCAGTAACAATTTATTGAGTTTGGTAAATAAACAATATCCACTACGTAATCTCCTTCAACAGTCTAATAAAAACATCAACTATAATCAAATCACAATTCACACAAACACAACCACAAAATGCAACTTGCGTGTCTCAAGTTTCGAAGTTTCATGCATGTTGTCATGTTGTCAAGATGACATGTTGACATGGGATTCATGGGAATATTGTGAATCAGAAAAATGACTGACCTTTTCACGGAACACGGAATATTACTATAGACACAGAATCATGCGTTTTCTGTAGATTTCGATTATAACGTTAATTTTTTTCATCGTTAGGCTCTGCCTCTAATATCTAGGCCCTTATTATTACATTTCAGATAACACTCAGATCAGAACCAATGTTTTTCAAACAACGTATTATTAGGGCATTGTTTATATAGAAGATAGTTAGTCAACCTTATGGAATTATAATTGGATCATAATGGATGCGACATGTAGATGGCGATAGTGAGCTCGCATCCAAGTCATGTCGTAACTTCAGTGATCTGGCCTCCAAGTCATGTCGAACCTTGATTAAAACAATGGGACAGCATTAAAATCAGGGTTTTTTGAAGGAACCTGCCGATATTGTTTCCGTTAAATTTTTTCAACTTATTTTGCTTGAGAAAACGAAATCCAAACAGCTAAACACAAACTAAAAAGCAAAACAGCAAATAATCAACAGAGAATGTCACCTTAAATTCTTTGTTTGGAATCAGTTTTTGACAAGAATGACATTTGTGACGACACACTTTCCTCGTCTATTACACAGGCATTGACTAACTATCTTACTTCTATATAAACAATGGTTAGGGTGTTACCTTAATCATTAAGGATCGTTCATACCCTTGCGAAAATCGGCAATCTTTTTACAATGGACCAGTTCAGCGACTCACACGACGAAAAAATATCTAACGCCAAATACTGAAGAATAACATGTTATTCATCATTCACCATTTCGCCGTATGAATCGAATTGCAAAAATGTGAATATTCGCGAGGGTATGAACGAGCCTTCAAACCTTAGCTGATGTTAATAGACGAGCAAAGTGATGACGTCACATATGTCATTCTTGTCAAAAACTGATTCCAAACAAACATCCGTCAAATTTAAATCAGCTTGTCGGATTGTTTCCGTAAAGATTTTTCAACTTCTTTCGCTTGAGACATCAAAATCTAAACAACCAAACAGAAACTAATACACAAAGCAACAAATCATCAACAGAGAAAGTCCCTAAAATTCTTTGTTTGGAATCAGTTTTTGACAAGAATGACATTTGTGACGACACACTTTCCTCGTCTATTAACGGTCTCAACTCGATGTGTATGTGTGGTTCAAACTTAGCATTGGGTTTTAAACCATTCATGTATGAGTATTAAGTATGAGTATTAGTTAGTGGCCCATGGTCAAATAGTTTGATGAAACTGCGCCATCGTCACTTCATGGCAGTTTGCATTTCCATTAGTTTTTGCTTCACACAATAAAATTTGAAACTTTGATCAAACGGGCTTAAATAGCCACACGTGTAAGTAAGTTAGTATTGATTCAAATTTCAAACCAGATATATAGAGTTCGAACACCTATAATTAGGTATTCTAGTAACATGGCTCAGTAGCCATATTCGTATTAAAAATTTGTTGGAATAGGCGAGAACACGAAATTTTAAAAATATTTGGATGGAATCTGGAGCTTGATGTGAAAACTCTGTTAAGCAATTTTCTTTTTCTTGCTAATTTTTATTAATAGCTTTGAAATTCGCTGATTTTCAGAAACGAATAGGAACGGCTTTTATTGAAATTCGACTCCAAAAATATTTTCTGGGTTCATTTATATAGGTATGCGTTGTGTATCTTAAAGCATATTTGGAACGATGTTATTTTTTCGTGTCCTCGCCTATTTTAGTAGTTATTCAATTTTTCCGATCAATGATCAAGAATTGCCTTGATGTGTGTTTGATAGTGATATATATATAATTTCTAGTGAATTCGACATAGCTAGTAAAAACTGTGGAGAACTTTGAACTAATTGCTTTATTTTTAACCAATAAGATCTTAATAACTACCCTCTTTTTTCTTGAATAACGTTGGATTCACAATTGAATTATTGTATTTACACTATTTACAGTTAGTTGTATACTTTCTGTAGAATAACAAATAATAATGCCTAATCCAAATATTGTATTTCTCTATGGCCCAATCCTTCTCAATACCTTAGGTTGCGTTTTGTAAAACCGTCCGGTTTCAAATCTTTTTGTATTCTGTGTTCTGTGGACCTGTGTAGATAAATTTCTTTACGGAAGAGATGTTTTTTATGACATGACAGATGTTTCATATGATATGAATACTTCTTTAGACAATGATATGAATGTTGCTGTGGTTGGACTTTGGACTGTTGACATTTGAAGATTAGAGGTTAGAGTTCCCTTCCCCACTTCCTGATTTTCATTTAGATTAATTTAGATAGCGGCCGAGTCAGTATTATCAATAATTCCGTAAATATTGTTGTTGAACGTGTTAAAGTATCTTATAGTACAATGGGTGTTAAAGTTCTGCATAGTTACTGTTTGTCATTGGCATAAAGTCGTCATTAAAAATATCCAAATGTAATGACAAGCAAACAACCATAACAACACTGAACAGTTGTCTGTTTAGTCGAGACTCACTAAACAATTTATCATTCTGAAGCCTTGTCAACTTTTACCAATCATGAAGTACAACGACAGAGAGTTGGTAAAGTTGGGTGAAAGTAAAGCTGATTTGGAGGGAGTTCTTCACCATATGAAACCAGTGGGGAATGATTGGTCTGATTGGTACCAAAGGCCTTCATTCAAAGAGAGATACTTCAAGTTGATATCAAATATATTATTCTACTATCGAGTGGGAGAAGAGGAACCAATAGGAATTCTAGTCATAGAGAATGCTCAAGTAGCTTATGAAAGGCCTCACAAAGGTATTCCGTTTGCTTTTTCTGTTACTTTCAAAGTTAATGATAGATTTCGAGATGATGAAGCCAGGCATGTGTTTTCTTGCCGTTGTGACTCAGATGTCAGTAAATGGGTGGCAGCTCTCAAAATGGCTTCATATGAGTATTGGAGATCACAATACGTTATTTTAAAAACCAAAATCAGTATGAAAACCGGAAAGGATCCTGTTCTAGAATACATTAAAAGCAAAAATTCCACCACCAATGTGAAACGAACTGAGGTTAAGAAGACCAAGATAAAAGAGACAAAATCAACTTTCTATAGTCATATTGAATCTACGTCTTATAGTGAAAGAACGTACTCCTCAAATAAAGTTGCTGCTAGTGATAACGAAGTTACCGTTGAAAATTTAATCAAGCTTTAGATGAGTTTAGTTGCTAGTAGTAGGTATTATTAATTTGTGTGTATCTATTCCTTTGTCTCTCATGATTGAAAAGATCTCTTTATTTAGCTGTGTATAGAAAATCTTTATAATGATGTGGAGTTGGAAATCTCAGTAATGTTCATCAACCAATATTGTAGTGGAACATTCATTTTTCAGATTTATATAACTGAATTTGCAGGTGTGAAATATTCAGATTTACATACAGGCGGAAGAAGATTGGCTGTATTACAGTGTATTGCTTTTAAAATTTTCTTCATTTACCCAATCTTGCCTTTTATACAGGAAAGCAGATTTCACAGTACCCAGCATAATTATCTCAGAACTAATCATGCCAATCCATTGTAATGACATATTACCACCAGAAATACCCATTTTATCAAACCTGGGTTTCTCTTCTGTGACAAAATTCATTTATCTCTTGTCATAAGGCACAGATCCGACCTGCCCTGGAATACTTTTCCTATATAAGTATATACTATATAGTTGCCATTAGACATTAAAGAGTCATATCTTGTAAGTGAATTCCAAACCAAAAATCTGCAAACATGTTCATGATAAACCTGAATTATTCATAAGGTATTCAAATTGATTTGTGAATTCTTTGAATCACCTGTAATCTTTAAAAAATACGAATAATTCCATCATTGAAGTTGCGAATATTGGACAAACAACTACCACTGCTCTAGCTAATACCACGACGGTGATTGAATTATATCTGGTACACAAGGTTATAGAAAATTTCTCTTCAGTGCTTGAACCAAATTCTGTATTATATTATTATAATTTTTTTTTACCAGAATACCGCGATTGTAATAAAATTTAAGACAAAGCTTCAAATCTATTTGGAACTCTGTATGTACTCTCGGGTTTTTTGGTTATTTTGAGCGCAGAATTTTTTTTAAAAATGTGGTTAGTTTTCAGGAATATTTTCCAATTTGAACGATTGTTTTCAGGGTACATGTGACTGCAGATTTCCAAGATTTGCAATGAATCATTTTTAATTGTAATTGAATTCTGACAATTTTCGTGATACTATTAACGATATTTATTTATTTAATATTAATTTAGTTTATTTAATTTATGTAAATTCAGATGTCTGTGAAATATATATTTATATTCGTAATCCTGAATGTTTCCTTTTTTACGGGAGTGAAAACTGCCACGGCTTTTCCACCCACGTTTTTGATCTGGCAACCCCGCAAAGTTGCCACTTATCCAGCTTATCCTCTCTGCTATCGGATAATTTACCATTTCATTCTGCAATGTTACCAAGCAGAAATCAAAGAATTTGATATATTATTTCAGTATAAGTTAATGTTGTAAATTGTTAGAAAGCTATTTTATATTAAAGTATCATTTCAATTCAAAGCTATGAGAAATGTAACTTAATTTGATGGAAGAAACTTAATTTCATTTAAAAAAAAAACATTTCAAGTAAACTAAATTCAATAGTGCATCGTCATAAGGTGCAAAATACTTATTCGTTTCCATCCAAATTTCAACTACTCATTCTCAGAAGTCATTGTCAGGTCGTCAGTGGGGGTTCAGAGGTATATTTCTGATTTTCACAGTGCCCTCAAGTCCTTCAAGAATTTTATGAGGTGGCATGCATTGTGATAGGTTGGAAAATATGTGAATATCAATCTTCTATTCACAAAACCCATTGACGGGTCGTCAGAGGAAGTACAAAGGGATTTTTTGTTCTCCAAGTGTCCTCAAGTCTCAGACATGCGATGGCATGCGTTGTAATAGGAACGAAAATATTTATTCATACCTACCTGAATAACAAAATTTATTTTCTCAAAGTGACCGCAAGCAAAAAATACCTATTGTTACATTTTTCCTATCTAATCTAAATAACAGTTTCTCTTTGTCAAGTCAGTGTCCGGTTTATAAAGAAGGTAAGGATTTATTTAAATTTCCAGTGTCCTCTGCCGACCGGACAATGACTCTTAAGAACGAAGTTTTGTTATTTAGTTAGCTGGTGTAGCACCAGGGATCAAATCAGTGTGAAAGCATCCATGAGTTCCAGCCATGACTTCGGGAATGACCACCGCTTCGATACAGGGGCAATCCGGACCGCCAACGGTCGTCTTTGAAGTACATGGCTGGCCATGGGTTTGAGAATACGAGGGGAGATAGGATGAAATTACATGGCTGGCCATGTGTTCTGTGAATAGCGAGTGATGAAGTCTGAAACATGGCTCAGCCATGAATTCGTGGTTGGCGATAAATGTGATTCAGTGAATGTTTGTTGCTTTCTTTGGAATGTAACATTGAACTGTTTTGTTTTCGACACAACTTGAAAAATTATCAAAATGGATATTTGAATGAAACATTCGGGATTTTACGATTTTTCGGACGTGTTTGAGGGGTAGTTTGAGGGTGAAATCGTGCCCCGCAAATTAATTTCTGGTATAGGTCTTTTTCACTAGTATCCAAAGAACCTACTAATAGAAAACAATATTGATTCTACGTGCATTTAGGTTGTTGCGGATTTTTCCAAGTTTGGGATTTTTTATTTTTCGGACTTGTTTGACGGGTAGTTTATGGGTGAAATCGTGCCCGGCAAAATACTCTCAGGTATAGATCTTGTTTAGCTGGATCCACAGAGTACATTAATAGAAAAAGTCAGGGATTTTATCTCCATTTAGCTCGTCGAGGATTTTTCAAATTTCGGGATTTTACGATTTTTCGGACGTGTTTGAGGGGTAGTTTAAGTGTGAAATCGTGCCCGGCAAAATAATCTCAGGTATAGATCTTGTTCAGCTGGATCCACAGAGTACATTATTAGAAAAACTCATTTATTTTATCTCCATTTATCTTGTCGAGGATTTTTCAAATTTCGGTATTTTACGATTTTTTGGACGTGTTTGAGGGGTAGTTTGAGTATGAAATCGTGCCCGGCAAAATAATCTCTGGTATAGGTCTCTTTCATTAGTATCCAAAGAGCCTATTAATAGAAACAAATATTGATTCTACCTGTATTTAGGTTGTTGCGAATTTTTCCAAGTTTGGGATTTTACGATTTATCGGACTTTTTTGAGGGGTAGTTTAAGGGTGAAATCGTGCCCGGCAAAATACTCGTTGGTATAGATCATGTTCACCAGTATGCACAGAGTCGATTATTGAAAAAAATTATGGATTTTATGTCCATTTAGCTATTTGAGGATTTTTCAAAGTTCGGGATTTTTTTATTTTTCGGACTTGTTTGACGGGTATTTTATTATGGGTGAAATCGTACCCGGCAAAATACTCTCAGGTATAGATCTTGTTTAGCTGGATCCACAGAGTACATTAATAGAAAAAGTCAGGGATTTTATCTCCATTTGGCTTGTCGAGGATTTTTCAAATTTCGGTATTTTACGATTTTTCGGATGTGTTTGAGGGGTAGTTTAAAAGTGAAATCGTGCCCGGCAAAATACTCTCAGGTATAGATCTTGTTTAGCTGGATCCACAGTACATTAATAGAAAAAATCAAGGATTTTATTTCCATTTAGCTTGTCGAGGATTTTTCAAATTTCGGGATTTTACGATTTTTCGGATGTGTTTGAGGGGTAGTTTAAAAGTGAAATCGTGCCCGGCAAAATACTCTCAGGTATAGATCTTGTTTAGCTGGATCCACAGTACATTAATAGAAAAAATCAAGGATTTTATTTCCATTTAGCTTGTCGAGGATTTTTCAAATTTCGGGATTTTACGATTTTTCGGATGTGTTTGAGGGGTAGTTTAAAAGTGAAATCGTGCCCGGCAAAATACTCTCAGGTATAGATCTTGTTTAGCTGGATCCACAGTACATTAATAGAAAAAATCAAGGATTTTATTTCCATTTAGCTTGTCGAGGATTTTTCAAATTTCGGGATTTTACGATTTTTCGGATGTGTTTGAGGGGTAGTTTAAAAGTGAAATCGTGCCCGGCAAAATACTCTCAGGTATAGATCTTGTTTAGCTGGATCCACAGTACATTAATAGAAAAAATCAAGGATTTTATTTCCATTTAGCTTGTCGAGGATTTTTCAAATTTCGGGATTTTACGATTTTTCGGACGTGTTTGAGGGGTAGTTTAAGTGTGAAATCGTGCCCGGCAAAATAATCTCTGGTATTGGTTTCTTTCACTAGTATCCAAAGAGTCTATTTATAGAAAAAAAATATTGATTCTAACTGCATTTAGCTTGTTGAGAATTTTTCCAAGTTCGGGATTTTACGATTTTTCGGACTTGTTTGAGGGGTAGTTTAAGGGTGAAATCGTGCCCGGCAAAATTATCTCAGGTATAGATCTTGTTCAGCTGGATCCACAGAGTACATTAATAGAAAAACTCATTAATTTTATCTCCATTTGTCTTGTCGAGGATTTTTCAAATTTCGGGATTTTACGATTTTTTGGACGTGTTTGAGGGGTAGTTTGAGGATGAAATCGTGCCCGGCAAAATAATTTCTGGTATAGGTCTCTTTCACTAGTATCCAAAGAGTCTATTTATAGAAAAAAATATTGATTCTAACTGCATTTAGCTTGTTGAAGATTTTTCCAAGTTCGGGATTTTACGATTTTTCTGGGCTTACGATCCGACAATGACTTTTGGTAATGGAATTATGTACCTACCTTAATATTTTCTATGTTTGTGAATGAAACGCCTGCCACCTCAAGTTCATCTTGAGAGCACTTTGAGAACAAAACATTTGAAATGAAACACCCTGTATACAGTTTATTCGACATATATTTGAATAATTCATGTGGTTCACACAAAATAGGATTCACACATATGATCTTACTTCACGTAATGGTATAAAAAATAGGACAACACTTTTTCCTATAAAATAATTCACGAAGAAAATAAACAAACAAGTCAAACATCAAATTAAAAAAAATTAAACCATTGAAAAACATTAATTGTCACATCTATTTTGAATTTTTACGTAACCAAGTGTTAACTTCTTCCTCGTTTTGTGACACCCAGTTAATGTTCAGCTGTATGATTTCTAAACTTTGGTCCAGCGCTCTTGAAGCTGAACCCACGTTCATTCCATTGAAGTATGTTGAAACCTGAAAATGTATTAAATTTGAGTGTTACGTATATATTATAAAAGATAAACATAGCATAACTCTGATTAGGTACTTCACCTCGTAAAAATCATATCGTGTTGATAAATGCGCTGTTACTGCCGATATGAGGTTGCCCATTAAAATCGAACTATTGCCGTAGAGCGAGTGCATCGTAGGCCAGTAAGCTTTCAGGTGTCTCCAAGCCAAAAGGCGTCCTTCTGGATTCGCAGCGACCACCTCTAAAACAAGCTTTACATCTTCTGGTTTCACCACGTTCTTGTCTAGGGTTTCCATCAGGTATCTAAGAAACAATCGCAAATGATAAATAATTTTTTAATATCGACTGAAACATGCACACACCTCTGTAAGAGCCAAGGATCCGAGGCCACGCCTAAAGCTTGCAACAAAAGCCTTTTCTCGCTGGAAGATGTTGTATTCTTATAATAATTCCAGCAGTACTGCCATTCGGTCATTCCCCCGTATTTTATGCCTGCGGAATACACAATCTCCTTCAAATTTGGGTCGATCGATTTGTTTTGGAGCATCCAATTTTGGAAGTGAACTTTCGCACTGGATATTGTATCATTCAATTCGCATAGAATTGCAGCAGATAGAACTTTCACTCGCAGCAACCTAGAAATGAAGATGTGAAAATAGAATTAAGGGCGGAGTCATGGAAAGGAAACGAAAAAGTATTATTTTCCTTAGAAATCGTCACTTTGAAAAAAACTCGTAGCTGCCATTTTCCATTTGAAGGAGGATACTCTGCGTACATTGTTAGTCTCGTCAGCACAACCCCTAAGCGTCAACAGCTATACTCGAAGATTTGAGTAATTAATTGTTTTTCAACTTCGGTATTTCCACACCTTTGTCTGTTTGGCATAACAAATTGGTTTTTCTACACCATTTTCCAAGACATGAAAAAGTACTGCCCCTACTCCATTATCTGATGCGTCGATGGAGATCAAAGGGAGATCGGGGTTAAAATTAACAATGGATGAAATGAAACTGTCACTCGGAATCTTTTTTTATCGAGTAATAAAAGAGTTACAAAACTGTCGATCTATTAGGGATGAAACGGTTATAGCGAGTAGTTTCCCCTAATCCCATTAGATAGTCGTAGTTCGGATATCGGAATATTTTTTATGGCTTCTAATATTTTTTCCGAAGTATATGTAATCCCTTTTGAGTTATATCAAAACCCAAATGAAAAACGGTATCAATACCTCTGAAAAAATGTTTCTTGGCAGAGTAAAGCAATTGCTGCTGCAAAAGTGTTACTATAGTTGTGATGAATTCCTGGATGATGATTTACGATGAACACTGATTTTAAATCTTTTTTTCTTTTATTCTAACTTCTATTTATTCTGATCTTTGACGTTTGGCTATATTTTTTACTAGGCCATCAGCTATATGCACGACTTTTATATATATTATTATATACGACATTAATTTTCATATTTTATATTTTATTGTACTTATTGTATTGTATTTTATTCATATATATCAGTGTGTAATAATATTTTTTATATCTATAAATTATTGACGTACCATATGTACAGGTTGTACCACAGTGGCAAATAAATATTATTATTATTATTATTATTATTATTATTATACCAGCATCCTTGTTTTTGTAGCGATGTCCTTACTTGTAGATAAATCTATTTTCATCATTCGTGATGTTTTGATTCCATGCATAATCCGCTAAGGTTACTCTTGATTTGAATTATTCCCAAAGTTGAATCTTCTGTTGATGTTCCCTAGTTCTGACACTCAGAGGTCTTCTCGTTTGTCCGATATATGACTGCCCACATTCACATGCAAATTTTCAAATAGCGTATGCGTTAATTAGTATTTTTTCATGAGATTGCATCTCAGCGTGTTGGAGCTCTTGAAAACTGCCCATCATATAAAGTACGATGAATTTGCCGAAGAATACCGAAAGCTGGTACAATCAAGATAGGTTGTGAGGCACATATCTGATCTTCCGATTTGCTTTGATCGCGAAATGAAGTGGTGACTATTCTATAGTGGAGGAATATAGAGGAACTAACTCCATGGTGGAGAAATTAAAATATCAGGGAAAGTCAAATACATTGGAGGTGTCATTAATTTTGAGCTCATACATTGAAAAGGTTGAAAGGGAACCGGAAATTACCCTAGCGGCATTTAGACAAATCTTATGGCTGTGTTAAGAATAACCTAACAACCCTGCTGAACTAAACGTGCATGATATGCAGTTTCAACTCACTTTTCGATATGCGATTTATTTTTGTTCCATCCAACATATTTCGTCACAGGAGTCAGCAACTGCCTCATATATTTCAGGAACGATTTGTAAGCCAGAGATTCAGAAAGACGGCGGGCCCATGATTTCATATGCTCCAGAGCAGCGGCCCAAGGAGCATAATCTCTCTCGTTTCTCAGGTACAGTGATAGCTCCAGTGCCACACTGGCATTCAATATGCCAGCCCTAAAAACCATAATAGTATTCGGTTTCAGATCATTTCGAACGTCCCAGTATGATTTACACTGTGGAAGTCAATTTGATAGGGAAACTCCTTGAAAAGACCTCAAAGTATACTTGCCATGTGTTGTTTAGAAACACCTACCTCGATAATGCAAAGGCGTCATCAATCATACTAGCTCTATCCGCTGCGTTGAAGATTTTATGATTGGTTTTCAAGGTATTGATCAAGGACTGCCACATATCGTCATCATACATCACCCGGTAGAATCCAGTTTGATTCACATTCGCTTTGATCCATTTGATATCGGGATTCATTTCAAATCGAGCTAGAAATAAAGTCCGATAAACCAGTCATACAATCTCGTCATACTCTACTTACCATCCGTCATATTCATCCAGACATACTTAACATCGCTATCGTTACTGGTGAAGTATGTCAACGGAACATACCATTTGTAATCGTATGGAGATTTGGAAAAAGTGTGCAAGGAATTATTCACACGTTCAGCTGTGACCAGGAATCTTGTTTGACTTGCAACAACTTCGGTTCCTTCTCGTTTTAGAGTTATAAGCGGAAAACCCATCTGATTTGTCCATGTTTCTATGATTGTCTGCAAAAAACTCATTAGATGAACCTAGCAGTAAACGGTACGACGGCAATTTCCAAATCAAATTCAGCGAATACTAAATACATTGCAGCCACGGGAGATATGATGGCCGCTTTCCTGGTATTTCGAACAAAAAATATTGTGTTCTGCGATCCAATGCCTCGCAGAGTCTACAGAAAAAGTAACGATTAGTTTTTGAGAGTATCGTTGAAAATGTACCAAACCTTCGTGGAAAACTAGATAACCATGATCGTTTCTTTGATTTTCTAATTGCCGAGATAAATGTATTATTCATCAGTAGGGGAGACCGGGGTTGGTTGGCACACGGGGTTGGTTGGCGATCGTAGATATTTTCTACATTTGTTGCAGTACCGCCCCACTAGCTCGTCTCGTCTTTCAGCCGATTGAACTACACATCTCCTCTTGATATCAGTAGCTTGAGAAGTGTCTAAGAGAAGATATTGCCATTTTTTCAATTTTTGTGACATTGAGTAAATTTCGTGTTCCTGATTGCGCTTTTATAGTTAAACAAGTACGAGATAAGTAATTTTTCATAATTAGTCTTAAAGACTTATGTTAGGTCTTCCGTTTTCGTAGATTTGATAATAATTACAATTGTCTTTTCGTGTTGATATGCCGCCATGTTTGTATATTTGTGCAATGGGGATGGTTGGCATATTCGAAACGGGGCAGGTTGGGAGTGTGCCAATCAACCCCGAGTATTAAGTTGTTGAGGAATTCATTGTATCAAAATCATAAATATAACATTAATTTTAATGAAATTGTATTTTCTTTCCGACTGATAATTTTAATTGATTTTATAGTATCTGTTTTAAGATAAAATGAGAAACTATAAAAGAAAAACCAATAAGTCTACAGTAAAGAAAAATGTTTTGAGCAAGCAAAAAATTAGATTGCTGTTTTACGTATTAAAACAGACAGGTAAACAATTATTTTCCTAACGAAAATTCAATATTATTTTTATAGTTATTTTTTTGTTTCGGATATTCACAGATGAACAGGAAAATGGTTATACTCCGCTGTATACCTGCGAGAATTATGATTCAGACGATGATTTTTTGGATTTTATCTGTTTTTGTGTGTTCTTACTTTTTTGTGCGTTCAAACTTTTTGTTGTGTTACATCATTGTTTTTTTTTTAAGTATCAAATTAATAATATGTTTATAACAAATAATTTCATGTTTTAATATGTTCCTAGTAACCCCAAAGGTTGTACCAACCAACCCTAAAGGTTGTGTCAACCAACCCCATAGGTTGCGCCAACTAACCCCGTAACCGGGGTTGGTTGGCAGAAAATTTTGTGTGTGCATAAGGGGTTGCCAAAACTGTTTATTTGAAATTCTAACGTAAATGATTATATATAATGGTAGCCAAAACTATGAGCAATATTATGTTGTATAGATCAAATTAAAAAGAACAAAAAAAAAGATGAAAAAAATTCAAATAAGAAAAGTATGCCAAACAGCCCCTAATCATGTATTTTTTGTGATAATTAACTTAAGGAGCAATAGTGATAGGTCCCTGCATTTAATAATAATAATAAAAATTTGTAAAAAAAATGGCGGTGATCGGTCGTACCATTCAAAATTGTTTGTATTTCATGTTTCTTCATCAACTATTCAAAAGTTTATAGTGGGGAAGTGACCAACAAAAAGCCAAACTATGATGACTGGTGGGGAATTTCACAGGACTTTCACCGCTGAGGTTGAGGTTGACCTTAGGGCCCTAGAGAAATTAGGGTACAAGGCAAATATCTGACATGAAACAACAACTTTCATTTAAGTTCAAACAAATTCTTTCACTCTCACACAATTTTTTAGATTGTTGTGTGAGACATTCTGTTGACAGTATCATTGCCGTCACCCGTTACTTTTCTGGTGTCATTTGAAAAATAAGTAATTACCTACTTTTACATCAAGAGTTTGATTGGTATTCCTTGACAGTACATTCCAAAGATCCTTCGTTTCGGCATTTGAGTATTTATAGGATAGAAGATAGTCATTAAGGCCATTTTGTAAATTTTCTTCTTGTAAAAAATTTGCCAACATGTACAAAACTGCAGCACCCTGAAATAGTGAAGAACGCAGTTATTCCACTGCATGAATTTATTCCCTGAGAAGCTTGTGGCATCGAAATTAGAAGAAGTTGGCTTACCTTATTTAGAGAAATAGTATCAAAAATAGCATCAATATCAGACGGATCATTTACAGGAGCAGATATGGGGTGGCTACTAACTAGTGCATCCAAGGCTAATGCAGGTTGTGTCTTATCGACAATGAATTGTTCCATCATCCTCCATTTTGGGTAATAATCATTCACCCCTAGATATTCGAACAATGTGGTGAATCCCTCTTGCAGCCAATAGTCATTCCACCATTTCATTGTTACTAGATTGCCAAACCACTGAAAAGCACAAAGCAACTTGTCGTATCTGTCTTTCAACAACTCGTTTTGGTTCATACCTGATGGGCTAACTCATGTGCAATAATCGCAGTTATCCATTGATGAGCTGATATAGATGTTTCATTGGAGTTGTATAAAATGGCAGTTTCACGATAAGTAATCAATCCCCAATTTTCCATTGCACCTTTCTCGAAATCGGGAAGGGCCACCAAATCTGAAAAAGTGGTCCAGTGGTGAGTAAATGTCAAGGTTAACACATTTCAGTGAAAATTCCACACATGTAATTTTGAACAAATCAAAATACGTTATTTTGACAGATCACCATGGCAACGGAGGTATTTTAGTGGAAATTTTCTTCTCGTGGGATACCCAACAGCGAATTATACTGGAAATTTTTTGACGTTTTCAATAACACACCATTTTTGATAGACTGGTTTTTATTTGTTCACATTATATTTAGTTTTGATCAATTTTAATTACAAAGCCAAGATGTTTTCTATATTCTTTAGACACCTCCTCTCTTCTTAATGGCGAAAATGCAGGACTTTGAATGTTTTCAATTAAGTGTCTATGTCTGATAAAATATATATAATATTTATACACTAATTTATTTACCCTTTTCCCATTTAGCACTTTCAATTTTGCGTAGTTTAGGCAAATATTCTTCGACAATTCGGAACAAATTTTCTTCAAGTTGGAGCCACAATGCGAATAAATAAGTCATGGTACGATGATTGATCATTAGATCAGACAATTTCACGCATATTTTGCATATAGTATGATTTTCAAATCGATTAATTTTTTAAACAAATAATTTTATTGGTTTTACTAGCTGTGCAATATTCTTTATTGCAACAAAACGCGAGTTTTTTTGATGTTTTGAAGTGTCAAAATACAATGATCACAGCCTCCTATGATTGATGCTTGCTGACGCTGGTTATGAATTCCATATCACTTAACTTACTTATGTAAAATTGAAGAATATACTATTTTCTATCTTGAAATGGTATTCCCATGCAACTACATTGAGTAGAAATTATCAATTTGAAGGCCTAAATAATTGCTGACAAAGCTATGACGCGCTATGAATCTGTTCATGCAGCTTCCCGAAAAATCTCTAAAATTATCATTTTCTGCCACTTGTAGTAAGCTTAAGTAACTATAAAATAAAAGAATGTTATATTTTTTGTCCCCAAATGGCACTTTTGAGCTACTACAATCAGTAGTAATCAACAGTTTATAGGCTAAGAGTCCATTGGTGTGAAGACAAACTGAATATTATTATGTTCCTGTAGGTATGTACGATATCTATAAAACTAATATTTACTTCATTTTCTACCACTTGTAGTAGCCCGAAGTAAATAAAAAAATCAAAGAATGTAATATATTTCATTACAAAACTGCACCAAAACATAGCAAGGTTCACTCTTCCAAAAGTATTACTTTTTATTTGATTAGTAACAAAATAGTAGCATTGTTGGTTTGAAGAAAGTCGAATAGCAAGTCAGTCAGTCGGTCGTTGCGATAGAAGAAGCCACCTATTATACAGGGTGGTTCAAAAATAGCGACAATTTAGGATATTTGGCCAATCTTTATCAACGGTCCCATTAGTGAGACTGAGCATTTTTCATTAGGAAAATACCTATTGGGATTATTTTCTTATGACAAGAAGATTTTCTGTAATAGTTTCGACTTTTTCACAACACAGTAATTTTTTTTTCAAATGTTTGATTTTTATACTACATGTTTTTAACAATAGACACACAAAATAGTCTTTTTGAGGCAATAAATCCGCTTTGGAGCCAAAACTATTTGAGAAAGACTTATGGTAATTGCTCGACATGATCAGCTTCAAAAAGATACGATCACATTTTATACGGGGCTGTTTACAAATATTAGTTGAAATCGGTTTTGTACGTAATATATATGTTTGTTAATTATTTTTGAACGGATCTCCCAATTTGAATCATATTTTTCAGTTATACTTCCAAGTAAATTACCCTATACTCGGGTAAGTTTCATTCATTTCCTATGTCTGGTTTTTAAACTATAATTTTCATCAAGAAATAAGATTGGATAATATCTTCTATAGAATATCAATTTTAATTTATAGTTCAAAAACCAGACATAGGAAATGAATGAAACTCACCCGAGTGTAGGGTAATTTACTTGGAAGTATAACTGAAAAATATGATTCAAATTGGGAGATCCGTTCAAAAATAATTAACAAACATATACAGGGTGTTAATTAAGTACGTTGACAAACTTCGGGAGGTGATTCTTTGAAGGTTTTCAGGACGAAAAGTTCATATAAACATATGTCCCAAACGGCTTGGTTTTCGAGATACAGGGCGATAAAAATACATTTTTTTCAAGATTTTTTAGAGTTAACTTCGACATTTTCGACAATAATCGGTTCAAATTAGGCAAGTACAATCCATTCAATAGGGCGCACGATACAAAATAATGCATTTCTTAAATAATTCACAGGGTCCTCCTTTTTTCAGAGTCAAGCTTTGTTCAACCCTTCAGAATTTTTTTTTCCGCCGCCACTGACATATTATGAGAAAGGAATAATCAATGTTGTTTCATTTAACATCTTTTTGATATCTTGCATTTTTTCATTTACTTGTACGGTTCAGGGGCTATAATGAAAATATTAATTTAAACATTTTCCAGTGTGGCATAACATTAGAAAATTTGAAAATGAAACATTTTCAATTATTGTAAATTGATGGAAATATTTTTTCAGAATTAGAAAAATCTACGATGAATAAAAATTATACAATAAAAAATATAAAGACAAGCTTTTATACAAATGCACTGAAAATGAAAAAATAATTTGTTTCATTTTTTGTAGGTTATTCTGTGAGTATCAAAATCTTTCTGTACAAGATTACCTAGATCAAACAATGAAATGAATTATTTTTTCCTTTTCAGTGTATTGTAAAAAACCTTTAAAATGTTTTCTTTTTATAATTTTCATTTTTGACATTTTAGTTTATTTTTTATGTGAAACTGAAAATCTCCAACCCAAAAACCATCACATACCAATTTTGAACAGAATCGGATCATAATCATAAAACTCGTCCGCCATATTGGAGCCGCCATTTTGTTTTTTAACAAACATTTTTTAATGCATTGTCACCGGAATTACGGAAACCTGCCAAATTTCGAATTAATCGGAGTATTAGAAGTGGGTCAAATTCAACTTTTATTAAATTGTTTGTTAGTTAGTTACAAGTGAAGCTAAATAAAAGCTTGTTATTGTAAAGATGTGATTTCTTTTTGTGATATCTAACAGAAAACTACTATCTCCCCGTCACTGCGGTACGCTGGATATTAAACTAGATCTGACAGATATTGGGAAAACCTTAACTTTCAACCTGAAGATTCTGATGGTAAAAATGTGCATTTTCATTGAGATATTTGATTAAAAATGTTTTTACCCATCAGTCTTGATAGAGAACTCATACAATTTTTTTGTTATTTTAAAAAAAGATATTTTTTAGTTTTCAATTGAACGTTTCCTTTTCAACATAAAAAACTTCCGAAAGGTAATCCTGTAATGGAAGATAGTTAATAGGGTTTATCTAATAGTCGCAGATCATTACACATTTGATTTTCATTTATGAATCTCTGGTCATAACTCCGAAAAACTAAATCAAACAAATTTTTGTTTCCGTACGGAGTACATTATTTTATCAGAAATTTCGGTTTGTTTTTTCTTTATGTTATGCGTTACTGGAAAATGTTTGCGTTAATATTTTCATTGTAACTCCTGAACCGTACAAGTAAATGAAAAACATCAAGAGAGCAAAAAGATGTTAAATGAAACAACATTCATTATTCCTTTCTCATAATATGTCAGTGGCGGCGGAAAAACAATTCTGAAGGGTTGAACAAAGCTTGACTCTGAAAAAAGGAGGACCCTGTGAATTATTTGAGAAATGCATTATTTTGTATCGTGCGTACTATTGAATGGATTGTACTTGCCTAATTTGAACTGATTATTGTAGAAAATGTCGAAGTTAACTCTAAAAAATCTTGAAAAAAATGTATTTTTATCACCCTGTATCTCGAAAACCAAGCCGTTTGAGACATATGTTTATATGAACATTTCGTCCTGAAAACCTTCGAAGAATCACCTCCCGAAGTTTGTCAACGTACTTAATTAACACCCTGTATATTACGTACAAAACCGATTTCAATTAATATTTGTAAACAGCTCCCGTATAAAATGTGATCGTATCTTTTTGAAGCTGATCATGTCGAGCAATTACCATAAGTCTTTCTCAAATAGTTTTGGCTCCAAAGCGGATTTATTGACTGAAAAAGACTATTTTGTGTGTCTATTGTTAAAAACATGTAGTATAAAAAACAAACATTTGAAAAAAAAATTACTGTGTTGAGAAAAAGTCGAAACTGTTACAGAAAATCTTCTTGTCATAAGAAAAGAATCCCAATAGGTATTTTCCTAATGAAAAATGCTCAGTCTCACTAATGGGACCGTTGATAAAGATTGGCAAAATATCCTAAATTGTCGCTATTTTTGAACCACCCTGTATAATAGGTGGCTTCTTCTATCGCAACGACCGACTGACTGACTTGCTATTCGACTTTCTTCAAACCAACAATGCTACTATTTTGTTACTAATCAAATAAAAAGTAATACTTTTGGATGGGTGCACCTTGCTATGTTTTGGTAAAACAGCAATTTTTATGATTTTCAAAAATTCGTATCTCCGAAACTGGACATAGAAACTAATTTAAACTTGCATGGGTAACTTCTAGTGACTTGTACTACAATATCCCAAAATTATTAAAATTGGCTGAACGCCATTTTCCCATGTATTTGGTGCGGGGTCCTTTGCTATATTTGCCTAGCTAGGTTTCCAGCAGTTGAAAAATAATATAAAAAATAGATGAGTTTTTAGTTTTTCATTCATCAAATTATTTATATTATTTTGACTATTGTAATAATTGTTTATATGGAAAACGCAATTATTATAAACTATGGCAGGTTGATTGGAAGTAGTTGCTTGTTCTTGATTCAGAGATTCTCGAATCGTCTTTGCCGAAGTTGAAGCAGACCTCAATGCGTCAATTATTTCCTGATGATGGCCCGAGTTTATTTGCAGATATGGTTTTATCGAGTGGCTGCTACCATGACCGGTTATTTTAATCAATTGCTGTTCTCCAATTCCCGTTTTGGCCAAACTTGAAACAGCAGTGGCCCTTGCAGAATGATTTGTTATTTTGATCTTTTTGACATCAATTCCAATCAATGATGCAGCTGATTTGAACCAGGAATATATTGTATTCTGTCCAACTGGACTGTTCTTGTACCAGCCTTTGGAACTGGGATTTTTCCAGTTTGGATTTGGCGTCAAAAATAAACGCTTCGTTTTGATGGGGCCTCGCTTGCTGTTAGTTTTTTTAACAGTCTCACTGGACATTTTTCTTCGTTGAGTGTATTCGGTACTAGCCACTTACTGTCAGCCATTTTCTCTGAACCGCTTTGGGTGGTCTTGGAAAAAACCGGGTCATACTCAATGCGGCCTGTTGGTTCCCCTCTATTGTCAATTTCCTCTACAAAATATTCGAGTTGTGCTGCCGTTCCTTCATTTCCTCTCCAGGCCAATTTATGACCAGCAACGTGGAAAAACTTTTTCTGCAGTCCTTCCGGAGTGTTTTCGTCCCAAAGCTCAATAATTTTTCTCAGCTCGTCTGCTGATAGTGCAGATGAACTTTCCCTTCTCTTGGTTGGAACCATTTGTAGTTTCCGGCGCTTAGCATTTTTTGCAGCTCTTGCGTTCAAAAATTGTATATCAGAGAATGGATTAAATTTGCGAATATAATTTTCAAAAAAATATTCCTGCAGCAGCTTGGCTGTGGAATTTCATAAAACTTTGATAACACTCTCTTCGGAGTTGTTTTTTCGCATGTTGAACCCGTAGTCTTCAAGAATTAGCGCAAGTTCTTCCACAGGTATATCCGCTGTATCGAAATTATACGATTTTTCTGCGCAAAAGTTTGTAAACTGCCTCCATACGCTTGACTTCGATTTCCTGGTATTCGCGGGTGTCAACTGCTCAATCTCCTGATGAATATTTTCTTTACTTTCTTGACCGAAGCGAAACATTTTTTTAAGCCGTGCCACTTGACACCTTCAAAAGTTAAATAATAATTTCGAGGTTAGGGTCTCACTTAGTTACCATGGTAACTCAACAATCAAGTCGATCACACATTTTATGTTTCGCTGGTGACTTGATGAAGAAAATAATTTGCATGGTTGAGAATCGAAAAATAAATTTTAAAAATATTTGATTTTCCACCACAATTAGGTGTGGAATTTTCTTACCGAATACCACGCGAAGTCAAATTAATATCCGAAAATTTTTTGACCTCTAGTGGCATTACTAGTGACAACTGAAGAGTAACTGAAAAGTCTGGTGAATGGAAAACTTAAAGGTCGTAGGTCTGCTCCAACGACATATAAACTAGAATTGTGAGAACTTTCTGCTGAAATGTGTCTACCGTATCCATGAGAGAATCTAGAGAGCCGACGCATCTCGTTTACGGCATACAGGAAAGAAACACAATCGATCTCCAGTCGCATAATATCCTAATCCTAGCAATACATAACAAATCGGAATAGACGATTTCCTACATCTTTTAGGATATACTGTATGTATACCATATTTAAATAGTGGAAGATGGAGGAAATGTCCATTAACCCCCACAAATGGTACCGTTCACCAGTAAAAGTAAGCTAGAACGTTTAATCGTCCCTCCATAAACGGTGTCACAATTCCTTTTGCCAGAAAAGGGAAATATCTGGGAGTAACCCTGGATATAAAGCTGATCTATAACATGGGGAAGAAAGGGGCAAAGGCAGTCAAAGGGCAATCAATGGCGGATACTGTCATAACTTCAAAATTTAACGCGTTAGTTAAATCAGAATGGATGGTAAGCCCTCCTGCCTCGTCCTAATCCTAATCCTGCGAAAGACCGTTTAATTGTTGCAACACGTTCTAGAGAGGTGCATATCAGTTGTTTTATTCCGCTATTGATGTAAATTTACGAGTGCACAACTTTTATTTATATGAAAATTCAATTGATAGTTTTGCATATTTTTTACACGTCGAAGTAAATGTGGTTAATGGCGGTCGCTCCGATTTATCATTCAATCCGTTTAAAACTATATTAGGCGAGAACAAGAAATTAAAAAAAAAATTGTTTAATAGATTTTGCAGCTTGTTAGAACTCTGTAGGCAATTTTCTTTTTTTGTTAATTTATTTAATCTGAAAAAATTTATAATTTTCAAGATATGAAATAACTTCAATGGAACTGTAGACCTGTTGGAGGACACAAAGACTGTTTATATGTATTTCTTCGATATCTCGTTTAGTTTCAGATGTTTTGTTGTTTTTAGAAAAAAAAGTCCATAATTTTTCGTTTTTTGAAATATTTCCCTATTGATACTACGGAAAGAATTCAATCAAATTTTTTGTAGTTTTTCAAGAGGTGATCAAAAAAGGAATTCTATGAAATTTGAAATTCGGTCGCCATCTTTCAGTTTTTGGTATTTTTGTAAAAACAATAATTCAATATTCTGTTCATTTCCCAAGATATGAAAAAAATTCATGGAAACTTGTTATAGATCTGTATGAGGACAATAAAACTGTTTATTAACATTATAGTATACATATATCTCGTTTCGTTTTCGAGTTTTTGTTCTTTTCAGAAAAAAGTCATAATTTTTTGTTTTCGTATCTTGTGAAATTTCAAAATCTGTCTTTGAGTTTAGTGGTTTTATCAGAAAATTCAATGCCCCGGACAATTTGGGGTGAGGGGGGAAATGGGAGAGAATGAATCAAAAACCCGGTAGCGAAACGCCCGTTAAATTTTGGGGAGGGGGGATATTAATAAAAAATCCGGGTGCAAAGCGCAATGAAAATTTTTGGGAAGAGGGCGAAGGGGAAAATGACTTGAAATTTGGGTGCAAGGCAGCCGGAAAATTTTAGGGAGGGGGAGGAGAAATAATAAAAAATTCTGGCGAGAAGCGTCCTGACAATTTGGGGATGATATGGGGGGTTAAATCAATTCCTGAACCTGTATCGAGGGAAGTAGAAACGAAATAAAAAAACGGAAAAACCCTGTAAAATTTTTCCGGATTTCCGAAGCAACAAATATTGTCCTCGAGTTAAACTTTTATCACTAGGTGTGTAATCCCAGTTGTTAAAAACTACATACAGATGCCGTTGCCATTGTTACTTCTTGAACGCTTCTGGTATTACCACATTTTCAGTTTAACAATATGGTAGACACATAATATGAACATCACTTCGTACTTACCAAGTTTTGGTAGTGGAAATGCCACGCCAAAGAAATTTTCATAGTAGTCGAGAAGACGTGTAGTAGTATTGAGGGTGGATGATGCCTCCGAAACGTACGGTTTGGATGTATAAATGGAAACAGAAACGCCATTTTCTGTCAGTTTATTCTGCTGAGTATAATCACAAATCACAAATGCCACCAAATATGTACTCATTTCTTTGGTTTCTGGAAAATCGTCACGTAGCTGAAAAGATAACGAAAACTCATGCAGTTCTAAGATCTGTACGATCGCAAGATAGCTGCTTACCAGTCCAGTGCCCATATAAAATCCTAAATCATCTGTATTAACTACGGGGGTATTAAAAAGAGTTATATGAAATCTGTCTCTAAAAATAGTTAATCTGAATTTAGCTTTGAACTGGGGTTCGTCAAAACATGGAAAGGCAGTTCGGGCATATGTTGGTTCAAAGTGAGTCGAAGCAATATACCTAAAAAAATATAAAATGCAATAATTCATATGTGGAAAACGTACAGTACATTTTTCTTTATGAGCGCACTGTATACAGGGTATTAGTGAATAAGTGCGACAAACTTCAGGAGGTGATTCTGCATGAAAAAATGATGACAGTTTGTTATACAGGGTGTTATTTAAGTACGTGGCCAAACTTAAAGGGGTGATTCTTTGAGTGATTCTAAGACGGAAAGTTCATATAAACATAGGTCCGGTAATGCTTCGTTTTCAAGATACAGGGTGTAAAATTTTTAAAAGAAATCGTTTTTGTCGTAAATATCTTAATAACCCTTCAACCGATTTTATTGAAATTTGGCAGAGTTATTGAAGGTCATAAAGGGCGAATTTAACCCTAACTTTATCGAAATTATCATGGCCAGTTGCGTCCCGGAAGGCACTGTAACCAATATTTTTGACAGA
Source organism: Chrysolina oricalcia (assembly GCA_944452925.2). Classification (NCBI taxonomy): domain Eukaryota; kingdom Metazoa; phylum Arthropoda; class Insecta; order Coleoptera; family Chrysomelidae; genus Chrysolina; species Chrysolina oricalcia. The sequence continues at coordinate 1,750,010 of OX101809.2, read as the reverse complement.
AAACATGTGCGTCACTGATTTTTTTGCAATTTTTGTATTTGTTTCACATTGAGCAACTGAAATTACAACTTTTTTATATCTAGAACTTTTTTCGTATCTTGCTTTGTTTTTGAGAAAAAACATAAAAATCACTTCATTGCACATCCCTGTGACAACACAATAAAACATTTCAACTACTAAACCATCAAAAACTGGGGTCTTACTAATTTTTTTTCATATCAATACTCTATTCTAGTCTTAGAATTTTCTATCAAAATTAATGCAATGAAAAAAAAAATATGTATGTATGAATTGCAGCACTTGCCTTCGGCTCTTGGCTTCGGCTCGTGCTGCAAAATGGGCTCATTGTTGTCCATGGACAATTAATATTACATGGAAGTCATCTTTTAATTTTTTTCGCTCATATTACCTGTTTTCGATGAAACAAATAATGTTGTTATGTATTACTGCAGTGTTTTGAAACTAAAGTAAGAGGGCCATGGAAGAAACAACAAATGTTCAAACAAATTTAACTTCATAACTGTCACAAATTGAAACGGTACATACGTAATTATTTGATAGTAATTATTTGTGTTTTCAAGAGTTTTGAGATATAAAATTTGTTACTGATATCTGAAAATGGTTCGGTTTACAAACTCGGAAATGGCCGATATGCATTTTGTCTATGGAATGGCCCAAGGCAATTCCAGAGCGGCTAGACGCATTTATCAAGAAAGATATCCTCAGCGAAATGTTCCAAATAGGCAAACATTTGTGAGAATACATGAAAGGCTGTGCGAATCAGGCACCTTTCAAAGGTCGGCTGCTCTTATTGGGAGACCTGCAACGGTAAGAACAGTGGCGCTGGAGGAAGAAGTTTTACATGAAGTTGAGCGTTGCCCCGATACAAGCACACGCAAAATTGCACAACAATTAAACATTTCTCACTTTACTGTATGGAAGATTTTGAAAGAGTACCAACTGTATCCTTACCACATACAGCGTATTCAAGCGTTATTTCCTGCGGATTTTCCCAAGCGAGTTGTTTATACTACGTGGCTTTTGCAACAACAGGTTGCATCTCCGACATTTTTATCCAGTATATTATTTACCGATGAAGCGTGTTTTTCCCACAATTCAATTTTGAACTTTCATAACAACCATATCTGGGCAGAAGAAAATCCCCATGTGGTTATAGAAAATAATCATCAACAGCAGTTTTCCGTGAATGTCTGGGTTGGTATTGTTGGCGATTATCTCATTGGACCACATTTTTTACCCCCGAGATTAAATGGTCAAGAGTATCGTCATTTTTTGGAATTTGTATTACCTGTACTACTAGAAAATGTCCCACTGGCAGTAAGAGGAACAATGTGGTTCATGCACGATGGGGCTCCACCTCTTATGGAGAAAACTGGATCGGTCGCGCAGGTCCACAGTCATGGCCACCCAGGTCACCGGATTTAAATCCCTTGGATTTTTTCCTTTGGGGACATTTAAAGTCCCTCGTTTATAAAACTCCAGTCAACACTGACGAAGAATTAATCCAACGAATACGGGATTCATGTGATCAGATAAGACATCCGCCGGAAATATTTCAACGTGTTCGGGAATCGATGTTAAGACGAGTTAATGCTTGCATTTAAGTTGGAGGAGGACATTTTGAGCCACTATTGTAAGTTTTGTGTTAGTTATTATTGAATGTATTCTTACAGAAACAAATTGCCTAGGTACCATTTTTGCTTCAGTGTGGTTTTAATAAAGGGTGTTTCTTGTTTGATGTTGCTTTGGCATTTCCGGCGTTACCACTATGCACGCACTGGCCAAATGAAACAAACAATTTTTAAGCATAACACATTCACCTGTAATCATTAAAAACCCTATAAAAACAATTTTTTATTGTGTTGTGCCAGGGACGTGCAATGAAGTGATTTTTATGTTTTTTCTCAAAAACAAAGCAAGATACGAAAAAAATTCTAGATATAAAAAAGTTGTAATTTCAGTTGCTCAATGTGAAACAGATACAAAAATTGCAAAAAAATCAATGGCGCACATGTTTTCTGTCAAAAATATTGGTTACAGTGCCTTCCGGGACGCAACTGGCCATGATAATTTCGATATAGTTAGGGTTAAATTCGCCCTTTACGACCTTCAATAACACTGCCAAATTTCAATAAAATCGGTTGAAGGGTTATTAAGATATTTACGACAAAAACGATTTCTTTTAAAAAAATTTACACCCTGTATCTTGAAAACGAATCATTACCGGACCTATGTTTATATGAACTTTTCGTCTTAGAATCACTCAAAGAATCACCCCTTTAAGTTTGGCCACGTACTTAAATAACACCCTGTACAGTTTTTGTCCGCAAATGCTTCGTAATCTTCTTCTTAAAAACTGACTATTTATTTATTGCTCTGAAACCGGTAGAGATATGGAAATTAAATTTGGTGGGTTTTAAGAGGTAGTTATTGAGCATTTTTTGACAATCAATTAAGAATTTTATGTTCATCATTGGCGCGCATACGGGTAATGATCTCATTTTTTTTTAAGAAAAAAATGGTACGCCACTAAGATGTTTCAAACTAACAATCATTTCTTGATTCTTCATTCAATTTGTGACAAAAAATCTCTCCTGTCTTTTTTTTCGTTATAAGTACTTACCGCCTATCTCCACTTTTGCTAATGTAACTGGAAATATAGAAACCTTCCGGTTCCTTGTTCAATTTGAAATTGTATCTCATCTTCAACGTATAATTGTGCCTTTTCTTGAATTTGTCTCTGATTTCTATGTATAACTGCTCTGCACCAGGATATTCTAGGATTTTAACAATTGTTAAATTGTTCCCTTTTCGATCCTGTATCAATTTGTCGAGTACGGTTAGGTTTTTGCAGTGGAGGACTATGAAATTTGTATCTTTCTCGGAATGAAATTCGATCGAGACTTGACCTTGAAAAAGAGGAAGTGATAAAAGATAAAACGGACTGGTACCCGATTCACTTAGATTTTGTTTGAAATTCATTTATGATGGAATTGCAATGTCTTTTTGTGAAGAGAATATCTCAGATTTTACATTATTATTATCTTGAAGGTTTTGAGGATCGAAAAGGACTGAGCTCTTAATCTTCAACCTTCAAGACAAGTACAATTCATTTAATATTACATCAAACAAACTCTTCATATGAAAAATATAAAAACAAATTATTCTTCAAAACAAAAACAATCACTAAAAATGAGGGTATGTATGGCAGTCATGAGGGGGAGGGATAAATACCCCATTGGCCCCCTTCAGGCACGCGCCTGGAAAAATCCATGTTCGGAAATATAATATCCTAATTCATAATCTCCAATTAAGGTAAATAACCACTTGTCACCACCCTATTGTTGGAAGATAATTTTGAATCCATAATTCAAGTATATAGCAGGACCGTTTCCATTAATTTTACTATCTATTAATCTTATAATAGTTCTAGGAATGTCCTATATGTGCAGATAAAAGGATAGTATATTTCCAAACAGACTTTACCTTATGCTTGATATGAAAGTATTGAATCGCAAAATATGGCATATGTCATATACTCACTTCTTACTTCAAGCGTGGTCAAGTTTGGATGTATTGTTAAATTATAACGATAGGGTTTCAAGGTGGTAGGAAGACGTATATTGTTCCAAGGGAAGATCTGTCCATTTGTTGCTCTAGGTACAAAAGTCCTTGTCATGTTGGTCGTTTCATCGACATAATTTGGTGGTTTCTCACCGACACAGGTACAATCTAGAAGAGAGTTGAAGTAAATTCAATAAAGTTATGTTGAAAGTTGACAATTCATTATCGTTAAAGACCTTTGACTGGTCTATATTTTTTTGAAAAAAGTAATTAGATGTTCATTATCGTTTTAGGGTTCCTTGAATCACTGTTAAGAATATAACCACTATATAAGCCACATACTGTATATTTTCGAATGAATAATTTCAACGTTCAAAAAAATACAAGTAAGAAATGTTTGACAGATCTTCTAATATATTCTTGGTTTGTTGTGGTGATTGTGAATTTTATATCCTTCATAAGTCAGTAGGAACATTTTTGTTTTACAATCTTCGATCTCTAGTTTCATAAAACGCAACTTGCAGGAAGATATACATTTTTTCCCATTATCTAAATGTGTCAAAAATACCCTTCTCGGACTCTATCGATTCTACATACTCGCTAAAACATATATTTATAAGGCTTAACCTCGGAGATATGATTTTTTTTTTCAAAATATTCGGGATCATAAAATTATCTCCAAATCTAACCTCACCGAACCTAACTTGACCTAAACACACCAAAATTCGAAAAAAAATATTCCACAAAAATACGTTTTTTTTTCAAGATATGAAAGATATGAAAGATGAAGATATATACATTTTTTCGATATCTCGTTTAGTTTTCGAGATTTTGGTGTTTTCAGAAAAAAATAGTAGGATTTTTTCAAGTCCCTTACTTTTGAAATATTTCCCGGACTACGGAAAAAATTCATTTAAATTAATTCACATACAGTTTTTCAATATCGCGTTTAGTTTTCGAGTTTTTGGTGTTTTTAGAAAAAGTGGTAGAATTCCATAATTTTTCGTGTATTGTGAAATTAAAAAATCAGTTTGTAGTCGAGTTTTTGAGGAGTTTTATACAAAAAATTCTTGGAGGAGAAAGGGAAAAATGGGGAGTGAATAATCAAAAATCCTGGAGTTCCGCGCCTGGAAAAATTTTGAAGGGGAAAGAGGGGACTAAAAAATCAAAAAATAACAAAAAATCCGGTCGCAAAGCTCCCGGAAAATATTGGGGAGTCGGAAGGGGGGTTTTCGTAATTGTTTTACCATAAATTGATAATTGAACTCAAAAAAATCTATCGCCGTCTTCGAATTTTTGGAGGTTTTATAAAAAAAAACATCGCGAAGCGCCCAGAAACATCTTGGTGGCAAGGAGGAGTGGAAGAGGAAAAATGGGAAGTGAATAATCCAAAATCCGTTCTCTTCGCGCCTGCGAAAATTTTGTGGTAGGGAGGGAAATAAATAATTAAAAAATCCGGATGCAAAGCACCCAGAAACCTTTTTGAGGAGGGGGGAAATTAATTGAAAATCCGTGCGCGAACCTCTCCGAAATTTTTGGGTTGGGGGAGGGGAAAATCAAAAATCCAGACACGAAGGGCTTGAAAAATTTTGAAATGGAAGGATGGGGCGAGGCGAGTGATGGGGAGAAGGGGAAACTAATGAAAAACCAGCCGCGAAACGTCCGGAAAATTTTGGTTAGGGGGGAAGGGAATATAATAAAAAAAATCCGGACTTGAAGTGCCTCAAACATTTTGGAGAAAGAGGAGGGGGTGAGTTGGGGGAGTTGGGATTCGCCCGGAAAATTTTGCGGTAGGGGGAGGCGGGAAAATAATCAAAAATCCGGCAAAACGCCTGAATAATTTTTGGGTGAAAAAAATCAAAAATCCGATCGTAATGCACCCGTAAAATTTTGGAGAGTGAAGAGGAGGATTTTCGTCATTATTTTACCATAAATTGATAGTTTAAGTTAAAAAGAGGAGGGGCGAGGTGAGGTGAGAAGGGGGAGGTGGAAACTAATATAAAATCTGGGCGCAAAGTGCACGTACAATTTTGGGGAAGAGAGGTTATAAGCAAAAATCCGGCGCAAAGCGCCTGGAAAATATTGGAAACGGGGGGGACTAATCAAAAATCCGGTCGCAAAGCGCCCTAAAATTTTGGGGAGTAGGGAGGGGGGTTTTCGATACTGTCTTACCATAAATTCATGAATTGATAATTTCATCAGGTCCAACGACTACTACTTAATTTGTTTATGAAGTTGTGGGGAATTTCATTGGAACTTTTTGTAGACCTGTTCAAGGACTATGAAACTGTTCACATAAATTTTTTCCATATTTTGTTTCGTTTTCGAGGTTTTGGTGATTGTAAAAAAACGGAAAACCCCCATGAAATTTTTCCGGATTTTCCGATCGCGAAAAACATAACTGAAAAATATTGACCTCGAGTTCAAATTTCAAAGCGATATCTCATCCAACGATTTGGAAATGAGACCGATTTAAAGTGTTCACAGACATACAGACAGGCAGAATTTCCCCGCAGTACCAAACGTAGTATACAAGGAGTTATAAAGTCGTTCATAATAAATACTTTTTTTGGTAGTAATAAAAGTTAGTATATCACTGTGTATATCCTATCAAAATATAGCAAAACAACCTCTTCTTTTCTACCCGGCTCCTTCTCAAATGTTCCTAAAATCCTATCATATATCTTTTTTCATCTAATGCGTAACATGGAATGATCAGAAAAATGTTCAACAAAGAAACAAAATAAGTGATTTGATTTTTAATTTTGATCTAAATAAAAAGTTCCTTTTTTTAAAATAATATTTTTCCATTGGTTTTAAATCTACTTCAAGAAAAAGACATCATCGTCAATCGGAGGATGGACGTTTTCGAAACTCCAGCCTCATATTGTTTTTTTGTATTTTTGGAATGCAAAAATTCTCAAAAAAAAACACTGTATTTTTTTTAAATTTGAATCTATGCACTTACAGGGATTAAATCCATTCACACGAAAGTAACAAGATTGTGTACCTACCACTTTGAGGTCCGGTAAAGGCAATAATGATAGCAAGGGTGAACAATAGTGCAAACACCACGATTGCGATGCATAGTGCCCTGTTGTGCGAGCAAGCAGCGACTCCATGGTTCTCGTAGAGGCTTTTCTTCGCTTGCCCGGAATTATTTTCGTTTCCTACAACACCGCCTGAGTCACGGTTATGAATGAGTGGCGATGACTGACATATGGAGTGAGTGATGGGGGCAGTAACTCTATGATTTGTACCTGTGAGAAAAGCAACATCGTCGATATCCTGTTCAGTCATCACCTCGTGAATATCGCTTATTTCCAGACGCTCGTCTATGGTTGTCGATGAACGCCTTCACTCAGGAGGCTGCGAATGATATTCGGTTGTTTATGTATTCCTGCACTCACTAGATTTCCGTCTATACATGTAATTGAAGATCGAACACACGTTTTGGTCAAACTACTCGATTACGCTAAGTGATATACTAAATTTAGTAGTTGTACTTTTCTTGATATATTTTTGTTAAAAAATATTGGTACAAAATATGGGATTTTATGATATCGACATTTGGTAGTAACGCGGTGGCCACGGCTTGAATTTTCTACCAGGAGCAATCTGTATTTCTGCAAGGGTGCATGGATTCTGCGCCCTCCAAGGGGCGGCGGAGACGCCTCTAACCGACGGCAGAGCAGTGGCGTACAAACAAAACGCGCGAATCAATGTTTGTGTAATTACCGTCTCTCGGTTCCGAGAGATGGCGATGGATACAAACTTCATTGTTTATCTTATAGAAATTCCAAGCTTATGCCGAAAGCTTAGTTTATTATCTACAACCATGTCCAAAAGAGGTAAAAATTTGGTTTACTGGAAATCTCTGTTCTAAAAAAAATTAATTAAACATCGCGATTTTGTCCAAAAATTGGCAACGGCGCATTTTCGCAAAACAAAAATAGTACCATTAGAATAGGTTTAGGGTTCATAATCAAGACGTTTAATTGTTTTTTTCAAATCAGATTTCCAGTAATCCGAAGTGACAAACTTGGCAACACGGCATTTCCGCAAAACAAAAATGGTACCATTAGGTACAATATTATCTGAGGGCCACAATCGCGACGTGTCCAGTAAACCAAAGTTCAGCTCCAAAAGATTATAAAAAATTATTTGTGTGACGAAGAATTGACCCTAAATTTTTTTGTAAAGTACCTAGGTAAATGGAATTTTTATACCTATTATGTTACCTAAGTACCAACCTAGTCAATAATAGCTCGACTAGGTACAAATGCGAGATTTCAACAATTCTATCTGGATTAATCAAGACTTATATCAAACCAGTATAGATGAGAACAAATTAATACTGAAAGGGAAACGTGTAAATTACTCGAAGTGTAGCGTGTGGCCTAGTACTTTCACCTGCAATGTTCACAACGAAATCCCCGTGGCACTCCACTGCATTAGGTTTAAATCAGGGTGAACATAATAACATAATTCACATTATCTTACTGCTCCATTAACCTTAAGGGTGGAAGGTTCCTGTGGGATGCTCTGGATTCGGGGTGAAGCGTCACAAGTTCCTGTTTATTGTTCAGAAAAAATGACACTGTAAAAAGAATTTGGCTTTCTGGACCTTCGGACATATTAAAAATAGGTTTACAGAAAATGTAGGTACTGATAAAATGTAATTATTGTAGCACTACGGTTTGCATCACTGCTCCATATCTATTTACCCTGCATACTTTGGTTTTTATATTTCACCTTGAAATCATGTATTGATTATTTAGGTGCATATTTTATCATCCCAATCTGATTTCTCTTCAAATAAATACGATATATTAGAAATTGAGATTAGCAGCGCCACCTGTCGATTCGAAATTGTACAAATTTGCCATCTGCATTCTAGCATGTGAATTTGTGGACAAATATCGTCTTTCTCTCTATTCTCGAAATACATTTCCGCTAGATGACGCTCTGAATTTAGGCGCGAAACAGTATAGTGGTCTTGTTTTAGTGGTGATCAGTTGTCAATGAAGTGTTCAATTTTATTCTCATTCAAATTTGAATAAATTGTTGAAGATGTGGGAAGTTGAGATACTTAACGCAGGCATTGCCCAAGGAGACTAAACGTCTCTTTGGGCATTGCCATTTTTTTCATAACGCTTTGTTTTTTCAATGTAAAATAATGTCAAGAAACTTTGTGGGACGATTGGGACACTGAGCAAACGCACCTAGTAATGGAATTTTTTACTGCTGCCGTCATTTCATGTAAACCTACGCTAGAGAATATCACCACAAAACAGTTGTTGTTTTGTGAATATCACAAAACTCAATTTGTTGTCCAAAAATCGATTAATAATGAGAAAAGAGTTAACACAGATTCACTTCCGCCATCTACCGTCTATAGTAAGAAAGACCAAATTAAATTTATATCAGTCCAAAATAACGAAATAATTATTAATGTTGCACCTTCTGCACAGAATGCGAATAAACAGCAGCAAAACTATTGTTTATAGACGAAGATCTATGAACAATGTCAAATCGTATCGAGTGACATTGACAGTTTTGGTTTTTGGGTAGTTTTCTATGTTTTGGAACTTTGCTGTTAATTTTAAACCGATAGGTGGCAGTGACTGCATTGATTCCGTTTAAATTTTCAAATTTGATTTTTGAAACTTGTTTTTCAAACTGACAATCATTTCAGAATCAGTTAATAATTTAATTTCATATAACCAAGTCTTATAGCGGATAGCGACCACATTGGTCGAAGAATGCCTTGCATAATTTACGGATAGTCTGCTATAATTTTCAATTTTACTCTCCACACTCTACTCTTTTAATTTGAACCCAAACAGGTATTACTTATTCATTCAAAACAACCAAAATGTACAAGATCACACTGTAACCAGCTATGACGTAATGGCACCGGTCAATGAGGTCAACGAATGGTTGACTAAAAAATTTCAGAAGAACAGGAACATAGCTGACATATTGATAATTCATCTGATTATTGGGTTCTGAAAACTCAAGATTTATTAGTAGGTAGAGCGGAAATAAACAACTGTAGTAACTGCTGAGATCTAATTTTATTTATTTATTGATCCTGTCGATGGCAAACTTGAACCGCTCACCGCTTGATTTACCACAGCTTGTACATTCGTCAACAGATGGCGTGCCGAAAACAACCGAAACTGACGAAGTTACCACGCCTACAATCCTTCCATTCAATTTGTAATAAAATGATTCATTTTCTTGGGATAATTGAACCCACGGAAAGAGCATTCAAAAAGTAAATAATGAGAAGAACCCGTTGGTAACGATACAATTTTCAAACAGTTTGACTAATCTTCGATTAGACCAAGTAGTTGATTAGTAGTAGAGTGAGTGACACCATCGACTACGAGTGAGAAGACCGCACCTATCATTGTACTTGTACTGCTGTGCTTCGATTTCGTGTGTAATCGTTATGACAAAAAATTCCTATTTATATATTTTGGTAAGTTTACGTCTTATCTAATCTGTAAACATATCATCTTTTAATTGCTCTAATATAAAATACGCTTGGATAGAGTGATATTGTTCTTATCATGAGTGCCCCGACACCTAGCTCTTCTGATTCATTTGTTCCCATTTCTATGTTATCTGATAAAATAGATGATAGCTGAGTAAACTGCATATTCAAACCTAGGAACCCTTTCATTTCTGAAATGTTATGGATAGCTAGCTGAATTTGGTGCAGAAGTATGCAAAATTGAGCGTTTAGTCGACTATTTCTAGGTGTAGCTAATGTCAGAATATCAATCACTTGGTAAAAAATTGGATGAGAGTACTTGTTATCAAGAAAAGTTGTGCATATGAATAGAAACTTGAAAGATTTCATTGCAAAAGATAACTGACTTGTCCATATTACTCATTTTTTTAATCATTTGCAGATTGTAAGGTTATATTCCCATTGATGTTGACATTTCTGAATTGGATAATGAAGTCATCTTTATTTTGGTCAGAATTAGCCAGTAACTTATGTCCATCTGTGAACATCCTTCTTTTGCATATAGAGTGGACTTTTTATATAAGGAGTAGCCTATAGATGTTTCGATATTCAGTTGTTGTTCAAGCTGTTTTTTTACACTCATTATTTTTGGCAGTAATGAATGAACTGGCTTATTTATTCGAAAGGTACAACCATGAATGAAAAGTATTCAAGTCTCATGGATTTAATTTTTATTTATTTCAATTTTTGTCTGTTCAAAATTCGAATCCTTTATCTGAGTATTTGATCCTTATCTGAGTATTTGATCCTTATCTGAGTATTTGATCCTTATCTGAGTATTTGATAAATGACATGATGGCTGATCAATAGTCTGTTTTAAAAACCAGAGGATTCACAAATCAAACTGAAGGCTGTTTAGAAATATGCTGGTGGTCCAAATAAAATGAAATTTATTTGTGTGTACTATAGATTTTCAAAAGTTAATTGCTCTGATGCCCCTACAATAGAAAAAGTTATGAGATAATCACCATGTTTATAATTACCACTAATGCTCAAGTCATTTAATTTCAGTTCTGGTAATATTAGTCATCTATTACCGAATTTCTGGTAGCCTTTAATTTCTAGTGAGATCTTGTTTGATCCATTCACACATGTTGAAGATTTGTAACTACGCTGAAAATTGTCCAAATTCATGCACAAAAAATATGGGATGAGTCAGTTATGATTTTAGATCATCATAATACCTTCTCATTTCAATAAAATTTAATTTAATTTATCCTAACTGCCAGTTAGATATGGTAGGTGGGTATATCAAAAAAGCTTCTTCCACAATGAATAGAATTTTATTGTTGTTTTTGAATATTTCTTCCATCAATGTTAAGTTTATAACCACTAGCTGCATCAAATGGAGATACTGATATCGGAAATTTTCGTTTGTTCTATTCATTGGAAAACTTTTTTCTTTTGATGGAAAAAACGTGCATCTTTACTCCTTATTACAATCTCTTTGTGTACATGCATTTAACACCAATTTTATAAATGAATGTAATACCTACATAATACCTACATAGAGAGAGAGAGAACAACTTTTATAGATGTGAAGAGCTAAGTACATAATGTTAGGGAAGAGAAATGAGTCATTCATTTATTTTTCTCAAAAGCAAGTAGTTTCAACATATTTGTTGCTGCCTGTGACATGTTTGTATTATTACCTAAGAACCTAAGTAAAGCTTATAACATGTGTTTGATAAGTACAAATATCACTGAATTGAACTCAATTTAAATATAAACTGGTCAGTGGAATAGTTATCACTCATTGCAAGTGTTTTTGATTTCCACTATTGGCGGTTATTCAACTTTTATTTTTTAGTTATCAATAAATTTATTTTCAGCATTATACAGGGCGAGTTCGAAGTGATTATATAATTCAATCAATTAGTTCATTGTGACAAATTCATTTCTGTTCTCAGAGGTGTAAACTTACCATTGTAAAGTAAACAGCCAACATTTTTTCAATAGCTACCTATTTTCTAGCAACTGATTTTTTTTGTCTTTTGGAAAAATGGCAATTGATGAAATGCTTTCTTGGACACATTATTTAGTGAGCAATTTTGTTTTAAGATGGTATTCATATAAGTCGTCAAATAGACTAATCTGCAGTAGAATCCGTTACTCCCCGTCGATGGGGGTTAAATTAACTCTTGAATAATATAATTCGCTTCCAGAACAGTGTGTAAAATCAATTTTCACATAGCTTATAAACATTTACATTACATATAAACTCATGAATATGAATCACTTACTCCCCATTTAATAATTTAATTGGCATTTTCTGCATGTCCAGAACTGTGTGTCAAAACAATTTCTGCATGGCTTCTTAACATTGCCATTATTAGTGAACTGATTTAAAACCATTATTTTTCTCCGAAGGGAACGTAGTAATAATAATAAATATACTTTATTGTCAAAAAATATTTTGTAGATGAAGCATTTTACAAATTAATGAAAAAATTCGGAACTCAATGTTCATGACGATATACGTATATCAGCCAGAAAAATAAAAACGTGAAAATTGATAAAAAAATATACGTTTAAACGTTTAAAATGGAAACAAACTTATAAAACATAAATTTTTCAACGGCTAGGATACCAAATTTCAAGGTCAAAAATCTAAATCAATATTAGTGATATTTTTAGAAGAAATCGCTCAGGAAGGGAGTTAAAATTTCTATTTTTAGATTTGATCACACAAACAAAACTGGAAGGTGAATAAAACCGTTCAAAATATTAAAAAAATAAGTTGTTCCGCTAACTTCATATAAGGTTAGCGAAACATTGCATATTTTTTTAAAGAAAGGAGCAATTTTTGTATACCTATAAAGTGAGAGAAGATAAAAATAACAGAAGTTGTCAAAACATCGTATATTTTTATTTGAGAAAAGGGACAAGTTGTTTCTCTCCGCAACTGATTAGCTAAAAAAAGCGGCAGATTCTGGATATTTCAGAACTGAGAAAAGACAGAAATCATGCTTCATATGAAGTTAGCGAAACATGGCATATTAAAAAAAAAAGAACGAAAATTTTTTTTTCTGCGCAACTAATTAGCGACAAAAAGGCGGCAAATTATGGATACTTCAGAAATGTGAAAAAATAAAAATTATGGAAATTGTTTCGCTAAGTTCATATGAAGTTTGCGAAACAACTCATGTTTTTTTTAAAAGAAAGAGCGACAAATTTTTTTTCTTCGCAACTAATTAGCGACAAAAAGGCGGCAATTTATGGATATTTCAGAACTGTGGAAAAATAGAAATTACGGAAGTTGTTTTGCTAACTTCATATGAAGTTAGCGAAACAACGCATATTTTTTTAAAAAATAGAGCGACAAAAATTTTTTCTTTGCAATTAATTAGCGACAAATGGCGGCAAATCATGGAATAATCCGTTTTCAATTTTTTCGAAGTTGTCTCGCTAACTTCATATAGGTAATTTTTAGAAGCTGGTTTTGCTTTTTGTTCTTCAAGCCTTCGATTTACACCTTATTTTTCGTCAACATTTTTGTTTTCCTGTTTTTGCAAAACCTTGTTTTCATCTAAGCTTTCTGTACTCATAATTTTTTCGTTTGGCGTTTGTATTCTCAACAGAAATCTTCCGTGATCGTTCAAAATCCTAACACCCAGTATAAAAACTCTACCACTTACAACCCAGTAAACACTCGGCGAATTCAATTTTTTTTTTCATCTTAACAACCTGAAGGATATAAGGTACTAATTATTAGTTCTTCTCAAATCGCATCGAAAAACACCGATACAGAGCCTGTAAGGTAAAATTCAAACACCCTATTAATGTTGAAATAATTTTCGGCACTAGATTCCATAGAACTATAAATGTATTTGCAACATTTTCTCATCTCTCATGATTACCCCTTGTATAGTGTAATCCAAGAAACATGCCCATGATGTCTCCCCACCTTCAATAGTAATTAAATTATAAAAAAGATATTCGTTAACTTTTTTCGAACTTTCTTTCAACTCCTTTATTTCCTGAGAAAAAACCGGGTTCACTTCATTTTTCCATCGAATCTTGAAAAAAATCAACCATGTTTAATTTTATTCAATTCCCAATTTGGTATTTCTTTGTACTTGTTGGTCTTTTTCTGAAACCATTCTGTAGAATCGATAAAGTTATTAAAAGAAAACCACTTGGCTGTTCACCAAGAAAATTCAATAATGAAAATTCAGTAGGGAATTCAATATGTTTAAGGAGACCCTACAACGATTCACGCCATGACATCATGCAATATCCTTTCAGTTCAATCATGGAGTAAGGTTTTGTTTTCTACCTACCTATACCCCGAAAATTATTTGCAACCAAAAAAGTGCTTCGTGTGATTCCAATTTATTTACCCCTAGTTAGAGTTCTTGGATTTCAGCACAAGCTGTTCAGACTAGTTCAGAGTTATTGTTTAGTGCGAACACCTGGTATGAAATCACCGTTACGAGAATGGACGTCTAAGCATAATTCTTCACGAAATCGACATTCGAATGTTACATCGCTGGCTGTCTTGATTTGATAAATCTCGTAGAGAATTTGATAAGGCACGACACAGTTGATGTTAACTCATCGTATTCCATTGCTTTCCCACAAATGCTATGCTTTGAGAATTTCACCAATGTAGGTACAGAGTGTGCCAAATTCAAAAGTTGACAGTGATTATATCTCTGAGGAAAAACAATTGAGAGCTCGGAAGTAGAGGTGCTCGGAAGTAGAGGAGCTCGGAAGTTGAGGAGCTCGGAAGTTGAGGAGCTCAGAAGTTGAGGAGCTCGGAAGTTGAGGAGCTCGGAAGTTGAGGAGCTCGTAAGTTGAGGAGCTCGGAAGTTGAGGAGCTCGGAAGTTGAGAAGCTCGGAAGTAGAGGTGCTCGGAAGTTGAGGAGCTCGGAAGTTGATGAGCTCGGAAGATGAGGTGCTCGGAAGTTGAGGAGCTCGGAAGTTGAGGTGCTCTTGCGCGTATCGCTCCAATTTGCGCAAACACTTCGCGAAGAGCTTGGAAGTTGAAGGGCCTAGAAGTTGAAATGATTTTTTTGGATACTTACGACTTCAATGAGTTTAAAACTATGATTGGACACCAATAATATAAATACAACGATTTTATGCGTTTAAAACTATAATTTTTTCATTTTAATTTTTTTCCAAGATGGTTGATCACCTTGTTTTTTTCAGAAAATTTTAATTTTTCTTTTCAAGATGGGGAAACACCTTTCTCCCAATTTGTTTATTCTTTTCTCTATCAATTTGTGTGAAAAATTTTTTTCGTTAAATTATTTTCGTTTTTTTTTTCAACATGGGTTATCAACAATTTTTTTTTGTTTTTTTTCTTCCGATTTGGGTGAACTTTTTTTTTTTTTTTCAATAATTTTATTTATTTTTTCGATTTGGGTAAACATTTTTTTTTTGAAAAATTTTAATTTTTTTCCAAGATGTGTGTACATCTTGTTTTTTTCCAATTTTATTCCACTTTTTTTTCGATTCAGGGGATCGTTTTTTTTAGGAAAATTTTAATTGTTTCTTCAAGACCGGTGAACACATTTTTTTTTCGAAAAATTCAATTTTTTATCGAAGATGGGTGAATTACTTGTATTTTTTTAAAATGTTTTCCTTGTTGTTCGAGTTTTTGTGTTGAAAAAAATGCCTAATAATTTATTTTTTCAAGATTTGAAAAAAAATTTATAGGGACTGTTTGTAGATCTGTTCTAGGGCAATAAAACTTTCGTTTCGTTTCGTTTTCGAGATTTTGGTGTTTTAAAAAGAAATCGGAAAGGTCTACAATTTTTTTGTTTTGACGATATGAAAAAATTTTATTGGAACTTTTTGTAGACTTGTTCGAAGACAATGAAACTGTCATATACGTCGATATCTCGTTTCGTTTTCGAGTTTTCAGAGTTTGCAGAAAAAATGTAAAAAATCAGTCAGTCAGTTCTTAATTTTTCAATCAGAAAAATTTTAGGGCGGGGAGTGGAGTGAGAAAATTATCAAAAATCCGGGCGAAAAGGACCCGGAAATATTTGGGAGGGTGGAGTGGGAAATGGGGAGGAAAGAATAAAAAATCTGGGCGCCAAACGCCCGGAAAAATTTGGGTGGGGGTGGAAAGGGAAGTAATCAAGAATTTTGTTTAAGGACAATAAAACTATTTATATATATTTTTTATATCTCGCACCATTCATTGGAAGTTTTTGAAGATCTGTTTGAGGACAATAAAACTGTCTATATACAGTTTTCCTATATCTCATTTCGTTATCGAGTATTTTGTGTTTTTAGAAAAAAAAATTTAAAAATGTTCAATATTAAAGTCTGTAATTTTTCGTGTCTTTTTTCCAGGACTCTTGATATGAAGGAAAACATTTATTTACATGGTTTGTAGATTTTCAGAAGACTGTCAAAAAAAGGTTTATAGAGTTTAAAAATCTGTCATCTTTAAGTTTTTATAAAAAATTACAATATTCCAAAATATGAAAAAACTTCTCATACACTTCTTGTAGATCTGTCCAAAGACAATAAAACGTTCTATATGCAGTTTTCTGATATCTTGTTTCGTTTTCGAGTTTTTGAGGTTTTTAAATTGTTTTCAATTTTTTCATCTTTTTTTAACATTTCAATTGGAGTTGGAAAAAACGGTTTGGAAACATTAGCGAAGACGTATCCGAAACAATTTTCATTTGTTTCATAAGTACGGTTGATATCTAGATTTTCCATTTTTTTTAATATTTCCCAGACTATTGACTTTACGAAAAAAATGGATGAGCATTTTTTTTGTAGATTTCTTAAACGCGGAGATATTTCGTATTTGCCAAAATTCTAATTTTTACTTCAGTTTCAATCAACTTTTGCATTATTTCAGCAACATATATTTCTTTTTGTTTATTTTACACTAAAAAATTTTGTTTTCAACCAAATTGATTATGAAAATAATGCAAACGTTTTTTGAGTTGGTCGGAAATGTAGTAACTTCCCAGAAAACATATAAAATTTGCCATTATCACAGATTTCTGCAACTTTTCTGATGTCACTTGTGTTATCCTAAACGTCCTTGAGTCCTCGGAGAATGATTTCTCATTTTGAATCACAGTGTACACCGGATTAATCTTCTTTCGATGCTATTCATGGTTTTGACAACATACAGGCAATAATGACAATATTTGGAGATCTTGACGTCAGGAGACTTTGACGTCACTTGTATTCGTCCAATGAATTACCGGTAATATTTATCGCGAATTTAGCTAGTATTTGAATTCTGCTTGTTTTTTTCTGGATCAAACCCAATCGAAAAAAAAATTGAAAAATCCTTTTTTCACCCAGTTTAACTTGTAAATCTTTGGAAAAAAAATACTAGTGTAATTCCCTATTCACAAAACTCTCCTGCATGGACTAAGATAGTTGGTTCGACATATTAGATTTCTGTCAGCTTGGACATTTCGCAATTCATCACAGCTGCTTGTAGTTGATAGCCTGGCTCTCATTTCATTAATAAAACTTCCTTCAATGAATTAATAGAGCTTGTATAAGTGCTATAAGGATCCGCATATTGACATAAGCATCGTGAGTTCAGGCAATGGCCTTGTAGTAATTTTTTTGTGGTTACGAACGATCACTAATGATCTACAGTCTTACCAAAAATGATGGAATAGCTCGAGTTTGTACTTGTTCTCACAAAAAGGAAAATCTCCCAAATTGTAATAGATTTGAATAATACATAGACATGGTGTTAGTTCAGGAACATTTCTTGAGAACGGTCGCGGAGACCAAATAAACTCGGGTCTTATAGTGCGTTGGGGAAATGCGATCAGATGCATTCCAGACTCGGTTGGAGAAATAAACTAGAAAATAAATTTCGTCCACCTCCTCTTCAACTTTGGCAAAAAATCACTAAAGTGAAGAAATTCAACGAAATTCGATCGTCTCTTTGCACATATTTCAAGTAAAACAGATATAATTAAATACCTGACACAAAATTTCTGAGTTAAAGACATTTTCACGCCTTTCTTATTCATTTATAATGCATCTCGTAATGATATCCATAATTATCTCTAAAAAAGTATACATGTATGGAAATCCATGACCTCAGTCAGAATTGTGAAAGCCACTATTTATTTATTTATTGAAAGAAATTCAAACAGGTTCCTAAGAACCTAGTGACATGAATTCTTTAAATTTGTATCATAAGTAACTATAACAAAAAAAAATTAAATGTAATGTAATTTTGTACCTAATCCTATTTACACCTAGAACTAGAACTAGAACAGCTTGAAAATGAACATGATTTTTTGCATGACCCTTCTATTTTCCAACTTCACTACCGAAAATTCTTTTCTGTGTGGTTCATATGATGAGTGATCTGGACCAATGCGGTATTTTTTGAAATGAAGGTAAGCAATGTATTTATTTTGAATGGTTTCTAATGATTTGCTGTAGTTCAAAGTAGACGGGTCCCAAACTATGGATGCGTATTCCAAACGAGAGCGCACCATAGAATTATATAACAATTGTATGGTTTTTAAATTCCTGAATTCTTGTGTAAACCGTTTAAGGAATCCAAGTAACTTCCGAGTATTGCGAATTATTGCTGAAATATGCTTATCAAACTTCAAATTGCTCTGACTATTGATACAATACAATAACTGTACAGCCTCTAACTGATCTAACTAATGCAATTTTTGTAAAAGATACATTTCCAGATATCAAATAAGTCAAATTTCTTCTGTGTCTTTTCAAAATTAATAGAAGTGATCATAAAACAAAGTACTTCGATGACAATAAATTTGTCAGTAATGCACAATTTGAATTTTGAAAAAATCGTCCGACACGTGCTGCAATAAGGGTGATAAAGCGTACTAATATACAGCGATAGCTATAAATAAAGTGCAGCTTTCTATAACCCCCACTAAACTTTCGAACAGTTATAGATAGATCTTTATTCAATTAGGAACCCTAATATACATATTAGAAAGGCATATTACAAAATACAGAAATATACAGACAGAATAAAATGATTACTATAACATCAATGAGTAAACTATTACAAGTAAAATATTAAAAATACATGTGAATAAAAAATAGACTTAGAATAAAAAGAATAAAAAATAGTAGGATCATAACAACCGGCACTGTAAGTAAACTATAGACGCATGGAATGAAATATTTAAAGTACAGACGTTCAAAGAATGCATTAAAAAGAATAAACATATATATATATATATACATATATATTTATATACATACACATATATATATATATAAAAGTCTCATATGATATATAATAAAATCGTCATAATGGTTTCAAATCCATATTAGTAGTTACTTATTTTGGATGTATTCCTTTAATTTGGCTTTGAACTGGATCAGTGAGGTAGATACCTTAACAGAATCTGGTAATTTATTGAACTCCAAGAAACCTCTGAAAAATAGTGAATTCATCGTACTACGATAGGAAGTGCTAGTAACGTATATATCATTTTTGCTACGAGTGTTATACTTATGAATATCCTTAATAAATGTTAAGTACTTCTGAAAGTAATCTGGTCCTAAATGGTTTATTATTTTGAATATGAAAATCATAGTGAAATAAAGCAGTCTGTTTTCCACTGAGAACCAGCTGAGGGTTGTTAACATCGATATTATAAGGGTGAGGCCGAGGGGGAAGTAACTAGCCATTTTTTGTACACCTAATGAAAATAATGAAGTAATTAAGTCTAATGAAAAATAATTACCATTAATGATGTTATACTATTCATCGGAAAATCACTGATTAAAATCCGTGTCTGCTCAGCGATCACCGAGGCAATCACTTACCGATTGTCAGACGGCATAAATTTGCCAACTTGGAACCGAAAAAAATCATATCACGGATCCCCAGAAACATAGATTTCGATTTTAAGTTGAATATGAAATGATTAATGAAATAATGAAAATGTTATGATGTACACCTAATGAAAGAGTTACTTCCCCCTCGGGTGAGGCGATTTGTTTTCTATATTATTCTCATTCCACGATTTTGAAGCTTCTGGAGCATATTTAACTTATTGAGATTAAACAGATATACAATGGATGCACAATAATCAAAATGTGGCTGAATGATTGAGTTATACACAGTGATTTTAGTCTCAGTTGATAAATGTTGAGATATCCGAGAGAAAAAAAAAGCTTTTTCGAAATTTTTTTATGCATATAATCAAAATGACTATTGAAGTTCAAAACATTATCTAGAAGGAATCCCAGGTACTTCACGTTTGAGACAACTTGAATACTTTCATTATTTATGTTCAAGCGAATATTATCAATATCGAGAGTATCATACTTATATTTAGTTGTGAAGACCATCGCCTGTGTTTTAGTTACATTAAGTTTCAGTTTATTAAGGCTCAGATATTGACTTATTGATAACAAGACAGTGTTCATTTTTTCAATAGCTCTTTCAAAGTTGACATCACTACATGCAATTAAGGTGTCATCAGCAAATAGGTTAATAAATTCACATTTTACAAAAAGATCAAGATCATTCAGATACAAAATAAAGAGTAGGGGACCTAAAACACTTCCCTGAGGAATACCTACATCATTGACCACATCGTAAGATGTTTGGTCTTTAAAACGTACCCGTTGCTTACGATTTGTGAGGTAGTCATTTAGCCAATCATGTACAATACCACCAATACCAATACTGTTTAAGTTTGGATAACAATATTTTCCTGTCGATTGTCTCGAAGGCTCTCTTCAGGTCAAGGAAAACTTCGACAACATATTTATTGTTATCTAATTGAGTTTTAATAAAGCATAGGGTAAGTTGTAGCGCTGATTCACAAGAATGCTGTTTTCGAAACCCAGACAGTTGACGCACCAATATGGTACAAAAAAGTTCACCCTGTATATGGATCGGTCGCAATGAAAAAATATTTGACTCTTTTTTCATCGTATGACTCGTTCTGAAAGAGTATATACCTAAATTGAATATATTTCACAAAGTTTGAATTGTTTGAAAGAATGTTTGGCACTTGACCCTTATTCCCCCTGCTTCAGCATTCCTGGTAAAATTTATGGGTGAACTATTCCAGATGTGCCACTGGGTATAATTCCTCGCTGAAATCAAACTTTCTGTCCTGTTAGCTCGTCCATTTTGATTGAAATTTTATCTAAATTGAATTCGTCGTGCAATGGTATTTTCCAATCATAAACTTTCATAACTTACTTTATCCATTTTCCGCAGTCCGCTTTTCAACCAGGAAAACTGGATAGGAAATCGATCAACAAAGATTTTTTGCCTCATTGTTATTCATAGGATTCCTTTGAAGTTCGTCTGAGATATGAAATTCAATTTTTTTTGTTGTTGTTTTATCCAGAATTACAAAACAAAAACAACTTATTTTACCCGAATGGAAAATCTTATTGCGACAGGGCTTTTTGTTAGTATAACAAGATCTCCATTACCCAAAATCTAGAATAGATAATTGTAAATTGGTAATTTGTAATTCTTTGAAATACAAATTAAATATTGTGATCCCAACAGTCCCTAAATTGTACGGCTTGCCAAAAATTCACAAACCCTCCATTAACTCACAAACCCGGAAATGATTAACAGAAAAATTACAGTAAAATTGATTATTAACTTATTCCTTTGACACTTCGTACTAAATTCATCAACAACAGTTTCTAGTTAGGTAACAAGCTCTTTCACATTTTGGCCGGATATAGTAATGGTTGGATCGTCGACATACATTATTATATGTTCTGACATGTCATTAGCATATGATTAAAACTGTAACGGCCCAAGAACTGGAGACACCAAAGTCTGTGGCTTTGAGGAAGATCCATTGCATGTAAGCCATGTAGCCACACTTTTATTTATCTCTCATCTAAATACTATTTCATCCAATTGAGTATATTAAAGATGATGGCGGTTCAACTCAAAACTATAGCCTGTGCTTTATCAAAAGCTTGCGATAGGCGGGAAAATAATGAAAGAACGTACCTATTTGTTATTGTTAATATAATAATAATAATAAAGGTCTTTATTAATCCCAAATAAGAAATACATCTATAAAATTATAGTGATAGGGCGAGGTTCAATTCATTCTGGATTCCTGGCACGGGTCCAGAATGTCTGTTCTTCCACCTAACCCATATGAGTTAATATGAAATTCAGTGAATGGTAAGCTGTTTTGATTGATCTATTTCTTCTGATACTGTATTGAGAAGAGTGTAAAGTATTCAATTCTCATTGATCTATTATTCCATTGGTGGCTGTTTTATCAAATATCATAGAGAGGATAGAAGAGAAATTTTTCTGTAATGTTGGCAAAAAGTTGTACTGCTCCAATTGAAATCTCATTAAAATAGTCTTTTTCTACTACCTCACTAGAAAACTTTATTTTCGACCCCTAAAAAAGGGAGGAAAATGGTACTTTTCCTCCCGCCGCGCCGGGAGGAAAATAGTACTTTTTCTCTCGATTTATCAGGAAGAAGATGCATTGAAATCAATTTTTCCTCTTCAGCGAGATCTTTTGGCAGGTCGTCTTCGCTAGAACTCATTTTCAAAACTTAGAAGCAACTTAAAAGGGTAAACAACGTGACATCTTATGACAACTATTATGTTTGTATTACCAAACAACGCCATAGCAACAAATCGTTGTCAACACGATGACGACGACGCAACGCTTACTTAATATTTTGTCATATAGCCGCATTATATAGTTTCACAACTTTCTGCAGTTGTTCTTATAAGTATGCACGCATTATAATTTTTAGGACGTTATAAAAATGACGACCTTAAAGGTAGTAGAAAAAACTATATACATACCTGAGGAGGAAAATGCTTTTCCTCCCGCGGATATTAATGTCCTCTGCTTTGTGTCGGGCATCAAACTATCCGCGGGAGGAAAAGCATGATTTTCCTCCCTTGGTATGTAAATAGCTATTTCAGCCCTCCGTGTATAATGACAGATTCTACATTCGTATAAATAGTCTTGAAATACTATTTTGCAAGCCTGGTCAGGAAAGTCAAAACTCACACTACTTAACCTGAAATTGACAGCTTCACTTCCGTCATTTTTAATAAATTTTACAATATTCGAACAATAAATAATAATTTTGATTAAATTTTCGACTAACAATTTCTCTGAAATTGAATAGATCTTGTTCGGGATTTAAGCCAGAATTGTTCACCAAATACTTTAAATATTTCATATTTTTATGATAAATTTGAATATGCTCAGATTCCGCACAAAAAGAACAAAAATTATGCGTTTTTCCATTCATTTTATGATGTTTTCTTTGCTACTCTAATTCTAATATGGCGAATAATGTGAAACGCCATTCACAGATTTTATGTTACCGCGTAAAATTGTCATTGATGTGGCATGGGCATTTTCCTTTCTCTTTAGTAGTATGAAATTATTTATAGTATGAAGAAATGTGTTTTTTAAGGCTTTGAATCCTACTTTTTTTTACTAGGGCGAAGGGAAATTAAAAAAAAAAAAACTATAAAATAGAATGTAGGTATAGGTTTGTTTATCAATAAAGAAGGCACCTATCGTCTAATTACATTTTTTCCCTTTCCTCTAGTACTATAATATTGTGTGATTTTAATAGAATATAATCAACTTGATTCAAAGATTCAAACCTTATTGTACTAGAATTCAAAAAAAAAAAAGTTAAGTAATCGTATATCCACAATATAACCCAGACTTACAGTTTTCTCTATCCTCTAGTACTATAATATTGTGTGATTTTTATAGAATTATAATCAACTTGATTAAAAAATTCGAACCTTGCTAGAGTACAAGGAAATGAAAAAAAAAAAAGCGTATAGCCACAATATAACACTGACTTACATTTTTCCCCTAGTACAATATTGTGTGATATAATATAATCAGTTTGATCAAAAAATGTTAACCTAATAATTTTATCAGAGTACAAGAAAATTTAAAAAAGACAGATATGCACCGGCGCCATATCGGTATCGCTCCATTGTCCGTTGGAAAAAAATCAAAACTCAATTTTTCAAAAAATACTGCTACTACTACATAAAAGTTTGAATAAATTATCTATAAAGTTTTGGCTTCGTGGAGCCCTTTTTATACATATACTTAACAAGATCACTCGATAAAAGTAAGTTAAAGTTTGTTATTTTGTTTATAATGATTTTTTAAAGTTAACAAAAAGAAAACGAGTTAGACAAATATTAATTAAAACACGTATATAATTGAAACTATATGAGATACAGATATGATGTAAAGGTTAATTTATAGATATTTTATCACTGAACAAAATTATATTGAGGTTTATAGCTGCATTTTCATTATACAACAAATGCTTATAATAGCTGATAAACAATAGTTATCAACCTGTTCATTAGCTTATTGTAAAGATTAATCAATCCTTTATAAGAACAGCCTGAATGTCCATTATCATATCTCTAAGTTATAAGTTATATCAATTTGTTACTTGACAAATCATGCTGCCGGTTCAACCTTGGGTCGGTGTAATATTTGAAAGTTTTATAAAAAAATAGAAGAACATTTTTTTAGTACTTTGAAATATATGCCTGTTTTTGTAATTTTTTTAGGTCTAAAAAAAAGTGACGGTTGTTAGAATTTGTTTATAACAAATTGTTAAATGATAAGAATAAAATCGACAAATTCGAAGTACCCTTCTCTCCAAATATTTCCACAAAGTGGAAAATATGAGTCGAATATCTGACAGAAAACAACTACTTCCCTGGCTAATGTCACGACGGATACTGAGCTACATCTGACAGATATTTGTGCAACGTTCTTCCAAGAACACTCAATTGCAAGTGCTTATTGATTGTAGACAAACAAAAGATTATCCTTCATTTGGCTGGAGATGACTACCTGCAGACATGTTTCGAGGTTGTTGCCTCTCATCAGTGCAAGGGTAGGTCCGTCAACTTTGAGTTGTCTTGTCCCTACCAAATGAGTTATAATTTATTGTTCATCTAAGAATTCCCTACGGATGAAGCAGCGACTTACAGTAAAGTCAGTCGCAGCGCCACCCGCCAGGGACAAGACAACTAAAAGTTGTCGGACCTACCCTTGCACTGATGAGAGGCAACAACCTCGGAAGATGTCTGTAGGTGGTCATCCCAGTCAAATTAAAGATACTCTTTTGTTTGTCTACAATAAGCACTTGCAATTGAGTCTTCTTGGAAGAACGTTGCACAAATATCTGTCAGATGTAGTTTAATATCCGTCGTGGCATTAGCTAGGGAAGTAGTTGTTTTCTGTCATTTTTGCCTCATATTTTTCACTTCGTGGAAATATTTGGAGAGAAGGGTACTTCGACTTTTTTGATTTCATTCTTATCATTTATTTGTACTCTCCTGCAAAACATTCGAACTTGTTAGAATTTTAAGAAATTGTTAAGTTAACAAACAATGAAATTATTTGTAAAAACATTTTTTTGTTAATCTTTGAAGAAATGCCAATTATGATTTTTAAAGAGAAAATAATTTCTTAACTAATTATTTAAACAATCAAAAAATGAAAAAAACTGTTATAAACAATAAAAAAATGTATTTAAGAAAATGAAAAAAAAATTATCATTACTTTGCCAAGACGATAGTGGTTTGTTTATACAAAATTGTTTAACAAATGATGTAGACAAAATTTTTCCAACGTTACTGTATCCCATTGTTAGATACAAAAACAGTAATTGCATAATATTTGGTGAAAAAAAATGTATTAACATTTCTTGGACTTTTAATTTTTTGTTACCTTTAAAAAATCATTATAAACTAAATAATAAACTTTAATTTACTTTTATCGCGTGAACTTGTATATGTATAAGAAGGGCTCCACGAATCCAAAATTGTATAGATATATTATTTAAACTTTTATGTAATCATTTAAGATAACAGAGATTGGAATAAAATTAATTAATTGACAATAGCATAACTTTTTGAAAAATTGACTTGAATTTTTTTTTTAACTGGGATTTATTCTTTCTTGTGTCTACATGATAATTTATTCAAATTTTTAAATAAATAATTGTTACAAACAAAAATTATTTTATTTGGTAAGTATAGTCTTTTTTAGTAATAATAATAATAAAATGTCTTTATTTTAATTATCCTCGGCTAAGTCCAGATAAAATGCTCTACTTAACCGAGTACCAGTTACAGTATTTCACAAATAAAGAAAAAATGTCTACTACATATACAATTTAAATAAAGATGGATTTAGCGAGGGACAATATATGAAAATATAAGTAGAAAAGTTATTGGGTATAACCCTCAAAATGTGGTTGGCTTCCTATTGTTGACTTCCTTTGTTTCCATTTTTACATCCAAGTGTTGTACATCTTCGCACTTGATTTTACCGTACTGATGAGAGCTTAAGCTCGAAACACGTGTCTACGGTTGTACAACATTTTGAGGGTTATACCCAATAACTTTTCTACTTATACAATTTAACAAGTTTTAAAACTAAAGGAGAGATTCACATAAATGAAATGCATAGAGGGAAAACATTAATATTGTTCCATTTATAAGACATTTAAAAGCAGGTATTATAGAACCAGAATATATTTCTTATAAGCTCTCTTAAATCCATAGGATGATTTATTTTTGACAGATAATGGTATAGAGTTGAGTATTTTTGATGCAGAGTAAGAAAATGACCTCTTGAACGCAGCAGTTGTATGCCTGGGTATTACAAGAAGATTCCTATTTCTGGTGTTTACATCATGAACAACCGTGCGCCTATGTCGTTACGGCGTTGAATTAAAATTATAAATAATAGAGATAGAGTTCCGGTAGGCAAAACTTTTTTTTCAAGATTCCTTTTTTCAAAATTCCTTGAATGTTAGTGATTTTTGAGTTATTCACAAAAAACGAAATGCTATCTTTTTTTCATCCTAATTTGTTAATAATACTTGCCATTTTCTATGTGCTGTACATACTTTTGATACATTTTTCTAGACGTCATCGCCATCGCTCATATTTTTAGGAGCTTTACCAAGAATTAACTCGTTTTTGAACTTGTTAATCAGACTACTGTCATTTTTCAGTAAGAAACCTCACTTAAAATTTTGCTACCTAATATCACTGGACTATTATTCGCGAATCGGAATCGTTATTCGGTGAATGCAGAACTTCCTTGGTGCCAGACCAGCTATGGCTCACTTCTTCCGATCGGAGGTGGCTCTGAAAACAAAAGAGTTGCAGGGAACGTCAGAACTATTTTCGATAGTTATTTCATTTCCATATTCTTTCTCATCTGCATCAGTTCTAATGAATCACGTACCGGAGTGTTCATGGAAATCGCGATTGCGGTCACGACTTCGTGGATTATGAATAATTGCACTTCGTAATATTGATATAGTCTGGAGAGTTGTCATCTGTTTCTTGATTGTTAATTGCATTCAGTAACCAGTGTTAAGTAGGTGAGTACCGAAAGAGTTTTTTCTTTGGATGTTTTCGCGATTTTGAATTATTCTGACTTGGAGTGTCGTTAATAGATTCTTCAAATTGTGTACCTACGCTTATATTGAAATGTAGGCTCGTAAAACAAATTCGGAATGACACTTGTGCACAAGACAAGAAATGTTTTAGAGGAAAACAGGTAATTTAATTCAATTTTGGGCATTTCAACAATTTTGATACATTCATTTTCTAGTTGTTTTTTTCATCTCGTCAATCATACCTAATGATTTCAATTTTCGACATTTCAACATTTTGTTGCACACAAATATTGTTCAATTTTTGATCAATTCATTATTTTCTAGATGTTTTCTTTTATTTCATCATGCCTAAAGAGGAAGATAGGTAATTTATTTCAATTTTGGGCATTTCAATATTTTGTGAACCACAAATTTTATTAAATTTTTGATACAATCATTATTTTCCTAGCTGTTTTTATCTCGTCATGTCTAAAGAGGTAATTTAATTAAATTTTGTGTATTTCAACATTTCGGGCACACAAATATTGTTCAGTTTTTAATACATTCATTATTTTCTAGCAGTTTTTTTATCTCGCCATGCTTAAAAAGGAAGATAGGTATTAGTTTACGTCAATTTTGGGCAAACAAATATTGTTCAATAATTTGAGACATTCACTATTTTCTAGCTGTTTTGTTTCATCTCATGCCTAAAGAGGAAGATAAGTAATTTATTTCAATTTTGGGCATTTCAACATTTTGTGGCAAACAAATTTTGTTCAATTTTTGATATATTCATTATTTTTCAGATGTTTTTTTTCTCATCAATCATACCTAAAGAGGAAGATATGTAATTTATTTAAATTTTCGGCATTTCAACATTTTGTGGCTCACAAATATTGTTCAATTTTTGATACATTCCTTATTTTCTAGTTGTTTTTTTCTCATCAATCATACCTAAAGATTTCAATTGTCGACATTTCAACATTTTGTTGCACACAAGTATTGTTCAATTTTTGATCAATTCAGTATTTTCTAGCTGTTTTTTTTATCTCATCATGCCTAAAGAGGAAGATAGATAATTTATTTCAATTTTGGGCATTTCAATATTTTGTGGACCACAAATTCTGTAAAATTTTTGATACAATCATTATTTTCCTAGCTGTTTTTATCTCGGCATGTCTAAAGAGGTAATTCATTTAAATTTTGTGTATTTCAACATTTTGTGGCACACAAATATTGTTCAATTTTTAATACATTCATTATTTTCTAGAAGTTTTTTTTATCTTGTCGTGCTTAAAAAGGAAGATAGGTATTTTACTTCAATTTTGGGCATTTCAACATTTTGTGGCAAACAAATATTGTTCAATTTTTGATATATTCATTATTTTTCAGCTGTTTTTTATCTCATCAATCATACCTAAAGATTATTTCAATTTTCGGCATTTCAACATTTTGTTGCATACAGATATTGTTCAATTTTTGACACATTCATTATTTTCTATCTGTTTTTTTAAATCTCATCATGCCTAAAGAGGAAGATATGAAATTTAATTTAATTCAATTTTGGGCATTTCAACATTTTGTGGCGCACAAATATTGTTCAATTTTTAATAAATTTATTATTTTCCAGCTGTTTTTTTTATTTCACCATGCCTAAAGAGAAAGATAGGTAATTTATTTCAATTTTGAACATTTCAACATTTTGTGGCACACAAATATTGTTCAATTTTTTATTCATTCAATATTTCATTAGAAATGATGTAAAGATCATAAAAAATAGTGCTACTAATGAGTCTAGTAATCAAAATTATTGTAAAATTACTCTGTAAATGGAAACTGGGGCTTATTGAGCTTTGGATTGCAAAGACAAATATTTGATGAGTTTGAATCTCAAGAAGATTGACTACAAATAGCTTTGCAAGAAATGAAAATTCCGTATATTTTCACGTAAAATTTTATACTGACGATTGTTTCCCCCAATTTAAAATCCACAATCAGTATTCTGTAAATTTTCGCACTGAATTCCGTATTCGTTTCTATTCAGCTTCTATCTCATCTAGTGAAAAGTAGATATCTGAAAGAATATAAATAGAAATATTTAACAATATTTAATCTCAAAGTGTTCTTACTTCATGTATGTAGCTTTCACAATCTGTTTCAAGACCTGACACGAAAAATCTTGAAAAAAATAAATCAAAAAACCGCTATAGAAAAGGGATTCTTCATTCTAACTGTTTATTTTGTTTTATATTTAGTATCGTCCTATTTTCTATGAGTTTTGATTGATATGATATGAATTGTACTTCCTACACTATCTGAAAAATCTTCGCGACCCAAAGCAACAGCAAATTCTTTAGCTTTTTCTCTGATTAAAGTTCCAGAAGATAGGAAGATTTTTGTCACGTGCAGCAGTAACCCACTTTAGCATAGCTTCGTCAACATAATTATTATTGCAGGTTCTCAGCCTTTTTTGCTTGGAGTTAAAATCAAAGTCACCTTGTTTTTTTAAAAGTTTGTCTTTGATTTTTAAAATGGTTGATGTAGTAGGAGGAATCATAAATTGTTGTGCAATGTCGTTTTTCTACCTCAGCAATTAAATTAAATTTTTGCTTGAACGTTAAACATTTCAAATTTCACCACCTTTACTGCCCGAAATATGTATGTACAATCACAAGCGTCTAGCCGCACCAATTCTACTTTTGATGGCGCAGTTCCGCATTTGAGAAAACTCAGGTTATGTCTGGTTATGAGGTTAGGTTGAGATATTTTCATTTTGTGGGTTATGTGTTAGTGTTTGCACAGTAAAAACAAAAAGCTCAATGTGTTGGGTTAGGCTAAGAATAAGAACAAGGGAGGATATAAACATTTCAAATGCCCTTTTTAATGTTTTGAAGTAATGTTTTTTTTTCTAGGTTTTTAACCATTGGCTTGGAAAGCCTGAATATACTTTTGAATCCGACAAATTGAATGGATTTTTTTTCCTCCAAAATATCCTGCGACCTTCAGCCTGTTCTCGAGCATTTTCTCCATCATTAAATATTTGATCCTAACCTAACCTGGGTGGAACCTTTTTACATGCCCTCTCAAACTACTAACATCGTAAAACGATTTGTTACAAATAGTGTACCAAGTCATTTTAAACAGTTTATTCAACAAAAAAAAACAAATCAGTTATCAAATAAACACACCTGCGAAGTCTAAAAATCATTCGATTACTTCACAACAAATAACAATTACTGACAGCTATCAACATGGAAATCGGTATTTAAAATTTTTCGCGGACACAGTGCGCATGCGAAACTGCGCCATCAAAAGTAGAATTGGTGTGGCTAGACGCTTGTTGTACAATCCAGTAGGTGCTTCCCCGAAAAATTTTACTAGTCAGACAATATAGTGAGGTTGTGAAAACGTATGTATTTGTAAAGAATATTCGATTTATAGAATATTTCGAGTTAGGGAAGTTTCACTGTAATTTGTTTTTATTGTGTGACATCTGATACTTTTTAATTGTTTGCATGAAAAGTTAAAAATGAATCGAAAACGGTTGAAGAGAATGATTGGGACCTCAAAAAATAATCTATCGATTACCAAACGAGAGTTCGGTAAAAGAGAAAATATTTCTCCGGATTTTTTTCTCAAACTTGCTGCCATTTGGCAACAGCCACTCGAGCTCGTCTGGCACTCGTCTCTATTGCCTGGCAACAAGTTTTCGAAAAATCTGTCAAATTATTTTCACTTCATTCTCACTCTCTTGAGTATCTTGTGATATTAGAACTGTTAATTTCGCTTTGTAACCGAAAATGACAAGATGAAAATAACAAAAAGCTCACACTTGTACCCAGCGTCTGCTTATACTTTGTGTCATTGCAAGTCTACTATTTTCCCTTCTTTTGTTTCAGATATAGTTAGTAACCCCCACAGACAATGAAATACTGCTTAGACTGTTTTCTAATACTGACATTGTATGTTAGTTGGACGATAGCTAGGGAAGGTAAAACACTTTTAGCTAGATATCCAAGAAGAGATTTAAAATTTTCGATTTTCAGTTCCATCACCCCCGTACATCGTGAAACAGCCTCCCACCGACGAAGTTCTGTTTCAAGTGGAATCCAATGGAGAGAATGACAAACCGTTTTACATCGAATGCGAGGCTATTGGAGAACCTGCTCCCAAGTAAGTTAATATTTAAATTGTTTATTTTTATTCCAGAACTGACCGTAGCTTCTACGCTAATATCCTCAGAAATATCGGTTTTAGGATCTAAAACATACATGGCTACTTGTGAAAAACATTTCATAATTTCCAAGTTAGTCAAATGTATGGACCCGTCCATTTTTCTCAGTTAATATGAGGGTTATCGAAAAAAAGTTCGGATGAAAGTTGAAGGGTATTCCACTTTGCACCTTTCTATAAATTCAAATATTTTTTAAATTAGCCATTGGCGGAGAAGTAACGCCATCGGCATTTTTTTTAAATGGAACCAAATTTCATGTTTAGTATCGTGAGGAAGCTTGTTTTTTTCTCATTTCAGCAGTACTAATATTATTTCAACTCTCTCGATAGGTAGGTATAGTGTGTTTCTGTTTCATATTTTTGTGTCCATCTCTGTAATTCACTTACCTATTGCTTAATTTGTTCAAGAATTTTTTCAATCGGGGAACGTGGCCAGTTGGATATTTTAAGCGATATGGCAATTTTATTCAGACAGTGGCTTACATAAGTTTTTATAAAAACAACATTTTCTATGTGCTACATCGACAGTTGTTTCATTAAAAAATTTCACTTACGATGTTTGGGATAATTTTAGGTAATAAAAACTGAAATTATTTCATTAATAAAATGATGAAATTTTTTAATGAAACAACTTTCAATGTAGCACATGAAAACTATTTTTTTATAAAATCTTACGTACGCCACTGTCTGAATCAAATTTCCATATCGTTTAAAATATCTAACAGGATATATTCCCCGATTGAGATTTTTTTTAACAAATTAAGCAATAGGTAAGTGAATTACAGAGGTGGCACACAAATACGAAACACACTGTACCTATCGAGAAAGTTAAAATAATATTGGTACTACTGAAATGAGAAAAAACAAGCTTTCTGGTGATACTAAACATGATATATGATTCCATTAAAAAAACATGTCGATGACGTCACTTCTCCACGAATGGCACATCTAAAACATATTCGAACTTACAGAACTTTTTTTTTGATAGCCCTCATATTAACTGAGAAAAATGGGCGGGTCCATACATTTGACTAACTCTGTATAGTGTTACCGTTAAAGTCCGCGCCATATGGGATTTTTTTATTACTTAATTTTATCAAATTTAGGGTTCAATAGCTGTTGGTGCTTTGCAATTAATACAAAATGACATTGACGATTTTTTTTTTCAATCGGCTGTACCTGTCAAATTGGCCAATTTAAAACCATTTAAAAAAAGTTAGGTTGTCTCTAAATTTCTAAAAATGTTCAAACCAAATTTGAAAGAATTTAAATGATTTTGTCTTCTCTCATTTTCTTAGCCTTACAATTTTTTGGCTCATTCAAATTTCAAAAAATCCGAAAAGACCAGTTGAGATGTAATACACTGCTTCAGGAACTTCTTTGTTGTTTCTTACATGATATTTAAAACAAAAATACGAAT
The DNA here is from genome assembly GCA_944452925.2 of Chrysolina oricalcia. NCBI lineage: Eukaryota > Metazoa > Arthropoda > Insecta > Coleoptera > Chrysomelidae > Chrysolina > Chrysolina oricalcia. Next base: position 1,716,843 of record OX101809.2, on the reverse strand, counting down.
AAACTAAAATAATAGGTTATTGATTGATGACTAATTCACTAAAAAAAAATTATTTCCAAAAGTATTGTATATTTCTAAAAAGTGTTCACGTTATTTTTTTGACCTAAGAAGCAATACTGTGAAATAATTATAGGTAATAGGTAAAAACATAACAGAACACTTTATTTCCAGTTCAATGACATATTGTTATTTTCTATACCATACTTTTTCTTAGCTTATGAGCAACTTGATTGGTGATTAATTTTTTGTTCGAAAATGGGACAATATAAAATCATTCACATTCATTCAAATCTGGTAGGTGGATAGAAATCCAGAAAAAAAAAACAACTTTTCCATGTCATTTTTCTAAATTTGGTAATTGTAATTTATAAAAATGTCAAATATGACAGGTAAATCCCATCGATAGAAAAAAATCGTCAACATCATTTTGTATTATTTTCAACTACGCACGAACTCTAAATTTGCGGAACCTAAATAATAAAAAAATTCCAATATTATCTGAACTATAACAATGATAGTATTTCGTGGTCACAAATGAACTCTTTTTCATTGTTTGGTACCTCAGAAAATGTTATTGGTAATGGAATTGTATATTACATGATTCCAAACGTCTGACAAAACTGACACGTTTCCATCATAGGGTCCGTTTTTGTTATAGGTAATGAAAATGTTAATCTACCTAAAAAAATACTGAGAATCTGAAAAACAATTCAACTATGAATGAAGTTTAACATCTTAAACATTAATTTTGTCAGTCGTGGAGACATTTGTAATGATCGTAAATTACATTTTTTGAGAAAACAGTAATACAGATTTTTCAGTTTTTGAAATATCTTGTTTTAGCCATGTAGTCATTTATTTATACAGGGTTACTCACAAGTGCGGACGGACATTTTTCGCAGTTAATTTGAAAAAAAGGTGCGATGAAAGTTGAAAGTTACCTTTGTCGTCTTAATTTTTTCAAATGAAACTATACGTCATGCTTAGTCAATGAGACTAAACTAACAAGGAGGGTTTAATAAGCTCTAGCCAATCAGAATCTTGTAGCATCAACGCGTCATAGTGACTTACTTGGATATGAGTACAGAGTCGAACTCGAACCAAGCAACAAAACTGTCAGCAGTAACTCTCATATACCAAGAGCTAGTCCGTCACTGTCTATAGAGAACGGCGGCCATGACACGTCCTACTACGTCACATTTCGTCACAAATGTTCTTTCGTCTCTTTCTATCAGTGTCCCCATTGTCTTATGGGGATTAGACTCTCCTGTTAAATAATGTTTAGTCTCCTTGATGCTTAGTATTGTTGGAAGAAACATGAACGGCCCCACACTTTTGACTAGCTCTGTATATTTCCATTCGTGATCTCAACTTTATGTTAATGAGCTGCTATAAATGACCCAACCTAAAGAGGAAAACAACAGAATTACATCTACAAAAACCGACAAGATGAAATTGGGAAAAACCTGTGACTTCGGAATATCGAATCTCAACTAATGCTCTTAGTACGGGATTTCTTGCATACTATATTGAATGCTTTTTGATTCTTTATCCGCAAGTGAATGTAATTTATCCGTAGATCTGTTCACAGAGGCTAAAAAAACCACAGTGTGTTGAAAATTTTTGTAAAAACTTGTTCGTTATAGGTTGGTCACATTTTCCATTCAGTTATTCATTTTCATGTCTGAATTCTTGTTGTGGGATTCATTGGATCTACGATAGTATATGCACCCTTTTTGCGGTGGCCATAGACTGCGAATTTCAACTATGAAGCTCAGACGGATAATTCAGCTTCCCCGACTGCAGCAATGAAAATCCTAACGTCTCAGTGTCAAAGTCTAGCACTCCAAGAGTGTCTTGCAGAAATCGATATGCATTTTCCCAAATCCGTACAATAAGCTCAATGACTTTAACCTGACCTGAGTGCATGTAATTCGGTTTTGTTTCGTACTTAGGAAATTTAGCAAAATCATCGATACTTTCCAGATATTACTGGATCAAAAACGGGAAACCATTCGAATGGCAAACATACGACGACAGAATTTCCCAGCAAACTGGTCGAGGAACCTTGTCCATAACAAAACCATCAGACGTAGATCTCGGTCAGTACCAGTGCTTTGCCGAAAACCAGTATGGTACAGCTGCCTCCAATGCAGTGTTCATGCGTAAGGCGGAACTCAACTCCTTCAAAGCCAGCCAACCTCTGACTCTAACCGGGAACGAAGGGGAACCTTTCAAACTCACCTGCCAGCCCCCTGATGGCTGGCCCAAGCCCATCGTCCATTGGATCTACTTCTACACGAATGGCGCTTTCAAAACCATCAACAGTTCTAGAATGACGTTGGATCCGGAGGGAAATCTGTGGTTTTCCAATTTAACCAAGGCGGACGTCACGAATAATTTCATGTACGCTTGTGCCGCTACGTCTCCTACTAAGTACGAATATAAATACGGCAACAGGGTGTTGCTCAATGTCGTGTCGTCTGGAGTGTCCGCTTCCCAAAATAAACATGAACCAGTTCTGCAGTATGTCACGAGGAGAAATGAGGTGGCCTACAGAGGGAAACGCGCAGAGTTGTATTGTATATTTGGCGGGACGTAAGTATTCGAATTTCGGGTGTTTTTTGTATACTGCTTAGGGGTACTGGGTACTGAAGTATGTACTCGAACTATTTTTTGAAAAGTCGACAAAGTTGAACGTCCATCGGCTTTCAAAATACGCTTTTTTACTCAGAAAAAACACCGAAAACATTACTTCAAGTGCTTAAATATGTGTACTGCAAACTGGAATTTTAGGAATGAAAATACTTCAAGAACTTGATAAATAGAAAGGCTCAAAAATACAAATACGTGTTTCGGATTATTGAATTTTTATTCAAAAAGTAAATGCAATCAAAAGTATGTAAAGGAAAACTAGGCCACATTAATAAAAACTAGGAGTTTTGAAAATACAAGTCATGGTTTGAGGTTGATCAAAATGCTTCAGAAACCAAATATACTGAATTTAAATGAGAATTGTTGAAGAAATCCAAAATACTGCCAATAATTGAAATGCTTCAGAAAACACTGAAATTAATGTCGAGTTTCAAAGGAACAAAAGTTGCATAATTAGGGATAGAAGAATTCTATCAATAAAAAATACAAGTTACTCTAGAACACATTTCAAATGCTTCACAATTAATGAAAGATTTTGAAGAAAGCTCAAAAAAATTTAAGAGAATTGAAAGTTTTCGAAATACTAATAAGATTTTAAGGGTGAGCAAAATGTTTGAAAAAAAAATTGATGAACAGAAAGTAATGTGAACTATTCATGTACTTCAACACTAAACAGAAAAATAATACTAAAATCAAATACGTCCTTCAAATACAAATACAGTGAAATTACTAGTAAAGCCAAAGTACTTACTGCGAATAATCCGAGTGTTTCAAGACTTAACTCAACAGTTGAAGTTCAAGCACTGCGAATAATTCAAGTAATGCAACACTAAATACAATTAAATCAATAGTAAAGCCAAAGTACTGCGAATAGTTCAAGAGCTTCAACTGTGAATACAATCAAATTAATAGTAAAGCCAAACTATTGTGAACAATTTGAGTGCTTCAACACTAAATACAATAAAATTACTAGTAAGGCCACAGTACTGCAAATAATTCTAGTGTTTCAATACAAAATAAAATTTTATTAATAGGTAAAGTTGAGGCACTGGGAATAATTCAAGTAATGCAATACTAAATACAATGAAATCGTTAGTAAAGCCAAAGTACTGCGAATATTTCAAGAGCTTCAACAAGCAAATACAATTAAATTAATAGGAAATCCAAACTATTGTGAATAATTCAAGTGCTTCAACACTAAATACAATAAAATTATATTTATACCAGGTAAAGTTGAGGCACTGTGAATATTTCAAGTAATGCAGCACTAAATACAATGAAATCAATAGTAAAGCCAAGGTACTGCGAATAATTCAAGAGCTTCAACAGTAAATACCATAAAATTAATAGTGAAGCCAAAGTATTCTGAATAATTCAAGCGATGCAATACTAAAAAGAATGAAATTACTAGTAAAACCAACTTACTCAGATTAATTCGAGTAATACAGAATGAAGACGATAACTTTTGTTTAATTTCCAGGAGCTGAAAGTTACTAGTACTAGTAAGCCGTTTACTAGAACTATTAGGCTTTCAGCTCCTGAAGATGCTAACTTTGTTGGCGAAACGCGCGCCGAGTGTGATTTTGACGTAGTTCTGGTATTTGGGTAGTTTCTATTTCTTCAGTTATTATACTATACTTAATTTCTACTACCTAGTACCACCGCTTTTTATTTGGAAAATATATGCATAGTATTATTTTAAAAAAATATGTTTTTTGATAGTATAGCATTTTTTCACGACTTAATTTTAGGCCACTTCCTCAAACGGTATGGAAAAAAGGTGGGAAATTAGTACAAAGCTCGGATCGAATAACACAGGGGAATTATGGAAAGTCGCTTATAATAAAGGTTGTCGATTTTGAAGATCGCGGGTCGTACACTTGTGAAGTCAGTAATGGAGTCGGAGAAGCCAAATCGTATTCTATCAATCTGAAAGTACAAGGTAAGAATAGGTGTTAATTTAAATTTAACGAGCATTATTGCTTATGTGAGGCTAAGAGTCATTGAATTGATGATTTATTAATGATTTTAGCTGTTCCTTACTTCACTATTGAACCGGAAAAAGTAAACGCAGCTGAAGACGAAACAGTTGAGTTCGTTTGCGAGGCCAAAGGTGATCCAGAACCTGCTATAAAGTGGATCCATAACGGAAAACCGATCGAGCAGTCTCCGTACAATCCAAGGCGAAAGGTCTACTCAAATAAAATTGTGATAGAAAGACTGGTGAAAAATGATACTGGCAACTATGGATGTAACGCAACCAATAGCTTAGGTTATGTTTACAAGGACGTTTACGTCAATGTCTTAGGTGATTAATTCGTGTGTGCTTATTTTTTTGTTATCGTACTGATTGTCGTGTTTTTAGCCTTGGCTCCTGAGATTATTGAAGCCCCAAGAGACACCCAGGCTGTGGACGATAAAAACGTCAATTTGACTTGTAAAGTTTTGGGAGCGCCAAAACCGAAAATCAAGTGGATCCACAACAAAAAAGAGTTGACAGGTGGTAGATACGAAATCCAATCTTCTGGTGATCTTCACATTTCTTCTGTCCTGTTTGATGACAGAGGCAACTACACTTGCTATGCTGAGAATAAACTTGGAAATACCAGCGCGAGTGCCAAATTGGATATCAAAGGTAAGGAAAGGTTTTAGAAGGCTCTGTAATAGTTGTATGAAATGCATTGTTACTTGCAGCACACACTTACATAACTGACGGTCCAGAAGACTATGAGGTCGAAGCAAGAACTCCTGCTACATTCAGATGCAATGCAGTAGCTGATGAATCACTCGACTTGGAGATATTATGGTTGAAAAACGACCAACCTATCGACTTTGAGGGAGAGCCGAGATTTGTCAAATCTTCGGATTACTCTCTGACGATATCGAAAACAATCGAACTCGATTCGGGAACCTACACTTGTCTCGCACGAACAGAGCTGGACGAAGCGTCAGCCAAAGCCCAGCTCACGGTGCAAGATGTGCCCAATTCTCCGAGGATGATCGGCGTCGAATGTCACACCAAAGACGCCACCATCAGCTGGACGCCAATGGGTGACAATCGTGCGCCGATTTCCTACTTCATCATTCAGTACAACACGAGTTTCACTCCCGAAGAATGGAAGGACGCTTTCAATCATGTACCTTCCGCGGATATGACGTACAACGTGCCTATGAGCCCTTGGGCCAACTACACGTTCCGTGTTACTGCTGTCAACAAGATTGGGCCGTCTACGCCTTCTTCTCATTCTGGAGTTTGTACGACTTCGCCGGAGGTAAGTTCAGTAAACTACTTTTAGACAGTACTATGTATTCTACCACATCAATTAATATCAACTTTATTGTCTGAGGGACAGTTTTTATCGACCTAGTATTCATTCACGAAATTAGTGAATAGATTCATAATTTGAGGGTCAAGTAATGGCGTTTCGAAATATTCGTAGATTAAATTGTGATGCTTCAAACACTGGAATAGGAGTGTGCCTATATTTTTTATTTTTTACGTTGTTAGTATTTATGCAGTATTTGGTGAAAGTCATTACACTGTCTAGTCAGATGATTTTTTCTTGATAGTTTCCACAACCAGAAGATATAAAAGGTTTGTTTTGTATGGTTTTGAGAAATATTGGTTCTAGGACATCAGACTTATGCACAGTGGATGAGAAGTGTTCAGTTATGGGTCACATTCGCTCTCTTTTGTTCAACTGCGCATGATCTTTACTCCCAGGACTTGTAATTCTTGAAACTAGAACAAACCTAAAGAGAGTAGAATAAGATACCAATGGCAAAAATAGTTGAAGCTGCAACCTTGTTCTTCCTCGGCAGTTCTGATGACCGGTAACACTACTAAATATCCCGTCCAAAAATTTACTGACCACTCAGCCAAATCACCCGCCCAATAATATCTTTAGACATTGATATACTGACCAAAATCCTCAATTTCCTCTCGCCCAAATGTGTTCGTAAAGTTAGTTTGTTCTGGTTAGATCAGACTAAAAAATTACTCATCACAACATTATATCATTGGTCAATATTATTGTCTAAGGATATTATTGGTCGATGATTTTTAGAAAAGAAGTTTAGTCATAGACCCCTGATGACCAGAGCTCTCGGAGTTTGTGCTGATATAACCGTTGTATATTTATTTGTCCGTCATTAAATTTTTTTTCGGTTCCAGAAGAATGAACTTGGAATTCATTTTTATGAAATGAAAAACTGTAACGTTTGAATTATTCTTATAAATTTAATTTTTGTTGCTTTGAAATTTAGCAACAATAATTTTCTATTTAAGAAATAGTCATCACTTTAAAGCTATAGAGGGCTGCCTTTCACAATCGTCCTCACAGAACTTTTCTTATTCCTAGGTACCCCACAAAAATCCCGAAAATGTCAAAGGTGAAGGTGACCGCCCTGATAACCTAGTGATCACTTGGACCCCGATGCCTCAGATTGAGCACAATGCACCTGGGTTCAAGTACCGCGTCTACTGGAAGAGGGACATAGCCGGTAAAGACTACGAATACGAAGAAATCCTCGACTACAAACAAGACAAACTGGTTATTCCCAACCAGCCGTCTTTCCAACAATACAGAATAAAAGTAATCGCTGTTAATGAGCTCGGCGAAGCTAATGTATCACCCCAAGAAGTTATCGGTTACTCCGGAGAGAGTGAACCTGAGAAGGCTCCCACAAACTTCACACTGTTAACTGTAGAGGGACCGACTACAGCCTTGCTGAGCTGGGACCCGGTTCCTCTTGAATCGGTCAGGGGGCACTTCAAGGGGTACAAGATCAAAACCTGGAGCGAAACTTCGCTGATCTCTAAAGAGATTCAAGTACAAGGAGGAAACTCCAAGGCTTTAGTCACAAACTTCGACCCTTACACCAAAAACTACGCTCAAGTTTACGTGTTCAACGAGAAATACAACGGCCCGCCCAGCGAAACGCTGTCCTTCGACACACCCGAGGGGATACCAGGGGAAATGCAGGATCTGGACGCTACCCCTCTAGGCTCGTCAGCTTTCCTGTTGAGGTGGGAGAAACCCGACAAACCAAACGGAATACTCACAGGCTACAACATATACTACGCTGAAGTGGATTCCACAATGAAAGTTAACCAGCCAATCCCAAGGAATCCGCAAGTCACTGATCCAAACGTGAAGCACGCCAAACTTGGCGGGCTTGCGCCTGGCATGAAGTATCGCTTGTACATCAGCGCTACAACAAGCGCTGGTGAGTCTAAGAGACACTTTATCGAAAGACAAACGAAACCGCTCGGATCGCACTTACCTTCAAAGCCGTCCTTCACTTGGGAAATCATAAAACCCGGTCCTCCGACTTCGGTGAGAGTCCGCTGGTTGCCTAACGAAGACGGTAACACCGGCTCCCATTTCTTCGTCAAGTACAGGAAGAAGGGCGAATCAGACCACCTGATCACCGATGCCGAGGAGAACGAGGACTATCTGATAGTGCCCGGCTTGGAAGGAGCGACCGTATACGAGTTTATTGTCACGTCTGTGGATGGGCAGTACTATAAAGACAGCGACACACAGGAGGTTAGTACTTACGACATTGACGGGCCCATAATAAAAGCCAAGGAGGACGTCGCAACCGCGGGATGGTTCATTGGGATGATGCTGGCTATTGCGTTCCTATTGTTGGTGCTCATTATAGTGTGCATCTTCAAGAGGAATCGGGGAGGCAAGTACGCTGTGCACGAGAGAGAACAAGCTAACGGAAGACACGACTATCCTGATGAAGGCGGGTTCCACGAGTATTCTCAGCCGTAAGTATCCAATATTTTACAGCTTAACTTATATTATAGGACGATACTTAATGATTGACTGTTACATTGTGAAATATTAATGTTCTAATTGTTTAAATGTGTCGTTTTAAACCTTTCCGTGGTATACTATACAGGGGATTAATCATAGACTGTAGGACTCGTTCACACGAAGTTGTTCAAGTCAGTTTAGACCTTACCTATCGAAGATGTGAGATTAATTGAAAGCATGGCAACATCGCCTTGGTCTCATTAACGTAGAGTGTAAATATATATTTATATATAAATTTGATGGAAACTGATAAGGAAATGTGGCCAGTCAAGGAATGAAAACTATGTGTACTGAAAAGTTTTATTGGTTGTTAGACATTCTAATGTGGATTTGCAGCGATATTAGTTATTAATTCTCGCACATTTAAGTAAATATTTAAAAAAATTCTTCCTATGAAATACTTACATTAAAATCCAACAAACCCTTTGAACTTTTTCATGTTACATATACCTAAATGGAGTTTTCTGGATTTCTACAATATTTGCCTGTTTGAATTTGAAAATATAATGTTTTTTCAGCTTGGACAATAAATCTCATGGACGAGCGTCTATGAGCAGTGAACCAAAAATTGGGCCTGAGAGCGATACTGATTCGATGGCAGAGTATGGAGATGGAGACACAGGTATGTTTCATTTTGATATTCTTGTCAAAACGGGATTTTTTCTACAGATTTGTTTTTTAACCATAATTATAAAATGAGGAATAAGTTTTTTATTCAATGAAAAATATGAGGCAATTATATTGAGATAAATTTGTTAGTACAGGAATAAATTCAGGGTGTTCTCAAAGCTGAGGCATATTTTTAAAAGGATGTAGATATTGTCAAAATAGTCTACTCTACCAAAAAACATAGAAAAATAACGCAGTTGCAAAAGTAAACTACATAAAATTACCTATTATGGTTCTACTATATTTATGAAAGCAATTCAAAATTATCACAATCAAAACAGGTGGCATAAAGAAATTTTCTTCTCCGTTGCGATTATGTTCCATTTTCACTTAGATGCCACTGACAATTTCTAGGATTTTATTCTCAATGTAAACCATAAATCAAAAGCGGCAACATCGGGCTGTCTTGACAGCAGCGGGTTGTCATACGTTCAAAATAAGCGTATTGTTAAGAAAACTGACTCCGTCACTGTGAGCGGGTATCTACCTAAGACGCCCAACCACCCAAGAAACAGATGTGACCACTTGAGATCTAGGGAGAGAGCGACGGCGACACGAAGACTCAAATAGGAGATAAACTGTAAACTTCAACGCGCTTGGTCATATTTGTGTTAACCCTGTTTGAAAATAAACCGTATTGAATGTTATGAAGTTATCAAGTTATTTAAAATCCTATACAAAAAAGTGAAACAAACCCAGCAGAAATACAGTCCATAATCGAATCGAAACACGTATCTTCGTTAACTTCTCCTCTTTCATAGAGGTAATTTTAAGGGATATTACCTATTTTCATGAGTTCTACATCCTTTTGAAAAAATACCTCACCTTCAAGAACATGTGAGTAGAGACACATTTAGGCACTTTTCATGTAACCTAATAATTTCTTTGTGTTTCTGTACAAAACAAAGCCTCTTTTATTCAATATATTTGTCTGTGGTTTGAGAACTGCGTTTGTATTTTTTTAATAATTTGGTTTTTATTTTGTATTCTTATCCTTTTATTTTATGGTTTCTTAGAGGGTATGAATGAAGACGGGTCTTTTATTGGACAATACGGTCGGAAACGTGCTCAAGGAGAAACAACTTCCCAAGGATTTGCAACACTGGTTTAGCGTGTAAGGTTTTCAAATAGTAGTTCCCACTAACCCGGTTTGTGCAGTGTTTTTATTAACCAGTAATGTATTTTATTCAACATGAGACTGACCTATTTCCTTACTGCATCCTATATTTAGTCTAGTATCGAGTTTCAACGTTTCATAATCAAAGCTGTTGGGCACATGGGCGTAGTTTTTAGTATTTTGAGGGTTTTTATAGGTATGATTGCAGCAGATCATACATGAGCGGTAACGAAATATTGTTGAATGATTTCTTTGGCAGAAAGTGTTTCTATTTGTTGAATATTGATTTTTATGTTTCTGGCTTCTCGTCTTCGATTTTAATATGAAAAGTATACAGAAACAAGAGAAGAAACTTGTTCCTCCAAAATGTAAGATAACTCCAGGAGTACAAACTAGCTATCTATTCGTCTATGATGTCTTAATTTGATTAGAATTTCTTTCCAGCTAGTAATTTTTTCATGTTTGGGAAGAGAAAAAAGACGCACGGAACTCTCTCAAAGTTTTGGTAGTTTATTTTTCTTGAATTGTATTCACATTAAAGGTTCCAAATATTCATTTACTCGATTCTCAGAGTGCTTGGTGGTCGGTAACATTTTTTTATGCCCTTATTTGAGCATTGAAAGCCAAGAAACAATTCAACAAAATTTTAAACTTCGGTATTTGGGTTAAATAAATGTATTGAAGTGTGTTATTTGCTTTGCATGGTTGAAAATGGAGTTGACGTTTTGGGGTTACGTGGCAGGTTATTAATTGTGTGGTAGTTATAAAATAGACTAATGGTGGAGGTAGAATACAAATTGTAGGATTCTTTTTAGTTTTGGATGAAAATTATGTCGAAAATCAACTCGGAGATGAATCTAGTTAACAGACAAATCAATGAGGTCTAGTTTCACGGTTCTGACGATCATCAGTGCAGACCAGGTCAGGACGTGGAGTCTGTAGATATAGCAATGCAATTGTATTAAATTCTATCCATTTTATGACAAAAAAATTATGTATTTTTGCATACTTAGGTGAATATCTGAAGGAATATGTTCATTTATTGTTCAAAATATTCAATAAAAACTAACCTATCGTGGATATGTCTCCTGGGTGGTGATAATTTTGAAAATCGAATATAAACGTATTATTTATATATGCTCCCAACCATTGTTTCTCCAAAGTTTTCCTGGTATTAGACAAAATATGCATATTTTTTATTCCTCATATTATAGGAATGAAAATGTTTTATTCAAATTGATACATTTTACGACCGAATCACTATGTTTTTTTACTTACTTCGCCTGATTAAGTTAAATACCTCAATTCAGTCATTGATCAAAGTAATCACAGCCACAAGCTGTGGCAAATGGATTCATCCAATGCCAACCCACCCCTTTTACATACATACAAAGTAATCAAACGATAGATGTCGCTGCATTGAAGTTACGAAGCATCAGCTCAACCTCAGTAACAGTTTATAAAATACTTATTGATAGCTTTTGTGAATTGTCCTTAGTTATTGGGCCCCGTGGGTAACCATGATAACATGCACATTAGATCTTATAGATCGAAGTGTTTGGGAAGCTGCATAGTCTGTACAACCCTCCCCCCCTACAATCTGCAGTCTACCATGCATTTTTTGTCATTTGGACGATTATTTTGATGATGGAAACATGAACTTTAAAGTATAACGTTGATACCACGTCTCAGAAAAGACCGTCGTATTGGGAACATGATTTATTAATCAGTTACTTGACATTTATTATGATATGTTCTTTGTACATTGTGCATAATACGTCATTATGATGATGAAAATATGATCAATGAAATATTACAACGCTGAAAGATGAGACTTATCGCCTCAAATTATACGTATAATGGATGCGTATCAATGTCGACCATCCTTTAAATAACGTTAAGTACAGTTCAATTATTTTATCTTTACCCGTGCGTCATCATTGTAATGCATATGAAATAAGTCGAGAAATTTTAGTCAAAACAAAGTCTAAATGTAAAACGACGTGGCTGATATCCCGATAAAAATTACAACGTGTAGATAATGAGATAAGATAATGAATTATTAAATTAACTAAATTAACCAGGCATAATCTAAAAAAGAGTTAAAATATATTGTGAATGTTTTTGGTCTTTATTTATAGAATTAGGTAATGTCGTGATTGATGGTACTGCTCTAGTCAATACACTATTTGGCAAGTTTAGTTGAAATGTAAAAACACTGTCAGCTTTATGGCTATCTCTTTTCACTGTTTTGAGTTTCAATGGATCATCACAATACCATAATTCTTTGCTTAGAAGACAAATGTCAACGAATTTTGATTCGCTCATAGCGGTTGATAGACAGATATGTTATTTCTTAGATCATAAATTGATGATGCATGGGCAAAGATAAATAATTCAACTTTATATGTTCCACGTATGTAACAATTAGAAAATGTTTACTACTACTACTCTCTAAAGGTCTTAAGTATAATTATTTTAAATGAAACACCCTGCTTTTTATTACAACTCTGAAATCTATATATTATTATGAAACAATTTATAATATGTTAGTAGAATTCTTCTGGACTTCCATTGTCTAGAAACAAAGAAAATAAATTCTTTGGATGTGTTTGAGTCACGACGTTTCAACGATTGAGATTTCAATAAAAACTCTGTGTCAAGACCTACCAAAATCGGTCATCAATAACAACACTCACCAAAAAAAAGTCTTTGTAACACATTAATTAACATTGATGACCTGAGAGAGACCCCACGAAGATCATAATTACCGTTATAGCAGGTACATCAGTTGCAGGCTATATAATAAGTATCCGAGATATCTTGTCGCATTCACACACTTGATAACAACAGTAGATGTTAACTGTTGAAACGTCGTGACTCAAACACATGCAAATAATTTATTTTCTTCGTTTCTAGACAGTGGAAGACCAGAAGAATTCTACTAACAATAATACATTGTCAACCACTTTCAAACAAATTTATAATATCTCCCGTTTTCGTATCATTGAGATTTTTATGAACTAGTATCTTTAAAAAGGCATATCTTCAAAAGTTTCGACACTGAATCTTTCAAATTAGTATACATGATGACCTTCGAATGAGATTATCAATTTTATCAGAAATTATACAGTGTGGTTAAATATCTCTTGTTATTCGGAGGTTTTTGATTTTTTTTTCTTCAAATAGAATGCCTTGTAATAATATACAGGGCGTTCTATCTGCCATACGTTGTCGACTATGATGGTGTCATTGTAGATATAATTAGGCTGTATTCTTTCGGTAATTTTGATGAGTTCCAACCCGAAAGAGGCAATTCTCTGATTGCAGAGGGTATAAACAATTTTTAAATTCTGCCAGGATCTTTTAAAGGGGTGAACATGCAACCCCATTCCATTTTTATCTGAACTCTTTAGTGTTGAAAACAACATTTATTGTAAATCTTTTTTTTAACTTGTGTTTTTTCCGCAAAAGCAAAGAAAAATGTAGTACTCGTTACTTTTGTTTACATGAAACCCCCTTTAATTTTTGACAAAGAATCACCTTAAAACTTTCCCACACTTATTTGTATATTTGTTTTCGGTAGACTTACAAGTTCCAAAAAATTAAAAACTTTTTATGGGGTCAAAGCTAAAGTTACAATTTGTAAACTAGAGTTAGCTATGAATGCAGTAGAATAATTTTATATCGGATTCAGACAGCTAAATTTGATATTTAAACTCATAAATTTGGATTCCAGCCAATTCACTGCTTTTTGTTTTTCACCAGGTCGCTTCACTGAAGATGGGTCTTTCATTGGGCAATACGTGCCCAGCAACATGAAACAGTTGGGCATCTCGGCAGCCATGCAAGGAACAAATAATAACGCAGTTGGCACCTATGTTTAAGTATTCGTGAATGTGAAATAGCTTTCTGTGTTGTGCTATCTCAAAGACTTTCTATCTAACTTATAACTGTTGAAATATTCGCCATTAAAACTGTGTTCTTTTTGTTTTTTGGGCTATGGAAAGTGATTGATTTATTATAGTTGATTTCGTCCATATCAGTAAGTTCTCTAACTGTCATAATCAAAATGAGTATGCGTATAATGTAGCTAGGATAGTTTCTTTTTTTTCTTGTTTTGTTGAGATTTTCTCATTGTCTGTAGCGCAATATAAGATTCTCATTCTAATGTAAGGAAATGCGTGTACGCTCTGCGACATCAAAAGTACTACTCAATCTAATAATAATAGGTTATGAGAGGCAGGCTACTAGAAAAATTTAATTTTTGTTGTAACTGAGCGTTTCTGAGATGATTCTCGTAGCAGACTCATTCAACTAGTTTGTTCTGCTTCTAGTTCGCGTTTGGGATGATTACCTGAGTGAGTCTGTCACGAGAAAATTATATTTTTGTATTTTTTTCAATGACACTGCCTTATTTAACAAATATATTGTATAATTCATTTAGTACGTTAAAGTTTACTTGTGTTGCTATATAGGTTAATACCCTTCTTCCTTCGTCATACCGAGTGTTCGAAAGAACTCAAAGGCCATTTCAATGATGAATTGGAGTATAATCTGATATAATGCAGGAAGGAGGCTACATGGCAGCTCTTTACAATATCGATAATTAGATTTACTTATTTTTTACATTCTCGATTTTTGGTTGATCCAAATTATAGTGAGTAAGTACATCACAGGTAGGCATGATTTCGTTTCTCTTCTACTACGCTGTGAATAACCCTAAATGTTTTCATTCCGAGTAATAGTCGCCAACTCAGTCTAGCCCTTAATGTTTTTGTTTTCAAATTTTAAGTAGAAACATTTATAACTTATAAATACTTTTAGTATTTAGGACTTCGGTACACGGTAATATTTCGGAAAATAAACTGGAGTGTTCCTGACTGATACAAGTGACAAACGAAAATTATCTGTGCTTCCATGCTGGGAATTCATTCTTTGGATTTGGTTTCTGAATATTTGGATTTGGACAATCGCCATTAGTTTGGCAAAGCTTAGATCTTGCAGGAGGTTCTTCCATAGAATACAGCAGGTCCTTTGATAAAATATATTCACTTTTGTTTAGCTCTTTCCATGTGAAGGGCGTTCTCAAAATCAGTAGCTTTAAACACCTGTTTTGCGGAGTTTGAATAGAAAGATAAATCATTGCACAGGAGGGTGTTATTTGCAGTTCTTGCCAAGTGTCCTCTTCTTCAGGAACCGTTTATTGACAAATTGTTATTTATTTAGCACTTCCTCCGATTTATTGCGGAAATGAGCTCCCAGCAAAGTTTAATTTTGTGACGTATTACCTGTATGCTTTCGCTTTTTGAACAGGGTTTTTTTTGTTATTGGCTGATCCGAATTTATTGTAGTTTTTCTGGCATTCGACAGTTATTTCAATGTAAAGCCCGATTGGTCTTTATTGGCTTCATTGGAGATCCGTGCATATTCAATATTTCGTGTGGTTGTGAGTGAGAGAGTGAGCTCATATTTAATTATATTGCTGAAGATTTACTGAATTCCCATGTTTGTTATACTTTTTTTGGAACGATTTGACTTGAAATGCGATTTGGTTGTCTCATAGTCAGGCCTCTCAGACCACAGCGTAAGTCTATAAAATCAAATTTATTGACTGCAAATCAAATTTTGACGGTGAAATTGGATCTTCTTGATTTGAGGCAAGTTTTCATATTGTGTGTTGACTCTATGAAGGATGTAAATGAACAGAGTAACAGAAAGGCGGTGCTAATAATATTGTGGTTATTTATTTTTGGCAGATTTGTTGCTTGTTACGTTTAAATTGGCTTTGGAAAAACCGTTCGACTTTAAAGCTACTGGCTAATTGTTTATAAGAACTTTTGATACTTTAAATAGATTCGCTTTTTGTATACGTGAACTGAAATCGAATATTTTTGATGCACCATAAATATATGATTTTTTATATGTATGTATTTGCAAAATTGCATAGGTATTGCTTTGCACTGTTGTTGGTTAGGTAATATATTTTAATATATTTATGATTATTACTATATATTATAATAACTGCGTTACTAGTTATTCACAAGATTAAGTATAATATTTTTTGTACAAATAAAAATATCCGGAACTGTATCAATCAGCTACGAGTTGTATGTATGTATATGTATAGCGTTTCTCTAAAGGTCCTTCCTCTCGTCTTCAGATAATTTATTGTACTTTATAGTTCGGGATAATTCCAGTTATTGACAAGAAGATGACCGTTTTGTTCAACATTCTCACATATTCTGAGTTACAGTTAGCATGATCTGAGTTTCCAGTTGGGTTGGATTTTTGGAGACACATGTATATTACCCTTGTTTTTTTGTTTCATTTGAAATTTTGCTTTAAAACATGACACAATATTTATCTAGTGAGTTGTTTTGTTTACCAATGGGATAAATATTTATAGTAATTTAGGTGATCCTTATTTTACCATATGCGGTATATGGTTGATATTTAGTTGTAGATTTTTTATACAAAACTGATTTGGAGAGTAATAAATATTGTCATATTTTTTGCACAATAAAAATATTATTATTCTTGATGTTTCATTGTGGGAATCCTCTTTGGGGGCCAATTCTTACTTCAAATAAAAATTTCTCTAGGAACGATGCTGAACTGCAGAATTCTGAAATTGATTTCAAAAAACTAGTTTTTTCACGAAAATTCTAATTATTCAAATACTATGACAGATAGAGCGAAACTGATAGTATTTCTGATATGTTGAGGATAATATTCTCTTGAGGAATTCTCTGGCGATTCCAAATTTGAAAACTTGTGAGAAATATTCAAGTGCAGGAATTGCGCTACTGCCATCTTTCAGAGAAAGGATCAAGTTATGATGGACTGAAATTGCTGCAAGTTAGAAACCTGTAATTGAAACGGCACTACTTTGGGTTTTGTCTACCGCCTGTGAGATGGCGCGCAGAGTCGTCATATTTTTTAGCAAATCACAGATTATTCAAAACCTATGCTGAATTGAGAAAAACTCATTACATTTCTGATTTCTGCAATACCACCCGTGAGGAAAATTTGAAAATGCGAAAATCAACTTTTTCCTAGAAACTCTGAAATTCTCTACGGATGACCTAGGAATAATGCTGAACTGCGGGATTGTGAAATCCCTTTAGAAAAATACAGTTTATTCAGGATTATTCAAAAACTATGTTGAGTTGAGTGAAACTGCACCACATGTTCCCTTGTGGCAAATTAGAAATTAAATCTGAGGTATGAAATTGGTTGAAAAAAAACAAGGAGTTAACCTTGTATTTTTAAAGGCCTAAAAATCAAATTTCTATTCTTCAAATTTTCATGTGAACATTGCAATAACTGGGAAACCATAAGAGATGGACCAAAACCGATTGCAATTCTGGATTCTGCTGCTCGAGATCCTCCTGTTGGTCCATTTTGAATTTTCAACGAAAAAAGAACAAAGGGGTTAACCTTGTTATTTTTGAATACCTGAAAAACAACTTTTTCCTACAGCCTCCATATTCGCTAGGGATGATCTAGGAACGATGCTGGACTGCGGAATAGTGAAATCCCTCTCAAATTTTGATTTTTCAATTTTTTTGTTTTTTCATATTAAAATTGCAATAACTCGGAAACCATAAGAGATGGACTAAAACTGATTGCAGTTCTAGATTCTGCTGCTCGAGATTCTCCTGTTGGTCCATTTTGATGCAAATCTATTTTTTGAATTTTCACCAAAAAAGGCCCAAAAATCAACTTTTACCTAGAGCCTCCATATTCGCTATGGATGATCTAGGAACGATGCTGAACAGCGGAATAGTGAAATTTCTCTTACATTTCGATTTCTCAAATTTTGCTCTTTTTCACATGAAAATTGCAATAACTGGGAAACCATAAGAGATGGACTAAAACCGATTGCAGTTCTGGATTCTGCTGCTCGATATCCTCCTGTTGTTCCATTTTGAAGCAAATCTATTTTTTGAATTTTCACCAAAAAAAGAACAAAAAGAACCTTGTTTTTTTTTGAAGGCCCAAAAATCAACTTTTTCCTAGAGCCTCCGTATTCGATACGGATGATCTAGGAACGATGCTGGACAGCGGAATTGTGAAATTCCTTTTTGAAAACGAGTTTTAAAAAAATCGACTTTTTTACGAAAAACAGGATTATTCAAATACTATGTTGAATTGAGTGAAACTTATTGTATTTCTGAATTCTGCGTACCGAGAAGCTCTACCAAGAACAATTTGAAGCATTTTTTTTGTTGAATATTCACTGAAAAAAAGAACCTTCTTTTTTGAATTGCTAAAAAACTTTCTGCTAGTGCCTTCAAACTGAAAACAGCGTTTGCATACAACGGGCTACAGCGTAATGGTGAAATTTCTCAAGAACTTCGATCTTTTTTAAATTGATATTTTTTCGCATAAAAATTCAATTCACTCGTAAACTATAAGAGATGGAACTATCGATTTCAGTTCTGGATTCTGCTACTTGAGATCCTCAACAAAAAATACATCAGGATTTCTGAATTCTTCCAGTTTATTCAATACAGACACTGTCAAGCGATTATTTTATTCCTTAGACAACCGCGACCACTAAAATTATTTCAGTGACCGCGACGACTTCGCACCATTTTTAAATAATCGGACATGACGAGCCATCTACTGTATGATAGCGAAAGTTTTTTTCAAAAACAGAACACTATCTCATATCTGATCAATGCTTTAGTTTAAATCGTCTACCGATCAACAGATGACCAAATAACACAGATTTAGAAAAAATTCAAATATACAGATATTTTATCAACTATCCGTGAGTATCTTATGCGGATATATTCATTCAATTTCAATATTAGTCAGTTCCTACAGTAAAAAATCGATTTATTGTATTTTTTTCTGAAAAAAATTCTGTATTCAATAAATCCGGATGTATACACGGATTCATTAAATGCGAAAGGAGTAGGCGTTATCTAAGTCGTATCCAGTAGCCCCACTCGAATTGGTTCACTCCAAACATCCTCCCCAATCCTACCCTCAAATTCGAAGAAATAAATAAAAGAAAATAAGTTTTTACATTGGTTTTATTTCATAACGTTACATAATGAACCAAGGCATAAATAAAAATGATAATGAGACCTAAATCCAGCTGAAGAATACTCATATTGCTTTTCCTAATGACAAATTATAAAGATGTATAAAGACCCTTCCACAATCGCTCGGAACTCACCAAGTACACATAATACCGCAGCTGATTGCCTTAATTAACCCTTAAAAACAAACCCAGGAACCCAGAGTTCTGCTACTTACGAAATGACCAAGCAATGAAGTGTTTTTTGAAACAAACCCTCTTGGTCACTTTACGTGACCCTGGACAGTTTTTTATGTCACAATATCCCAGTGGCCTAGGCCTAGACTTCATTCATGCCTCGACTTCCCCCGATTTTATTTATAAGAGAAAAAAAATTAGACTAACCTCACTTTTTACATGTTTTGAGGTTTATCAGTAATCAATCGGACGTTTTATTCATAATTTCAGATACTCAGCCATCCAAGTGGTATGGAGGACCTTTAATCCACAACTGCGGCAGACATTTCAAAGGCGATGTGGCAAAGGCCGAGTGCTCGTTACACACTTTCTTCGGGAACGCCATCAGTACACAGTATCCAAGATCGTGCCACTACGGGCTTATCTGTTACCACATGGTCTTTGAAAATGTCTGCCGCAGTGGCCAGGTAGAGCGTGCCGGAAACGAATATTCAACCAATGAGTTTCTCAACACCAAGTGCGTCAGAAAGCTTGTTGATTTGTACCAACGAGTCAGATAGGTAATTAAACCTTCTGCGATAATTTCGGGGTTTCAGATACTAATCCTTTTAGTCAATTTTCTTATAAGGATACCAAAGTATCATATTCGTTCATAAACATTAAGGGATTCCCACCCCTAATGCCTTTGGCGTCGAAGGAGTTCATAAAGCCATAAAACGTCAAACTCGATTAATGCTCTCCAAGCTCATCATAACTTCATCATACAGAAGCATAACATAATTATCGAATATTTCAACAACTGAACTCTATTGTCGAGTTCAGATTGAGGATACATCATGGATCTTTATGGTAAAACGAGTGGCAGAGTTTTCAGACTGAGGTTTTCGTCATTTCCATTCCACGTGGTTGTTGAGCGGTTGTGGTCACCGCGCGTAGCCCTGGCGCGTATGCTTGGCAACGCCGCCCGGTCTCCAAAAGGCCTTCACTGTATGTCCTGGTTAAATTCGTATATTTTAGGGCAACCAGGTCCATCAACATTCCTACCGTTTTTCTTCCATTTTAGTTTGCTTTTATGAAACGACCCGACGTGGCGTTTTTTAAACTACCCCTCAGTGTGAATTCCACCCAACCACCAGTTAGTCTGAAATGAGATAGTGCGAAATGGGAATAAATACGGTTTTCATCAGCGCAAGCAGGGCCTTAGCTACTGTCGACCTCAACATTTATTTCACCCTTGGTAAGTGCCAAGCAACGTGCAAGTTTTATAAACAACTTAGGGAGGGATGAAGTGATCCCACTTATATATAATAAAAATATATCTCGAATAGAAGTAAAATTTCACTATTTTAATCAAATAGAAATAATTTAACTGCATTAACTAATTAAAATACATTTTGATATATACATTGTACAATTTTTAGTAGTATGAACAAGTGAAATAACTTCGCAACACAAAATTTCATTGATCAAAACACACATAAAGGATTTGAACTAAAATCTAAAATTGTAAAAAAATAGTACAATAAAAAAGAAATAGTTGCTCAAATTTAATAAAAATATTTGTAAACAGAACACAAGACAATAAAGTTGAATAAAATTAATGTCAAGAATGAATTTAATAAGTGGGAACAAAATGTGGCCACAACTGTTCAATACGTAGAATAAAATGTTCACGATTAATTACGTATAAACAATATTCTAAGCACCTTAGCTTATTTCTTTTTGAAATCTACAAATAATACAAATTCCATCTTCACAGCAACAGCTGAAAACGTGACAGTATAAATTGAGAAAAAAAAAACGGATAACAATCATACGCTCTCATACAATATATTTAATTAATTCGATTTCACAAAAATTACTAGAAAATAATATAGAACGTTTTTTTCTTGTAAAAAATCAATAAGACAGTACAAACTCCGGGCTAAAATACACATCCAAAATTCTGCCCCTTTATAAGTTTTCAGTTTATGCTACTTTACACCAAACATTCTCTCACCACATTTCGCACCAATTCCGACAATCTTACATCTCGTCCTTCTCAAACTTAATTTTCTTAACGTTCTGCGGTTGCGTTTCCGGTTGACGCTTGGCTGCTTTGTTTGTAGATTGTGGATCTGAAAACAAAAACCGTCCTATAACAAAACTGAAAATAAAACACAATTCATTATTACAAAAATATCCGCGACAGATTTAAATTAACGCCATGTTGCCAGGGGCCTATAATTGTATTCTAATTTTCGACCATACTTCATTCGTTCACAAAAAGTAGTTCCATTCAACAACCATAATGTGAACAACTCATACCAAGTCACTGAATGAGTATAGAGTATAGTTCTGACTGAATGAGTATAGAGTATAGTTCTGACCAAGTGAAAAAATTATCTCAGTAAGGGAATTCCACAGATAAATGGCAACGTTGCAAAGGCATTGGCGGCACTGTTGAGTAGGGCTGAAGAGTGTTTAAAGAGTTATATTATGCCATTACTGATTGGGAATGTGCAAAATACAGCATAAGTTCAATCTAACCGTACAACAAGAGTTATAACAAATGCTTTCTTCTTATTCAGAAGCAATTTGTTTAAGGAGAATCAGTTATGATACCTTTATCACTGTTTGCGAGATATCAGATGTTTATTCATTTTTACAATTATTGATGTATCATCCCCACACATTATGCAATCCTTCTTAATACTGATGCCATTGATACATATAAGCATAATTAGTGGACATAACACTGCTCCCTGCGGAATCCCTATGTGTATTATTGTTTCAGATCAATTTATGACAGGTTCATGACCATAGATTTCTCGATGCATTCGAGAGTCTGGAAATTGCCGTGTAAAAATAGTATGAATGCTGATAAGGGTCCTATTCCTTACAGCCCATTATTCAAGTTCATAGTACATTGAAAAATTTGTTTGAAAGTGGTTGACAATGTTTCACTTTGAGTAAGGTTATTCTGGACTTTCATTGTCTAAAAAAGAACAAAGAAAAATTCAATTCGTTATCAAGTGTATAATGCGACAATCTCAAGGATACTTCTTATACAGTGAGCACGTAAAGGTTGGAACAAATTCGTTAAAAGCTCGATACGGCCATTGGGGAAGAAAAGCTCAGACACGTCGATTTTCTTTTTCAGCTGCTCATTTTTTGGTATACTCAAATTTTTTATGACATCATCGCTGTTCGAGTTATGACGTCATTATAATTTTTTTTGAATGGCATCACCCTATTTTGATAATACCTTCAAAAAGAACGCATTTTTCTGTGTATGGATGTCATATTTTTTTATATGTTACATAACCGTATTTTCGAGAAATAAGAGATATTTCATTCATAATTAGGTCTATTAACGTAAATTTTCGACTTGAGGTATCCCCATAAAAAAATCCAGTGGGATTAGATCAGGAGATCTAGCTGACCACTCTAAAAATCCTCGTCTGTGATCGAAATCCGGAGTATGAGGGAATTTTTCTCAAGTATCGATAGGCTACTTCATACTCTGTTGTGAAGCAAGTGTGATGTTAGTTGCCTAGATGCCAATCCCGTCGTCTGGTGTATGCTCCAAGTGTGCAACCGACCACCCGGGGTGGGGCTGTAGGTTTTTCCGGGTTTTTCTGCAGCTTAAAAGTGGATACGCAACCAAAAATCAAAAAGTCCTCCCGAAGCGCCACGGCAAATGATAATAATAGCCGTCCTCTACCCGCAGAAGAGGATTTTTAGAGTGGCCAGCTAGATCTCCTGATCTAACCCCACTAGATTTTATTTTGTAGAGATACTTCAAGTCAAAAGTTCACGTTAACAGATTTAACATTACATTATTATTAATGAAATATATTTTATTTCTCCAACATACGGTTATCTAACATAAGAAAAAATTTGACATTCATACACAGAAAAATGCGTTCTTTTTGAAAGTATTATCAAAATAGGATAATGCCATTTAAAAAAAATTAAAATTACGCCATAACTCGATCAGCGATGACGTTATCAAAAATCCGAGTAGTCCAAAAAATGCGCAACTGAAAAATAAAATCGACGTGTCTCAGCTTATTTTCCCTAATGGCCATATCAAGGTTTTAACGAATTTGTTCCAACCTTCACGTGCTCACTGTATTTGCTGTGAATAATTTTGCGTCATTAGCCTAGGGGCTTACTTGAATACCGCCAAATTACCCCTAGGCTAATGACACAAAATGATCCACAGCATATATATATACAGGGTGTTTCTTAAGTACGTGTGGAAAATTTAGGAGCGTGTTCCTGACACCAAAATAAGAAGAAAAGTTCCAATAAACATATGTCCGCAAATTATTCGTTTCTAAGATACAGAGTGTCAAAGTTGAATTCTGATTTTTATTAATGTGAATAATTTCAAAATAATTTTGATATTTGGGTAAAGTTTGGTATCTGGGAAGATTTATCATTTAGTTTATTTAAAAAATATATTCTTGGTAGAGGTCACTGAGAGCAACCGTTTTCGAGTTATTGAGATTTGAAATAATCGATGTAAGTGATTTTGAATGACAAGATTTTTTAATTAAAAATAAATTCAATTAGAAATTAGTTTTTTCGCAATTGACATAAAATTTGATTTTGTCATTGAAAAATCATCCCAGATACCAAACTTTAGTCGAATATCACAAATATTTTGGAATTTATTCACAAAAAACAAATATAAGAATTAAACTTTGACACTCTGTATCTTAGAAATGAATAACTTGCGGACATGTGTTTATAGGAACTTTTTTTCTTATTTTGACGTCAGCAACATGCTCCTGAAGTTTCTACACGTACTTAAGAAACACCCTGTATAAGAAGTATCCTTGAGATTGTCGCATTATACACTTGATGACGACTGTAGATTTTAGCAGTTGAAACGTCGTGATTAAAAATTACAGAGAATTGAATTTTTCTTTGTTCTTTTTTAGACAATGAAAGTCCAGAATAACCTTACATTGAGAAATGTTTCCTTTTCTTTTCTTCACAAATTCATAAGTTATTGTTTTTTCCAAGAAATGTGTGTCATCAAATCCAAAACAAGTAGGAAAACATTAAAATTAATTTAGTGCAGGTAAATTACTAGAATTAGTAAGCAACAAAAGTAGGAAAATTTGAGTTTGCCCCTCACATAAGTAGGTAGATTCGAAATGTTAGATAATTTGACGTCCAATAAGAAAATATAGATCAGAACTAGTAAATCAGTGTTTTTTTTTTCAAATACATCAATAAATGACAGATATAGATTATTTAAATTTACGTATTTTAGCGCGGAACGTCTTTGGTCACCGACTCGTCTGTGACGTCACGCCACATGTCTGAGATCGCCAAACCACAAATAAATACTTATTAGATCGTTAGCCGCGCCAAGGCACACATATGTAGTACCTTTGTTCTTTTTTAGACAATGAAAGTCCAGAATAACCTTACATTGAGAAATGTTTCCTTTTCTTTTCTTCACAAATTCATAAGTTATTGTTTTTTCCAAGAAATGTGTGTCATCAAATCCAAAACAAGTAGGAAAACATTAAAATTAATTTAGTACAGGTAAATTACTAGAATTAGTAAGCAACAAAAGTAGGCAAATTTGAGTTTGCCCCTCACATAAGTAGGTAGATTCGAAATGTTAGATAATTTGACGTCCATTAAGAAAATATAGATCAGAACTAGTAAATCAGTGTTTTTTTTTCAAATACATCAATAAATGACAGATATAGATTATTTAAATTTACGTATTTTAGCGCGGAACGTCTTTGGTCACCGACTCGTCTGTGACGTCACGCCACATGTCTGAGATCGCCACACCACAAATAAATACTTATTAGATCGTTAGCCGCGCCAAGGCACACATATGTAGTACCTTTGTTCTTTTTTAGACAATGAAAGTCCAGAATAACCTTACATTGAGAAATGTTTTCTTTTCTTTTCTTCACAAATTCATAAGTTATTGTTTTTTTCCAAGAAATGTGTGTCATCAAATCCAAAACAAGTAGGAAAACATTAAAATTAATTTAGTACAGGTAAATTACTAGAATTAGTAAGCAACAAAAGTAGGCAAATTTGAGTTTGCCCCTCACATAAGTAGGTAGATTCGAAATGTTAGATAATTTGACGTCCATTAAGAAAATATAGATCAGAACTAGTAAATCAGTGTTTTTTTTTCAAATACATCAATAAATGACAGATATAGATTATTTAAATTTACGTATTTTAGCGCGGAACGTCTTTGGTCACCGACTCGTCTGTGACGTCACGCCACATGTCTGAGATCGCCACACCACAAATAAATACTTATTAGATCCTTAGCCGCGCCAAGGCACACATATGTAGTACCTTTAGGTCCAATTAAGGCACGCCTCATTAGTTTGCACCACGTCTTCCTTTTATTCATGTCATTTGATACATGAAAAAACAATTTATTGGGGTTATTAATTGTCGTGCTTTTACACATAGGCACAATACAATATTTGTAGGATATTTTCTTAATTTCAGCCATCGTGTAATGAACAATACACGATACGAACGGCGCAAGTGATTGCACACCGATACATTTGTAGCACTCTGCGAAACTGCGAATACCAGTCGCCTCGTTCATGTGGCATGACGTCACACACTAGAGCGCTGCGTACAACGAAATCATCCAAGCGCAACTTCAAAGTCCCATAACTTTTTCATTTCTAGAGATATTTCAATGATTCTTTCACATTTTTGTTTCAATTTTTAGAATTAATCCATAATAAAAAAAATGAAAACTAGTACATTAGGACTGCATTCAAACGTCAGGATTAGGAGTGTATAATCGGCTCTCAGAATCAAGAGTGTGTTAATCAGCAGGCTGACTTGCGTCAATCGGCCGCCAGAAGTAAAAGTGTCCGAAAGGCAGAATTGAAAATGTATAATCATTCAGGTATCAGTTTATACAAGAGTATTTTATGATCAAGACAATCTTAGATCGAGAAAGATTCAAAGTACCAAATACAAGCTCGTCAAGAATGTTATTGATAACTGGAAAATTGCAGTCTGTCAGAATTAGGAGTGTATAATCAGACGTCAAGATTAGGAGTGTGAAATCGGCTGTCAGAATCAAAAGTGTGTCAATCGGCCGCTAGAAGTAAAAGTGTGCGAAAGCAATAATTGGAAATCAAGTACCAAATAATTTCAAGCTCATCAAGAATGTGATAACCAACGGGGAAAATGCACTAAGAGTTGATCTACCATAGTATTATTGTATCCCAGTTTTAGTAAGCCAAATGGAAACAATCATTTGAGCTTGTGGAAACCAGGACTTCAATATATGTCTCACCTGACGCCCAAATACAAATAAATCAAGTATTCAGGTAACACGGAGACAGAAACACACGTTAAACATGATTACATAGAAATTATCTGCGTACAACTCGCATTTTCTTCAAGAAATATTTCACTGACCTTGTAACCACCTAACCTGCGTCGCGGGTCCATAACCCTTGTCGTTTTTAGCGGCTATGCGGAAGATTATCGCAGCTTTCGTTGACGTATCCAAGTGGGCAGCCGATAGAGATACGTTCGAAACAATGCACTGGTTGTTTGGTCCACAGTACACTCTGACGAAGGCCAACTGTCCTGGTGGATTGGCTTTATCCTGCAATCAACACGAATACATTAATCACTTCACCTTTGGTCAACGAGATAATCCTTTACCTTCCCCCTCACCGCCAAGTACACGGAATACTCGAGGATTTCTCCTTGATTGGCACTCGGTGGTTCCCAGGACAAGTGAGCTCCATCGCCGGATTTCGCAATTTTGATTGCGGATGGCGCACCAGGGAAACCAGGCAAACAAGTCTTGAAGGCAGACATCTATATAAAGCAGAAAATAATTAACCAAACCCTTCTCGATTAAATCGCAAGCAGAAAGAGTAATTTTATTTTTTGATGTTTTTCACAAGTTTCATAATGGAGACCCGACATAATACATCTAAGTCCTGTCCCTGTTACTCTTAGTGTAATTTGGGCTTCCCTGACAGCTGTCACTAATTTTCATTACCATAATCGAATATTCTTTACAAATACATACGATTCCACAACTTCACTATGTATTTTTTACTCCATAAGTCGAATTTCTATAACTCAAATATTTCTAAAACTCGAACTTAAATTTAGCGGCAGCCCAAGCTAAAGTCAAATATTTCTGGGAAGCATCTACTGGATTGTACATACATATTTCGGGGATTCCCGATTCTCTTCTCAGTGACGAGCGGCGACAGATAAAAACTTATTTTTAGTTTCTTAGCATACGTTCCAGCCGATTTATCAATTTTAACATTTGTAGTGAGTAAAGGTGGTGAAATTTTACAAAGGATTTGTAGTGATTTAAGTGGGCGACTAAAATGGCAAAACGAAATTTAACGCTCAAGGAAAAATTAAATGTATTTGCTTAGGTAGAAAAAGGAAAAAAGAAGAAAAAGGACATTGCACAACAATTTACAATTCCTGCTAACACATTATCAACCATTTTGAAAAACAAAGACAAACTTTTTAAAAAACAAGGTGACTTTGATTTTAACTCCAAACGAAAAAGGCTTAGAACCTGTAATAATAATGATGCTGACGAAGCTATGCTTAAGTGGGTTACTGCTGCACGTGACAAAAATGTTCCTTTCTCTGGAACTATAATCAGAGAAAAATCTGAAGAATTTGCTGTTGCTTTGGGTCGCGAAGGTTTTTCAGCTAGTGTAAGATGGTTAGGCAAATTTAAAAAACGGCATAATGTCGGTTTGTGTTGGAAGTGCTTCTGCAGATTTGCAATCTAGTGAGGACTGGAAAAAAAATGTTTTGCCAGATTTGATCAGACGATACGATGAAGGTGACATTTTTAATGCAGATGAAAATCTTTTTTAAATGTTTACCGAACCAAACGTTAGCTTTCAAAGGTCGAAAATGCTTTGGTGGCAAAAACAGCAAAGAGAAAATTACAGTTATGGTTGCAAGCAATATAAGTGGATCGGAAAAGCTGAAACTGCTTGTTATTGGCAAGTCGTAAAAACCACGTTGGTTTAAGGGCATAAAATCACTTGAAGTGGGTTATGACAACAAGAAAGCGTGGATGACAAGTAAAATTTACGAGAAGTGGCACAAAAAGCTAGATAACATCTTTGCTGCTCAAAATAGGAAGATTCTACTGTTTGTTGACAACTGTCCCGCACATCCTAAGGATGTAGAAACAAGCTTAAAAAAACATTAAACTCAAATATTTCCCTCCTAATTTGACGTCTGTTCTACAACCAATGGACCAAGGGATTATAAAAAATCTTAAGCAGCATTATAGAAAACGAATCGTAATGAAAGGGCTCATATGGAAGATTTGATTTGATGATTTAAAAAACCTGGAATCTCGATGTAAAACAACAAACAATTAGCAATTGTTTTAGGAAGGCAGGTTTTGCTAAAGATGCATTAATGCAGTATGACTGGGATGAAGAAGATGATCTTCCACTGTCTGATTTGAAACAAATTTGGACCACATACAGAACGGCAATGGAAAGCGATGATGTTTCCTTTGAAGATTATGTTGATATTGACGATGGTGTACAAACAATGGACTTCCCAACAGACGAAGACATTTTAGATAGCGTTACAAAAAATTTAACTCCTTGTGAAAAAGGTAAATTTAAGATAAAATGTAGCATTTTCATACACAAAATAAATATTTTTTACATATTGTTTCAGGCTTAGAGGAGGAAAAAAACTCTAATGAAAGCGACGTTGAATCAGCTGTTACCAAACCTACATTTACCAGGCGTATTTTGCTATCCAAACTCGTAAGAGATTTTGCTTTGTTGAGAGAAAATGCTTCCAATGCAGAAGATGCTTCGCTAAATGTAGTGGAAAATTTTAGAGAAAAAGATACCTGGTCCACATTCAAACAAAAAATACGGATTTTTTCAAATAAGAATCTACGTTGTATTAACTACACCTGCATATTTTTTATTATTTGTATATGATTATGCATACTATTATATTATGTATAATATGAACATGTAACTAGTTTGGTAATACATACGTATACATACATATGTACATACATATGTATGTAAATTTTAAAATCCCCAATTTAGTATATTATTCCGTAATTCGAATTTTCTGTAACTCGAATTCAACTTACTGTCCCTTGGAGATTCGAGTTAGGGAAGTTTCACTGTATAGTTTATTATTATTATTATCGAAAGCTCATAGCTATTGATGGTGTTCACTTCATTAGAGAAACGTACGTCGAGTACAAATCATGAAACTTTGGTGTTACAGTGTTTTATATTCTCAGATTATCAAGTGCTGTATCCTACTTTTAGTAAGACTAATAGAACTAGTCTTTTAGTCTTGTGGAAACTAGGACTTTAATATGTGTCTCTCCTGACGCCCAAATACGAATGAAATAAATATTCAGGTAACACGGAGACAGTAAATTTAATGCTAAAAAGCTGAATGGTACAAAAAATCCAATTGAAAAAATTTCTAGTAACTGATGGAACACTAGCCAAACCTGTATTGGTTTAGTGCTTGATTGACAGGTCTGGAGGTAAAAATATCTCACTTCTCATTTCCTCTTTACCCTTAGAAAAAAAGCTCACTTGTCTGCTTTGTTTACGTTTTAGTTTTAACAATTTTACCGATTTCGGAGAAAATTCAGTCATTGTGTGTTAGTAAGTTACTTGTGTTAATGTTTAAAATGTAATTCATGTATTGTGTTATGAAATACAAGAGCTGTCAATTGTGCACTAAACCAATCGCTCGATAAACACCAGGTAATTTCGCGTATAGTCAACGATGTTAGCGAGCTTAGTCTTCATTGCCGGACACTTTTCAATGTATTTGATTTTTTATGCTATCCATGTTACATTCAGAGTGAGAAATGCTGTATCTCTTGTCAAATTGTCTGCCTGTTTGACCTATATAAGCTGCCGAACATTCTCCGCAGCTGTGTAGTATGTGAGTATAAAATTAAATTCTAAACAACTTTTTCAAATTGCTTTTTTCAATATCTTGCCATCTTACCCGACTTTTGGCATCTTCATGGTATTTTTTCCAATTTGCCGCTATACTAGTGGTCACGTGACGTGTGTCAAAATCGATTTTTAGGTTATCGGACATGCACAAACTCTTCCTCAGAAATGTTTTTCCATATGGTACATACTTTTTGGCGGTTACTATATATAATTAAGAACTCATTTTATTTGTAGCAGTAGTATGAGTTACTTGAATACGGGGCAAAGTCAAAACCAGTCATAACAAAAAAAACAAGACTCAGTGAAAATCAGAAAAAATTGTAGTTTTTAGTCTTTAATGTATTATTATTGAAATTGAGTTAGAATAGTCAATATAAAAAATGTTGAAACATTTACATGGTGGTTCTTCGGGTTGTAAGGCCGACGTATGTTTGGAGAAGATCTCGACGTTTCGCCAACACGAGTGGTTAGCATTTTCAAGAGATATTTTTTCAAATTTCAGATTTCTTAATTCACTGTCAAATGCTTGACAAGACAACGTAGAACAAATGTCAAACATTTAACAGTGAATTAAGAAATCAGAAATTTGAAAAAATAACTCTTGAAAATGCTAACCACTCGTGTTGGCGAAACGTCGAGATCTTCTCCAAACATACGTCGGCCTTACAACCCGAAGAACCACCATGTAAGTGACGATGGCCGCGAAAGCCTTTCACAATGTTGAAACAGTTTTGCAAAATCAATATCAGGTTCAGAATCATAAAAGACCAAAAAAATAAAATATGTAAAGTAAAAATAATAATGTTTATCATTCCTAAGAAACTTAGTGTTTATTTTAAATTGAACGTATTACTGATTCGAGTGGACTGTCAAATAAACCTATCGAACTACCGTCGAAGTTCCAGTAATTGGAGATTAATATCACCTACTTATTAATAATAATAATAACATGACTTTATTCGTCATTTTAAATATGTTACTAAAAGCTCAACAATTATGATGAACATCCGGGGTTCATGTATCAAGATAGTGAATATTTCAATCACTGTTCAATACTCAACTTGAAATAATTTAAATAAACTTAAAGTAGTTTTGTAAACGAGCTCGAAAAAAGTTGTTTTCATTAGACTTCAATTTATAATATTATTATTGAAATCCAGATGAGAATATTCAATATAAAAAATAATTAGAGAGCTTTGCAAGCAGGATTTCAGAATCATAACAGAACAAACAATAAAATATGTAAAGTAATAATAATAAAACGTTAAATATTCATAAGAAACTTTGTGATAATTTTAAGTTCTTGGAAACTAATATCACTTGAACGGTCTGGTAAAGTAAAACACGATTAAATTTTCACGGAATTTTTTATACTCGAGACATATTTCGCTATACTGTAGCTTTATCAAACGATTTAAGTATTCTAATGGTGGATTTATGCAGCAGTCATAAGTTTCAAGTTATAAGGAAGAATATTCGTCAATGATTGGTTGGAATAAACGGTTCAATATATTCTTCCTTATGACTGCTGCATAAATCCACCATAATATATTTTTCTTTGGAACCTTACTTAAATACTTTTCCCTAATGCTTATCTTCAACTACTAGGTCTACACAACCTATAATTTAAAAACAGTGTACCTGGGAATTGATTACTAACTTTCCTAATTAATATCTAAATCCATAACAAATAACAGTATGCCTAAATAATAATTAAGAAAGTTAGTAATCAATTCCCAGGTACACTGTTTTTACCTTGTTTGATTTATTTTGTGGAAGTTCATGATGAAATAAGAAAAGGAAGAAAAAATATAACTTTTGTCCAGTTTTCACTAACACTTTACTACTTTATTACGACTGGTTTCGGCTTTTACACCATTTTCAAGTAACTACAGATTTCATCAAGTTCGTGAATATTTATACATAAGAAAGTAATTAAAGAAAGGTTGGGTTTAAATTACCTAACTGATGTTTCAAAATAAGTTGGGAAAATACCTGGAATCTACCTGATTAGTCAATCTAATTTATCTAATAGGGGTTCATACAATCGGTTGGTACAACTTTGTTATCAAAAGTCATAAATTCAGAAGTGGAGAGCTACATAATTCTAACTGGTCATTGAGGGTATCAAAATTGGGGTTTTTAGTCAATTTGTTTATTTCCAAGGCTTCCAACAAGTTCATTTCTCTTCCTTTATTGCACGTATGAAGGATTTTCATGTTACGTTTTTAAATGATAGGTTGAGTAGACCTACTAATTGAAGATAAGCATTAAGGAAAAGTATTTAGGTAAGGTTCCAAAGAAAAATATGTTAGAATACCAAAATCGATCGATAAAGCTACAGTATAGCGAAATACGTCGCGAGTATAATAAATTCCGTGAAAATTTAATGGTGTTTTACCTTAGTGTTTATACAATGGATTTCCATCAAGTAAAGACCGATTCAATCCATGATATCACTTACTTATCAATAATATTAGCATGGCTTTATTCCTCATTTTAAATATTTTACAAATAAATGTTTAACAATTATGATAAACGGGCGGGGTTCAGATATTAAGGTTGTGAATATTAATCACTGTTCAATATTAACAAGTAATTTTATTTAAATAAACTATTAAAGTAGTTTTGTAAACGAGCATAAAAAAAGTTGTAGTTTTTTTTATTTATATTATTATTGAAATCGAGTTAAGAATAGTCAATATAAATATAATAAATATAAATGTAATGTTTCAGTTTGCAATACCTATACAACGACTTAGTCGATAAGATTCCTATCTTCTGACAATAAAGCATATTTGTATTGTATTGTAATGTGAAAAAAAAATATAGAGATTTACAAACTCAATAGCAGGATTTCAGAATCATGTATCAAGTATAATGATAATAATAACTTTCATTATTCTTAAGAAACTTAGTGATAATTTTAAGTTCCAGTACTTGGAAACTAATTTCACTTATTAATAATAATAATACTAATAATGCCTTTATTCAACATTTAAAATATTTTACAAATAAGATAGCAAATACTTTAATCACTGTTTGTTTGAAAGTGGTTGACAATGTTTCACTTTGAGTAAGGTTATTCTGGACTTTCATTGTCTAAAAAAGATCAAAGAAAAATTCAGTTATCTGCAATTTTATTCACGCCGTTTCAACTGTTAAAATCTACAGTCGTTATCAAGTGTATAAATGCGACACTCTCAAGGAAACTTCTTATTTATGATATGGCTAATTTTGTGTCATTAGCCTAGGGGTAATTTGCCTGTGTTCAGGTAAGCTTGTTAATAACAATGCCGGGCCCCTCCGGTACATCATTGTTAATTCTTATCGCAATTTCATTTGATCCATACCACTAATTAAGGGTTTCCACACATTACGGATTTCTATGCTTGCTTGACTGAAGACTGTTGTTCATAATATATGCACTCCCTTTAAACTTCCTTCTATACCAGCCCTCTCATTTATGGATGACTTCGGCTTCAGTCCGTTTAATATTGTGTTGGGTCGTCCAGACATGATCCGTTATCCCTGACTTTGATGTTTCTCCTCGTTGAGTGTTTCTCTTGTGTTCAGCGAGACGAGCGCTACGCGGTCTCTTAGTTTCTCCAAGATAAGCTTCACCGCATTCACAAGGGAGGTAGATGCAGTTTTTGGAGTCAATGTCAGCGTTACGTAGTCTCGTCTTTGTGAGATGAATGCGGTGAAGCTTATCTTGGAGAAACTAAGAGACCGCTTAGCGTTAGACTCGCTGAACACAAGAGAAACACTCAACGAGGAGAAACATCAAAGTAAGGGATATCGGATCATGTCTGGACGACCCAACACAATATTAAATGGACTGCAGCCGAAGTCATCCATAAAGAAGATGGTATAGAAGGAAGTTTAAAGAGAGTGCATATATTATGAACAACAGTCTTCAGTCAAGCAAGCATAGAAATCCGTAATGTGTGGAAACCCTTAATTAGTGGTATGGATCAAATGAAATTGCGATAAGAATTAACAATGCTGTACCGGAGGGGCCCGGCACTGATATTAATAAGCTTACATGAACACAAGCAAATTACCCCTAGGCTAATGACACAAAATTATCCATATCATATATTATAATCAGTATCCTTGAGAGTGTCGCATTTATATACTTGATAACGACTCTAGATTTCAACAGTTGAAACGTCGTGAATAAAATTGCAGAGAATTGCATTTTTCTTTGATCTTTTTTGGACAATGAAAGTTCAGGATAACCTTACTTTAATCACTGTTCAATATTCAACTTGAAGTAGTTTTGTAAACGAGCATGAAGTTCAAGTGAAGTATGAAGTATTTTCCGACTTATTCCAATAATGCTTACCCAAAGTACTTTGTACAGGAAGTAAGTACTAACGATAGTTCTGAATACTACGATCACTTACCTCACTCCAATCTCCCCGTCCGACAGTATTGATGGCGGCGACTCGAAACTTGTAAGCCGTTCCTGGCTCGAGATTTATCCTCGGAAAATTCGACAGCTCGGGTAAGCAGTCGAGCGACAAGTCCGTGGTATCGTCCTCCAACAGGAAGTAACTCTGTACATCACAACTGTTCCCCTTGATGAAGCCGACGGTGTACCAAGTATCTTTAGCGGGCTGTTCGGGGGCACTAATTTCAGTCTTTTTCATTTCCTTCGAATGATCCAGCGCAGCCGACGCTAGCGCCGCCAGCGGATCGTCGACGGGAGAATCGTCCTTTTTCTCCTCGGAGGGCGGTTCCACCGTTTTTTGCCCGCCGCTGAACGAGCTCACGAACCCGCTGTCCGGCTCCATTTTCGCGGGGATCTCGGGGTTCGGGGCCATGTTGTTCGTGTCCGGTTCTTCGTTCGGTTCCCTTTCTTCTTTGATGTCGAGGATTTCCGGCTTTATGTCCACGTCCATGTCCATTTTTTCGCTCTCTTCGACTTCGGGGTGTTTCAGGGATCCGTTCACGGCCGTTTCGGTGGAGTCCGCTTCTGCGGTCGTCGTGGAAGGCTTCATTGGCATATCCAAGTCGTCCTCACCGCCCCCGAAGAGTCCCAACCGATATCTGGAAATTATACATTCGAACTACAAACCAAAACCTGAATGTTTGATTTATTTCATCAGGGTTGCCACCAACTTTCCTGTGTGAATTCCCTAACTTTTCCAGGTTTTCCCTGACTTAATTCATAGTATTCCATGACTTAGGGCCGATTTCACCAACTGATTCCTAAATTTAGGAAATACCTAAATCGGATTTAGGAATACCAAGTGCAATATGCGTTTCACTACACGTGAAGTAATGCTTAAGAGTGATAGGAAATACCTGCGCTAGGTATTTCCTATCTATCACTTTAAAGCATTACTTAACGCTTGGTTAAACGCAAATTGCACTTGGGCATTCCTAAATTGGATTTCCTAACTTTAGGAATTAGTTGGTGAAATCGGCCATTAATCCAATTTATTTGAAAAATCGGACGGTTATATGAAACATTTGAAAACATAGAATATAAATAAAAAACTTTAAAAAAAACTTTTTAGAGAAAAGCTTTTATTTAAATGCAGTAAAAAGAAAATAAATTTTAGTGAATTAAACCCATCATTTTGTTACATTATAAAGTTTTAAATGGTATAAAAGATGTTCCGAGAATAAATCTAGTTAAAATAAATGAAGTTACATGACTTGGAGGCCAGATCACTGAAGTTACGACATGACTTAGAGGCCAGACCACTGACGCCATCTACATGTCGCCTCCATTTGAATTCAATATTAATCCTATAAGGCTGGCTAACTATCTTACTTCTTATACAGCAAGAAAACACAAAGTCGTCTCCACAATTTAATTCACCAACTGGATAGTGTAATGGTGTACGGCAAGGGCTATCAATCAGCTAACCTTAGTATATTAAGGACATGTTTCGAACCCATACAGGCTCATCATTAGCTTATCAATAATTCTACAATAAAACTATTAAACTATGACGTTAGTAATTTTACTGATATTTGTCGACGGCGGCGAGGAGGTTGCAACACTGTCCGACCGATTCATGCATCAACCACAATTCTCTCTAAACCGTACATTAAATATCTGGGTGTATACATAGATCGCCACTTGAAATGGGATACGCAAATAAACAATGTAGTGAAGAAACTTCGCTTTACTCTTTATAAATTCAAATATCTTGTAAGAATCCTTGCCATAGATCAATTGAAGATGCTGTACTATGCACTGGCAGAGTCCCATATTAGATATGGGTTGATAGCATGGGGAGCTGCCACTAACAATTACATGTTTCTGAAAATAATCTATAACAAGCCATATACCCACCCTACAAATCAGTTATACTTAGATACAAACATTTTTGATGCACGACAATTATATTTCTTAACGACTGTCATGAGACAACACAAGTTCAAATCGGAACTCTCCTTCTCAAACCACAAATATGAAACAAGAAACAAAAACAATTCCGTCATTCCAAGACCTGAAAAAAATGCGCTTCAGAGATGTTTTGTATACCTAGCACCAAAGTTCTATAACACAATACCTCCAGAATTCAAATCCATAAATTCGATGAACCTATTCAAATCGAAACTGAAAAAATGGATGAGTAGTATACCTCGTCTTATGGTGCACCAGTTTGTTGACGTTACCATTTTTGAAATATGTTAGCATCATTCGAATATTCCTAAATTGTCTTAGCACCTTAACTTATCTCTACCATATTTATTACCTGTAATCTTGTTAATCTGTTTATGTACATTTAGTGATGTTATTCTATTGTATTTTTTATTTGAGTGATTCATTTTACTATTTTATACTTGACTGTTCTACAATATTTTACAATTTTACAATATTTTACAATTTTTATGAATTTGATGATGATATCACAGAAGGTATCAAGCTAAGGATGACACTTTCATGGCCTAGCCTTTAGTGTTCACAGTGTTTATTCCTTCATTTGATTAATGTTTATTAAATTTTTATCTGTATTGTATCTGTATAGTATCTGTATTGTATCTATATTAATTATTCGAATAAACTATATTATTATTATTATTTCCAGCATTTAGGATATTGATACTTGTTGCATAGTCGTGCTTGAGGGATTACTGGGGTATTGCTTTGTTTTTGTATTGTGTTTTGTAATGCAGCTGATGAACATGAAATAACATGGAAAATTTATTATAATCACATAATACTATTACGTATTTTAACTATTTTATTTCTGACCGGGTAAATTTTTTACAGATTTGTTTATAAACAAGTAACATAACAACTACCTGGCAACTACTAAAACTCTTGTAATCGACGGTACCTGATTCAGATATACCGGAAAAGTAATAAAGTGAAAAATGTATTCCCATTAAAAAGTATAGAAAATTTTATTAAAATCGGTCAGAACTAAAATTATCTATGTACCACGGTAATTAATGATCCTTAATTAAGACCCTTATAATTCCATTGAACGTGACAACTGACAAGCGTCGGTGGTGACCAGAGAGAGAATTAGTTTGTAGAACTGAGTTTAACAAAATTGTGTTCGCGGAGAGTTTTCAGATAACTTAAAGTTGACAACAAAAAGCAAAAAAAGGGAACAAGAGGTAGCCTGAAAATGATTGTAGATGTTGACATAAAATATGTAATTCTCCGGAAAGTACAGCTTTTTTTAGGAATGAAATGCCAACCTTTAAAAAAATCAAGGTAGAGGCAGATAATTCTGTACCCAAAATATCCTAAAAGTACTCTGAACAAAAATTCAATAATTTATAATGGATGTAAGATGTCACCTTCCATCAAACTAAAAATTTTAAAATCACTTTTACGGTTTAGAAAAGATGTAAAGTATTTGTTGTCTGCCTGCAAGAGTGTATTACAGTTTGCAAGAGTTCTATAATGATGGGTACTGAACTCATAATTCAAGCACGAATCGAGCACAGTTGAATTCAAATATCTTTTATTGTTTGCATCAGATTCACTTTTTGAGTTATATTTTTTCTATGATTTCATGTGCATTCTCATCATTTATGGACTGGAACGTTTTCACCAAGTGCTGGAGTAGGACTGGCAGAAGATGGCAGATTTGTAGGGATCATTGATGAGACGATGAGCGTTAGTGTTTGTATTTTTATTCTTATTTAGTTACATGCGCTCATTCTCGCCTCAGTGACTCCTCTGGTGGTACTGTAGGTTTTTCCGGATTTTTCCTGCAGTTGGAATAGCAAATGCGTCACCTTTTTTTGTTAAGTCGCCCCGGAGCGCATTTGGTGGTGGTACTCTCTTTCGTCTGTAAGAAATTATGTACAGATCCGAGAGACTATCACCATTATAGTCTATAATACATAGTTATTTCAATTTACAGTTCTATTTATAGTTGAAAGAAAAGTTTTGTTTAAAATTGTCGTTGAGTTAAAAAACTTCTAACATTAAATTATATTATGACTTTGACTTTGAGGTATATTTTGACATGACTGATACTACTTCATACAGTTGTACAAAAATATAGAGAAATATAGAGAATAAAAGAAAGAACGAAAAAGAAAATAAATTCTATTTGCTAATAATTTTTTCAAATCATCGAATTACCTATCACGAATTCCCTGACTTTTCCCTCACATTTTTGAAAAAACTAAATTCCCTGAAATTTCCAGGTTTTCCCAGGTTGGTGGCAACCCTGTATCCAGATTAACGGACAGCTTCATAAACTACCTTAGCAACTTGAAAGACATGAGAAAAAAAGATTACTACTAGATATTTTATTCATGTTCTACCTGAATCCTTTCGGTGGTAAATTCGGGGATCCCCCATACAACCCGAGCCGAATTTTTGAACCGCCCTTGAGACCCAGCTTTTGAGTAATTGTCCCTCCGCCTAGAAGACCACCTGACGCGTCCATAGGAGTCGAAACGTCCGAACCAGGCGCTTCGGCAGCTGCTTCCATGCCGGTTTTATTCGCAGCTTCTGCATCCATCACCTCGATTTTGATGGGTGCCATTTTCTCAGGTTCTGGGTCAATCAGACCAGCTTCAGCTGCTAGAGCTGCTAAAGCAGCGTCCGTGGTTGCAGGACCATCGAATGAAGTCGAAGCTAAAAATGGTATAAGAGTAGAGATACACGGTTTAGGACTTCATTCCTCGAATGCTAAGAGTTTTCGTCGAATACAAATGCTCACCAATGGTTGCGGTTGGTTGTTTTGGACGTGAAACTACCATGAGTTTCGGCTGATCGGTATTATTGGAAGTAGCAGAATTGATAGGTAATCGGACAATTTTACCAACTCCTCCAACCTGATTTGGTTGAACCAATGTTAACGTTTTATTCCCACCAGTCGCCATTTGAACAGTTACTTGCTTTCCGCCTATCATTACTTGTTTCTAAAAACATTTGTTCTTCAGTGGAAAAGCATACAAAATTATTCAAACAGTTTTGCCAATGTTTTCGGGTATTACTAGATGTGTAACCCATTTTTAGTAGGCCTAATAAGATTTATCAAATTGGCTTGTGGAAACTGGGATTTTGATGTATGTCTCACCTGACGCCCAAATAAAAATGAAGAGAATATTCAGGTAACACGGAGACAAAACATTAAAAGGACACATCTACAAGAAAACTCCATACCTATAGTCGAATTCAAGTCGAGTATACAGCAAATGTACTATGAAGAGACCGAGCGGTGTTGCCACACGTAGACGCCTGAGCAACGGTACGGTGACCACAACAACCGCTAAACAGAATATACGCACGGTTCCAATTAAGATAATCTAATTATTTCAATGATAAATGCGTCAATTTGGCAACGCTGCCACTTAGCGTACTCTCAGGTTGAATTCGACTACAGAATAGCTATAAAAAAATGTTGTAAACCTAAAACTGGTTTCATGGGAAATCATATTTAATATTCTATGTTCTATAACTAATTTCAATATTTTCCCAGCTGGAGAACTATAGTATACAACTCCTCATAAAGTGGTGTTTAATAATGACTAGATTAAAATATACGAAGACGAAATTACCTGATGATGAATTGTCATATCTTACCGTATTTTTTGACAGCGTCATAGTTTTTGGCGAGCCGACTACCTGCATAGGCATGGAAATTGTAATAGGTTTACCAGTCAACTTGACACCTTGAAGGCCAGCCAAAGTCGCTGCTGTGACTGGCTGGGTGTTCATCGCCGTGGTTTTCACATTTCCTAGATTCATAGCCTGGGCATTTGTCAGAGTATGTATATTTTTCAAACCAGCATTCGAACTTACAACCAATACTTGTTGATTACCTAAAAGCGAGTATCTTTTATAGCATTCCAATAAGACGAAAAATACTGTCCTCTGACAACTTACCTAGTGTCGGAATTTGCCCTGCTCCCTTGGAAAGAACTAGCTTCCCAGTTGCTTTGTTCATCTGTATCATATTAGACGGTATCGTTTTTAACGTAGTTAGTACCTTGTTGCCTTGATTGCTTGGTACAATTTTAACTATGGTATTTTTAGGTTGTTGGGCTTGAAGAGTGCCAGTCTTGTTTTGTACAATATTACTGCCTTTGGGGAGAGTAGCCAAAGTCATACCTGTAGAAGAAAATTTAGATATTACTATCTGAAGACTCCTGGTATTTTTTTTTGACCGTTAC
This sequence comes from Chrysolina oricalcia, assembly GCA_944452925.2. Lineage (NCBI taxonomy): Eukaryota > Metazoa > Arthropoda > Insecta > Coleoptera > Chrysomelidae > Chrysolina > Chrysolina oricalcia. The sequence continues at coordinate 1,675,731 of OX101809.2, read as the reverse complement.
AACTAAAACATGTGTAGGGAATGAACTGTTGAATTCTCTAAAAAAATTACGATCGGGTTCCAGATACTGGAATTTATATTGGTTGCGAATTACCGGAATGTATAATTGGCTGGCCAGATACCGGAATGTTCAATTGGCTACCAGTTACCGGAATATATAATTGGCTGGCCGGATACCGGAATGTATGATTGGCTGCCAGATACCGGAATGTATAATTGGCTGCCAGATACTGGAATGTATATTGGCTGCGAGCTACCGGAATGTATAATTGGCTAGCCACATACCGGAATTTTTAATTGGCTGCCAGTTACCGGAATGTATAATTGGCTTACCAGATAACGGAATGTATGATTGGCTGCCAGATACCGGAATGTATAATTGGCTACCAGATACAGGAATGTATAATTGGCTGCCAGATACAGGAATGTATAATCAGTGGTCAGATTTAGTAAAGCGTAAGCGGCGAGTGGTTACTGGCTCTGAAAATGTAACATCGGCACCATATTCAGGAATTTACAATTCACTGCCAGATATAGGAACACATAATCGGCTGCCAGACTCGGGAATGTATTATAGGTTGCCGACTTTAAAGACTTAATAGATGACTACCAGGAAAGGAGTTTGTTTTCTTAATTCAAATAAATATTTACCCTGCACTGTATGAAACCTCAGCACCTCAAAATGGTGGTATGATGTTGGGATAAAACTCCAGTGAATTCTTTAGATATGTGTAACCATAGGGCAGATTAGTAATGTATAATCTTCACCGATGTCAGATTTAGAAATTTATATATAACCGCACAACAGATATCGGAATGCATAATCAACCATCAGATTAAAGAAGATTAAATCCAACGTTACATTAAAAATGTATAATAGGCAGGCAAATTTAGATACGTGTAATGCCGCCAGATTTAGAAATAGTGCATACTCGTCCTCTAGTTTTATAGAAGTATAATCATCCGCAAAATTCACCAGTGTATAAACGGCCACAAGATTGGGGAATGTATTATAATTGACCGTCAAACATAGGAAAGTATATTCCAATGTATAATCAACAGACAGAGAGAAATAATGTATAAATATAATGGTAAATATTCGGACGTCAGGTGTAGGAATGTGTAATCGGCTGCCAGATATGAGAATGTATAATTGGCCACTAGATATACAAATGTATAATTGGCCGCCAGATATACAAATGTATAATTGGCCGCCAGATATAAAAATGTATATTTGGCCGCCAGATATACAAATGTATAATAGGCCGCCAGATATACGAATTTATAATCTGCTTTCAGATACGATAATTAATATCTGACAGGCCGCTAGATTTCGGAGAGTAGATTCAGTTAAAAAATGTGAAATTTTACATTTAGCCAGACTTTGAATGTCGTAGCCGAATGTAGATGTGTATAATTGGTAGTCATATTCAGGAATGTACAGTGAACCGCTAGTTTTAAGAATGTATAATTGGCAGTCAAATTTCGGAAGTGAAACATGTATATAGAGTGTCATAAAAATCAAAGACTATCGGAAGATATGCACAATTAGCAGATTTTCATTTAAAATATGAACTTTTATCATCGACCATACTGAAAAATGTATTTTGGCGACTTCAGCATATTATAGCGACCTGCAAGACTATGACTACCAACTCCATGTCAATACCTGTGCTGGTTTTAACCAAGGTAACAACTTGCTGCTGGACACCACCTGCTTTTTGAATGATGTTGCCACCTTGTTTTACTATCAATTGTTTTCCAGCGACTTGTTGTGGAGTTCCTTGCCTAATGATAGTTCCAGTTGCACTTTGTAGCCTTATCGGAGATCCTGAAAGAAAAACAATCGAGTATAGACTCTGACAGCCCAGGAACTGATCGAACTACTTAAATAAGTTGTCCTCTTGGCATACTGTGACACACTAACCTTTGATAATTGGAGTAACGACCTTTGGTGCTATTATTTGATTTGCAATGGCAGTTTTGGCAGGCAGAGTTGGAGTGGTGGGGCTAGCCAAAATAGGCTGCACTGCTTTCGGGGAGGCCAGTAATGGCTGAACAGCAACTTGAGCTGGTGCAGGCTTCGTTACTGTAGGAGCAGGAGGGGGCAAGTCATACTTTTGGATCTAAAAGTAAAAGGTCCAATGCTAAAGTGCCAACAAAACGAATAAATTCCCAAGCTCTTTGATGCACCCAGATCGAAGGAAAAACATTTATTGATCTAAATAATGGACAGTACCTGAAGAATATGGGTCTGTACTGAAGGTGATCCGGTCCAATTAACTTCAAGGGATTGAGTGCCAGCTTTGACAAGACAAACTCGACTGGGCGCAGGCGGTTTGTCAGTTTCTAGATACCACAAATCTTTGCAACACACCTGTAAATTATTACATCATCAAGTTTGATGGGTGGTTTGGTCCACGACATATCATTGAAAAGTGTCAACAGGTTGTAGAAGAATTGGAAGGACTGTCAGTTATTTGAGTAACCAGAGTTCATTTTTTTAAACAGTTATTTGTTTTGACCAAAAACAAAGAATGAGACGTTACTAGTAGTATAAATATTTGGAATTTACCTGCTCTAAATTAATTTTATATCTTCTTGTTTTGAATTTAATGACATACATTTCTTGTACATTAATTACTAATGAGGAGACTAATTAGAGGAGAAACCTTCATTGTACTATAGACTTGAAGAAAGGGTTGTTGGAATAGGACTCTTATCAGCATTCATACTATTTTTACACTTGGTTCCATGTAAATAAAAGTATGAGGTTGTACTTCTAGCTAAAGAAAATTGTACCACTATCAACTATATCAACCTGTAACTTTTTAAAGACAATCAATCCGTAACATCAATTTTTCATTCAAAAATACTAATAGGTATCCACAAAAAAGAGCTGCAACCTACAAAACACATGGTTTAAATTAATTTTAAAAGCGGTTCAGGTTGAGATGAAAAGTTTTGCCAAGAATCTAAACAGTTGTAGGAGGCAGTAGTTGTTTTCTGCAAGTCGAAAAATAATATTGTCTTTTAACTGAAAGTAAAAAGTTCACAAAAAAATGCAACCTTCCGCAATAGAGACAACCTATACCATTTGAAAGCAAAGAAAAACCCCATACCATGGCATCAAAATATACGGGGTGTTCCAATAAAAAATCAGATATATGTTGTAACCAATTCCAACATTTTTTTTTCAATTAAGCCCCATCCCATGACTTCAAAATATACGGGGTGTTTCACTGAAGAAAAAAAAAAGATATAAGTTGTCCCTATAGCTAAAACCAAAATATTCTACTCAAAAATAAACACGACAAATTTCATTTGAAAGACAGTAAAAACTCATCACTAACATGAAACTAACCAAGTTGTTTCGGTATGGAGTCTCAAAAGCTGAAAGAGGAAAATCACTACTAACTATATGTGTGACTAGTGACAACCTGTACCAATCGAAAATCAATAATACCTTATCCTATGTATCATTTGAAACAACTGAGCTAAAAGCTAAAAATTCTGCTCAAAAATCATTGCAACCTCATCATTCCAAAAATATACAGGGTGTCACAAATTAAAGATAAAATTTCAATTAATTCAATAGTTTTAGCCATAGGGGCAACGAGGGACAATGGAAAACAGCAAACAACGTGGCACCGCGATATAAATGATGTTCCGTTCCATAAAAAAAAAGATTAGACTGCCTTTCTAGCAAGCAAACATTGAGACTTTTTGCCATCCTATTAAAAAGACATTTGAAACCCTTTTATAAGTTATATATTTGTGATCAGGCTGTATAATAATCATTGAACTCAAGTAGAGATAATAATTCAAAGAAGAATAATGACCAATTGAATTATTCTGCAAAACTTTAGTTTATTCCAGAACATTACTTTTATGAAGAGCATTGAAATATCTCAGAATCGGTTGTATATAGGTATAAAAAAACCTCAATGATTGTGATTTAGGATTTTTCAGCTTTTATATTCTAAACTTCCTAACTGGAAATTATTTTAATAATGAACCCAAGTAACTTTCATCGGCCAGCAAGGCAAATACCACAGCGACATTTCTTAAATTTCACTAAGTGTTGTTTTACTAAATCTCTTTTTGTATGCATGTGCAATGTGCGCAACATTAGCGACAATTTTTAAATTTTACTCTGTGTTCTTTTATACATGTGCAATGTACAGATAATGATAAGACCAAAACTTTGTGTTTTCTTCTTTGACTAGTTCAATAAGGTTTCTCATGTATGTAATTCTATAATTGTACTTGTGTAAAATTTTAAAGATGAACAAATTATCTATCTATCTACATCAACATGTCCCGCCTTTATAAAATTCGTCAATAATTGTTCTAAGACTCACTAGCAAAACAATGCAAGTAGTTTCACAGTTTCAATAGCATGGGCAATGAAACAAAAATATATTGGTGTATTCCAATTTTAGTAAGCCTCATGCAAAATATGAAATTGGCTTGTGGAAACTGGAACTTTTATATATGTCTCACCTGACGCCTAAATATTAATGAAATAAATATTCAGGTAACACGGAGACAGGAAACTGAAGGCTCATTGAATTCATTACCTACATTCCAATACGCACCATGAATAAAACAATATTCAATCATCGCCTAAACTTAATGTAAAATGTATACTGCACAAATGCAGACTAGGCAAAACAAAATATAAAAGAATTTGGTATGTTCAAAACAATATTTAGAAAACACATTAAAAATATATCACATTGAGTTAGTAAGTAATTCTGAATGGTGGAAGTTGTTGGTATTTATGAGAGTTCCGAAGTAATAATAATAATAACAATAATAATAAACGGCTTTATTATTTTCAATAATATAACAACAAAAAATATTTCATATAAAAGATACCCTGAAAATAAAAGGCGGAATTCATTTTTTGTAGAGACAAATCGCCACAAAACTTGTTCTTGGAACTGTGTACACCACTGTGTGGGGAAAACTTCTTCAATAAAAAACACAATTTATGCTTTTTTCGTGAAATCACTATCAAATATTACATTAGTTGTGCATTTTTCTTTGGAACAAATAAAAAAATTATTGTGAATAATTTTTAAAAAACATCAGATTTCACAGAAATTAATCCATGTAATTTGGTTGAATTTTTTTCTCCACTCCAAAATTCACTGAACAATCGTCGAATGAAAAAATAATATTTGTAGTGAAAAACTCCTATTTTTTGTGGAAACATTACTTTAAAATACTGAATAATGGAGATATTCCATTTTCTTGATTACTTGCATTTCGGACTTCCATCGTATTAATGGTTAAAACATTTCTACTTCTTTCAATTTTGCATTCTCATAATTTGGATGGTTTTATTTGTATTAACCAGAAAATTCACTCAACAATTGTCGAATGACCAAAACATGATAATTGTCGTTACCCGTTTTTTCAGCAATTGTTAAATTATTGAAATATGATCGTTAAAAGGTTTGAATCTCATGCAGCGGAAGCAATTGGTAAAATTTTATTATTTCCGGTCTCAGCATTGTATGATTTTTTGATATTTTCGTAACGAACTTTTCCGCCATAAAAAATAATTGGAAAATTATTGCTCAATAAAGTTTCGACCGAAAAATAATAATTAAACATCGTAGGCCCTGCTGAGATAATTGAAATAAAATAATTTCATATTTTAGGTAGTTTTTTTGTTTCAGGAAATTCAAACGCTTCAAGGCATATTTTTGGTCTTTGGTGAATTTTTTGGTGAATAAAAAATATCAACGATATCCGCGTTCAAAAGTAATTTTTCCGCTTCCGAAATTTTGGTGGTTCCACGACAATAATTATTATGTTTTCGTCATTCGACAATTGTTCAGTGAATTTTGGAGCGAAAGAAAAATTAACCAAAGATTTATTCCAGGGAAAATTAATTTTTCTATTTTCCACTATTCACAATGAGTTTTTCATTTGTTTCAAAGAAAAATGCAAAAACAATATAAGCAGTATGTCTACTTGAATTGGCGATATATGGAAAACTTTTTTATTTTTCATTATAGAAAAAAAGTCATTCTTCATGAACTTGCTGCATGTTCTAGAACCTAATTTTGAATAATCAAATCTAAAAATCAGTTAGTGTTATACGAGTAGTGTCAAAAAATATGAATTTGGTACAAGAGTTAATGAAGGCAAAGTGAAGGGAAGGACATTCTTGAGATGTATTTGAGTTACTAGTATTCTTTGCAAGGACAAATATTTTTAAAAAAGTTTGTGGCCTGTGGCTGTGATTTTAAATCTGAACCGTTCTAAATAATATTTTTCAATGTTATCGAAAATAAGGGTTCTTTACTCCTGATCAAAACTCTTATTTTTGTTCTCCTTCATAGACGGTTTAAGAATTCAGAAATCTGAAGCTTCCAGCGCAAGTTTTTCGCAATGCACCAACTTTCTTGAAAAATAAAATTTTCTGACAAATTGATAATAAAAATGTTATCCATTTGGTGCAAACGTTTTAACACCCACTTTATATGCTACAAAGAAAAGTTTTTCTGCATTATTTCTACGTTAAATAGACTAAAGGTGCATTTAGTCAACATCATTTCAAAATTGTGCTTAAATATATGTTAAAAGCGAAAGTTGAATCTGTTATATCAAATGGCACCGTTTATACAACAATGTTAAGTTTATGCTAAAAACCTTTGCTGTTACCGTTATGTTTAAGATAATGCTTGTGCTAAAGTTGACTAAATCCACCCTTAGACAATTACTCCACATTTTTTAGTTACAACAGTGATCAAATTTGATCTTCATTTGTCTTTTTATATGAGTGACAGCGCTAACCTGATATAAAAACAAAAAAAAAAGCACGGTAAATTTTTTTCGTTTTCAACAAATTTTCGACAATAATTCAACAAACGATTTTCTGGCAAATGGCTTTGCTAACTTATACATCATTTATAAACACAATGAAAACCTAGGATGGAGCCATGTGGCACTCACACTTTACACCATCAATTACTACAACTTCTTTGCTATTAGTCATGTAAAATTTCACACAATCATTTAGAACATACCAAAGTATGACTGGTTAAAATTGCTTACCATATTTTCTGCTAAAACCTCGCTGTTGTCAAATAAATCCTTCCAATTCTCACAACCATAACCTCAATCCCTTCTTGTTCTCACCTGATTTTTCCACGCTTTCCTGTAACCGTCTCTGCCGGACCAGATATACAGCCTAGTGCTGATTCCTACGGCGCAATGTCCAGCCCTAGCACAAGGCAAACTAGATTCCGACTCCGAGTGAATATTGAGATCGTCCCAATTCATGCTTTCCAGATTGAGGCAAGCCATGGTGCTCGTACACATCCACTCCTTTTCGTTGGTGGCGGTTTTGACTTCATCCGCCACCACAGGCACCCATCCACCAAAAACGAACATCCTATGCCCGATGAGGGTCGAAGTGTGAAGAGACCTTGGCAGTGGCGTAATGCCAGAAACTTGGGGTTTCATCCAGGACATCGTCTCCGTTTCCAAAAACCACAAGTCGCCCAATCGACAGCCGCTCATGCCGCCGTATATCACCAAGAACGACCGCCCCTTTTTCTTGTCCACATACGCGACACCTGTATGAGATTCTCTGGGGGGTGGGGAGGGGCCGTTGGTTTGGGGGATGTCCCATTGGATGGGGTTACTACGGATGTCTAAGGTGTAGAGGTCATTTAAGTAACGCGGTACGTTACTTTTGGGGTCGGCGCTGTCATTGGCTAGACCACCAAACAGGTATACCTTGGCGTTTACTAAGGTAAAGCTGTGACCTAGACGGGGGCATGGCGGTGGGCCAAGTTTTGACTCTTTCGGCTCCAGCTTTTTCCACTCCCATTTTGATGCCTGCAAGAAAGTTCAACGCTAATGATACCCTGTACCGCAAAAATGTCAACAATCAAGTTAGACTAGTCTACAAGAACTATTTTGGTGAATTTCTCTTCAAGGGCACCGAAAATTATGATCCACGGCTCATTCGATTCGGAATGACCTCTAGAAACTTTTTGAAAAATTTGAAGGTGCGCCGGCAAAAATTGCAAAAGTTATAAACAATTTGGTAAAAAAAAGGGGGTGGTTGTTTTTATACAAATATCTCGGAAACTATGAAAGATATCCAAAAGATGAAAAAATATCCTGAAAGAGGAGGAAAGGACCACGCACGTTTCTTATGGAAAATGGCTTTCCGTGAATTTGTCCGAATTTTTAGTATGGTGTAGATCTGGATGCACTGATTAAAAGTGTCCATTGCCAAAAACTCCAAAAATGGACAGTTTTCGAGATATGGCTCTATCAATGTAATTTATTTTGCATTTTTTTGGATTTTGACACATAATCAGTTCACTCTCATACTTAGGAAAAACCGAGTTTCAATGATTTCACTGCAGGAATCGATTGAAAAATAATTCTTTCTTCGTTTCAGATACTGCCATTTGAAGAAATTATTATATACTGCTCGTCACTGACGATGTAACTGGATTCAATTTCTAGTCCAGTTTTTGTAGAAACAAAAACTTCTGAATTGCTCAAGGTATCACAGAGTCACATATATTCAACACCTTTCGATAGGGGCACTAGAAAAATAATATTCGATACACACTATAAGAAACTGAATCTGAGATACTCTTTTTTTTTAAATAGTTTCCTAGTCGTCAAAGAAATAGTGGTAAATGCAAAATGAGCATATAGCAAATCATTCATAATGTAGGCTGACGACATAAATACTCGTATCGAATGCAGTTTGTTTATACCGAGTGTTAAATATCAATAGAAACAAGGGAATACATACCCAATAATCATTTCTAATCGCTAATCGAACCGTTAAGGCAAACGGATCCGTGAAAATGTCTGAATATTTGATATGATGTGGATTTCGAAGCACTGATCAAGTGTCTATTGCTACAGACTACAAAAATGGACAGTTTTCAAGATATGGCCGTATCAATATCTGCGCAGGAATTGACAGAAAAACAGTTGTATTTCATTTCAGATACATTCATTTGGAGAAATTAGCATACACTGCTCGTCCCTGGCGATGTAGCTGGGCTATTATTTTCAACTTTTGTATTTCCGTGTTCGTAGAAACAAAAACTCTTGAATTGTTCTAGTTCTAACAAACATACTTATATCCAACACAATTCAATTGTGGTATTTGAAAAAATAATATGCGATACACACTCTAAATATGATTTGAATTTTTTTTGAAATATTTTCCTGGCCATCAAGGAAATAGTGGAAAATGCAAAATGAGAAACTAGAAAATCTTATTTATAATGTACGCTGACGAGATGAATGCAGTTTGTTTATACCGAGTGTTAAATATGAATAGCACCAAGGAAATACATACCCAAAAATCATTACTACTGTTATTGTTGATTGAACCGTTAAGGCAAACGGATTCGTAAAAATGTCTGAATTTTTTATTCGGTATAGACAATAGCTTTTTCAGTTGAACAATTTATGAGTGGCAGGTCAACAATGTTGACATTTCATAAGAAAAATATTCAATTTGTTATTGAACAGATTGAAACACAGTTACTTAACCGTGTTCACCTCATCAAACATATTGATTCTTCACAAAAATTATATTGATAGGTACGGTTCTTGGTTATGCATGCTATTTGCAAATGTTGCAATATATCTCTGGCAATTGACGACAAATCCAAGTTTTGCCAAATGATTTTTTAAAATCATTTTCGAATATTCAATTCAGCTGTGAGTCAAACGATGTCTGCAGCCAGAAAATCACGTTTCATCCCTCCAAACTTGGATTTGCCGTCAAATACCAGAGACATATTACAACATTTGCAAATACCATGCATAACTAAGAACCGTACCTATCAATATAATTTTTGTGAAGAATCAATATGTTTGATGAAGTGAACACGGTTAAGTAACTGTGGTTCAATCTGTTCATTAAAAAAATTAAAATTATATTTCTTATGAAATGTCAACTATTGTTGACCTCCCACTCATAAATTGTTCAACTGAAAAAGCTATTGTCTATACCGAATAAAAAATTCAGACATTTTTACGAATCCGTTTGCCTTAACGGTTCAATCAACAATAACAGTAGTAATGATTTTTGGGTATGTATTTCCTTGGTGCTATTGATATTTAACACTCGGTATAAACAAGCTGCATTCATCTCGTCAGCGTACATTATAAATAAGATTTTCTAGTTTCTCATTTTGCATTTTCCACTATTTTCTTGATGGCCAGAAGAATATTTCAAAAAAAATTCAAATCATATTTAGAGTGTGTATCGCATATTATTTTTTCAAATACCACAATTGAATTGTGTTGGATATAAGTATGTTTGTTAGAACTAGAACAATTCAAGAGTTTTTGTTTCAACGAACACGGAAATACAAAAGTTGAAAATAATAGCCCAGCTACATCGCCAGGGACGAGCAGTGTATGCTAATTTCTCCAAATGAATGTATCTGAAATGAAATACAACTGTTTTTCTGTCAATTCCTCCGCAGAAATCGATAGAATTCCGTTTTTGTTGGGTATAAGAGCTAAGCGATTATGGGCCACAATCTAGAAAACGAAAAAAATCAGATATTGATACGGCCAATCTTGGAAACTGTCCATTTTTGTAGTCTGTAGCAATAGACACTTGATCAGTGCTTCGAAATCCACATCATTTCAAATATTCAGACATTTTCACGGATCCGTTTGCCTTAACGGTTCGATTAGCGATTAGAAATGAATATTGGGTATGTATTCCCTTGTTTCTATTGATATTCAACACTCGGTATAAACAAACTGCATTCGATACGAGTATTCATGTCGTCAGCCTACATTATGAACGATTTGCTATATGCTCATTTTGCATTTACCACTATTTCTTTGACGACTAGGAAACTATTTAAAATAAAAAGTATCTCAGATTCAGTTCCTTATAGTGTGTATCGAATATTATTTTTCTAGTGCCCCTATCGAAAGGTGTTGAATATATGTGACTCTGTGATACCTTGAGCAATTCAGAAGTTTTTGTTTCTACAAAAACTGGACTATAGAAATTGAAAATAATAGTCCAGTTACTTCGTCAGTGACGAGCAGTGTATAATAATTTCTTCAAATGGCAGTATCTGAAACGAAGAAAGAATTATTTTTCAATCGATTCCTGCAGTGAAATCATTGAAACTCGGTTTTTCCTAAGTATGAGAGTGAACTGATTATGTGTCAAAATCCAAAAAATGCAAAATAAATTACATTGATAGAGCCATATCTCGAAAACTGTCCATTTTTGGAGTTTTTGGCAATGGACACTTTTGATCAGTGCATCCAGATCTACACCATACCAATTCACGGAAAGCCATTTTCCATAAGAAACGTGCGTGGTCCTTTCCTAAAAAAAGTCCCACCTCCCGGAACTCTACCACTAATATTCAGAATTTTAATTTAGAGGCGACAATAGCGCTAAAAGCGGGCGATGCGAGTCCCGCGTGCGCTGACTGATACGGACCCTTGAACAATAAAAATAATTTTAACCCATTAAATATCAATATTTAGAAATAAAAAAATTCACTTACCTTTTAGACACTTGAATAAAAGAAAGTTCATGGAAAAAAATGTTTCCCGTAATTATTTTATTACATATTATGCTTTTGTTAATTAACTAGTTTTTCCAAGTTTCAAATTTAACAAACCCTGATAATTGTTTAACTAAAAACGTCAAATTTGTTTCACTTCTTGGAGCTATTCTTGAAAAACTTTAAAAAAGATCCCCATTGAAAAATTAGAAAATGTTGATTTTGAACTTTGTTATTAACAATCTAAGAGACTAAAGAATGAAAAATGCAAATGAAGCTACGATTTTTTTTTCGATATTCCAATTTGTTCGTATTTCAATTATTAAAAGTTACATAAAAACGATTTTTCAAAATTTCTTACTCTGATTGTTTAAATAATTGTTTTGAACAATTGTATTGTTTATAAGATATTTGAATCTTTTTTTTTGGATTTTAATCAGCAATAAATATTATGATCTTGAAGAAAAAAATCATTTCTTAAAAAAAAAATTATCGCTTAAAAACGCATTTGTTGATTAACTATTTTTTTTGCTACCAAATATTAATATTAAGGAACCATTTTTTTTTCAATCATAATTTCCATTGCTATTCGATAATCTGAAGAAAAAATATTTATTTATATTTTCTTTAATTTGTTATAAACAAATGAAATTTCACGATACAAATTTTTATTAATACTGCAAAAAATAACAAAAACAACCATCATAATATTTGTTGCTGATTAGAATTCCAAAAACAAAACTCAAATTACTTATAAACAATGAATTTGTTTATAACAATTATTTAAACAATCAGAGTAAGAAATCTTGAGAAATCATTTTTATGTAACTTTAAATGATTAAAATACGAACACATTGGAACATTAAAAAAAAAGTATTTGCATTTTTTATTTTTTAGTCTCTTCAATTGTTAATAACAAAGTGGAAAATCAACATTTTTAAATTTTTCTAATATAGGGATCGTTTTTAAAGCCTTTCAAGAATAGCTCCAAGAAGTGAAACAAAATTGAGGTTTTTAGTTTAACAATTATCAGGGTTTGTATGTAAATATGAAACTTGTAAAAACTAGTTAATTAACAAAAGCATAATATGTAATAAAACAATTACGGGAAAAAATTGTTTTCCGTGGATTTTCGTTCATTCAAGTGAGTGAATTTTTTCATTCCTTAATATTATTTTTAATGTTCAAGGGTCCGTATCATTCAGCGCTTTTAGCGCTATTTTCGCTTCTAAATTAAAATTCTAAATATTGGTGGTAGAGTTCCAAAAGGTAAGACTTTTCTTAGTAAATTTCCTACTCTTTCAGGATCTTTTTTTTAAATTTTGGATATCTTCAATGGTTTCCGAGATATTTGCAAAAAAACAAACCCCCCCTTTTTTTACTAAATTGTTTATAACTTTTGCAATTTTTGCCGGCGCACCTTCAAATTTTTCAAAAAGTTTCCTGAGGTCATTCCAAATCGAATGAGCCCTAGATCATAATTTTCGGTGCACTCGAAGAGACATAAACCAAAATAGTTCTTGCAGACTAGACTACTTAACCTATTAACTAGGTAAATATTCGTCGGCAAGTCTCCAACACATAACACTGTTGATTCTTCGGAAAGTTTTGTACAGACAGCTACTACTTTGCAATTTGCACTCATAGCAGTACTCTTTAAATACCGTATCTGAAAAAATAATTTTTGATTTAAATGGGGCAACACCTCTTCATGGTTCTTGCCATTCCATCAACGAAGACTAGTTCTCCAAATAGATGAGGAAAGTGTGTCGTCACAATTGTCATAAACTGATTCCAAACAAAGAATTTTAGGTGTGTTTGGTTGTTTGGATTTTGTTTTCTCAGGCAAAAGAAGTTAAAAACCTTAACAGAAACAATATCGGAGTTATCGGACAAGCTGATTTAAATTCGACGGAGGTTCGTTTGGAATCAGTTTTTGACAAGAATGACATTTGTGACGTCAGCACTTTCCTTGTCTATTGATTTGAAAACAAACTTCAGTATTTGTTGGGAGTTTCTAAGATCAACACTGAAGTATGTATCCAGCGCCATCTCTCGGTTACAGTTTCACAATTATTTGTGAAATGGGTCCGTGACTATTTTTGGTTCCGGAGTTATTTGAAGAAAGTAGTGATGCATCTCGATAACGCAGGTAATAAATAACGCACACATTTTAAGTAATTTTTGTGTTGTAATTTAATGTTTCATGATATTTCAGTGAAATGAAAAATGTTCATTTTTCGTTGTTTCCTTTCACCAATGTTTGACAATCTAGGCTATTTTTTGTACTTGGTGCATCCCAAGGAGACTAAACGTTATTTAACAAGGAGAGTTTAATCCCCATAAGACAATGGGGACACTATAGTAGAAAGAGATGAAAGAACATTTGTGACGAAATGTGACGTAGTTGGACGTGTCATGGCCGCCGTTCTCTATAGACAGTGACGGACTAGCTCTTGGTATATGAGAGTTACTGCTGACAGTTTTGTTGCTTGGTTCGAGTTCGACTATGTACTCATATCCAAGTACGTCACTATGACGCGTTAATGCTACAAGATTCTGATTGGCTAGAGCTTATTAAACTCTCCTTGTTAGTTTAGTCTCTTTGGGTGCGTCCTGCTTAATTTATTTCATTTTTATAGAGTTGAGAACTTCAACTTGGTAAATGCAAAAAGACTAAACTAACAGGAGGGTTTAATAAGCTCTAGCCAATCTGAATCTTGTAGCATCAACGCGTCATATTGACGTACTTGGACATGAGTACAGAGTCGAACTAGAACCAAGCAACAAAACTGTCAGCAGTAACTCTCATATCCCAAGAGCTAGTCCGTCAGTGTCTATAGAGAACGGCGGCCATGACATGTCCGACTACGTCACAAATATTCTTTCATCTCTTTCTATTAGGGTCCCCATTGTCTTGTGGGGACTAGACTCTCCTTGTTAAATAATGTTTAGTCTCCTTGACATAAATCAGCCGCTGATACTGACTTTTTAAAGTTTACTTACTTTAAGAAAAATAACAGCTAAAATTGTTTTTCGATTAATAGGTGGAAACGTTTTCATGGTTCTCGCCAGTCATAAGCGAAGACTAATGGTGGATTTATGCAGCAATCATAAGTCATAAGGAAGAATATTCGTCAATGATTGGTTGGTCCGTATATTCCAACCAATCATTGACGAATATTCTTCCTTATGACTTAAGATTGCTGCATAAATCCACCATACTTCTCCCAATGGACGATTCCAGTACCCCTGTTCAGTGTTGCCACAAATGATTTTCTGGTGGAAACCTCTGACATTTTTTAGACCTTTTCTAATATGGTTCAGGGTCGAAACGGATACAATTTTCAATTACAAAGAATCACGAGTGTTCCCAGATACATAAAAATCGAAGTAACATTGAGGAAGTAGACAAAATTAAAATATCCTAGGGAATTTTATCTGTCATATTCAAAAACTTACTATCGTGAAATTCCTTAGAATATTTTATTTTTGACAATCATCATTAGTACTTTGATTCCGCATATCCGGGAACATCCAGGAATCTTTCTAATTAAAAATTGTATCCATTCCAACCATATTTAGCATGTCAGAAAAAGCCTGGAAAAATGTCGTCAATTCAACCAGAAAATCAATCCTGGCAACACTGACTATAAAACGAAAAATTACTTTAGAATTTGTTGCGAGTTTCTGAGATAAACACTGAAGTATGCATACAGCGCCATCTCTAGGTACCAGTTATACATTTATTTGTGAAATGCGTCCGTGACTATTTTTGGTTCTGGGTTTATTTGAAGAAAGTACTGATGAATCTTGATAACACAGGTAAGTAAGAACCACATTTCAAGTAATTTTGTTTTGTAATTTCGTTGTGTTTTCACCAACACTATGATCAATAGCTACAGAAGAAACTGTATATCTTCAACGAACTAATGAAAATGAGTCATGATTTTGGTCTCGCTTATAATTATGTTGAGACATTATTTCTTTGAAAAATAATCCATTGATTAAATTTCTAGTGAAATAAGATTTTGTAGCATTTATTTCATCACCTTCCGCCTCTTTAGAAATAATGAAAAATATGTTTCTGAGTTCAATTATCATCGCTGGAGGCTTTTTCAAAATTAAGTAGGATGATAATGAAAGCCAGAAACATTTTTTTCATTTTTTCTAGAGCTAAGAAAAAAAATGGTAAAAAATCAATTTTCACATTCAACGTATTCAACACTTCATTTTTTTCAATATTCTTCGAGAAAAAAATTCTAAGAAGATGATAATGAAAGACTGCCGGAAGGGGCTCAAAATGCTAAAAAAAAATCAAATTTCAAATTTAACGCATTCAACAGTTTATTTTTCAATGTTCTCTGTGAAACAAAAAAGCTGCAAGATGATAATGAAAGGCAGAAACCTTTTTTCCATATGCTAGACCGACGGAGGGGGTCAAAAAATGCTGAAAAATCAACATATTCAACAATTATTTTTTGTTCATTTTCTGTGAAAAAAACATCAAGATGATAAGATGATAATGAAAGGGCAGAAACAACTTTTTCATTATTTCTAGAGCGACGAAGAGGGGCCAAAAAAATGCTGAAAAATCAACTTCCACATTCAACGAATAATTTTTCATTATTCTCTTTGGAAAAATCTCCGGCAAAATGATAATGGAAGGCAGAAATATTTATTAAATTATTTTTAGAGCCGGAGGGACGTCAAAAAATGCTTAAATATCAACTTTATATTTTACTGAAAAAGCAAATGCGCCACTGGAATCAATCAAATCGCCCCGGAGCGCCAATTAATTTTTGTTGTTGTTTTATATTTATTGTAGAATTTAAATATTAGGTTATTATAGTTGTGCATATTTACCGCACTGAACAGTAATTTTTAATTGTTCTCTGTGGAAAAAAACCCGGCAAGATGATAATCAATGACCGAAACATTTTTTCATTATTTATAAAGCGACGGAGGGGGGTCAAAAAAATGCTGAAAAATCAACTTTCACATTCAACGTATTCAACGATTCATTTTTCATTATTCTCTTTGGAAAAACCCCCCGGCAAAATGATAATGGAAGGCAGAAATATTTTTTTAATTATTTCTAGAGCGACGGAGGGGGTGAAAAAAATCAAAAAAATCAAGTTTATAATTTAACACATTGGACAGTTAATTTTTAATTGTTCCCTGTGAAAAAAACCCCAGCAAGATGATAATGAATGGCCGAAACATTTTTAAATTATTTTTAGAGCGACGGAGGGGCGTCAAAAATGCTTAAAAATCAACTTTCACATTCAACGTTTGCAACAGTTCATTTTTCAGTATTCAGTGTGAAAAAAAAAACCCAGCAAGATGATTATAAATGGCCGAAACATTTTTTCATTATTTCTAGAGCGACGGAGGGGGGTCAAAAAAATGCTGAAAAATCAACTTTCACATTCAACGTATTCAACGATTCATTTTTAATTATTCTCTTTGGAAAACCCCCCGGCAAAATGACAATGGAAGGCAGAAATATTTTTTAAATTATTTCTAGATCGACGGAGGGAGTCAAAAAAATTCTAAAAATCAAGTTTTATATTCAACGGTTAATTTTTCAATTATTTGTGCGAAATATCCTAACAAGATGACAATGAAAGCCGGAAATAATTTTTTCATTTTTATAGTGTGCCGGAGGGGGCTTAAGAAAATGCTGAAAAACCAACTTTAAAATTTAACGCATTGGACATTTAATTTTTCATTGTTCTATGTGAAGAAAACTTCAGCAAGATGATAATGCATGGCCGAAACATTTTTTCATCATTTCTAAAACGACGGAGGGGGTCAAAAAAAATCCTAAAAAATCAACTTTGACATTCAACGTATTCAACAGTTCATCTTTCAATATTCTCATTGAGAAAAAAACCAGCAAGATGATAATGAACGGCCTAATTTTTTTTCGTCAAAAATGCTTAAAAATCAACTTTCACATTCAACGTATTCAACAATTTATTTTTCAGCATTCCCTTTGTGAAAACCACCGGCAAAATGATAACGGAAGGCAGAAACATTTTTAAACTTTTTCTAGAGTGTCAGAGGGGGACCAAAAAATGCTTTAAAATCATTTTTCAGATTCAACGTATTCAATAGTGCATTTTTCATTATTTCTTGAACGACAGAGTGGGGTCAAAGAAATGCTAAAAAATTAACTTTCACATCCAACGTATTCAACAGTTAATTTTTCATTGACGAATCCATTTTTCGTTGTTCTCTGTGAAAAAAAAACACCAACAAGATGATAATGAATGGCCAAAACATTTTTTTATTATTTCTAGAGGTAATAGATGGTCGAAACATTTTTTAGTTATTTCTAGAGCGACGGAGGGGGGTCAAAAAAAATGCTAAAAAATCATCTTTAACATTCAACATAGTCAACGATTAATTTTTCATCATTTTCTTTAGAAAAACTTCCGGAAAAATGGTAATGGAATGCAGAAACTCTTTTTTCATTATTTCTAGAGCGATGGAGGGGGTTAAAAAAAATGCTAAAAACTCAACTTTCAAATTCAATGCATTGAACAGTTCATTTGTCATTGTTCTCTGTGAAAAAAAAACAGCAAGATGATAATGAAATGGCAGAATTTTTTTTTCTTTATTTCTAGAGCGACGGAAGGGGGTCAAAAATATGCTAAAAAATCAACTTTCATATTCAACAGTTCATGTTTCATTATTCTCTGTGAAAAAAAGCCCAGAAAAATGATAATGAATAGCCGAATTTTTTTTTCATTATTTCCAGAGTGACGGAGGGGTTCAAAAAAATGTTAAAAGTCAACTTCCACATTCAACATATTCAATGATTAATTTTTCATTATTTTCTTTGGAAAAACCCCCCAGCAAATGATAAAGGAAGGCAGAAACATTTTTAAATTATTTCTAGAGCGACGCAGGGGGGGTCAAAAAGATGCTAAAAAATCAAATTTGATATTCAACAGTTCATTTTTCAATATTCTTTGAGAAAAAAATCCTCACAAGTTGAGAATGAACTCTGGAAACAATTTTCATTTTTCCAGATTGTCGGAAAGGGGGCAAAAAATTGCTATAATAATCTGTAAATTAAGATGTTCTGCCTTTCTAAAATGCATCAAGTGTCATAAGACTCACTAACAAAACACTGCATAGTAGTTTCATATTTTTGATAGCAATGTACAATAATTGGTGTATCCCAGTTTTAGTAAGCTTCAAGAGATATATCAAATTAGCTTGTGGAAACTGGGACTTTTATATATGTCTCACCTGACGCCTAAATATTAATGAAATAAATATTCAAGTAACACGGAGACAGGAAGCTAAAAGTTCATTGATATTCATCTACATTCTAATACACATGGAGAATAAAAAAGAATATTTAATCATCGCCTAAAACTGATGTAAAATGTGTGTATTAAGATTGTTAGTGCGAATTTACAGTCTAATAAAATGCACCAATAATTCATGAATAAATAAACAATAACATAACTATTGTTAGCAGGGTAAATTACTGATTTATCTTCATACAATATTTTTTATCTTCTATATGATTAGTAATAATATAACATCAAAAATCAAAATTTATGTTTAGACTTGAATTATGCAACAGGTATCATAACAGACTAAAAGTTACCAAATTTTGCTGTAAAATTTCATGAATTATTGATCAAGTAAAAATTGATGAAAATTTATTTATTTACACCTATCAA
The DNA here is from genome assembly GCA_944452925.2 of Chrysolina oricalcia. Classification (NCBI taxonomy): domain Eukaryota; kingdom Metazoa; phylum Arthropoda; class Insecta; order Coleoptera; family Chrysomelidae; genus Chrysolina; species Chrysolina oricalcia. The sequence continues at coordinate 1,656,462 of OX101809.2, read as the reverse complement.
TGAAGTTCATGGTCACAAAATTGATGAATTTATTGGACAGTGAGAATTCGCACTTAGTGAAAATTTCTTCTTTTGTTATGATTCTAAAATATGGGACAATAAAAACAGACAAGCAATGATTTTTAACCTCAGCATTTAGTAGAAATTCATAAAGAACTTTTAAAACACTTGATAAAACAAATTTTAAAGAACATCCTGGGATACTAAGGAATATCTAGACAAATATATGACCAGATAGTCTCAAAAACTATAACTAAGTAGTAATAATACACATTGAATTTCATTTTTTTATGAAAAATAAAGACAAACACAAGTCGAAGTTGTATGAAGAGGATCATTATAATCAATTAATGTGAGGGTAAAATTGACAAGATATTCTAAATAAGGAAATAATTTATTAATTTCAATTATTGTCTGCAAAAGGTTAACAGCTGTTTTTGGTAGAATCCATGAGACCCATAAACTCTGTATTTCATATCTTTGTGCATATTATTTGATGACAACACAAACTGAAAACAAATCAAAGTGATTAGCAGAGCTTTGTTTGTAATAAATCCCACAAACATTGTTTTCCTAGGCTAAAATAAAATTTAAAATAAAGAACAAATACATTTTTGTGGACTGTGCTCTATGAAACTCCTGTATATTTACATATACTGATAAGATTGTTCATACATCATGTTAATATCATATCAGATTACTTCCCAATAGCTGACATTCAATAAACAATGTTCAAGGTTACTGCAACTTAAGGACCTTTTTATGAATTATCTTTTCCTTTTAGAAGGGATATTAAAAGACAAATTGAACATTTTTCATAAACCTCAAAGGTGTGGATATTCATCTCAAAAAATGTGATTGGAGACTATAACTTCAGATTCAGACTACATTACTTAAAAATTACAAACAGATTTAAGACTTGCTTATTCTAGAATAATTTCAAATGGAATGATGTAACTTTTTTTCAGAAATATGACAAAACATTTTTGAACACCTTCAGCAACTTTTCCTCCTTTTCAAATGTCAAGAATAGCACTTTGGAAGGGAGCAAAATAAAAAAGTTCACAAAAGTCATTAAGATTCCCTCTGTGTTGTATCATTTATAGTTACATACCTGTAGCTCGTACAGTTCATTACTATATTTTCCATATTCAACCATTCCACCAAACACAAGCAGTCTGGTTCCTTCCACAACGAATCCATAAGCTGCACATCCTGGCGGTACGTCCCCTTTTGTAACAGGCACAAACCACTGATTTGTTGCTGAAGAATTAAAAATAAAAACATGATTTATCAACAAATCATCAAGACTAGATTCAGTGTGTTTGATGGATATTTCTTGAAGATCTGATAAATAGTGGACAATTCGAAATAATTTGTAATATTGGTTAATTAAAATTAAACTTCTATTATTTGAACTTTAGTTTTCAATCAAAAGTTGATCCGTCACTTCATATCCCTTCGTTATAAATATTTCATCATGGTAGGCAATTGATTCGATAAACTAAAGCATTTCCCATACATAACCATAAACGCGAAATAATCTGCAACGTTTTACTTTGCGGGAGACATTGAACCCAAGAATCGCCCTGTATATTAAAAGTGCCTGTAAAAAAGATAGGTTGGAAACTCATCAGTCATCAGACGCTAGGAAGGTATTTCAACACCGAATCATCAAGGCAAAAAAAATCACAGCAATTTCAAGTGATAACTGTATTTATTCTAATTTTAAATAAAGCGCATGCATAAAAGCCCAACTTATGCCGGGTTTTATCATAACATGTCGCTATGTATACGCCGCCATATTGATTTCTAGTCCAAACAAAACTTCTGGAGAAATGTCATTTCATAAAATTTCGAGTCATTCCCAACAATTCATTGCTATTTTTGTACAATATGGAAAACTCGAAAAGTTGGACGGAACAAACCGTTCTAACAAAATCTGACAAGTACGAACTAAAAGATACAGCGCGCCATATTAACCCCATACAGCTGAAACTTCATTTCGTTACCTGTATTGTAAACATGGAGTTCATCGACAATCCCTTCATTTCCGCCACCGAATACTACCATTAAATCTTTAATAGCAACTGCACGGTGTCCATGTCTGGGACGGGGTTGAGGTCCAGTGGGATTTGCCACTAATTTCCACTGTAACGCCTTACCCGCCATTACGTGATCACATTGCACTCTACTCGTACATCTACAAAGCCAATAGGATTCCGCACAGACCGATTCAAAACAAAAATCACTAGAGTATATTCATATTGGTTAAATATTTTCACTGGAGAAGCAGAACCTCAAAGTATCGTCCCCCACATTATATTTTTGGTTAAAATTTTTTGAAACTAATGAAATAACTTTCTTTATCCGACAAGCGGCAAAACGTTACAAAAATGATTTCCATCACAGTCGGCAAGTTGGGTTTCAAACTCTTTTACCGACATTCATTTCGCGAATCTGACTTCGCCCCCTCTAGGTTTCAATAGCCGCAACACGGATATTCAGTAGTTTTTTTCATTTTATCGGGTGCGTCTACCAAAGGGCAGCGATCTCTTTTTAAGTTCTGTGGCAGCGATTGATGCAGCTTTAAAATGCGTTGCACAGAAGCATTGGTCGGAGCACTTATGCCGTGCATTTTATTGTATAGTACAGAAGAAGTATAGAACAAACTCTTTTCATGGTGTTGCGCGTCTACTGGTTACACTGAAAAATGCTTCTACATGACTTTCAGATGTATACTCATAAAAATGTAGCATTCAAAATACTAAAGTAGCCCCGAGACCCGACAGTTTGATTCTCAAATGACAATCAGTCAATCTATGTCGTACCTATCTTTTCTCAATGAAAGGATATAAAGGGCAATGAACAAATGTTGTCGCGTGCCAAAGGACTAAACTAACAGGAGGGTTTAATGAGCTCTAGCCAATCAGAATCTCTTAGCATCAATGCGTCATAGTGACGTTCTTGGACATGAGTACAGAGTCGAACTCGAACCAAGCAACAAAACTGTCAGCAGTAACTCTCATATACCAAGAGCTTGTCCGTCACTGTCTTTAGAGAACGGCGGCCATGACATGTCCAACTACGTCACAAATGTTCGTTCATCTGTGTCCCCATTGTCTTATGAGGATTAGTCTCCTTGGTCGCGTGCGACACACGCAATAGACATTTGAGTTGAAGAGCAGAATTCTTTAGACAATGGCCGGGGCCAAAAAGACTAAAAACAAGGAGTGTTTGATTCCCCTAAGACAATGGGGACACTAGTAGAAAGAGATGAAAGAACATCTGTGACGAAATGTGACGTAGTTATACATGTCATGGCCGCCGTTCTCTATAGACAGTGACGGACTAGCTCTTGGTATATGAGAATTACTGCTGACAGTTTTGTTGCTTGATTCGAGTTCGACTCTGTACTCATGTCCAAGTACGTCACTATGACGCGGTGATGATACAAATTTCTGATTGGCTAGAGCTTATTAAACCCTCCTTGTTTTTAGTCTTCTTGGGCCGGGGCCACAAAATATATTTCGTGTTGTGGGCTGAAGTACCCTCTACCGGCTTCATTCAGAACTCCGAATCTCGATCAGAGATTGTTTACAAATTTAGGATGAAATGGAAATGTGCGTTATGGGGTGTCCCAAATACACTGTAGTTTGAGAAATCAGTTCCAGCTCTTCCTAATTTTTCCATAAACAAAAACCATCTGAAGAAAGAATCGCGATTAAACCATAATATGCAAATAATTATTACCTTGCACAATACATCAAAATAGCTGCTGATATATGTTTACATTTCCCACTATTTTCTGCGACAGGATCAATGAAATGGGTCAATCAAGATACTATCATCTTGAAATGTGAAATTTTCAAATATCTGAGGAAACTGCTCTGGTCTGAATGCAAGGGGCATACGATGATATTCTCAAATGTATTAACAAAACCAAGTAAACACAAAATGTTCATGAAACATTTTGAAATTACTATACTTGTGTGAATAAGAAATATTTTTGTGCCATATTTCAGGAATGTTTGAACTCGACTGAAATATTTCCAAACATCTTTACTTCAAAACTTTCAAAACATTTCAAAAATTATAATAATAACTCAAATGTTTCAGAAATAAATTAAATTGAGAATATGTGAAACGTAATTTTAATGCATTTTAGCAATATTGAAACATTTTTCTAAAACATTACAAGAATATTCCAAAATTATCTGTAATGAATTATTGAAAGATTTCAAAGTAATCAAATTTGTGAATATTTGAAAAGTTTATTTTGCTAATTTCCAGAAACATTTCCATACATATCTTTAATTTCTAAGTTTCAAAACTTTTTAAACATTTATTTTTGCTAAATTCCAAGAATATTTCAAAACTATTGTAATATTTCTGAAACTTTGTTAATTGAATTATTGAGAGTTGTAAAATTCCCCCTTTTCTGGTAAATTTGAAATAATCATGTCGATGATCTTATAGATCAGATATGAGAAGATTTCATTAATTAATCTGTTTTAATTTAATTGCTTTATTTGGACCGTTGTCAGATATATTTTTATTCAAACAATTCAATATGAAAGGTATTTATACGAATATAATTAAGTAGATTAATATTGATATATTACTACTGGTCCTAATGCCAGATAATTGAATATTGGATAACTGTTTTTTTGCTGTTATTTTCAAATTCATTCAAAACATTTATTAAATTTTTCATTAACACAACAGATGAAATGTTTAAAAAATCGGAGAACATTTGAAACATAAATGAAATATTTCATATGAATATATTGAAAAGATATGTTTCTCAAACATATCAGAAATATTACAGAAATTAAAAATCAAGAATGTTTCGAAACACAAATGAAATGTTTGTTTGGCATATCCAAACATTTTGAACATTTATCATATGTTTCACAAACATAGTTGAAATATTTCATAATTTAAAAAAAACCTGAACTTTTAAAACATCAATGAGATGTTTCAAATGGATATTGATCTATATTAATAAATTTGGAAATATTAATGCAATGTTTCATAAACGTTTCTGAAATTGGTGAATATGTATATATTTCAAGAACATTCCTGGAATGTGAATTCTAAAATGTTGCAATGGAACATCTCTAGTTCCAGGAATGTTGCAAGAATATAAACTTCAGATCAAACTCAGCCAATCTTCAAGCTCTCGCTTCTTTAATATCTTCTTACAGTATTGACATTACCATCTCGGATTACACTAGGGTATCGACATTCTCGTCTACATGTATAGATAATATCCTTACCAATTTGAACGATACTGACTACTCAACTGGTGTAATTGAGCCATGTCTCTCAGACCACTATGGCCAATTCATTATCATCAATGAAAAACTTACTGAACCACAGCCTGTTTACAGGCGAAATATCAGTAGTAACAATCTCGAAAAGCTTAAAAATGCCCTGTCCGAAATCAATTGGGAAAACGTTTGCAAATGTACACTGTCGACAGATGAATTTGCTAACAATCTTCTACTCACCTTACAAAACCTCTCCTTGCAATTTTTTCCACTAAAGAAGATTAACGCAAACAAAAAACCACCAGTGGCGTGGTTCAATAATTCTCTCAAGGAAATGAGGGAACATTTGCTGTGTGTGAAAATCATTTGCGATAGCTCAAAATGTGCTGAAAATTATGTTGCCTACAATATACTGAGGAAACAGTACAGAAGGCAACTAAATGAAGCAAAAAAAGTGCATACAGCAATTATGTAAAAAATTCAGATAATATTTCGAAGACCACTTGGAAACTTATTAACCATGAACTCAACCGTAACAAACAACAAAAAAAAAAGTGAAATATCATCTGAAGATTTGGTAATATGGCAGAAAATATAATTTCTTCCCTGTCAGATTCAAAAAATGCGCCTCTAAAAATTCTAAATAGTAAACTTAGACCATGCGAATCATTTTTCCTCACACCCGTTACACCAGCAGAAGTGCGGGAGGCTATCAAATCTCTAAAAAACTCTTCCTGCCTGGACTATTACGAGTTAAACAGTTATATCATCAAAGCAGTCGTTGACGAAATTATTGAACCATTGACCACATTATTCAATTTATGTTTCACTTCTGGTACTTTTCCCGAATGTCTCAAAATTTCTAGAATAATTCCAATTTTCAAAAAAGGGGACCCAAAATTAGTCGACAACTACCGGCCAATCTCAATTGTTCCAATACTGGGCAAAATTCTGGAAATTCTTTTGAAAAATAGACTAGCCGCATATTGTTCGGCTAAACATCTACTTGACGATGCACAATTTGGTTTTCGTTCTGGAACTTCTACAATTGATGCTCTTTTGAAGATAGTCAAAGACATAGTGGAAGGCCTTGAGAGAGAGGAACATGTCACTATCACTTTGTGTGACCTCTCAAAGGCCTTCGACTGTGTCTCCCACGACATTCTTCTAGAAAAGATGGAATTTTATGGTGTGAGGGGAGTTGCCCTCGAGATCTTCAAAACGTATTTATGCGGAAGAAAGCAAATTGTGTCTGGAAATTATCAATTGTCAACATCAATGACAGTAAGATATGGTGTTCCTCAGGGTTCGGTACTCGGACCTCTCCTCTTCCTCATTTTCGTGAATGACTTGAACTTCTTTATGCAACCTGTACAATGCATACAATACGCTGACGACACGTCACTGGTATCGAGGAACAAAGATTATAGAAAATTAACAATGGAATCCAGGGTAGCAGAAGAGAAGGCTTCCTCCTGGTTCCTAACAAATAAACTTAAAATAAATAATGATAAAAATCAATATATAACTTTCTCATCTAAAATATATAACTCAGAAAATTCCAGTGCCAAATTACTTGGTATAATCTTAGATGACAATCTTTCATGGTCAGCTCACATTGAAGACCTCAGAGGCAAACTATCCAAAAGTTTATTTGCATTCAGACAACTCCGTGCCAAGATGAGTACAGATGCACTAATGAAAACCTATTTTGCCCTATTTCACTCCAAATTAGAATATGACATCATCTTGTGGGGCAACTCCTCACACGCAATGAAAATTTTCATTCTCCAAAAAAGAGTATTGAGAATAATTTGCAACGCTGGGCTTAGGGACAGCTGTAAACCTCTATTTATCAGAAATGGAGTGATGCCTCTTCCATCAGTCTATATCTATAAAACACTCTTAGAAATTCACAAAAACGAAGATCGTTACCTTAAACATTCGGAAATTCACGCTCACAATACTAGAAATTGTAATCGGCTGGTCAAACCCCGATTCAGACTCAGCAAGTGTCAGAGAAACTCTCCCGACTTGGATCTTTATAATTACCTACCAGAAAACATAAAAAATCTCCGTCCAGAATGTTTTAAAAACAAACTCAGGACTTTTTTATTGCGATACTGTTTCTATAGTGTCGAAGAATTTATCAAAACACCTTTTTCACAAAAACGCACATAATAAGTACTTACTTTTATTGTCCCAAAACATATGTATATATTTATGACTATGGGTGTGTATATACTGTTAGTTCTGATCTAAATGTAGGTATGATTTTATTGTAAATTTTGATTTTACGTGTGATCGTATTGATTGCTTTTTGTATTGTTAAATATGTCTATCTTGTTGCGATTTTATTGTAAATTGATTTTGCTGTGTGATTGTATTGATTGCATCTTGTATTGTTAAATCTGTCTATTTTGTCGGAGAAATCTCCTTGCTGACGACATAATTTTATATTTAATTTTTCTGACTTGCAGCAAACAATTGTAATTGTATACGTTGTTAAATAAATCTATCTATCCGAGAATTTGAAAGAAACGTTTCGTCATTGATAGAGCATGTTTCTGGAATATTCCTGAAACCAAAAATTGTATAATATTATAATTATTGTCACATTCTTTTATAGGATTAATAACTTTTTCTATATCATTCGCGTATTACTTTTAAAAATCAATAAATATGTGTCTCTCTATCTGTGGTATAATTATTTTGTTGGCAACCATCCAGTCACATCTGTGAGGTCGTTTTGTCCGACCTATATTTGTGATTGTCCAATCATGATGCCTGGAACGTTTTTTTTTTGCTGTGCATTTCAGCGTTTTTACTAAGAACTACGGCATGCATTATTTATATTTACATATAATTTTATTTTTTATACAAAACTGACATGTTCAACACCCATAAGGCTATTCATTTATTTTCCACACAGGCAATTTCACCAATTACATGGAAATATTATACATGGAAATTTACACTAAAAGGAACAAATACAGATTCAATCAAATATCGGATGGGCAAAAATAAAACTAGATTCAACATGAAAATGTTTTATATTTTTTTTGTGTTACAAGAATTATATAAAAAGTTGTCACAGTTTATTAAACAAATGACGATTTGTTTCAAAGGCATATGAATTTCATATATTACAAATTTACAGTCTCTGACCTAAGGACCTGTATAGGCCTATTACAGAAGGGTTTCACAATATTTTCAGTTCCCACAATAACGTCTATCCGCGCAAAGCTCAAAATGGCAAAATTTCTAAATTTGGATGATGATTGTGAACTATACATTCGCGTCTAATCAATTAAAAAAACATAAAAGTGAAGTGCCAATTTAAACTACAGTATATTCTTTATAAAGTTGACACAGACTAGATTTGAAATTTATCCTCAAATCCTCAAAATCCGCTAATTGAGAATAATTCCAATCTTTCGATATTAGTAACAATCAGAAACAGTTATATTGTGTCTTACATCTGAGCTGCTAGCTCTTTCAGATGCTGTTTGGACTTTGTTACATTCTTGTCGGACTTCTATCTTCTTTTCTTTAGACATCTCAGATAAGTTAGTGGACTGTATTTAGTGAACACAGCATCAATTTGTTCTCACAATGGGAAAAACAAAGTTAAACACTTTCCTTGCCAATAAATTAAAACATTTGTGTTTGTTTCTAAGAGATCAATGTTTGGAAATTGAATACAAGGCCCTTTTTGAAAAAAAATCTTTTCTTTGTCTTAGTCTTTGTTTAATACCAACCACGATATTCATTAGCCATATTACAAACACTTGTGTGTATTTTTACACCGACCTGTTTCATCTAGAAAAAACTTCAAATCCATGGTTCTCTGATTTCTTTCAAGAGGCTAATTTTTACATTTTAAATAAAGTACTTTGATGAAAAAATTAGACATGAACACAATCATCCATACCAAAACTTTAAAATGAAATTCAAAATATTATCTATTTTGAATTTATTTCAACGCCAAACAATCTTAGTGTTGGCATTTTTTTTAAACGACACCTGACTACGTTACTCGAATTCTAATATTTTCTATTGCTATTTTTTCGTAAAATTTCTGTTACACCTATTTGAAAGTATCACAAATCTAGTGGCGTAGTCAGATTTTTTGTTGCCATTGTTTGTTGGATTTTTGGCCTGGGAAAAATTCAAAGTAGGCCTTAAAATTTTTAATTTTAGTACAAAGTTTTGGCACTATATTAAGTTGGAGCTTTTTTGATTAGAAAAAAGCGTGTGAATCGAACAAATAAAACTGTACAGTGTTGCCCCGCTTTTTAATGGGTCACTCTGTAGGTTAAAATAATGATCTTATATCCAACATATAACAAAATTAAATCGCATGATTTCATATATAATAATCAAAGGTTATCTGTATAATTAACCCTGGCAATAATTAATAAAACATTGATTAAAGGTATATCAACATTGCAAAAGATATACTAGGTTTCATGACCTCAAATTGCAAATAAATCATTTTCTTCTGTTCAGTTCAGACGCGAAAAAAATCTGTCACAATCTGTCAAATGACCACCAACTTAGTATTTGGACATTCCAAGTTAATCTTGAAATTTCTGGACTTCAGTACAATCAATCACATTTTCATAATAATTTTGAAACTACCACATAATAAAAACATGTATTTCGTTCTTCTCTTCGATCAAGTCCCACTCAATGCATTTGAGAAAATGGCTAAGAAAATTTAATTGAATACATCATACCTTATAGAACATGGCAAGATTTAATTTAATGGCCTGTATAACATTTTCAAATCAAATGTCAGCTCTATAGCTTAAACCGAAAATAGCAGCGTTAAAAGAAGTCGTGTTAGTATGGCAAAAAACGTGATAAAATACCTCAAAATCCATTAAATATTCACCTCCGATTCGACTTCCGGCAGCGGTTGAGGTCAGACGGCGGCTTCGTGTTGGAAGTCAGGTTAATTGTGTGATGTCCGCAGTCTTAAAGACGTGCATTGACAGATTAAAACTAAAGTGTGTTGTTAAAAAGTAAAAAGTGTTTAAATATGGGATGCAGTATTGCCTAGAGCAAGACAACTGCATTCCCCCGATACAACCTCGCTGTCTACGCCGGTTAAAGGCCGGATGGGAACGGATTTCTCGCAGCGGGGCATGTCCAAGTAGCGCCGATAGGAAGCTAACGGACAATAATTGATACAGACGTATGACAACTGATGATTAACCCTATATTGCAAACGAGAATCTGGAAATTTGTATATTGAGGTTTTAAGGTCAATAATTCGACAAACATAATAAAACACCTGATCACTTTTTGCAATATGAATAGATTTAATTCAAAATCGTGTTTTTTAAAATATACTCACTAAAACTCATATGACAATGAAGATCACTTAAAGTTTGTTTGTCGAAAAAATTCACCAAGATTATAAAATAAAATATACATTATTCCACCGAAGTGAGAAAATCAAACCTCAATATTATTATTATCACAACATAGTTTGCATTCGTGAACCAATGCATATTGAACGTAATTTCAAAAGCCTAGTCATATAATTATATAAAAATGATAAATTTTTCGTAAAATACAGAAATTAAATATCGTGTGTTTTTGAACATCTAAAACGAAATTCATAGGCAGAGTAGGTTTAAGAATAAAACAGTTACAAGAGTGCATTATTAAATTAGCCATCTGAAATTATAAGAGTGGTAACAGAAGAATATAAGCCTTCATTACTCAAATAAATTAATTCCGTATTAAATCAATTGAAATAAAATAATAGAAATATGTAAATAACAAAAAATATTATATCATGTCCTTCAAAAATCATGAAAACTCTATAATATTTTTATAACAATATTAACAAGTGTAAAAAATTAGAAAAAAGTAATGAACATTTTGCAGAATGAAAAATAATAAATAAAATTCAATTCAGCTGAGAAAGAAATATGTAAATAACAAAAAATATTATATCATGTCCTTCAAAAATCATGAAAACTCTATAATATTTTTATAACAATATTAACAAGTGTAAAAAATTAGAAAAAAGTAATGAACATTTTGCAGAATGAAAAATAATGAATAAAATTCAATTCAGCTGAGAAAGAAATACACAAAGTACTTCAAAAAATTGGCATTATATGGGAAAACATTTTAATAACAATTTGTTTCGAAATCCAAGATGGGTTTTGCTCCAAAAAAATTAAAGCCTACTCGGACGGTGACTTGTACTACCTGTCACTAATTAATTTATTTTTCAAAATAATCGCCTAAAATAGTCGTTTGTTTTATAAAAAAAACTTTGAAGGAAATAGTTGCGGCCATTCCGATTTTACACAAGTCTGAAATTTGAGTGATCTATTGCAACTTTTAGTTTTTGCCATTTTTTAATATCTGCAAAATTTCTGATATATTAAATGAAAAACTTGTAATTTCGACAGAACTGTTTTATACTCTAGCTTTATGATGCTACTAACTTTTAATTACTTGAATATCGATAAAGAATTGTTTTTTCCTTAAGGAAATGTGAAAATCGTATAAAATTTCTGATTTGTTTGATGCAAAGTTGATCCATCGTTAATCATTTAGGACAGACATTTATTTTCATCGATTTTTGCCAGTACAAAAATTATACCAAACGTATTAATAAATTTTTTATCGAACTATTTAACGTATCTAACCAACTTTAAGGACTTTTTACAAAACAAATTTCAAGCGATTATTTAAAAAAAAAAACGGCAGTTAGCAACAGTCATCAGAATCCGAGGGCCATTTTTCATCTTTTTATATCAAAACCAAACACCTGAATTTAAAAATAAATAATTATTGAAAGTTATTTCCATATGATGGCAACTTTTTAAAGGACACTATAACAAACAAATAACTTTTAGAATAACTATATATAATTATATTTATTCTGGACCTAACTGAAACAAAATAACATTGCAATAGTTTTTGATAATCAAAATCTATTAGAACAATTAATGTTTTCCCTTTATCACACACTTTTACTCCTAGCATGAAATGAGCACACTTAGAAAGTAAATCAGTCAGATCCTGCCCCAAAAGGGTCCAATTACCTGCTAATGACAGTTTATCTAAATGGGTCTTGAGAAAGGGTTACCAAATTGGAATTAAATTAATCTTACTGCTATTGAGCATAGCTCTAGGGGATTTTTATAAACAATAGTACTAGACAGACCCAGACTCTAAAATCACTATTAAAAATTGGTAATACAGGAAATTAGATTGTTTTGAAAGTAGTTGTGTATACAAATTCCCACAAGCCCTTGCTCAATAGTGATAATAGCCCTTTGAATTTTAATTTATTTACCAGCATCCCAAAAGCTCAGACACATTTATACAGGATGTATATAATCTCTTGGACTCCTGTGAATGATGGTTTTATAACAAATTAGTAGTAAAAAACAGGAAAAAAAATTGGCAAAATCAGATTTGGTTTTTAAAAACCGTCGACTTGGCATTTCACCCTGTATTTTTGCGGAACATATAAGAAGGGACATTTATTTATTGCTGTGTAAATGAGTATAACATGATATCTAGTAAAAATAAATCAGAAATCACTCTCTTAGTCATAATTAGATATTAAATAAAGTAAAGAAACATTCTGAAAAAATTGCCTTCAGTATTTACAAAGATTATTATTTTCCTGTGTTAATATGTTTCAAGCCCCTCAACTTGAATCAACCTATTTCATTCATTTTCTGATTCACAAAAAACTGTGAAAAATGACGATGTAAAAATCGAAATCAACTAAGTACAAGATTCATTTTTTAAAGTAACCAAAAAAACGCTTTGTGGCTAATAATGAACTCTTGTAAATTAAGTAACAATAGGGTTACATACACAATAATAATATAAAATATACAAGGAGAAATCAATATAAAGCAAACATTCTCAAAAATGAAAATTAATCGAATAAAATATAATAATCAGCTAGCGTACCGTGTGTCCAAATAGCGATGAGAGTTATTTATGACCCAACTCACACAATATCTAGTACCAAAATGAGGAACTGAACAAAACATTTGATAAACCTAAATGTACAAATATGGAATTAACTTTCCTGAAAAACTAAACTGAAGATTGAATCATTTCAAGCAAAAATTTAACCTGGTACGAAACATTATGTGAAATATACAGATGTTAGAAGTTCACCAGCACTTTGGACACACCGTACGATCTACAATTAATTTCAAGCTGGCTACTGAAAATTCTGATGAGTCGTTTTAAGGCCACATTTGTACTAATCTAGCACTAAAGCTGCTGATGCATAGCTTACAGATGAATCATTCATATTGCGACACTGGCTCGATTGGGCGTACTTCAAAAATTTCAAGCTAGCGTTTTGACTACTGTCGTTCCTGAGTAATTCTTGTATTGCCTGAGGAAGAAAAATTAAATAAAACATCAGGTGTGAAATTCAGAAAACAACATACAAAAAGTTTCTTAATCATTGCCCCACAGATCATTATCAAGCATTGATAAACGGATTTCTATTCAATTTGGTGTGATAGCCCAGACTGAGGAGTGGCAATAATGATGAAACCATTAAGTAGATGTTCCTTCGTTTTGAATGAAAACATAATTTTGGATCCGAGATTCATGGGACATTGCAAAACAGTTCTTGTAGAAGCTTTGCCAAGAATCCAACAGATATAATACAACGGTGGTAGGGGGCAGTAGTTGTTTTATGTTGAAGACTTGCCCCCTAGTGACTAGTTTTATGAAGAAGTATGGATTGCTTTTAATCCATTAGTCATCAATCACGAAGTTATTGTTACTTTGAAAATGAGGTTATATTGAGTTTTTGTATGAAAATACTCAAGTTCTATTTATAAGACTCACCTGAAGAAGTATTCCTATTGGATGTCTACCACAAATAGTATTACCATATTTTTTAAGATAATTTGTAAATTCAGTCGGATTCAAATTTTCTATGATACCCATACCCTGAAAACAATATATCAAATGTAAAAATAAAGCCAAACTAGAGGTTATTGGGGTAATGATGAAAACACAATTATTGGCAAGAAGTTGGAAATAGATTCATTCAATAATAACTTTTCACTTATTTGAAGAAAAGTTTTATTGACAAGAACATATTAAAACATTTTGATGAATATATCTATGAATTCAATTTGTCTGAAAATAACAAATCGTGAAACAAAACACTCATTTTATTCACTTTTACACTCTTCATTTCACTCAGAAAAAAGTACATAGATCTACGAACTTTTCATATGCAAACTTTACTAATTCTTCGAGATTTTCTAATTTGGCCTACGCCTTTTTAAAAATTCGAGTTGGTGACACTGTTCCCAACTAAGTGAAGGATAATATTCAATATTTTGATCACAATTAGCATTTGCAAAGGTGTTCTCCTTGAGGAACGTTTCACAAATGAGATGTAATTCAATGTCCGTAAGGGAAGTAGTTGGTTTCATTATTTGCATCATTTTTGGGACGGGGTAATGTTGAGAAGATTACTTGTTTACATGATGCCTAGATGAAAGAATTATGTTTGTAGTTAGGTTATATTGAACAAAAACTTTTGATTGTATAACTTCGATATTCGAAATATGCAACAAATTAATATATTAATGCAATAAATTAATTTATTACTGAAAACCAAGATGTTTTATAGATTTCGTGTACAGTAACATCCGTTTAAATGTACCTAGTTTTCTGTATTATAATTTTTATGACAATGGATGTAATCCCATATATACTCCATCTATCTAAAGGGTGAATCTGTATGGAATGTAAATGATCTTGATTCAATAAAGTGATTTTCGCTCAAAAAAAATGATTGAAACCTAAATTATTGGATATTGTTTAACTAAAACATACCAAGCGCCAAATTACGGTATTGAGTAATGACTTGTAAAATTTGAATCATTTTTAAAAATTATACAATTATTATTCAAATGGCGCTTGGCACTTTCATCAATAGATGGTACCACGTTCACTAAATCACTTGGATCTTTTTTACATAAAGTAGGTTCCAGCTTTTGGACTCGTATGGTACCCTTTTCTCAAATTTGACGAGTTGGCTCTTGGTACCTTTTAGTTAAACGCTATTCATTTATTCTGTCAATATTTACACAGTACATAAAAGATTTGTCTCTACTCTAACAGCAAAAAGGATAAGATCTGCTAACAAATTCAAGAAATCAATACCAATGGTTAAGATACAGTATTAAAAACAGGAAGAAAATAGAAATTATTGAACTCATGTATTGAAAGGGCTATTAATAAAAGTTTAGACTGGATGACCCATTGTTTCATGAATCAAGATTTAAATGCATATTTATTCTGAACCTTAGAATAGAATAAAACACTTTTTTGTTTTTTTTACACTGATAATCAAATTTGCGACTAGTTTCGGTTATTACACCATCTTCATAACGGAATAGATCAAATTAATAAAAATAATAACAAATATTTATTTCAAGAAATATTGCGATACACAAAGTTTTGAGGAAACATTAATTCTAACAATGGTCAACAACACGAAACATTTCAAAATAATTTGCTCTATTTCCTTTTAAAAATCATAGAGCATATTCAAGTTTTGACAAATCACACAAATGCTGATATACATAATACTTTTACTTACACATTTAAATATGATAAGGTATCCCAAGGTTCATTCCCCCCACTGATTTGATACATCTGAATATACAGTGTGAACTACGACTACTTACGGAAAATAAAATGGTGTACTAGTCTGTAAAATTTTTGAGCAATCCGTGATAATTTTTAACATTTTTTGTTCACCAATCTCTGAAGATGAACCATTGAAGAAAACACACATCAGCCTACGATCCCCGAGTGCAAAAATTGATGACGGTCATTTTTCAACACAATGAAGAACATGTATTCTCGATTAAAAATCAGTAATGTATGGACACCTACAAAATTCAAAACATAAAATGAATAAAAATAACTTAAAAATCCTCTACACCTGTAATGAAGGGAAATAATGAACCAGTTGGAATTTTTGCCAAATAAAAACCGTAATTCTATTGTCTACAATGAACAACTCGACTTATATAATAGTCCATGCTTGAATCTATAACTTAATAATTCGTCAATCTAGTAAATATTTATTAAAATATTAAACATGAAAACAATGAAAAAAAATCGTCGTCAGTCGGCTAGATAGAGATGTTTGACACATTGAAATAGTTCAATACATCTGTGAGATTCGAGTCAGATCCTATTTGCAGGTGTTTCAACAATACTCGATATTTTATGTCTGTCGGTTGTTTTGGCAATACAGTTGACTCATCTGTTCGGTTATCAGGTGATGATTGAGTAGGTTCTGCACGGACTGAATTTCCCAAATATGGGGAAACACAAGCTCTAATTCATTTGTTTTTTGTTGTATGTGGAAAGTAAAGAACTTTTATTATTTATAATAGTACAGTAGAGAGTAGTAAAATCAAAATGTGGTTGGACTATTGTGCGGAAGACTACCATTTTCGTTCTAAACTCAGCACTTTTGTATGGAACTGAACTAAAGTCCTATCTTTGTGCATTGTTTAAATAGAAGTAAGATAGTTAGTCAATGCCTGTGGAAAAGGTATTGGACCCAAACGCGAGTGTCATCTAGCGTGATTAGTTACAAACATGAATATTTGACGTCATTTCAATGCAAGTTTCTTAAAAAACTCTGACTTAATGCTGTGTCATTGTTTCAATCAAGTTATTATGACTTGGAGGCCAGATCACTGAAGTTACGACATGACTCAGATGCGAGATCACTGTCGCCATCTACATGTCATATCCATTTGAATCCAATATGAATCCCATAAAGTTGGCTAACTATCTTACTTCTATATAAACAATGCTTTGAGTATACATATTTTACTTTTATTGGTGAGGATATTTCATAATTAATTTAGGATTACTGTTTTTTCTAATGTACTTACCACACGATCCAATCCTTCAATTGACTGATATATATTTCCATAAGAACGATCATAATATGTGTATCGAAACCGGTGTCCCCAGTGGCAGAAATCCGAAGATATTATAAACAGATTTTTTGGATCGGCTAGGTAACTACATAATATCCTTCCATAGCAAGCTTCTCTATCTGGACTCAGTGATCCCACAAGTATGGGAACAATAGTAAACTGATTTTTGTAACTAAAACAATGGTAAGATTGTGTATTTAAAAGGGCCCTACAAAAGAAAAACATATTTCAAATGTATGTTTCATCACTCACTTTTCCATAACTTTAGCAATGTAAGGTAGGTGCATTTCAATACTGTGCTCATTTTCATCAGTATCCAAATCCATCCACTCAAACTGACCCGTCATTTCTAATTCGCTATTAACTGCAAGAATAACTTTTAAAATCTGTATAGTGGGATATGTCAACTTGTAATTGGAGTTACTACAGGATTTTAAAAATACCTCGAAATCATCACTGAACTTCATAAGCAATTTCATATTTAACACTGATGTGAAACATTTCCTTGTATAGACTTGAAACTCCAATTACAAGTATCTTGTAGAAGTGTCTTCTTCCTACACACCTTGTGAGTCTATGTGTAGATCGTAAAGTGGTGTTTTATACTTCTGCACAGTAGACAAGGCACAACCTGATAGACGAACATGGTGAGAAGGTCCCAAGATAAATATTCTACGAACCACAACTGGACTGATTTGTCTGTAAGCATGGCCTCCGCAGGCCCCACAATACTGGTATCCAGCATGTCTAGAAAAAACAGAATAATAAGCTTCTTTGTAACGAGATGAACAGTCAGACATTCCACTATTTCATGTTAAAAACTTTCATGATAAAGGCCAACCAATGGTGTAACTCTACAGACTGCCTTTGTTAATATTTTTCATTGGAATTCAACTCACGGGGCAATAATGGCTCTCGCAGGTCCATGGCTTAAATCAGCTTGGTTCAGCCAATAATCCAACTGTCTAGATAATTCCGAACCTGGAAAACAAATGAAATAAGACCCGATGTCAATGACATTAAACAAGTCGGACAACTTTGCTGAAAGCAGTATATTCAAGATAAACAGCTGATCAATGTTTGGGTTACCCACCTGAATCAGTGTACCAGCTTCCTGCATGTACTGCTCTTCGCACTGGCATATTTTCTCAGTCTTTAGATTGTGAAAGACCTAATAATTAACAAATAATAACAGGTAAAAATATTTAATAATTTAGATATAAAATCAACTATTCATTAGAAAATACGGTAATGCGCCTGCGCCGATTCTAGACATGAGGTGACTAATCGGCTTGTGAAATCATTCGGACCATTCCGTAGATTCTAATCACTGATTGACATAATCAGTGTTACCACCGTTACCACACTGAAAATAGATCAATATTTTAGCGATACCAACCACCGAACTATAATAATATTACAGATCGGTGACACCAACAGGATTTGTTGATTACAATGAAACGAATACTTTCGACAACAAAGTGTAAAATACCCATCTCTCCACACATTCCCAAAAAGTGGAAATGGAAAATATGAGGCAATTATCTGAAGGAAAAAAAACTACTACCCTATACGGAATTGAATTGTATCTGCTGTCCATTCGTGCAACACTCCTCGAGGACAAAATTGTAAGTGCTGAATATAATAAACAATGAAAATTATTCTTTTTAATAGGTAGGAAATGACCTCCTTGCACAAACGTATTGTCGCTCCTCCTGAAGGATAGTTCATACCCTTGCGAATATTCGCAATTTTTTGGGATTCGACTCTAAGGTGAAAAAATTGCAGTGAATGATGAATCATAACATTTCATTTTCCAGGATTTGAGGCCCTATTCTCAAATGTCGACTACCATATGTCGCATGCGACAAAATATGTCCATCGCCTTTCTCGAATATGAATTGAAAAGAGATGGAGATATTTTGTCGCATGTGACATAGGCTAGTAGACCCTTGGGCTTAAATATTACATCACCTAAAAATTACATGATATTCATTTTCTATCGCAATTTCTTTGTCACATGAAGGGAATCGCAAAAAAGTCCTAACAAAAATTAGGTACTAGAATATGACGTAAAATTGTACTAGATTCGGGACAATTCTAGTGTTCAATAAACACAATTTGACAGGTCAATAGATTTCACAGTATGATCATTTTGATAATGGAGTATTAAACTGTCTTCAATAATGACTTTTTATTTTCTCCTCACACGATAAACTTATTGCTACTGTTATTGATTCTATCTTGATTAAGGATCAAGGAGACAAAAATTTAACAAGGAGAGTTTAATCACCATAAGACAATGGGGACACTAGTAGAAAGAACATTGT
Organism: Chrysolina oricalcia; assembly: GCA_944452925.2. Classification (NCBI taxonomy): domain Eukaryota; kingdom Metazoa; phylum Arthropoda; class Insecta; order Coleoptera; family Chrysomelidae; genus Chrysolina; species Chrysolina oricalcia. The sequence continues at coordinate 1,636,848 of OX101809.2, read as the reverse complement.
GGCGAAATGTGACGTAGTGGGACGTGTCATAGCCGCCGTTCTCTATAGACAGTGACGGAGTAGCTCTTGGCATATGAGAGTTACTGCTGACAGTTTCGTTGCTTGGTTCGAGTTCGACTCTGTACTCATATCCAAGTACGTCACTATGGCGCGTTGATGCTACAAGATTCTGATTGGCTGGAGCTTATTAAACCCTCCTGTTAGTTTAGTCTCTTTGATTGAGGATGACAATGAAGAGCTTTATTTCCTTCTGTCAACAACTCGAGCGTTTTCTAATCTGACTTAAGCTCTTATTCGTCCCTCTAGTTTGTTTCTTCATTTGTGGTAACAAGTTTGAATGGAATGTGGCAACTTGACGTCAGTGTTTAACTGAATAAAATGATTTCTAAAACTAGTTAGAGCCGTTAAAGGCCATGTAAAGGAACATCCCTTATGACGGGAGATGATTTTTCAGTTGCAAATTTCGCGTAAAATGAATATCTGGCATTTTATAAAAAATTATCTCAATCACATCACCACCAATTATCTTGTAATTATATTTTCTCTATTTCTTCAGAAAACTTTGTCAAAGTACGCTAAAGCCCGTGGCTCACGGTCAAATATTTTATCAAACAGCCTTCAAGTGACGTAATTTTAAAAATTTTTTTTTTAATTGTGTCAAACCAATGGAAATGACGTCACTTCAAGGCAGTTTGGTCATAAGAACACAACTAGAAGTGGAGGAACAGACCTATGTTGCGTTCGGTTGATCTAATTATTTTTGTGGTTAAAAATCAAAGAGACTAAACTGACAGGAAGGTTTAATAAGCTCTAGCCAATCAGAATCTTGTAGCATCAACGCGTCATAGTGACGTGCTTGGACATGAGTACAGAGTCGAACTTGAACCAAGCAACAAAACTGTCAGCAGTAAGTAACTCTCATATACCAATAGCTAGTCCGTCACTGTCTATGGAGAACGGCGGCCATGACATGTCCAACTACGTCACAAATGTTCTTCATCTCTTTCTATTAGTGCCCCATTATCTTATGGGGATTAGACTCTCCTAGTCAAATAACGTTTAATCTCTTTGGTTAAAAATGACTGCATGGAATGTAGCAATTTGATTTTGCTGACGTAACTGTTCAACTGAATAGAATGAAACTAGTTAACTGTTAGAGCCGTTATAGGTCATTTAAATAAGCATCCTTTGTAACTGAGATTTTTCTGATGTAATTTTCGCCTAAAATGAATTTTCTGACATTTCCTAAAAAATCATCTCATTCACATCTCCGTCAAATGTCTTATAATTATTTTTCTTCTATTTGTCCAGAAAACTGATACAGTATGGTCTACTGTTCTAATAAAATTGAAAGGAAGTAGGTAATCCACCATTCCCCATCTCGCGAGCGAACAGTATACTCAGGAAAAAAAACTAAAATTTATTTCAACAATTCTGTTTAATTCTATTTAAATAAACTTTACACGTACAAAATAATACCTATTGGTTATCTCAGCTGATTGCTGTAGCTTTGTTCAAAAATATGAAAATACGACAGATACAAATGATCTGTCAATCTTATTGTACAAGGCATCAATGAGAACTAAATCTCAATAGAAGATATCACTCTGTTGTTTTCTTATTCCCTGTTTCGAAAGGTGATATGGAAGCTACATTATTATTTGTCCATGAAGGCGTCGACATATTGCTCTGCAAAAAAAATCTCACTGAAAAACTTCAATAGCAGGCAAAGTTCAATACAAAAGATTACTCACCAATTTCGGACTAGTTTTTCTATTACTTTCATAATTGAGATCAGATTTTCTCTTCTTCTTTTTGGCTGAAATTGATTCTTGACCGCTATCATCATCTTCAGACTTGGAACTATTATTATCAGAATCAGAACTGGAACTGGAAGAAGAGTTACTAGAGCTATCCGAAGCGACTCCTGAAGGTTTATCTAAGCTAATTCTATCAGCCAAAGCGGCTAAATTTGGTTCTTTTTCTCTCAAAGTTTTCAGCCATTTCCTGGACAGCTTTGGTCTACCCCTGGCAGTTTTATGCCACACCACAGGGAAATTTGTTCGGCTACAAAAGTTCTGGGTGACTGCTATGGTGGTGTCTAGGTTGAGGACTACATGCCACCAACCACCAGGTACAAATACAGTCTCACCAGGTTTTTGGAGTATTTCAATTGGCTTGCAGTTATCAGGCCATGTTGGCTTTTTGGTTTTGGGGTAGATAACATTGAACCATGTTATTGCTTCATCTCGTTGTTTGCCTCCCAAAGGAACTGTTACCTTCAGCAGCTCTTTCGGAGTGTTTGTAGGAAACAAGCACCATCTGCAAGGAAGGAGTCCACAAAAAACTCTTATAGGCACATTCAAACTAGTCATCTTACCTTTTATGACCAACTACAAGGGCATTCCAAGCACTAGTACCAAGTGGATCAATGTGGATGCCGGTCCCAGATCTAGCTGGTCCCATAACAAACCATCTATACGGAGGTCTTTTGTTCTCTCCTGAGTATTTCAGTAAATCATCCCTGAAGTAATAGGGCGCCTCATAATCCTGCAACAACTTTTTTCGTCGACGATGCTGAAAAAATATGTAAAAAATATATGACTTAGTTGAGCAGCAGGGAGACTCTACTTACCTCACCAAAATTGCTGTCAAAAATATATAAGGGACTATCATCTTTAGTATTGACCATATAGTGAATATAATACTTCATTTTCATTTTGACACTGTAACCTTCGTTATCTTCGCCACATTTAAATTTTTGGTTTCGGTACTTTCTAGCTAATTTTTCTAGGTTCCATTTTTCGTTGGCTTTCCATTCTGTTTGGCACCCTGTGATGACTACAGGCTTATAGGGAAGTTCGTATTTCGAAATGAACTCTCTCTGTGAAGTTTTAGTCTGGTCAATTCTGTCACAGTTATCTATGAAGTCTTTAAATCTCTCAAAATCTACAGCATACCCTTGTTGTTTCCACGATTCTTTAGTGTTCAGTTCTGAAAAAATTGAATAAAGCGGATTTTAGCAATAAATTATCAATGTTTTGAATATATTTTGAACAAGCAAAAAACTGCAAAGAAATGATTTTTTTCTAGGGCTCCGCAAAAATGTAGGTTATGTATTACGTGTTCAATTTTCTTTACCTGGTCTAGCTTTCTTCTTGACTTCCTTTATTCTTTTACGTGCTCGGTGTGCAAAGTCATGATCATCCATTACTTTCGAAAATGTTTAAAAAATTTAGTAACAGTTTATAGACAAAATTCACAATCTTTGATCCAAATTTTCCTAATTCCTCAGGAACTTTTTTAATTTTGAAGTGACACTAGTGACAGTTCTTCTTCGGTTCTTCGCTTTCAGAATGGCACTGGCACACCTTAAAGGCTCATTCATACCCTTGCGAGTATTCGCAATTTTTTTGTCATTCGACACACAGCAAAAAAATTGCAGTGAATGAAGAATCATAACATTTAATTTTTCAGTATTTGGGGTTAGATAATACTACATTACCAAAAAATTTTCTGATGATTCATCAATCACCTCAATTTTTTCGACGTGTGAGTCGAATCTCAAAAAAATGTGAATATTCGCAAGGGTATGAACAAGCCTTAATGCTCAATGGGAACGAATCATCGTTTAGAGCAGTGTGGAAATAAGTGGCAAGTCGCAGCTGGTGTAGTGCAGAATATGCTGTGCACAGATTATAGAATAACTTGTTTCTGTAATCTGTGATACTGTGGAATGGTACACAGAATATAAAACAATCCTGTGAATTATAAAGCCCGGTTCCCACAATATTCGTTGATGCGTTGATTTGAGGCAACGGCGTATTCTTTTTCCCAAGAATCTCAGCTCATTTCAGTTGACATATGTTAGATGTCATTATTCTTTTTATTCATCTCAAATGAAATCAGGGTGAGATTTTTACCGCCCCCCCCCCTTGCAGATTGAGCATACAGTGGATATAAATATTCATTCTCAGAGTTTTGTTCATTTCTCGGTTGTTTTGTTGGACTGTTTTTGGTCAACTGAGATTTTTTGTTAAAATCTCATATCACATCATCTCACATTGAGATGAGATTAAATATGAAATCCTAGCTGATGATTCACAAATCTTTCCATGGAGGGGAAAATGAAGTGGGTCAATGCGATTCCGCGGAAAGTCATTTTTTTGGGAAAATCATCAAAGGAAATAGAGGATTCATCGTCTTTCTCGCAAAATCTGCATTCTTCTTCCTCTATACTTATCCGTGTTTCTTAGTTTTCATCTGAATTCCTTTGGAGTGACGGAGGGGCGTTGAAGCCCTTTCGGCTTGAGATATTATTGTCTACCGAGAGAGAAGATTTTTTCGAAGTTTTGATTTTTTGGAGTTTCGATTGTTTCATACCATAATAGAACAGTTATGTTAGAAGTTTCTCTATTGCATCATGAGCAGCCAAACTGTTGTGGATTCCTAAGATGGGTTCTGGACAATTATTGTGGTTTCCATGATCCCTTCTTAGCTAGTCGTTAGGTTTGTAGGTGCGCAAAATAAAAAACAAAATTATTTTCACATTCCTGCGCAGATGGTATTTTATCAAACATATAAGGAGGTGAAGCGCTGCAGCATCATTTTTGTTCGTTTGTGTCAATAATACTGATCTAAGCTCAAGGACATTGAACATATCTGTTCATTGTTCATCTCTCTAACACGAAAGCTTTTACACAATGTACTGCAGCAAGAACTCCACAATAAGGCTTCAATAATGCATTTTCACATCGCTGATAGGGGAAAATTGGTAACTACACACTCTACGATAAGAGTAGAGTAACCGTCTCGTTCCATGTCTCTCCTTATGTTGGTTATTTCTCAATATGTTTATATATGTTGAAATTAACCTTTAAAATAGCCAATAACCAATACTGAGAAATAACGGATATACTCTATCCATGAAAAGTTACATCTGCGCGGTTCAATTCAAATTTGGCGCAAAAATCTATTGGTTGCCTCATACCAACAAATATTTTAGTAACTTTTTTAGTTTCTTAGTGATTTTGATTCTTGTTCCAATCGTTTGGCAGTTCTGATTCTGACTCTAGTCGCGAACTACTAGTGGGAAAGTGTGCGTATTTCTACATTTTTACCAAAATATTTTGCTTAAACAAAAGAAAAGTAGTTTTTTAATAGTGCTTGGTGCCTTGATGTTAATCACTCTATAGTATTTCGTCTTATGTTGCATAGAGAAGTCAGTTCCACATGAAGCACAAAAGACCGTTAGTTACATAAAATCAGGAAATTGGTGCGGACCTAGTGAGTGAATTTTCATAAGGAAACAATAAACTTTTATCAGCCTATGATTCCTCACAGTATATACACTAACCCACGTTTTTCATAAGGTGAGTTTTTTTTAGAATAGGTATAAATGGTTCATATAGTATTGGTTGTCAGCAGTTTTTGTCTCCAATATTATTTGTTTTGTCAATTCACTTTTTCAATATGGCGGTCGGTTAAATCTGAAAAATTGTGCAATTTCGACATATATCGTGCCGATTGTGAGTTGTCTTCTTATCATTCAATAGAAATATCACTGTTTGCATGGAAAGGAAAATTCAGAGAAAGTTTTTCATTAGTGGCCTGGTGGCAAACGCCAAATTGTCACAGGGTGACTAGGCAATACTTCATGTGCTTTGCCAAAATGACAATTTGAGTATTTTCTGAACCCAATTTGTGTCTATCTCTCTGGGTAATTTGGGTTTATTAACACCCAGAATGGGAATCGATACTTGCATGTCTTTCTCAGATCCACGTATTTAATGTCTTTGCACATTAACCTTCTTTATTGTTTCAGCTGATCCCCCCAAATATGAAGTAGTTGAGCAAAAATCATAAAAAATGAAAATAGACAGATCTAGAGTACGTAAAAGCACTTCGGAAGTACCTTTGGAATGCCAGCAGTTGATAGAACGTCTTCAACAATGCTCTCGAACAGAATTACTGGACGAGCTGTCCAGGATTCATTCCTGGACTTTTGGAAAGTGTGAGTTACTGCACTGGGCACAGGTCCTTGATGTCTTTGACAGAATATTGGGATCTGCTGCTGAACGCAATGAAGAAAATAAATGGATTTTGAAATGTGACACATATAATGAGCAGGTGAGTTTTTAAAATTCAATCATATCCAAACCTATCTGTTTTATCACTTTTATGAGATGTTCTTCATGCATTCAAGAACAAACATTGATATAAAGACTTGACTAACATCTCGCTTATGAATATATTTCATCATAAACTTTTGAAAAGCTGTGGTTCTCATCATACACTTTTCACTATTAAAATGCGGGCTTTGAAGTGATTTCAATTTGTTTGATGTTTATGAAAAGTTCTTTGTTCCCAATGTCGTAATTGCTGGAAAAGAGCATATAAAGCAAATTTGACTGATGAGGAATATTTAACCAGTTGATCTATGAACAAGTGTGTACAGGATGTTAGTGAACTTTGGTTAGTTGTTTTTTTTTTATATAAAGAGACACTGCAGTCCTTCAAGATGTCCAATAATATAAAAAAAATGTATTGATGAAAAATTTTCACATTTAAAAGTTTTATTTTTACTTCAGTAATTTGTTTCAATACCTGGAAGAACTACCATAAAAATATCAGCTAATTAAACAATTATAGATTCCCATAATTTTTATCAGTTATTATCAAACATATTAGAACATAACTATTGGTCATTTAAATTTCTGTACAATTCACAATAACACATTAGCAATTTAAATGAGTCATATTTATTCCCTTGCACTCTGAAATAGCTGAAGTATGTGTCATAATTAACATTTATCAACACAGGTGCTAAATAGATACCATGTCTGCTGTAGACTGATTGTGCTTTATCTTTTCCCCAACTTTATATTTCCTGATGTTTATAGGTTCAGTTTTTAGAAAAAGTTATTAGTACAAACATACTATGTACATTATTTTATAAAGATGTATAAAATACAATGTATATTTAAAATTTATTTCAGTAAACAAAATCATTTGAAATAAAAATGGCTCACCACTGAAGGATGCTTATAAGTTTCAAATAGTTTCTGTTTTGAGGATTGAACATTCTCTGCAAGAAAATCTCTAGTGCAATGTGGTGTCAGAATATAAAATAATAATAATAACAATAAATGCACTTTATTGAATCAAATACAATATGATCCAATAGGCTAGTGACCAACGTCCTTCTGCCTATTGAAAATATTTTACCTTACTAATAATTTGATTCACTTAACTTGAAGGAATACCTGTTATATGTACAAAGAAAAAGTATCAAAAAAACTTCATTTTCATTGGAGCTAAAGTTAGAAATTGATTTTAGTTTATCATTTCATTGAAGTATTTCTGTAGCTTGTCTCTGGTTCAAGGTTATATAATCATTTTGAATATTTTTGCTATATTTGCTGCCACTTCTGCACTTCTCATATAGGTATTCTGGCAAATTTTGATCAAAGACTATCAAGCATAGCCTGGGCAGGTAGAAGATGGCTATTATTATTAAGTGTCACGCAGGGCTATGATCTTCAAGTGCAATATATAATAAATTCATACTTTCATTGCACAAATATTTGGATTTGCTGTCACTGTCTTTTCCACATAATTTTTGTTTGGGTTAGTTAGGTGTGATATCTATTATTGTTTACACATCATTTGGATGAAGACCACCCAGATATGGATACCTTCAGAATAATTTCAACTACTGATTGAAAGATTACTAATAGGAGTTCTTTTTAGTCATAATTTTGCAGTTAAAAAGTGTTTTTACTTTATTCCACTAGCATTCATTAGGAAAAAAGTTACATACCTACTCTTCTTGATTTTTGCAGAAAGTTTGTTATGATCTCTCCAATTCATTACTCTAAGCAGTCCTTTTCAGTTCTAATCTAACAGTTTATACTTGATTCCAAGTTGTACTACTTTTTGAATGATGACTATGATTGGCCCAAGAACCGTTTCTTGGTGAACTCCAATTTCAATAGCTCTGTGATCACTAAATTAATTTCTTTCCTAGTCAAAATAATGCATCTGGAAGATACTTTTGTGGTATCTACATCTACTAATTCTGTTTTTGAGTTCAAAAATGGATTTCCACGAATTGTGAATAATTCACAAAACAGTCTTTGAATGTCAGCATTGAAGCTATTACGCAGCAAAGTTTGAAGTCATATATTAATTGAAATGATGCCAAAAATGAAATTGTTAATGATGACTTTGATTGGCCCAAGAATCGTTCCTTGTGGAACTACAATTTCAACAGTTCTGTGATTACTAAATTTATTTCTTAATAAAAAAAATATAAATTGTGAAAGGCTTTCGCGGCCATCGTCACTTACATGGTGGTTCTTCGGGTAGTAAGGCCGACGTGTTTTCAGAGAAGAACTCGACGTTTCGCCAACACGAGTGGTTAGCATTTTCAAGAGTTATTTTAAATTTTTTTCGCTTTCTGTAGTCGCTGAAAGCGAAAATTTTTAAAATAACTCTTGAAAATGCTAACCACTCGTGTTGACGAAACGTCGAGTTCTTCTCTGAAAACACGTCGGCCTTACTACCCGAAGAACCACCATGTAAAAAAAAATATACTTTTTGTAAGATATTTTTGTGTTATCCACTAAATCTGTTTTTGAGTTTCTTAGTGGAAATTTTATGAGAAAAATATTTCTTTTAGTTCTCCATGAATTGTGAATATTTCACAAAACAGTCCTTGACTGTCAGCATTGAAGCTATTACTCAGTAAAGCTTAAAATGAAATATTCATTGAAATGATGCTAAAAATGAAATTGTTAATGATGGCTATGATTGGCCCAAGAACCGTTCCTTGTGGAACTCCAATTTCAACAGCTCTGTGATCACTAAATTCATTTCTTAATCAAAATAATACATCTTTTGGCAGATACTTTTCTGTTTTTGGGTTCAATAAAGGAAATTTTATCAGAATAATATTGCTTTTAGTTTTCCATGAATTGTGAATAAATCACAAAACAGTCCTTGACTGTCAGCATTGAAGCTATTAATCAGTATAGCTTGAAATATGAAATTGTTAATTATGACTATGATTGGAACTCTAAATTCAACAGCTCGGTGATCGCTAAATTAATATCTGAATCAAAATAATAGATTGTTTGGAAGAAACTGTGGTGGATCCACTAATTCTGTTTTTGAGTTCAATAATGGAAATATGAGAAAAATATTGCTGTTCCATAAATTGTGAATGATTCACAAAACAGTCCTTTACAGTCAGCATGAACTCAGTAATGCTTGAAATGAAATATTCATTGAAATGATGTCAAAAAGGAAATTGTTAATGATGATTATGATTAGCCCAAGAACCGTTCCTTGTGGAACTCCCATTTCAACAGCTCACTAAATTTATTTCTTAATCAAATTAATAGATCTTTTGGAAGATATTTTTGTGGTATACACTAATTCTGTTTTTGAGTTCAATAATGGAAATTTTATGAAAAAAATATAGCTTTTTCATGAATTGCGAATCATTTTCAAACAGTCCTTGACTGTCAGCATTGACGCTATTACTCAGTAAACTTGAAATGAAATACTCACTGATCACTAAATTAATTTCTTAATCAAATTAATAGATCTTTTGAAAGACTTTGAAGAATAATTCACAAAACAGTCCTTGACTGTCAGCATTGAATGTATTACTCAGTAAAGCTTGAATTGAAATATTTATAGAAATGATGCCAAAAATGAAATTGTTAAGGATGACCATGATTGGCCCAAGAATCGTTCCTTGTGGAACTCCAATTTCAACAGCTCTGTGATCTCAAAATTCATTTCTCAATCAAAATAAAATATGTTGTGGAATATACTTTTGTGGTATCCACTAATTCTGTTTTTAGTTCAATAATGGAAATGCCTTTTGTTTTACATGAATTGTGAATAATTCACAAAACAGTCCTTGACTGTCAGCATTGAAGCTATTAATCAGTAAAGCGTGAAATGAAATATTCATTGAAATGATGCCAAAAATTGAGTTGCTGTTGTTCATGGAAACATAAATCATTCGTTAATTGTATCCAGAAAAATATTTCACTGTTTTTATGGTTCATATGTTACTTTTATGGGGCGTTACAATCAGTCATTCTAACTGATATTTTTTATCAGCAGTATGAGGTTTCCTATGAAATATACCGGGTGTCCGCCGAAGATAATGGAATAAAATTTGGTGGATATGTATAGGACATAAAACTGCGTGTTTTGACGAACAACTCAAGTTCATGCAACTTCCGGTTTCACCGTGATATAACCTTTCGATTTTTAAATGGGACACCCAGTATATTTTTACCTCTTTTGTCTCCACATGACACTCTGAATACAACCATGTATCATTTGTGACTTTGTGTTACCAATTTTTTTTTCAATTTTGAATTTAATTTTTTAATCTAGTGTGCTATGGATACGTTCAAATCACTAATTACAACCCTAAAATTTTGGGGAATAAACAACTTCACTGTTTTCGGTCAAAATGTATGTGCTATGTAAAACTTCATTTTAAAATTGAAATTACTAATTTTTTTTCCGAATGGCAAATTGGTGGCTCGTTGGGTTGGAAAAAAGGGCATTTTATTACGATTCATTTGATAGCGCACACTTATAGGTTTTGAACAAAATTCCGTCAAAAAACTACGTTAGATATTTCATAAAATAAAGCACCTTTTGGTATTAAAATAAGATTTAAATGCATCGAGTAACCTTTGACAAACACAACTGATAAAACAAAATCATTAAGGAGACCCACTTCTTATTTTACTTCGCTTTTGCAAAAGTAAACTAGGTATTTATTGTGTAATTATTTAAATAAAATATTCATGATAATATTTATGCAAGATTTGTTATTATGGCTTCTAGATTATTGATTTTGTTTTATTACTTGTGTTGGTTATAGGTTGTTCGATGCATTCAAATTTCATTTCAATCTCTCTTTTCTAATGTAATCTCTTGAATTTTTTTTACAGAAGTTTGTTTGAAACCTATTTATGTGCAGTATCAAATTAATCGTAATCGAATGCTTTTTTTTTCTAATCCGACGACGCACCATATTGCCATCGTCCATTGATATACTAATAAGTCTGGTAACTCCTTTGATGTGGTCGAAAAGTGCCGCTCTTTTTGTGAGCGGTCGTAAATCATACGGACATCGTTGCGGCTATGCGAACTGATACTGGCTATCCCACCAGGCCGGCGCTCAAGCCAAACAGACAGGGCAAAGGACGCGCGAGGACCGGAGGGGATGATTTGGGTCGCTTGCGAGAGTGAGCGGACCTATTAGTATATCTATGGACGATGATATTGCCATCTGAAAATAGTAATGGAGATTTTGCAGAACAGATACATTTTAATCAAAAAAGTAAAGTTGTATTATTCTTAAAATTTAGGACTGAATTTAGTGATTTGAATAAATCCAGGGCACTCTAGAATAAATTTCAAAATAAAACCAAAATTCGGTTACAAAAAGTGACAAGTATCACATGGTTTTGTTCGGTAAATCATATGGAGAAAAACTGAATGAAAATACACCGAGTGTCCCATTTGGAAATCGAAAGATTTGTGAAACTGGAAGTTGCACGTAGCTTAGTTACTTGTCAAAAGATGCAGTTTTATGTCTCATACAGATCCTCCAAATTTCATTCCATTATATTCTAAAACAAAAAGGTTCTAGGGGCGAGTCACTTTCCACGGACACCCGGTAGATACAAAGGTAAAGGAAATTTCAACTTTGAAAAAATTAAGGAACAAGCGTTGATGGTTTGAAGTATTTTTTTGATTCTGTTAATGTTTTAACGGGCGTGAAATCAGCCACGGTTTTTCCATCCACGGTTTTCGATTTGGCAACACCGCGCAGTTCCGCAGTTGCATAGCGTTCACGTAAGTTACGGCTCTTGGCCTTTTATGAAACCAATAAATTAGTGATTCAAATGGAAGATTTGTTATTCTTGAACTGGATATTGGTAGAATTTACAGATCACGAAAAAAAAGATAATATGAGGCAGTGGTGCTTGGCTCATTAGGTAAAATGTAAAACTTATACTGAAAAATTATCGGTTCATGGCACGCAATGTGAATAAGTGAAAAACAGTCTTTAACATCTCAACTTTTATACCACACCCCCAAAAGTCATTGTCGGGCAGTCGTAAGGGGTACAATTTTTTTTGAAAATTCCAATTTTTTTCCTAAAATGTATTAGGCGATGGCACTCGAAATGAATAGGTAGAAAATAATCATTTGCACCCTTACTGTCATCCTTTACCCCCAAAATTCATTGTCGGGCCGTCAGGAGTACAGAATTTTTTGAAAATTCCAATTATCACAAGTTACTTACTGGGCGATGGCACTCGAAATGAATAGGTAGAAAATAATCATTTGCATCCTTACTTTCATCCTTCATCCCCAAAAGTCATTGTCGGGCCGTCAGAAGGGGTACAATTTTTTTTTGAAAATTCCAATTTTTTTCCTAAAATGTATTAGGCGATGGCACTCGAAATGAATAGGTAGAAAATAATCATTTGCACCCTTACTGTCATCCTTTACCCCCAAAAGTCATTGTCGGGCCGTCAGGAGAACATATTTTTTTGTAAATTCCAGTTATCACAAGTAACTTATTGGGCGATGGCACACGAAATGAATATGGAGAAAATAATCATTTGCATCCTTACTTTCCTCCTTCATCCCCAAAAGTCATTGTCGGGCCGTCAGAAGGGGTACAAATTTGTTTGAAAATTCCAATTATTTACCAAAAACTTATTAGACAATGGCACTCGAAATGAATAGGTAGAAAATAATCATTTACATCCTTACGTTCATCCTTCACCCCCAAAAGTAATTGTCGGGCCTAATAAGTTTTCGGTAAATAATTGGAATTTTCAAAAAATTCTGTATTCCTTCTGATGGCCCGACAATGACTTTTGGGGGTAAAGGATGAAAGTAAGGATGAAAATGATTATTTTCTACCTATTCATTTCGAGTGCCATCGCCTAATACATTTTAAGAAAAAAACTGGAATAAAAAAATAAATCTGTACCTCTTTTGACGCCCCGACAATGACGTTTGGGGTTGAAGGATGAAAGTAAGGGTACATGATTATTTTCTACCTATTCATTTCGAGTGCCACCGCCTAAAACCTTTTAGGAAAAAAATTGGTATTTTCAAAAAAATTTATACCCCTTCTGACGACCCGACAGTGACATTTGGGGGTCAAGGATAAAAGTAAGGATGCAAATGATTATTTTCTACCTATTCATTTCGAGTTCCATCGCCTAATAACGTTTTCGGTAAATAATTGGAATTTAAAAAAAATCTGTACCCCTTACGATGGCCCGACAATGATTTTAGAGGGTGCGGTATAAAAGTTGAGATGTAAAAGACTGTATTTCACTTATTCACATTGCGTGCCATGAACCGATAATTTTTCAGTATGAGTTTTACATTTTACCTCATGAGCCAAACACCACTGCCTCATATTATCTTTTTTTTGTGATCTGTAACTTCTACCAATATCCAGTTCAAGAATAACATACCTACCATTTGAATCGCTAATTTATTGGTTTCATAAAAGGCCAAGAGTCGTAACTTACGTGAACGCTATGAAACTGCGGAACTGCGCGGTGTTGCCAAATCGAAAACCGTGGATGAAAAAAACGTTGCTGTTTTCACATTTTATATTTTATAGGAAATAAATACCAAGTATTTGCAAAAATACAAAGACATGGCAAATATTTTTTTTGTTATTTGTTCCCAGCGGTGATAATTCATTCAGTATTTTGAAATCGGATCATAAAGAGATTTTTTAAAATTCGTCATTAATAAGGCTGACGAAATGATTTTTTTCCAGGATTTCCAGCTCCTCATACATATTCTCAGATTCACCAGTCTGTTGATTGAACACTCTTTCTCAAGGCACCTGTATAACTCCATGGAACATCTATTGGTTCTGCTTGAATCTAATGATATGTCAGTCGTTTTGGAAGTACTGAATTTACTCTACATGTTCTCGAAGCGAAGCAATTTTATAACAAGATTGAAACCAGATGAAAAAGAATGCCTTCTTTCAAGGTTACAGTATTTGGCAGAGGTAGGGTGTTTTACTAATTATTGATTTACTAGTTTTGGTTAGAAGCCTAGTCAACATGTACCGTTTTTTTTAAATTTAACAAGATTGAAACCAGATGAAAAAGAATGCCTTCTTTCAAGGTTACAGTATTTGGCAGCGGTAGGGTGTTTTACTAATTATTGATTTCCTAGTTTTGGTTAGAAGCCTAGTCAACATGTACCATTTTTTTTAAATTTAACAAGATTGAAACCAGATGAAAAAGAATGCCTTCTTTCAAGGTTACAGTATTTGGCAGAGGTAGGGTGTTTTACTAATTATTGATTTACTAGTTTTGGTTAGAAGCCTAGTCAACATGTACCATTTTTTTTAAATTTAACAAGATTGAAACCAGATGAAAAAGAATGCCTTCTTTCAAGGTTACAGTATTTGGCAGCGGTAGGGTGTTTTACTAATTATTGATTTCCTAGTTTTGGTTAGAAGCCTAGTCAACATGTACCATTTTTTTTAAATTTAACAAGATTGAAACCAGATGAAAAAGAATGCCTTCTTTCAAGGTTACATTATTTGGCAGAGGTAGGGTGTTTTACTAATTATTGATTTCCTAGTTTTGGTTAGAAGCCTAGTCAACATGTACCATTTTTTTTAAATTTAACAAGATTGAAACCAGATGAAAAAGAATGCCTTCTTTCAAGGTTACATTATTTGGCAGAGGTAGGGTGTTTTACTAATTATTGATTTCCTAGTTTTGGTTAGAAGCCTAGTCAACATGTACCATTTTTTTTAAATTTAACAAGATTGAAACCAGATGAAAAAGAATGCCTTCTTTCAAGGTTACAGTATTTGGCAGCGGTAGGGTGTTTTACTAATTATTGATTTCCTAGTTTTGGTTAGAAGCCTAGTCAACATGTACCATTTTTTTTAAATTTAACAAGATTGAAACCAGATGAAAAAGAATGCCTTCTTTCAAGGTTACATTATTTGGCAGAGGTAGGGTGTTTTACTAATTATTGATTTCCTAGTTTTGGTTAGAAGCCTAGTCAACATGTACCATTTTTTTTAAATTTAACAAGATTGAAACCAGATGAAAAAGAATGCCTTCTTTCAAGGTTACATTATTTGGCAGAGGTAGGGTGTTTTACTAATTATTGATTTCCTAGTTTTGGTTAGAAGCCTAGTCAACATGTACCATTTTTTTTAAATTTAACAAGATTGAAACCAGATGAAAAAGAATGCCTTCTTTCAAGGTTACATTATTTGGCAGAGGTAGGGTGTTTTACTAATTATTGATTTCCTAGTTTTGGTTAGAAGCCTAGTCA
Organism: Chrysolina oricalcia; assembly: GCA_944452925.2. Classification (NCBI taxonomy): domain Eukaryota; kingdom Metazoa; phylum Arthropoda; class Insecta; order Coleoptera; family Chrysomelidae; genus Chrysolina; species Chrysolina oricalcia. The sequence continues at coordinate 1,621,449 of OX101809.2, read as the reverse complement.
ACATGTACCATTTTTTTTAAATTTAACAAGATTGAAACCAGATGAAAAAGAATGCCTTCTTTCAAGGTTACAGTATTTGGCAGAGGTAGGGTGTTGTACTAATTATTGATTTCCTAGTTTTGGTTAGAAGCCTAGTCACCATTTACCGTTTTTTTTTTTTTAATTTAACAAGATTGAAACCACATGAAAAAGAATGCTTCCTTTCAAGGTTACATTATTTGGCAGAGGTAGGGTGTTTTACTAATTATTGATTTCCTAGTTTTGGTTAGAAGCTTAGTCAACATGTACCATTTTTTTTAAATTTAACAAGATTGAAACCAGATGAAAAAGAATGCCTTCTTTCAAGGTTACAGTATTTGGCAGCGGTAGGGTGTTTTACTAATTATTGATTTCCTAGTTTTGGTTAGAAGCCTAGTCAACATGTACCATTTTTTTTAAATTTAACAAGATTGAAACCAGATGAAAAAGAATGCCTTCTTTCAAGGTTACAGTATTTGGCAGCGGTAGGGTGTTTTACTAATTATTGATTTCCTAGTTTTGGTTAGAAGCCTAGTCAACATGTACCGTTTTTTTTAAATTTAACAAGATTGAAACCAGATGAAAAAGAATGCCTTCTTTCAAGGTTACAGTATTTGGCAGCGGTAGGGTGTTTTACTAATTATTGATTTCCTAGTTTTGGTTAGAAGCCTAGTCAACATGTACCATTTTTTTTAAATTTAACAAGATTGAAACCAGATGAAAAAGAATGCCTTCTTTCAAGGTTACATTATTTGGCAGAGGTAGGGTGTTTTACTAATTATTGATTTCCTAGTTTTGGTTAGAAGCCTAGTCAACATGTACCATTTTTTTTAAATTTAACAAGATTGAAACCAGATGAAAAAGAATGCCTTCTTTCAAGGTTACATTATTTGGCAGAGGTAGGGTGTTTTACTAATTATTGATTTCCTAGTTTTGGTTAGAAGCCTAGTCAACATGTACCATTTTTTTTAAATTTAACAAGATTGAAACCAGATGAAAAAGAATGCCTTCTTTCAAGGTTACAGTATTTGGCAGAGGTAGGGTGTTGTACTAATTATTGATTTCCTAGTTTTGGTTAGAAGCCTAGTCACCATTTACAGTTTTTTTTTTTTAAATTTAACAAGATTGAAACCACATGAAAAAGAATGCTTCCTTTCAAGGTTACATTATTTGGCAGAGGTAGGGTGTTTTACTAATTATTGATTTCCTAGTTTTGGTTAGAAGCTTAGTCAACATGTACCATTTTTTTTAAATTTAACAAGATTGAAACCAGATGAAAAAGAATGCCTTCTTTCAAGGTTACAGTATTTGGCAGCGGTAGGGTGTTTTACTAATTATTGATTTCCTAGTTTTGGTTAGAAGCCTAGTCAACATGTACCATTTTTTTTAAATTTAACAAGATTGAAACCAGATGAAAAAGAATGCCTTCTTTCAAGGTTACATTATTTGGCAGAGGTAGGGTGTTTTACTAATTATTGATTTCCTAGTTTTGGTTAGAAGCCTAGTCAACATGTACCATTTTTTTTAAATTTAACAAGATTGAAACCAGATGAAAAAGAATGCCTTCTTTCAAGGTTACATTATTTGGCAGAGGTAGGGTGTTTTACTAATTATTGATTTCCTAGTTTTGGTTAGAAGCCTAGTCAACATGTACCATTTTTTTTAAATTTAACAAGATTGAAACCAGATGAAAAAGAATGCCTTCTTTCAAGGTTACAGTATTTGGCAGAGGTAGGGTGTTGTACTAATTATTGATTTCCTAGTTTTGGTTAGAAGCCTAGTCACCATTTACCGTTTTTTTTTTTAAATTTAACAAGATTGAAACCACATGAAAAAGAATGCTTCCTTTCAAGGTTACATTATTTGGCAGAGGTAGGGTGTTTTACTAATTATTGATTTCCTAGTTTTGGTTAGAAGCTTAGTCAACATGTACCATTTTTTTTAAATTTAACAAGATTGAAACCAGATGAAAAAGAATGCCTTCTTTCAAGGTTACAGTATTTGGCAGCGGTAGGGTGTTTTACTAATTATTGATTTCCTAGTTTTGGTTAGAAGCCTAGTCAACATGTACCATTTTTTTTAAATTTAACAAGATTGAAACCAGATGAAAAAGAATGCCTTCTTTCAAGGTTACAGTATTTGGCAGCGGTAGGGTGTTTTACTAATTATTGATTTCCTAGTTTTGGTTAGAAGCCTAGTCAACATGTACCGTTTTTTTTAAATTTAACAAGATTGAAACCAGATGAAAAAGAATGCCTTCTTTCAAGGTTACAGTATTTGGCAGCGGTAGGGTGTTTTACTAATTATTGATTTCCTAGTTTTGGTTAGAAGCCTAGTCAACATGTACCATTTTTTTTAAATTTAACAAGATTGAAACCAGATGAAAAAGAATGCCTTCTTTCAAGGTTACATTATTTGGCAGAGGTAGGGTGTTTTACTAATTATTGATTTCCTAGTTTTGGTTAGAAGCCTAGTCAACATGTACCATTTTTTTTAAATTTAACAAGATTGAAACCAGATGAAAAAGAATGCCTTCTTTCAAGGTTACATTATTTGGCAGAGGTAGGGTGTTTTACTAATTATTGATTTCCTAGTTTTGGTTAGAAGCCTAGTCAACATGTACCATTTTTTTTAAATTTAACAAGATTGAAACCAGATGAAAAAGAATGCCTTCTTTCAAGGTTACATTATTTGGCAGAGGTAGGGTGTTTTACTAATTATTGATTTCCTTGTTTTGGTTAGAAGCCTAGTCAACATGTACCATTTTTTTTAAATTTAACAAGATTGAAACCAGATGAAAAAGAATGCCTTCTTTCAAGGTTACATTATTTGGCAGAGGTAGGGTGTTTTACTAATTATTGATTTCCTAGTTTTGGTTAGAAGCCTAGTCAACATGTACCATTTTTTTTAAATTTAACAAGATTGAAACCAGATGAAAAAGAATGCCTTCTTTCAAGGTTACAGTATTTGGCAGAGGTAGGGTGTTGTACTAATTATTGATTTCCTAGTTTTGGTTAGAAGCCTAGTCACCATTTACCGTTTTTTTTTTTTAAATTTAACAAGATTGAAACCACATGAAAAAGAATGCTTCCTTTCAAGGTTACATTATTTGGCAGAGGTAGGGTGTTTTACTAATTATTGATTTCCTAGTTTTGGTTAGAAGCTTAGTCAACATGTACCATTTTTTTTAAATTTAACAAGATTGAAACCAGATGAAAAAGAATGCCTTCTTTCAAGGTTACAGTATTTGGCAGCGGTAGGGTGTTTTACTAATTATTGATTTCCTAGTTTTGGTTAGAAGCCTAGTCAACATGTACCATTTTTTTTAAATTTAACAAGATTGAAACCAGATGAAAAAGAATGCCTTCTTTCAAGGTTACAGTATTTGGCAGCGGTAGGGTGTTTTACTAATTATTGATTTCCTAGTTTTGGTTAGAAGCCTAGTCAACATGTACCGTTTTTTTTAAATTTAACAAGATTGAAACCAGATGAAAAAGAATGCCTTCTTTCAAGGTTACAGTATTTGGCAGCGGTAGGGTGTTTTACTAATTATTGATTTCCTAGTTTTGGTTAGAAGCCTAGTCAACATGTACCATTTTTTTTAAATTTAACAAGATTGAAACCAGATGAAAAAGAATGCCTTCTTTCAAGGTTACATTATTTGGCAGAGGTAGGGTGTTTTACTAATTATTGATTTCCTAGTTTTGGTTAGAAGCCTAGTCAACATGTACCATTTTTTTTAAATTTAACAAGATTGAAACCAGATGAAAAAGAATGCCTTCTTTCAAGGTTACAGTATTTGGCAGAGGTAGGGTGTTTTACTAATTATTGATTTCCTAGTTTTGGTTAGAAGCCTAGTCAACATGTACCGTTTTTTTTAAATTTAACAAGATTGAAACCAGATGAAAAAGAATGCCTTCTTTCAAGGTTACAGTATTTGGCAGCGGTAGGGTGTTTTACTAATTATTGATTTCCTAGTTTTGGTTAGAAGCCTAGTCAACATGTACCATTTTTTTTAAATTTAACAAGATTGAAACCAGATGAAAAAGAATGCCTTCTTTCAAGGTTACATTATTTGGCAGAGGTAGGGTGTTTTACTAATTATTGATTTCCTAGTTTTGGTTAGAAGCCTAGTCAACATGTACCGTTTTTTTTAAATTTAACAAGATTGAAACCAGATGAAAAAGAATGCCTTCTTTCAAGGTTACAGTATTTGGCAGCGGTAGGGTGTTTTACTAATTATTGATTTCCTAGTTTTGGTTAGAAGCCTAGTCAACATGTACCATTTTTTTTAAATTTAACAAGATTGAAACCAGATGAAAAAGAATGCCTTCTTTCAAGGTTACAGTATTTGGCAGCGGTAGGGTGTTTTACTAATTATTGATTTCCTAGTTTTGGTTAGAAGCCTAGTCAACATGTACCGTTTTTTTTAAATTTAACAAGATTGAAACCAGATGAAAAAGAATGCCTTCTTTCAAGGTTACAGTATTTGGCAGCGGTAGGGTGTTTTACTAATTATTGATTTCCTAGTTTTGGTTAGAAGCCTAGTCAACATGTACCATTTTTTTTAAATTTAACAAGATTGAAACCAGATGAAAAAGAATGCCTTCTTTCAAGGTTACATTATTTGGCAGAGGTAGGGTGTTTTACTAATTATTGATTTCCTAGTTTTGGTTAGAAGCCTAGTCAACATGTACCATTTTTTTTAAATTTAACAAGATTGAAACCAGATGAAAAAGAATGCCTTCTTTCAAGGTTACATTATTTGGCAGAGGTAGGGTGTTTTACTAATTATTGATTTCCTAGTTTTGGTTAGAAGCCTAGTCAACATGTACCATTTTTTTTAAATTTAACAAGATTGAAACCAGATGAAAAAGAATGCCTTCTTTCAAGGTTACAGTATTTGGCAGAGGTAGGGTGTTGTACTAATTATTGATTTCCTAGTTTTGGTTAGAAGCCTAGTCACCATTTACCGTTTTTTTTTTTTAAATTTAACAAGATTGAAACCACATGAAAAAGAATGCTTCCTTTCAAGGTTACATTATTTGGCAGAGGTAGGGTGTTTTACTAATTATTGATTTCCTAGTTTTGGTTAGAAGCTTAGTCAACATGTACCATTTTTTTTAAATTTAACAAGATTGAAACCAGATGAAAAAGAATGCCTTCTTTCAAGGTTACAGTATTTGGCAGCGGTAGGGTGTTTTACTAATTATTGATTTCCTAGTTTTGGTTAGAAGCCTAGTCAACATGTACCATTTTTTTTAAATTTAACAAGATTGAAACCAGATGAAAAAGAATGCCTTCTTTCAAGGTTACAGTATTTGGCAGCGGTAGGGTGTTTTACTAATTATTGATTTCCTAGTTTTGGTTAGAAGCCTAGTCAACATGTACCGTTTTTTTTAAATTTAACAAGATTGAAACCAGATGAAAAAGAATGCCTTCTTTCAAGGTTACAGTATTTGGCAGCGGTAGGGTGTTTTACTAATTATTGATTTCCTAGTTTTGGTTAGAAGCCTAGTCAACATGTACCATTTTTTTTTAAATTTAACAAGATTGAAACCAGATGAAAAAGAATGCCTTCTTTCAAGGTTACATTATTTGGCAGAGGTAGGGTGTTTTACTAATTATTGATTTCCTAGTTTTGGTTAGAAGCCTAGTCAACATGTACCATTTTTTTTAAATTTAACAAGATTGAAACCAGATGAAAAAGAATGCCTTCTTTCAAGGTTACAGTATTTGGCAGCGGTAGGGTGTTTTACTAATTATTGATTTCCTAGTTTTGGTTAGAAGCCTAGTCAACATGTACCGTTTTTTTTAAATTTAACAAGATTGAAACCAGATGAAAAAGAATGCCTTCTTTCAAGGTTACAGTATTTGGCAGCGGTAGGGTGTTTTACTAATTATTGATTTCCTAGTTTTGGTTAGAAGCCTAGTCAACATGTACCATTTTTTTTTAAATTTAACAAGATTGAAACCAGATGAAAAAGAATGCCTTCTTTCAAGGTTACAGTATTTGGCAGCGGTAGGGTGTTTTACTAATTATTGATTTCCTAGTTTTGGTTAGAAGCCTAGTCAACATGTACCGTTTTTTTTAAATTTAACAAGATTGAAACCAGATGAAAAAGAATGCCTTCTTTCAAGGTTACAGTATTTGGCAGCGGTAGGGTGTTTTACTAATTATTGATTTCCTAGTTTTGGTTAGAAGCCTAGTCAACATGTACCATTTTTTTTAAATTTAACAAGATTGAAACCAGATGAAAAAGAATGCCTTCTTTCAAGGTTACATTATTTGGCAGAGGTAGGGTGTTTTACTAATTATTGATTTCCTAGTTTTGGTTAGAAGCCTAGTCAACATGTACCATTTTTTTTAAATTTAACAAGATTGAAACCAGATGAAAAAGAATGCCTTCTTTCAAGGTTACATTATTTGGCAGAGGTAGGGTGTTTTACTAATTATTGATTTCCTAGTTTTGGTTAGAAGCCTAGTCAACATGTACCATTTTTTTTAAATTTAACAAGATTGAAACCAGATGAAAAAGAATGCCTTCTTTCAAGGTTACAGTATTTGGCAGAGGTAGGGTGTTGTACTAATTATTGATTTCCTAGTTTTGGTTAAAAGCCTAGTCACCATTTACCGTTTTTTTTTTTTTAATTTAACAAGATTGAAACCACATGAAAAAGAATGCTTCCTTTCAAGGTTACATTATTTGGCAGAGGTAGGGTGTTTTACTAATTATTGATTTCCTAGTTTTGGTTAGAAGCTTAGTCAACATGTACCATTTTTTTTAAATTTAACAAGATTGAAACCAGATGAAAAAGAATGCCTTCTTTCAAGGTTACAGTATTTGGCAGCGGTAGGGTGTTTTACTAATTATTGATTTCCTAGTTTTGGTTAGAAGCCTAGTCAACATGTACCATTTTTTTTAAATTTAACAAGATTGAAACCAGATGAAAAAGAATGCCTTCTTTCAAGGTTACATTATTTGGCAGAGGTAGGGTGTTTTACTAATTATTGATTTCCTAGTTTTGGTTAGAAGCCTAGTCAACATGTACCATTTTTTTTAAATTTAACAAGATTGAAACCAGATGAAAAAGAATGCCTTCTTTCAAGGTTACATTATTTGGCAGAGGTAGGGTGTTTTACTAATTATTGATTTCCTAGTTTTGGTTAGAAGCCTAGTCAACATGTACCATTTTTTTTAAATTTAACAAGATTGAAACCAGATGAAAAAGAATGCCTTCTTTCAAGGTTACAGTATTTGGCAGAGGTAGGGTGTTGTACTAATTATTGATTTCCTAGTTTTGGTTAGAAGCCTAGTTACCATTTACCGTTTTTTTTTTTAAATTTAACAAGATTGAAACCACATGAAAAAGAATGCTTCCTTTCAAGGTTACATTATTTGGCAGAGGTAGGGTGTTTTACTAATTATTGATTTCCTAGTTTTGGTTAGAAGCTTAGTCAACATGTACCATTTTTTTTAAATTTAACAAGATTGAAACCAGATGAAAAAGAATGCCTTCTTTCAAGGTTACAGTATTTGGCAGCGGTAGGGTGTTTTACTAATTATTGATTTCCTAGTTTTGGTTAGAAGCCTAGTCAACATGTACCATTTTTTTTAAATTTAACAAGATTGAAACCAGATGAAAAAGAATGCCTTCTTTCAAGGTTACAGTATTTGGCAGCGGTAGGGTGTTTTACTAATTATTGATTTCCTAGTTTTGGTTAGAAGCCTAGTCAACATGTACCGTTTTTTTTAAATTTAACAAGATTGAAACCAGATGAAAAAGAATGCCTTCTTTCAAGGTTACAGTATTTGGCAGCGGTAGGGTGTTTTACTAATTATTGATTTCCTAGTTTTGGTTAGAAGCCTAGTCAACATGTACCATTTTTTTTAAATTTAACAAGATTGAAACCAGATGAAAAAGAATGCCTTCTTTCAAGGTTACATTATTTGGCAGAGGTAGGGTGTTTTACTAATTATTGATTTCCTAGTTTTGGTTAGAAGCCTAGTCAACATGTACCATTTTTTTTAAATTTAACAAGATTGAAACCAGATGAAAAAGAATGCCTTCTTTCAAGGTTACATTATTTGGCAGAGGTAGGGTGTTTTACTAATTATTGATTTCCTAGTTTTGGTTAGAAGCCTAGTCAACATGTACCATTTTTTTTAAATTTAACAAGATTGAAACCAGATGAAAAAGAATGCCTTCTTTCAAGGTTACAGTATTTGGCAGAGGTAGGGTGTTGTACTAATTATTGATTTCCTAGTTTTGGTTAGAAGCCTAGTCAACATGTACCATTTTTTTTAAATTTAACAAGATTGAAACCACATGAAAAAGAATGCTTCCTTTCAAGGTTACATTATTTGGCAGAGGTAGGGTGTTTTACTAATTATTGATTTCCTAGTTTTGGTTAGAAGCTTAGTCAACATGTACCATTTTTTTTAAATTTAACAAGATTGAAACCAGATGAAAAAGAATGCCTTCTTTCAAGGTTACATTATTTGGCAGAGGTAGGGTGTTTTACTAATTATTGATTTCCTAGTTTTGGTTAGAAGCCTAGTCAACATGTACCATTTTTTTAAAATTTAACAAGATTGAAACCAGATGAAAAAGAATGCCTTCTTTCAAGGTTACAGTATTTGGCAGAGGTAGGGTGTTTTACCAATTATTGATTTCCTAGTTTTGGTTAGAAGCCTAGTCAACATGTACCATTTTTTTTTAATTTTTGTATAGTCACCGAAAATGATGATCATGGTGTCAGTCTTTTCGAAATGTCACGTAGAATGTTTAAGGAAAAAAAATTGCAAGAGTTATAAACTTAGTGAAGTTATTCTTAATATATGAATCGGGAAGAAGTATCGCAAAATCATCTCCACATCTTTAATTATAACAAATTTTCAAATGGGGGAGTACATGTTTCGAATTCAGCTAGAATCCATCTTCAGACTTATACAGTGTGTCTCACTTTTCATGGAAGCACCCCCGTAACTTCCGTAATTATCAAGGTAGAATGATGAAACTCTCAGGACTGAAGGATATTATGGAAATGCAACTACCGGTTCAATGGTGATGGCCTAAGTGATATACACTGCCCGCCAGTCGCGATGGAACAACCCATTTTTACGGTAAATCATATTAGGGGGCAAAATAGAAACGAAATTCCATCAGATTCGTGAGAAGGACCCCCAACTTATTACAGATACTCCTTTTTCCTGAAAAAAATTCTGTCCTGAAAAATCCGAATTTGTCTCACTTTTCATGGAAGCACCCCCGTAACTTCCGTAATTATCAAGGTAGAATGATGAAACTCTCAGGACTGAAGGAAATTATGGAAATGCACATACTGGTTCAATGGTGACGGCCTAAGTGACATACACTGCCCGCCAGTCGATGGAACAACCCATTATAAAAAAAATATATATTCGTATATCTTTTCATTTTTAAATTTTAAATTGTTGATAAAACAGTGGAAAATCTAAATTTTACAATTTTTGTAACGGTTATCTATTTGTAGGTCTATTAAGAATAACTTCAATAAGTGGAAAAAATCCTAGCCTTTCAGTTCAATAATTATCTGGATTTTTATGTTAACATTCAGTTTAGAAAAATTTGTTAATTAACAAATGCATAATTTATGGAGAAATTGGGATAAATTTTTTTTACCGCAGATTATTGTTAATTGATGTATCCCAACAGTACATGATTTTTTTTATTCCTCAATATTCATATTTTATATGTTAAAATGATTTTTGTTGTTGTTGTGTCAGAGTGACGCAACGCGCGCGGAAGCCAGACTACCCGTTTTTTCTCTATTTTCAGGGTTCTGTAAAAATTATAAATATTGGGTGCAGTTTCGGGAGTCCGACCTTTTTTTCAGCAAAATTGCTGATATTTTCAGGTCTTTTCCAACATTTCGAAAATCTTTAATATTTTTCGAGATATTAAAAAAAAAACCAAAGCCCCACTTTTTTTTTTCGCCTAATTGTTTATAACATTAGCAATTTTTTTCGGCCCCTCTTGGGACCTTCACTTAAGGGTCTTCATCCCTGAAAAAAGGGGAGTCAGAAATGTTTTTTTCTGAGTAGTGAAGGGTTGTATGATTGTATAAAGATAAAAATTATGCAAAAAATATTCTTTGAGTTTTAAATGAATGAAAAGGATATTTCCCCTCTGGGCATTTTCGTTCAGTTCCACCATCAAAACGAACGAATATTTTGGTGTTGTTTCATTCAGTATCGAAGTCCATCATTTACTTAGTTGAATGACTTTATCATTTTTCTCCTTGATGTTTCTTTTTTTTTGTGAATAATTTTACAAAAATGTGTTGTTTTCGCGAAATGGGTTTTCTTGCTTTATTCCATTTGAAATGAGAAATATCCAGCTTTATCAAAGTCAACTAATAAAGGTTTGGTTCAGCCGTCGACCAGTGAAATTTCTTACAATAGACGAGGAAAACGTCGAATTTAAATCAGCTTAAGGTTTTTCAACTTATTTCGACTGAGAAAACAAAATCCAAACAACCAAACACAAACTAATAAGCAAAGCAGCAAATCATCAACAAAGAACGTCACCTGAAATTCTTTGTTTGGAATCAGACTTTGACAAGTATGACATTTGTGACGACATACTTTCCTCGTCTATTCTGGATTCAGAAATGGAACTGAATTTCTTTTAAACGACACGCCCCTCAAGTTGCTCCTCCCACACGACTCGTGAGGAAAAGAGAGAGTATCATATAGCCAGTATGACATCTGGCACAGGGTGGGAGCGGGAAAGGGAAAAAATAAAATTTATTCGGATCGATCGAAACTATGGAATATTGTAACTTTCATCACTTGGGGGACAATACTCCATAACATTTTTATATTGAGACAAACTAAGAGGCGGCTCCAGAATGTTGGACGAGTTTCGTGATTTTTGAAACGATTTCATTCAAAATTCGTATATAGAAGCTTTTGGGTTTGGCATGTCATAATTTTAATTAATAATTCAACGTAGCGGATCCAAAATTGGTCTGATTCTATTTTGAGTTGGTATAGGTATAGGCATTTTTGGTGGTCGGAGATCATGATTTTTTAGTCAATGTTTGATAATTCGAAAAGAGAGCTACAAAACGGTGGCCGAATAATTATTGTCAGATTCCGTTCAAAATTAGAATGTAAGGGTTCTTTGGATCGGTGATTTTGACTTTTTTTGTCAAAATCAAAAAATTCAAAGTGGCGGCCCTGAGATTTAAGGTCAGATTATTTTCAAAAAATTGTATCTAGTAGTTTTTGGAATAGGAGATGAGTTTTTCAAAACTAAATGATTCAATATGACATATTTTACGAATGATCTGAAGAAAATATTCTTTTACAGTGCATTTGAATAAAATCTTTTGTCTTAAGAACATTTATTTATTTATATTTATCAGAAAATACACTCTCCACTTCGTCAGGGCTATTTAGCGAGAATTTCGGAGTTAGTGGCATATTTTTACGCATATTACTAAATAACTTGTTCTTGTGACTCCCATATCGGCAACTCCGTTCTACAATGGTTTCCATTACAACGGTTTATTTGGGCGTCGCGGCGTTTTTGATGTTCCTTTGAAGGTAAAAAGCTACAGCGGACTTTTCTTGAATGTTCCAATGGGCAGGGCGGCAAGGTAAACAAACGAAACATTGACTTAATACCAGGTGATTGTTACGACTTTGTTTGTTTCTTCGGCGGCATTTATATCGAGAATCGCAATCATTCGAATTTATTCACTCCATTTTTTTATTTTCATTAATGATTCTTTGTTGAAGAAGAATCACAATTATTTTTATCAAATTCAAGGACAACCAGAAGAAAATATTTCGATTTAGTTATATATACGAGAAATGATTTCAATGTAAAAAGAATACACTGAGACGTTTGTGTCTGGGAATCAATAATGCTACCAAAGCTGAAAGCATTTTATGTAAATCGCATTCTAACTAGACGAGCATCTTCCTAGAGGAATGAGAATTATGGATATATGCTTCTAATGTTGTTGAAGGTAGAGGAAGAAATGTAAAAAAAAGAAATAGCTAATTTTTTCCAATATTCAGGTATATTAGAATAAAACATCTAGCTAAAACATTGTTTAATTTATTTTTAACAGTTGTATTAATTCACATCGGTTGAATTGAATGTTTCACGGGTGATAGAGTCTTATATTGTTTCACCCTTTATATGGAATAAAACATGTGTACCTAAACTATAGACCTTTCCTGCAAAAAATTACATTCAAATCGAGAAAATTGCGATCAGATCTTATTGGTCACTACTTTCAATAACTAACTTGAAAGTCAAAGTCTGATAACTGATTTTTAAATTTTTTACTCATGATTCCGCATATGATTTTATATTTTCGAATCAATTCAAATCAATTCATTCATTTACACCTAAATAGTAATTTTGAACAGAATACGACCATAACTCACAAAATAAATCAAATCCATCTTGGAGCTGCCATTTTGAATTATTGAAATTTGATGAAAAATTCATTATCTCCAACCCCAAAATACCATTCTTATATAGAATTCGACCATAAATCACAAAACTCGTCTGCCATCTTGATTTCCTGAATTTTGACAGAAAAATCATTATCTTCGAACCCAAAAACTACACTACAACAACTACACTACATAGGTTATAATCTTAGAACCCGCCCAGAACTGACAAAACTTTTTTCCTTCATTTTAAATTCACGAATTTTAACAGAAATCATCAGGATCTCTTAATCCAAAAACCGATTTTGAATAGAATCGGACATTCACAAAACTCGTGCGCCATCTTGGATCCGCCGTCTTGAATTAATCAATTTTGAAAAAAGATTCATAAACTCAGAACCAGAAATTATTGAATCCGGACCATAATCACAAATCTCGTCCGCCATTTTGAAATTATTAATTTTGAAGGAAGATTAATAATCTACGACCCCGAAAACCTGCACATACCCATTTTGTATCGAATCAGAAACCAAATCACAAATCTCGCTTTTTTGTTTTTTCTTTAAAAACATTTATAATGGAGTACCCACCTGCTACTGGAATTATGAACATTGAACACCTATCAAATATCAAATAATTCCGACGTCTGCAAGTGAAAATTTTGTTCAACGATTCCATTACATATCTACATATATCATACAGGTCAAATTAGTATGAAACGTGTAATAAGAAAACAAGTATCCCATAAAAGTAATTCTGGTCCAATACATTTAAAAAATAATAGAATAGACTGTTTACGTCAGCGTTGTATATTTTGTGCTGCATGCATGTCATGTTTTATTTGACATTACCTTTTATCTGAAATTTCAGACGTCATTATCTATTTCTTTTTGCGGCATACTTCTTCTTAAAATTTACATTCAAAACATTTCTAAGATAGTTCAAACAGATTTTGATAAAATATTTTTTCAATTCTTGATACATTGTATGACTGGATTCCATTATATTTATTCATTTGAAATTTTCGTGCAAACTTTCATATTACCACGAATACAAACAGGTTTAATTTAGATTTGTAATTTGGAAGAACGAGCACCGAATTATCTAATTCGGACCTGTATCTTCTTACGAGAATCGCCAAGTTACAAGTTAGGCGGAGTTTGTATTTATTCCATCGGGAGAATACGCACTGCCATCTGGCGATATAGGTTTCTTATTTAGAAGGCTAAAGACCATTAAACCTTCTACATGACATTACAAATCGAATGACACCATGATTGACACCAACAAAGTTAATATGACAGAAAAACTATAAATATATTTGAAATGTATTAACTAGTAACTGATACTCCCCAATTTTTTGATATTCTATCAATTGTCATTTTGTTTTTGAGTCAAGGCTGTTACATTGACCTTTGGTTATAAAATAAAAAAGGCAGTTCAAATTCATGGAAAACATGCCAACAAACAAAGTGTAAATTGAAAACACTTGTGGAAATGTTGATTATTTTCGCCCAGCTGTATTTCTATGTATTTTTAGCACTTGTAATGCAGCCAAAAAATCAATAAAACGGAGTTTTGTGCTGACACGTGGTTTGGGAGCCGTTTCAATCACACATTTCTTGTGCATTCCATGTAATCCAATTAGTTTTCGAAGTGTATATGTTACTGATGTTTTATTCATTTCTAGTTCATATACAGTTTATCCCTTTTCTTTATGTCAATTATCTATTGTTTGCATAGTTTGCTTTTCAGGTAATTTGTTAACTAGTAATCATCGTTACCGACCATGGTTTTACCCTTTTTGACAAGCTTTTATTTTACCCATGTGTGTCCCAGGGCTCAATATTGGGGCCAACAACACGGTTTGACATTCTATGTAATCCAGCTTTGCTAATTTAATAACTTTATTCAATTAGGGAATCAATGGAGAATTAATTTGAGGAAAAATACTTATGAAATCAATTGATTGTAATTACAATAGGAGATGCAAGACAAGCCTTACGTCATATAATGATCAAATCATTAAACACAAATAGTTTTGCTTTGTTTTCGAGTTCCTGTAAACGGTGTAGTTTTAGTATTTTTCAAAGTTGTTCAACGTTGATGTTCAACTGCAGCAGACATTCTTGAAGGCGATGTGGCCCGAGTACGATCCTGATTCGACAGCGGTGATGTATGTCTCCTTTAGGGTACCTGAAGATGGTTAATTTTGATGATTAACTGTTTCATTCAAGCAGAATGTGGTCTAATCCGGAAAAAATACTATTATTTATGAATTGTTTGTCATTCTGTGACTTCTACATCAGTCTCAATTCTCATTTTTTTCTCAAATTTTCGGACTCCGCTTCGTAAAATTCAATATTTTTTGTATATGCATACCGAATTTCAAATCTATTCAATTTTTATTTCTCAAATTTTCGGAGTTTTTGTAACCTTTTCAAGAACCATGGTTAATATATTGTTGCATCGAAGTTACATGTGCACCAAATTTCCGCCCAATTGATTGGGGGAACTGGTCCAAAATTTAGTTACAAAATAGATATAAATATGTATCATAGAAAAAATATGCTATGGAAACGGATCATTGGGAACGATCAACTAGAAAAAAAAAACTTGTCTTTGTATAGTTCAACATAAGCTGCAAATAACAAATCACTCGACAACAAACAAAAAATGAAACAATTACAGCTATCAAGTAGAACAAAGGAAAACTATTGTATTTGTATAGTTCAACAATTGCTGCATTATCGCGTCTGATATTTGCTGTCTTGTGTTGAATTAATTTCATTTAAATCCTCAATATGATTTAGGCCTTTTCTGATTATAAAATATTCATGAATGATGGTTTTTCGGGTTTTTATGCCGACGTTTCGCCAACACGAGTGGTTGGCATTTTCAAGAGAAATGTTTACAGTTTTGATCACTGAACCCTACTTGTTTGGTATGCGTTGTCTCAGCCAGTATTTATGGGTCGACGTACTCGTACCTGCGTCCGGTGCCATCGTACCTGCGTCCGGTGCCATCGTCCCTGCGTCGGGTACCCCCTCGGATTCATTAATTTCCCGGTATGGTGTTATTACCGTTTTCTTGAGAACAGGTAGGCATGCTTTATTCAATTGTAACCCTTCTTCAATTTTGTTGAAGGCCAATTGCCGGTTAGGTCACTCAGAAAAATCCGCTGTTGCAGAACATGCGCTTAACAAAAACAATCACAGAGTGAAGTTCGAAGAAACCCAAGTAATTGCCACAACACATGCATATTATCCAAGACTCTTCCGAGAAGCAATCGAAATCAAAAAACATCCCAACAATTTCAACAGAATTGAAGAAGGGTTACAATTGAATAAAGCATGGCTACCTGTTCTCAAGAAAACGGTAATAACACCATACCGGGAAATTAATGAATCCGAGGGGGTACCCGACGCAGGGACGATGGCATCGGACGCAGGTACGAGTACGAGTACGTCGACCCATAAATACTGGCTGAGACAACGCATACCAAACAAGTAGTGTTCAGTGATCAAAACTGTAAACATTTCTCTTGAAAATGCCAACCATTCGTGTTGGCGAAACGTCGAGTTTTTCTCTAAATAAACGTCTGCCTAAAAACCCGAAAAACCATCATTCATTCAACGATGGCCGCGAAAGCCTTTCACAATTTATAAAATATTGAGTTTTAATCGAATCACCTATGGAAAATTGATACTCAAAGGTGCATTGTAAATATAAAATATTTCAATAAATCAGATAGCTCCAACAACACATCTAGAGGCGTCAGTTGTAACCGGAAAAATGGTTAGTCTCAAAATGCATCAGTAAAAATAGTCTAGATGTCTCTAGGGAACTACAAATATTGTTCATCCTATTTTGGACAAGTAGATATAATACAAGGTTGACACTGAATTGCTTTACATTCCTCACTATTTACGTATCTTCAGAATTGGGGAGGCAAAGATAATGGATTTGGATTGGCGGATTGTTGCACTGCTGACAAAGAAATACCCGCCTCTGCTACCACCCTACACGTTGAGTTTCACCGAGAAGACGAAGGGTCGAAATCCCCCAAACGAGAGATCAAGATCGGTGATCTGAAAAGTATTGTGAAACCAAATCTTCAAATAATTCATATTGAACACGTTGATAAATTACACAAAACGCCTGCTGAAATAATGAAGTCTCTCGTTAGTCTCTATTTTGTACCTGCTGATAAAGAGGTAAGTAATAATTCAAATAATTATTGTAATCAAGGTATATGTGTATGACTTTGTCATTGTTTCCTTTGAATGCAACATTGCGGCTTTTAGATTTCAAGTGATCTAATTGGTTTTTGTTTTAGATGTGGCTGTTCACTCACGTGAGATTGGCAACTCATTTCGCAGACTATCGCAATAGATTAAAAAGCGTTCAGGCTAGACTTCAAGCTTTATCTGTGATGGTTTATTCGAACGCTATCCAAGATTTCCCTTCGAATTTCCTCTACAGCGGTCTACTGGAAGAGTTAGTCGAAGTTGTAGAGTTACAAGACCCACAGTTGACTGATATTAGATGTGCAGCTCTTAGAACCCTGACTGCCATCATACATTTGGACAGAAATCCGGCTATTCAAAAGTACATTACTTTGTTTCAACATATATTTGTTCTTACACACGGGTTGTTCCATTCAACGGAAAAAGTAACAGGAGTGGAAGAGGTTGAAAAAGAATAGACTTTCCTGTTGGTACTTCAAAATCCGAAATGTCTTCAGCCAGCCCTCTACAGGTCCTGATATCAGGCAACTTTTTTTTCTGTTAATTTATCTCTTCCAAGCCTATTCTGAGATTGATGGAGCGACCTGTTGTTTTTCACGTGTTTATATAATATCTTTATGCTTTCAGCAGAAGGCCTGGGACTAGACTGAATAGTATTATAGATGTAACCGGTGCCAGTCAGTATCACGGTTTTCTACCGGTCCTAGTTAGGAATTGTATAGCGTCCCTCACCAATCAAGTGGACTTTGGTCAGACGGCGTTCAAAAAAATGAAGCTTCAGGACGAAATTTCAACATCGTCTCTCGACGACTCTAGCTGTGATTCATCCAAAACCGGCACCTCGAATAACGTCCAAGAAAGTAAACCAGACGCCAATTTGATGGAGTTCGATATTGAAGCTGCTGCTTTCCATAGCGCGGTAGATTCTAAGTTTCCCGTTAGCCTCACTACGGCACTGTTTTCGTTTTTATATCATTTGGCCAGCTATGAGTCTGGCGGTGAAGCGTTAGTGTCGTGCGGAATGATGGAGTCTCTCCTGCAGGTCATCAATTGGCAAGGATTCGAACTTGACCACATTACGGTAAGTGTGAGTATAATTTTGAATTTGCATTTGATGTGTATGTTATTAACTCGCTGGAAACTACTTTTGGTTGGGAAATCAGGAGCTTTTACATATGCTAATTAAACTTGAAATTATTTGCATTTCGTGCGGATTTTGTGAATATTTGTACGGCTTTAACCACAGGTCTCGAGCGTATCTGCTGAACGCGGGATTGAATATGAACATTGAGATTTCAATATGAAAAAACTGGCCCCACGTTGGGTGTCGTGTTTGTTGACGTTGCATCGTGATCGATATTTTATGAACACTTCCAAACAGTGTTTGGCTCGGTATAAATGTATTTCAGTTGATTTCTTGCATCAGCAGTTCCATTGTTGATCATGACAACATCCCAGAAATCGAGGAACAGTCGAAATACTGGATTGCAAAAGGTGGCGGTCAATTGACGAGACAAGAAAGTTGATGCGATTGTTTTTGTAATGCACATTAACTTTCAAAAACAGTTCAGTATTATGATTCATAAAAGAACCAGTTAAAAAATACAGAGAAAACTACCTTGTTTGAGAGAAACAATTTTTCTCCTCGGGTTTTCCAGGTGAAGGTTTGCCCGACCTTCTGTCGTCCATGCAGTGTTGTTACGACGCAAAACATAAGAGGCCACCCTCATGGGATACATGATAGTGATCTGTTGGAAATTTTATCATACAGAACCTTGAAACGTTTTAAAATGAACTTTCAAAACACCTAAAATCTATCAGTACTGAAAATTATCCCTAAGCCTCTAAGAGTTTTTAGGCAATCGCGTGATATTTTTTATTACTTTCTCAGCTTTATTAATCGTGTCTTCGCACATTCTGTATTTTCTAACTTTCTATATGTATTAAATATACCAAAGAGGGAATAAACATAATAACAACAGCTTTGCTGAATGTGCATTTTCTTTCAGTTTGTGACTCGTGCTGTGCGAGTAATCGATTTGATAACCAACATCGACATGGCTGCTTTCCAAATCCACGGAGGTCTACACAGCTTCATCAGTCGCCTTGACGTAAGTATTTCCATAATGGTTTCGTAGTAGGTTTTCCCGCACGCACTTGATTTCAGATGGAGGTGAATTACTGTAAGAAAGAACAACTGTACCAAATAAAGCCCAACGTTCCAGAACAACAGTTCGAGGAAAATGCCGCCGGAACTTCAACCAACGAAGCCGAGGACGAAATCGCTTCAGTCGACCTTGAATACGTCACGGAGAACGCCGGGAAGACGTGCCTTCCGCAACGCGCGGCTCTTCTGAAATCGATGTTGAACTTCCTTAAAAAAGCCTTTCAAGATTCCACGTTTGCGGAAAGTATCAGACACCTCATGGAGGGCACGCTGCCAAATTCGCTGAAGAACATCATCGCCAATGCTGAATACTACGGTCCGTCCCTATTCTTGCTAGCCACAGACGTGGTGACTGTATACGTGTACCAAGAGCCAGCGTTGCTGTCAGCGTTGCAAGATAACGGCTTAACCGATGTGGTCCTGCATTCTTTGTTGGTGAAAGAGGTGCCGTCCACCAGAGAGGTTCTCGGGTCTCTCCCCAACGTATTCAGCGCCTTATGCTTGAACAACCGGGGCTTAGAATCGTTCGCCAAATGCAAGCCGTTCGAAAAGTTATTCAATATATTGTTGTCCCCCAACTACCTTCCCGCGATGCGGAGGAGGCGCAGCTCCGAGCCGCAAGCGGACACCGCCTGCAACTTGGGCAACGCTATGGATGAACTGATGCGTCACCAGCCTAGCCTCAGACAGGACGCGACTCTGGCCATCATCAAACTCCTCGAAGAGCTCGTTCGCCTGGGAACCGACCCCAAGTACGTGTGCTGGAGACCGCACAGCAAGTCCGAAATATCCCCGTCGACCAACTCTCGATCCGCGACCAACGCAGAGGGATCCTCCGACGAAGAGGAAGAAGACGAAGACGAAACCTCCACTTCGTCTCAGAACGCGCAAACCGAGAGTCAAGCGCAAGCTAACAGTGAAAGAACACCAGTAGCTCTGATCGATTACATACTCAACGCGATGAAGTTCATCGACGCTATTCTCAGCAACAACTCTACCGACGATCATTGCAGGGAGTTCGTGGAAAAAGGGGGTCTCGTGCCCTTGTTGAAGATTCTCGGGCTTCCGAATCTACCGGTGGACTGTCCCGTGACCAATCCTGCTCAGGCTGTAGCCACCGTTTGCAAGAGCATTCTGAACCTCGCCCACGAGCCGTTCTTGTTCAGTCAAGGCCTGTCGCAGCTGGGGAGCGTTTTGGAATCTCTCAAGCCATTGTACGCCAAACAAGAAGTGCCTGGCGGGTCAAAACTGTTGTTGGAACTGGCAAACGCCACCGATATTGAGAGTGCGTTCAGTACGTCTTCTGCGACTCCTCTGCTACACGCCATGGGGGCTGCGCATGGTTATGTCATAATGTTCGTGCACATTTGTCGTACGGGCCAAACGGAAATTAGGAATTTATCTCTGCAGCATTGGGGGTCCGAAGAGGGGCTCAAAGTATTGAAGGGGCTCGCCGATTTGTACACGTCTTTGGTTTGGGAGAGTACGCTTTTGTTGGCGTATTGCAGTGACGATTTGCTGCCGTCAGATTGTGATTTTACTAGAGAAGACATCGAGAAGTTGAATGCTTTCTTCGATCGGGTAAGTGAATTTGTTTTATTTGAATTGTTTTGGCGACGGACAAGTCTGTTGAGTAATTTTAAATTTGGTTTTGGTACAGAGTTGATACTGAATTGATTTTTTTCATATAATCAACTGCTGTTGGCGATTACAAGTGAATCCATTTTGACTCGATTTTTGGGGTTTTATCTAACATTTTAGAAAATACCCAGATTTTGAATTTCTTACTTGAATTTAGAATTTTCTGAAATCACCACTTGCATCTTGGAAATTCGTGAAATTTCACCATATTACATGGTATTTTATGCAAATTTGCCATTATGCCCTTAGTCAGATTCAAAATAAAGAGTTTATATATTTGCGATGTATGCAGAGCGAACTACTACAATAACTGAAAATTGCCAGTAGGGGTAGTGTTAATAATTCGAACAATTTCGAAGGTTTTTCCGGAATACAAATAAATGTGAATAAAATCGACAAAGTCGAAGTACCCTTCTCCTTCTTTCCAAATATTTTCCACAGAGGCAAAAATCTGACAGAAAACAACTACTTCCCTGGCTAATGCCACGACGGATATTGCAGTAATAATAATATTTATTTGAAATAGGTATTCCTAATATACAATTACAAAAATAATGAGTATACATAAAAAAAAAAAAAAATCGTATTATATATAATACATAAACATAACATAGACATGAATTCTCAAAATATACTTACAGTTGGAAAAAAAAACGAAGGCATTTATAAGTTATTTCACCTGACAAATATGGATTTTAAAACATATTTTTCTTTTGAATTAGATAGTTTATCATTTTTTATTTGAACTGTTGATGAGTTTCTGAGCCCTTTAAGTCATTTGGCAGATTGTTGTAAGCAATAAATTCCCTGAACATTAAAGTTTTTGTATTGTATGCTTTGACTTGACTAGTCACATGTAAGTTGTATTTAATTCTGGTATCATGTTGGTGGATTTGATTATTGCAAATTACAAACTTTTGAAAATGTGATGGAAGAAGATTATGTAGCATTTTATAGATGTAACTCATAGTTGAGTAATTGAGTCTATTTTCTATTGACAACCATTGTAATGTTTCTAACATTAAGGATATTGGTGTATGCCTGTTACATCTTAAGGTGAGGAATATTGAACTACATCTGGCAAGATATTTATGCAACGTTCTTCCAAGAAGTCTTATTGGGAAGTAGTTGTTTTCTGTCAGATTTTTGCCTCATGTTTTCCTCTTTGTGGAAAATATTTGGAGAGAAGGGTACTTCGACTTTGACGATTTTATTCACAGGGGTAGTGTTACTATCTGTGCCCGTCCGCCCCCGTAAGAGGGTCCAACTTTTCCTATCACAAGTGGAAAACTAAAAGCATATTTTCGCTTCAGAGGTTGTCGGACAAAAAATGTTATAAATCATGAGGGATTGCTCTAAAACTTTACAGTTGTTTTCTTGCATGATAGACTGGTACCCTTTTATATTTTCAGTAATTGGTCATAGTTTACCCTGTATATGGAAATTGGATTCAAATAATGTCAAATGCTCCTCTTTTGATAATTTTTACTTGTATTCCAAGTTAGTCATATAAAAACTTGATATCTATGTCAGAATTTTATGAAATATCGATATAGATCTCGGAATACTATAAACTTACGATTGAGTGAGGCTCTGTGCACTTATTCGCATCGATTTTAATCTTCAGTGTGAAGGAAACTCCACCGCCGACAACACGGGTAACGTGGCCTCCGCAATGGAAGCACTAACCACCAACCCACCACCTATTTCAATGGACGTCGACAGTGAAACAGGCACTGTCATCAACAAACAAGACAACCGTAACCTCAAATACATCAAGCCCCTGCTCGGGGCCTCGTCCAGACTCGGCAGAGCCCTCGCGGAACTCTTCGGGCTGCTCGTCAAGCTGTGTGTCGGATCTCCGATACGACAACGTCGCGGCCAAAACATCGTGGCTGCTCCACCAATGCCGTCGCCGTACGCGAGAAATGTAGCCACGGCCCTGAACGTTCTGCTGGCCGAAGGGCTCGATTGCGACAAGCTGCCGCCTTGTCCTACCGTCAAGTGCAGGCTCACGTTCTTGATATGCAGCGTGGGATTCACCAGCCCGATGCTTTTCGATGAAAGACGTTATCCGTATCACCTCATGCTGAAAAAGTTCGTTAGTCTCGGCGGGCAAGCTATCTTTTTCAAGACGTTCAAGTGGGCGCTCAATGGTGGCAAGTTGAACCCCGAAGAAGAAATTGAGTATTCGTCACTACCAGAAGGTGAGTTTCCTAGTATTAGAGTTTCTTAAAGTTTAGTTATGTAAACGAAATGTCAATTTTTAATCAAGTTATGTTACTCAGTTTCCCCATAAAAAAATAAAAAAAAATCGGGACTATAACGTCACATGTATTTAAGGTTCTTTGGGATTTTTGGATGCTTGGTTGACATTGCTTGAGAAAATGGTGAATCCCAAGGCCATCTTGGAATCTCCCCACGTAATATCCAGCCGGCCATCCCACAACTACACTTTCGACCCTCTCAAGTATTTGATTCAAATTCAAAAACTGGCCTTTGGTAGCGTCATGTTGCTTTGGGGAAAAACTCCGTTAGCTTCTTACGGAACTAGAACTACCGAGACGCTATTAACCATTCTGCGACATATTTTCCGAGGAGAGAAGATCATAAAGGAAAAGCAGAAGACCGACGAAACCAAAACTACGACAGAACCTGCTAGTAATGCCGGTGGGGCAGGTCCATCGAACGCTGGGCCTTCATTCCTAGACTTAGATGACAATTTGCGACAGTTGATGGACATGGGCTTTTCTAGAGAGCACGCCATTGAGGCGCTGTTGCATTCACACACATTAGAGCAAGCGACCGACTATCTGCTTTCTAATCCTCCGCAACTACCTCGCTCATCAGCCAACCCGATGGAAGTCGAATCAGAAGACGATCAAGTTCTACAAGCTATAGCTATATCTCTCGGGTGTACTAATGCACCAGCTGCTGACGCGAAGAAAGAAACCCCGGAAGAGTCTGACCAGTCCTTCGAAACCCTTATCAACGAGTTCACAAACCACGCGCTGGACGTGTGTTTGAAGTTGCTAGAAGCTATACCAGAAACTGTACACAAAGTATGCGAGTTATTAGTAACAATCATGAAAAGAAACGGCCGCACCTACAGAGATAACTTGCTTGAAACACTCATTTCTAAGATGCAATTATGCATCAAGTCTATTACGTTCTGTGCAATGCAGTGTAAACCTAATGTCATCAGCTACTACAGCGTTGTCGATTCCGAACCAGCAAAACGGCTGGCAAATTATGTCCATTTATACATTCTTTTCTTCGAGGTGTCATCTGAGATGAGAATACCCAGCGGAAATGCTCTCAACAATGCTGGCCTTATAGAACCCTTGATAGATTTGATGTGCTATACGGTTAGAATGATGACCGAACTCAAAGTTACTTATGAACCAAAGTGGCTGGCGCCCTGTTTCTTATTGCTCGACGCAATATCCAAAGTTGGGGTTTGCACCAGTCGGAAGTTGAACATGCACCAGAGCACCAGTCGCGTATGGAGGTGGTATGATTTGGTAACTGGAAAGTGGGCACACTATTCGAGCAGTAACAATAAGATGATCAACGACGCGTATTGGAACGGTGAACCAAGCATCCGTGTCACCTGCGGAAGAAAAAGATACACCGTGACGTTTGCCAATATGTCACAAATAAACGATGAAACGGGAAACAACAGACCGATATCGATGACTCTTATGACACTGAGTCATCCCAGTTGTAGCGACATAAACGGTCCCGATATTGAGGAACCTCTTTACGCCACTTTGACCGAAAAAGAAGAGAAGAGGTGTGTTCCAGAACCAGATTTATCCAACGAACAGAAGAAAGAAATAGTCAAAGTTTGCGTTGAACTGTTACACCTCCCTCTCGACAAAAATCTTCTCCACTCCGCTTTGCAAATTTGCGTCAGGTACACTAGAGATTTCGACATGGCGAAGGTGTTCGTCGAAAATGGCGGTATCAAGTGCCTTCTGAAAATGAGACAAATCAGCGACTTCGGAGGTTTTGGGATCCTAGCCACTATTTTGATCAGACACGCACTGGAAGAGCCCAATACTTTGAAGTACGCCATGGAAAAAGTGGTCAGGGGAAGAACTTTGGCTACAATTCCCCCGCCGTACAAAGACTTGGTGTATTTGACCCGTCAAATAGGTGGCGCTATAACTCGCGAGCCAGACTCATTCTACGAAGTCTCGAACGGAATCCTGCGGGTTGATACCAATGCCACCAAGGGCGAACCCCCTGAAACTACTTTACCTCTGAAGGTGGAGGCACCAGCAAGAACCAAAGCTCCGCCACTGGAAGACCCGGTGTCCATCGAGGTTGTCTGCGATTTATTAGACGCTCTCTTGAAACCACTCGAAGACGAAAAAACCGAAGCAGAAGGGACTGAAGAAGCCAAGACAGCTGAACCTGAAGCGTCATCTCCTGTGGTCGTTGAGGAGCTTCCTTCAACTAGCGCGCAACCTGCTGAAGCCACTGAAAGCTCCGAAGAGAGCTCCAGTAGTAAGAAGAATGAGATATCAACGAAAAAACCCATGTTGCCTAAATCGGTGATCCTAAAGATACTGGCCGATGCTGTTGTTTCATTTGGACCCATAGCCAAGTTGATCACTGAATATAAATACAAGCCAGATGACACTGGAGCGATTACGGAAGATACATCAGCGTTGGCGTTCATTTTTGACAAGATTCTTCCCTCCAATCACAGTCTTTCGGACACCGACTGTTCCACAATGTGCAGAATGTTGATAGCTGCCCTGGCGTCTTCTAACCATTCTCCGGACGCACAGATCACGCTAGTTTCCGAAGTCAAAGTGGCTTTGACAAGAGCTCTCTATCTACCCGAGTCTGCGGACAAACATCTCCAAATACAAAACATATGCGGGATAATTTCCACGATGATCGATAACTGTCCTTTACCCCACGCTAATAGATGGACTAGCTGCAGTATCAACAATATCGTCAAACTCATGATCAGACGTGGCGTTTTCCACGACCTTGCTAAAATAACCCATTACTTGGACCTGTCTTCACCGAGCACTGCTTTTACGGCCAATGCATCCTTGAAGCCGCTAGAATCTCTGTCTAGAACCATAAACCAACCTGCTCCAAACGGAAGCAACAACAAGGCTAGAAAAATCCAACAAGCCACCGATGATAACACTGGAACTCAAAGCGGTACATCTACAGAGGGAACCAATGCTCACGGTGAGGAGATAGAAGATACCGAAAACACCGAACATGACATATCTGCCGTTGCCTCGAGCCTGGAAAACAACCCCGTCGGCACTGGGGAACTCGACAACGCTCTGGATGAAATGATGGAACGCATCCTGGAACACACAGACAATAGCCAAGGTTACAACGATGTCCCATCTTCTAGAAATAACACGATGGATATCGACGAGGAGCTGGCCATCAATTATGAAAATGAGCGGGACGCCACGGTGAGTGAATTTCTATTCCCTGAGGTTCAGTAAGGTGAGCATATTGTAATTGTTTGTGAATTGTAGGAAGAACTTATGAGTACAGACTCTGGTGAATCTGATTCCAATCCTTCAGATCAAGTTGACGACGAGGGCAACGATGATAACGAAGGAGACGATGACAATGTGGATGATACCGAAGAAAACGAAGACAACAACTACGATGACGATGATGACAACAATGAAAGGGGAAGACGTAGAGGTGAGTTTGATTAAAAAAACATCAAATATGTTGGGGAATTTATGGGGCCGAACTTGAATTTTTATTTCATCATTTTAGTTCCGGGTTCGGAATTGCTCGAGGGCAGTTCGGGAATGTTTAGAATCGCGACAAACGATAGAGATGAAGATATATTGATGATACAGTACGATGCTGATAACGATAACGCCTTACCTAGGATGATTCGTTGGAACGAAAATAGTTTTACTGTTCCTATTCTAGACGAAAACAATCCTAACGATCACACAGGTTTGCATGAAAGCATGAATCCGTTTTACGTTCTGTATGATTTCTTTTCAGCCATCACACATCCGCTTTTGATGTCCCGAAACACGGCTGAAAGCACCCAAACCACAGTGACCCGTAACCAGAGAACAAACCGCCCCAGAAGATACCAATATTTATTCAGCCCGAGGAATCCTAACCCACCAGTTATTCTACAAAGGTACTCGAGTATTTATAGAATGCTTTTTCTTTCAATCAGTCAAAGAAATAGTTCTATAACGCAGTCATTTGAAATGTATATGTTGAGACATTTAGTTGAAATTTTTTAATCTTTTTCAAGACTTCTTGGTCCACATGATCCACATATGGCGAATATGATGTCTGCGAACAATCTTCTGAGCGGGCCTACCGAAATTCGTGAATCTGCCAGAGTTGTTGTGATGGACAATTTTGGTATAATTCCATCCAACGAGGAACAGATTGACTTTGTTGACCAGTCCGGCTTTCTTTTCGGCCCCAGCTTGGCAGCCACTTTGAGCCACGTGCCTCCAGTTCTACATTGGTGGAATATCGAATCGAAACTGCTCGATCTGGAATCGGTTTACGACTGTACAACGTTCATTTGCAATAAACTCATTCCTAATTTGATAAAATATAGGAATGAAGAGCTGCGTAACAAAAAAACTAAAGAAGACGATGAAGGTGCAAAGAAACGCAAACAGAAAATCGAAACTGAGGTTAATGATGAATTTAGCCAAGAAACTGTTCTTTTCAACTATGATGAGTCTAATAATCCTATTGGTGAGATTTCCGCTGAAGCAGACATAGAAGGTAGGTGTCAAATTGTCATTACTATAAATATTAAAGATCACTATAGGCTATTCCGGCTGAAACGTCTTTTTGGAAACTAAGATTTTATAGTATAGGAAAAATATATTAATATACAAAATCACGAGTGTCTTGATTCTTTTTCAGATAATGATGAGGATATAGATGGGGTTCCACTAAATGTAGCAGACGCCTCAGCAGAACAAACTCCTAGAGAAGGTGAGCTTGCAACTTTATTTCAAAACAACATTTTTGATATGTAGGAAGAATCTGCGTTGATCTTATGTTCAATAATTTTCTCTAGCAACACTTCAATTGCAGGTATTCGCATCATAAATAAATATTTGAATACTTCGGAAGTTATAACTTCCTCTCAGTTTAAAAGTTGTGTACAATAATACAGTTTCAGTATCAGTACCATCCAGAACTTCCATTTGTCTTTGTTGGAATTTTCAGTCATTGTTTCAACTGACAAATTCTCTTGACAAAAGGTATCCGTCATAAATCCTTCTTGAAATCCCTCCGGAAATATTCTTTCGGAAACATTTTTCTTGGAAGAAATTCTGTTTGTAAAAAAATATCACTGAAAAAATGTCCACTGGAAAAATACCTCCTGATTTTCAGTCTACCTTCTTCACTCAACAGGGGCGGACTCAAAAACTAGGTTATTTGAATCTTGATAATGAAATAATCATACAGAATGTTTTTTCTGTTGATGATTTCTTTCCAAGTGGAATTTTTCCACAGGTGATTTTTTTCCAGGGGGTGTTTTTCCGAAAACATTTCTGTGTAAGGGATTTCATCCTAGATTCTGAAGGAGTTATATCCGGTTGGCCGTGGACAGTTCGGCGCCACATAAGCCTGTTTAATCAATACTTTACGTATTTCCTCTCTCATTTGAATGAATACATCAGTGTTTCCTACATTGAATAACGCGTCCGTGAGTTTTCTCGAATAACTGCATTTATCAGTTAACGTGAATGTGGCCAGTCAATACCGGTCGTGTATTAGCCAGGAGAGTAATTGTTTTCTGACAGGTGTTTGCCAGAATCTCCCAAACGAACTCTGATCTTTGTGTAAACATGGTAAAATACAAACTGAATACTACTGATAATTTTTCTTCTAGTTCTCATTTCGTTTTCTGACTTAGAATGTGAAGAAGACATTGACGGTGTGCCTCTGGAGGCCTCGGGCGCCTCTGATAGATCCGAAGATAACGCCCAAAGCGAAGAACACATATTAACCCCTCTACTAGCCCTTGCCAGAGCACAACGAGAAGTGATTCAGAGTAACCTGTTGGAAGCCACACAAAACGCTGCCGTTCAAACCACCGACGCATCAGAAATTCTATCCCGAAACGCAGAGGACTCGGACAGTAGAGCCGAGTCCGAGATAAGACCCACGGAGAGTGATTTCCCGAATCCTTTCTCCATGAGGGCCCCTCCGCCTGGCATCGCCGGTCACAGACCGCTGTTCGCCAGGCATGTTAGTTCTCCGCCGCTCCACTTGAGCGACAGAAACGAAGAGGATAACGAAATTAATGAATCTCAAAGGAGTCACGAACTCCTGAACTTGGCTGCGCAACACACCAACCCTCTGCGAGCCATATTCGAAGAGGCCATCAGCCACCACATCGACTCGCTTGCCGAGCAGGCCATCAGCCAACAAATGGATTCCATGGGTAATATCGATAGAGATGCGTTCATTGGGGCTCTCGGTGCAGACTCTGGTCAAAATTCATCCGCCGAAGGTGACGGGATTGATACATCGGGTACTTCAGGTAAGGATTCGTCGATACTGCTGATGAAATCAATTATAAAATCAATCAGTTGTGTTGGAAAAATGTTGCGTCATTTGCAAAACTAACACGTTACGGAAACAGTCATAGTAAGCAAAAGATTTTTCTGAATAATGCTTAGACCAATTGGTAACAAAGTTTTTTTTTTTAACTATTGCTACAATTTCAGTGGATTATAAAATCTGCGAACAGTTATGGTGTATTTATGTATTGCCTTTTTCGACTTTGGTCGCCTGGGAATATTTCAAAAATGCGGTATCCCGCGAATATTAATTCATCTTATAGAAAATGTCCTTCTGAATCTGAGAATGTGGTCGGTTTTCGAATCAAAACGATTATTCATTCAGAAAATGTCGATTTTGTGCATGGGTGCATTCTTTTGTCGAAAAAATTGCCCTTTTGCAGTTAACCCTTTGTCGAATTCAATTTTTAACGTGATATTCGGAATCAGCTCGTCGAGTTACGCCTGAGGAAATTTTTAGATTTTTCGAAAAATGGATAATAAAAATGTTTGCAAAATTTTATTTCCTTCTATATAGAATATTGCATTTTTCGACTTTGATCGCCTGGGAATATTTCAAAAACGCGGAATCTCGCGAGTATTACTTCATCTTATAGAAAATTTTCTTCTGAATCCGAAAATGTCGGTTTCCGAATCAAAAAGATTATTCATTCAGAAAATATCGATTTTGTGGATGGGTGCATTTTTTTGTCGAAAAAATTGCCCTTTTCCAGTTACCCCTTTGACGAATTCAATTTTTGAGGTGATATTCGGAATCAGCTTGTCGAGTTACGTCTGAAGGAAGTTTGCGATTTTTCGAAAAATGGAAAATAAAAATTTTCGCAAGATTTGATTTCTTTCCATGCACAATATTGCATTTTTCGACTTTGATCGCCTGGAAATATTTTATAAATTACTTCATCTTATAGTAAATTTCTTTTTGAATCCGAAAATACTCGTTTTTGAATAATGTCTAGACCAGTTAGCAACAAAGTTATTTCATTCATAACTATTGCTACAATTTCGGTGGATCAAAAAATATGTGAACAGTTATAGAGTATTCATGAAGTTTAACCTTTTTGGTACCAAAATACACTCTTAAGAATAAAATAATATTGTATGGTGAAGGAGAAACATTTGTTCCAACTCAACATAATGAATTTTCCCAAACCATGATCAATTCCTTATTCAGGTGAGGCAGGTCCAAGCACGTCCAACGAAGACGAAATACCCGAAGGAGTGGATCCTTCGTTCCTCGAGGCCCTACCACCTGAGATGCGTCGCGAAGTTCTCGAACAGCACCGCATATTATGCTTGCAGCAACGTATCGCTGCGAGCGCCACCGCCACCACCCCGACTGCAGCTGCAGCTGCGGCCGCAGCCGAGCAACCGGAGCAACCAACGACCTCCAACGAAGTCAGCCCCGAATTTTTGGCCGCTCTACCTCCAGCCCTGCAAGAAGAGGTGCTGACGCAGCAGCGGTTGGAGCAGCAACGCCAAGCTGCAGCGCGGGCTAATCCGAACGAACCTGTCGATGCCGGGGCATTCTTCGAAACTTTGCAACCGTCCTTGAGAACAATGGTATGTGTTGGTTAATTCCGAGGGGGTAACATCTCAGAATTTTCAGTATTTCAGTTCATTCATTATCAATACAAGTAAAGTACCTAATTCAGTACCTCGGTCTCACGAAATATTTTCAGTATAAAAATCAGTACTTCAATCTGCCTTAAATATTTTCAGTACTCCTTTCAGTATAGTTTATACGAACTCACTGACCAGAAAAACTGAAATTCCATTTAGAGTCGGCGTATCTTTTATGAAACAGGCGGCGGATAATTTTTTTTTCATGGTAGAAAAATTTTTTATTACTACTAATCCTATAAGATGGTATAGGTTTTTATAAAAATTGCACTAGTTGTGTGAAGCAGAAGTTGTTTCTATACGGGAAATAAAACGACCTAGCTCAATTCAAAGAAATATTTATAATGTAAGGCTTCTGGTAGAAACTGGGCTGCCAGACGTGAACTGAGGCCTTAATCGCGCCCCATTCGATTTTTTTATCGAAATTTCAAAGCAAAAACCTGATGGAAATAAATAATCATTCTATAAACATAAATTAAATTTAATTTCACTCTAAGGAAAGGAAAATTAACACTATCACTATAAGAATTCACACTATCACCATAAGAATTCACACTATCACTTTCAAAAACACTTTTTGTTTTATAAACTACAATTTTCAGAGGAACAAAGCGAGATAGTATTTTCTTCGTGTTCTGGGATATTTCCATGTTTTTAATTTCCATGAACTTGATTATATCGGCTCTGATCGGCAATGATAAGATGCATTGTCCATAACAAATACCGAATGTGTGTTATAATATTCGGTAAGAGCTAAATAACGATATATATAAATGTGCGTCTGAGCCTTGCTGCACCGCACTGTCTAGTATAATCTTCTAGTAAATAAAAACTGATTGGACAGTGGCAGGTCAGAGAAGTTCGGTGCCTGACCAATTAGAATTCGACAGCGGCCAACCAAATCTTTCGGTTGTCATTTCCCCTTCCCTTTTATGTGACAGAATATATCCACGTGGACTGCCAATCGAGTTGAGACGAGGAGCGGTTAGAGAATAACGTGTTATTTATGCCTATGCAAATTATCCGCTGCAATTTGTGTATTGATATAACCTCGTATGATCGCTAGGTTTTGTGCTGTCTCAGTTGAGTTTGTAAAGACTTTACATGATATTCATGTTGTACAAAATTCTTCCTAGTTGTCACCCCCCTCGGTTAATTCTTTGTTGTTGTGTTGGTTCGAAATATTTTCTTTCAGATCTTGTCTGATATGGAAGACTCGCAGATGTCTGCATTGCCGCCCGATTTAGCCGCAGAGGCCCAGACTTTACGTAGAGACTGGTACGCTAGGAATCGGCAGATGGCGCAGGAGAGGTTCCTGCAAAGCAACTTGACCACGATATACCGACATTCGAGAGGCAGACACACTCTGAGGCCCACCAATTTCCAAAGAGGAGGCTGGAGTCAGTGGAGCAGAGACTTCATGAACAACCCTGTTCCTTCCAATTCGCCTATGAAAATAAGAGGGCGCCAGTTGTTGGATCACGAAGGAATATCTTGTTTACTGATTCTGTTGTTCACGGATGATCCCCACTTGAACCGACTGAGATTGCACAGAGTCATTAGAAACTTGTGCTACCACGCGCCCACTCGCGAGTGGGTTATCAACGCCTTATTGACCATAATCGAGAAGAGTGTCCGCATACAGCCAGAAGAAGGCATCAACAAACCTTCGAGGAAAGGCCCGAAGCCGGGACCCTTGACCAGTAAGCTACTCACGGACGTTAAACACCTGCAGAACGGAGGACACTGGCTGACCATTCGCATGGAGGCTGCGTTGGGTTGCGCCGCAAATGTTTTCATTGTGAACAAGGCGGTTGGCAAAAAATTTGATAAAGCTAGCGGCTCCACCGTGATCAGCATACACCCCCAAGCTGCTCCGATCGTGTGCAGAAACACTCTGGACTTGTTCATTTCGCTAGCCAAGGCTTTCCCGTCCTGCTTGCTTCCGATCAAGTGCTTCAGAGATGACGCCGAGAAAACTTCCACTACACCCGTCAAGGTCAAGGCGGATTCCTCGGACTTCTGGGACGTGCTCCTCCGGCTGGACTCGGCCACCAAGAAAGGCAAGAGCATCCAGAAGAACACCACCTCCACTACGAGTGACGTTGAGTCGCCGATCCTGTTCGAGCAAACCGTGTTCGGCAAACTGCTTAACATGCTAGCTACGCCTGTCGTCAATAGGAACACTCAGCTGACGGATAACTTGTTGAAGCTGCTGTCCGTTACCACTTCGGGCATGCCGGAGCTGGTGAAGCCTCACAAGTCCAGCAAGAAGGGCCAGATTCCTGATCTCACCAGTACTCCTCCCACGCACGCTCTCAACTTGGCTGTTAACGTGATAACGTACAAGAATTGTTCCGAGGAAGGCTTGGAGTTCATCACGAATTTGCTGCTGAACTTGGCCAATTCCTCTTTGGACATGAGTTTCATCGTAAGTATCTCCGATAACCAGAGCTGGGTAATTATGGGTACTTTAAATGTAATTACAATTACAAAGTACTTTTTCAAAAAAGTTACTAATTACAATTACAAAGTACTTTTTCAAAAAAGTTACTGATTACAATTACAAAGGACTTTTTCAAAAAAGTAACTAATTACAATTATAATGTACTTTAAAAAAAATAACTAATTAAATTACAAAGTACTTTTTCAAAAAAGTTACTAATTGCAATTACAAAGTACTTTTTCAGAAAAGTAACTAATTACAATTACAAAGTACTTTCAAAAAAGTAACTAATTACAATTACAAAGTACTTTTTCAAAAAAGTAACTAATTACAATTACAAAGTTCTTTTTAAAAAAATAACTAATTACAATTACAAAGCTCTTTTTCAAAAAAGTAACTAATTACAATTACAGATTACTTTTTCAAAAAAGTTACTAACTACAATTACAGAGTTCTTTTACAAAAAAGTAAGTTATTACAATTACAAAGTACTTTTTCAAAAAAGTTAATAATTAAAATTACAAAGTACTTTTTCAAAAAAGTAACTAATTACAATTACAAAGTACTTTTTCAAAAAAGTAACTAATTACAATTACAAAGTACTTTTTCAAAAAAAGTAACTAATTACATTTACAAAGTACTTTTTCAAAAAAGTAACTAATTGCAATTACAAAGTATTTTTCCAAAAAAGTAACTAATTACAATTACAAAGTACCTTTTCAAAAAAGTTATTAATTACAATTACAAAGTAATTTTTCAAAAAAGTAACTAATTACAGTTACAGAGTAGGTGACAAAAATAGAAATTACTAATTACTTTTTTGGAATTACTTTTCGGATAAAACAATAAATTATGATAGAATTGAGGTACCTACCCTAAAATTTACAAATTTTCAATAATCAAAAGTGTTCAACTAAATGGATTGTATCCCAGTACAAATAAATCATAAAAATAATTTCAATTGGTATTTATTGAAAATAAAGTAACACATTTTTAAAAGTAATCAGATCAATAAAAATTAATGAGCAGTCGTTTATAAATAAATAAATCTAAACAGAACGTTTTAGAGAAAAGCTTTTATTTAAAGGAACTAAAAAGAAGAAATTTTTTTTTTACGATTTTAATTTCGCGAGTTTTCAACTTTTTTCGAGAAAAGGGGGGAGGGGGTGAGCCCCCACTGCCTAATTATTTTTTCGCTGTAATTTTTGTCGTCCAAATCCGTCAAGAAAATTTCCAAAACCCTACGCGTTCTCTATCTAGCTTTCGGCGGGCAGGGGTTGGGGGGGGGGGGGGGGGCAATTTCTACGGTCAGGTATTTTTCAGTATTTTTACGGATTTTTCCGATTGTAATTTTGCGAGCTTTCCAACTTTTTTCGATTAACTCTGGTCAAAGAGTGTTCCATACATTGTTGTAGTAAAATCAATACTTCTCAAACAGGGAAATGTTATAAAAATTAACCAACTGTTTTCAAAATATCGTAAGTTGAAAACTATTGATTTTTGGACTAAGTATCAGACCCTTTTTAACGAGAGTACAGAACATTATGGAAAATAAATGTTTGGAAAATTTATTAAATTTTTTAATTTTTTATGCAGATTAATGACGTCCATACTTGGTAGGTCTGGTTATAATTCACAGTACTTTTAAATTTTTTTACTTTTCATTATAACCAGTTTTTCAAAATAAGTGTCAAAGAGCGCATTCTTCCTGGGATTGTTCACCATTGTGAAGCGGGAATTTCTTGTTTTTAGAACACGTAAACACGTGTATCTCGTAAACAAACGTGCATTTAAGAGTAATTGTGATTTAAAAAATAATTGTACTTATACATGTAATTGTAATTACATTATTTGAATAACGTAATTACAAATTACAATTCCTACACAGATTTAGCTGCAATTACAATTCCATATTACTTTTAAAAAAGTACTTAAATACAATTACAAATTACACAACACAAAGTTATTCAAATTATTAATTACTTTTTAACTAAGAATTATCCAGCTCTGCCGATAACTACGCTTCAGCGCGGTACGTTCAATTCGATTTGTTTTCAGATTTTGAATCTTCTATTAAACGGTGCTATCGAAATAGGCAACATAGTTCAACATCAAATACAAAATATGCTGGGGGATTTGAGAGACCTGATTATCAGCGCTCACAAAAGGAAGCTAGAGGACGGTGGACCTTCCACGTCCAAGGGCGTAATTTACAACAGGTTTACCAACGAACAAGTGGTAGTCACCGCTTCTTCGAAAGTGAAGACTTCCTGCGAGCTGCAGCTGCCCTCTATGGTCCCTTTGACCACCAAATCTTCGAGTCAAGTGTTCTTCCTCCGGGTATTGAGAGTCATTGTCCAAATCAGGAACTCTATCAAGCAGAGTATGAAGAGAGGTATGTAGAAATATCGCACGATTGCCTGCGAATTATTTGCAAATTATACTTTTTTGTTCAGCGGATTCAGGAACATACGAGTTACCGGCGTTGAGTGACCAGCTGAGTAGCCTCGGTAGTTTTTGGGAGACTTTGAGTGAATGCCTTTCCGAATTGGAACATGCTCCAGATCATCATGCTGTTCTAGTTCTACAGGTTAGTGTAGTGCATGTTTATGTCTAGGGAAGCTGCTTTATAGATTCCTCTTCTTCTTAAACGAAGCTATTTTTGGATTGCATTCAATGGTATAGTCTTTACGAACTCAATTGAGACAGCTCCCCAAGTAACAATTTTAAGACAGTTTCTATTTATTTAGGTTTTAAAAATGCTTTAATATGTTCAATAAATCGACATCGGATTTAAAGTAACCGATAAATTAAAAGTTCTCTTAACATTGACTATTTTAAAACTAATTTGCTATTATTTAGAATTAAATAGCATCTTGGTTTTAAAACAATAGGTTCTGGGAAAAATAGTTTTGATGCAGTACCCTTGATGTATTCTTTAAAACTCATTAGGAAAACTATTTTAACTTTTCTGCTACCAAGCTTTTGAACGAACGCGGAGTACCAAGGGGTACACAATGTACCCCTTGCCGATTTTTAAAGTTTGTTTTGAAAAATCCTGCTAAACATAAACAAATACTAAATATTTGTTCAAATTTCATTCAAAATAATGCTATTTTTATAAATCAGAATATACAAACTCAATTTAAACTTCCATTTTCACCGCACCTGTTGCAATAATTGATTTTTCTCTGATTGCCATTATTTTTACAAAAAACACTTCTTATCATCCTTTCTTTGGCAATAACGGCAGAGTACATATGACCGTTCTGGGTTTGGAGTGATAGGTGCGTTTTCTTGAGGTAGCACTTGACTCATAGCATCTACTACTCTTTGTGGGATCCCGTTTAGATTTGTCATTCTTCTGGCTACCTGCGGTTTTATAATTATAAGGGCAAGTTCTAAGACATCAGTCGAGGCGCACAGTTCGAGGTTACAAAAAAGTGATGTTTTCGTCGAGAACTGCGCATGAAAATATTTTGCAAAGCAAAGACATCAGACCACAAGCGGGGTACAGATTGTACCCCAGCCAATAAAATTGGTTCTAATGTGAAAAATTTCAATTGTAAATGATTGACTATGATGTTATTAGTTCACTAACGTATCATTAATATTTGTGATGAAAGAGCAATACATTTAAGAAATTAATCTCTCAAATACACGCCATTTTGTGCGTGTGGGGTACACAATGTACACCCTTGGTACACAAAGGGTAATACTACATTAAATCCAAAAACATAATTTTTACCTTTTAATGAGTACATTAAGAGTATTATAAAGTTTAAAAGGTTTTAATTTAGTCAATTTGGTTAATAGAAATACCTTTTGGTTTTTGGAAATTTGTGAGGTTAGGATTCCATTCGAGCGCAAGTCCACTTTAAATCATTAAGGTCACCGATTTGAACATATTAAAGCATTTTGGTTACAAAAGGAAACGTAAACAGACTCCTGCGAGAGTCATTGAGATTTAAAACATTTAATAAATGAACAATTACTTTTAATCTAGATCACGCCATGTTTTACTGCAATAAAGACTCCCGCCATTTTGGACATTTTCAATAGTAAATGAAAGGTATATTATTATTCAAATCATTGCGTCTTGGATCTTCTCAAAAAACTGAAGAACGGTGTGTTGAAATGTGTCATTCAATTAAAAAAATGCATTTAGATGCTTAGATGCAAAATAAAATTTGATGATATTTTTGTAATATTTTTTAAATAAGAGAAAATACATCAAATTAGTGACGCTCGAGTTATGTTGAAGTATTTTATTACATTTTATCAGAAAAGTGCCATTCGTTGGTGAATTTTTCACCAGAATAGTTTGCTTTCGAATATTATTTAATGATACGCTTAGTATACGTATGCGGTTTAAAATATTACCACTCTGCCGGCCATTATACAGACTTAAAAGTTATCGATTGTTAGTAAACAAAATAAAACTCGTTTAAGATTAATTGATTATTTTTAAGTTGATTTAGTCCGCTGTAAATACATTTTAAAAGCAAAACGTCAGGTGATAAGTTTTAATTTATGCATTTAAAGTTGCCTTGAAGAACTCTTTGATAATATAGAATTAAAACTTAATGGTTTTAATATAGTTTTAAAATAATTTTGACTTGAAGGTCTTTTTAGGATGGACCCTTTTTGGCTAGAAGCTGCTTTATGATGGTGTCTGGGCTGTCTTGATCACTTGATTTTATTTAAAATTTTATTGTGTATCAAAGCGATCTTGAAGATCGGAATAAGAGCGATAATGTTATTTGAGTCGGAACCAAGCAATCATACGAGGTTATATCAATATACAAACTGCCGATGATAATTTGCATAGGCAAAAATAACACGTTAGTCTCTAGCCGCTCCTCGTCTCAATTCGATTTGCAGTTCACGTGGAGATGATATATTCTGTCGCATAAAAGGGAAGGGCGAAATGACAACCGAATGCCTTTGTTTTGCCGCTGTAGAATTCTAAGTGGTCACAGACCAAACGTCTTTGACTTGTCGCTGTCGAATTCCAATTAGTTTTTATTTGCTAGAAGGTTTATTTACTAGACAGTGCGGTGCAGCTAGGCTCAGACGCATATTTAAATATATCGTTATTTAGTTGTCTTAATTAGATTGATTATGTGTGCGATATAGCATTCTAGCGTTTTATTTCTCGTATAGAAACAACTGCTTCATACAACTCGTGCAATTTTTATAAAAACCTGTGCCATCTTATAGCACTAGTAATAATAAATATTTATTTTACTATTAAAAAAAAATTATCCGCCGCCTCTGTTTCATAAAAGATACGCCTACCCTTAATGGAATTTCAGTTTTTCTGGAGTCTCAACTAAGTTCGTATAAACTATACTTTCAGCCGATTTTCTATCTAGGATTGTTTGAAAAGCTTCTGGCCTGACTTTGGAGATGACCCGCCTCAACATCTTCGTTGAACGACCTTGATATAGTATCCATCATACTTACACTGATGCCGCAAATGCCTTACTCTTCATGCATTTATCTTTTTTCAACATTTCTCTTGTTATATTATTCGAAAAGTTGGATGAATATGGTATCAGAGGATTACCACTGGATTGGATATCGGCTTATTTGGGGTACAGAAAACAGTATGTCACTGTGAACGATAAAAATTCTGAAATGAAGTCTATTGATCTTGGAGTGCCGCAGGGCTCAGTTTTGGGACCGATATTGTTTATCCTTTTCATCAATAATTTGAGTATTTTATCAGTTCCGGCAAAATTAACTTTATATGCAGATCGTATCAGATAAAACTGATCAAGCATTGACAGACAAACGCAACACAGTCTTTTACAAATTGCACGAATGGTATTCTGCAAATCAGCTGTTTCTAAATGTTGGAAAAATGCAATCATTGTCTAAAAAAGAACAAAGAAAATTCAATTCTATGCAATTTTATTCACCAAGTTTCAACTGTTAAAATCTACAGCCGTTATCAAGTGTATGAATGTGACACTCTCAAGGATACTTCTTATATACAGTGACCGCCAAAAAGTATGTACCATATGGGAAAAATTTTTATTATTGGAGTATTGGAAAAAATATTCTGGGGAAAAGTTTGTGCATGTCCGATAACCTAAAAATCGATTTTGACACATGTCACGTGATCGCTAGAATGGCGGCAAAATGAAAAAAATTGTAATGCAAAGGCAAAAAAGGGGTAAGATGGCAAGATATCAAAAAAAAGTTATTTGAAAAAGTCACTTAGAATTTAATTTTATACACATAAACGAAGTTTCAAGAGATAATTCAAAAAAATTGAAAATAGCAATTTTTTAAAAATATTTTCCCATCTATTTAAAAATATTATTTTTTTTCTTATGAATAGCTTGACTATACTGAAACATTTGCATTTTAATGATAATGACAAAACTTTCTCATTTTCTCCACACCAGAGGGCACTAAATTGAAAAAATGGGAATTTGTCAGAACCCTTGCTGTTCATGCGTGAAAAGATGAGTAAGGATCTTTAAAAAATCCAGTGTGGTTCACAATGCCCACTGTCATGGGTTGAAAGATCATTGGTGATGGAAGATTAAGTTGAGAATTCAATGCTCAGCCAGAATTTTTCCAAACAATTTTGGCAGAAAAGTGGAATTGTCAACGTAATTCTCTTACGAATACCTTGTGTTGGCTAAATGTCATTAATAATATTTTTTATAGCCCGCCGTTGAAGCGTTTTTCTTGGTGCATTCCCCTCAGCAAGGCCCCGCCAAATCGGAACCAAAAGAAGCCGAAACAGAAGAAAATATGCAAGAAACCTCAGAATCGGAACAACAGGACGAAAATGAAACTCCACCCGAGGGCCAAGCTCCCGCGAAATCTGAAAATACCGCAGAAACTCCAGCTACAGCAGAAGTAGAAATCGAGCCAGAGCCTGCCCAAGCAGAAGCCGAACAGCCTCAGCAAGAGGCAGCCGTTGCTAGCGCGAATCCCACTCCTGAACCTGAAAAGGTCGCTGAGGTGGTAGCTAAAGCAGCAACCGTAACTCCTGAGCAGCAGCTGTTTTTGGCTTTCGCCGAGAAGCACAGAACTGTTTTGAACCAAATATTGAGGCAGAGCACCGCCCATTTGGCGGACGGGCCTTTTGCCGTACTGGTTGACCATACCAGGATTCTTGATTTCGATATCAAGAGACGGTACTTCAGAACTGAGCTCGAGAGATTGGATCACGGTATTAGAAGAGAAGAAACGGCCGTGCACGTTAGAAGGAGCAACATATTCGAAGATTCGTTCAGGGAACTCTTCAGAAGACCCCCTGAAGAATGGAAGAATCGATTCTACATCGTTTTTGAAGGTATGGAATATAAATTTTGGATTGACGTGGTTATACTTGATGGAAATTCATAGTATATGTCACTAAGGTAAACACGATTAAATTTCCACAGATTATTGTCTACGCGACATGTTTCGATACACTGTATCTTTTTCAAGCAAGTGTCAAAATCATTGATTCCATCACTTTATTCAGAAAATCGGTGAAACATATTCTTATACAGTGTGACACACTTAAGATGAAGACACCCCTGTATTTTAGTCATTTTTGAAAGCAGAGATTTGATTTTCGGTACAGCCGTACACCTTCATAGGCCGCACTTTTCGCAATACTCAGCCCGAGTGACAGCCTTAAACCCAGCCTACTGCGATCCAGCGAAGAGGGCAAAATCTCGATATTTTGCGTCGCGTTGGAGATACCGAAAAAAGTTATTCGAAAAAGTTGCTTAGAAATCGATTTTGACCCTATATACCGAATTTCAACGCAAAATTCGAATTTTGATTTTTTTTGTAATTTTCATATTAAAGTCCGATTTTCATGACGCTCTAGCCCAAATTGAAAACTGTTGAAACACAAAATATGAGACTTCTTTGAAACATTGAGAATGACGATTTTCCATCCAAAGTTAGGCAAATGGTATTATTCGCCACCAATCATATTCAACAGAAAATTGAAAAAATCCTCAAAATTAGAGACAGGCTAGTAAAGAAGACTAAATTCGATTAACTTACATTTGATAAAATAATAATTTTCAATTTTATTTATTTCAATACGTTATTCGATTTTGACTATTTTATCATTTCTGTAGCTTCTTATTCAGAATCATTAATTGAAAATCGGACTTTAATATGAAAATTACAAATAAATTCAAAATTCGAATTTTGCGTTGAAATTCGGTATGTAGGGTCAAAATCGATTTCTAAGCAACTTTCTCGAATAACTTTTTTCGGTATCTCCAACGCGACGCAAAATATCGAGAATTTGCCCTTTTCGCGGGATCGCAGTAGGCTGGGTTTAAGGCTGTCACTCGGACTGAGTATTGCGAAAAGTGCGGCCCATGAAGGTATACGTCTGTACCGAAATTCAAATCTCTGCTTTCAAAAATGACTAAAATACAGGGGTGTCTTCATCTTAAGTGTGTCACACTGTAGAAGAAGTATTTTATGTTGTTCAAGATTACCTCATTAAAAACGGGTGATCATTTAAGTTAAATTTTGAATCTCTCCTAAATATATGTTGTTCTTCAACTATACATTAGTTGTTATGTGAGTTCGAATCCTTGTCAGTACACCTTTTGATATAATACGGTGTAGTCATGCATTTTAGAAATCGGAAGCATGAGATCGACCCCAGCCAATATTTTCTCATGATAAAGAATATGCCTCTTTCAGAGCGAAATCAATCAAATGGTAAATAATTATCAGTTTTGTAGCGAAATCAACATAGATTTTCGCACCTTGGATTTATTTGTTTCTAGATGAGTAATGACGAATTTGTTATTTTTAGATGAGGAAGGACAGGATGCTGGTGGTTTATTGAGAGAATGGTATGTGATAATTTCAAGAGACATTTTCAATCCCATGTACGCTTTGTTCACTGTTTCACCCGGTGATCGGGT
Source organism: Chrysolina oricalcia (assembly GCA_944452925.2). NCBI lineage: Eukaryota > Metazoa > Arthropoda > Insecta > Coleoptera > Chrysomelidae > Chrysolina > Chrysolina oricalcia. Next base: position 1,579,337 of record OX101809.2, on the reverse strand, counting down.
CACATACATGATCAATTCTGCGAGTCATTACAATTCCAACCATCTATGCTATTACAAATTTGTCGGAAGAGTCATTGGTAAATATCTTCGTAGTTTTACATCAACTTGATATTCAAGCTTGATTTCCTTTCAGCTAAAGCTATATACGACAATAAACTGTTGGAGTGCTATTTCACTAGATCTTTTTACAAGCACATTTTGGGAATTTCGGTGAAATATACAGATATGGAGAGTGAAGATTATAGTTTCTATAGAGGTTTAGTTTATCTGATGGAGAATAATATAAACAATCTGGGCTTGGATTTGACGTTCAGCACAGAGATAAGCGAGTTCGGTGTGACCGAAACTAGAGATTTGATACCAAATGGAAGACATATTGCCGTTACTGAAGAAAACAAAATGGAATACGTCAGACTAGTATGCCAAATGAAAATGACTGGTGCAATCAAGCAACAGTAAGTGTTGAGTTCGCTCGTAATTGACCAGGTTTATTGATTGATCAATTTTTAGGTTGAACTCGTTCTTGGAAGGATTCTATGACATTATACCCATGCGCCTAATTTCCATATTCAATGAACAAGAGTTAGAGTTACTAATTTCAGGATTACCAAATGTAGATATAGACGATTTAAAGGCAAACACCGAGTACCACAAGTACCAAACAAACTCGTTACAGGTAAGCTCAATCAACTAATGAATCAAACTTCTGTGCCGACCCTTCGATTTGGTGGGTCCCTCACATTTATGTTGGTTCCATAGGAAAATCGGTTTTATTTTCGTTCTTTTTCTAGATTCAGTGGTTTTGGAGGGCTCTCAGGTCTTTCGATCAAGCAGATCGTGCCAAATTCTTGCAGTTTGTGACGGGTACATCGAAGGTGCCTTTGCAAGGCTTTGGTGCTCTTGAAGGTATGAATGGTGTTCAAAAATTCCAGATACACAGGGATGACCGATCGACTGATCGTTTACCATCTGCTCATACATGGTAAGCATCAAATTCTCTAGAGTTTTTTTTTATTTGCCTGTATAATTATTCCACCCTTAGACGTTTCATTCTTGAATGGTTTGATTTTGAGAATTTATGGAATTTTACATTTTCCCTAATCAGGAAAAACCCTTGAATTTCGACTATGTGTATAAAGTAACATCTCACAATTCATGTTACATTACAGAAAATCAATAACGCCAATCTGAGTTGCTCAGATGTACTACTCATGCTTCATTACAGACTCAAAAGTAACAATCAAACAACAACAAGAGTATTTTTCAGTTTCTAGAATATACTACTCTTTCAAAGTAGCATTCTGTTACTCGGTTACTTAAACTCATATTTTGTTATTCAAAGGTAAAAACCGTGTTACCGAGTTTCTCAGGTGTTCTACCGGGAATTCAACTTTAGATGCCAGTGTTGAGGTGGCGAAAGGTCGAACCACTTTTGCCTATGTTGTGCCAACATAAGAACAGAACAATCTTTATGGTGATTATTATGTTCTTAGGTTGGCACAACGTATACGAAACTGGTTCGACCTTCCGCCACCTGACATCTAATTTTGAATTCCCAATTGTTGTTACATAATTCTAAAATGTAACATTTATGTTACTGAGTTGCGCACATATACTATTCATATTACATACAGAGTTTTAAAAGTTACCCATAATTATTGAGTTTCTAAGACATATCTCTCATGTTCAGAGTAACTAGAATGTAACATTATTGTAACTGAGCTACTCCAAAGTATCGTGCTTCCTAATTAACTAGTGATTCTTAGATCTCAAAACATTTTCTATTAAAAATTGATATCTTAGACTTGTGTGAAGAAGTTTTTCTGTTAAAAACCTGCAAGTAAACTACTGATTTATATTTATTCCTACATGAATATAAGAAATACTTTACCAAGAAAAATTGACTGTGGTTCGTTCACCGGGTGGTCAGGAAATTCTGAAAGTTAACCTACCATTTGAATTATTATGGCGATATAGAGCTTTCACTTCCGTGTATGTTTCAGTTTCAACCAGCTGGACCTTCCTGTTTATGAAACTTACGATAAGTTGCGAGCCTATCTGTTGAAGGCAATTCATGAGTGCTCTGAGGGCTTCGGCTTCGCTTAAAGTAATCCTTTAATGTTTAAGACTGATGTGTTGATTTCTTGTTTATATCAAAATCTAGACTAGAATTCTTGTAAATATACATAACTTAAATGTTAAGTGTACAGACTACGACAGTGTAAAAATGTTTAATTTTAATTTTCTATAAACTTCAAATTTTAAGTTAACTGTGGGTCAAACGCTTGAGTTACAAGTTTCTGTAAATTTACTAATAGGAAGGCACATGTATTTTTGTAAAGGGCCTTAAGGCAATTCGAGTGTGATAAACTGAATTTGATAGTCAGATTCAAGATATATTTACTATTTAACTTTATTTAAGGTATTTGTTATTACAGTAATATGTATTGAGATAACTAGATCATTCAACACATTACCTGTTTTTGTACATGCATTTGTTAGTACTACCCATACTTTTATTCCTGGCATTTGGAAATTTTAATACGCTCTTCACATTGTAATGAAAACTTGTGATTTTAATTTGGATAATAAATGTTTTCTCAATTACTGCCTACTTCCTCTCCTTCTTTTCAACATCCCGTTCATTGAAAGATGATAAACAGAAAAACAACGACAATATTCAAGGTATACAAACTTTTTGCACACCGCTAATAGTTGATAGCCATAGAAATAAAAACTATTTCAAGGTTTGGTTACCACTGGATTGTTTGAACTTGTGTTTGTTGACCTTGACTCTTATAGTTTGAAAATATAGACCATTGACCCATATCTTGATTGTTTTTGCTTGTGCATCTGTCAGTCTATTGGGACCGGGATATATGATCCTCCTAGTTCGTGAAGGGATTTTGAGTGTAATGGATATTATATACTAAATAGTTTGAATGTAAGCCACCTATAAGATTGGTTATGTCATCAGCTTATTTAATAACCTTAGTGGTTATTATTTATCTCAGTAAAGAAATCATGGGCGGGTAATATCCGTTTGTTTTCATTCAAATAGGGATATCGACGTTTTTGCAAAGGCATAATTTGAAACACAACGAGTAGAAAAATAACACGACGTCCATCGTGAATTCTTTTAAACTGAATGAATTTTGAACTTTTTTTTACTTTCATGAAACAGGTGGGTAATAAAGAACATATTTAAATCTTGCATTCGGAAGTTGCAAGTGTTTTCTTGTGAACCTGACTAGCGGGTTATTAGTCAGGTGGATACTGGTTTTCAAGGCAAGGTTAAATGCGTAGAAATATAATAAACACTAGAACGCCAATTAGTTCAGAATCACGTGGTCCCCCTACGGCAGATACACCAACCTATGAGTTTGCGCAATAGAGCGCAAGTGTCACCAGGGACGGTCTTAGGATTTTTGACTTTCTGTTCCTGAATCTGGTATAAGTTGTCGGTAATACCTTTTGCAATATAGTAGAGTTTTCCTTTAATGATATATACAGTAAACCAATAATTGACTTCTTGAAAATAGAAATATTTTGTGCTTTCTCGCGACCAAGTAGGGAGAAATTATTCTGATCGTCAAAAAATTCAAATTTGATATTTTGATGGGAACTGATGCTATTCCACTCAGTCTGTAAATCAGAAAAAAACTCACTTTGTGTGTCCATCGGCCTCACGCCTAAACCGTTGAACCTATTATACTCGAAATCCATATCAGAGTGAGGAAACACTTTCTTAAGGTAGGCAAATTTTTTATTTTCGAAATTCTGAAAATTGAAGTTGGTTTTCATGAATATTTGAGTAATTTGGGTATAGTGGCCTTTGTGTTCAAGGCTTTAATTGACAAGACATTATAATTTTTTTTACATGAGTTCAAACTTCTTGTTGACTCTTGTTATCACTCTTCCACCATTTTTGTTGAAAAACAGAAATGTCCTTGATTGGAGATATAAAATTGGGAAAAAATCTGTCAAATATAGTTTCTCAGGTAAAAAACTACATTTTTGCATTCGGTCAGAGGTTCTCATTTATCATTGTAAAAGTTATTGAATCGCATTAAACTCAAATGGCATTTTTTGTAATAATAAGTAGATTATCGAATGTTGAGAGATATATATAAATAATATTGCTGAAGTTTGGATTACGAAGGTTTCCAAAAAATTCGTTTCATTTGGCATAAAATTATCAGTAATTGCAAGAACCTGCCGGATTTTCCTCTGTGATGGCCTTATGAGACCACCTATATTTTTCTATTCAATAATTTAGAGTTTTCTGCACCTGCAGAAGATTCTGTAATGTCTTCAAGAGTAGACAAACATACTCTACATTTGATTTTTTTTATAGATTTTATAAATCCTGATATATGTGTGACCACATTTTCAGTCAGAGTACTTAAAGAAGGGAAAAATGAAATTAAATGACCAAATTCCCCATCTTCGATTAACATGTCGTTGAATCAGTGTCATATTTTTTTTTTAAATGGACATATCATCCGAATTCAAGTCCGCATAGATTATTTTTTTGTCTCTGTGTCTTTGTCAATATATTGGTGTTATCCGAATTCACAGTTTCCCTGAACGACAACTGCTAAAACCTAACAATGCCAAAACTCAGATGCCGATACTGTTATCTTTCTTCACTCGATACCTCACGATAGGATTTTAAGGCGGTGTTGCCAAGTTTACTGGACTTCCCACAATTACCTGCCCTAACCACAGATGATTTTCCGAACTTCATTTGGAACACGACAAAAAAAACTTGGCAACGACGTGACCAGAAACAGCAATAATGCGCAAGTGCAATGTTTGGTCATCATTCCCTGTGAGGGGTCATTTATCTGAATCTCGGACAGCGTGTTGGCGTTCTAGTGTTTATTATATTTCTATGGTTGAATGTAACTAAAATTTATGAATTTTTGTCGTTATAAAAACTTATTGTATACCCGTCCTTCACGGGAATACAAGTCAAAATACATAATTTGATCGAAAAACTAAAAAACCATGCATTTCAAAAAAAAATCAGCACAGCCACACTTTGGACTATGCCCTAATTTTTGGCATAAAGGTAATTCATTAAAAGACCAATTTAACATGTTATTAAATTTTTTATATACAGAATATATAATATATATAAATTTACAGTTGCTATAAAGAATTATACAAGTTAACATTATAATATAAGGTATCTTTAAAATATTTCTTGACTAACTTCAACTCCATTTTATTTTGAGCATCGTTGATTAGCAGTGAATCAAATCTTGATCAAGGTAGGACCTGAAACGAAATATTTCAGACTTATTTCTTTACTGGAATTGTTTATCATACATTGACAATGGCGCATGTTTGTTGTACATTCGTGGCAAGATCTGGGAGTCTTCAGAATGTGTGCTTCCAGCAGACTGCGAGCTCCTTACGCCAGACGCAAAGTCCTTCCTGTAATTGCTGCTTTCCCTTGGTTTCATTCCTGGAAATAAGGATAATTGGCAACAGATTTTCAATAATCATTGATATTGTAGGTTATGGTTGATATGATTTGCATTAAGTTGAACTACTGAAGTTTTATGGACGCATAAACCTCATCTCATCAATGAGTACGTTGTTTCATAGCTTTTTATAAAACTAGGATAGTGTGCAAAGTTTCCGATGGAGACGTGTAGATGGTATTACTGGGCCACACCACTATACTGTTGAAAACGTGTCAGTTGGCAGCAATCTAGAATTAAGGCTGTTGTTTTTGGTCTAGTTAATTGATGTTATCTCTAGTAGTAGTAGTATCAATATTTCTCTGTTCAAATATTTTTTCAAGATAAAGTGGAACTTTTTATGGATTTTAGAATCATCTCTACTGAAATGATATCATGACAGTTAACTAAGTTACTCACCATTCTTTTAATAGGGAATAATATTTTTTATTTGTTTAATCAATTTTTTACTTCGTTACAACATGGTAAAAAATATAAATACGGTTGAAAGTCGTGGAATTAATTTTTAACGATTGAATTTGACCTATTTGAACGCCTCCATTTTCGCGCGCTGTGGATGACGTCACATGGCGCGATCAGTGTTGTTCTTCTTCAGTGTCGTTCGTTGAGACGTACTCTGATTGCTCTACTTGCTTGAAGTCGATATTTTATAAAAGAGTAAGACAAATGCAGCACAAGTGTTGGAGAGAGATGAACATATGTGAAAGTGATCTCGATCAACCAGAGCAGTCTTCAATGAACAAGCCTTTCTATAGTTATGGCCATTGACACTATTGGCAGTTATTTATTAGGTTAGGGATTTGCAGTTTTAATCGCTATTACGATAATGGAAAATGCTAAAAAAACATTTTATAGGTATTGTCTAGTGCCGGAATGCCAAAACACAATTATAAGTACACCAAATAAGGTATTTTTTTCTATTCCAAGTGATGCGAAAATACGTAAACAATGGTGTAAGGTTATGAGAAGAGGCGAAGTATCTCCAATATCACATTTACATTGTTGTGAAAATATTTTCAATGTGAGTACATTGTATTTCGATAGTTAACATGAAGTGAATTGATCAGAAGTAAGTTTTGTATGTCAAGCTATTACTACTTATCATTTCAGGTATTGTCGGATTGTGCTTTGACAAAACCACTTTCAGTCATTGCTCTTGATAATTTACAATTGTCACTAGACCAAAATCGCACTATGTAATGGAAAACACTACAAATATATAAATAAAAACAAATTTTCTATGAAAAAGATAAATGTCATAACGTGCCATGTGACGTCATTCTTCGTTTCGACCAATGGTGATGCGTTTCGCAAATTTGAATTCCGCGCGCTTATTATGCACTTTTTGATTAAAGTTTTATGGAGTTAAATACGAACTAAATGATAAACTAATGGTGTAGGTGAAATGTCAAGGCAATAAAGTATCGGAGGTAAAAAAATCAAGTAAATTTAAATCACTTGCATATTCCCTATTCAATCTGTGACCAAGTATGTCTCCACAGTTGTATGCCAACTTTTTTCACAGGTTTGCCACCTCTATTTTCAGTTTCTATTGTGGCGTATCCTTTTTACTAAGTATCTGATGATATATTCAAAATTTTATATATTGATTTCCCTAATTTTAATTTGACTTTCAATAATCTTGAGTACTTTTATCTGGTTGGTACACCTTGCGGACAATGTGGAAGAAACCGAACTGGGCAAAATCAACCTGGCATGGATACCTTTGTTCAGAAGCAATAAGGGTATAAGTTTGTATATACAGGTATACAGGATTCATAATCGACCTAACCTAATTTTATTTTAGTCCAGTTGGCGAAGGTCACGAGAACAAGTAATTAGCAATCTCGCTGATTTTTTTATAATTAGAGTATATTGGTTGATATAAGAAAAAGTTCATTGGTCAATCGATTTCCTAAAGTAAAAAAAAATTTCGAAAAATATTTTTATTTTCAGAATCCTACAATATTTTGTGCTGGGATGAATATAATGAAAAATAAAAACCACTATCTTGTAGGGAAAGTTTTTTTCTACCAAAAAGATATTTTAGTTGCAGGTTAAGCATAAATTCACTCAGTGCGGAAAATGTTTCAATTATAATATTTTTTTGTGTAGAACAAGAAAATTGCACTTTTTTTTTGATGAAAAAAATTGCTAAAATTGTTTTTTCCGTTAACCAGCTGTCCCATTACGAACGGCAGCCCTCAGAAGTCGAAACTTGTACGAGCCAAGGATTAACGAGGTCTTACCTTTTTACGTGCGATTCCCAGCACTTTCTTGGGCCATCAGAAAAATTTCTGCAGTCGCCATGGTTTGAACCATCGCCGACTGGCAGCCAAAGTGATTGAAACAATGTTGCTTTAACCACTCGGCTACCTGACCTTTTTTATCTCTCCATATTGTTGAAAATAAATTTCGATACTGTTATACTAAACAGATGAATTCTCAAAGAATAGAATGTATATAGTGGACAGGTAAGAAAAAACCCAGGTTAGAAATACAATAGAAACGAATGCAGGTATTCGCTATGATCTTTAGATTCCGAAAAATTTCAAAATCATCACAAGAGCCATATTTCATAACGGGACAAAATGAATGACTGGAAAATTTTATTCGTGATTGAGGTCACCTAAGTAACAATTTTCCGAAATGAAAAAAAAATTCTGAGTTATAATTATGTTTATAATCTGAACGCTCAACGCAAACCTAAGTAACAATTTTCCGAAATGAATAAAAAAAATTCCGAGTTATAATTATGTTTGAGAAAATTTATAATCTGAACGCTCAATTTTCGATTCTCATATACACAGGGTGTTTCATAATAAATGCGCAGGACTTCCGGATGTGATAGCTCGTTCAAAAATATGGAAAAAAGTTTCTATTAACTTACCCTCTAAAATTCAACTATTTCGAGATACAGGGTGTTGAAATTTTAAAAAAATTATAGTTTTTTGCGAATATCTCTGGAACCGTTCATCGCACAAACAGATTATGAATGCATTTTCTACTCATAATAAGCTATGTTTTGTGTGGATTTTTGATTTTTTCAAATTCATAATTGGTGAAAATTTTTAAGGGGTAGTGGGTGTTTTTTTCTTCAACTTCTACGCCACTGAAAAAAGTATAATTTTGAGCCGCCTACTTGAACCGCCAATGTTTTCTACACAAAAAGGTACTCTTGGTCATAAGCTCTAAAGTTGACCGTTTTCAAGAAAAATCAACTTTCATGTTGAAAAACATGGTAAATTTTTTTTAATAATTTTTTTCCTATTTATTTAAACGTTAAAACAAGTAACAAAACCAAACGTTGACTTCTTAATTGCAAAATAAAAAAAACGATAACAATCATACTCAGCTGAATTGTTGGAAATGTCCGCCGTTAGCTTCAATGCACGCAGCATTTTTTCGAGAAAAAAACATTATTTAAACAACATGAAAGTTGATTTTTCTTGAAAACGGTCAACTTTAGAGCTTATGACCAAGAATACCTTTTTTGTGTAGAAAACATTGGCGGTTCATATAGGAGGCTCAAAACTGTACTTTTCCAGTGGCGTAGAAGTTGGAGAAAAAAACACCCACTACCCCTTCAAATTTTCACCAATTATGAATTTGAAAAAATAAAAAATCCGCACAAAAAAAACATAGCTTATTATGAGTAAAAAATGCCTACGAAATCTATTTTCTGTGCGATAAACGGTTCCAGAGATATTCGCAAAAAACGATTCTTTTTTTAAAATTTCAACACCCTGTATCTCGAAAATGGTGCATTTTAGAGGGTAAGTTAATAGAAACTTTTTTAATATATTTGGACGAGCTATCAAATCCTGCGCATTTATTATGAAACAGAAACACCCTGTAAAACAAAAAATAAACTATACCATTAGAAAGTTCAGATATCCTACTTGAAAATAGGGTATTGGAAATTCCAATTTAAGATCTCGTAAGTACGTAACAGATTATAATGTAATACGCCCGGTTCTAAAAAAGAGGTCCTCACGCGGCTGACCAGGTATCCCATGCGTTGTATGCATAAGTAACTAAATGATTTTTTTGCGGAAAAACTATAATTCTTACAAAAAAAGTGCAGAATATCTTTTTAGTATAAAAAAACTTTCCCTACGAAATGCTATTTTTTATTTTCCATTATATCCATCCCATCCCAAAATATTCTAGAAATTTGAAAATAAAAATGTTTCGAATTTTTTTTTTGACTTTAGGAAATCGATTGACCAATGAACTTTTTCCTATATCAACCAATATACTCTAAACTGATTATTAGTGTAAAATTTACTCCAACTGGGCTATTTGGGATTTAATAAATAATCTTCTAATTATTCTTGGAGACTCTGTACCTTTGACTTTTGGCATATTGCAGGTAACCTGAGGGTGTACCGTTGTTTGTTTGTGATTTCCCCCATCATTTGCATATTTAGTATTTCCGCGGAATTCCTTATAATCCCTCTGCACTTGTCTGAATTCGGACAATTCTCGAGTCGTAGAGGCTCTCATTTTATTATCAGCCCTTTTCTCCGGACCTTTGAATTTCTGGAACGATCTACTACTATCCGGTGATTTGGTGTTTGGCAGTGGAGAAGATGAGGAAGTTGAAGAAGAGAAGGCTCCGTCAGGTTCTAGGCGAATCTGCAATGGAAAATATAGACATTAAGTAATGTAGAGCAATCAGATTTAAACTGCTAAAGAAATATGAAACTGATAAACTGAGAGGAAATAAAACCTTACAATAATTAACAAAAAAATATATACTGTAAAAAAGCTGCTGACAACTGTTTCAACACTGTCATTCACGGAACCAGTTGCTCCTCTAACTTTAAAAATACAAATGTCAGATTCTAGGATTAACCAAGGTAGGTATTTGATATTCTTGTATTGCCCTTTTCCAGGCTAATTCATTTAGATAATGATGATTTTGTGATTGGTTTTATTTGTTTCTTCGAAAAAATTAGTGATTTTTCGAAAAATGGAAACATTGCATTTTTCGAATTTGATCTCCTGGGAATATTTCAAACATGCGGAATCCCGCGAGTATTACTTTCCTTCCAAATCTGAAAATGTACTTTTTTTCGAATTAGAATGCTAATTCATTTAGAAAATGTCGATTTTGTGGATGGGTGCATTTTTTCGTTGAAAAAATTGCCCTTTTTTACTCACCCTTTCGTCGAATCAATTTTTGAGGTGATATTCGAAATCAACTCGTCCAGTTACGTCGGAAGGAAGTTTGAGATTTTTCGTAAAATGGAAAATAAAAATTTTCGTAAAATTCGATTTCCTTCTTTATAGAATATTGCATTTTTCTACTTTGATGCCTGGGAATATTTCAAAAATGCGGAATCCCGCGAATAATACTTCATCTTATAGAAAATTTCCTTCTGAATCTGAAAATGTACCTGTTTTTCAAATCAGAAGGCTAATTCATTTATAAAATGTCGATTTTTGGATGGGTGCATTTTTTCGTCGAAAAAATTGACCTTTTCCAGTTACCCCTTTAGCGAATTCAATTTTTGAGGAGATATTCGAAATCAACTCGTCGAGTTACGCCTGAAGGAAGTTTTCGATTTTTCGAAAAATGGAAAAGAAAAATTTTCGTACAATTCGATTTCCTTCTTTATAGAATACTGCATTTTTCTACTTTGATGCCTGGGAATATTTCAAAAATCCCGCGAATATCACTTCATCTTATAGAATCAGAAGGCTAATTCGTTTAGAAAATGTTGAATTCAATTTTTGAGGTGATATTCGGAATCAGCTATTATGTAATCAGCTGTATCACAGATCCCCTGTAAGTGGCCATTAGATGCCGAGACACGTTAATTTCAATAATAATAACAAAATCTGAAACCTACCAGACCTGCGGCTATTTCTTTCGATAAACTGAAAGTGAAATGGTCCACTCACCTCATTCTTCATCTCTAAATTCGTAGGCAGACTAGACCAAATGGGATCTTCATCTAAACAGTATAACCTCAATTGTTGTCTAATGCTGGCTTTCTCCCTGAAACGAACGAATGTGAAATTGACTCAAAACAATACACAACAACTCAGCACCTAGCTCGTTTCCTCTGGAACTCCTCTTCGACTTTCTGCATCGCCTCAAGCTCCTGGATCCTTTTCTCTTCCCTCCTCTCGGCTTCCCTGGAAAGCTTGTCTGCCACTCTCTTCTTCTCGATCTGCCGTATCGTGCTTTGGAACGTGAATTTTTTTGGCTTTCTGCTTATCCTCCACGAAAGATCGTCCTTTGTCGCTGGATCCTGGAGGGGCTCTGGTTCTCTTCGGACTTCAAACGCTATATCTTCGCAGGACTTCGAATAGGTCAAAGAAGGCGCTTCTCTAACTTTAATTTCGTACTCGCTGTGTTTTCTATAAGTGTTTCGGTTGAGTTCTATCTCAGGCAGGTACATCAGCCTGGTAGTTTTATTCGTGTTTTGTGGGTAGATCAGCTCACACTCCTGTGACTTGCGCATTTCTAGAGAATGGAAAGCGTTATTCAATGAGTTTGGCGCGGACTTGCTCAAGAACCAGTTAGAGCTCTTCTCGCTCGCCAGTTGTGCTTCAACGTAGTCTTTCTTGTTCGAGAGGTTGCCCAAAACGCCGGACAGTGATTTTTTTAGCTTCTGCAGTCCGCTGTACTGCGAGTTGGATTTCTCGATCATGTACGACGCCAGCTGGTTGTCTCTTGGCAGTGATAAACTGAAAAGGTGCGGTCCTGTATGCGCCCTCGGTTTCTGCTTCAGTGCTTTATCGTCCCTACACTCCTCAATGCTGGAATCATCTCCGAGATCTTGTTGAGGTGTCCACGATACTCTCTCGTGGTTGTTCAAATACGATAACATCTGAAAAAAGTGGGCTGATGAAAATTCTAAAATTTGTTTCAGTTGTCCGTGGCAAAACGTTGAGTATACTATCCGAATAAGACAATTTTTGCCAACCGCGTTAGATCCTAGGCCATAAACACCACATGGACAACCCCATGAGATCCTAGGCCATAGACAACCCCATGGGTTAGCACATACATCAAATGATGGCACGCATCCGACGAGCCATCCTTATATGATCATCGGCACAATCTTCCGTATCTCCGAAAGCAGTGAAGGTTTGAGTCTGACATTCTCCAAAGGACGGGCTAAAGGAATTAATGAGGCGGCAATCTATCTTCAGGATGCGAGTCTCCTCATTCCAAAGAAGCTGCTCTCTAACCCATAGGAGGCAAAACAGCACGGTCCAATTCTGGACCAAAAAGAGGCTAGACACCCTAAGAAAAACGACCAGACAAGGTCTATAGAATAAAGCAGAGGGTAGAATATAATGAAGCCCTCTCTCTGTACAAAGCCACACAAAGGGAGAAAAGTCGAGAGTGCGGCTGAATGCTCAGGACTCTACAAGATCCTGTCAAAAGATCCAGAGAATCCCATCGGATCATTCACCAAATCAGGAAAAGAATAAGTAGAGATATTCCTCAAAACTCACTTACCTTGACTGACTCTAGGGGGATAAATGACCCAGTGGCGCTCCAGAGAGTACAAACAGTTGTGGCTAGGCGCACAAGGAAAAAGGGAAATAGCGAAAGAGGCCATGACCTACAGGACGGTAGAATTTAAATTTAAGTTGGGCTAGTCGAAATCCAACCTACTACCAGCGAGGAGCAGACCTACTGATTCTATAACTTGTCAGACTGGTCAGGGCGTGCCTGGTTTGTAGGTACGTATCTAGCACCTGGCGAAGGTAGTCTTCATACTGAAGCCGGGAAAACCATACTACGCCCAGGCTAAGGCATTCAGACCAATTTGCCTTTCATCATTCATGCTATAAACTAGTTGATAGGAATATCCGAGATACTGATATGAGTATCCAATTTTCTCGAAGTATAACCTAGAAAATCCTGTCATACGGCGGTTCATTACGGTCAGGATTGTGAAATCTCTTCGCTTGGTAAAATACTACCTACTACCTCTTGGCTATACACAGTGATAGCGAGTCCCTCGATAACATATGGAACCCTGCTGTGGCCAAGGTAGGACAAGTGACAACTAGAGGAAGGTGGCTAATCTACAAAGACTGGCCATCGGAAGTCCTGACTAAAGTGCTTTGGCCAATGGAGGGGCAAAAATCTAGGCCACTCCAACATAATGTAGGTCATAGTATCGACACATCTGAGATGCCGTCGGACAAAATAATACTAACTTACTCCTTTGATGGAACATACACTACCATCATACAAGATGAAGAAAACGTCAAGGGCCATACCAATGCTGTCAAGAGGGCAAATCGGTACACGGATGGCTCCAAAAGAGAAGCAATGGGGTAGGAGCTGGGATATACACTCAAGCCTCTATATTCCAAGTAGAGTTAATGGCCGTTTTCGTTTGCACTATAAATATTTTAAGAGGGGGGCCTATAAACCAACTCACAGTCGTTCTCTTCTAAAGTCAAACGGCAATAAAGGTCCTGCGATCATGCAGGTTTCCTTCCAAATTAGTTTGGAAGACCTCCAAAACATCAACAGGGTAAAACTCATCTGGGTACCAAGTCGCAGGGAAATCAAGACAGCTACTCGGTCAGAGCCGAAACTCTCTCAGGAAGATGGTAGGACTCCTGCCAGACTACCACCTGAGAAAACATCTGCATCTGCTGGAGATACACCAAGACTCCACACTATGCAGATTCTGTGATAAGAAAGACATAGCAGCCTCCCACATACTATTTGAATTCAAAGCTCTTGTCGCATGAAGATGTATATCTTTGGACAGCCAGCCAGTCCCGACTAACAATAATATTGAAAATTCGAGCATTAAAGAGTGATGTTTCCTATAAATTCCGAGAGATGGTCTTGAAGTATTTTGTGGGAAAGGCATGTAACTGATGGGCTTTCTCGGTTATTGTCATAATTTTTTGACTCGAAATTACAATTAGGGCATTTGTAGGCAATAGGGAGGAAGAAGGGGATTTTCATATTATCTACGACTGTGAGTGGAGATCAAACCATCAGGTAGATCATAGATTCCAGGATACTTGTGAAAGGGTTGCTTGCTTTATTAAGATAAGCAACAACTTCAACCTCACCCTGATGGGTGGCTCATTAAGAAATTGTGTGAGCGAATGCCACTTCAGGAACTGAAAGCATACCTACTATCGTCAACTCCCGCTATTTTGTATTTTAGTCCGCACCGGAGTTGGCGATGTTATGAACAAATAAATTGGTTATATACGTTTTTGAATAATCTACCTTTAGTCCAGCGGGAACATGGCTTCCTTGGTTGATTCCGCTGTCATTATTGTCCTCATAGCAAGCGATAGGAATAGCATCGTCTCCCGATATTCCGGAGTCTCCCGATTTGTCGTTGCTTGATCTCTGCCCCGCATGCACCATGGGAGGTGGGGGTCGGGCGTATTTCTCGATACGTTCTTCCACAAAAACAGGTATGTCGTCGCTTGCTGTTGTGGCAGCCGTATTGTCATTGGTATCCATTGACAGCAGTCTCCATGCTGCAGCTGGGGAGAATCTCGGTATTTCCAGTTGCTTTTTGGGCAAGATTGGCCTCAGTTGCAAGTCAATTCCGGTTTTGGAAACGTCATTCTCCTCAGAGTCTAGGTAGCTGGAAATGTCCGACTCTGACGAGTGAGGTATTTTCGTTTTATGGTGCAGATTGGCGGCGAAGTTCTCGAACATCTCGTTGGTGTAGAGGTTGTCGTTAGAGTCATCGTTCATCCCGAAATAAAAAGTTCTCGGTTTGTCTCTAGAGTTGAACGCTTTCGTGTTAAGGTTGGGCGACATTTCTGGAGTGGTGGATTCTTTTCCAGAAGCTTCGCCTCTGGCACAATTTGCTATGTTCTTGGCATCTTCTATTTTATCCATGAGCTTTTCTTTAACTTCTTTTGTGTTGATGGCATTGTGATCCAACGTTTTCAACTTTTCTTTATTGGTAGTGCAGCTGGGATCATATCTTATCGAAGTTCTGTTATCTAATTCTATGTGCCTAAGTCGTTTCGTTGCCTCTTTCAGTTCTTTGTAAAAAGTATCGGTGTCTGTCTTCTTTATTTCTTGTAAAGATAATCTGTTGGATGTGAGGTTCCCAACTTTACCATTGGTGTTCATATTTTCCGAATACTCCATACTGGAAAGTTCCTGAGCATGACTAGATTGTTTTTTTGTTTCTGCTCTAGTTTTAAACAAACGCGCTTTTCTAATAGGAAAATCACATTTTCCATTACCGTCGGTCCAATCTAAAGGTGGTCTTTCGCCCTAAAATGTTACATTTTTCTTTTAACTTATTCTAATGAAGGAACAGCTCGATAATTTGAATAGTATTTTGGACGTAATTATCTGCAGAAGATTACAGGCAAGCTTAGGTCATTGTTTTGTTGTTAAAATTGTTATTTCCGTCAACCGATTGCACCCCTACGCGCAACCCTCAGAAGTCTTCGAGAAGCTTGTGTAAGCTAGGGAAGACTCAGCCCTTACCTTTTAACGTGTGATGCCATGCACGAGACCGGTGAATCGGTGGATCGAACCCACTACCCCACGCATGCGAGGTGAACGCACTACCAGCCGACCACCACGGCCTATTAACCGTTTCACTGAGTATATCCACGCTTGGTCTACTGAGTACAATTCTAACCAATATTTTGAACACCCTCGATTTTTTGCTTTAACATATTGCATGGTATGTTGTTTTTTCTTTGAGTTTCAATTTATCAAGGTTAGCATTCAGAGGAGCATGTCCAATGACAGGTGACAGGTGCGGTTTAACAGGTAACAACTGACTGATGATAGATGACAGATCACAAGAGGCAGTTGATGGGTAACGGATGACAAATGACAGGTGATATGTGTCATTAATAGATAAGTGACAGATAATAGGTGGTGGGGGATGTCACGTGACAGCTTGACTACTCTGATTGGTGGATGGTGGGAGGGGAGGTACCAAAATTGTTTTTGTCTTAAAGAGGCATTCTCTGAGATTTTCCCAATATATTGCAGATGCCCTTTCACCATTAGTCTTTGATCCAGGTGTGCACCAGGCTAATCCTATGAGAATGTATTCTGGCATTGTCTTTCTTTGCATTTTTGCATATCCCCAAAGATAGGATTTCTGACGCGTCTTCTTTCTCCTCTATGGTGGAAAACACTACAAGGGAATCACCGAAAGTAATTGTTAAGACGATTGAGATTACTGACGACTTCTATTGACTCATTCCTTATGATGGAACTGAAATACCGTCATTCCTATCAGGTAATATTCTGAGGTCCAAAATACCACTTATTATCGAGCTGAAGGTTTTTCACACCTTTTCTACATCAAAAACTGGTGATCCGATGAAAATCAATTGTGTATTTTTCAATACATAGCAAAATCTATTTCAGTAGCAGCCATTGCTGGATAAAAGTTTTCATTGGATAGCCTGTTTATGTGAACAAAGTTATTAACAAATGGTACTCACATAGCAAAGGAGTTTTACACAAAATGTATATCAGATTTTTTATCAAGATGCAGTAATTTGACAGAGAGTGCATAATATGTTGGTCAGTTTTTATAATAGAATCTGAAACATTTGAAAATAACTAATACTATTTTGGGAGAATACTGAAGATTGAGTCATTCATTATAGTAATTGTGATAAGCAGTACATATACCGAGTGACACAGTTAATCGGAAAAATAAAATTTTTCAATGTATTATTCAGTATAGTACCAACATAATTATTGTCCTTTTTATTATCGACTACCTGATATTTTTTTATGTTTTCTGTCTTACCAGAAGGAATCAAAGTTTTATTATGTTCGATGACACCCTGTATATTTCATTTGATTCAACTTGAAATTATCTTTCCAGCCATGTATCTCAGTATTATGATATTCCACCTTGAAATGATAGTCGTGAACTATTTTAATGCCCTAAGACTAGGTAGAGCCGCGATATGATCAATGACTGTCATTAATGCTTGGAATGCCGCGATATAGAAAGAGCTCTGACATGTATAGCTTTGAGTTTTCAATTTTTCAGAAGTATCCAAAGGCTGAAGAAATGCGGTCACATTTAATTTCGGAGATATGGACCTATTTTTAAATGATGACTGACATTTTCTACCACACATGTGTGTCTTCTTTGTCACCTGGTATATCTACGTCATTTCACAAATTCAATTGAAACTGAACTGAATAAACTCCACATGCGTTGAGAGAGTGTGTACCATTTTGTTGTTCACTTTATTCATTTCCGTAATAATTACCATTACCAGTGGGAGATTTTGAGGAGGTGGAGGTGCTTTGTATTTTTTCTTGGACCGCTTTTCTTTAAGTTCTTGGTTCGAAGGATACCGCAGATCTGGTTCAGACACATACATTTTCATCTAAAACAATATTTGACCAATTATATCCCTGAAGAATGGGATAATGGACGCCCTGTGATGTCACACAATTAGAACAAATAATATGATAATATCTAGTAGGAAAATAGAAATTCTAATGATGAACATGAACATATTAATTGTTCTAATTATATCCCATTCACAAATAAATCTCCTTCAACTTTAGATAACAATTCACTGACCTGTCCATGTAGACCTTTGTTTTGACTAGAAGCATTCTGGCTGAGTTTGTGCTGTACTCCTTGAGCTCTGGTTTTATGTTGGTGGTCTCTTTCTTTGGGAAAATATTTTCTAGTTGGAGGAATATGTTCTTTAAATCCATGTGGTGGATATTCATTCTGAAAAAACGCATTACCATTGATAGTTTGTCGATACAAAGGCCATTTTGAAATATCAGTATTTGGATAGCTGTCTTATAGATGGAGCCAGGGAACTTATTGGGAAACTACCACTACTGGATGTTCAGTCCAAATAAATAAAGATAAAAACTAGAATACAAAATCTCATAAAAAGTTGAAATGACATCCAAATTCGCAAATTACTTGCATACCATATTGTACCAGGAATGATAATTTTGTAAAATATTTTTAATTCAAATTATTTTGAAAAAACCGAGTTTTTTGATTTCTCATTTTCAAATTCGCAAACTACTTGCATACCACATTGTACCCGTAATGATAATTTTGTAAAACATTTTTTATTCAAATTATTTTGAAAAAACCGAGTTTTTCGATTTCTCATTTTATTTTTTCTGGTGTTATCGTCAGATTTGTAACAAAATAAAAAATACTTCTTTGCAGAACATTTTTATACGCTTTCTTTTGATGATATCAGTTTTACTGTCCCACGTTTCGTTATCGAACAACCAGCATCATTTGTTTTTTAAAACGGCTTACCAAATATTTTGTAAACTTTTATGAAATATTCATTCAATAACAAGTGTTCGAATGAAGAACATGCAAAATGACATGAGGCAGCAAGTGTTTTGGAACATTTCTTCCATAACTAGAGTTATAATGTTAACTTTCTGATGATTTTGGAATTGTAAAATTCCACAACAGCCGTGGAGAAAGGATTGTTCTTATCGTGAAAAAAAAGAGGAAACACACATGAAGAGTCAATACTCCCAAAGTAGGATATGAAAGCTCAAAGTTTCGATTGCTGGCAGATTCATTTTCAGAAGGCAAAAATACATCGAGATCAGAGTTGAATTAAAATCACAAATGTAATGAGTAGGTACTAATAATGTATTTTTCAATAATCTCGGAACATAGTTTGTATTGTCATTCACTGAATCTCAAGAACTTTGAAAAAGGAAACAATTTCAAGGATTTTTGTAAATGAAAACTTCTCCTGAATAATGCCTATTCTAAATTACATTTGATATATATTATATAGAAGGGCCATAATTTTGAAGAAAAAGTATTGTGAAAAGTTTCAGATTCAGATGGTTGTTGTTTAAATTTGAGATATGAAACTAGAATGGATGAGAAAAATACTATTTGTTCTGCTAGAATAACGCTACGAGTTGCTGCTTTATCCGCTCTATGCCATTTTTTTAAATTTTGAGATAATACCTCCAACAAATGGCAAGATAAGCCCTACTTTCTGAACGGTTTGAGAAAACCAGAACTTTGCTGGGAAAAGTGTTTGGACGCTAAATATAACACGAGTTGGTATAATTTTCTGTTTTTTCTCGGACTAGTCGGACTTATCGCTCTTTCTCACTCACATATTTGTCTCCTAATTTATTGATGTGTCTTCCTGTCAATGTTCCTCCTGATTGGAGGATCTCTCCATTATTCGTCGACCTGAGTTTCAATTGGACATCTCTCTCCGGTAAAACCTTGTGCTGATTGCTCAGTTTTGTGGGCTGACTTCTTGGGAAGGAATGAGCCCACTGCTCTTCTGGTATGACACTTTGACTGATTTGGCCAGTTTGACTTCCAGTGTTGCCCATTCTAGTTTTTTCTCACGTTGGGGTGAAACATAATTCTGTAACAAGGAAAAAATCACTTGGATATGAATACGTCGATTTAAAGTCTTTGAAAAGTTTTCTACGCTTCAAAATTGAAACAACTCCTGGGCAGAAAAAATGGGAATGAGTTCTCATGCCGGCTTCGGGGCTAAAACCAGCCCTGTGCTGAATGCAATGAATATATTGCTCCTGAAGAAACTAGGAACCAATTCGAGTTACAAACAGAACTGTAATGACATACATCTACAGGGTTTATATGAAAAATTTTCGTTTTCTATTATATAGCAATAAAAATGTTTAATCCGATTAATGAATTTTATGACCAACTAACCATGTATTTTTGTATACTTTTCATAACGTATATTGAATACTTGAAAAAAAGTTTAAATCTCCATTTAATAAATAAGATATAATAATTACAAAATAAGAATAGAACTAAATGTGCGATTATTGCCTTCCTCATCATAAAAGAGAACAACGGCCTGTCCGCTCACAAGCGATTCAGATATGTTTACATATTGATCAAAATAATCAATAAAAACCATTAAATCATGAATATTCTCCTGGGTGATCATTTTGAAAATCAAACTTAAACTTATCATTTATATAATATATTTCCAAACATTGTCTCTCCAGAGTTTTCCTGGCATCAGACAAAATTTGAATATTTTTTATTTCTCATAATATATAGTATAATAATGTTTTATTCAATTTGATACATTTTATGGCCAAATTTAACTATGTATTTTTGCATACTTTGTCTGACGTAAAATACCCGAAAGAATATGTTCAGTATTGATCAAAATAATCAATATGAACTATTCTATAGTGGATAATCTCAAGGGTGATGATAATTTTGAAAATCGAATGTAAACATATTCATATATGTTTCCAAACATTATCTCTCCAAAGTTTAAAAATCAAAAAAACTGTTTACCGGGGCGTTTCTCTTGAATAATACTAAGACAGATCCATATAATACAAATGAAACATATGTAGGCATAAAAATTCTATTAACGAAGAATACATTCCGTCATCTCATTCACAAATATTTTTTTTGAATTTGATACCTCAATTTGACAGAATTTCATATCTATAATTCAATAAAAATCCACACGTAGGAAGATTTTTTCACAGTAGTTGTCCGACATTCAACGCTTTTATTGGGCTCACCCTGTATACAAACAAAACAATTGTTCCGAAAAAAGTCAAACAGCTTTCTCTGAAGAATATCAAATTCAGAAGTGCAGAAAGAAATTTCGTGATGGGGTGTAAACATTTAAAAGGTTTTGTACCTCACCTTATTGTAGTAACGAAAAACTTATATAAACAAAAGTTGCTTCTCTACATCAATAGAACATATATCTAATAAATATATGCAATAGAATGATTGATATAAATGAAAATTAAAAATAATTGACGACCCATAGGATTTCATGGATCTAGTGCTATGCCCTTTCAGGTTCTTCCAATGTGTCATGGCTGAAACATCTCCTGAACTCCATCAATTAGTCAATGTGGCAAATTCAACGAAAGAGTCATCGAACCTTCAATTACATTCGTGATAATTAGAAGTATAATAACCCATTTTTCGCGCAAAAACAAAAGACGAAGCCGTGACTGGTATTGTAGAAAGCGAAGATACAAGAATAGTAACTTCAAACAATGATGTATGACGTAAGACTTATTACGCAAGTGGGACACATGAAGATGGAAAAAATACAGTGAATATGTTCAGGGTTCATGTATGATATCAATCTTTTGCTCACAGTAACAACAACCATGTCCTGTCCTGTAGAACAGACGCGCAACTAGACTGGACTGTATATTATAACTTTTCGATCGAAAGCTCCCAATGTAGGCCTTCCTAATACCCCAAAAGAGGTCAATAAATTTCTTTCATACAGAAAAATCAGAGCTGCCACTCTCAACTGGTTGTTTTTAAACCTTTGACGCCAAAGTAATGAAAGTTTGGATTAAGTTGATGTGATTCAAGCTGGTAATAAATACCAAAGTGACCAAATTCTCTGTATACACCCCTTCGAAAATTACATCAACATACGCGTTTCGAAAGATGTCAAAACAAATTTGTGCATTTTTAATATATTTTCTCATTCCGAATTTGCAAGCATTGCCCCTTTTAAAATTGTCACCCTGTATAACAGATTCTGTCTAATTATGCTTGACCCTGGACAAGTTCGTGTTGGCAAACCACTAATTTAATTTCAATAATGTCAACTAGTCAACCCAACTGTTGATACGTTAACAGATTCTTCCATTATTCATATTATCAGCAAATACAGCTTTCTCGCAATAGGTCATAGTTCACACTAGTTTAGACCAGGCAAACTAGTGTTTTGAAATTCGTTGGAATTTCGATAAAGGCTCCTGCATTATGGACAAAATCAGTCATTAAAAATTGATGAGCATTCGTGAAGAATTGAAAATCCCATAAAAATGTCACGAAAGCCGTGAAATTATGCATGCCAGCAATAAATTAGTCTAAAATAACACGTTTCTTTCGAATAGATGTTAATTGACATCTTATTCAACGTGAATTTGCGCAATTTTTCATGGATAACAGTTGTTTAATGTCTGTTATAGTTAACTAACATTTGTTCGATTCATGACCAACATAGTATTCTATCGAGCTTTCACACTTTTCAAATTCAAATTTGCGGATTTATTTTAATAGAATTCTTAACTTTCTTGAAGCACTTCAGATAAGGCTTTTCGTTATTTGATATGATTTATACTGCAATTAATGACGATCTTACTTCCGCAAAAACCTAATTGTTTTTTGCAAATATCTCAAAAACTATTTGACATTTTTCAAATTTGAAAAAAGATTCAATGAGAGGAGGACTCAGCCTTCTGATTCGAAAAACAAGTTGAGAAGGAAATCTTGTAAAAGAAGAAGAAATATTCGCGAGATTCCGCATTTTTGAAATATTCCCAGGCGATCAAAGCAATCAAATTTTGCGAAAAATTTTATTTTCCATTCTTCGAAAAATCGCAAACTCCCTTCAGACGTAACTCGACGTGCTGATTCTGATTCCGAATATCGCCTCAAAAATTGAATTCAACATAGGTGTGACTGGAAAAGGGCAATTTTTTAGATGAAAAAATGCACCCATCCACAAAATTGACATTTTCTCAATGATATATCCTTCTGATTCGAAAAACAAGTACACTTTCGGATTCAGAAGGAAATTTTCCATAAGTAATATTCGCGGGATTCCGCATTTATGAAATATTCCCAGGCGATCAAAGTCGAAAAATGCAATATTCTATATAGAAAGTAATCTAATTTTGCGAATATTTTCATTTTCCATTTTTTGAAAAATTGCAAACTTCCCTCAGATGCAACTTGACGTGCTGATTCCGAATATTACCTGAAAAATTTGACAAAGGAGTAACTGGGAAATGGCAATTATTTCGACGAAAAAATGCACTCATCCACAAAATCGCCGTTTTTTAATGAATTAACATTCTGGTTCGAAAAACAAGTACATTTTCGGATTCAGAAGGAATTTTTCTATAAGATGAAGAAATATTCGCGGCTTTCCGCACTTCTGAAATATTCCCAGGCGATCAAAGTCGAAAAATGCAATACTTTCATTTTCTATTTTTCAAAAAATCGCAAACTTTCCTCAGATGTAACTCGACGTGCTGATATTCCGAATATTACCTACATAATTTAATTCGACAAAGGAGTAACTGGAAAATAGCAATAATTTCGACGAAAAAATGCGGTAATCCACAAATTCGACATTTTCTGAATGAATTAGCATCCTGATTCGAAAAACAAGTACATTTTCGAATTTAGAAGAAATCTTTCTATAAGATGTAGAAATATTCACGGGATTCTGTATTTTTGAAGAATCATTTTCATGTGGCCTCTGATCATAAAAAACGGATTAATTGTAATATAAAAAAAATCAATGAATAATCAAGCTTTTTAATTTTTAATATGAGTTAATTGTTGATAACAAAGTGTAAAATGAAATTTTTTCAATTTTTCCAACGGGAGTCTCTTCTGAGACCTTTAAAAAATAGCTCCAAAGAAGGAAAAAAATTCAGATTTGTTATTTAACAATTATTGCACTTGCAATGTTCATGTTAAAGTCGGAAAAAAATGTTAATTAACTAATGCATAATTAATAAAAAAATCGCGATAATAATTTTTTGACCTCGGATTATTATTCACTCTTCTATCCAGTAGATGCCTGAAAATTTTCAATTCTTAATTTTCATATTTAATAAGTTTAAATAATATTTATTCTTCAATGGTCCAAAGTGGGTGGAGCTTATGCAGCCGGAGTCCCCGTTTTCCGCCGTATTTTGAACCCTCTGGGAAAATTATAAATACCCATTGGCGCTACAGTTTCCGGAAGTATATTTTTTTTGTAAATTTTCTCCTCTTATTGGATCTTTTTTTCAAATTTAAAAAGTCTTAAATAGTTTTTGAGATATTTGCAAAAAACCAAACCACATTTTGTTTTGTCAATTAATTGTTAATAATTTTTGCAATTTTTGCAAGCGGCTAAAGAATGTTTTCAAAAATCATCTAAACGCTATCCCGAATGAAAAACATAATAGTAAGTAGGTATTTAAAAACATTTCGAGTGAAGTAAGGGGATATTTAGAAGGCATTGCATGTTGACATGAAACATTCTTTTCAGGAAGACTCAGTTTCAAATGTGAACATCACTATACAGTGAGCACGTAAAGGTTGGAACAAATTCGTTCAACGCTTGATATGGCCATTAGAGAAAATAAGCTCAGACACGTCGATGTTATTTTTCAGTTTCGCATTTTTTGGTCTACTCATATTTTTGATGACGTCATCGCTGTTCGAGCTATGACGTCATTATATATTTTTTTAAATGGCCTTACCCTATTTTGATAATACTTTCAAAAAGAACTCATTTTTCTGTGTATGGGTGTTATATTTTTTCATATGATCTATAACCGTATGTTCGAGAAATAAAAGATTTTTATTCATAATAATGTAACATTAAGTCTGTTAACGTATAAACTTTTGACTTGAGGTATCTCCTCACTCTAAAAATTCTCGTCTGCGGGTAGAGGACGGCTATTACTATCACGCCGTGGCGCTCTGGGGCGACTTCGGACTTCGGAATTCGATCGCAGACGAGAATTTTTAGAGTGGCCACCTTGATCTCCTGATCTAATCCCAATAGATTTTCATTGTGGGGATACCTCAAGTCAAAAGGTTTCGTTAACAGACCTAATATTACATTATTATGATTGAAATGTCCCGAAAATACGGTTATGTAACATAGGAAAAAATATGATATCTATACACAGAAAAATGCTTTGTTTTTGAAGGTATTATCAAAATAGGGTGAAGCCATTTAAAAAATATATATAGTGACTTCATGGCTCGAACAGCGATGATGTCATCAAAAAACTGAGAATGCCAAAAAATGCGCAACTGAAAAATAAAATCGACGTGTCCGAGCTTATTTTCCCTAGTGGTCATATAAAGCGTTTAACGAATTTGTTCCAACCTTTACGTGCTCACTGTATAAAGAGAGAGAGAGAGAGAGA
The DNA here is from genome assembly GCA_944452925.2 of Chrysolina oricalcia. NCBI lineage: Eukaryota > Metazoa > Arthropoda > Insecta > Coleoptera > Chrysomelidae > Chrysolina > Chrysolina oricalcia. Next base: position 1,553,906 of record OX101809.2, on the reverse strand, counting down.
AAAGCGGGTAAAAGAAAGGATGTTAACTAGATTCAATTTTCTCAATTACTGCAAACTTTTCTGTTAATGCACTCCACGAAAAAGTCCTATTTGGAGGTGAAAGCACCTTGAAGTTGAACGGCCATAGAATTCAATAACAACGAAATGGACTTGGCAGTGGGTCTTTTCAATGTGTCGGCATTAAAACCCACCGAAGCATTGCCTTACGCAATCGTATCGATTAAAAACAACATTAAATCGATGAAACGATGTCCGCTGATAATCCCAAATGAATCAGGTTGAATGGACAGCCACTTTCTCACAAAGGTGTGTTCCTTCCGGTTGAATAATGAAAGTTGCCGAAAAGCATTCATCTTCTCCCTAATTATTATTCCGCGTTATCTTACCGTCTAGCATTCTTCTGGCCTGCAGCTAAGTTTCCTTTTCACTTTTATAAAGGCTTTAAATCCAAGGTTAAGGCGGACAGTTGATCTAGCAATTTTTCATGTGATATAGAATGACTAGGAAAAAATATCGTCGAAATTCAAGGTGCGGACGACGAGACGTGTTATATTATTCTTGTTGTGGAGAACAGAGACGTAGGAGTTGGTGTTTGTTACGTTTTAAATAATCGTAATCAGATTCTGTCCATAGCGACCTAGAGAAATTAAAATTCCAGTTAAATTTTTCGTCGTCTGTCATCCTGACTTCGAATTCCCCTAATGAGCATATTAAATCCACCCACCTTTGTCCTGATCTGCTATTCCGGTTGTTTATTTATAATATTATTTACTGCCACAAATCTTTCAACCTTTTACAGTTTGGAAATGAAAAAATGTGAACGAAGTAACATATCGGAGCAAATTGATTCATTTAAGTATGCCCTTTTACACACTCGTACAAATTTCGTTGAATTTAGATTTTTTCATTTTCAGGCTGTGGAAGGTTGAAACACCCAAAAAACTCCAGAAACGAGTTTCCTCCACAAAATCAAACTTATAATCAATAGTCTGAATGCTCGTTAGAGCCCAGAGATGGCGCTGGATATATACTCCAGTGTTTATCTTAGGAATTTCATACTTATTTTTATTTTTTGATGTAATTTGACATGCAAGTATTTGATAATAGCTGAATAATACTAGTTAATATGAACAAATATCATAAGAAAGCTGTCGTTCAATGTATAGACACGTTTTACGAATTACATACGTCTTTTCAAAGAGTGAAACGCAAAATACAAAATAATGAAAAAATTTTTAAAATTTAAAAACTCCTTGTAATTTTAAAAATGATTCACATGAACCTATGTATGGTAAGTTTACGGATAAGAAAAGGAAGTCTTGCAATATTTTTCTAAAATTTGTGAAATGAAGTATTTTCCATTTCCAGCCATAAACATGAACCGGTACGCAGGTTCTATCACAGTAAGGTTTATTTTTCTGATGAATGTCTACGATTTGCTGATTTGACAAATATGACTTCATGAGATCTTGTGCCGTCCTCATCAAGTTTTTGTTTTATCCATCATACGTCATACCATAAACGAGCTACTATAAAAAAATCTTCAATAGACTTGTGCCATTTTGTACTGTATTTGTTATAAAAGAAAAAGTAGGAATTTTTTTAAAGATTAAGAACTTTGTATTTCGGTAAACAACAGATTTTTATTTTATCAATGCTTACATAAAATTCAATAGTTTGCAAATGGAGTGGAAGTTATTCCTCATAGGTATTTGAATTCGAATAGTTGGCGGCGCAAATTCCAATAAGTGACCAACTTACCGCAAGAATGAAAATTACTATAAAACAAAAGAAAAACTAGGTTAGGTTTACTAACTGGTGAAAAGTCGATATTTTGTGTGAAACGTTTGGTTTGGTGATTGTGAAATATGAATAGATTATGCTAAAAAAAAAGTGTCATCAAAATGAAGTAGACATTTTGTGCAAGTTTTGACAGAAAAATTTTCAAAATTCAGAAGGCCATAACTCGAAAAGTATTTGAGAACCCCACGAACTTCGGACCGGAACTTCGGATCCGTGTTCAGGGTATAAAACTACGTAAGTACCTCTTTTTTTTTTGGGAAGTAGCCCTGTAAACGTATCTCTACATACATTTCAATTAACCTCACTACCACATATGCAAGTATGAGGATGAGGCACGCAAATAGCTGAACCAAATCTAAAAAAGTCCAACTGCAATTCTAAAGAGATTCGTTATCCAATATCCAATAATGTCCCAAGACATAAAGCGTTCAACCACAATAAAGTGCACTTTACTGTGGTTCAACCAAGCACCAGAATCCTTCAAATTCAAAGATGAATACCTAGGTATACCTAGTGTTGAGATTCTGGGTTTAAACATAGATTATTATCTGAAAAGAAAAACTCCAAATTTTATTCACTGAATTTCATGACAACGAAGTTAAAGACAGTTTGAACCGTCTAAATCAAATCCATCGACTGAAATAATGGATTTGTTTTTGGGTTTAGTCGTCCAACTGGTATAGGAGGTGGGTATGTTCTTTGCTCTAAAGCGGATTAGATCGATTGCTAATGAACATAACAGGTGAAGCCAACTTGGGTATATAGAAATGTTTCCTAATTCGCAGACATCAAAATGTTGAGATTTATCATCAAATTCAACTTACATTCTATAGTTTCAGTTTTGCTAACTAGGTGTCGCAATTTCCTAATTGCACACTACCTACAATGACTTACTTTTTCTTGATAAATACTAAAATCATCAACATAATAATTAATAATTAAGAATAGACAATTCTGATTTGAATTTTATAGTAATAAAATTTCGAGAGATTTTGGTAAATCGAAGTCGAAACATTTTCTGTTTGTTATTCAGAAATTAGATATCTTTATCAAAAATGGAGAAAAATAGCAAAACTATTCAAATTTTCACAAAAAAAAGTTGGATTACTTTGTGCTCAATGAAACAAAATTTGCTCCCAGTACAAGGTCTGCAACATTGTTGAAAATGTAAATTATAAACAAATTTGGTTATTTTGTATTTGTAGAGAAAAAATGCAAAAAGTCGCAAAATGACAAAAACAAAGAAAATATCATCCTTTATCGTTCCTCAATTTTGCGAACATTTCCAATTTTGGCATCCGAAATTCCGAGTAAATAAATTATTTATTCATAGTTTCATCTCGGCCGAAAAAAATCTGAAAGAGTGGCAAACGCAAAGAAAAATAAGTCTCGCCGAATATTTGCCACCTCTGCCGATTAGTGCCAATGACGGCAACATATTTTTTTGTTTATTTTACACAAAAAAATTTTGTTTGGCATCACAATTGATTTTGGAAATGATGCAAAAGTTTTTTTTGTAATGGTCGGGAACGTAGGGAGTAATTTCCTAGAAAACAAGTTACATTTGTACCACTACAGATTTCGGGAACTTTGTCACGACCAACCCAAAAAACTTTTGCATTATTTCCAAAATCAATTCAGGTTGCAAACAAAATTTTTTAGGTCAGTTAGTAGGCCAACTTGGGCATATAGAAATGTTTCAATTCAATTCACATTTTATAGTTTTAGATTTGCTAACTAGATGTCGCAATTTCCTAATTGCACACTACCTACAATTACTTACTTTTCCTTGATGAATACTAAAATCACCAACATAAGAATCGTTGGAAAACAATGCTAATTTAAATTTTGAACTGATACATTTCGTGAGAATTTTGGAAAATGGTATCATTAATAACTGTTTGATTCATGAAATTATGAAGAAGTATTAAAAAAATGAAAATACTATTTAATTGAAGCAGCGATTTTGCTTAGACAGATTAAAGAACAACGTTGATTCAATTTCGACCAAACATTTTCAATATCCAGCTTAGGTTATCATCAATTATTGCAATGCCTAGAAGTGCGGCAAGGTGACTCTGTTATTTGATGAACAAATTGCATTCTTTGTTGAGTTTCAAAAGTTACCGTTGGCCTAACTTTCCGGTTTGGTTTTCAGCTGATTCCATTGTTGGTATTAGATTAAATGTGAACCATCATCTGCAAATTATATTCCTAGATGAGGTAACATGTGGAAAAACTATTTCAGTGTTTTTTGAAAAATAGTGACCCTACGACGGAGCCTTGGGAAACACCCAAATCACTATTTTCAACTCTGAGGTCACTTAATCCACTGTCTTATGTCTGCGAAATATAATTCAATAAAGATTGAGCCGATAAAATTCATGAAATACTGTTATTTTTGTTATTATATGTTCAGATAGGTGGAAGGTACAAAAATAGCAAATATTACGCTTTTTGTACATCAAATAGGTTTCAAGGTTTATAGTATTCTGGAAAAAAATTGAAGATTGTCATAAATATTACACAAAGTCACTGATGAAACATTAAGATAAACGTCTGTGAGGCGAGATCAGGCCTTATATACAATTTCTGTTCTCGATTCTCATTGGCGAAACAAAATAAAGTTAGTGTTCGTAACAGGGGGCAAAATTAAATATAATATTCAAATTAGCCCAATACTCTTAGTTACAAAAAACAATATGGATGAAAATGCAATAATTCATACCTATAGAGCAATAGTCAATGGCATCAATAATGCCTGCCAGAAAAAACTACCTGAAAATAATTCTTTGACAGTTTCTCAGTTCTCTAGCAAAAAAGTGGAATCTCATATATAGAGTGTAGATCCTAAACACACACTGAACCTTTTATAATATATACAAAGAAGAGCAATTGAGTATATTTTTGTCTATTATGAAACGTCCAAATCAAAGAATGATAATTATATAATCCTCTTTTATCAAGTGTTTCAACATTCTTATAGAGCTGATCGATAGAATAATGGTTTTTTATATTATTTTCAATAAGGAATTCTGTGTGAATATTTATTTATTTATTTTGGAAACCCAACAGAAATTATTACTAGTTTCCAATAACTTAGTTGCCTATTAACGCTAACATAGCAAATAGAAAAAATTAAATTAAAAAAATAAAACTAAAAAATTAAATATAGAACAAAATATAAAATTGAAACTTGAGATTTTGATTATCTGTATTAACAAGAAAATCCCAATCAAAATTTGTTCAAATCAAAGTTGAAAAGATATCTGCAAAAACATTTTCTACAGTTTCTACAGCGTCTTGGAATTTTTAAATGTGAAGTAATATCTTTATCATTTTAACGTGTCTCTGAATTTTGTTTTCATGCTTTTAATAATAATAATAAGGAACTTTATGGAACTGAAATAAATTCAATCCAACAGGCTATCGACCGAAGTCCTTCTGCACTCATGCTTTTATTTTTATATTTCTGTACATTTGACCTGTACTTTAAATTTACATATGTTTGTATTTTGACGTGTACTATATCATGTATTTTTTTACACAGGATTCAATAAAATTATTATTATATTATTATTCCGAGAAGTTGAAAAAAGACTACCTATACCTACCCACTCTAGAATGGAATCAGACTCATCCAATAAAAAATTAATTCTTGATCCTATTATTAAGTATATTTCTGCGAGACTTGTAGCTGACCTAGAGCTTGATTGGTTGATTTTTAATTCTCCTCCACCACTGATCGTCAATTTTAAGTAACCCATACACCCAAATTGAATGGGTTATGGATATGAGTAAAATAATCTGCGAAAGCAAGACATTTGTGCCTTTTCTGGTGATTTTTTATTTATTTTTTATCAAGTAGCATTGTCTTTCACATTATCGATTTAAGTATGAAATGTTTAGGGTATTTTTGTTCGCACTAGGAAGCAATTGTGGAAGAGGGTGTCTCTACACTCTCTACGTCACCGTGAGCAGATCGAAAATAAAATGTAAATACAGAATCGCATATTGAAAGTCGAGGATTCCACGAATACCATTGGAAAAATTACTAGCTGCCCTTTCACTGCTTGGATTAGCGATCATGGCCAGAGGCGAGGAAGCCAAAAAATCAAACCACTTTCGTTTTCACAGCCAACCGCTTTCCATTTCATTAGCCGGTACACAAAAATATTTCGCTTTCGATGAGTGAACTTGGAAATCATAAACATTGAATTTAATATGCCTGCGAGCATTGAAATGTGTGATTGTGCGACGTGGGCATGAAAAAAGGCGACTGAACCAAATAATGATAGATACCTCCGCCAAATATGGGCGCGAGTCAAGTTTAGAGATGAAAGGAAGGTCATGTAATAGTGGATTCGTTTGTCAAAACAGCCATAGGCGTGCCTAATAACTAACTTCATGTGCAGAAAAGAAATAGGAAACAATAATGTGTCTGATACTTACAGCAAAGAGAAAGCCTTCAGAGGCCGTTAGGATACGGGTGCATACAAGGTGTTGAGTAAAAGTTTACCAGAACGATTTATTGAATAGTGATCCGTGAAGGACGGCATTTTTAACAAACAGTTATCCACTACTCTACTTACAGTTGTCTTCTCTGATGAAACTGATGGTTTTTGTACAATGCTTGGAGCGAAATCCTCCTGATAATGTCAGTCCTTTCATTTTATAATAGTTATTTATAGTACTAGTGTGTTATTTTGAAAATGAGTCACGCGAGAATGATTTATTTTCTCAAGTGACTTAGGAAACATAACACACGAGTGACATACAATGTTTTATCCAACAAGTGGAAAATATCGTTTTTTTATGAGATAATAATTAATAAGTTTTGTGATTAAATCAAAGCTACTTGCGTCTCAGTACCCTATAAATGTCAAAATGACTTGACGTTGACTTTTTTACATTTTGGTCAAAGTAGCTCGTTTGTTTGGTTGCCACGGGCATGATACATTGTTAGCAAAATGTTTAAATAAATTTTGAAATGGAGGAAACCGATGAAAATTACGTTCCTGAGGATATACTTACGGAAGCGGAAGAAGCAGCGATGCAGATTTTGCCAGAAAAGTCCCGAGATGCTTACGACAAGGAGTTCAAAATGTTTGAGTCTTGGATGCATTCACGGAAGATCAAAGTTTTCGATGAAAATGTTCTATTGGCTTAGTTTTTACATTTGCAAAATAAATTAGCCCCATCGTCGCTATGGACCAAATACTCGATGCTTCGCTCGACTATTCAACTTTATAAAAAAATCGACATTTCAAAATATGGCAAACTAACAAGCTTTTTGCAAAGCAAATCACAGGGATACAAACCAAAGAAGTCCAAGACATTAGAACGACCTGAAATAGAGAAGTTTTTGAACGAAGCTCCCGACGACGAGTACTTGTTGATGAAAGTGGCTTTGATAATGGGGATTAGCGATGCTTGTAGATGCGACGAATTGGTCAATATGAAAATAGAAAATATTCAAGACAAAGGGAAATATTTTCACGTAGTTTTGCCAGACACTAAAACCAAGAAATCGAGAAGTTTCACCATACTTGAAGAAGGATTTCCAGTCAACCCGATCAATTTCTGTAAAAAGTACATGACTTGAGACCAAAGAATACTAGTTCTAGCAGCTATTTTATTTTTTACAAAAATGGGAGGTGTATCAGCCAGTGTGTATGAATTAATACGTTGTCGAAGATACCTTCAAGAATTGCAATGTTTTGAAAATGGAGGAACCATCGCTCTACACCGATCACTGCCTGAGAAGGTCTCGGCTTTTACACCATTTTCAAGTACTTGAAAATGGTGTAAAAGCCGAAACCGGTCGTAATAATGTAGTAAAGTGTTAGTGGAAACTGGACAAAAGTTATATTTTTTCTTCCTTTTCTTATTTCATCATGAACTTCCACAAAATAAATAGATTATCAATCAAACAAGTTATCTCTTTTTGTTTTCGAGTTTTGGTGATTTAAAAAAAAGTACCCTTTTTATAGTTTTTATTTCAAATTTTTTCAAGAATTTTCCACTTTTCAACCGAGTTGGAGAAAAACGGTTTGGAAATATCGATGTGACTTGTAAAGACTTATAAGAAGCAATTTTTCGAATTTATTTTATTTCATTAGTTCGGTCAATATCTCAATTTTCCATTTTTTTTGGAAATATTGACTATTGATTTTTTTGTAGATTTTCTGATAACGTTCGAAAAGATCTCTTGGTAAAACTATAAACTTCTGTAGGACATATTGAAAAATACGGAAAGGATCAAATCAATTGCTGAAACTATTTGGAGGGAAGTAGAAACGAAAAAATAAATCCGTAACATTTTTCTGGATTTTCCTATCGCGAAAAAAAAAACGACAAATATTGTCCTCGAGTTATTAAAATGATACAAATTTCAAAGCGATTTCTCCAAGGGTTTCGAAATGAGAGAGTTTTGAAGCGTTCACAGACACACAGACAGAAATAATAAATCGCCCGATCTTTGATTTAGATGATTATCGACTAACGTGTAGAAATCATTTTGAAAAGTTTCACTTACTGACGGTACCATCAATTTACATATATAAGTACAAAAAATATAACATATGTTAAACTCAACACCTACCCAAAAAATTATGACTCTCATTATGATTTTACGAGACACAGTGATTTATTCAGAGTTACAAAGTGGAGTAAAAATACTCCACTATGATAGAATACGATTCTTCATCATCTCCCCAGTGAAAAATGAGAGGAATATTTTGTAAAATCTTGAGTAGTTTTTTTGACTCAACTGCTTGTTTATCTTGATGATATGATTTGCATTATTTGTGTACTGTGCCATGACATTTTATTATTCGTCTTAAAGAATATTCTAAGATTTCTGACGTATTACGGCAGCCGGTATAATTTTCAGATTCGAGAGCAGTGTGTCCATTATTCCATCAAGGATATCTATGATTAGAATTACCATTTCAACAGAATGTATTGGGCCTGCGGAGTTCTGCGAGTGAATCTCGATATTTGGTCCATGTTTCCTCCTCATTTCAGACGATATTAGTTTCGCCTGGAGCAGAAATCGTCCTAATTTGTTGGTCAAGAAGGACTACATCAGACGTATTGGCTTGTATTTTCCTTGGGGTGGAGAATGAGTAATAATAATAATATTGAAGTTTATTCAACAAAATTTACAAGAAAAATTAATGCATAATTTTTTAATAAAAAAGAGTAGAATCACAGAAGCAGTCTTTTAAGCTGCTTGTACGTAACATACCTACATACCTACGTATAGAAAAGTTCCTATATATTCTATTTTATATGATGTTACACAGTAAATAAGTACATGAATAATGAGAGGATAAGGACAGACAGCGTTACAATTTAGCATGAGCAAACACAATGAAAGCTTATTGTGGATAAATGAAGATTCATACAACTTAGTTATTTCCACTCAGGCTATGCCTTTGAGTACACTCATATTAGTGTTTATTAGGTAGTATTATTATTATAAAATTTACTTAATCCGGTTGTTTGTCTCATTCGGCAATAAAATTGTCATACTTCGGGTGTCTTTTCAAAGTTAAAATGTTTTTATAGCAAAATCATGCACTGAAACATTATCTAACATATTCACAGATATACATATGCATACTCGAAAATTAAATTCAGTAACAATGCACAAACATAAATTAACAAATTATTCATACATAATTACACACACCCATACGCATATGTAATTGTATTTACCATTCATTTATTTAGGTTGAATTATTTAAATTATATTGAAAGTAATTTCGATACTTCCATTTTCCAAGCATCCATTTTTTCAATATTATTTTAAAGTATTTCTCACGTCTGCCTTTAACATTGATGATATTCTAGGTGCTACATAATCCACACTTGTTTGACCAATTGTTTTCTCGCTAAGTGGATAAGAAACACCATCTTTTTTCTCGTATGAGTATGGTCATGTATTCAAATGACGATTTTTCTCAAAAATAAGAAAACTTTCAAATGAAAAAGTTGTCTACTATCAAGAACTTCATAATTTTTTATATAACTAATGTGACTGACCCACGATGAATTGTCATCAATACGTAATTTCATTGCCAAACCCTGTGTGACTTCTGTATGTGAGCAATGCTTGAAGATTGTGTTTTAACTTGAATCAGATTCAATTTATTAGCAGTAAACCATACAATTCCACTATCCATGGTTAGCTGTTCGAGTGTGTTGATATTCTTGGTGGAGTTTTTTATGGTAGTATATCGTCAGCGAATAAGATACATTTATTCGGAAGTAAAAAGTGATGAAAATCGTTAATGTAAATCAGAAATAGTGGTGGTCCCAAAACAGACCCTTGAGGGACACCATTTTCAATATGACCAGGGTCATACATAATACCATCGATAGTACCTCAGTCTCATCAGTTTTAATCTGAGCTTTTTGCAGAACAGGTTCCAATTCGGTGACAGTGTTTGGGTCACCTCGTTCACTCTAGATCACAAGCCCAAGTTTATCGGCCGCACGGGCTACTGACTTCAAAAGGCTCCAATCTCTGCTTTCTCATGCAGAGAAGGAGATCTAAACTCCTGATGATTCTAATAGCACTATCCAGTACTATTCTTTCATGTCAAAAGTCCATGGTCTCTCTGTTGCCTGGGGAAGAATAACCGTGGCACATATCGTCCACGTCATCATCCTTTCATGAGATGAACCGTGGCAAATTTGTCGATCCCGAATTCTATTACAGCAGCATCCCTGTACCCATCCTCCAACCTTTAGGAACGATGTAGATCCTTCTGAAATATTGTTATTATTATTTACCATTCCTGCCATAATGAGGAACACGCAATTCAAATAATCCATTAAATAACATTACGTCATTAAAACAGGCCATTATTTCTTTGACTACAGTGCTATAAAATGAACCATCAGTTTGTTAATGAATTTGACCATATCCATCAAATAACACGAAGGTTATAATTGATGAGCACTGGCAACATGACAACATTTGAAATACAGGTGAAGGTAAGTGAATACGTGAACTAAATTGATCGCCGGGATTCCAGTATCTGTAATGAAAGAAAGCACTTGTTTTTGTGAGACATCAGATGAATACAATTTATGACGAAACACAGATTGTTGATCCTATTTTCTTTTTAGAAAAGTTCAATCATTCACAAGCCGATGAGTTGATCCCTCTAGAAAATTCCACTTCAGTAGTAACGATTGATTGCTGCTTGCCGGTTTGGTTGAAGATTTTACTGTTCTGCCAGTCTTCAGATAGTTCTAAAAGTAACCTTAAAATCATAGGAGTAAAGTTTGATTGAACAATTTGGGGAATACTTGGTATATAAAAAGCGATTTCAAGCGCTATTTATGACGGAGTCTTTTAGGGAACAAATAATAACCAATAATAATGATATTCCCAGTTATTCTTCGAAATGAAGCATATGTGCAACCAACTTCAAATTGCCGACAGGGTTTCTTCCATTTCTCCAGTTGATTTTATGAAGTCTTTGGGGCCAATTAGTTTTTCATCAGGACAAGACAGTTTAGATTTTTTGGGATACCTGTTGAGCACACCGCTTGAGCAGGACAACAGTTTGATCAATCCTCGAGAAAGCCCTGATGTTGTTGAATCACTTACTATCGCTTCTTCAGTGAAAAATATCTTTCGGAGGAAAAATTCTTACAGTTTTGAGTTGCAGCGAATGCGAAATAAAGAGCAGAAACTCCAGTAACTTCTTTGAATTAGAGCTCGCTTTCCCCAATCTTTTGGAAATCCAGTCCGTGCAGAATCTAATCAATCATCACTTGATAACTGCACACCTGACAGATGATAGACAACTATATTACCAATTCTACGCTAAAACAACCGATAGAGATAAAATAACAAGTATTGTTGAAACACCTGCAAATTTGATCCTGACTTTGAAGCTCTTTAGTTCTGATTCAGCATGAGGAAGAATAGCTCAGCTAAACTCCGCCAGGAAAAATAAAGACCATTTATTATTATTATTACTATTATTATTTTTTTCCTTAAGAGTGTACCAGTCAGGCCCTGTCTCCGGTGCTCCGACCCATCCGGAGGACGCGCTGGTGTCGTTTACCTCAATAACCACTCTCTACGTCCGTAGGGTGAGCGATTATTGGGTCCGAGAGTCATGTGTTCTGAGCAGACGAAGTGAACCAAGGATGACGGCCTTCTGCATTCGAGCGGCTAAGATTTGTGCCATATTACGGCAGGCCTGTATCAACTTCAAATTAGAGAGCGGTGTGTCCATCATTCCACCAAGGACTCCTATAATCAGAACCACCATTTTGACAGAATGGTCCGGATACAACCTGCGGAGTTCAAAGAGAAGATCTCGATATTTAGTCCGTTTTTCTTCCTCTTTCCGAACGATATTCATCTCGCCTGGAGCGGAAAACTTCACGACGAATATCGTTTTACTTTGATGGTCGAGGAGGACAACATCAGGCTTATTGGCTTGTATTTGCCTGAGGGTGGGGAATGAGTAGTTCCAATAGATTCGGCACCTCTCATTCTCCACCACCGACTCAATATCCCCCGGAACATAAGGCAACACCGGTGTCTCGTCTATACCGTACGAGTGTCTTAGATGGTAGTACAACACTCGTAGCGCCGCGTTATGCCTGTGGATATAGGATGAGACCGCATAAGCTGGGCATGCTGATAGCAAATGCATTACGGTCTCAGGTGCCCCACGACATTCCCTGCATCGGGACGTCTATACCCATCACGCGACTACGGTAGACGAGGGTGTTGAAGACACCATCCTGGCAGGCCATTATGAATCCCTCGGTCTCCGACTTTAGCTCACTCGACCTGAGGAAGGAAGATGTATTAAATTATTTCAACGTGTCAAGCTGGAGGAAAACCCCTATCTAGCCGACTGCCGTTATGAGCTTTACGCAGTCATCGTCCACTGTTGTTCTGGAGTTGATCCTGGCCACTACTACACCTTGGTATAAATTTGATGATAGTTGCGTGAATAAAATGTTTTCTTTCGAATTGGACCTTTTGGTTCCTCTGGAGACCCCATACATCCTGTTTTACTGGAAGATAGATATTCAAAATTCGACGGACCTCTTTGGGAGTTATTATTTAACCAATTCCAACCCTTCAGATGATGGGGTGTTGCATGTTTTTCCGGGTTTCCCTGCAGCTGTAAAAGCGAATGCACCACCGAATTAATTTAAGCCGCCCCGGAGTGCCAATTATTTTTTTAAATAATTTTTTTGCTGTTACTTCGTTAGTGTTACTTTACATAATAAAGTTAATTCTACGATAATTGTAATTCAATAATCGTCAAGTTATTAGATTATTTTTTAGGATCCAAAAGTTTGGAGAAGAAAAAAATTCTCTTGTATGTTCGGTACAAATTTTGCTATCGATTTTATGCAAATTCCCGATGAGACAGACAGCTAGCGAGCTGAAACATTATCACATCATAGAGTCAGTTCGCTGCTGGTGTCTGAATGAATTGACGATCGGCAAAGACTATCTGAGAAATTGTTGGAATAGGTAAATACAGCATAGTTACCGTTGAACCTTGCGAGAAAAAATTACGCACGTCCATGAGTCGGCAGGAATAAAAGCATTTATTATAAAATAGTAACGCGTGAAACTGGACCACATATAATAAAGTAGCGTAATAAAAAAGCTCGATTTACATTTATAAATAAATAATGGCGGAATAATAGCAGATCATGAAATAATCAGTCTAATGCATATTGTAGGAAGGCAACGGCATTCCTTCAAGAATGTTAATGAATATGTATATTCTTTTTATTAACACAATAATCAACAATTACGTTACGATAATGGGTTAGTAGACTGACCGTTGCCTATCTCAAAACTAGACAAGGAAATGAACATTCACGAGATGTTTCAATGATGATTCAAAGCAGGTGCGACCAATACACTTTATGAAATTCCGAAGATAACGATCGATCAGATATCTGCAAGAAACATCGCCAATTTAACCCGTGGAGACCCACTTTTTCAAAGCCCGGTTTTCTTGGTCTTTAGCACCTAGTACTGAGACCGAATTGACGCGTTTAGTTTGCTCATCCTTCCAAAACCAGCAAATGTCCCTTTGGTGCATGAAAATACCTATTTAAACAAACGCCAATATGAATTTTGAACTTTTGAGTTCAACGCCTGTTTCTGCACCACTAACTTTGATGAATGATATCATGTACCTGCTCCTTATTACCCGCTTTTCCAGGTAAGTCAATAGTAATTGTACCAGTGTAATTATTGTGCTTTGTGTTCCTAAGAATCGGGTTCCACATTTGATTGAATTTCTTCCTATTAAAATTGTCCTCATGTTTGTGGATTTGTGACAATAAGACCTGTGGAACGAATCTGGGGTATGAATGAAGAAAATTTTATGATGCCTTGGCTCAGATCATGTTCTGCAACTGCCGAATTGTCCGCCTCTCCCAGTTTACAGCTCCTTTGGTGCTCTTTTACCCTGGCACCCATGATCTGTTGGTGGTTCCACATACACCTTGCTACATGGCCAAGATATATGGTAACCTTCCGTAGCAGATAGTAGGTAGCAACCAGACTGATCGTTTGTTGGAAAATGGAGTGATAGCTTTCTTTTTCTATAAAACAGCTTATTATTACTGGTCTCAGTCTGGGCCTTGGTACTTAAGCCTCAATATTCCATGCCAAAATAATGGCAATATCCGTTTGCACGGGAGAGATTCTAAGGAGGGGCCCTAGAAACCAACCCATCTCATTCGATTCGGAATGACATCTTGAAAAATGTATCGAAAGGATGTATTAGCACATAAAAAATTGCAATTTTTATTAACAAATTAGGATGAAAAAAAGATAGAAATTCGTTTTTTGTTATTAACTCAAAAATGATTAACATTTAAGGAATTTTGAAAGAAGATTCTTAAAGAGGAGGAAATTTCCAAGAAAATAGTTCCGACTCCCGGAACTCTATCTCTATTATTTATAATTTTAATTCCACGTCGAAAATAGGGCTCCGCCCATAACGACATAGGCGCACTACCGCTAAAGACAGTGTATCACATGCAATAACTTTTTTTAGTAACAAATTGATTTGAAAATAAATTATTGTATCATCTGAAAAGAATAAATACCCGTTGGAAAAAAAATTTTAAGTAAATTTTTCAAAAAGGTATACTACTGTTAATCAATTAATTTTTTCCAATTTCTGTTATCTTAAATGACTAAATAAAAGTTTAAATAATATATCTATGAATTGACAAAAGGGTTAAGGCTTCGTGGAACCCTTCTTATACATATACTTAACAAGATCATGCGATAGAAGTAAATTAAAGTTTATTATTTTGTTTTTAATGATTTTTTAAAGTTAACAAAAAATGAAAAGTCCAAGAAATGTTGTTAATAAAATGTTTTTCACCAAATATTATGCTATTGCTGTTTTTGTATCTAACAATGGCACTCATTAAGGTTGGAAAAAATATTAATATTGTCTATTTATTTATAAAAAATTGTTTAGCAAAAGGTGTAAACATTTTTCCCAATGTTACTGAATGCCATTGTTAGATACAAACAGCAATAGCAAAAAAATTTATGAATTTTTTTTAAACTTTTTTTGGACTTTTCATTTTTTGTTAACTTAAAAAATCATTATAAACAAAATAATTACATTTAATTTACTTTTATCGCGTGATCTCGTTAAGTATATTTATAAGAAGGGTTCCACAGAGCCAAAAATTTATTGATATATTATCTAAACTTTTTATGTAGTCATTTAAGATAACAGACATTGAAAAAAAATTTTTTAATTGACAATAGTATAACTTTTTGAAAAATTTACTTTTGAATTTTTTTCTAATGGGGATTCATTCTTTCAAGTGTCTAGATGATACCATGATTTTTTCAAATTTTTAAATTAATATTTGTTAAAAAAAAAATATTTTATGTGGTACACCGTCTTTAGCGGCAGTGCGCCTATGTCGTAACGGATGTTTTTGATGTTTAATTAAAATTATATATAATAGAGAGCTCTGGATACATTTAATGATATTAGGGATATTTGTACATTAACTCAGAGTGTTCGATGTCCTTGCACTGAACCATTTTTCTCAGCGCCTCCAGTGTTTGGAATCTGAAGCTAAAAGATATAGCGCGAAATTTGAAATAACGGCTTTTCGAATTTCACTTTTTTGTTGTTGTTGCTTCACTAATGGCCACGTTCTGATTCATGTGGATAAAAACTTTGGTCAACCTTGAGTATAACTATGGTAATGAAACTATGTTAACTCAGTTCAAAATTTATTGAAAAAAAACCTTTAACTTCATAACAGTTCCGCCATCTTCATATTGGGAAAGGCAAACATATAACCCAGTGTTGCCATTTGACTTGCATTACTATTTATGCGTGTTCTGTGTTTTCTGGATTCTGTGTGTTCTGGGTTCTGTGTGTTCTGAGTTCTACGTCTCTAGAATTGACATCTTTGACCAGATGCGCTTTCAAATTGAGAGCTTGTTACCCCTGAACTGATCCTCAACTGAACTGAATACATAATACATGGTATTTAACTGGAACATGATTTCTCGTGGTCTGTGAGGTCATTTCAGGAGCTACTCGGAGTTACTCCGAGCTACTCACTAAGACAAATATTGGGACATTCATAATAGTTGATATATGCCTTTGATGATGAATGATAATTCGAAGTACGTCTTGAAATGGTTTTTGTACACTGATTACTCGTATTTGGCGACCTTCAAGCTTGTATCAGAAATGAATAATAGGATTTCCTCTTATAATTTCAGAATTTCCAATAAAAGTCTATCTGCCTAACCCCCGATTGAATAAAACGGTGTGCGCCATCACCGAACACTTTGATATCGATTTCTTATCAACGGAGGTATGTCGAGTCGAATCTCAACATAATAGGAATTCAGGAAAAGCCGTCCGGGTTAGTTGGTGTCACTTTCTCACTTTGCGAAAGCATGCGAATACCATAAGATTGCGTATTCAATACCCATAGACTGGTGAATGTTCACCTCATTGTAAAACCTATTGAAAATGCTAATAATCTCGATGTGAGCTAGCAAGTGTCTCATCTAGAGATATTTAGCGGTGTCGCACTTGAAATTCAGAGGATGACGGTGTTACTACGTGTGTGGCACAGTATGTTATTAACGTAAAAAAGTTGAACATATTTCACAAATGCAGTCGTGTGAAGCAAACAAATTTCAACTCCACCATACTACAGAAACCTTTGGTGCAATTGAATTACCTGCCGTTTCCAGGATTTTTGGCCACTGTTCTCTACTACTGCGGCAGACTTTATCAAGGCCGATGTGGAATCGGTTGAAGGGCTCGATTGGATGGCACGATCCAAATCATTCATTACGTCCGACTGGAGGGAGGGATACTTGGAGAAACTACTGCCAAGGTATAAGCACCTTACCAGAGGCAGCGAGACTCAACAAGGTCCTTTACAAAGATCCGGGAGCGAGGCTGGAAGTGCTGGCCCCGGAGAAAAATACACTGCCTCGGACGGGGAAACACTCCAACACATACTCTCAGTCCATTTTCCGGGCAGTGACACTGCGACACCCATGCCAAAGCCAACTGTACCGCCCAAAACAAAGGTCGACTACAAGACGGCTGCTGGGATTGTAACTTATATATGTCTTTTTCACCTTTCAAATCTCCGGGGGAAGATGGTATTTTTCCAGCCCTACTACAAAAGGGCAAAGGAATCCTAATCCCCCATCTTCTGAAGATATTCCACAGTTGCCTCGCATACGGATACGTTCCCAAGGTATGGAGGACAGCCAAGTTATCTTCATCCCCAAGCCTGGTAAAAGTGATTACACTCAGGCAAAAGCGTTCAGAGCCATCAGCCTCACGTCGTTTCTCCTGAAGACAACTGAAAGACTGGTGGACAGATACATAAGAGAGGAGGTGCTGAAGCTAAAACCGCTTAGCGACCTCCAGCACGCGTACCAGACTGGCAAGGGCACGGAGACTGCCCTCCATCGACTTGTTCATAGAGTTGAGGGAAGGTTAGATCGTGGCGGCGCCATCTTAGGTATATTTATCGACGTTGAAGGGGCATTTGACAACACGTCATTTGAATCCATATGTCAAGCAACAAGGGAAAGGGGCGTGAACCCAACCGTAATAGCATAGATTCACGCCATGCTGACTAGCCAGAGCAACTCTTAGAAGTAGCTCCAGCGAGGCCATACCCATGAGGGGCTGTCCACAGGGAGGAGTCTTGTCCCCTCTACTTTGATGCCTCGTGGTGGATGGCCTCCTAGTAAAAATAAAAGATCTGGGTTACTACACTCAGGCCTATGCTGACGACATTGTTATTCTGGTCGATGACCGGGGGTCCGGCCTCGTGAGGGGCACGATACAAAGGGCTCTCAGCGGGGTGGATGAATGGTGCCGTTCGGTGGGACTCAGTGTAAACCCTGAAAAGGCTGAACTGGTTCTCTTTACCAGAGAAAACGCAAACTAGGGGACCTCCCAGATGTTTAACTCACTGGAAGGTTCCTGCAATATAAAAGCTCAGTCAAGTACCTTGGAGTCATCCTTGACTCCAAGCTAAACTGGAACGAGCATATTAGATATCGAAAAATACCGGTTTTTTTGCCAAAAATACAATTACTTGATGTAAAATATATTAGAGAAATATGTCTCAGTTGGTAACACAAATATCCGCACAGAAAGAACCGAAACTGAATGAAGATCGCCCCCAAAATAGAATTTTTCAAATTTTATTTATGGCGTGAAACTCACCACAAACTTGCACGGGCGCATGCGCATTGACTTCATTGAAATTGCACAGAACTTGCATGAAAACTTGCAAATGTAATACGGCTTAAGTCTTGACGGCCTCTCAATTACATCCGTTAAAATATTTTTGGACGTCACTGGTTGTATAAAATTCGTTTTTTATTTGTTTTCTGGAACAACCGATAACATTCTCTATCTTTCATTCTGTTTCTACATCGATGGCACTAGCTGCCGTCTTAAATTTTACAAAGGGTGGAAACAGGGAGAATTTATATTTCATTCATTCAATTGAGGTTACTGTCTAGTGGCTACTTCTTGTGAAGCCCTTCCGAATCTGAACATTTTATGTCGCGCAGAACTAACTTGAAATATTATAGAGAACTCAAAAGGGAATATCATATAACTCTTATCATAAAAAAATGATGGAATTCGTCCATAGCACAAGAGCAAGTTGTATACATTATAACTTTTTGTGGGGAATTCTGAAGAGGATCCTTAGAAGTTGGAAATGTACAAATGTTCCTGTTTTTTATAGTAGCTGTGTACATTAAAGAAAAGTGGATTTGAGGAATCCAATCCTTCTTCGAGTCAGTACATGTAAATAATTTGCCGAGATATCGAAATGCCAAATATGGTGTGCCTTAGGGCTCTGTGCCGGGGCCGATGTTTTCTCATAATCTATCTATACTACTTTTTTTATTTTATATCCCCAGTTTTCTGTGTGTCTTTTCAGATGATCTGAAAATCAATAAACAGAAAAGACAAAAGCTTATAATCTCATCAGACACATAAGTAATTCTAGATCTGTAAAATTTCTTGGTTTGGTGATGGCTTCAAATAAAGACACCTATTTAAAAGTGAGGCACCTCTCTAAAAATGTTGTTAATTGTCTGGTTTGAATGATTTTCTCCGAAATTATATAGCATTGGTAGCTCTGAAGTTAGCACCAAAACTTCGAAATGGAATTCCAAATTTCAAGACTAACTCTGAAAATTCAAAAATATGTTTATTTTTTTAAAGAAATCTGACTAGACCACTGGATTTGCAATACTTTCAAAAGAGTATTACCGAAATTTTATGAAAAAATACCAACTACTACAAATATAGCATAATTAAAATTTAAATTATGTTATCGAAGTATTTCTTCCTTTCTAATACTTCGAATAATCTTCCTGTATATCACATGTGTGAAATGTTGTGATTTACATGGCTCCATTATACCGCTATCAGTCTAAACATGCCTCAGATACAGATTCAATTAAAAAAACAATTTGTAATAGCAGAATTCGAAACTGATATGGCTACAGATGATAAGCCAGCAAAACAAAAGACACAATCGAATTTATTCCAGTCATTTCATTCCAAGTACACTAACGAAGAAGTATGGCATGTAATGATATAATTTTTGTAATAATTTTTTGTGTCATTACTGTTACACAAATTTGAAAGTATCACAACTCCAGTGACGTGGTCAAATGTAATTTTAAAAATAGCTAACATGTTTTTTGGACTTTTGGCCTTAACATTTTGAATTTTATTTCAATGTTATGGCAGTATAATAGAGCTATTGAAGCTCTTTTCATTAGAAAAAAATAAACCATTCAAATCAGAAAACAAATAAAAAATGTACAGTGGTGTCCTGATTTTAAATGGGTCACAATCTGTAGATGTACTAAGTAAACAACGATCAAGTCAGTTGCTGCTCAGACACCTCAAAGTTCAGCGAACTTTCCTACTTCAATACCAGCATACCATGCACTATTTTATTCCCATTTCAGTTGGGGAATTTTTTAATGAGGAATTTCCCCCCGCTCTATCAGGGCCTTCCGTCTCCAGAATCGAAAAATGAAATCGATTAAAATGATCATTATCAGACTCGAGACCTCCAAGGTACAAGTATGACATCTCAGAAAGTAATTCTCTAAACTTGCACCTGTTTAACAAAAACCATTTGAATGGTGAAACCTCGATTTCCCTCCTTTCATAAGAAAGGCGATAAACCATTTTGAAAGTTACTTGGTGGAAGAATACTTGGATTATTTTTTTGGATAAATTATCCTTAAACTATCCTTGTGGATTTTCATTAAGTTCCTAATGAACTGTAATGTAGGAAGTGTTACTAATATTACTATTTAGTTTATCAATTTATTACCTGACCTGCTACAAATGTATGTATTTTGCATAACGTATAGTTGAATAAATGATTGATTTGAAACAAAATCCTATGCAATGTGAATTTTTATTGGCAGGAATTCCAAATCTTTCCTTTTATGGCGCCATGCACTCTCAATTGTTGCTTGGGACTCTACTGTAACTGTTTTACATAAACGATAGGAATTAGAATTATGTCTAAAAGCGATTGATGCCATGCACGAGACCGGAGACCACACTGGGATTTGAACCCACGCCCTTATAACTGAGAAGAGCATGCTCTAATATCACAACCACCACGACCCATTAGAATTTGTGATACAGCACTAGTTTTATTAAGTTATACATAAATTAACATTTTAAAAATATTAGCAAATTTTCCCTTACTTTGCGATGAACCGTCTGGTTCATTCTCAATGGATCACCCTATTCGTAACAATTGCATTCAAGTTATCCATTTTTGAATTCAGTTAAGGATTCATTTGTATACAATGGATCGAAAATGTACATTCGCCTTGTTTTCGCCGAAAAAATTTCATTTTTCGAATTTCATCAGCTGGGACAATAAAAAAAGCGAAATCCCGAAATCTTATAGAAAAATCTTATATATTATAGAAAATTTCCTTCAGAATTCGAAAAATGTTTTTCGAATTGAAAGGCTAATTCATTTAGAAAATGTCGATTTTGTGGATGGGTGCATTTTTTCGTCGAAAGAAATTGCCTTTTTATAGTCACCCTTTTTTAGAATTCAATTTTTGAGGTGATATTCGGAATCAGCTCGTCGAGTTACGTCTAAGGGAAATTTGCGATATTTCAAAAAATGAAAAATAAAAATATTCTCAAAATTCGATTTTCTTCTATATAGAAGAAAATCGAATTTTGCGGAAATTTTTGTTTTCCATTTTTCGAAAAATCGCAAACTTCTCTCAGATGTAACTCGACTAGCTGATTCTGAATACCAACCCAATAATTTTATTCGACAAAGGGGTAACTGTAAAAGTTCAATTTTTTCGACGAAAAAATGCACCCACCCACAAAAATCGAAATTTTCTAACTGAATTAGCATTACAATTCAAAAAACGAGTTCATTTTCGGATTCTGAAGAAATTTTTCTATAAAATAAAGTTATATTCGCGAGATTCCGCATTTTTCAAATATTCCCACAAAATCGAAAAATGCAAATGCTACAGTTACCCCTTTGTCGAATTCAATATTTGAGTTCGTATTCAGAATCAGCTCGTCGAGTTGCATCTGAGGGATCCCGCGAATATTACTTGATAGTATAGAAAATTATAGAATACGAAAAGCTACTTGTTTTTTGAATTGGAATGCTAATTTATTTAGAAAATGTTGATTTCGTGAATGGGTGAATTTTTTTGTCGAAAAAATGACATTTCTCGATTTTGATCGCCTGGGAATATTTGAAAATTGCAGAATCCCGCGAGTATTACTTGACCTTAAACAAAATTTCGTCCAAAATCCGAAAATGTACTCGTTTTTCGAATTGGAAGGCTAATTCATTTAGAAAATGTCGATGTTGTGGATGGATGCAAGTTTTTGTCGAAAAAATGCCCTTTTCCAGTTGTCCGTTTGTCGATTTTAATTTTTGAATCAGCTCGTCCGGTTACGTCTGCGAGAAGTTTGCGATTTTTCGACAAATGGAAAATATAAATTTTCGCAAAATTAGATTTTCTTTTATATAGAAGATTGCATTTCACGAATTCGATAGCCTGGGAATATTTAGTTAGTTTAGTTACCCCTTTCTCGATACAAATAAAGTAACATCTTAAAACTATTCGAGAATTTTCCCTTACTTTTCGATGAACCGTCTGGTTCATTTTCAATGGATCAACCTGTTCGTAACAATTGCATTTAAGTTATCCATTTTTGAATTAAGTCAAGGATTCATTTTTATACAATGGATGTACAATGTACAATCGGTTGATCAAATAAATCAGAGAAATAACAGAAACACGTACTTTCAACCAAGTACTTCAAATGTTGCTTGAGAACCTGTGCGGACGACCCTGCGCCTCACCCTGTATATACAGACAGATACTATCTGCATCCACCTTATCTTCAAGCTAATTCTGACATATTCAATTTGTTGTTTTACTCTGTTTAATTTGGAGCCACTCACTTAAAACAGCATTCACAAACGTACGACTTTCACAATTTTCATGAAAGGATTCAATTGCTTTTTTTACTTGTGCTTGTCGATGTCATTTTCCTTTTATCGAACTCTCTCACGATTGTTTTTGACCATTTATAATGATTGGAAAAACTATGGGATGTTAGTAATATTTTTCAATTGGTGTCTCAAAAATCACTTCAGTGGTTGTGTGGTGGAGGCGTTGTCGTTTTATCATTGTCGCCAGCATACTCTTGTAGAAGTCGATAGAATTTCCAGTAATGCAGTTCAATGAACTAACTGTTTTCTATTTCCTATACAAATATTCAGTTAATTTTTACCAACATATATGACTTGTATATGGCACTTGTCGACTTTGATTGTCTGGGAATATTTGAAAAATGCGGAATCCCGCGCATATTACTTCATCTTATAGAAAATTTCCTTCTGGGTACGAAAATGGAGTTGTTCAAATACACAGGGATTATCAAGTAACCCATTTATAAGAAGTTGTTCCTATTGAAAAAAAATAAAAAATCTGAAAATTTGGAACATTATATAAGTAACACTTCCTGTTAAAGCGGAGGTGCGGACATATGCTAATACATTCACCTCGTTTTCTTCATTATCGGTTACTGGATTCCGTTAATATTTTTATGTCGTAATTCCATACTCTAAGAATTGTGCTTCTATTTGTCTGAATTTTGTTTTATTCATTTCAGACAAGTTCGGACCTATCTCGATGAAAAGATAAGTAATTTCAATACTCTTGACACTTTTCATGATTGTGAATAAATTTAAATATCAGTATTTGAATAATTTTTGTGCATTTGTATTTTAATATTTCATGAATTTCTGTTTGTATCACTTGTGGATGTTTGGGCTTTTTGAGCAACCAATCATTTATGAATTTAATTGTGCTTTCAGTCATTCGATAATATACATGAGTTCACTGGAAAAAATATGTTTCAGAGTTCAGGGACTTTCAGATTCAACCTCCGAATAACAAGAGATTTTTAACTTTGGAAGATATGCATTTTTGAAGATAATAGTCAACAAACATCACAAAAATCGTAATAAAGCGAAAATGGTTAGGAATTACCATAGGAACATGTTTTACAGATTGTTTCGAAATAATACGTAGACTTCAAAAATGTAATAAAATACAGAACAATCCTGTGTTTCTTTAAAATAAGGAAGTTTGTGTCCACTTCTGGTTTAACTACGCCACTGACGAAATTTCAAATCGATTGTTAATGTTGACTTATGTGCTGTTTCAAATTTTTGAATTATATTCCAGTGGGGACATTGAAAACTTCTAACGAATGGGTTACGTGATAATCCCTGTACATTCATTACTTTCGTGGTGCCAAAAATTTAAGAAAAAACACTGACAATAATTTATAGAAACTCAACTGTATATTCACCGCAAACTATTCTTGGCATACATAGCTTTGATGGGTTGGTGGTAATGAAACTGTCAACATTGGATACCATAATGAAGAGACAAATATTACAAAATATGAAAAAGCCTTGAGGATTTATTTAATGGTTATGTACAACGCAAATAAACTAATGTTGTCCCGTTTCTCTTCCATTATTATTATCATAATAATTAACGCCAGATGTAACAGAGTGTGACCAAAAACAAATTAAAAAATTTGCTAGTTGTCGTGAAAGAGGAGTAGATTCCTATCGGTTTTCTACCCCCCGAAATAGTCTTTCCAACCAACGCTCCGTATGTAAAGAAATGCATTTTTGATGATGAATAAAACTTTTTGCAGATGGTCTTAAAGTCGTTAAACTGTGTTGATTTGAATCACTTTATCTCCTGAAGGAAATGAGTCGTTTGTTATACTGATTATTAATATAAATTGTTTTTATTATCACGTAAATTGGTTGTACAAGAATTTAAATATGACTGGCTTATTGACGAGTTTGGCGATATCTATAAACGATATTGAAAGAATTAAAAACATACTGTGATTAGTTGCATTTCTACAAGTTGTCTATAAATTTTGATGTTTTGTGTAATCTTATGTGTGGTCTCAAATACCACGAAAAAGGTTATCAATAACTAGAGGGATCTGTGTTGGTAGATAATGATGAATCGGATAATGAGAAAGAGAAGCACCTCTGTTTATACAGAGAATACCCATACAGGACAGTATCTCAACTTCAGCTCCAACCACTCAAATTCCACAAAGAAAATTGGTGGAAAGAATGATGTATATTTGGAATATCAACTGGAAGCGAAAATAGACTACATCAAAAATGACCTTTGCCGAAATGAATACTCCGAGAAACTCCTAGAAGAAGTACAGAAACAACTTGAAAGGACCTAGACTATCCAGCAATATTTAGGAGAGTCGTATTGAGATGACAGAGGTGAATTGAAGAATGAATGCTGACTAGACATGCGCAACATCCTTGAAGAGCACGTTCTAACTCTTGCACATGCTGCAAGAACAGTCACCCATAATCTTGAGGCTGTTCGTCCTGAGGTACTAGAGTGGCCACGAAAGAGTCCAGAAACAAACCCAATTGTATATATTTGGGACATCCTAAAGCTACATATGTTCGAATTCGAAATCCATCAACCACAAACTCAATATTAGAATTAAGAATTGCTGTACAGGAAGAATGGAATCGAATTCTGCAAGAAACCCTCAAAGGCCTTCTAGGGAGCATCTAGGAGGATGAGGTCTATCGCTAGAGCTAGAGGAAAAAAAAATGTTATATTGTCATCATTGTTGCTCTGGTAGAGCTGAATAAAAACTTTTTTCTTGAATTACAAATTTGAGTAATTTCATTTTATCTGATAAGGTCAAATCAGAAATATGTTAATTATTATTTGGTGCGTCTCTCTGTTACCTTAAAGAAAAGTTGGTATTTGTCCAATTGTTGTTAGTAATCTTTATCGCAGATTAAAAGCAAAAATTTGCTGTATACATATCAAAAACGATCTTGGTTTTTTAATAGGTCTTTTGGAGTTTGGTTTTGGTACGCCAGGAGGTTGCAAAGCAGTTTTTGAAACTCGACTTCAAAAATGCTTTTTCTCTTTGATTGATAGAAATACTGTGCTCCTCAAAGTAAGAGATGCACTTCCTGGGATATAACCCTTTGTAAGTCAGTGTTGCAACTCAAAATCATACTTGAATATCGGTGAAAAAGATGTGTTCAACAAGGCGAACCAGTATTCTGAATTCAGTTTGATATAATATAATGTGGATAAAGCTTTTGTCATTTTCCTCGCAAATTCTGCATTCTTCTTTCTCGACTAATCCGAGTTTCTTAAGGTGTTCTCTCAACTGGCAGTGCCCTGTTAGGATTCCTGTTAGTATTCTGATTGATTTTAATCTTGCTGGGGCAGACATCTGATCTCTTCATTTGATCTTGGCCTGCCTCATTCCATTTGATTCTATCCAGTATTGGGATCTCTCGTGTACTTCTTTTCCAAGTTCTTAAAGTATTGTGCTGGTACTTTTTCCACAGAAGGGTTCAGGTCCCGGAAATGGTGTTAAATCACCTTTTTTTGCCAGTACGTCTGCTATTTCATTACCCTCCATTCCTGAAGATGCCGGGTATTGCGAAAAAGGCCCACTGGGCCATAGTCGCTGACGCTTGCGTCCCCCACCCATTACCATTACCATACCCTCCATTCCAGTGTGTCCCGGAGCCAATAGGATGGTAAAGTCTTTCCAATATCAATTGCAGATCATAAAAACTCGTATCAAAGCCTCTTACTGACAATTTCGTTTGATATGCCGACACCTCATTTACATGATGATTTATGACTCTCCAGCCAAATATTTTGCATTGTGCCGCATGTCAATTAAGGTCACGTCGACCGCGGCGTTTACTTTGAACCTATACGAGTTGTTGCAATTGATATTGAAAAGACTATATCAGTCTTATGTATGCTTATACCTATACTTCATTTAGTTTCTCTAACTACCACACCATCTTGGAGTTGATTACAAGGGAGTTCAGAGCATAAATTTCTTTCCATATTGGTTCTATATTTGGTTCCAGGCCCATATACTCCTATTGCAGTTCCTTCAGTTGTTCTGGATTCATCTGTGTACCATTTAATAGTACTACTCTTGTGTATTGGTCCTTGGGATGGTGTTTTTGTCCCATTCACTTCCATTCACTTTTGCTACTTAGTTTTGTGTTCAATTCTTTCAAAAAGCTGAACTTTTTTGTCATCTCACAAGTTTGGTGATTTCCAGGAAGGAGTTGAAACTTGCATTTGGCGGTTCCCTCTCTGGTCATCCTGTATGTTGTCCTTATTGCTATAGTCTCCACTACTATAAGGAGGTGTCCCTGTAGGACCCATACTTGTTTGTGTCACAATCGAAGAATTTGTTTTTTGTTTTTTTTGTCATTTCCTTCAACCTGTTGCGCACTACGCGCAACCCTCATACATGAGAGAGACTTGTGCGAGCTAGGGAAGACACAGCCCTTACCTTTTAACGTGTGATGCCATGCACGAATAATTGCTGCAGACATTTTCAACGAGTTTATAAACGCGTTACATACCGTACTTTTTTTACGAACTCATATTAAAATAACAATGTTGATTTCTCATAGGTAATCATGACAGACCAAGACCTATGTTTTTAGAAATTTGCTTCAAACGCAGACCATGAATTATGATACATCAATTATTTAGCTCGGTACATATATTCGTACGTTATAAGCCGTTTTTAGTAATTTGAATAGAAAAAAATTCATAACGATTTGAAGGAACAAACATTAACATGATAAAAAAAACTTGAAATAAAAATACAATATTTTGGTCTTATAATTTGATGGCTGAAAGAAACATCGCTAGGATCAAATAAATTCCTTATATTAGGATTTGGTTTACCGAATCGAACAAACGTGTTATCATCATCATTATTGACGGAAGTCATTGATTTCCTTTTGAACACCGCGCAAGATTTTATCGAAGTGGTACGATGACTTTTCTCCTTTCGCCACGCCCATGGTTAATGCATGAAGTAAGCTTTCTTCGGTGTCTCTTGAAAATTGAATGAACTTTACGATTGTTACCGGTTCGTTGTTTGCTATTCGAAGACGACGTCCGCAGTTTCTCTCCTTATTCATGCAGACTTATAATTAATCGCTATTTGAATGAAATGATTTCTTTTTTCGAATTCCTCGAAGTGCCGAATTCTTCGGCGACGATGACGCGCTCATTTGTCTTCACAGAAGGTGTCTCGATGATGCATTCAAAATGGAGAATTGTATTTCATGTACCGATACTCTTCGTCCATTCCAGTCATTTTTGATTATAAACATTTTTTTATTTATTGTACGGTATTTTCCCAATTACCGTACAATGTAAAAGATTACTAAGTCCTGTTGGTGTTCCTCAGGGTTCTGTACTAGGACCTCTGTTATACATAATCTATGAGAATGATTTTAGATGCCAGCATTATTATTAAAATCAGTGGCAGCGGCAAACACTGAGATGAATAATGCACATGATTGGTTATTGGCAAATAGATACAAAGAAAACTTCACTAGATTTAGCCACAAAACAAACATTTTGATCGAAGTATGCTAATGAAACCAAATAATTACAACTCCATACATCAAGGTAATACGACAGCATTCATTGGTCAATCCATATTAATGAATTAAGCAAAAAATTAAGTCCACGATGTTACTTACTATACGAACTAAGTAAAACAGTTGATCGATCTGTCTTGCTTACATTGTACTACGCTAGCTTTTAATGAATAGTATCATAATGGTATTATAAGTTGGGGTGCATCTCATGAAACCAATAGGATCCAAAAAAGAGCAGTAAGAAATTTTGTTTGAAGCGGAAGAAGGGTGAGTTGCAAGACTATTATGTTTTCGAGATAATGAGCATTTTTTTTATTTCTGGAAAATCACTACCTCACCTTGGATTTTTTAATGCCATGTATACAAATTGGGACGAATTTAAATATTTTTGCTGCTGAAGATTACTGATGAGTGATGCTTTCAGACGTATGAAACAGTTTTTCAGAAAACAATTCAATTTCTCAAGAAATGAGGGTAAAATGACAGATTTGAGTTACACCAATTTTTTTAACAACAGTTTGGCATTATTGTTTGAAAAAACATAACCAAGTGGAACTGGATATTCATTACGAAAGAATGCCCATTTTGTACAGGCTTTACTATGGTATAAAACATACGATCATTATTTTTGGAAGGAGTAGAATTTCGATTATATTAGAGTGTGATGTTATTCTGAGCTAAAATCAAATCCATTAAACTTTGTCAGTAATGTCTTTTATTTTTATCCTATCAAGATGAAATGATTAAATAATTATGAGTAATAACGAATCAACTGCTTAGAAGCATTCAATGAGATGTAATGAAGTAAATACTAATTCAACGTTTTTTTTTAATCAACATACACTATAAACCACAATAACGATTATTCAACATCGCACTGAATAATATTACAAAAATGTTATTTTCCATCCACTCGTACGCAGAGACGACATATTTTCAAGAAAAACCTTTTCAAATGCGATAGGTTATAGCCCCCAAATTAGCGATTTTATGAGCGGAATTGTGCAATCGGATATAGTTCTGCATAAAGCGCTGTTGCAGCAGTAGCACTACCTCCACATTCACTATAAATGTTGTGCATATGCGCATATTCTCGGGGAGTGTAACGTATGTACGGCATGACAAAGAAATAAATACCACTAAATGAAAGAAGCGGAATAATTTCAAAAAACTACGATAGAGGTCACAAGTTGTTCAAACAAAAGTTTTTAATTTTCAACAAGGATTCATCTCTTAAAAAAGTTTGCACTTATTTGGTTACACCCTGTATATCTGTCGGTCTCTGAAACTTGGTTGGAATCTGGAAGTTGGACAATTGCGACATTTATCACAAAAATTCGTATTAATCGGTGCCATGTCGGATAATCGACATTTCATTTCGATAATTTTATTAGGCCTAATTACATGAAAAGTTAATTTTATTGACATACTATTTAATGCCACCAAGCAGTCTATACTTTATTATTAATAATTATTTCCACATTGTATCTTGATAAAATCTAAATAAAATAATTTTTGGGCGTAAGTATAAAAGTTGATCAAATAAATGAATATTTTGGAACCTTTGGTGTAAATACAATTCAAGAAAAAAATAAAATACCCAAACACCAAAACTACGTCACAATCTTAAAATCTTAAAAACTTACTTTTAGCTCCTGAAGATGCTAACTTTGTTGGCGAAACGCGCGTCGAGTGTGATTGTGGCGCAGTTTTGGTGTTGGGTAGTTTCCTTTTTTTTCTTGAATAAAAGTTGATAGATGAAAACCACGCCTAATTCAATGGAAACCACTTCTTTCAAAAATGATTATGATTTGTTTTATACCATGGTAGAGTCTGGACAAAATGAGCATTCTTTTGAAATGAATGTCCACTTCCAATTGGTTATGTTTCTTTCAGATAATAATGTCAAACTTTTTTTAAAAAAATTGATGAAACTCAAATCTGTCATTTTACCTTCATTTGTTGAAAAATGTTTTCACTTTCTGAAAAACTGTTCTGTATATCTAGAAGCATCACTCATCAGTAATCTTCAGCAGCAAAGATATTTGGATTCGTCCCAATTTGTATACATGGCACTCAAAAATCCAAGGTTAGGTAGCGATTTTCCAGAAATTCTTAAAATGCCCATTATCTCGAAAACGGTGATATTTTTACTGAGGTGAAATTCCGATATTTTGACTAGTCATGACCTGGTCTATCAGCAGTTTCAATATTGTACAAGGTTTACCGGACACCCTGTATATTTGTTCCTTATATATTATCCTTTTGGTGAACACCCTTTTTGTGCACTTATTTTAACGCAAACCAAATCGAGTCTAGTGGGCAGAAAATCGTATGACAGAACTTTATTATATAGCCTGTATACAAATAGAATCTACAGGGTGTTTCTAAATTTAATACAAATATTTCAAGGGCGTATACCTGGTGTCAAAATGAGACTTTTTTCCATAAATATGTATTCTAGAATTTACACCCTCCAAGCTACAGACATCGCAAGTTGCTTGAAAAAAAAATGTAATTTAACCGTTCAACAAACGTCAAACTAGCAAGTAAACCAATGTGCTATGTTGCATTTTAAACGTCAAAAGCGTCAAAATCCCCTTTCATTTACTAGCGATTTTCTCGAAATCTATTAGCTGATTCAAAAAAATGCAAGAGACCAAAACTTTAGGTTATTTCATGGCCAACTCAATGGTGATATTTGAATTTGAATTTTTTGGGCGGAAATAGGAAGTTTTGGCCATAAAAACTGTGGGCAACCCTCATTCACCCCATTAAATCAAAGTTACCTCATTTTTGGAGTAAGAAATTAATAGAGCGTCCAAAAACCAAGGGTTTTCGCACAAGTTTTTGCCAGACATAATTAATTTATTGATTAATAATGGCCGTCGTGGTATTACCCAGGAAAATATAGTTGTTTTCGTCAGATATGTTCTTCAATTCCAACTTTATAGTTGTATTGAAGATTATACTATTTTGACGTGGAAATTATTAACTTTATTTGCACATATTAATCTTAAAACAATATTGCACCTTCCACTCTATAGGACCAAAATGTTCAATTATAAATATATTCAACCACACGTTGAGAGCAATATAAAAACACAGCTAGCTTGTAGAAATGACATAACATGCATAACCCCACAGGATTATTGTCAAACGCTTCTGCGAACACTGAAAATGATGGAATTTTGCCTTGGAATCGAGATTTCACTTTAATTAAACGACTGCTGTAGACTATCAGCGTTTAAAGATCGCGAATCGAACGCTTATCGAAAAAGTTCGAATACCAAGTCTATCAGAACGATCGAGTTCTCCATGAACTACTTAAAATAACTGAAGGCTAAGAACTCATCAAAAGTATGAAACGCGCCTTTGATCAAGACTTGATTGAGAATAACTTCAGGTTAAAACAATTCAAACTGTCTGCTATCAAGAAGTCAACATGGGCGTCGAAAGGGGTTGGGGTTACATTTTCTCAAAGTTTTTAATTGATGCAGCCGATACTTTATGAAAATCCATGTTAATAACTAGAATGAAAGTAAATGAATGATTTTCACTAAAAATGTTTACAAAACCACGACGATCGTTTCGCTGCACAACAGCTTCTTCAAGTGGAGAAGATAATTTGAATTACAACTTTGCTGTGTTCTCTTGAATACTCATCGTAAATTAATTAGGGTTCAGGTGTATACCTTTCTCCAAATAAACCCCCGATAAGTACCAATATTACTGATTATATTTATTCTAGCATTTTCAGGAAAACATATTGAGTAAGGATGTATTATTCAGTTCTAGTTGGTCATCAAGAAGGTTCTCAGAATTTTTCCATTTATTAATATCCATACTTTCTAAAAGATTCAACTTCATGCCTTTGTTTTAAACATGAAGGATTTCAAAATGATGGTCAAAGGCATGTTTTTCAGTCAATTTTAATTTTCCGGCAAAGGAAAGTCAGTCATTGCTATTGACCAAACTGACTACTTACAAAAAATACAGGATTTCCACAAATCAGATACATATATCATTTTACAGAGAGATCCCACTTGTAGGTACCAGCAACAAGTGAAAGAAACACTAAAGTCGATCCAATATATCCCTAACAATGGAGAAAAGTCTAATTTAATTGTTATGAATCCACAAATTCCAAAGCTCCATTCACTTTTGAATTTACATGAGGAAAATAAGCCCATCAGGCCAGTATTCTGTTTTGTAACATCCCCATCTGTTAAAATTTCAGAAAAACTTTAATTCAAAATTATTGCAATTTCAAATCAAAATTTTGTGAGAAAAATTCTTATGAACTTATTGATAGTATTGCAGTTATTAAATTACCGAATAACACCAAATGCGTCATTCGACTTACAAAACTTGTTTCCTAGTATCCCTCCCAAGGAAACATTATTAGAAGGCAGGCTAAAGATATAAATCACGTGAACCCCGTCATTAAACAGGAGATAATGGATTTACTCGATGTTTCTTTCTTTAAGTCAAATTTATTTTCATTTCAGCAATAATTTATTTTCTTCTAATGATGGGTTGATAATGGTAATCCCTTAAGCCTTTTATTAGCAGAAATTTTCATGGATAATTTAGAAACTCAAATAAAATGTAATTAAATGTTCGAAAACTTCATATATTGGTATAGGTATGTTGATGATATTTTGGTAGGTTTCACAGGAACAATTAGACAATTGAATCAATTTTTGGAATTCATTAATTCTCTTCATCCTTCAATTACCTTCACAGTAGAATCTGAAAAAGATAATTCGATACATTTTTTGGACATAACAATAACTAAGGTTAATAATAAACATGAATTTTCTATCTTCCATAAACCGTCTCATACAGATATGACAATTCATACCATTTCAACATATAAAGTAGCAGCTTACAATAATATGATACATAGATCAGAACATTCTTCTCAGTACATCAAATTTTAATACAGAACTAGAAATTATCAAACAAATTGTAGTCAATAATGGTTATGAATCATCTTTTAAGAAGCAAGATAAGAAAGTAATGCAAGAAGTTTATCCCTGTCTAAAAGACCACCAAAGGTTCAAACCAATAACTTATATCGGTGAACCAAGTAATGAAATAGGTAATTTCTTGAAAAAGCAAGGTATTGATATTGCTTTTGAGACAGAGAATACTTTGGGCAAACATATTAAAAACAACAAAAATAAAGTGGAAAAACAAGAAAAGTGTGGAGTCTATAAATTAACTTGTGCTAGTTGCCTCAAGTTTTAACTTGCTCAAACTGGTCAACCTTCAAAAAGCGCCTAACCGAACATAGAAACAGCTTTGTGAACGGAAAAACAAATTCAACATATGCTACCTATTTATTAACTGAGAACCATGCTTTTGACCATGATTTTGAAATCTTTCATGTTCAAAACAAGAGCATGAAGTTGAATCTTTTAGAAAGTATGGAGATTAATAAATAGAAAAATTCTGTGAACCTTCTTAGTGACCAATTAGAACTGAATAATTCACCCTTACTTAATATGTTTTCCTGGAAAGTTTAGATAGATTAAATCTGTACCTTGGAAGAAAAGGGACTAATGTCCACATCATGCAGAATTGAGTTATTTGTCCCAATATAATTTTTACGTAGAAAAATGGCCAAAGTCCTATGTATCTCCAATGAGCCAAAATAATTATTGTTACATTGGCTGTGAAATGAAATGTCCAATGTCCTCTTGAACGATGTATTTCTCACGGCCAAGGTCTGATATCAGAGGCCAATGTCCTATTGAATGATACATTCCTCACGGCCAATGTCCAATATCTTCAACAAATTGAGAAAGCAGCTAATGTATGTATATTGAGAAATGTACGAAAAACAAAACAATAAGAAAACAGCATACGAAACTAAAACCGCGGATAACACAAGGACTAATCAATTCCCTCAAACATAGGGACTACTTGAAAATGAAATTAAATAAAAATCCTTCTGACGAACTAAAAACTGAATACAAAAATTATAGAAATTTCTTGAACAACTTAATTAGATTAACAAAAGAGAATTATTACAAAGATAGAATTGGTGCAGCCAAGAAAAATTACAAAAAAATATGGAAAGAAATTAATAACATTACAAAGTACAAAACAAAGATTCATTAGAATATTCTCAAATTGAAGATAATACTGGTAATGTATTCAATTCCGATAAAGAAAGAGCTAATTATTTCAACTCCTTTTTCGTGAATATTGGCAAAAAAATGGCAGATAAAATTATACGTCCACATACTACTATTTCACCAAAAACAAACAAAAAAAAGCACTTAAAGATTCACTTTTCCTAAATCCTTTAACAATAGTCGAACTGACGAATATAATATCAAGCCTCAAGAATAACTCAGCGCCAGGACCGGACGGCATTTCTGTCTCCTTTCTCAAAAAATTCACTCAGTACTATATAGATCCACTATGTCATATCATAAATCTATGTTTCTGTGTCGGTTCTATCCCTAAGCAATGGAAGGAATTACCGACCAATTACTGTTACCAATAACTTCTCCAAAATTTTTGAAAAGGCGTTGAAGATGAGAATAATGAACTATATAATATACTCTCAAACAACCAATTCGGCTTCCGGGAAAATAAAAATACAGAAAAAGCAATATTCCACTTCATCAATAACATCTTAAATAATCTGAATGCAAACAAGAAATGTCTTACAGTATTCATTGATTTAGCCAAGGCATTCGATACTGTCAACCACGAAATACTATATGACCGTCTTAATGAAATTGGAGTAAGAGACTATCTGTCAGAACGTATGCAACAAGTAAAAATCAATAATACTATCAGTGACCCGTTACCAATTACAGTCGGAGTACCTCAGGAACCGTTTTAGGGCCTATATTCTTCTTTTTATATATATATATATATATATATATATATATATATATATATTAACAATATTGGATATTTAAAAAATACATCGAGTTTTGTTACTTCATATGCAGATGATACGGCGATAACTTTCATACACGATTCTTGGGAAGAAGTTCATAAAATCGCAGAATTTGAGCTAAAAATCTATCATACCTGGCTAAATGAAAACTTACTTAGTTTGAATATTGACATAACGAAATATATAACTTACACTGCTACTGTTAGGGATCAACCAACAAATACAACCTTAAAAATTCATAACGTGGGATGCAATGATATAAACTGTACATGTTCAAACATTGAAAAAGTGAAATGTACTAAATATCTTGGGATGATGGTAGACCAACATTTGCGATGGACCGAACATGTACAATATATCGTAAAAAGACTGAGAAAATTAATCCACAAATTCTATGAACTAAGAAACATTGTTGACAAAAAACTACGACTTATGATTTATGATGCCTTGGCTGAATCAATAATAAAATACTGTATTATAATCTGGGGTAGTGTAGGTAAGACTATCTTAAACAATATTCAAGTCACTCAGAATACCCTGATAAAAATATTATTTAAAAAAAATCGTAGTTATTCAACTACCTCACTATATCGGGATACAGGCTTATCTGACGTAAGAAAACTGTATGTGTTTCACGGCCTGACTTGGACACTAAACTCTCCAATAACATATAACACCCATGCATACAATACAAGAACTACTAGTAACCTGTCCATCGCAATCCCTCTATATACAAAAAGTCTAACGCAGCAATTTATTTCCTACTATGGGCCGAAACTAGTAAATAAACTACCCCTACATTTAAAAACCATGCAAAATAAGAAAAGTATGAAAAAAGAGATAAAAAAATATATTGATATACACTATGACAAATTCAGAGAACTATTCGACTAATGTCCTCCCTCCCTCAATTGCTTCCTCCGGATTGGTATACCTGGATATTCTGTTATTATTACTATTCTGTTGATTTCTTCGAAAATATGAACAGGATGTTCATAAAGTCAGTTGTGGAATCATCTGCGACTGGGGAAGTAGTTGTTTTCTGTTAGATATTACAAAAAGTAACTTCAATTTTATCGTAGGGTTTTTTCCATTTCCAGAGGAGTCATGCATTGAATCAATTTTCAATTGAGAATGTTTCTCTTTAAAACTATTCTGTTATTATTACTATTCTGTTATTATTACTAGAATAATATAGTTACAATCTATTGTTATAATATTGAAACTGTAGATATCCTGGGATGCTCACAAAACAAGCTTGGCTTAGGTGACATCCTATGGATACAATTATTCTATTGCAAAACCATACCACCTGAATAAAGCTATGTCTATATCTATGTCTATATTCAATTATTTGTAAAATAATACAAAAGAATATGTGTTAGGAAGACTCAGACTCACGTAATGTTATACAGTTCTTCAAGACGAGCATGATTCTATACTGAAAATCTTTGCACTCTTTTTTCTCGAAACAGCGAAATTGGACATCGGCCTTTTTTCTTCCAAGGTACAGAAATAAAATCAGTAATATTGGTAACCATCAGGGGTTTATTTGGAGAGAGGTATATACCTGAACCCTAATCAAATTACTATGAGTATTTAAGAGAACACAGCAAAGTTGTAATTCAAATAATCTCCTCCACTTGAAGAAGCTGCTGTACAGCATAACGATCATCGTGGTTTTGTTAACCATTTTATTGAAAATTATTCATTTAGTTTCAATATAGATATGTTACATTTTCTGTTTAATTTAAACGTATTATATTCGATAAGTCTGGTTTTTAGGACCTATAATGAACAAAAAGTATTTTACTATTTTATATTTGTAAAGAGCAAAGTCTCATAAAACACTTTCACGAAAAAGTTTGTCGGCTTTTAATCGATACAAAATGTGTTCATTTCCCAAAGAAATTAGGAATTAAATAAGTAACTGAAGACAAAAAACAGCTAGTACTGGTCACTCAAATTGGTTAAGGTTGAAGTTATGAAGTCCTGTGGCAACGTATTCATAGAATGACCCCTTGGAGGCGTTCAGAATGATCCAATAGTGGATACAGAATAGAACACACTATATTCCCGCAGAAATTTGTGGAACTAGCCAAACATTGCTATAAGTTATAGCGAATGCTTCAGCTTGACGACCTGTCTCGTTTGTTTTGTTGAACAATTCTAACCAGGAAGAATTATGTTCACTGATATATCTAATTGTGATAACTTCAGCTCTTGAAATGTTTTTCTGAATAAGTTCAATTCGAGTCATAAAAGTCAGTAAGTAGGTACGGATTCACATCATCCATAGTTTAACACAAGTTCTTTGAATAAGG
This sequence comes from Chrysolina oricalcia, assembly GCA_944452925.2. Lineage (NCBI taxonomy): Eukaryota > Metazoa > Arthropoda > Insecta > Coleoptera > Chrysomelidae > Chrysolina > Chrysolina oricalcia. Next base: position 1,516,205 of record OX101809.2, on the reverse strand, counting down.
CATTCTGTAAAGAATTTAGACATATTTTTAAGCAGTAGTTTTTGTTAGAGTGCATTGTTGTATCTACATTAATTTTCAAGGTAACTGAAGCTATTCGTTTTTTTATTGGGATTTCAAAGCTAATAAAATCCTTCCTGGTCGTGAATGCATGGTGTTAGAGATACATTGAGGTGATGGATTCAGAATCTAGTATAGTATATTCCAATTCAAAACCAAGGCTTGAATATAATTTTAAGCTCTTCGAGTTCAACATTGAAAGGGCTCTGGAAATGATTATTTTCCTGTTCATCTCACATGCACATTCAGAAGCCTTCACATACGATATATATGATAAAGCATGAAAAGTGTGTGAAGTTCAAGTACAGATTCAAGCTTACGGTTCCTTTAGTATACTCTGTTTAATTGATTTCATCACTGCTTTCTATGTGCTTATTGGTAAGTTACCCACAGTTTACTATTTATATAATTTTGAATTTTTGGACCTCTCTTGTAATTTATTAATTTCATTCAGGAAGCGAATAGAGAACTGAATAACTAACAAGTTAATTATTGATTGCACAATTTCTGGCTGGCAGTGGTGTTAAATAATTCGAATCAAATATTAGCACAGCCTTGTTGATAACTTATGTAATTGCATATGTTTATGGGCCAATGATAGCCCATGAATTATTGTTTCAAATTCAAATAATATTTTGGATAATGAAGTAGTTTTTACTTCTGTAGGTAAATTAAATTCTAAAATAAGTTTATGGCATATCAGACGGGAAAATGAAAATCAGAACTGAACTTATTTTCGAAAGCATTTTGGATGTTCGTCGTAAGGGGTAGTTCTTTGGGGAGGCCGCGACCGCAGCCAGGCAAGTAGGCCCTCATGGACCCTTTTTGCCATCCCCTGTTCTCCACTTATCTACATTCATCCTCTTAGTTTTCCTTTTCAAACCTTTTCAAACCTAATGAAGGTCAGTATGTCTGACCACACCAAGTTGATTAGTTTCTCTTGTTGGAGTTTGTCAACTCCGAAGGTTCCAAATCTTAGCCTCCCGTATGTCTCCCACTCGCCGAGGAAGTGAAATGAAGTTTCTTCGTCTTCTTCGCATTTTCGGCAAGTGGGACTGTCTTCTATACCTATAAGTGGTAGGTGTCTGCCTAACTTGTTATGTCCTGTTAGTATTCCTATAAGGAGGCGTAGTGCTTGGCGATTTTTGCCTAAGAGCCATGTCGTCCTTGACTTATTGGAGCCGGCCACGAAGTCTTTCGACTGCCTGCAGCCGGTGTTATCCCTCCAAAGTTTATTCAGCTCTTCTTCTGCCCACTCGTCGAGGGCTGAAGAAGTTTGGCTTCTTGCGATGCCTGGTACAGGCTCCGGTCCACAGAACGGCGTTGCGGATCCGGATCTGGCAAGTCCGTCTGTCACCTCGTTTCCGCGCACCCCTCTGTGTCCCGGGACCCATACCAGCTGAACTTCTTTCGTTTCAGCTGGCTTCTCGAGCGCATCTCCACATTCCTGTACAAGCGCTGAGCTTGGTTTAGGATGGCAGACCTGAGCGCTGCCTGACTATCCGAACAGATATAAATTCTCTGTTCGGATCCATTTTTCACATCTTCTCTCGTAGCTACGGATAGGATGGCGAACACTTCAGCTTGAAAAACTGTTGTATATCTACCCAAAGCGTAGCTCTCTCGTACTTCTCTTCCCTCCAGGTAGATTCCGGCACCCGAAGCCTGTTTGTCAGTTAAGGTAGCCATTCACATACAGTTTGCCTTCAGTCCAGAATTGCCGATTTGCATGTCGTCAGTTAAAATTTGTACATACACATACAGGCCGTCGACAGGTATGAGCCTGCAGTTCACTTGAATCTAACGACGGACTGAAGTGTATGGAGAAAAATCGTCAGTTGAAATCGTACGATCCCATCTTTAAACTAGTTAGAAGTTTTCGTGATTTCGTTATTTCTGAAATGGCCGAGTCAAGCAATAATACAGCGTTTGTAACCAAATTTATTGATATTTATAGGCAATTGCCTTGCCTTTGGAAAGTAAAGAGCAAGTCATACTCAAATAGGCACGGAAAGAATAAAGCGTACGAAAAATTATTATTGTTTTATAAACAAACAGATCCAAATGCAACAATTGATTCTATTAAAAAGAAAATTAATAATTTATGGTGTGTCATCCATTCTGAGATAATTTTTAAGGTCGTCTGTTGCACTAGTTCTGAATTTTTGCACCAGTCTCATATGAGATAAAGTATCACGTTGTAACAGCCAATCTTTTACCCAAAAACGTTTTTTTGCCTTTGTTGTAGACAATAATAGCACAAGAAGTGCGGCTAGTTTTTTTTTCTATTACTACAAAACATTTTTCACTACAGCAAGACTGTTCAGTTGATTAGCACTGACAAAATGTTTGTGTGTATGGCGAGAGCTCAGTTTTCCTTCAGTTCTGAAACTGACAGTCTTAAAACTGAGGTCGCATCGTTTCAGAAAACTGAATAGTGTGTGGCCTGAGAAAGTTCATATCTTCAGTTCAGATCGTACAGTCTTAGAACTGCAGGCAAACTGTATGTGAATGGGTACCTGCGAACCGTCCGTATAACATATTAGGCTTCCTGTGCTTAACTCCACCGTGTTTCCTTCCCATTGTTCTTTGCTCGGAATAGTAAGAGTAAACTCTCTATTCCATCGCAGTCTGTCTTGTGCTCGTAAGGAGTAAGGAATACACTTGAAAAACCAAATTATTCACTCAGAACTACCTTCAGGATTGACATGTTTCTCAGTTTCATCCCAGGTTATTATATTAATTTATTTAATTTTTTGTATTGATGTAGCCGATATTTGATGAAAATCCATGATAATATCTATGATGAAACTATAACTAGAATGATTTTCACTAAAGATTTTCTCTGGCAGAACTATGGTTTATTAACACTTCAAACTACTGAAGATTCCATGTTTTTAAAATAACAATTGAATCCAGAAATCGCAAATTTGGTGGGCACAATCCTTCTTGAGTTCAATCACCAATGAATTTGCTTTTGTCAATTAGTAAACACAACTTAGGAAATCGCTACATCCTATATTATGCAAAAATAATGAATACTCATCAGTTTAATCTATGTCATCAGTTTTAATGATGACATAGGATAATTTGCAAGTAGACATTTTATCCGTGTCATTTTTCATTGATTGCCTTTTTGATATGAAATATTAATTGGTTTCATTCTGTCTGATAGAAGGAATGACTACCACAAGGTTGTAGGCATGTTCGCTTCAAAAATGTTATAATGAGAGTGAGTGAATACTGTTTGTAACTCATTTATTCCGGAGGAATCGTATTTATCCTCCTCATTTCTTGGTAATTAACCTCACAGATTTGATGAATTATAAACAAGAATCACTAATGTGTTATACAATTTAAGGATGCTTTTATTCTTATTATTCCCTAGTTTTGTTTTGAAATTAAGGTATATATGAAATTGAAAAAGAATACGTACTTGAAGTTTGAAATTTTGAAGAAATTGAAGTTACTTTTTTGTAATATCTAACAGAAAACAACTACTTCCCCGGCTAAAGCCACGCTGGACATTGAACTACATCTGATAGATGTTTGATTGTTTTCCCCGTAATAGTATAGCCAAGAATGTTTATTTTGCCAGGAAAACATACATTTCTCCTTGTTCAGCGTTAAACTATACTTCTGTGCAGCATTCATAAAGAGTTGTAAATTATGATCGCGGCCCATCTTGTTCGATCCACAAATGGTTACGTCGTCCAAATACGCATAGGTATCTTTCAAACCCTCACTTTCGATTATAATTTGGATTGTCCTCTGGAAGCACGCTACTCCATTAGTCACTTCGAATGGAATTCTTCGAAATTGGTAAAGTCTACCGCAAGCTTCAAAAGCAGAATACTTCTTTTCGTTATCTCTGATGGGAATCTGGTGGTACGTACGCACTGCGTAGATCAATTGTACTGATTATTTCACTTATGCTAAAATAGCGTGTTATGATTGGTTGAAATTTTTGTGTTGATAAATGAAGACATCATGTTTTCGATTTTGTAGTCCGTCTCTTGATTGGCTACTGGATATGTATATGATGTATTTTCGATTTTATAGTTCGATTCCTGATTGGTTATTATCAAAACACAAACTTACTACTAGCAAGCTGCTATAATGACACAACACCAAACTTTGACCAAAACTAAATAAGCACTCACTATTAATTCATATCAACTTCACAATTTTCGACAAATTTTGCATACTCGTTGATTAATCAAATCACTAAATGTTAAAACATAACCTCGAGCGAGAAGCAGTAGACATGCAATGACATACAATGACGCTCTTTGTCATTGGTAACTGAAATAGAGGGATGTTTGAAATATCAAGTAAATGTTTTGTTAGTTGCATAATTTCAGAACTAAATACGGTATTAACGTTCCTAGTTAAATTGAATAGTAAATAACTAAAAATGGTCTCGATTTTATTCATGAAATAATCTTAACAAATACAACTCGTGTTATCGGCGATTTTCGTTAATTCCTTCTCGGTTTCGAATCAAATTATGTTGCTTTAGGCAACCATACTCGCGCAAGCGCTCGTGTGGTTGCCAAGCAAAGGAATTGCTATTTCGATAATCACCGATACACTTGTGGTATTACCTACGAATATTTCGTACATTGCTATTTGACTAACAATTTCATCTATCCGTGAAAATGGACAAGCATCAAGAAGGCCTAGCGAAAGAGATGCAATTCACGAATCAATGAAATGAGCGATTTTCTGTGAGTGATACTTCTGAGTAACATTCTCCCTTATCTCATTTATAGATAAGAATCTAAGAATGGAAACTGGATATTCAATAAATAATCAACTATTTTCACTTTCAGTTTATTTCTCTCAAGTTATATAGGGTCTTTCTCAATATCTATCAGATGTAGTTCAATGTCCAGCGTGGCTTTAGTCGGGGAAGTAGTTGTTTTCTGTTAGATATTACAAAAAAGTACCTTCAATTTTATCGTAGGTTTTTTCCATTTCCAATTTTCCAATTTTCAATGGAGAAGGTTTCTCTTTACAACATGAATCCCTTCCAAGAGAAGTTATCTTGTGTAACTTTCAATCGCAGATGATTCCACAACTGACTTTATGAACATCCTGTTCATATTTTCAATTAAATCGAATACAAACTTGTTCATCACTAGAATTTTTGAAATAATTTGTGAAAAAACCTAAATCCATTACGTGCGAGGTTAAAATAATCGAAGGTTTCACCAATGGTTTTTAAAAGATAAGAAATGTTTTCAGAAGGTTCCATCACCACAATGTATTTTATCTAAAAATAAATAACCAAACTGGGAATCTGAATTCCTAGATAATCAGCAGTGATGTCAAGGCTAAAAAAATATTTGAAAAAAAATGTTGTAGGTTTTTTCAGCGGATGAATAATAAACTCAGGTTTGTTTTGTTTTATCTGATCCCACCCTGTATGTTGTTCCACTGTAATTTCCCCATTCCTATATATGAGCCAACGCTTTGTGTACCCATTAGAAAAATTATATCAGAAGATAATTTATACGTGAAGAAATCTCAGCATTATTTCATTAATATTTTGAGTGAAGCTGATAATTATTCCTTCCTGAATTCTCATTATTTCCGTGAGAATTTCAAGAAAATGCATTAGAAAGTTTATTTGCCAATTCGATAATGAACTAACCGTTTCACAACTGGACCCATCAACAATTTTCTCCTATTCAAACAATATCTACGCCGCCAGCTTAAGAAGTGGCATGTCTTCACTTAGAACAATACAAACAATTATTTCTACACGTTGCTGAAGAGACGACTCATTAACTTAAATCATAATGCTAACAAATACTAAAGAAAAGATATATTTATTGTATTGTTTTTAAACTGTGAGTGTAATAATAAATGTTAATCAACGTTCGCCAAATGTATGTTTTTTACGTAAGCTTAATTCATATTTTGTAAGTATTGTATAGTTTTAAGACATACCTTACCTTACTTTAAAAGTGGTATACGATTGAGATATTTTTTCCTTAAAATAATGTTTTTTGATAATTCTTTGCTGTAAAAATAATCAAGGATCTAACACGGTACCATAGTTCTCAATAATAATAACTATATGGGAAAAGTTGATGTAACGAGGATGATGGAGCACAAATTATAAAGTTGGAATTTTATTGATAGAAAATTGATATGATTGTGGACTAAGATATCAAAATTTAGAGGCGGCAAAAATTGAATAGCCTACGGGCGGCAAATCTATAAATCCGCCACTGTGTGGGCCCCAAAATCGATCATCGCAAAAATTCGACGTCTCCTATATACTTCATGTTGTGTTCCTTTACTTTGTTATAGTCTTTAAATCGGGAAAATCCGAGTGGAAGACTTTTTTAGTAGGGCCCGGCCTCAGGGTTGACCTAATAAACAAATTAAAAAACTCGCGGGAGCGGCTAAGTTGAAAAATGGAAAACTGCACTTGGGTTCAATCTTGAGCATCCAAATTCCGCATAGAGCTTCTTCAGGCACCAGAAAACCCAATTGCCAGAAGGAAGACTTTTTGGCCTACTTTTCACTCTTTTTCACCCATTTGAATTTTCTCTATTTCCTCCGTTTATTCTGTTTATTCGTTGAAAATTTTTTCTCATCATTAATTCATTGTATAAACTTCAATAAACTTACCTCAACTAGTAGTTAATGATGAGTGGAATATATTTCATCCCCTATACAAGGGCTGTTCGCCCCCGTCGACTCAAATAATCTATTTGAGCGAGAAAGAGCAAATAAAAGAACTTATGGAGTTGATTGAATGTCACCAAATGAATTCTTTCGAGTTACCGGTTCATAAATGAATAAGAATGTAAACAATTATTACTTAAAATGAATAAATATAGGTAAACAGTTTTTAACAACAAATTATCAAAAATGATTTTGGTGTCAAAAATGATTTCGGTATAATTCATTCTCTCACATCTGATCTTTTTTGGTTACAAATTACTAATCAATTATTAAAAGTGTAAATATCACATGTAAAAAAATGTTTGTAGTTGATTTAGCTTGCAGATGATTTGAATTGCTCAAGAAAGTTATAACAAGTATAGAATTATGTGATATTTATCAATGTATAATAACAAGTACATATGAAAGAAAAAAGTAATTATTATTTTATACGTCATTCATCATCTTCCTCCTCTGTCTGATCATACCAGTTGTTTTCAGACGAGAAGTTCGGTTCTAGAAACATTTGTTCCAAAAAATCTTTATCATCCTCTGCAAAAAAAATTATATTTTCCAATGTAGTCTGCTTACTGACATGTTTATCTATTTTGCAAGCAGCATTGACATGCCAAAATTACAAGACTCTCCATTCACTGAATTTTTAATTATTCATAATCTTCTTTCCCTCTGATCGTCATAAAAGCTGGTATCAGACCCAAATGAACAAAGATTATTAATTTTTTCTTTCATGTGTAGTTGTTGTTATACATTAATGAATATAACAGACAGTGTTAAACATTTGGGAATAACCATAGACAAACACTTGAGATGGAATATATACTACCCACAAAGAAACTCATAATTATGACACAAGAATTTGTAACGGAATAAAGACACAATTCAACAGTCTAAAAAAACCCAAACTGGACCTTTATACTTGGCACCAAAAATGTTCAATAAAATTCCCTCCACCGTGAAGAGTTTGGAGATAAAAAGTTTTAAACAAATAATAAAAAAGTTTTTAATAAAGAAATGTTTTTACAGCATTGACGAATTCATGAACACTAATATTATAGTATAGTATTATTGTTAGTTTTTATACAATGCAAACAGGTGTATGTGTATATGTATTTGTATTCTTTATATATAGGTATACTGTATACCCTCTATTAAGTCATGTGTTTGTTATATTTTTTATATTTATATTTAAAATAGTTAATTATTGACGAGTGTAAACTTTTGTAATGACACAATAAAGAAATGAAATGAATAAACATATAAAAAATATTACCAGAAATCTCAGATATTTAATTTATGAAGTCAAACTTTTGAGAGACATTTTATATAGAGATAAACTCAAAATGGTCTATTTGTTAGTTGGTTCTAAACTGAATTATGGAATCTTAGGGTGGGGTGGAGCAATGAATATACATATGAGACAAATTAATATAATCCAAATTTTTTTTCTAAAAATGAAAATGTGGAAACCATATACATATCCATCTAGTGCTAGGAATCGCACGTAAAAAGGTAAGACCTCGTTAATCCTTGGCTCGCACAAGTTTTGACTTTTGAGGGCTGCTGTTCGTAAGGGGACGACAGCTGGTTAACGGAAAAAACAATTTTAACAACAACAACAATTTTTTTTTTAACAATCTAATGATTTCTACATGAAAGCACAGGTTTTCGATATAAAACAATTATTTCACCGCTCCATCATGATAAATCAATCAAGAATAAATCGGAACTACAACCACGCCTACATATAACACGAGGAAATAAAATACACGTTACCAAACTCCATTCTCTTCGAAAAGAATTGGTCAACGTAGTTTTACATATCTTGCACCAAGAATGTTTCAAATTCTACCAAATGTATGAGAGAAACAGATAATCTTTATCAATTCAAGAAAAAATTAAACAAATTTATTGCCGAATATTCAAGAGATGAACTCATCAAAATGATAGATATGCAGTCCTAAATATTATTAAGGTTTATATTTCCTATATTTTATCTAAAATTTTATCCATACTTCTGATTTTAACCTATGTTCAAATAAAATGTTTTTTAAACAAATTATCCACAATTTTATAATATATAACTTTACTGAACAAACATCCCCTTCTATATTTTATCTATGATTTTATTTATACCTACTATTGAGGTGACTGTGTTCTATATATAAATAAATCTGTCTGAATTTTATCCATATTTTTATTTACAGTCTTGATTTTAACACATTTTATCAACAATTCTCTTTATGCTTCTCATTCTACTATCTACTTTGTGTTTAGAATTTTTTGTTTTGTTTTCACTTTATATTAACTGTAAAAATCTATTTTTCACACATAATTTTTCTATATTTCATATATATATATATATATTTACATTTATTCATAATTTTATCTATGAGATAGTTTCACCAATAATATACAAAAAAAAAATTAAATTGAATAAATCAAAAATCTCGCGCACAGGCTAATTGCCTTAGTGGGACCCTCGATTTATTGAAGGTTCAAAATTCGAATGTACCATTTAATGTATATGATTATTTCACAGCGAAGTGGTCGTGGTGTTAGAGTATTTGGCTTCCACCCAGGCGGTCCGGGTTCGATCCCCGGTCGCGTGTCATTGAGCTGAAGTGGTTCGGATTCCACTTTTATTTAAACTGTAGGTCCCGGATCTCCCTTGCTCGCACCAGCTCTGCTTTTGAGGGGTTTTCATTGAAAACCTGGGAGTTTTCGTAAAAACAAATATTACAAAAAAAATTACACTCAATAAACTATATATTATTATTATTATTATAACATTTTCCTAAACTCATCATTACATTTTCCTTTCGTACAGGAGTGGGCCCTGCTCGATAAAAAAAAAACATCCAAATTAAATCATTTCTACGCGAAAAAAGAATTAAATATTGAAAAATCAGTTTTTCGCTATTCTGGCGGTTAATTTGAGGTTATGTCAAAAAGTGTTTGTATTGAACATTTTCCACTAGAAGATCACGTTCCGCCGTAAATCGCAAAAAACAGAATTCAACCCCTAAACTGCATCCCCATTTCACCATTTTGAGAGTTTTCGTGTTTAATTTTTTTTTTCTTAAAGTTGGAACCCCAACAACATTTTTCACCTGGTACTTGCCTGTTACTTTTTTCTTTTTCACAAAAATTATATGCACCATTCTATAACTATATTATTGTTCTTTGTTATTGATACATTTTTTTGCCCTCTAGTAGCTCTAGTCCATCAAAAGCTTCATAAATCGCTGCCCTATCCCTCCCCTATGTACCAGCAGGTACTTAGGAAATATTAACACGGTAATTCAATCATTGATATTAATAAATCCGGTTTAAAACTGAGTAGAGGAAATAAGTGTATTGTTTGTTGTGCTACTTCTAGCAATCTGAAATATCCGATTGCTCCACAAATACTCCTAATTTATTGCTTCTGGAATTAAAAATCATCTATGGAACTTTGTACAGTCTTGAGAAGCAATTCGATAAATTGGAATTCAACAGTTGCGAAAATTGTTCACAGGTAGGTATTTTGTATTGATTCCATGGCAATCAGATACCTACCAATCAATCATCGGGTGAAAAATTAGAGGAAGTTGGCTGTGGAACAAATAATTTGTCTTGACAGTTGTTGGTTTCTCACTTTATGTGAAGGTGCGGTGCGTTGGGCATTATATTCGAAGTATTTGATTATATCTATCGTATCTAAGTGAATTGTATTCATATTAGCATTATTGCAGGTTTGTGAGACACTACAAACGGTGATTTTGAAGAGTTTTATGGTTTGTTACCAACAGAAGAATTGGCAAGAAATCCAGTCTACACCATTTCAAAAGATGGTTTCGAGAGTAAAAAATTTCGCGGTGAGTTTTTACGTACCTACTATTCAAATGGTTGGAATAATTGGAAAATGTTTGGGTAAAGGTAAGCTTGTCGGGCTCATTTTTGAAACAAAAAGAAAAGTGGTGTTACTTACGTAGTTTTATCTCCTGAACACGAATCCGAAAGATTTTCGTGGGGGTCTCTTATACTTTTCGAGTTATGATCTTTTGAATCTTGAAAATCGACCATTTTCAAACACGATTTTTTCGGTAAAAAATCGCAGAAAATGCCTCCTTCTTTTGGTCGACACTTTTTTCATTCCCTAATCAACTCTTTTTTCACAATCACAAGCACCAAAACCAAACGTTTTACGAAAAAATTGAACCTTCGTTGTTACTTAACCTCATTCTAGAGATGTTGGAATGGTTAGGTATGCTCGAGGGTATGCTTTATAAGAAGGTTGAATTTTTGTGTAAAACGTTTGGTTTTAGTGCTTGTAATTTTGAAATATGAGTTGATTAGGGTCTTAAAAAAGTGTCAACAAAAAGAAGGGGGCATTTTGTGTGATTTTTCACTGAGAAAATCATGTTTGAAAATGGTCGATTTTCAAGATTCAAAAGGTCATAACTCGAAAAATAAAAGTGACCCCCACGAAATTCTTTCGTATTCGTGTTCAGGAGATTAAACTACGTAAGTAACACCACTATTCTTTTTGTTTCGAGAATGAGCCCGATAAGCAGCTAACCTTTACCAATGTTTGTTTTCGCGAGTTTCCATTTACGTTACGGTGATTTTTGGATTTCATTTTCCAGTATCATGAAATGAACTACTTTTGATAGATGACGCTAGAAACAGAAATTGCTATTCCGTACCAAGGAGACTAAACTATTATTTTAACATTCCGTACCATGTTGTTATGACATAAGACATAACCTGTTTCATGCAGATTTATCGAAAATAAATTTTTGCTTGTAGAAAATGTATACAAACAAGGAAACAGTTCAATGTTCTTCTGATTTACAATGAGGGAATGAGATTTGAGTAATGTAAATGAAATATACACAGGGGATTACATAATGTGGCGACAGGCGACAGATCTCCGTCTCTTTTTCTGTTCTGCCTTCTGGTTATGTGTAATTGAAAAGCGAATATTTTTCTATGATCTATAATTCTGCATGAACCGTCTAAAGAGGAAATAATAATAAAAAGGACTTTTTGGGGTATTTTTAATAGTAGAAAATTAAGACTGAAAATTTATACAACTGAGGAAGGTACATTTTGTATCAAAATATTAATAAATGTTAAAAAAATATGAGATTAAGTTTTCTTTGAAAAACTAGAAGGTTGGTAGGTAGAAGTAGACCATCAAACAAGAGATGTCATTGATATTTCGTGAACATAAACATTGTTAGATGCAATTTATATTTTCCTGTGTCCTAAAGGACTATTGTCAGAAAGTGCAGAATATTCACCTTGTGACAATTTCATGATAGAGTGACCTTTATAATATATACAGGGTGGTCTTTTCGAGTTGTATTTGGTGGATATTTGGTGGGATTCAAGGTGATTTAGAAATACTGCAGGAAGTTCCAAAGGAGACTGAAAATGCAGAAAAACATACAAGCCCTTTTGGGGATTTTCTGGTATTTTTAGAAAAGGTTGGTGTTTTCTAAGTACAGTGTGTGTCAAAAAGTTCAAAAAGCTGCCTTTATACCTAATGACTAAGTTATGTAATGAGATGATTTTGAGTTTTTATAGTATTTTGGAAATCAAATAATAGAAGGAAGGAATAAAATATTAGAATATGTTGAGTGTTGGAAAGTAACAATTTGAGGAGTGGTCAAATATTTCAAATTATTCAACTGAATGGTGTATCGGTTCTTATAATATGTAAGTTTTTTTGGATTAAGATATATCTGGGCGGATTCGGAATATTAGCAGAATTAATCAGTATTAAAAAAAACCAAGACACGTAAACTTTGACTTTGAGGAGGACAAGTTTCTGTGATAGAGTCTCGTACTTCGCCCCCTTCTAAAATTCAATTTTTTAGAGATAAGTCTAGGTAATTTATTTTTTTTCCTTCTAAAATTCAATGAAAAATGATGAATCAGGCAATAATATATGTAGTGAAAACTTCTCTTTTGAGGGGGAAGACTACTCAAATAATTTCGTTGGTTTATTTTTCTACAGTCGGAAATTTACTACAATTGTCGTGAAACCGCCGGTTTTTCAGAATAGTAAAAATTACTTTTGAAAGTTGATTGATAGAAATATTCAATTTTCTTGGTAATGCAATCAACTTTGTGTTCCCATGACATCATGGGAAGTGAAATACAGTATAAATTTGACAGTAATTTCATGAAAATAGCCTAAATTGTCATGTTATGCATGCGGTATTGTCAATAATACAAACAACAACAAATACTTATGCTACAATAGTATATTGTCCATTTAGCATGAAATGACATGCATTTCCCACGAGTAGGTATTTGAAATTTTGTACAAAATTTCATATACCTACGAGTGGGAAATGGGTCATTTCATGCTCATTGTACACTATACTTTTTCTACGACCATCTGAATCATTAACAAATCTGTAATATTTTTAATAATCCTTTTTATCATAAACTCTTCTGCCGTCATTTTTACATGGTTTAGATAATTTTTTCTTTCTTCACCCGTTGAATTAAACATCTATTTTTTCTTTTTGTACACGTATCTACCTACGTCGTGAAACAAATAACATTCAAAATTTTCAAATTTTGACAACTTGGAAATAAAAAAACTTTATGCAGAAAAAATCAAACACTACCCGATTTCATAAAATGAAAAAAAAATGTGGCTGCGTGGATTTGAACCCTTGCTCCCACCATCCAAGTCCATGTGTCATTTGAATCAACACTCGTCGTTACAAGAGCACATAATAATTTTGATAACAATGGTAACATCAACTGTCAGATGAACCTCAGACAAGAGGGATGGGATTTTCAGATATCAAACAAAGGAGAAGAATAACCTTTGAATGTTGTGGTGTTATTTGTTGCCTTGGATGGTGCAGTTATTATAAACTTTTATTGTTACATGACTAGTTTCTCGGGCGTTTATAATTAAATTAGCTGGTGTGGTTTGGACTGGGTTAACAAAATTATGCTCAGTGGTCTGATTGTTTGAAAAGTTATTTTGACTGCAATGGGAGTGTGGTGAGGCATCGGATACTTCGAAATTGTAAAATTCCTTTTCTTAAACTGAACGAGATTTTTTGGGCAACAAATCATTCACAGCCGTTTGAGCAGTTACTCTCAATTCAGGAGGGGTGCAACTTGAGTTTTCTTCATCAGTCATTTCTTTTCATTTTACATTTCTGATATTATTTATTAATATTAAATCTAATTTTTTCCAATAAAAAACTACAAAAAATGCCAAACGACGCGTACTATTATGCTGCTCCAATTTGAAAACTTAAATCGCGTACATCATCTTTTAAAATGAAAATAACACCAATTCTAATGTTTTCTTTCGGGGTTCCCACGATGATTCCAGAATCATACAGGAGTTTTGTTTTACCGTGTGAAGCTGAGGATCTGAAAAAAAAATGTAGTTGTTCTCCTACTGAAGTTGATCTATAATTAATGATTTTCCGGTGGCTCTTCATATTTTCTCTTTTGGATTGCAGATATTCCGTTGTCTTTGTCCCATTTGAATATAACCAATTCTCGCTGTTATAAGAGCAACCGTGTATCGCCAGTATCGGATAATTTCGTTAAGAACCGAATTTAGAATTGGCCGCTGTTTCTAACGGGTTTTTAGATATTCCATTCCATCCGAGTATTTTCGCCATTTCACATTCGTTTATACAGCTAACATCATTTGTAAATAAGCCGTGACGAGTGCTGAGCTGAATTGATTATTCAAAAAAGTTGAATTTGTTCGAGAATTAGCGTATTACCGTAAATCGGTGTCAATTTTCTGTTTGAATTATTGTCGTCAACTCATCTGGCTTATAGATGCAAATAGAGGAATATGCGTTTAATAGCTGTTTTGCTGGAAGTTTTTTCGTAGTAACGGTGTCACGGATTTTTGTGCGTTGGCGATTGATATGACATGTACAGTGTGTTTAGGTAATTAGTGTCATAGTTTCGGGCGGTGACTAGGCAAAAAGTTCACTGGGACTCATCTGAAGATGATTACTGATGCAAGCAAGCACTTGTAATGTACAAACCATAAAGCCAGTAACATACGTCCTGATTTTTTGTTCTTGACATTGTTATATTGGCTATTCCATCCGTGGACAGGCCTCAATCAATCAATATACAGGGTGTTTCAATATTGTAAAAAAGTACGCCGTTTTAGTAGATTTTTAAATTAAGCAACTGAAAATACAACTTTTTGGTCTTTTGCATTTTCTTCATTTCTAGCTTCGTTTTCGAGAAAAAATACAATAAAAGCCAAAAATAAAAATATTAACAATTGCGATATTACATTAAATGGGCAAAATGTCCACTGATAAAATATACGACCGCATTCGATTTGCCATTGATTATCTGATACGTTCAAAAATTCCTGGAGAAGTCCCTATTTATTTATTCATTGTCCGAAGAAAAAATTCTTGTTCACAAAGCATGAATACATATGAAAACTGTTTAATTTTATACAACAAATAAACAAGTGTTTATATACATTTTTTTGATATTTCGTTTCTTTTTCGAGTTTTTGGTGTTTTTAAAAATAGTCCATATCTAATTTTTTTTCAAGATATGTAATACTTTTTGTAGACCTGTTCGGTGACAATAAAACTGTTTAAATATATTTTTTTGATGTCTCGTTTCGTTTTCGAGTTTTTAGTGTAAAAAACCGGTATATAAATTGTGAAAGGCTTTCGCGGCTATCGTCACTTACATGGTGGTTCTTCGGGTTGTAAGGCCGACGTATGCTTAGAGAAGATCTTGACGTTTCGCCAACACGAGTGGTTAGCATTTTCAAGAGATATTTTCAAAGTTTCTGGTTTCTTAAGTCGCTGTCAAATGCTTGACATTTGTTATACGTTGTCTCAATAAATACCTGTGATTTGACGTTCTTACATCTGATTGGTCCATAGCGTTAGCTGACATCATAGAATCGTTCGTACCGTTATTTTGTGGATAGGGAGCAAATTGAGAATTTTTGAAAACTGGAAGCCAAACCTTGTTCAATTGTAGTCCTTCTTCGGTTCTGTTGAAGTTGTTGTGGTGTTTCTGAATTTCAATATCTTCCTCGGAACCACGAGACGCTCCGTTAAAACAAGAATCAAAGAGCACAAGACTTGCTGTCGGTTCGGGCACACACTGAAATCCGCTGTCGCAGAACATACTCTCAACAACGATAACCATAGAGTGAAATTTGAAGAAACCCAAGTCATCTCTTCAACATCTGCCTATTACCCAAGACTCTTTCGGGAAGCAATTGAAATTCAGAAACACCACAACAACTTCAACAGAACCGAAGAAGGACTACAATTGAACAAGGTTTGACTTCCAGTTCTCAAAAATTCTCAATTAGCTCCCACAAAATAACGGTACGAACGATTCTATGATGTCAGCTAACGCTATGGACCAATCAGATGTAAGAACGTCAAAATCACAGGTATTTATTGAGACAACGTATAACAAATGTCAAGCATTTGACAGCGACTTAAGAAACCAGAAACTTAGTAAATATCTCTTGAAAATGCTAACCACTCGTGTTGGCGAAACGTCGAGATCTTCTCTAAGCATACGTCGGCCTTACAACCCGAAGAACCACCATGTAAAAAACGTTATGTTTTTCTAAGTCCATATCTCAATTTTTTTCTTCAAGATACGAAAAAATTTCAAGGAAACTTTTTGTAGAACTGTTCAAGGAAAGTAAAATTGTCAGTATACAAATTTACAATATCTCGTTTGGTTTTTGAGTTTTTGACGATTTAAATTTTTTCAACATTTTTCTACTTTTTAATCGAGTTGGAGAAAAACGTTTTGGAAATATCGATATGGCTTGTAAAGACGTATACGAAGTGATTATAAGATGTTCATTTATTTCATTAAGTACGGTAAATATCTCGATTTTACATTTTTTAAAATATTTCTCGGACTATTGGTTTTATGGAAAAAATTATTAACATATTTTGTAGATTTCTAGGCGGTAAAAAAATCTTGATAAATTGTGAAAACATCAACCGTTTCTGAGATATTTTCCAAAATGCAAATTTGATCGTATTTATAGATAATAAGTAACGGCCTCAGTACAGAGCCCTGGAGCACTCCGTGTGTTATAGGTAAGAAATCTGAGTTTGAGTTGTTGAGTGACACATTATTTATTAGAATTTCGTAGTTAGCATCGGAATTGAATCTGAATTGAATCAGGTCAGGTATCATCGGAAATTATCTTTGATCGTACATATGGATAATAATAAGTAACGGCCTCAGTACAGAGCCCTGTAGCACACCATGTCTTATGGATGAGAAATCTGAGTTTGAGATGTTGAGAGACAAACATTATTCATTAGATCGTTGAAGTTGGCATCTAAATTGAATAGTCAGGTATCGTCGGAAATTATCTTTGATCGTATATGTAGATAATAATGGGTAACGGCCTCTGTACACACCGTGTGTTATAGGTAAGAAATCTGAGTTTGAGTTGTTGAGTGACACACATTATTTATTAGAATTTCGTAGTTAGCATCTGAATTGAATAGTCAGGTATCATCGAAAATTATCTTTGATCGTACATATGGATAATAATAAGTAACGGCCTCAGTACAGGGCCCTGGGGCACACCATGTCGTATGGGTGTGAAATCTGAGTTTGAGTTGTTGAGAGACAAACATTATTCATTAGATCGTTGAAGTTGGCATCTAGAATAGTCAGGTATCGTCGGAAATTATCTTTGATCGTATATGTAGATAATAATAAGTAACGGCCTCAGTACAGAGCCCTGGGACACACCATGTCTTATACGAATAAAAGAGTTCGAGTTGTTGGGTGACACACATTGGGATCTGTTATCAAGATACGACTTCCTTCATAGCAATCTAGCTCTTATAATTACAAACATTTACATAAGTAGTATAAATTAAGTAGTTTAGTACGCTTTTAGCACCTGAAGGTTTGTAATGATAAAAAATGACGTCTCTCGAGTTACACCTGTTGACCAGTCATCATTGACTGTAACATCGGAATTTGGCTATTTATGTCTCATCTATGAAATTTCGATATTAGCGTGTAGAAGAGTTCATTTTTTATTTAAAAAACATAACTAGACACAGTTCAATAAGATTTTCATGGATTCATGTGAATTGAAGATAAATGCATTTTTTATCGGTATCTGTAAATTTTGTATTTAAATCTCTTTTTCAAACTTTCGATTCAAATATAAGTTCTGAGATATTCTGCAAGTAATCGGGCTGTCGGTCGACAAGGAAGTGGGAAGACTAAACTCGTCTGGCCAATCTCGATGAGCCTGTTGAGACCGATAAAAGAGAGTCTGTTCATATTGATAAAAGACAGATTGCACATCAACTTTTGCTGTGTATTAGATTCGTAAGCGAGTTTGTGAGCGAGGTTGTTGGCTCAGAGAACCAAAGATAGAGAGGAAAAGAGGCTGTTTTGTACTTTTGGAGAATGTAGCAGTCTTTGGAAGAAGACTCTAGAACTGATGAAATGAATAGTTTTGACGTACTACCAAGGTTGGACAATATTTTAGGAAAGTATCGACTATTATGGTATCTTTGGCGATAGCGGCTTGTAACCTGATCACCTATTAAATCTCTCGTGGGTGCTGACAGAGTTGAATAGTTCAGTTAAAGTTGATTGAACATTTTCATTGCAGTACTGTTACTGAGTATCACAGCCAAGGCGGGTTCTACTTTTACTATGAAATGCAGAAGAAGTTGTCTGAAATAAGTCGGATTACTAACTGTCACTAACTAGAAATTCCAGCCAAATGTTTTGGTTGTACTTCTGGTACAAAGAGCCTGTTTATCAACAATGATAATAAAAATGAAAAAAAAATGTTGCTTACAGAATCCTGGTAATTTCGAAGCTGATAAAATAACAACAAAGTTATTGGATCTTTCGTCTTTTAATCCCAGAACGATTTTAGCCATAGGATAAGAGGGGTCGCCTGTTAATGTTAATTTATTGGGGCACAACTCTTAATAGATGGAAATATCGGTTTGCCCATCGAAAGGTAATACGTCTCAGCTGGATGACACTGAAATATTTACAACAATAAAAATGAAGAATCATGAAATATTAAGCTGATTGGTAATTGAAATTTCAATGTGTGAAATATATAATAGAAGTGGAGTTATTCCACATATATCTGAAAATATAACATTGTTTGCGGTGTTCCAGACAACTAAGCGAGTTCGTGAGCGAAATCTTATCGAAGTTTCATTTTTCTGAATGGCAACTGAGAGTTTCAGTTTTTTGGAATCAGTAATTGAGATCAATTTTGAATCTGTGCCATATAAATTGAGTAGAGGTGACAAGATGTGAAGCATCTTTTGACAATTGGCTAGCTTTCTCTCAGACAGTTTCCTTCATGTGGAGTTTTATCTGACACTGACACCCTACGTTTACGTGGGAACAAGAGGAAAACATGTTTTTAGGCAAATTATAATGATCTGGACAGATTTTGCAGAGAACCGACACCACAATAGGAAAGCAATTTCAAGAATTCCTAGACCATTTCCACGAAGATCATCCATTCAGATTCACCGATAGAGTAAATGCACCAATGCGGACGTTTTAACTGTATCTTCGTAACAAATCTTAAAGTTTGTTTACCTCCAAGCCGAAATGTAAACATTTCTGTTTCCCCGATAAGTAGGCGGTACGCACAGTCGATGATAGAAAAATTTCAACAGTACCTTAACTCCTTTCGATTCCCATTGAAGTAAACAATCAGAGCGAGATTCCTTTTCGATATGAAAGAGAGCAGATGAACGAACGTTTGTTTCACCACCGGTTCACACACTATGCGCCAGCGAAGAGCGACAGGTAGCACCTACACTAGTACTACCTACTACTACAGTGTACGGGCGCACGTACTTTCACCGTGCACTTTGCTGCGGTACTGACAACTACAACAGTTAAGGTGTACGGATACCTAGCGGTTTTCGGTATTCTTTTCGTTGGTTCGTTGGAGGGGTTGATAGTACCACACGGAGTACAACTCTGCCTGTCTACACGTCATCGAATTTGTTTTGATTCTCTCCGTGACAATTATTAGGCATGTTCGTCAGACAGACGGACAATTTATCGATCACATTGACAGTTTACACGTTACAATAAGGGTATCAGATGCTGTCACATTTTTTTAATTACCACGTGGAAATTTTAAGTACAGCCAGTAATTTTTTCGACGAAAAAATGCACCCATCGACAAAATTGACATTTTCTAAATGATACGTGTCCTTCTAATGGGAAAAACAATTTCATTTTCGGATTCAGAAGAAAAAATTTAATTCGACAAAGGGTAATTGGTTAAGGGCAATTTTTTCATCGAAAAAATGCACCCATCCACAAAATTGACATTTTCTAAATGATATATCCTCCTAATTCGAAAAACAATTTTATTTTCGGATTCAGAAGAAAAAATTGAATTCGACAAAGGGTAACTGGTTAAGGGCAATTTTTTCATCGAAAAAATGCACCCATCCACAAAATCAACATTTTCTGAATGATTTGGCCTTCTTATTCTGAAAACAAGTACATTTTCGGATTCAGAAGGAAATGTTCTATAAGATGAAGTAATATTGGCGCGATTCCGCATTTTTATATATTCCCAGGCGATCAAAGTCGAATAATGCAATATTCTGTGAAGGAAGAAATCGAATTATGCGAATATTTTTATTTTCCATCTTTCGAAAAATCGCAAACTTCTCTTATACGTAAATCGACGAGTTGATTCCGAATATCACCTCAAAAATTGAATTCGACAGGGGGGGTAACTGGAAAAAGGGCAATTTTTTCGACAAAAAAATGCACCCATCCATGAAATCAACATTTTCTGAATGATATAGCCACTTAATTCAAAAAACAAGTACATTTTCAGATTCTGAAAGAAATTTTCGATAAGACGAAGTAATATTCGCGGGATTCCGCATTTTTCACAAATTCCCAGGCGGTCAAAGTCGAAAAATGCAATATTTTATATAGGAAGATTTCGAATTTTGCAAAAATTTTCATTTTCCATTTTTCGAAAATCGCAAACTTCCCTTAAATGTAACTCGACGAGCTGATTCCGAATATCACCTCAAAAATTGAATTCGACAAAGGGGTAACTGGAAAAAGGCAATTTTTTTACGAAAAAATGCACCCATCCAAAAAACAAGTACATTTTTGGATTCAGAAAGAAATTTTCTATACGATGAAGTAATACTCGCGGGATTCTGCAGTTTCTATATATTCCCAGGCGATCAAAGTCGAAAAATGGAATATTCTATATAGAAGGAAGTTGAATTTTGCGAAAATTTTTATTTTCCATTTTTCGAAAAATCGCAAACTTCTCTTAGGCGTAACCCGACGAGCTGATTCTGAATATCATTTCAAAAATTGAATTCGACAGAGGGGTAACTGGAAAAGGGCAATTTTTCCAACAAAAAAATTCACCCTTCCACGAAATCAACATTTTCTGAATAATTTAACCATCTCTAATTCGAAAAACAAACTATGCTGCGGTACTGACAACTACAACAGTTAAGGTGTACGGATACCTAGTGGTTTTTGGCATTATTTTCGTTGGTTCGTTGGAGGGGTTGATAGTACCACACGGAGTACTACTCTGCCTGACTACACGTCATCGTATTTGTTTTGATTCTCTCCGTGACAATTAGGCACGTTCGACAGACAGAACAACAATTTATCGATCACATCAACAGTTCATGTCGGATCGTATCGTGTCGTATCAGAAAGTGTCGTTACAATAAGAGTATCAGGAGACGTCACATTTTTTTAATTTCCACGTGGAATTTTGAAGTACTGCCAGTACCACCAGCGGAATATAATATTTCGTTGATTTCAGACTTGAACTGCGAATATCAAAATAATAAAGCAAAAAAGATATCCATAGAGAAATACCTTCCTGCCACCTATTCAAAATTCAATCCACCCCCATTTAGGGGAAAGTTTATTCTTGTAATTTTTCGAAAAACCGTTGACCAGTGGTTTCCAGTAAAGATATTCCGTTGAAACAATAAATTATGATTGCTAAGAATATACTTTTTGTGCCACCATAGAAAAAATTGGAATCAGCCCCCACATAAGGGTAGTTTATTCTATTTATGGAAACTTCGCTGACCGATAGTTTCCAGTGAAGATATTTCTTCTCTGCTCTAACAGTTTTTTCTGAACATTACAGCATTTCCTTCTCGTAGGAATAAGAACTTAAAAAAGGAGTCAAACTTGAAAGAGACTATGTTTCATTCAAGTTCAAACAGAGGAAACTAAAGTCACACCATTCTTCAATTTTTAAGTGATTTACTCGCTACTGTGGCATATAATGGTGGAGGCATTTGCAAAAAAGGTGAATTTTCCCTCGAAGAATAGAATAGAGACAAAAACTGGCCCATGTGGTACACCCTAAGAGAGTTTGGCATTGCTAGGGTAGCTTTATTATATTTTTTAAAATTGACTCCTTGCTGCCAAGTAGTATACTTCCTGAAGCAGTAAATTTGTAGTTTTTGTGGCAGTATCCTATATCTAAGACAGGCCTGTATGAAGTCGCTGCTTCAACATTATTGAAATTAACCATCAATAAAATGTCCCCTTTGTGCTTTTGAGAGTTCTGAAACCTAAATTGGGCATGGTGTAACAAATCATTTCTAGTAAGAAGGATCATCATCTTTCTTGTAAGTAGTTTTTAAGGGGTTAGAAAAAGGGAGATTTTTTCTTCGAAAAAATGCACCAATCCACGAAATCGACATTTTCTGCATTACGAAATCTTCTAATTCGGACAAGTACATTTTCGGAATCAGGAGAAAATTTTCTATCAAATGAAATAATATTCGCGGGATTCAGCATTTTTGAAATATTCCCAGGAAATCAAAGTTGAAAAATGCAATATTCTATATAGAAGGAAATCGAAATGTGCGAAAATATCTATTTTCCATTTTTAGAGAAATCGGAAACTTCCCTAAGACGTAAATGGACAAGCTGATTCCGACTATCACCTCAAAAATGGAATTCGACAAAGGGGTAACTGGAAAAATGATTTAGTATTCTAATTTAAAAAACCAGTAAATTTTGGAATTCAGAAGGAAATTTTCTATAAGATGGAGTAAAATTCGCGGGATTCTGCATTTTTTAAATATTCCCAGGCGATCAAAGTAGAAAAGTGCAATATTTTATAAAGAAAGATATCGAATTTTTGCGATAATTTTTATTTTCTATTTTTTGAAAAATCGCAAGCATCCTTCCGACGTAACTCGACGAGCTGATTCCGAATATCACCTTAAAAATTCAATTCGACGAAGGAGTAACTGGAAAAGGGCAATTTTTTCGACGAAAAAATGCACCCATCGACAAAATCTACATTTTCTAAATGAAGTATCCTTCTAATTCGAAAAACAGGTACATTTTCAAATTCAGAAGAAAATTTTCCATAAGATGAAGTAATATCCTCATTTTCGAAAAGTTCCCAGGCATCAAAGTCGAAAAATGCAGAATATAGAAGGAAATCGAACTTGCCAAAAATTTCTTTTTCATATTTTTAGAAAAATCGCAAACTTTCCTTGGAGATAACTCGACGATCCGAATTTCATCTCAAAAATTGAATTCGACAAAGGGGTTACTGAAAAGGGGCAATTTTTCGACGAAAATATGCACTCATCTAAAAAATTGTCATTTCAGTAATGATTTATCGTTCTAATTCGAAAAACAAGTACAATATTCGATTTGATCTATTCCATATTTTTTTAAATATACTCCAATATGTCTTACAGAAGTGTATAGTTTTTGGGAATTATCGGAAAATGCTAACATGGTTTTTCCGGCGATTTTCCCGAAATTGTCGATTTAAAAAATAATAAATACGTCGAACAGAACTACTTTTCACGAAAATAATTGGGAAAAAGAAAACTTGAAAAATTCCGAATATCGAAATTTGCATTTTGGAAAATACGAAATATCTCAGACACGGTTGATATGTTTACAATTCATCTAAAAATCTTTCCATAAAACTTATGGTTTTATGGAAATATTTTATAAAATGGATTATCAAGATATTGACCGTACTAATGAAATAAATGAGAATCTTAAAATTGCTTCGTATATATCTTTACAAACCCCCTTTTTCACCAACTTGATTGAAAAGTTGAAAAATTAAAAAATAAGTATAAAATTTGAACTTTTTCTCTAAAATCACCAAAAACTCGAAAAGAGATATCAAAAATTTTTATGTAGACAGTTTTATATTCTTCGAAGAGTTCTACAAAAAATTCAACTGAAGTGTTTCCATTACTTCAAACACAAATGAAGTAACAGTCTCTAAACTTGATGCAATGATCAATTTATAGTAAAAAAATTACGAAAACCCTTCATTCCTCCCTCCTCCCAAAAACTCGAAAACGAAAAGAGATATCGACAAAATGTAAATAAACAGTTCTCATGAAATTTTCTCGTATCTTGGAAAGTAAACGAAATTTTGATTTTTTTTTTAAATTTAAACTATAAAAAACTCAAAGACAGTGACAAATTTTCAAATTTCACAGACACCTTTTTTGATTGCCTTTCGAAAACCTACAAAAAATGTAGGGACATTTTTTCCGTAATATCAATGGTCCGGGAAATATTTCAAAAAACTAAAAATTTCACCAGTTTTTTTAAACAGCAAAAACGCGAGAGTCCCCCAGCTGAGTCGAAGTATTCAAATCCCTACAACTTCTAGGCTCTTCAACTTCCAAGCCCTTCAACTTCCGAGCCCTTCCACTTCCGAATCCTTTAACTTCCGAGCCCTTCAACTTCCGAGCCCTTCAACTTCCGAGCCCTTCAACTTCCGAGCCCTTCAACTTCCGAGCCCTTCAACTTCCGAGCCCTCACTTATTTTCCTTATTGTTTATGATCCTTCATAGTTCTCCTTTGTTTTGTTTTAAGAGTTCATAAAAAAAATTGTATTATGCCCCCTGCGCTTTTTGGATGACTTTCCTAGAGATGCGATCTAAACTTTTCTGCACAAGAGGCGATGACAGGCTACAGTAATCAAAAATGGAAAAGGGGGAGGCTGAAAAACAGACAAATAAAGAGATACTGGCAGACTGACAAAGCTGTTCTAATGTCTGGAGTGCAAACCATTTTGAACGTGTAATTTCGTTGACGAATGTTCTCTCATTGCTAATAACACCACAATAACTGAGGTTAATGTTTATTTTGTGATGCATTAAGAATGAAATAGCTGACTTATGATACCAGTAACATCCATCATCAAAACTTGTGTTAATTATGTAAAAAATAGCTTTTGCAAGCGCACGTTAACAGCTGGCCATTAGTTCGTGCTGAACTTCAGCAATTCATAACTTGTAATTTATTCAGGAAATATCAACGACTCGGTGTATGGAAATTAACCGTATTCTTCATCTTCCAGTCGCTATAGCTTCAACAAGTAAGTCAGGTCTGAACAACTTTTTAATTTGTTTGGCAACGATTATTTCATTTTGATCCTCAATTGTTCACAGCATGCCTGATAAATAATAATTTGGGTTCGGTCGTTTATGCCCCCTTATG